>CM019720.1:45073578-46347328 GCA_009760885.1 Achatina immaculata | reverse complement strand
AACAAGATACAAGATCTAACAAATTTTGTTTAGAACTATACTCTTTTAGAACAGAACTCGGTGGCTGGTGAGACAGGGTATGAGAGGCCATTAGATATTCAATGGAGATATATAGTTACAAGTCAGTAAATACTGAAAAAAGGCTTGAGTTAAAGGATGAAGTATTACTAATGGATTTTAGATGGGATGAGAGGGGGTTCCAGAGCTGTACTGCAGAATATGCAAGGCTTTTCTTGTACAGATCTAGCCTGGGTTTAGTAAGAAGACAGTTTCTTAAAAGTTGGCTATGTTTAATGCTAGATGTAAACTAATGCCACAAGTAAGGTGGAGCATTGTGCCACAAAATTCTATGAACAAACTTGAGTTTGTTAAAAATAATTTTATATCTGAGGAGTAGAATTTCTAGTTCTTTGTGCTGATCTGCAATCTGTACTGAGTATTTGCCATAAATTAGATTTAATACTTGTTTATGAAGTGAGTGGAGCCTTTTTGTGTTTGAGATGGAACATCCATCCCACACTGTTGAGCAGTAATCTAATTGTGTTTGTATATGTGATATGTAGTATGTCTTTCTCATGTCTTGGTCGATAAAGTGTTTAATTTTGGCTAGTTGGTAAATCTTTAACAAAAGAAGTATGAAGAAACATAAGAAAAGACAAAAAACAATACATACAAGATTGTTGTGAAAGAATAGAAGAACATCAGAAGTGTGGAAGAGATAGTGAAATGTTTAAAGAAATGAAGACATTGACGAGAAATGTCACACCTAAGCTAAATGTAATTTGTGATGAGATGGGGAATACCTTGACAGAGACAGAGGAAATTCTAGAAAGATGGAAGGAATATTGCAGAGGAATGTATGAAACAACTGACTGTGAAAGCAGAAATCAACAGTGTGAATTATTATTGGAGGAGAAAGAACCCGAAAAGACAATAGAAGAAGTTTTATGGGCAATAAAGAATCTGAAAAATGCTAAATCACCAGGATGTGATGAGATAACAGCTGAACTTATTAAAGCAGAAGGAAAGGAATGTGCAACAATCTATCATGCACTATGTAAAAAGATATGGCACTCAGGTATTTGGCCAATAGAATGGAAAAGAACTGTATTCATACCACTGCCAAAAAAGGGTAACCTGAAATTATGCACAAACTACAGAACTATTGCCCTGATTAGTCATGCCAGCAAAATTCTGTTAAAAATAATAATGGGTAGACTTTGAAAGAAAATAGAAGAAGAAGTCAATATGGTCCAAGCTGGTTTCAGGCAAGGAAGAGGATCAAGAGATCATATATTCAATATAAGATTAATAATAGAGAAATTCAGAGAGTTTAATGAGAATCTATATTTAGCCTTTATAGACTACTTAAAGGCATTTGACTGTGTACAACACCAGAAACTTTGGGAAATAATGCAAAAAATGGGATTTCCAACACATTTTATACAATTATCATCACTGCTGTATCTAGACCAACAAGCAGCAATAAGAATAAATGGTGAAACAACAACTTGGTTTGACATAAAACAAGGGGTCCATCAGGGGTGCATATTGTCACCTTACTTATTTAACTTGTATACTGAAAATATAATGAGGAATGTTAGAGAAGATGTAGACAAAGAATATTACGATGCTATAACAATTGGAGGTTATGAAATACCAGAGATTAGATATGCTGATGACACAGTATTACTGTCCACAACACAAAAAGGAATGGAAAAACTAATTATGTCAGAACAGCGAAGAGCAAAGCCTCTATTTTAATGCAAAAAAATACTAAACTGATGACAACTGACAAAACAAACAAGGTAGCTGAAATATGTATCAATGAGGAAAAACTGGAAGAAGTGGAGAGTTTTTAATATCTTGGATTACTACTAACTAATAACTGAAATACAATGAGGGAAATTAAAAGGAGGACATCTATCGCTCTTCAGAAAGTAAAACAACTAAAGAATCTGTGGAGAGGAGCAGACAGAACCATAAAAATGAGATTTTTAAGGGCATGCATCTTTCCCATCGCAGCATATACCTGTGAGACCTGGACACTTAACAAAACAGCTGAGAAACACATCAATGCCTTTGAATGTAAATGCTACAGAAGAGTTCTTCAACTATCATGGACACAAAAAAAGAACAAATATATCTATACTACAAGAGCTTAATATTGAAGAAGGCTGGCTAGTAAAGAGGATTAAAGAGAGAAAACTTAAATATTTTGGACACATTAAACGTCATGATAATCTAGAAAAGACCATCTTGGAAGGGTACATAATGGGAAAAAGAAAGAGAGGAAGACCAAGGCGAAGATGGCTGCAAGACATTGTTGAGGATCTGCAAATGGATGCATCAGCAGCAGGCCATCTTGCTCACAACTGAGAGGCCTACAGGAGTGCTGTTTGGGAGGCAAAGTTCCGCAAGGGACATGCAAATGAATAACTGAATGGTAACCTTTCTGTGCTATCAAGTTTGTTAGATTATGTGCGTGAAAATTCCAAGTTGAATGTTGATCAATTATGAGGCTGAGAGTTCTATGTTCATGAATATTTTCTATTTCTGCAGTCCCAGCACAAAGCTATAGTGTGGTTTTTGTTGTATTCTGCTGTTTCTGTCTTGTAATGATGTGCATAGATTTTGTTTTGTTGGTGTTTATCAACACACAATTATTAATACTCCATTTAATAAAAATGATTATATCATGTTGTATCATTTCCTGCAGGTCATTTATGTCACAGTCACTACTTTAAATGGTGCAGTCATCAGCAAAAAGGTCACATGAAGAGTGCTTTAAATGTAGTGGTAAATCATTAATATAGACAACAAAGAGAAGAGGACCAAGAATGGAAGCTTAAGGAATACCAGTATCAGCTATAGATGAGTCAGATATTTTGCTTCTAAAGCAAACTACTTGTTTTTTGCTTGAGAGAAAAGATGTAATATATTTTGTCAGGTCAGGGTGTAATCTATAACCTTCGAGCTGTTTTGCAAGAATTTCATGATCAATCGTATCGAAGGCTTTCTTGAAATCAACAAAGACAGCACTACATATTTTATTATCATTTATATCAGACAGCCAGTTTTCGGTAATTTTAGTTAATGCTGTGTGACATAAGTGATTTGGTCTAAAACCTAACTGTCTATTAGAAGATTGTTTTCTTGCACGTGGAGCAGTGTTAACTTTTGTATATGTTTTTCCAAGAGGTTTGGATAATGATGACAGATTGGATTTAGGTCTATAGTTCGAGAGGTTACTAATCTGTCCAGATTTAAAAAGAGGATACACTTTAGTGAGTTTAAAAGCATCAGAAAAATAGTGTTTGTCAATGCACAAATTGTATATGTATGTTTGTGTGTCTGTGAAGGAATATGAGATGATTTCAAATGGAATATGAGATAATTAGAGGAAATAACAGTTTATTATAGAAGGGTAATAAGGAGAGTAGAGATGGAATGATGAGAGTAAATTGGAGCTGATCACTAAAGGGATATGAGACAATAACATAAGAGATATTAGGTCACTACAGACTGTGAATTTCACATATCTAAAGAAGATACTGCTGTGTTTACTATAAATATTCATTACATAAAATTCATACCTAATTGTTCTGTTTTCCCCTCATTACGCAGCTGCTCCTCCTGTTAAAATAAAGATTGCAAAAATCAAAAGATCTGAAATCCGTAGTAAATATAACGCAGCTAAAAATTTTAATGGAAAATTTCCTTTTCCTGTGTCACACACATAGACACTGAATTCAGTCTCTCTTACAAGTGTGACAGTTCATCTCTGATTCTCCATAACAACACTGTATAGATTCTCCTTCTCTCTATCTCTGTGTGTGTGTATATTTGTGTGTGTGAAAGGGGGGGGGGGAAGGAGAATGATCTCTGGCCAGGTCTTTTGCCTGAATGGGTCGTATAGTTGGCATGTCTGGAGAATAAGGTTAATATGTGCCTTTTTTCTGCAGGCACATAGGCATAGATAGCATTACAGCCCCAAGCATACTGTTCTCAGCCTGACACAGAAAATAATTTCTGTGCAGGAGATTCTTGAAACGACTTAACATGTTTAAAACAAATATTTATCATTATCATTATCGTTGTTACTTCCTTATAATATATTTTTTTATCCTTCTACAAGTACTGTTATATGTCCAGGAGAAATACATTTTTTTCCTTTCCATGAGATATATACTCCTATCACTGCATCTCTGGAGCTTTCATTTATTCTCTTTACCTATTTTGACTGTATCACTTCCCTTCAAATGTGTACTATTGGCATTAATCTTTGAAAACAGTGAGCATTGTGGTGAGGATATTATTTACTGCATCTCTGACAAGAACAAGATGTTGGCTCCTTGAACTTTTTTTTCTCCATTTTTCCACCTGTGTAGTGATGCAAGTAGCTCCTTTCTGGTATCACTCTCCTCCTTCTTTCTGCCTTTTAATAGCAAAACCAAAGGTTTGGCATGGACATTCTTCTGATCTTTAGATTCCAAAGATCACTGACTAGCAGCCACAGTACATGACTCATTTGGTTTACATGCATTGTGTCTCAGATATACTGTCTCAGTTCCACCATACATTCAGTCCTCATCAGTTAAAATTGAAAGGAAAAGAAACCTTCTCAGAACAAATAAACTCCCTTAATTTGTGTTACCAAGTTAAAGAAAAATCATTCTCAGAACATTAAACTCCCTTAATTTTTATTATCAAGTTAACAGTGATTGGGTAACCTAGTTCTAGATTTATTTCAAGTAGTTTATGGGCACTAACACCATATCCCTATGTGGCTCTAAGGCATGACAGGATTACCTTTACCTCTTAGTCTATACACAAAAGTTATGGCTGCTCATTAAACTACTCTAGAACTGATGGGAATTTTAAGTGCCTTCAGAATTTTGTTCAGACTACAAGAAATGCTGGACAATTGAAAGCTGACAGAAATTCACCTGTGAATGAATATTTTAATAGGATTTTAATAAGAAAGCTCTGCAATGATGACTAGTAACTGAAACTAGTGCTAACAGATAAAGGCTATGGTTTAGTTTTATGAAAAGATGAAATTATGAAGAAAAGGTGACAAACGGCAACAAAAGATAACAAAAACACATGGTAATATAGAGCAAGAAAAAGAACTCATTCATGCCAGCACAGTACTTTTGTCAAGGACAACAAAGAATACAAAACAACAAATAAACACACATATTAGATAAACATACTCTTTAGTTTTTATGTATTGTATTCTCACACGTGACAGAGTATACCTGTACCAATATATTTCACAATGAATTGCTGTGAGTTACACTCACTTTTTCAAGTTCATACATCTTGAAGAACAGACAATCTTTTTTGCTATGTTCCTTGTCAATGCTATCACATGTTGTTAATTCATTCAGTCCAAGGCTGAGATTGCAGCAGAAACAGGCAATTCTATCCTTATCAGCATCTAAAAATGAATTTGAGCTTCAATTAAAAAATGTTTGAAGATGAGCAGACATAAAATGCAGGGACAAAGGCTTAAATATGTTTATATCAGTGTGATGCAATACAATATGATACTCTAGCAGTTAGCATTAAAAGGACAGGAATAAACTTACTCTTGTTACAAATACATGCGACTATACATTTTCAGTGGCTTTATCTCTCTCTCTCTCTCTGAACCTTAAGTGCCCAGGGCACATGGGGCTTCCACAAGGGTTTTCCACAAATGCCTGTCCTTCGCCTTTTTTTCTGCTCTTGCCCAGGTGAGCCCTCTATTGCTCAACATCCTTTCTGTTGTTCTTCTCCATGTCTCTTTTGGTCTACCCTTACTTCTGTTCCCCTGTGGTGTCTATCTTAGTGCTATTTTTGGTAGTGGCTTTATCATGGCACCAAAATGCATACCTGTGATATTTTCAAGGAAACTTTATTTCAGTAACAAAATATACAACAGTGACGTTCTAAGAGTCTCCAACTTGATAGCAATATACATGAATGAGATGTGAAGAAACAAGCACAGAATCACAAAGAAAGTCATCAAAAGGGAAACACCTGGAAAAAAAGGAAAAGAGGCCAACCTTGAGAGACCCTAAAGAAAACAATGACCAGAGAGGCTAAAATAGTAGGCATCAAATCCCTTGATGAGGTCGAAAAGCTCACTGAGAACAGAGACTTCTGTCAAAAATGTTGGAAAAGGACAGCAGTTCAAAGGAATGACATAATGGAGTGACATAACAGAGGAGTGACATATAGGAGGAGTAACATAACATATAGTGAAAAATTCTGAAGTGAACTTCAATGGAGTAACACGCAGGTAGGGTTTACGATTAGATTTAGGCTTTAGGGTTAAAGTTAGGATACATTTGTTAGCATATTCAATGATAAAAGAGTTCTTAAAAGAAGACCACTACACAGATCAAGATTGACTGCAGGGAGAAATATGCCAAAATTTAAAGCAAATTCAAAGAGAAGAGAGACTTGCAGCTATTTTCTGAGCATATAATACTGTCCTCTTAGATGAATACCTCCACAAGACTGCATACAAGATGTTTTTTTTCTGTGGCACTAATGTAAACAACTGTCAAACAATTTTGATAATGAAGCATAACAGTTAATGCTCACAAGTTAAATTCATTGGAGCAAATGAGACTACTTTAGACATTCCTGAATGTTCCAATCTGATACTTCAGTAACTGTTAATCATAGCTACTGCGACTGATTTCACCTAGGATAAGTTGAAATTCTATGATTATTATAGTACTTGAAATAATCTATACTTAAAAATATAACTGATAAGCTGTGATGAAATCAGCTGATAGCATCAGCACTTTTTGTTAACTACAATATATGACTGAACTCAGACTCTGCTGAATGCCCCCTAATGAAATTCAAATTGAGTTTTAGTTTAACATATAAATTTAAACATTACATTAAAGTTTATTTTATTTTTATTTCCATCACATCTTATAAGCAACTGTATCAACATCATCAATGCCCATCGCTCCCTTGAAAGCACTTGACCACAGATAAAGGCTCTCCAGTCATCTCTGTTCTCGGATTTGTTCCTCCATGTGTATCCCTCATCTAAAAGCACTTTCATAATTTTCTTTCTCCAAGTAGTTCTAGGCCTTCCTCAATTTCTGCTTGCTTGAGGATTT
Organism: Achatina immaculata; assembly: GCA_009760885.1. Lineage (NCBI taxonomy): Eukaryota > Metazoa > Mollusca > Gastropoda > Stylommatophora > Achatinidae > Lissachatina > Lissachatina immaculata. Next base: position 46,340,192 of record CM019720.1, on the reverse strand, counting down.
CACATCAGTGCCTTTTTTTGTTGTGCTATAAGCAACTGTAGCCATTATAAAAATCTATGTGTGAAAAACAAATTTTGACTATAAAACACACACACACACAGGCATGCCAGCATGCACGCACACACACACACACATACTCTCTCTCTAAGATTCACTGCTGTTGATGCAATCTGTCTCCATTAATCTCTGTTCTTGGATTTCTCTCTGCAATTTCTGACTCCAAGCTTTCTTGGGTCTTTATCCACATAATATCTCCATTTAATCATCTATATAGGATAGAAAACACACAAGTTTTACATAATACTTACCATGTGAACAAAATCCTCTAACTACCAGGTCCTTTGGCTCTGGTTCAGTACGGTTATTGTCACACAGGAAAGTTTTCATGCGCTCATCTTCCTTTATATTTTTCAATCTCTGAACATTATCCAGAATTATTTTGTACAGTTCCAGGTCTGGAGGGTTTTCGGTTTTATATCTTATTTTAGAAAGAATCTCTGGGTCAGATACAACTTCTTTTTGTAGAAGAATATGACAGTGATCTGAGGCATTCTGGGATGCACTGTTTGAATCTGCTTTAGAGTCTGGCAAACTGTCTTCACTTTGTTTAACAAGTTGACTGTTAAAGTCATCAAATCCAGCTACTTTCAAAGCCATTATGAATATAATATCATAAAATATTCTATGATAAGTTTAAAAGTCTGTATCCTTTTTTTTTCAGATAATCTGGATATATGTGGCTGTCTGCACTTGATCCAACATTATGTCATGATTGCAAGTTCATTTGAAATGTCATATTAATCACAGGAACTCAAGTGAAATAGTTGGAAAGATGGCAGTGCCTCTTTTCTCTGACAAAAAAGATAGTGAAATATTTATCTATGTGGTGGTACAGTGTCTACTTTTGGTGCAGCACACATCAGATCAGTGGATATGGAGATTTCTGGAAGGTATATTAATAAAGACATTTAATTAAAAAAGTGTTATTTAACAGTTGTATTCTGCAGATGCTGTAACATCATTTCCTGTTATTTCCATATGAGTACAACATCAGATGGGATTACATAAAAGGCTGAACTTATCTAAAATAATTTTACACAGCAGTAGAAATTTATTTATAGGCTGATATTATAAGTGTGGAAGACAGTCAGCTAGAGACTAAAGCAGCAGGAAGAAAAAAAGAAAAAAAAAACAAAGGAAGAGTAGAGGTATCTCACTCAGCAGATGAGAAAGTATATTAAAGAAAGTGGAAAAGGTCATAAGTAATCAATACGAACAGGGATATGAAACTAATTATAGTCAAACAAAGGAAAGAGTTAATAAAAGAAGGTGAAACTGAGAATTCAGCTGGGTGTAAACATCCAGCCTGGAAGATATGACATTGTTTCTGGGCTTTATGAGCACATTCATCAGAACAGGAGTTGATGGCAGTGATTCAAATGTCACGTTTGACCACTTCCTTGTGGCCCCTTTCATTATTATGCTGAGAAACTGTATTCTACGCCTGGTTGTCTCTCTAACTCCTCATATTTCCTCTTCCACCTGTGATCTTAGACTGCCAGTTTCCTCAGAAAGCATATTGCAGATAAGTTACTTTGTGTATTTTAATCTGTCTTTTCTGTTGTCCTTGATAAAGGCATTTTGCTGAAATATTGGGTTGCTATCATTGTTTTTCATAACCATTTCATTGTTCCTATTATTATTGCTAACTTTTCTTCTTCCTTCCTCTCTACCACTTTTTATAAAAGTGTACCACACAGCTCCATCTAACTCTTCTAGTACTAGTTTTACAGCAGTTACTAGCATATGTATCCTGCACCATTTAAGAAGGAATCAGAGACAGAAAGAATAAGATTTAATATAGACAGAGCTGGAAGCAATTCTGTATGAAGTTGGAGTTAGCAGAAATATACCATTTATGAATGAGTCAATTGGAATACGTGGAAAAACAGGTAAGTCAGAATCGAAGGTTTGGTATGCTAACTTTACAGCTCTGAATGCTGGAGATATTCCTGCTCATGGAGGTTCAATGTGATTAGATTTTTAAACAAAGACAAAGAAATCTTCTTGCTGAAATTACAGAAACTGCTTCAATATAAGGTAAATTTAACACAACTGAATCACAAATAAGTTCATTATGCTGTTATTTTGTGTAGCATCATCATAAAGTATGTACAAAATGTCTTATAAATGTACACAATTTGAAGGGGCCAATTCACAAGATATACCAAATCACTCCAAAATGTGTATGAAATGAAATATTTTTGTGGAGGACATTTTGAGCACTTTAAATCTGTGACTTCAAATGATAAGAGAGAAAATTCTATTCCTACATCTTTGCAAGAATCTAAAGTGTACATATGTTTTATGGGACATCTTGTCTAATTTTAATTTAATTTTAATTAAAACTGAGAAGTAGTGAAATGATTTTTTTCCAATAATTAACTTAAAAGGGGGTGGGGGTGGAGTTTTGCAATAGCTTACAAAGTTTCTGCCACAGACCAAAACTTAGATGAAATTGTCATTTTCTTCTATGTGAGCAGGACATTGACAATGTCACAGTGAAATATGTGATTCTAAAAGAATATGTACCTTGCAAGATTATTACCAAAAACAAATCCTTTGGCACATTTCACCATGTCTAAGATATGCTTTCATACTCCTCACTTCCTAAATCTCAGTCTATAATTTAGACATGGCGACAGTCTAAGAAACTTATAAAATTATGAATGTAAATTCTTCATTTTGTATCTTTGTTATCTTTCATTGAGAGATGTGCTTTAATTTGAATTGAAATACAGTAAGTAACCATCACTGTTACAGTTTTGGTCATGTCCTGTCTGATATCTGTGTGCACTATAAATGGAGTCTATTATTTGTAGTTCATATCAAATTTAGCAGTACTTACATTGCCAAGGAAAATAATACAAATATTAGTTACAAAAGTGCAATTAAAAAAAAAATAAGTAGCGCTGTTCTACTCGAGGGGGCCATTCTGTTAGTGACCATATTTCCTTAACTTGCCAACATACTAAAAAAACTATGCCATCTGTATTTCCCATTGTCTTCTTTCATTCCCCTGCTCTAGGAGAAGCGAAGTTCTGTACCGAAACTAACTAGGGTGTCTCTTGTCGGAATCGAACCATCGACCACAGCCATGAGAGGCGGGTTCACTAACAACACCGGTAAACGTTAATGAATTTTAATGTCAGAATACCGAATGGGTTTATTGATTGAAATTACCATCGGATATGGTATCCATATTGCATGGGGGGGGGGCACATTTCTCGATCATTTTTTTATATGGATTGTTATTTATTTATTCCTTTATATCTACAGTGGTACACATTTCCTTTAGATGTACATTTTAAGTTATTGTACACATCTCGTTCTCGTGTATATGTCAATTTAAATACATATGTCGAATCATATGACTATTTGTTGCAGAAATGAATCTTATCTTGTGTCATATTCCACAACAAACAATAAGAGCTACATTTCATTTTACAAAGATGAACGCCGTTCCCCGAAAGGGAAAAAAAATCCAGACTTAAAGCTGTGAACATTTCTACGCGTATGGTCTGAAATAAAACACGCATTTGTTACAACACAACCTAGAGCTAGACAATTCCACACCATTACTCGCTCAGCATGAAGGCAACTTGTGGACTCTGAAGATTTGAGGAAACGTTTGAAGAGCTTAGAACATGGCCCGGTACACACCTGCTGCTGTCGAAAATGAAACTAGCTGGCTCGCGTGCTGGAACGTGGACCCGAGACATGTTAGATAAACGCAGGTGAACGGTTTATATCAAAATGGAACAAACCAAAAAAAGTAGAGGGTGGTCTAATTTTTCAGGACACCACTGCAACACACACACGTTCACTGATAATTAGTTCATACACATCCACTGTGCGAACACAAAACTTATGGTGGCCAGTTTCTGCTTATGAACCGGTTTCTTAGAAAACGAATAATTCTTGGAATGGGTGGAAATCAAAAGAAAAAGTAGATAGTACATACGTCCTATATCACGGATTTTAAAACTTTTATATAAAAAAGTGGGCCATCTGTGAAGACACAGCAAACTAGTGTGTAGAGAGGGGAACGAAGAGGAAAAGACACTTACAAGAACACCAGAATGGGTGCATGTTTGAGTGTGTGTGGGTGTGATGTGTGGAGGGGAGGGAGGTATGGTTAAAAGTGAACTTTTCTTTTGTCTTTGACTTGATGAAGTTTTTTTTTTTACCCCGCATTTATCAATGACATTTTTTTTTCAAAGATGCTGCTCCCTGTGCCACTGTCAGTACACATCTGGCCGAAAGACATGTTTTTATTTTATTTTGTTTGTTATTTACTGCAAAAAAAACAACAATAACGTTTATAAGCTTTAACGTTTCCCAAATGTTAAGTTGTCCCACCACCAAATGAATAAACTATTCTTAACACAAGGTAGCAAATATCAAACACGAGGACTCCGATTTATTCTGGCACTACGATAAAGTTATTCGCCCCTGTGGTCCTGGAATCCAGAATTTACAGCGCCCTTCTGTAAAGTTAAGCTTGGCTTGTTACCTTCTTAATTGTGTTCTTCAATCGGCTTGCATGTCAGTTTTTCAGCTTTTGTGAAAGAACTAGAGACTCACTCCATACTAATTCGCAGAAAGAATAACAATCACAAGAACTCTAAGATTTCCTGAAACGTTCAATTAGACAAGTAAGGGCGTCTGCTGATGTGTTACAGAAGTCACATAGTAATGTACTTGTGGCACTCTCGAATGCTTTTTATCAAAACTCTTAAGCTAAAGTAGTTAATCATACCTGCTGCTGTGACAGTTACTACTAGCCATCTGGATGCAAAATCCTGCAGTTTTGCAGACCTTTTTTAAAGTTTCCGGAATGACATGGCCAGGGATTTCTGATATGGGGCAAGTCAGTTCTACTGTGTGTGTTTTTTTTTTGGTTACAATCTGGGACACAAAAGCGAACGTTATGAATGCCGACATCTTTTTCGTAAGTAACTTTTGCCGTATGAACTTAAAATCTACATTAATGAAAACAGAAATTAACAGTGGAGCGACCGACATAACTGATGGAGTTCCTGTCAAGTATTAAATAATGCTCAGGACTCTCTAAACGATAAATAAAATAGATGAACAGTAAGAAGGACCCGTTATTGAATAAGCTTTTTAATTAAGAAGTATTGCAATTCAGAAATTACCTAACGTTGTGGCGACCGCTGTAGCCTGTTGTATTATGCTAGAATTTCCAAATCTCTTGTTTTCTCACTTAGCTTGTTACTGTGCCGTGTTTCTGTTCTGCACCGCATTTACGCGCGCTTTTATAGGAGCGTGCACGTGACCAGAGGCGCTAGGACAGAGACAGGAAAGTCGGTCAAATTTTCCCCTCGCAGATGTGGCAACGGATCCCGGAGATGTACCTGATACAGCTTCTCCAGTTTTGGTGGATCAGCTTGATCTTGCAACCCCCGATAAAGCATCATTTCCTCTTTTGTGCAACTTAGGGCGCGAAGTAAGTGATCGCAGATACCATTACCGATGTCATCACCATTATTCATACTCATATATTTGGCTCCAAAGACACGTGATCCACCTACCTTATCCTTACTATGCATATGATCTCTTGGCATTAATTTCAGAACCAATTTTTGTTTTAAGTCATAAACTACGTATTGAAAGTATATATCTGCTTCTATTGGTCTACGGGCTGACATCATCATCGTTCTGTGCCGTCTGCGGTTTCCTGCCAACTGGATCCATTCATTCTTTTAACAATGCACCCAAGACCAATGGGAAAAGGGGTCTGTAATTTAAGTGAGGGCCTAGAAGGCTTCCAGGGATCCATAATGGATGAAAGTAGAATCGTTAATTATTCTGGTGACCAGCTTTTAGAAATTTTGTCGGAGGTCTTGGATGCACCTGACCATGCCGAATCAAGCCTATCTTGTCGATGTGGTCATCCTCTTGCTCTTTTTTTTTTTGGTTTTCGTTGTCTTGTTTTGTCTTCTGTGCTCCTGAAACTATCTTTGCAGCCTTTTGCTGTGAAGATGTAGAGGCACAGCATCGTGTCGACTTGGGACCGGGTTATGGCGGTTATTTTTTTCAGTCACCGAGTGCAGCTAAAAAGCAGGGGGGGGGGGGCGCGCAGTGCATCTCTAGCAGAACTCCATAGGGACTATGGCCGTCCCTTCCCAGTTAACCACGCTAGGCCTGTTTCTAAAAGGGGGGGGGGGGTAAAAACGGAGAAGTGGGACAGTGTCTTGGTCAGCTATGGTTCCCCAAACCTAAAGTTACCAAGTTAGCTATGAGTCAGTCGCTGATTACCAGATCATTCCCATGGTTTTCATTATTATTTATATGACATAAAATGACCAAACTATTGCAACTGTCTGGCTCTTATTTATTACTTCTCTTTTAACACTTGTATTCCTTTTCGTCCATGGAATTCGCTATATTTTTCTTTTTTATCCACATGTGAATGTTCATGCTTCTAAGCCGTAGATGACTGTGGAGTAACCACAACATTTACTAACTTTGGGCTTCAGTTGCTGTGCTGAGTACACCCGTGATTTCAGAGATGTTCTAAGACTATAAAATCACTATTCCAGCGTGTTATTGGTATGTTTCAATGAATCTTACATCCTTTAGTTCGCCACGTTTTTCTGTTTTCGACGAGCTTTTCAACCTTGTCAAGAGATTTTATGCCCTCTAATTTAGCCTATCTCAACAATGTTCTGTTTGGAGTTTCACGTGGTCGACACCTTTTTTCTTCGTCCTGTTGTGTTCCACTTGTTAGCTTGTTCTGGGATTTCCTGACTGTTTCTTTGCACCATGTAGCCTTGTATGTCCGTCTCCTTTTTTTTTTTTTTTGATCACCCATGAGACAGGTTGTTGTTCGCTCATTTGCCTTATTTTTGCATTGGTCTTGAATTTGTCAACTGTATATTTTCCTTAGACATTTGTTTCAATGAATATCAGTATTTAAATTTCAAGAACGGAAAACTTGGAAATAACCAAGCGGCACAACAAATTCTTTAGGTCATGTCAATATTAAATTGTCGCAAATCAAATCGTCGCATCCTGCTAGGTCAGATTTAAAAAAAAAATTTTCTCCCCCCCCCCCCCCCCCCCCCGCTTCTAGGTTTCTACGTAACTTCCTCTAAACAAAGTTATTTTTTAATGCATCTTAATCTCAGTTTTCTTGAATCTGTATAAACAAGGGTTCAGATTTGTGTGTATGTGTATGCGTCTGTGTGGGTGTATGTGTAGTCACGCACCTGGGCGTGACCATGCGTGTGTGCATTAAAAAAAAACAAGAAAAGATTTTGGTAGGATATTTCAAGAACAAGTGAACGAATTTTCCCATTAAAATGAGTAAAATGCTTTCGTTGGAATGATCTCTCTCTCTCTCTCTCTCTCTGTTCGACACAGACAGGCGCTCGCACACACACACACATCGCGCATACTCTCTCTTTCTCTCTCTCTCTTTCTCTCTCTCTCTCACACACACACACAACCATTTAGGTGAAAACCAGTATCATGGAGATACAAACAATACAAGACCACAAGTCTTTTATTTTATTTTCTTTTTGATTGTGTTCACAAAACTGAATTAACATCTTGAAAAGTAACATTAACATCTTGAAAATAAAATGTCAAAAGCTTTAACGGTTTTGTTTCTAAACAAAAATACATTGTCAGTACAGATCTTCTAACATATGTTTTTTAAAACAAACATTAAAATAATTTACCTGGCACGGAAGGTACCATGATCAACAAGGTGGTCCTTCTACCCAGGCTAAGTAGATTTTAATCTACAAACCCTCATCACAGCGAGTTGGTAAACTTATCTAGCGAGCACTTGCGGGTATTAAAAATAATAATGATATTAATTTCTAAAAATATCTAACAAGTTACATTTCAAACTATGTTATGTTAATTCTTGACGACTGGCGAGTCATGGGTTGAGAGAGTGCTGGTTATTCTATGAAGGCATATAGTTGCAAGCAAGTAAATAATGAAAAAGGTTTGAGTAGAGGATGAAGTATTACTAATGGATTTTAAATGGTAGGGAGGGTGTTCCAGAGCTGTACTGCAGAGTATGCAAGGCTTTTATTGTACATCAAGGAAGGAGACAGTTTCAGTAGTATAGTAGATAGAAAATGAACTACTTAGTGTGAAAAAAAAAGTCAGAAAGAAAATAAAACAGAGTTGGACAAGGTTTTTCATTTCTGTATGAGCCGATTGCCTATGTGTACAAATACACATGGTTAGATAAGGGATTATTGTTCATGTTATACAAAGAAAGTTAAAAACTGAAAGCATGCTTTACTTTTATTCGGAGATGCGCATGTGTAAAATATGATGGGTACAACTATTATGTCAGTTAATCAGCCACGTAGGGCGCAGGTTTCAGAGGGAGTCTGTGGAAAATGCGTGTTCTGGCAATTCCGGTAGAACTGGTACTAGTAAAATAGAGGCAGAAACGGGTTCAGTTTTGAAAACCACACGCACGCACGCACACACACACACACACGCACGCACGCACGCACGCACGCACACACACACACATATATACACACACCCACACACACACAAAGAAATAGGAAGGAAAGGAACAGACTTGTAGATAATTATGTAATTATTCTTAGTCTTGTAATTAGCCTTATACACAGATTTATCGTTAGCCTTGTAGTTAGACTTGCAAGTCAGTTTTGTTGTTAGACTTGTTATTAGTCTTGTAGTTAGATTTGTAGTTAGTCTTGTAGTTAAACTTGGTTCTAAGGACTGTTATTGCCGGAGGTGGGGTGGAGGATATGCTCTCCACTTCAATGGCGTGCGTCTCAAATAGCCTCTGACAGTCAAGTCCAGTTCCTGGCCTTCTCGTGGCAGAACTGTTTAAACTGATGGGAGAAGGGGCGAAGGCGAATATCTGGCGCCTGAAAACCATGACGCTTCGGGTAGATGAGAGTCATGTTTAGTAACTCATCTACCGCTGCTGGGGAGATTCTTCAGCTGCCGTGCTTGGAGTGCGGCTCCTCCCAGCCAGTGAAGAAAGGTGCGAATGGGGTTGCCGCGCGGCACCACTGTGGAAAAGGTGAAAGAAAGGATTAAGCGAAGTAAACAGTAGTCAGATCACGGCACCTCTGGTCTGGAGGTCCACGCTCATATCGGGCGAAATGCCTGAACCGGCTTAACCCAGAGCTTAAGACACTGCTGGCGAGATTCTTCGGATGCTGCGCGTGGAGTGAAACTCCTCTCGGCTAAGAAATAAAATGCAGAAAAGCAATTAGGTTTGCTGTGTGGCGCCGATGAGAAAAGGTGATGGAAAGGATAAAATGAAGCTTAATCGGTATGACCAGTAGTATCGCTGCGAGAGCTACTCATACCACGGCAGCTCTTCTCTAGAGGCCTGCCACGTCCGAAGTACACCCATACTGATGAAATATACCTAAACCGGCTTACACCAGGGGTGAAACTTGATGGCTACGCATGTCACGGCACCTCCGCTCTAGAGGTCGGTCACATCCGATATACACCCATACTGGTGAAATATGCCTAAACCGGCTTAAACCAGGGGTAAAACTTGATGACTAATCTTGTCACGGTACCTCCGCTCTAGAGGTCAGTCATGTCCTAAACACGCCCATACTTTGATAATATGCCTAAACCGACTCAACCCAGGGGTGGAAGTCACTAGTGGCGAGAATTCGTCCTCCTGGACAAAAGCTCTGTCCTGGTCACAACTAGAAAGGATAGCGGCCACGACCACAAAATGCTGAAGTCGGATACACTGGACCAGGGCAGTCTAGATAGCCAATCACCTCTCACCCGGCGAGGATGCATGCGTATCATAATCACGCTGAGGTTTTCCAGTGAGAAAGTCCAACTCTAGCCTGGATGGGCAACCATTTCTCACGCAGTGGAAATATACTGATATCCTAAATACGTCGAGGTTTTCTGGTGAGTAAGTCCAACTCTAGATTAAACTGGTGCAACGAAAACCACGGTGTCACGCAATCCCGCTTCTGAGACCACCAAGAATACAGACTCAAGCCCTGCGATAATCTGAACCTCTTATGATCCTCTCGGGGATCACAGAGGGACCGCATGACCTATTGAGGACCACGGAAGTAAATTCAGTAGGATCATGAGGCGGAATTGGTGGTGGAAGCAAACGAAGAAGAAGAAGTAGTTAAATTTGTTGTTATTCTTGTAATTAGCCTTGTTGTAAGCCTTGTAGTTAGACTTGTGGTTAGGTCTGAAATTATCCTTGTAGTTAACCTTGCAGTTAACCTTGTTAGACTTGTCGTTAGTCTTGTAGTTAGCCTTGTAATAAATCTTGTCTAAAGCACCAAATATTCTGACACTATTGCAGGGAATAACTATGTGACTGTTCGTAATTCTGGCGAGCCCTACAAGTTTAACTAAAAAACTTGAAGAAAGGAGATGAACATGAATACTCAACTGCCTTATGTTTTTATCTAGCAGAAATTCCAGATTCTATTACTGAACATGGGATATTCCCGAAATGACGATTCAAGTGAGCTGACATGTAAACAAGACAAAAACATGGAAAAAAAACACTTTTAGTTATTTTTAATTATGAAGTAAGACTGCTTAACTTTGACGATGCAATCATCGAAGGTGAAAAGCCATGTTTATCAGTGCTTTACGGAATTGTTAAGTGGGTTATTACTGTATCTTCCAAGATCGCTGTAAACAACCCTAAGTATTTCTGTATTAGATTTAGGGGCCAGCAAATCATTTAGCAAGGGTGGTGATTCGGGCGCCAATTGCCATTTATGGCCAGACCTGGTGTTTTTAGGTCCCTACTTGAGTTGATGAAGGCTGCCACTGTTCCTTGGCCCTGGTCAGATATGATGCCAGTGTGGCAACATCGTCACCACGAAAGCTGTCGAGCAAACAATTTGCCGAGTAGCTTATTCCATTGCTGATTCTTTCAACACGTAGCCAGAGTTATGATGATCATCATCTTGTGCCATTTCTCCACAGACGGTTGGCTGCAGTGGATCCCAAACTTGTTATGTCCCTTGCCTTTTCAAGATGCATACGATCAGAGTGAATGATGCCTGTCTTTTGACGTTGTTTACTCATCTGTTTCGTTGTTGTCCTTGTGCTCCTTTTCTCTTCAACCTTTTTCTTCAAGTGGGATTTTAGTTGTTGCTAATATAATCGACCAAAATGACAACAATGCTTCTTTTTGCAGTCTCCAGTCTCTGTATGCTCATGTCTTCTGTCTTCATTTGTGCCTCGTCAGAGAAGTTCGTAGTCTATGAGAGATGTAACCAAGAGAGTAGACCAATCGATAGTCACTTGTCTTCTCAAACAGAAGTCTGGGGGCTCGAGACCCGCTACCAGCGCCTTCGTGTAATTCATGTTATAGAAATGGATATTCCCTCTTATGATGAGGGGAATATATCTGCAAGGCGTGGCACACTGGCGTGTACTGTCAGTAAATGATGTGAAAATATACGGAGGTTAATCCTACGAATGAATGGCTTTGCTGGAAGTTCAGAGCAAATGAGAAGAAGAAAACAGGAATGAAAGACATGGACTAATAACCACTGCAAGAACAGCCATACAGGTTACGTAGAAGAAAAATACAACTGAAAATCATAACCGAATAAACAGCGAACATTAGGAATATGTTGTTGAAGTATGTTACACCTCAGCATGTGTACAGATGAAATCACAAGTTTATTTCTTGAACTAGAGTGTCTTTTCTGTAGACTGTTCTAAATTTAAATATTCGCAGTAAGATGACGCAGCACATCTGTGTCAGAAACGAGCTTTTATATACTCGTCCAAAACTTGCATACGTCTGGTCCTTAGACTATCCTGAGTCAGATGTGGGTTTGACAGCCTGTATCGGGAAACTGCGCAGTTACAGCACCGACGTAAGCGGATAAACGGGAATACCCGATTTTTTTTTCCTCTTCATCATCATCATCAGGTGCCGTGATAAGTGTCTTTGGTGGCAAGTGCTGCATTAATTTGTTGTTGTTGTTGTTGTTGTTGCTCCTCTCCCTGTAATTTTGATAGAGTGGTTGTTATGAGGTCAGAGAAATGACGACTGCGGTAAAACTGCTTCTAGTAATGAAAGTAATGAAATGTCAAATTAGTTATACACTTACACTAACTCGTCTCGAGTCAGCGGACACGACTTTCTCTGGTACCAAACGTTGTGGTCGTCGTAGATGCAATACTTGTCCGTTTGTTGTTTGGACAATTTTTTAAAAAAATTGGAATCTATAGATAGATAAAATATAAATGTATTACCTTCACCTGCGTCCTTTTCTTCACTTTTAAACATAATCTCCATTTCTCTGCACATATTTTTCCCATCGCTCTGCAAGTTTGAAAATAACCTTCCAGTAGAATTCCGTTCCAGCTGACCGAAAGCACAGACGCACTGCTTTATGGACGTTTTCTCATGTGTCGTAGTGATGGCCTCGCATTTGTTCTTTCACTAGAGTTTCAATCATTTCCTGTACTGAATTATGTCCTTTTCCAAGATTGACAGCGGTTTCAGATACTGTGACACGTCTGTCTTGTTTAATGATGTCGTCAACCCTTTCCACGTTGCGTTCAGTGGAGGCAGTTCGTAGGCGACCTCTGCGAGGCATATCTTGGATGCTCGTGTTTCCATCTTTGAAATGTTTCACCCACCTCCTAACAGTGCTAGCACCCATGCAGACATCTCCATAAGCAAGTAGAAGTCTTTGGTGAATTTCAGCAGCTGAGATTTCCTCTTTAACGAGGAACTCAATAACAGCACCTTGACGAAACGAAACTTCAGCATCTGCCATGTTGTTTCTGCTTTGCGTGGTCACGTGACACATGATTGTGACGTCATGTAACCTCTACATGAAGTGCAAAGGATGCAGTTTAAGGTGATACATTTATATTTTCTCAATCTATATATTCTGATTTTTAAAAAAATTTTTGCTCACGACTTTTGGTATGACCCTCGTATCATTATTATGTGTGCCATAATCGACCGCAATAACATCTACTTTTAAATTTGCAAAGTCTTATCTCTTTTAGAGTTTAGAGTCTTGTCTCTTCTATCTTCCACTGCGGCTCTTATTTCATTCCCAAAATTAAACAGTGCACTATATGCAGAATAGCTTCATCCGGGTGTAACTTTCACGAGATGCTAAAAACCAAATAAACAAACTAAAAACAAAATACCACACATTCTAAGAAATGGTTTTGAGTATACATATTATGGTAATTGAATTTTTATTGATAATCCTTTTTGGGCCAACCTTGGCTCATAGGACGGAAATCATATCTTTCATGTCTGACAACTCGTCGCCGCCCGCTGTAGGTCTTGGATGGACTTAAATCCCAGAGTCTCTCTAGTGATGGTCCTACGTAGAGTCTCCCTTGGTCTGCCTTGCTTTCTTTTGCCCTTCGCTGACCATGTGAGGGCTTGGCGAGGGAGTCTGAATTCGTAATTATAGTAATACTTACTGCAAAAAGTAGACCACAGTATATAAGAAACGGTTTTGAGTCTACATATAACCGTAATAAATACTGCACAAAATTAAGGTGAAAAACACACAACCTGCTCTTGAAAGAAGAAATGGAAACTGGTCATGCACAAAATCTGCATTAATGTGTTTTAAATATCGGAGAGGGCCGAAGACCATGCCTTTTTTCATTTGTTGTTGGTGATTCTGTGCGTTCGAAGACTTCCATATTTAATTAGAATATTTGCTTGTTTAAGCAGTAAGTTCTGCAAAATTATTATTGTCAGTAATAATCTTATCTCTTTCCTCATCACATCTCACATCGAAGTTTCATATAAATGGCAATAGATGAGGCCTCATAAAACATTTCACTGACATCATTTTATTATGTCAAACATATGATCAATACGTTTAGCTGATCACTTCGCTTGGAATAATATGCAAGATTATACACATTTCGTTATATTCTTCTTTGAAGCACATAATCTCAAAGTCTCACAATATCATACTTCTTACTATAATACAAAAACTCGATGCTCGAAGTTTCAGTGTAATAATTACTGCACAACCTCTTAATACACTGGTTCAGTCTAACACTATGTCTCTATCTCTACATCTCTCTTGCTGAATCCTTCTCTCTCTACCTGCAGCTGAGTCCTAATCTGTCTACCTGCAGCTGCCTGCACCTCCCCCTACCTCCTGAATCCTCCTCTGCTCTCCTTTCTCTCCCTTTCTGAATCCTCCTCCCTTCTTTATATTCGTAAGTTCTGACCACGCCAAAACCGGTCGCAACTAGAGTCTTCGCTTTAGTCGCTTTCATCTCCGTTGTCTAATTGTTACCTCCCATTAACAAGTCCACCATCTCTTTCATGTTGCCTGCTTCGGGACCTAGTCCGTTCTCTGTTCAGTCTTTGATCTACTGGTCAATTGTTCCCCCTGGGCTACTGCATGTGCGCGCGAAGTCGCACCTCTAGAACTGGACCACTCTCACGATCTATCAGATCTATCGATACGGTTTTACCTTTGATCAGGTCTTTGAAGTACCGAGTATCCGTTCCTCGCTCCTCTAACTATACCTTCTTTGTCGTCGTTTGATCCACCATCCTGTCACCCAATACCCTCCTAACTATATACCTGATCATTTCACTAATAATAACAATAATAATAATAATTATAATCATTACTTACAAGGCTATGCTACATACCTCCCCTCGTTTAAGTCATATTGTTAACATTATGACTACACAAAAAAACTAGCAAAGTGCCTTGTAAGTAATGAGCTACCAAAATATATTTCCATGTGGACCACAGTACCAACAAAAATCACTTTGCGGTCACCTCCCCTTGTTTAAGTCAGAATGTTAACGGTACCGACTACATCTCCATAAACATGGTAACCACAGTCTGTCAATATACTATTCATAATTATCATAAGAAGAAAACATGTATCACCATATTTGTATCTTGTTCAAAAAAAATTTCCAGTAAGACATTAACTCATGGCTGCTCTTCTACATCAAAATGATGTCTCATACACACTTAAGAAAAAGAAAAGCATACATTCTTTCAAATGACCAAAAAAATAATGTCATTACATTTGAGGCCCAACCTCAAAACGAATCACTTTATTGCCCTTATGATGAATTTTCAGTCGACAAACCTCCCGTTTCTCATCATCAGCGGCAACCATAGGATATCTCATACACATTCCCTGATACATACTCAGTGTGAAAATGTGATGTACTGGTTCCTGAAAGACCAGAATACTCCCATCGCATTCTCACGAAATTTGTTCCACTGACTTCAATTATTTTACCCCCCAAGTACTCCTCTATCATGATAACTCTTGGGTCTCCATCCCTCTATGCCAACCATTTTTAGTGCTGAGGGTATCCTCGTATTGATAATCACAACACAACCTTCTTGGTTACACTAAACAATCTGGCAACACCCAAACATCTCACCCTACTCTTCTTAATACACATGAAAAGTTTGTTTCCATATCTCAAAAAAAATATGTAGGCACTTCATTCATCATACAAAAATATGCAAAAGTACATTATTATTCACCATAAAAAAGATACATAGAGTGTTATACTACTAACACTCTCAATTTCTGAGCATTTCAACATTAAAAATACCCTAGTAGCAATGCAAAAAATTCACATCATCAATGCCAAATCCATTATGTATATATATCATGAGCACCAACAATTTATGTAACCTTAACATTAGGTGAATCTGTAACACAGTATGCATTCTAATAATCTTGAACCTGCATACTCAGAATACTGGAACCTTAAAATAACGTCATTAATATTTCATCATTAGCGCCTTCTATTTCTTCTCATTCCTTTACCTCTGTATTTACTTTCTCTGTTTCCTGTAGCGTAATTATTTAACTTCTCATAGACCCATTCATCATTAACAACTGTCTTATCCTGATTTGAATTACGGTTTGATATTCCATGCTGATAAAACAAATGTCCCTCCTCATCATAACCAAAACCTTCTAGTGGCAAACGTTTGTCATTTTCTGGGATATTTGGATTTGCAAGGATGGTCTCCCGAGTAATCGGAGGTCTCCTGATACTAGCAATAATCTTTGGTGTTTCATTTGAGTGTTGCTTAACTCGAGTTTCATAGCAATTACGCGGTTTGTTTGACCTAATCTTCCCAAGTTCTGCGTCTACATCACATCCACCCTTTATTAATGCTGCCCTTATCTCTGCTGCTGTTATAGTCCATCCTACTGTTTCTTTACTACTATCTTTTTCCTGCCCTTTATTTGACGTTATTTGAACGCTGCTTACTAGTTTGTTATCATTTGAAACTGTATTTTCTCTCTCACCATATTTTGCTTTACATTTTCCTTCTATAAAATCATAATTGTATGTGAGATCTGCCTTACGGTGAACGTTATTAATCTGCACAAACATCTCTGATGTGGACTGAGGAGGTGTATTAGAATTCCACAATTTCTCCATCGTTCTATCTACTTCCTCACTGTCAAGAACAGTAAATCCTTTTGATGTTGTCTTTCTGATTTTCTCTACCTTATCTACTGGCCGTTTACTGGGTTTTGTCTTTATGTGTTTATTATTGTGTCCCTCAGTCGCTGATGTTGATGTTCCTCGTGAATGTCTCAATGTTCTCTAATTAACATCACTGTTAAAGAAACAATTGTCCCTTCCCTATGTCACATCAGTTCGTTTTGCCTAAATCAAATCAGTTCAACACAGTCTTGCACGTGATCGCTAGTAGTCAATACTTCGCATTGTGGCCGCTTATACGCCCGGTCGTCTCCTCCCAAATGTCGGAAATAGGCACGGGCACCATTATAACAATGTTTAGTGTCTTTATTATTGTAACACTGTGAAGTTCTATTTTATATTGTTCATTATCTTTCTCTTTCCTCATCATCTCACATCGAAGTTTCATATAAATGGCAATAGATGAGGCCTCATAAAACATTTCACTGACATCATTTTATTATGTCAAACATATGATCAATACGTTTAGCTGATCACTTCGCTTGGAATAATATGCAAGATTATACACATTCGTTATATTCTTTGAAGCACATAATCTCAAAGTCTCACAATATCATACTTCTTACTATAATACAAAAACTCGGTGCTCGAAGTTTCAGTGTAATAATTACTGCACAACCTCTTAATACACTGGTTCAGTCTAACACTATGTCTCTATCTCTACATCTCTCTTGCTGAATCCTTCTCTCTCTACCTGCAGCTGAGTCCTAATCTGTCTACCTGCAGCTGCCTGCACCCCTACCTCCTGAATCCTCCTCTGCTCTCCTTTCTCTCCCTTTCTGAATCCTCCTCCCTTCTTTATATCGTAAGTTCTGACCACGCCAAAACCGGTCGCAACTAGAGTCTTCGCTTTAGTCGCTTTCATCTCCGTTGTCTAATTGTTACCTCCCATTAAATGACAACAATGCTTCTTTTTGCAGTCTCCAGTCTCCGTATGCTCATGTCTTCTGTCTTCATTTGTGCCTCGTCAGAGAAGTTCGTAGTCTGTGAGAGATGTAACCAAGAGAGTAGACCAATCGATAGTCACCTGTCTTCTCAAACAGAAGTCTGGGGGCTCGAGACCCGCTACCAGCGCCTTCGTGTAATTCATGTTATAGAAATGGATATTCCTTCTTATGATGAGGGGAATATATCTGTAAGGCGTGGCACACTGGCGTGTACTGTCAGTAAATGATGTGAAAATATACGGAGGTTAATCCTACGAATGAATGACTTTGCTGGAAGTTCAGAGCAAATGAGAAGAAGAAAACAGGAATGAAAGACATGGACTAATAACCACTGCAAGAACAGCCATACAGGTTACGCAGAAGAAAAATACAACTGAAAATCATAACCGAATAAACAGCGAACATTAGGAATATGTTGTTGAAGTATGTTACACCTCAGCATGTGTACAGATGAAATCACAAGTTTATTTCTTGAACTAGAGTGTCTTTTCTGTAGACTGTTCTAAATTTAAATACTCGCAGTAAGATGACGCAGCACATCTGTGTCAGAAACGAGCTTTTATATACTCGTCCAAAACTTGCATACGTCTGGTCCTTAGACTATCCTGAGTCAGATGTGGGTTTGACAGCCTATATCGGGAAACTGCGCAGTTACAGCACGGACGTAAGCGGATAAACGGGAATACCCGATTTTTTTGCTCTTCATCATCATCATCATCAGGTGCCGTGATAAGTGTCTTTGGTGGCAAGTGCTGCATTAATTTGTTGTTCTTGTTGTTGTTGTTGCTCCTCTCCCTGTAATTTTGATAGAGTGGTTGTTATGAGGTCAGAGAAATGACGACTGCGGTAAAACTGCTTCTAGTAATGAAAGTAATGAAATGTCAAATTAGTTATACACTTACACTAACTCGTCTCGAGTCAGCGGACACGACTTTCTCTGGTACCAAACGTTGAGGTCGTCGTAGATGCAATACTTGTCCGTTTGTTGTTTGGACAATTTTAAAAAAAAATTGGAATCTATAGATAGATAAAATATAAATGTATCACCTTCACCTGCGTCCTTTTCTTCACTTTTAAACATAATCTCCATTTCTCTGCACATATTTTTCCCATCGCTCTGCAAGTTTGAAAATAACCTTCCAGTAGAATTCCGTTCCAGCTGACCGAAAGCACAGACGCACTGCTTTATGGACGTTTTCTCATGTGTCGTAGTGATGGCCTCGCATTTGTTCTTTCACTAGAGTTTCAATCATTTCCTGTACTGAATTATGTCCTTTTCCAAGACTGACAGCGGTTTCAGATACTGTGACACGTCTGTCTTGTTTAATGATGTCGTCAACCCTTTCCACGTTGCGTTCAGTGGAGGCAGTTCGTAGGCGACCTCTGCGAGGCATATCTTGGATGCTCGTGTTTCCATCTTTGAAATGTTTCACCCACCTCCTAATATAACAATGTTTAGTGTCTTTATTATTGTAACACTGTGAAGTTCTATTTTATATTGTTCATTATCTTTCTCTTTCCTCATCACATCTCACATCGAAGTTTCATATAAATGGCAATAGATGAGGCCTCATAAAACATTTCACTGACATCATTTTATTATGTCAAACATATGATCAATACGTTTAGCTGATCACTTCGCTTGGAATAATATGCAAGATTATACACATTTCGTTATATTCTTCTTTGAAGCACATAATCTCAAAGTCTCACAATATCATACTTCTTACTATAATACAAAAACTCGATGCTCGAAGTTTCAGTGTAATTACTGCACAACCTCTTAATACACTGGTTCAGTCTAACACTATGTCTCTATCTCTACATCTCTCTTGCTGAATCCTTCTCTCTCTACCTGCAGCTGAGTCCTAATCTGTCTACCTGCAGCTGCCTGCACCTCCCCTACCTCCTGAATCCTCCTCTGCTCTCCTTTCTCTCCCTTTCTGAATCCTCCTCCCTTCTTTTATTCGTAAGTTCTGACCACGCCAAAACCGGTCGCAACTAGAGTCTTCGCTTTAGTCGCTTTCATCTCCGTTGTCTAATTGTTACCTCCCATTAACAAGTCCACCATCTCTTTCATGTTGCCTGCTTCGGGACCTAGTCCGTTCTCTGTTCAGTCTTTGATCTACTGGTCAATTGTTCCCCTGGGCTACTGCATGTGCGCGCGAAGTCGCACCTCTAGAACTGGACCACTCTCACGATCTATCAGATCTATCGATACGGTTTTACCTTTGATCAGGTCTTTGAAGTACCGAGTATCCGTTCCTCGCTCCTCTAACTATACCTTCTTTGTCGTCGTTTGATCCACCATCCTGTCACCCAATACCCTCCTAACTATATACCTGATCATTTCACTAATAATAACAATAATAATAATAATTATAATCATTACTTACAAGGCTATGCTACATACCTCCCCTCGTTTAAGTCATATTGTTAACATTATGACTACACAAAAAAACTAGCAAAGTGCCTTGTAAGTAATGAGCTACCAAAATATATTTCCATGTGGACCACAGTACCAACAAAAATCACTTTGCGGTCACCTCCCCTTGTTTAAGTCAGAATGTTAACGGTACCGACTACATCTCCATAAACATGGTAACCACAGTCTGTCAATATACTATTCATAATTATCATAAGAAGAAAACATGTATCACCATATTTGTATCTTGTTCAAAAAAAATTTCCAGTAAGACATTAACTCATGGCTGCTCTTCTACATCAAAATGATGTCTCATACACACTTAAGAAAAAGAAAAGCATACATTCTTTCAAATGACCAAAAAAATAATGTCATTACATTTGAGGCCCAACCTCAAAACGAATCACTTTATTGCCCTTATGATGAATTTTCAGTCGACAAACCTCCCGTTTCTCATCATCAGCGGCAACCATAGGATATCTCATACACATTCCCTGATACATACTCAGTGTGAAATGTGATGTACTGGTTCCTGAAAGACCAGAATACTCCCATCGCATTCTCACGAAATTTGTTCCACTGACTTCAATTATTTTACCCCCCAAGTACTCCTCTATCATGATAACTCTTGGGTCTCCATCCCTCTATGCCAACCATTTTTAGTGCTGAGGGTATCCTCGTATTGATAATCACAACACAACCTTCTTGGTTACACTAAACAATCTGGCAACCCCCAAACATCTCACCCTACTCTTCTTAATACACATGAAAAGTTTGTTTCCATATCTCAAAAAAAATATGTAGGCACTTCATTCATCATACAAAAATATGCAAAAGTACATTATTATTCACCATAAAAAAGATACATAGAGTGTATACTAACACTCTCAATTTCTGAGCATTTCAACATTAAAAATACCCTAGTAGCAATGCAAAAAATTCACATCATCAATGCCAAATCCATTATGTATATATCATGAGCACCAACAATTTATGTAACCTTAACATTAGGTGAATCTGTAACACAGTATGCATTCTAATAATCTTGAACCTGCATACTCAGAATACTGGAACCTTAAAATAACGTCATTAATATTTCATCATTAGCGCCTTCTATTTCTTCTCATTCCTTTACCTCTGTATTTACTTTCTCTGTTTCCTGTAGCGTAATTATTTAACTTCTCATAGACCCATTCATCATTAACAACTGTCTTATCCTGATTTGAATTACGGTTTGATATTCCATGCTGATAAAACAATGTCCCTCCTCATCATAACCAAAACCTTCTAGTGGCAAACGTTTGTCATTTTCTGGGATATTTGGATTTGCAAGGATGGTCCCGAGTAATCGGAGGTCTCCTGATACTAGCAATAATCTTTGGTGTTTCATTTGAGTGTTGCTTAACTCGAGTTTCATAGCAATTACGCGGTTTGTTTGACCTAATCTTCCCAAGTTCTGCGTCTACATCACATCCACCCTTTATTAATGCTGCCCCTCTGCTGCTGTTATAGTCCATCCTACTGTTTCTTTACTACTATTTTTCCTGCCCTTTATTTGACGTTATTTGAACGCTGCTTACTAGTTTGTTATCATTTGAAACTGTATTTTCTCTCTCACCATTTTGCTTTACATTTTCCTTCTATAAAATCATAATTGTATGTGAGATCTGCCTTACGGTGAACGTTATTAATCTGCACAAACATCTCTGATGTGGACTGAGGAGGTGTATTAGAATTCCACAATTTCTCCATCGTTCTATCTACTTCCTCACTGTCAAGAACAGTAAATCCTTTTGATGTTGTCTTTCTGATTTTCTCTACCTTATCTACTGGCCGTTTACTGGGTTTTGTCTTTATGTGTTTATTATTGTGTCCCTCAGTCGCTGATGTTGATGTTCCTCGTGAATGTCTCAATGTTCTCTAATTAACATCACTGTTAAAGAAACAATTGTCCCTTCCCTATGTCACATCAGTTCGTTTTGCCTAAATCAAATCAGTTCAACACAGTCTTGCACGTGATCGCTAGTAGTCAATACTTCGCATTGTGGCCGCTTATACGCCCGGTCGTCTCCTCCCAAATGTCGGAAATAGGCACGGGCACCATTATAACAATGTTTAGTGTCTTTATTATTGTAACACTGTGAAGTTCTATTTTATATTGTTCATTATCTTTCTCTTTCCTCATCACATCTCACATCGAAGTTTCATATAAATGGCAATAGATGAGGCCTCATAAAACATTTCACTGACATCATTTTATTATGTCAAACATATGATCAATACGTTTAGCTGATCACTTCGCTTGGAATAATATGCAAGATTATACACATTTCGTTATATTCTTCTTTGAAGCACATAATCTCAAAGTCTCACAATATCATACTTCTTACTATAATACAAAAACTCGGTGCTCGAAGTTTCAGTGTAATAATTACTGCACAACCTCTTAATACACTGGTTCAGTCTAACACTATGTCTCTATCTCTACATCTCTCTTGCTGAATCCTTCTCTCTCTACCTGCAGCTGAGTCCTAATCTGTCTACCTGCAGCTGCCTGCACCTCCCCTACCTCCTGAATCCTCCTCTGCTCTCCTTCTCTCCCTTTCTGAATCCTCCTCCCTTCTTTATATTCGTAAGTTCTGACCACGCCAAAACCGGTCGCAACTAGAGTCTTCGCTTTAGTCGCTTTCATCTCCGTTGTCTAATTGTTACCTCCCATTAACAAGTCCACCATCTCTTTCATGTTGCCTGCTTCGGGACCTAGTCCGTTCTCTGTTCAGTCTTTGATCTACTGGTCAATTGTTCCCCCTGGGCTACTGCATGTGCGCGCGAAGTCGCACCTCTAGAACTGGACCACTCTCACGATCTATCAGATCTATCGATACGGTTTTACCTTTGATCAGGTCTTTGAAGTACCGAGTATCCGTTCCTCGCTCCTCTAACTATACCTTCTTTGTCGCCGTTTGATCCACCATCCTGTCACCCAATACCCTCCTAACTATATACCTGATCATTTCACTAATAATAACAATAATAATAATAATAATAATTATAATCATTACTTACAAGGCTATGCTACACTAACAGTGCTAGCACCCATGCAGACATCTCCATAAGCAAGTAGAAGTCTTTGGTGAATTTCAGCAGCTGAGGTTTCCTCTTTAACGAGGAACTCAATAACAGCGCCTTGACGAAACGAAACTTCAGCATCTGCCATGTTGTTTCTGCTTTGCGTGGTCACGTGACACATGATTGTGACGTCATGTAACCTCTACATGAAGTGCAAAGGATGCAGTTAAGGGGATACATTTATATTTTCTCAATCTATATATTCTGATTTAAAAAAAAAATTTTTGCTCACGACTTTTGGTATGACCCTCGTATCATTATTATGTGTGCCATAATCGACCGCAATAACATCTACTTTTAAATTTGCAAAGTCTTATCTCTTTTAGAGTTTAGAGTCTTGTCTCTTCTATCTTCCACTGCGGCTCTTATTTCCTTCCCAAAATTAAACAGTGCACTATACGCAGAATAGCTTCATCCGGGTGTAACTTTCACGAGATGCTAAAAACCAAATAAACAAACTAAAAACAAAATACCACACATTCTAAGAAACGGTTTTGAGTATACGTATTATGGTAATTGAATTTTTATTGATAATCCTTTTTTGGGCCAACCTTGGCTCATAGGACGGAAATCATATCTTTCATGTCTGACAACTCGTCGCCGCCCGCTGTAGGTCTTGGATGGACTTAAATCCCAGAGTCTCTCTAGTGATGGTCCTACGTAGAGTCTCCCTTGGTCTGCCTTGCTTTCTTTTGCCCTTCGCTGACCATGTGAGGGCTTGGCGAGGGAGTCTGAATTCGTAATTATAGTAATACTTACTGCAAAAAGTAGACCACAGTATATAAGAAACGGTTTTGAGTCTACATATAACCGTAATACATACTGCACAAAATTAAGGTGAAAAACACACAACCTGCTCTTGAAAGAAGAAATGGAAACTGGTCATGCACAAAATCTGCATTAATGTGTTTTAAATATCGGAGAGGGCCGAAGACCATGCCTTTTTTCATTTGTTGTTGGAGATTCTGTGCGTTCGAAGACTTCCATATTTAATTAGAATATTTGCTTGTTTAAGCAGTAAGTTCTGCAAAATTATTATTGTCAGTAATAATCTTATATCCTTCCCGTGCTCGCAAGGTAGTTCGCCAAATTTTCCTGTTTTCGGTGAGCTTTTCAACCTCATCAAGGGATTTTATGCCTAATAATTTGGCCTCTCTTAACAATGTCCTCTTTAGAGTTTCACATGGTCTTCCTCTTTGTCTTTGGGCTATTGTGTTCCACTTGATAGCTTGTTTTGGGATTCTCTGATCGTTTCTTCTCATCACGTGACCAATATATGTCCATCTCCTTTTCCTAATCACCCATGAGACTGATTGTTGTTCAGTCATCTGTCTTATCTCTGCATTGTTCTAGAATTCGTTCCACTTGATGCCGAGTATTTTCCTTAAGCATTTGTTTTAAAAAGAGTATAATTTCTTGTCTATTTCTTTAGTTGTTTTCCAGCTTTCGCATGCATAAATGAGGGTGGATATTACATTTGAATTGAATAGTCTTAACTTGGTTTTTGTGCTTATAACTTTTGAATTCCATATGTTCTCAAGATTCTTGAAGATTAATGGTGCTTTTGAAATTCTAATTCTAACTTCCTTTATGGTGTTACCATCCTGGTCTGTGTAGCTCCCAAGGTATGCAAATTGAGTGACTTCTTCAATATCTGTCCCTTCTATGTGTATTTTTCCATTTTGATTAATGTGAAGTTTAATTATTTTTGTTTTGTCCTTGTTAATTCAAGTCCTATTTTGCTAACCAGTGAAGACAGGATATCTGTTTTTTCTTGCATGGAATTCACATTGTTACTAATAAGAGTAATATCATCAGCAAAATCAAGATCTAATAATAGTAATACAGAAAATGAATTTTTAAAAAATGAGTTGGTGACTCAGTCTTGTGTGACAAGTTTAATTTTAGAAACACGTCATGAGGGAAATCCCTCAACTACGTCACTTTTCTTCAAGCGTAATCAAAAATATTCCCGATACGCTGAGACAGATTTCCTGTATTATTTGTGCAGAAGAGCAAAGCAGGAACGAACTTTCGGGGTTTCCCAGTACACAGACAGATTTCCTGTATTATTTGTGCTGAAGAGCAAAGCAGGAACGAACTTGCAGGGTTTAACATGTTCTAAACTGTTAGTTGTTCAGTTTCAAGATGACTATAAGCTGAATGATTCATTCATTCATTCATTCATTTGCATGTACATTGCGGAACTTTGCCTCCATAACAGCACTCCTGTAAGCCTCTCGGTTGTGAGCAAGATATTTGAACACCTTATTTCCAAGTTATGAAACAGTCACAAAAAAAAAAAAAAAGTTTCATTGTTTTGATCTGAGCAGGCAGCATAGTCGATAGGCTTTGCTGAAATAAACAGTTGCTGTTGCGGAAAAAAGAATTTTGGCCATCCCTTTTATGAATGAAGCGTAAACAATAAATGCGAATTTTCTATCAGTTCTGGGGCAAACAGGTCAAAGGGCACAATATTGACCCTTGAGGGAAAGAGTTTTATACATATTAGTTATTCCTGTCCAAAATGCACAACAGCCTGGCAACGAACCTACATGTAAAAAATTATAGGTAACCAAAGAGTGCATGAAATCTTCTTAGCTGAGTATAGCATATAATTTGAGAAACAAACATCGATGACTATGTTCAAAAGATTAGATATAGCCAGCTAAAACAACAATAAAAAAATGGATACTTATTTTATTTACTTTACTTTATCCTTCCTCTTCTACCGTGAGGTGGCCAGGGGATCATTTGGCATCTGTGAGGCCATATGTGTGGCCTCAGTGATGTTCATGCCGTAATTCGTGAGTGTATCTATAACTCCAGCTATCCATACTTTCGGGGGTCTTCCTCTTGGTTGGTGCACTGTAGTTATTTGGTTGAAGTCCCTCGTGGCTGTATATATATATATATATATATATATATATATAGACCATTTTTGTATTAGAAAGCAATACAGAACATCTCTCATGGATGTAAGGGCATATAGGGGTGCAGATGTCAACAGTGATCACAACCTGTGCATAGGGAAAATAAAACTAAAACTGAAAAGTCAACACAAGAAATCAGTACACAGAAAGATAAACAGCCACAGCCTACAAGAAGAAAATACTAACATTAATTTCAATCAGGAACTTGCCAATCATTCCAAAACACCCAGTGAGGTTGAGGAAATAGGTATAGATGAGTTATGGAATTCTTACAGCACAGCCATAATCACAGCAGCAAAAGTAAGCGCTGGATTGGAAAAACCAAATAGAAAAGCATGGATATCAGATAAAACATGGAAGTATATACATGAAAGACGAGCAGTCAAATTAGACATGTTGAATGCAAAAGCAGATCATGAAAGAGATTCAGCAAAAGCAAAATACAAAGAAATAGACAAGAAAGTAAAAAGTTCAGCTAGAAGGGATAAAAGAGAATACATAGACAATATGGCGAAAGAAGCAGAAAAAGCAGCAAAAACAGGAGACAGCAAAACTTTATATAACATACAAAAGAGGCTAACAGGTACTATTATATCTAAAGAAAGATCAGTCCTTAGCACAACTGGAACACTATTAACATCAAATAAAGACCAAAAGCAAAGATGGGCTGAACACTTCCAAGAAATACTCAGTCGACCACACCCAAAAGAATTGTTAAACCTTGAAACTGACTTACCAGCCCCACAACTAAATGTCAACCTAGATGAAATTAAATTGCATGAAATTGAAACAGCAGTGAATCTAATGGCTAACAACAAAGCTGCAGGTGAAGATGAAATAACAGCTGAGATGCTAAAAGCTATCAATAGTGACAACATGAGACAACTACAGAGAATGTTTAACAAGATTTGGAAAGAAGAAAAGGTACCTTCTAATTGGAAGAAAGGAATCATTGTTAAAATACCAAAAAGGGCAACCTTAGTGACTGTAACAACTGGAGAGGAGTAACCTTAATATCAGTTATGTCAAAAGTATTTTGCAAGGTCATTTTGAATAGACTCAAAGATATAGTTGATACTGCAATGAGAGAAGAACAAGCAGGATTTCGAAAAGGGAGAAGCTGTCTCGACCAGATCTTTACTCTCAGAATAATACTTGAAGAACATATTGAAAAGCAGAAACATCCTGGTGATTTACCATTTTTCAGACTCTTTATTGCCCATAAAACTTCTTCCATTGTCGGCTCGGGTTCTTTCTCCTCCAATAATAATTCACACTGTTGATTTCTGCTTCCACAGTCGGTTGTTTCATACATTCTTTTGCAATATTCCTTCCATCTTTCCAGAATTTCCTCTGTCTCTGTCAGGGTATTCCCCATCTCATCACAAATTACATTTAGCTTAGGTGTGACATTTCTCGTCAATGTCTTCATTTCTTTAAACATTTCACTATCTCTTCCACACCTCTGATGTTCTTCTATTCTTTCACAACAATCTTGTATGTATTGTTTTTTGTCTTTTCTTATGTTTCTTCGTACTTCTTTTGTTAAAGTTTTATATTTATCTTTGTTGTTGTTTGTCACTCTTCATTGCGTCTTCATTTCTCTACATTGTTTTATCAGTCCTAGTGTACCTGCTGTGATCCATCTATTCTTTGTGTATTCTTTACTGGAACCATGTCTTTAGCTGTTGTTACTAAGATATCTTTGGCCTGCGTAGCCAATTCATCTGGTGTCATCTCTTCCTGTACAGCCATCAGGATTTCGAAACGGTTCTTCACTTCTATACCGTATTGTTCTGGTATATTTGTAAGGTCAAAGCGGAGTGGTCTTGATCCCATAACTATCTTTTTATCTTTATCTTCATGTCTGCTATTAATAACTCATGGTCCGTGTCACAATAAGCACCTGGTAAAGTTTTTGCTGATGTTATGCTTGACCTCCACCTTCTTTGCACTAAAATGTAATCTATTTGATTCCTGGTTTTCCCATCAGGTGATGTCCATGTGTAAAGTCTTCTTGGATGTTGTTTAAAAAGTGTGTTAGCGATCATTAGCTCATTTTCCATACAAAACGCCATTAGATTGTCACCTGCCTCATTTCTGTGTCCTATGCTAAATTTCCCTACAACATGTCCTTCATCTTCTGCTCTTTCAGTACCAATTTTTGCATTAAAATCACCCATTATAAATACAATATCATTTTTCCGTACCTGGTCCATTGTCGTCTGCAGTGTGTTATAAAAATGTTCTACTTCATCTTCTTCTGCTGCTGATGTAGGTGCATATACCTGGATGACTGTTACATTTCTAGGAATGCCCTTAAGTCTGATTGTTAGGATTCTATCACTTACTGGATTGTAGCCTAGTAATGCTTTTGATGTTGATTTGTCCAAATAAAAAGCCACTCCATTCTTTCCTCCTACTTCTCCGCCAGAATATATAAATATATTATCATTCTCGCTCTTAAAGTGTCCTGATCCTTTCCATCGATGTTCGCAGATTCCCAAAATGTGTATCCGCGTTCTTTTCATCTCGTCACTTATTACTTGATATTTTCCCGCATACAATACTTCTTATATTCCATGTTCCTACTCTTATTTTTCTTTTAGTTTGATGCAGGGGTTTTCCTTGGTAACACCGTCAGGATTTTGTCCGTCATCACAATTACTAGTACCGACCTCTGCCTCACACTCTTCCCCAGTGTTAAAATTAGATCTATCTGGCCTGGGGGACTCACCACCAGATCTTTTTCCTATTTGACTTTCCATGAATGCTGCTTGGGTTTCTTGGTATGTTTCCAGAAGGTAGTTTACCATTGCTTTCCTTCCGGGCAGTGACTGTACTAGTCAGTGATCGTAGCCATTGTCCCTACATTGAGATCATCTGCCTACCATCATAGAATGGTGACCATAACCAACATTATCTGTCAGCTGCTCTCCCATTCCATCCACCACCTGCTCCCATGGCTTCACGTCACCCTGATCGGGGGGCTATACGGGTACTCCACCTTGCCCAAGGGTGTCTTTTTACTATAAATGTAGGAAATATTGAACCAGACGTGGAAGTAATTGTTCGGAATAACAAGATTCATGATCTCTCTCACAATATTTAGGTTGGTTTGCTGTTTTTTTTTCTTAATTATACTATTGCCATTTTGAAAATTCGCCAAGCTTGTGCTGTTTTTTTTTTTTTAACTGCAGTGTAGTTTTTGCTCATTAAAGGTTTCCCCGCTTTTTCTGAAAAAAAAATTCTTTTGCATTTAAAGCACATAGCTACCATACGGATACGAAACTTTTTCAAAGTATGGGGGTCCGTGGCCTGGAAACATAAGGGGTCCTGCTACCATACGGATACGAAACTTTTCCAAAGTATGGGGGTCCGTGGCCTGGAAACATAAGGGGTCCTGCTACCATACGGATACGAAACTTTTCCAAAGTATGGGGGTCCGTGGCCTGGATTTTGAAACATAAGGGGGTCCTGCTACCATACGGATACGAAACTTTTTCAAAGTATGGGGGTCCGTGGCCTGAAAACAGCAGGGGTCCTGCTACCATACGGATAAGAAACTTGTTCAAAGTATGGGGGTCAGTGATCTGGAAACAGCAGGGGTCCTGCTGATTTTTTGTTAAATGGGAACTGCTGGCATGTAAGATGACCGTAAAAGTGAACAATAGATACGAATAACCAACAGCAGCGGCAGAATGTCTAATCCTGATATGCCAGCTGGAAGTTGAGAAATGGATTATTGCACTTTCTATTTTCATTGTCACCAGAGCCCAACTGGCTGGAAAATTTTAATTTAAAAAAAATGGTTATGAATTACGTATTCTCACCTGGATTATTCTTGTATCTTATATCCTTCCCGTGTTGTTAAACGTCACATAGGGCTCGCAAAGTAGTTCGCCAATTTTTCCTGTCTTCGGCGAGTCTTTCAACCTCATCAAAGGATTTTATGCCTGTTAATTTGGCCTCTCTTAATAATGTCCTCTTCAGAGTTTCACGCGGTCTGCCTCTTTTTCTTCGGCCTGTTGTGTTCCACTTGATAGCTTGTTTTGGGATTCTCTGATCATTTCTTCTCATTAAGTGACCAACATATGTCCATCTCCTTTTCCTCATCACCCATGAGACTGGTTGTTGTTCAGTCATCTGTCTTATCTCTGCATTGTTCTTGAATTCATTCCACTTGATGCCGAGTATTTTCCTTAAACATTTGTTTTCAAAAGAGTCTAATTTCTTGTCTATTTCTTTAGTTGTTTTCCAGCTTTCGCATGCATAAATGAGGGTGGATATTACATTTGAATTGAATAGTCTTAACTTGGTTTTTGTGCTTATAACTTTTGAATTCCATATGTTTATTATATGGATTATTACAGTAATAATATTCTCCCTATAGTTTATACTCTCGAAATAAAAAAAAAAGTTGTAATTTAGTGCCATCTTCAAGGCATACAATTGATCAGATTTAGAACAAGATGTCTGACACTATTTTATTTCCTTGAAATTTTCTTTCCAACAGAAAGGGATTCTCGTTTGCTACATGTTCTTTCTTATTAAATGTTCCAATTTATCAAAACAAATTCTAATCCGTTTAGCAGTTGCATGATATATTCTTTTTAAAACAGGTACTAAAAATGTCTACAGAGCAATATCTAGATACCAGTACAGTCAAGACACCAAGAGGCATTTTACATTAAATAAACTTTGAGTGGTTCTGTCTTTCTGCATATCTGCTCTGTGCAATAACTTATTCAAGTTAAATGAATTTGTACCTTTACACATGCATTTGTTCCCAGGTGATACATTTTTTTTTTCACTTGCTGTAACATTTCGTAATATAACACTTCCCATTTCATAATCTGATTTGACAAAGGAATGAAAATAACTCTCTTTGTTTTCTGTTTGGTTTGTATATGGTTTATATTTATTTTGCAAGGTCCTGTTTCTTTGCTCTTGTGCCTTTTGTTGCCCAGTGTGGCTCTTATTTCCTTCCTAGAATTGAGAAGCTCCCTCACTCCTCTACACAGAATCCCTCTTCAGTAGTTCTCACAAAATGCTAAAAACAGACCACAGAACAAAGCACAATTATGAATACAGAATATGGTGGTTTTTATCTGAAGACAGCAAACAAACAGCAGGGTACTTGTGGTCTGTTTTACAAAATGGTAGAAAAGTACCCTGTGGTCTGTTTTACAAAATGGTAGAAAAGTACCCTGTGGTCTGTTTTACAAAACGGTAGAAAAGGTGAGGACAGAGGGCTAAAATGAGAGCAGCAGAAAGTGAAATGAGCATATAAACATGAAGAACACGCAACAATTTAATATTCTGGCAAATGCTGAGGGTGACATACAAAAGCAACACATCAGAAAATTACACAAAAAAATAAGTGAAAAATTAAAAATTAAAATTTACCTCAGCTCTTTGATATCCTCCTCACCGAAAAAACAGTCAGGCACAAAATGCTATCAGTTACAAATTTTCCAAGACAAACAAAATTGCAGTTTTTACACCATTTTATTATAAATCATTTTCATATGGTGATAATTTGTGAACAAATTCTGTCATACACATTTTGGCAATAATGATCACACTTTTTTTAAAAACGTTAATTTATGCATTAAAAAAAATTCTGATGCTAGTTTCATACAACATGTTCCAGACATCTTTCATTGATTCTCCCATTTCAAAGTCTTCACATGCTAGAAGGCAAGGCCTTTGGACTGAAGATTGTTTCATTTTATCACAAAACAATATTCAAATGGCTTATAAAGGAGGGAAAATGGAAAACAGAAAAGATAGCTATGAAAGACAGAGTACAAAGGCAGTGCAATCTATGACAAACTGCCTTGACAAGGTCTAAGCTGGCTCGGTTATGATAGTTTTGTTCGAGCTGTAAAATGCTGGTTTCTGATATTTGTGTTTCTGAAAAGAGGGAATATATACCAGCAAAACAAGGGTCACTAGAGCACGCTGTACACAAAGCTGCTAGTGTATTCTCGGAGGGAAAAAAAACCCCAGAAGGCTCCATGATATATACATACACTGAATCCTGCAAGTATTGGATTTTGCTTCTGAAGTTAAAACTCACCACATTTGCACTCTCATGTATCAAAGGTCTTTGAAATACAGGCCCAACACCATATCCCCAATATGCCTTAATGGGAATGAAATGGAGATTTTACTTTCTAAGTTCTTTCAGAGAACTGGAGAACAAAAGTAAGAAAGTAAAGTAGAATATGCTGAGCAATTTTGCTGCTGGTGTGTTCCAAGGTTGATGTTGTTATATATAATTTAACATATTCAAAAGACAAAGTACAACACTATGCAGTTCAGTCAATAGTTTGTGACTCACTGGCAAGCCTAAATAGTCTTGTTTATGCCAGGGTGACATATGAAAATCTACAACAACAAAAAAAGTATGTAACTATTTTCTTTTAGATAACACTGAACTGAACAATATGCACCAAGAAATGACATTCAACATTGTGCACCAAGAAATGACATATTCAACAATGTGCACCAAGAATGACATATGTCTTTACAGTGTATTATTTTCTTTTTTTATTTAATTAGAAGATAAATAATATTTTCACATATTTTATTCTTCTAAATAAATAAACTGATATTGATTTTAATATTCCAGTTCTGTAATATTTAAATTAATAGGTTAAAATATTACTTTTCATTTACATTTTAAAAACAACGCAGGCAACATAAGTGTCTTCTATAACAAGAGTTAAGAAAAGCAATAAATTTGGAATATGAGTGGTTGATTTTATCATAGGTTAAAGTTTCAATATTGGTTATGTAGCTAAGCCCAAGCAGTGTAGGCACCTAGGGGATATAATCCAAAGTAATTTTTTTTTTAATCCATGTATTTCCAAATAAAGAAAAGAGACTGAAACCAGAACACCAAAAGCTTCAAACAACATGAAAAAAAAAAAAAACAAAGCTTCAAACAGCAAGACAATGAAAGTAAACAACAACTTCAAATTACAGTTGAAAAACAGAAGCTCCTATGATGTATAAAAAGAAACAGACCCTAGAAGGTAGTGTGGTCAGTATCAAAACTAGATGTCTTTCCCTTCGTGTTCCAAGGGGTGTCAAGCAATTATTTTTATAATTGGGCTGACCGAGGTGCCTCTAAAAAACTGAACACTAACCACTTTGCGATTTCAGGCAGCATACATAAATATAGGATATATAACAAAATACACATCTTATATGAAAGCTCTCTACCTCAATCATTCAAAAAAATCCAAATCTAAAATTACAGTTGAAATCATGAAAATATATATCACAAGTGTACAATACATAATTACAAAACATAATCTCGACGTTCATTACCTTTGTCAGCAATGACTGATGGCAGAATTTATGGCAGCCACTATAACATAGGTTAAAAAAAAAAAATTCCCGTTTCCATGCCATTAAGGCATATTGGGGACTATGGTGTTAGGCCCGTATTTTCCATGACCTTCAGTACATGAAAGTGTGATGTGGCCAGTATCACGCCTGGTCACTTTACCTTCCCAGATTTCTCTGGTACCCATTTTTAGGGGCTGGGTGAACCCCAGGGCTGCACTGGTCAGAAAAAAAATCCCGCTCAGCTGTAACATAGAAAATGTAAATAATTAAGATACCATATATTACTGCATTTGAATTAATCTACGTTGGTTCAATTTTTTATGCTGTGCTGATATTTGTTGGCAATTATGCTTTGTTTTGTGCAATGCTTGAGATGTATAATTTTACAATGGAATGAAAGCACAGTGGTGGCTTCCTTTCCCTTCTTTTGGTTTGTGCGTGGTTTTCTCCACCAATATTTGCCAGAGGAGATAAACTTGCATGGCAGCTGTATTTTGATTTTTTTTTTTAAAAAGCATGTTTCTTTAAAAGTATTACAAGAAATGTTTGCTCACCATGAGTGCTTCTGCACTGGCAGAAATTTTACATTATTAACAATCTTAAATTTAAAAAAAACACACACATTTAAAAAATTCATTCATTATTACTTGTTACTATCTTCCAATTTTACATGTGCTATGACTGGTAGATGCCTTAGGAAAATTCTAAGAGTACACTGCAAAGAATTTGTGACAAATTAGGAAATAACCAAATGAACAGCCATTGAAAACATTACTAAAAAGGTAAAAAAAAATGAAGATAGAAATTGCTGGGCCACATACTATGAAAGAAAAAAAAAAAAAAGACATCCCTATACTGCTTTGACTTGGACACCTTAAAGAAAAAGAAAGAGGGGCAGGCCATTAGGAATGTGGAGAAAATCTAAAGGATGTGATAAAGATATGGTTTAAGGATCCCAACTTGCTCAAGACAGGATTGGTTGGGGAAATCTTTATTGATGTCTTATGCTCAATTGGAGTACAGAGGACTGATGGTATGTCACACACATTTTCTGAAACTTCAGTAAATTTTCTGCATTTGTCCCCTTCTTCCATCCACCCATGCCCTTGGTCAATGACTGGATAGTGATCAACACCCAGATTGTCCCGTGGCATCTTACAGGGAAGCAACACATTCTCTCCATCTCTCACCATCTGCAGCTAGCCTTTGTACTGTGCCCAAGCTATGCTGCATGCTACTCACTTCTGCTTCTACAGTTCTTTGCCAGGTAGCGCTCTCTTTTTTTCCCCACTGCCCCTCAATTAATTCACAACAATTCTTGAATATGCTCTCTCATTAGCCTATCTTAAAGAAAACAGAAATTTATATATTTGCACTGCTTGGTCTAGGGAGTTTCATTCAGCTACAAATGATGTGAATATGCCTAACACTGGAGATATGAAAATTGTTGCCTGGACATGAAAGGGAACTTAGTATGATGCAACTTTAATTTTATTCAGAATAACTTTGCAAACTACTTTTGACACCACTGATAGTAAAAATTACTCTTTTCCAATTATTGCAGTCGCTAAGGCTGCTTTTTTTTTTTTTTTTTTGATTTCAGCAATGATTCCTTTTTTCTATTTTGAGAGGACCTATTCTTCTTTCCAAACTTTACTAAACTTTCTTTGTAGTTCTCTCATGTTGTCACTGTTAATAGCTTTTAACATATCAGCTGTTATTTCATCTTCACCTGCAGCTTTGTTGTTAGCTATCCAGTTCACTGCTGTTTCAATTTCGTTCAATGTGATTTCATCTAGGTTGACATTTAGTTGTGGAATTGGCAAGTTGGTTTCAAGGTCTATCAATTCTTTTGGGTGTGGTGGATCAAGTGTTTCCTGGAAGTGTTCAGCCCATATTTGTTTTTGGTCTTTCTCTCTCTCTCTCTCTCTCTGAACCTTAAGTGCCCAGGGCACATGAGGCCTCCGCAAGGGTTTTCCACAAATGCCTGTCCTTTGCCTTTTCTTCTGCTCTTGCCCAGGTGAGCCCTCTATTGCTCAACATCCTCTCTGTTGTTCTTCTCTATGTCTCTTTTGGTCTATCCTTTTTTTGGTCTTTACTTGATGTTAATAGGGTGCCAGTTTTGCTAAAGACTGGCCTTTCTTTGGATGTAATGGTACCCGTTGGCCTCTTTTGTATGTTGTATAGAATTTAGCTGTCTCCTGGTTTTGCTGCTTTCTCTGCTTCTTTCACCATATTGTCTATGTATTATCTCTTCTAGCTGAACTTTTTACTTTATTGTCTAGCTCTCTGTATGTTGCTTTTGGCAAATATTTTCCAAGATCAGTCTTTACGTTCAACATGGCTAATTTGGCTGCTCATCTTTCAAGTATGTATTTCCATGTGTTTTCCGATATCCATGCTTTTCTATTTGCTGCTGTGATGTAAGAGTTCCATAACTCATCATTATCTATCTCCTCCACCTCACTGAGTGCTGCGATATGACTGGCAAGTTCCTGATTGAAACTGCTGTTTTTTTCTTCCTGTAGCTGTTTATCTTTCTAAGTACTGATTTCATGTGTTGGCTTTTCAGTTTTAGTTTTATTTTTCCTATACACAGGTTGTGATCACTGTTGACATCTGCACCTCTCTCTGCTCTTACATCTATCAGCAATGTTCTGAATTGCTTTCTAATACCAAAAAAAAAAAAAAAGGCCTATCTGGCTTCTGATTATAATGTCTGGGGATATCCATGTTGTTTTATGTATCTCTTTGTGTGGAAATATTGTTCCTCCGATGACCATGTCCTCTACAGGTGCATGAAAGAAGGCATATATTAACTATCTATCACATAAGACCACTATAAAAGAGCACTGTGCACTCATGATGGCTCAGTTATATTATGGAAAAAAAGTCCACCTATCATACCACTTGCGTACGATTTCAGAACATTTTATTGCTAATGCACCAATAAGCCTTTATCTCATAGCTTCCAAATATTAAATGGTAATTTTTTTTTTCACTAGGAACAGCTTAACACCTGACAATTATTTTAAAATATTTGAAAGCGCAGAAAGTCAAACAACAACCCAGGAAAGAAATGGACTATTCAGACATCAAACTACTGGATGGCACATTTTTAAAAATCCTCATGTAAATGTTACTAATTACGCTTCAAGCAGCTGGTTATAATTGACCAACAGTTCCAGTTCTCATTAATACTTCAAAAATATATTTAAATTTATATGTAAACTGTTAACACAGACACTGCCTAATTTAAAGGCTAAACATTTGTTCATTAATACATGCATACAAAATACACAAACTGCTCACAGTATTAAAAAGAAACCATAAATTTCTGGTGACCATATTTACATGAATAATCTGATCAATTAACTAAAATAAAAATAACATACACTTTATCTCTTGTTTATTGCCATAACATAAAAATCAAAGGGTAATCATTTTTCATGTAATGTACAAAAATTTATGACAGACTTATAGTAATCTCTACATTCAAAAACAATTCAAAAGATTTAAAGGTGGAAAAACCTATGGAATGAATTACTGATGCCTGACTCTCAAAAGTAGGTTACCATTAGTTACTGCAAAATTAATTCTGCTCACACAGCATGTACGCTTGCAGCAGTGTATAATAATAGTTTCTCACTGAAAGATTGGCCCAAATGATAGTGGTGCATTTCTTAGGGTGAAGACAGTAGGTTTCTGCAGTTACTCTCCAGTTGAGACATCTGGAAAAAAAGGGGTACTTGACATGCTGTGTTGAGAAGAATTGACTCACATGCCCAGCTAATAGTGGATGAAGGAAAACAGGATATCATGTGCATTTTAGTTCCATGACTATGGGACTGAGCTTGACTTCACAGCAGGTGAAGAAAAAAGGTTTCTAAAACAATTTACAGTTTAATTATGACTTTAATAATAAAGCAAATAACAAAAAACATTCATTTAAAAAAATACTGTAATTTTCATTACCTTTAGCATTACTTGTCTTTGTGCTATCTAACATTTTGAGAACTAAAAGTATACATTATAGCACAAAAATGGCAGAATGTGTGGCCTTTAAAAAAACTGTTTTGCATTAATGAGAGAATAATAATAAACCATTGCTATTAAAGCTGTAGTTGTCTACAATACTTCAAGGAAGTTCTTAGACTTATATAGGATGGTATGAATACCACATACAGTAGCAAGTTTTCCTTTTCTTATACAAATGCAATAATTCAGCAATTTACAAAATTTTAACTGTGTATCCTATCCAAACTGTTTCTGTTTTAGCAGCATATTTAAAAAAAAAAATCAGACAGACCTGCAAACTGTAATGTCATAGCCCCATAAAAAGTATGAAAACAAACTTATTTTTGTGTTTAGAAATCATGGAAGGTATTCTGAAGGAATCAAACAGAATGTTGCTGTGAAGAGGAATATAGTATGTAAAGAAAATTTACACTATATAGTATGTAAAGAAAATTTACACTATAGTATGTAAAGAAAATTTACACTATATAGTATGTAAAGAAAATTTACACTATATAGTATGTAAAGAAAATTTACACTATCTCACAGTATTTTATTAATGAATGAATTTTCAAACTACACTTGTCAGAACAGCATTGACTGACACATAGTGTCTCTGTAATAAGTAGATAAAAAAAAGCTGTCCAAAAAAAAGTCCATGTCTGATAGTTAATTTGTATGAACAACAACAAAAAATGATGACTATCGTGACAGCACTGTCTGATACTTAACTTGGATGTGCTATTTCAATCAACAAATGATGCTTGTCAGGTTAGCACTGTCTCATATTTAAACCACACTTAGTAAATCACAAATCAACATTTTCAACTGAGCATTTGTTTAATATTTATATCACACACGTTGCCAATATTTATCTTTAAAACATACTAAGTGTATCTTCTCATATCATCAAAGTTAAAACAATACTGACAACTGTTAAAGATATACAAACATTAAAATGGATCCTCCAATATGTTTTTTCACTTATGCTGTTATGCTCTGCATGTACAATTTTGATGTTATTTAAAAAGATGACTAGACAACACAAAATAATTTCTGCTAAACTGGTTTCTGATTTATAAGGAAAGTTTAAAATATTACTGATACAATATTACTCATTATAAATAAAATTCTAACATTTGTAATCATTCCAATCCACCTTCTGTATATTAACAGAGAAGGTAAAATTTATACAAGTCAGTCATTCAATGCAGTTTAATGTTTAAAGCAAACCAAACTCTCTCAGCCAGAAAATAATAAAACAAGTGAATCACTGGCAAATGTCTTTTGAAGTGTTTTCACTCAGAAATATACACCTTGGTCATGATGCACTGGAAGAGCATGGAGGATAGGTCTGTCCTTAAGATTCAGTCTTAAACTATTTTGAATTAAATGCATCCTCTGCTGGAGGCACATATGTGAATCCCTCAAAGACACCATCGGCTTCCATCACACTTGCACTGACGAGACGACTGCTGTTGCCACCTGATCTGCCAACAGAAGCTGCAGAAAAGAAACGTTTCCATTATTTTTGTGAATAATGTGGGGAAAAAAAAAAAGAATGGAAAAAAAGATCTTCATTCAATGTTTATTTCTTCTTCTTCCATCTCTCTGGAACTGTGTGCTGATGTTCTTTATTTCTTCTTCTTCCATCTCTCTGGAACTGTGTGCTGATGTTCTTTATTTCTTCTTCTTCCATCTCTCTGGAACTGTGTGCTGATGTTCTTTATTTCTTCTTCTTCCATCTCTCTGGAACTGTGTGCTGATGTTCTTTATTTCTTCTTCTTCCATCTCTCTGGAACTGTGTGCTGATGTTCTTTATTTCTTCTTCTTCCATCTCTCTGGAACTATGTGCTGATGTTCTTTATTTCTTCTTCTTCCATCTCTCTGGAACAGTGTGCTGATGTTCTTTATTTCTTCTTCTTCCATCTCTCTGGAACAGTGTGCTGATGTTCTTTGCAGCCGATGTGGTAGTGGTACTGAGGCACACCAGTGTATGGAACTGGAAATGGCTTATGTTGGCAATTTCTTTCAGTCTTTGAGTGAAGGTAAAAAAAGCAGGGGGGTGTGCAATACTTCTTTAGCAGTCACCACCTCCATGGGGACTATGGTGATCTCCACCCTGTTAGCCAGGCTGGGCTTGTTATTGAGGGGGGGGGTGTGTGTGTGGTACCAACAGAAAGGTGGGACGGGGTCTTGATCAACCATTTTTCGCCAACCTTGACACTTGCATGTCAGATATAAGTCATTGGCAGCCATACTGGACAGAATCTTTACCTCCTCTATCTATTTTTTTTTAAAAGTTAAGTAAAAATAGCTGAAGGTGTAGTACAGTCATATTAAACTGACTACTATAAAAGACTTTCCATGCAAACCAGTGGAATGGGGACTCACTGCTACTTTGCTCCAACAGACTCAGTTGAGCTCACACTGGAGTATAAATTATACCCCTAATCTCTCTGTGAATCAAAGGGTGAACAAATTTTCATGCAAAAATCATCCTCCATGTACTCTATATGCAACTATGCCCAAGTCCACAGTGGGCAAACATTGGCCAAAAAAAATTATACAAGAAAATTACTGCACAGAAATGTCTACTTCATTCATTTCTGTTTGTCTAATAGGTTTCAAATGATCAGATAATCAAACATAATCATAATGTGATGAAAACTGGAACAAACTTAAGTGTCAGGTAAATAAATATATGGAAGGTTTGCATGAGGAAGAATAATGTGAACAATATGGAAAAAAAAAACTGGACATCCTGATGATGTAACACCACTAAAAAAAAATAGAACTCTTAAGGACAGAAGGTTGCAGTACAACACTATCACTTTTGTCACAGAACTCATAAAGATATTTTTTAGTTTCAATCCCAACATGGTAATTCAGTTCTTGTTTATTAAAATGTATCTTATCTTATATATCTTATACTCTTCCCATGCCGTTAAACGTCACATGGGGCTCGCAAAGCAGTTTGCCAATTTTTCCTGTCTTCGGCGAGTCTTTCAACCTCATCAAGGGATTTTATGCCTGTTAATTTGGCCTCTCTTAACAATGTCCTCTTCAGAGTTTCACGCAGTCTGCCTCTTTTTCTTTGGCCTGTTGTGTTCCACTTGATAGCTTGTTTTGGGATTCTCATCAAGTGACCAACATATGTCCATCTCCTCTTCCTGATCACCCTTGAGACTGGCTGTTGTTCAGTCATCTGTCTTATCTCTGCATTGTTCTTGAATTCATTCCACTTGATGCCGAGTATTTTCCTTAGGCATTTGTTTTCAAAAGAGTCTAATTTCTTGTCCATTTCTTTAGTTGTTTTCCAGCTTTCACATGCATAAATGAGGGTGGATATTACATTTGAATTGAATAGTCTCAACTTGGTTTTTTAAATTTTATACTAAAATGTATACCTGAAAAAAAAAAGTTGATCTGTCAGAATCTCTTCCCCCCCCCCCCATTCCCTTATTTTATATGTTTAAACTTTAACAAAGAGC
The DNA here is from genome assembly GCA_009760885.1 of Achatina immaculata. Classification (NCBI taxonomy): domain Eukaryota; kingdom Metazoa; phylum Mollusca; class Gastropoda; order Stylommatophora; family Achatinidae; genus Lissachatina; species Lissachatina immaculata. The sequence goes on along the minus strand of CM019720.1, from coordinate 46,299,306 downwards.
AAAGGCAATAGTCCAGGTTAGACTAGTATTTACACTGACAACACAGGTTTTCTCTGAAATATTTGTCAAAAAGTATTTTACAGTTATTTCCCTTTACGCATGAGAGCTGCCTAGAATATGTAACAAAACTTTAGGAAAACTTCAAGGATATTTTTTTTTTAAAACAAGGTACACACTTACCAGGCACTGGTTCACGAACAAACTCAGGATCAAAGTGCTTTAGGTCTAAATGTCCACTCTGAAAGAAAAATTTCAGGTAATGAATATTTTGCACGGCAAAATACAATTTTAAAAAAAACTAGTTACTGTTAATGTTTTTCAATTATTATATTTATGTGTCCCTACAACAATATTACTTTGAGATTATACAAATAATGACTGCAGATAATCAGATCTGGATTTAGAAAGAGCATGCATTTAATTTAGCACTGCTAGGAAACGTGGCTGCTCAAGACTTCACTGAGCTGTTAAGGAACATGAACAAAGGAACCCCTCAATAAAGATTTTTAAAAAATCTTGGCTGGTTATGAGAAAGTGTTCACTTTAAAGAGAAAAAAAAATACAATGGAACAAAAATAGTGAGAAAAGTCAATTCAATCTCAGAATAATATATGAACATTTACTCTATAAAACTTGCACACAAAAACACACAAAAATTGGCCAGTAAGGCCATTTTACTCTTAGAAAAGGTGAGCTTATGTAAATGTATTTATAGGATGTTTCTAAATCTGTCCAGTTTTAATGATAACATAGAAACAGTTAGTGTATAAGTTTGTAAAGCTAAATATATAACTATAATTTCAATGACAGCGCTAACAGTAATAAACAAAGCACACATACCACATTAGGATTGTAAGGTGGGGTAATCTTTTTATCATATAAATCCTGCCAGTTGATGTCGGAGAAAAAATCGTGGGTCTTTATCTCTAAAAAGTCACGCTTGGAACCCATACGAACCTCTTTCTCTTTCTGAAGGAGCTGTTGGATCAGAAAAAATTTTATGAGGTCAGACTCCTGTTCATTAAAGAGCATTAAATGAAAAAAAATCTTTAACATCACTGGACTGCAGGTAAGTCCATGAATGCTAAGATCTTCTTCTGTAAGGAAGTGCTTCAGTATTATGTACAGAGCGTTTCATAATGACAGAACACATTTTAAATGCAATTATCCAGGACTGAGTCAAATGCATTTAATACAGAATACGTGTAACACATATCCAAGATATCACATTCCTTAGATGTTCACCAACTCGAATAGAACATTCTTTGGCTGTTTATTATCCCTGTCATAATGTGGTGTAGCATATCACCTGGAATGGCTGCTATCTCCCCCTGGATGCTTTGTTTGAGGTACAGAGCATTTTGAAATACCCATAAATGAACTCATGTGTCTTTGGTTTGTATTACACACTCTATATTAAATGTGCTTGCTCCAGCCCTAGACAACTGCATATAAAATGTGTCCCATCATTATGAAACACCCTGTATATACCCAGTAACACCAGTCAGAATCTGATGAAGGATAGTGGTGCTGAGATGGGGTAGAACCTTCACAGCATCAATTAGGAATTTCTTGCCTCCTGTATTTACTAAAAAAAAAACTGAGGTTAATCCAACCCCCCCCCCCCCCCCCCCCCCAAAAAAAACAAAAACAAAAAAAATTGTACCCTTTCTTTTGAAAGTGAAAGGTAAAGGTAAAACCCCTGTTTTAATGTCTTTAAGGCATATTGGGGATATGGTGTTAGGCTCTTTCAAACTCTCAGCACATGAAAGAGCGAAATTTCTTTTGAAAGACTGGACAAAAATGTGCATAAAATTTTAAAATGTATTTGGAAAAATCTGGAGATAAACTTGATCTATTATAAAGAAAAACACTAAAATAAGAAAATAATTACTAAAAAACTGAATACACAATAAATAGAAACAGTAATTACTATTAAACCTCTATACAATAAAACAAGATGTTGTGCATGAATTTTTAGAATATTACTCCCGAGGTAATCCATTATTTAATTCAATTCTTTAAAATATATAATAAAGGCCTGATGATAAATTTTTAGCTCTTAAAACATTCAGTTAAATTTATGTATTATATAAAAAAAATCAAACATAAAGGAAATTTTAGTTTCAGACACTTCTCTCCAAAGCTGATCTTTATATATAAGAAGTATGCAGAAAAATATGCCAGAATTAGATCTATAACTTTTCATCATTTTCATGTAACCTGCAATTACCAGTCTTAATAGAAGGTCTAGCAAAGAAGAAGAAACAAAACCGAACTTTCAAAATGTAACGTTATATATTATGGAGAATGAAAAGAACAGGTGAACAAGTCTTTGAACAGTTCCAAATGCAACGTGAACTTCTCAAAGAAATAAGGATGAAGAAAAGCAAAACACTCTGGTCATGTCAAAAAGATACAACAACATGCTGAAGACCATGCTAGAAGGAAAGGTGGAAGGAAAATGAGTGACTGATTGATTGATCTTTATTTCAAAAGGGTTAAGAATTGGGCACGCAGGCCCGTCTGACATTCTGCCCTGTGAGAGGTAGATAGGGATGTAGATGGGAAGGTAACATATGAGATCGGACAGGACGCAGCCTGGCTGAGTGCACCATCAAGGCAAGGTAGCGAGGACACATTAGCGCCAACCTTCATTCTAAAGAAGCCACATGATGATGATGTATTTTTCACAAAAGATGTACACACTTCATATCAAATACAAAGCAGCTCTTAAAATATTTAGTATACAAGCTCTGTGGAGCTAACTTTGCTCTTGTCAGTCCCCAAACATAAGCCACCAAAAAAGGTCAAAAACAAAGATCCTATCTAATAATACATTGTAACTTGCTTGTACCTGTACTTATATGAACTCTCTGTAACTGTGAGCTGTTGCTCTTTGCAGCCAATGCTGTAGTGGTGTTGAGGCACAGCATCATATCGGCGTGGCACCAGGTTATGGCAGCTACTTTTTCAGTCCCGGAGTATAGCTAAAAAGCAGGGGGGTGTGCAATGCTTCTTTAGCAGACTCCACCACCATGGGGACTATAGCGATCCCTGCCCCATTAGCCAGGCTATGCCTGTTACTGGGGGTACCAAGGAGAGGTGGGACAGGGTCTTAATCAGCTATGGGTCGTTAACCCAGACACTGGCATATCAGCTATGGGTCGCTGATTACCTTATCGGGCATCTTTACCCCATAATTCATTGTTAAATAAGAAACAGAAAAACACACAAAATAAACATAAAGGCCCACAGACAAGGATAACTCATTCAGACTAGCTTACCCCTTCTAGTAGTGATCTCCCTGCAGCTGAGACATTTGTGCGTAATCTTAACGGCTTGTACAGAATGTTGTCATACATTTCCGCCGTATCACGACTATAAAATGGAGGCTGGGAGAAGTAAACGAACCAAAAGAGTTACAAGAGATTTGCTTCAAGTGGTAAGGCAAAAACTTTTAAAACACATGGATTCACACATGTGTGTATTTTTGTGTGTGTGAGTGTGTAATTTATTGTCTTATCTGGCTCAACTTTAGTAAAAATTACAACTGATAAATGCTGGCTGAGACTATGAATACAACTTTACTTTTAAAATTGGCAACAAACAACACTTTGCATAAGAGAGCCATCATTATCACCATTATGCCACTCACCACTGATATAAAATGCATCAATTCACTAATACATGAAAATATGCACATTTTTACTGCTGAATGATTCTCAATATAGTAATTATATCTGCCTGTGAAGTTGTATTTTTTTAACATTTACAACTTCTAATAATTTTGTTAATACATTTAAAACAAATGTAAGAATGTGTGTGACTAGCCCAATGTTCCGTGTATGAAAAAAAAATTTTAATGCATCAGAAATGAATGTCAGTATTTTAAATAACATTACAGCAATTTAAGGCTTTCAAAAATATTCTTTAAATGGTTACTTTTTTTTATTAATATTAATTTATAAGTGTGTTTAAACACAGGTAATTTAAATGGCCAAGAAACTGTTCAGTTATTCATTTTGTTTTAAGCCAAACACTTTTCCCACATCTGCACTGAATGTTTTCAGTTTTCATTGTGTTTTAATGCCATTTTTACTGATATGAATACCGAAGAAAAAACAAATTACTGACAACTGTTACAGATGTGATGAAAATGGCTATTTTCTAACTATTCTGCTTACAATCATATCTCTGGCCAAAAACAGAAATCATGGGTTTATCTACTTACCAAACCATACATCATTTCATACAGCACTGCACCCAAACACCACCAATCCACAGTTTTATCATATGGTTGCTTTCTTAACACCTCAGGAGCTAGATACTGAAAAAAAGAATACAGTAATGACAGATTATGATATAAGAGAAATTATAAAGTGACAGAAACTGCAGTAAAAACCTGATAAATGACAGCACTTGAGTTCAATCAAACTATATAAATATGTACTAAAATATTCTTGCAGGTAGAAAATGCTAAAGTATTAGTTTCATGAGAATGTCCCAAGTATATCAAAATTTCAACCATAAGTGGTTCATCAGGGCACAAACTGACAGAATAACAAAACTAATCTTGTTTGTCTAGAAATTGAGGTCATTACAACAGTTACACTGTCCACTCCTGGGCTCTTCTTCACTGTGTCTTCTCGAACAAAAATGTCTGCTAAATTGTTTCTGGTGTAATAATAGCATTCAAGATGACTTGTGGTTGCTGTAAAAAAAAACAAGAATGTGGAACCAAATGATCCATCTTTTACTTTTATAACTAGATGTTAAAAACTACAACAGTTAGATTCAGGGTCATAGAATTTCATTGAATTCAGGTCCCAAGATTTTCAGAAGTTAAAGAATTTGGTAATTACTGGAAAATTCAAAGAAAAGAGAAGTACAGGGAGTCTAAGAGAAGAATATCTCAGAGGACTGATAAAGTGGCATGGAAAAAATGAAAAACATCTGAAGTACTCAACAATAAAGACAGCAAAAGATGGAGAATCATGATCACCAACACTATCCAGCAAGGTACATAATGTAGTGTAAAAGATTTTCATTATATGGGTTATAAAAACTTATTGTTGCTTACACAAATTCTTAATTTAATGTGAACGTTACTTTATGTTTGTTTTCACCCTATCTGCACTGTCAAAACATGACATTATATGAAATATAACACTTTATGAGTTTTACATTTAAATATGAAAGTGTAGTAATTGAAATATTTTTCCACAGTATTTTATTTTTAATTTTTATGTATACTGTTTTTTTGTTTTGTTTTGGTTTTCTTTCATATATTTTTATTTTATTTTTATTCCTTAAATGTTATTTGGATCTTTCATGTGAGAACAAAAGTTAGAGAACTTGACAATCATTGAAAAACTCAAGGGCAAAAGAAAGAGGAAACCCAAGAGAAACATATATTACCAGCAACTGAAAAGCTCATATAAATACCTTAAAAACAAGACATAATCAATAAGTCGGTTGTCAACCTGTAATTCTACTCATTACTTCTGTTCTAAGCGTAGGTGAGATGTATTTTCTATCACACTGTAGGACAGTATAATGACAGTAATTACATCTTTTCTCATTCATCACATGCCTTGGCCACATAAAAAAGCAGATATGAAAATGAAAGCAAATAAGAAAATTGAAGCAAATAAAGGGGAAAAAAAACACGACATTTAAAACAAGAAAAAGAATGAAAAGAAAAGAAAAGAAACCCACAGCAATGAAAATAATGAAGTTACAACCAAACTATACATAATCAAAAAAAAGTCCCCAAGTTATAAATCCATCTCTAAGCTTACTAAATTCTACCGGGGTGATATATAGTTTATAAACGCTATTTCCAGTCTAAATTATATCATTTAAAGTGCCAGTGTACTCAAATAGAATTTCGATAAAGCTATTCAGGAACTATTTTTTCAAAATGTATCAGTAGAATGAAAAAAAAAAGATTTTTAGAAGAATAAATAACACGCAGATTGGAAACTGCTACCGTGTGATTTTGGAAAAAAAACCACAACATTTTCCTGAAAGCCAAGGAAAACAAATGAAGAGATCCTCAGAGAAGCTTCAGAAGAAACAAAAGCAGTTAAAATTCTAAGAAAAAAGACAACCAAAATTTCTTAATTTCTTGGATATGTGACGAGAACACAAAGGACCACCAAGAGAAAAAATATCTCAGCAGACTGACCATGTGGTATGGAAAGAAAAGCTTGGAGCTGCTCAGAAACAACAAGTATCACACAAAATGGAGAAGTACAATCACTAACACTATCCAGCACAGCATATAATGAATGAATGAATGAATGAATCCATTCTGCATAGATACATTTGTTTTTCATGAAATTCAACAAAACAAAAAAAACAAAACAGGTAACTACGAAAAAAAGAACTATTTTTTCTTGGTTGGGGGGGGGGGGAGGAGAAGGTGTTAGTCATTCCTTATATTTTTAATTGTAAAAACATGTATACATCATCATCATCATGTTCTCTCCATGAATCCTGATGTCAGCAGTAGGTCTTCAAAGGAACCCTAGAGTTTCTCCTCCGTACTTCTCTCTCGTGGCCATAGCTGGGCTCTTTGATGCCCGTATATGGTCTAAGTCTATATAACTCATCTTGGTCTAGGTCTATATAACTCATCTTGGTCTAGGTCTATATAACTCATCTTGGTCTAGGTCTATATAACTCATCTTGGTCTAGGTCTATATAACTCATTTGACAATCCAAATTTAACTAAAAAAAAAAAAAAGTACTAACTGGAATGGGACATGTCCTCAATTTTAAACCAAAAATAGAGCGATCCGCAAAAGCCAGGGGCTTCTGGAGCAAACATAGGGGGGTCACAAACAATGACAGCTCCTGTAGCTGTGATAAAACGATGTGTGCTGTATGTAAATGCTTTCCGGTCGTTTGTCTTCTCTTGCCCTGTGACAAGAATTCCGTGCCCTAGTTTTTAAATACATGCTTCTTGATGGCTTGCAGCTGCTCTTCGGACACTCAAACCCATTAAAACCCCGCTTGTCTAGCAGTCTCCTACCCTTAACCAGAGATATAAATATAAGATATTACTCATTGTTGAGCTATGTCTCATTTTTTTTTTAGACTTAGGGGAAAAAAGGGAGGTAAATTGAAGAGATTAACGGACTGTTTGTTTATTATTTTAAATGCTATTAATTAACTTTAGATATGGAAAAAAAAGTGTTTCTGAAAGCACAGATCGCAATTAAACAGCTCCGTGACTGTTTTCTGTCGCATAAGATAGCACAAATAACAGAAGCTACCAACGCAACACTTTTGCTCAGCAACTTCATCCATGAGTGATTCTAGCAGTTGGGTAATTTAATAGCACGCAGTATTGTATGGTTAGACCTCGAAAAAAAATAATAGAAAAAAAACCGCATTTAGACGTGAAAGAAAGAAACATAATATGAGGATTACATGGAACTTCAACCACGGACAAGCAGCAGTCCAGCCATGAGAGAACAATGAATCAACTTAGCCATCTCATCTCATCTCTCTCTCTCTCTCTCTCTACCAGTTGGGTACGTTATTATCCATTAATTTCTGAAGACGGTGCATTGCAAGGCATTTTCAGCAAACAGTGATTAAAAATACTGAAAATACTGATAAAATGACAATAGGTGTATTTTAGTACATGCTGTTATTATGAATACAGCAGCCTTACCTCAGGGGTTCCGCAGAAAGTGGAAGTTGTGCCTTGGCCTACAATTCCTTCTTTACATAGACCAAAGTCAGTGAGCACGATGTGACCCTATATGGGGGGGGGGGGGGAGTGGAAGTGGAATAGAAAGTAAAAAATTAATATAATAACGAAGTCTTTTTTCTACAATCTGAAAAATTGTGATTCTGTGTAAATACTTGTGATATAACAAGTAAAAGACAGCCCCATAGCAAATGCCGTAGAGGATGAAGCATTAGAGATCTCATTATGCTGGGTCATCAGCGTAAGGTAGGGTGGCCAGTTCCTTTCCTCGCTGCCTTTCTTTCCCAGACTTTCTCTGGTACCCATTTTACGAAAGGCTGGGTCGACCTCTAGACGAATTCTCTAACCACTACGCTAGCCGGTCCCCTTTTCAAATAAGAGGACAACATTTTGAAAGTACGGATCGGAATTTCTCGCTTCGTTTTGCATTCCACTGGTCGCTTATTTACATCGAATCTACATAGTGTTATTATGCTGGATAACACTGCTTTTCTGTGGTTACTGTTTCACAACTGGCAGCTGCTGATTACGGAAAGCCAAAAGTGTGAGCAGTATATTCAGCTCTGCTACCCGTACACTACGAGATATATGTTTGTATATTGAAGAAGTAAACTATTTTGCATAGCTCGGCAGCTACATAGACCGGGATGGTGACACCATAAAGGAAGTTAGAATTCGAATTGCAAAAGCAGCAATGACCTTCAAGAATCTTGAGAACATATGGCATTCAAAAGTTATAAGCACAAAAACCAGGTTAAGACTATCAGTTCAAATGTAATATCCACCCTCATTTATGCACTGAAAGCTGGAAAACAACTAAATAAATATACAATAAATTAGACTCTTTTGAAAACAAATGCCCAAGGAAAATACTCGATATAAAGTGGAACGAATTCAAGAACAACGCAGAGATAAGACAGATGAGCAAAAAACAACCTGTCTCATGGGTGATCAGAAAAAGAACGAGGACATATGTCGATCATGTGATGAGAAGAAACAATCAGAGAATCCCCAAACAAGCTACCAAGTGGAACACAATAGGCCGAATAAAAAGAGATCGAGCATGTGAAACTCTAAAGAGGACATTGTTAAGAGAGGCCAGTTCAGTGGGCATAAAATCCCTTGATGAGATTGAAAAACTCGCCGAAGACAGGAAATCTTGGCTAACACCACATTGGCCCTATATGGCGTTCAGCGGCACGGGAAGGATGTAAGAATGTATATATTCACCATGGTTCTTCCCGATGCCACACAGCAGGGTGCACTGCACTGAGATCCTTCTTCACGTGTCATCGGAGCACTTGTGGACTTTTTTTTTCTTTCGAATGTGTCGTGTTGATACCCCGCTATACCTAACCTGGCAACACACGTTCATGACGGTGACTTACCATCCAGTAGCTGAGAGCTAGCGCTAAAGGAAGCCAATGTCAAGGTAAAGAATTAATGAAGTCTCAATCGTGAAAACAGAAGCACAGGGTCAGCAAAACGCAGGGTGTTTACAGTAGCACAGCGGCAGTCCCGGGACCTCACTGTCATATCGTGCTTTTACCAGCCTCCACCAACTGCCGGGAAATTTGCCCCGACCCTCCCCTCCCCCACGGGTGATACAGTGTACAGCCTGTTTCCTGGGGCACGACAGGATACATAATGTAGGGTCTTGAACATCTATAATTATAAATAGGCGCCCTAGTTAGCTGACCGGTTAGGCGCCCTAGTTAGGCGCCCTAGTTAGCTGACCGGTTAGGCGCCCTAGTTAGGCGCTAGGTTTAATAATTCGGTGGTATCGGGTTCAAGCCCCAGCAGTGGGACATTTTTTTCTGGTACACACAAAAAAGGCCACGGGGCCCACCCAGCCTCCAAAAAAAAAAACGGGTACCAGAGAAATCTGGGAAGGTAAATGTGGTCTGGCGTGATAATGACATCACAGTTTCTTGTGCCGATGATCTTGACATGGACACACAGACCTAACACTGTAACCGGGGATTTTTTTACTTATAAAAAAACTGAGATTCTTTTCACACGCTCACCTCATGTAGAAGACACGGAGAAGATGCGCTGTCTGTCGTATCTAATCTTATATCCTATATCTTTCCCGTGCCGTTAAACGTCACATAGGGCTCGCACAGTAGTTGGAGGAAAGTAGTTCGAGGAGCTGTCTGTCTACGGCACTATTTTTAGTAAATCCGTTCCCGCGCTAATACCGCTTCTAATTCCTCGCTGTGACAGACGATCGTGTCAACTATTCCCGTAGGTCACTCGACAGTCAACATTTTGCAAACAACTTTAATCAAGGGTGTTGCTTTGTTTTTCCTTAGCATTCTTTATATTATATTTGCACCCTTTTCCTTATATGTACGAGACTGAACTAGTCACAAGATTTTTGCTTGTTGGGTAGTTTCTAACATTTGATACAATTTATTTTACAAGTGAGGGAAAAGACAAAGTACTCAGACTGAATAAGACAGGTGTCTGCCACTCACAGCCGACTGCTTGCGTCAGGGTTGGCAAACCATAGCTGACATGGTGGAGTCAGGGTTGGCGAACCATAGCTGACATGCTGGCGTCAGGGTTGGCGAACCATAGCTGACATACTGGGGTCAGGGTTGGCGAACCATTGCCGGCGAAGATCACGTTCTCCCTCCCAGTGGTGCTCCTGGAAACGGACAGTAGTCTGGCCAAGTGAAGAGGTAACACACTGGGAAGACTAACCTAGTTCTAAAAAAATACGCCGAGCCGAAGTCGGATGTGTCGGGCCGCATGGCGCATAATGGAGGCGCAACGCAAACCAACTCCCTTTTTGGGGGCAAGGTTCGATTACAACGAAGACGAATATTTCAGCAGTATTCCAAAAACTTATTACCAAGTCGACCTGCCGTCTGGTTATTAACCTGTATTTAGCAACAGCTCAGTTTTTCGAACGTGCCATCCCTCAAGTTTCAGTAATACTCGTCACGAAAATCCAGAACGCAAATAAGACAACTCTTCTGTTTAGAGGAACAGGATAGTCAATGGAAGGGTTGTTGTCTTCTAAATTTTAAATCACAGCTTTGAAAGTATATGCACCAGTTTTATTTTACTGGCGATGAAACTGATGTCCGATGCAGCGCTCAATGACCAAAAGTTGACTGCTTGCATCACGGTTGGCGAATCATAGCCATCCAAGACCCTGTCCTGCCTCTCCGTTGGTACCCCCCCCCCCCCGTAACAGGCCTAGCCTGGCTAACGGGGCGTGGATCTTCATAATTCCTAAGGCAGTGGACACTGCTAAAGAATCACAGCACGTCCATTGTCTTTCAGCTCCACAGAGGGATTGAAAAAAAAAATAGCTTCTAAAATTCCCTCCCAATTCCGACATGATGCTATGCCTCAACACTTACACTTTACCAAGAACAACATGGTCGCAGTTACCGGAGAGTTACAATAACAACAACAACAACAACTAAACACTGGCAATATGATTTTTTCCTTTCTCGAAGTCCCAAGTCCTAAACCTCTCTTTCCAACCCAAACTACCTCCGTATAATCGTCGTATTTTACACATCTTAATAAACAGCACAATGTAGGACAAAGGCTTGAACGACGCTGACAGAATATTGCTGGGAAAATGGCCATAGGGAAAAGTTGTTGTTAAGTTGTGGTCTGGCCCTGGTGCCAGGAAGATGGCTATGGCTGAATGTTGAAAAAAAAAATGTCTGCAACTACTGCGTCTTCGACGGAGGATCCTAAGTGTGTGGAGTTATCAAAGATACTTTGAGGTACCAGGCCAGTCTGTGCTCCATTCACTACTGCCATCACCTGGGAATCAAACCTCTTCATCTGTAGCTGGTCGACTTGCCTCAGCTGGTTTGGCTCTTGAATGTTCGTTTCTGGGAAAATGTTGTTCTTGTTCGTCTCAGTCAGTCATTCATTTGCATGTCCCTTGCCGAACTTTGCCTCCCTAACAGCACTCCTGTAGGCCTCTCGGTTGTAAGCAAGATGCCCTGCTGTTGATGCATCCATTTGCAGATTATGTCTTGCATTCATATTCGCCATTTTCTTTCTTTATCCCATTATGTGCCCTTACAAGACGGTCTTCTCTAAATTATAATGACGTTTAATGTGTCCAAAATATTTAAGTTTTCTCTCTTTAGTCCTCTTTACTAGCCAGCCTTCTTCAATATTAAGTTATTGTAGTATGGGTATATTTGTTCTTTTCTGTGTCCATGATATTTGAAGAACTCTTCTGTAGCATTTACAATCAAAGACATTTATGTGTTTCTCAGCTGTTTTGTTAAGTGTTCTGGTCTCACAGGCATATGTTGCGATGGGAAAGATGCATGCCCTTAAAAATCTTATTTTTGTAGTTCTGTCTGCTCCTCTCCACAGATTCTTTAGTTGTTTTACTTTCTGAAGAGCGATAGATGTCATCCTTTTAATTTCCCTCATTGTATCATCATTATTAGTTAGTAGTGATCCAAGATATTCAAAGCTCTCCACTTCTTCTAATTTTTCCTCATTGATACATATTTCAGCTGCCTTATTTGTTTTGTCAGTTGTCATCAATTTAGTTTTCTTCGCATTAAGATAGAGGTTTTGCTTCTCACTATTCTTACGGACTGATATAATTAGTTTGTCCATTCCCTTTTTGATTGCTCGTCTACACAAGGGAAAAGACTTTACTGCACTACACTTTCGTCACTATCACTATATACATCTTAGTTTTACAAAATGCGTGCGCGCACACACACACACAGAATACTGATGTACATTGAGGATACGGCCAAAATGTAGATTGAGGTCTTTATTGTGCCTGAATCATTTCCTATGAATTGAATCTTCATCCAGAAAGGATTTTCATCATCATACATTCTTTTGCGGTGGTGTTTCCTCCCCTTAGATTTGAAATACCTCCCCCAGTGGAGCCATATGCCTAAACTTTAAGAATCCCTGATTTAGAGTCACCAAGGGTTCTAAGGACTGTTATAGCCAGAGGTGGGGTGGGGGACACGCTCTCCATTCCAACGGCGTGCGTCTCAAATAGCCTCTGACAGTCAAGTCCAGCTCCTGGCCTTCTCGTGTCAGAACTGTTCAAACTGACAGGAGAAGGGGCGAAGGCAAATATCTGGCGCCTGAAAACCAGACGCTTCGGGTAGATGAGAGTCATGTTTGATACCTCATCTACCGCTGCTGGCGAGATTCTTCAGCTGCCGTGCGTGGAGTGGGGCTCCTCCCGGCCAGTGAAGAAAGGTGCGAATGGGTTTGCTGCTCGACACCACCGTGGAAAAGGTGAAAGAAAGGATTAAGCGAAGTAAACAGTAGTCAAACCAGGGCACCTCTGGTCTGGAGGTCCGCCACGCTGATATCGGGCGAAATGCCTGAACCGGCTTAACCCAGAGGTTAAGGCACTGCTAGTGAGATTCTTTGGATTCCGCGCGTGGAGTGAAACTCCTCCTGGCCAAGAAATAAAATGCGGAAAAGCAATTAGGTTTGCTGTGGCGCCGATGTGAAAAGGTGATGGAAAGGATAAAGTGAAGCTTAATCGGTATGTCCAATGTTCTCGCGGCGAGACATACCCATACCACGGCACATCTGCTCTAGAGGCCGGCCACATCCGATATACACCCATACTGGTGAAATATGCCTAAACCGGCTTAAACCAGGGGTGAAACTTGATGGCTACTCATGTCACGGTACCTCCGCTCTAGAGGTCTTTCACGTCCTAAACAAGCCTATACTGGGATAATATGCCTAAACCGGCTAAACCCAGGGGTGAAACTTACTAGTGGCCAGGATTCGTCCTCCTGGACAAAAGCTCCGTCCTGGTCACAACTAGGAAGGGTTGCGGCCACGACCACAAAATGCTGAAGTCGGAGACACTGGACCAGTGCAGTCTAGATAAGCAACCACCTCTCACCCAGCGTGGATGTTTGCGTATCCTAATCACGCTGAGGTTTTCCGGTTAGAAAGTCCAACGCTGGACTGGATGGGCAACCACCTCTCACCCGGCGGAGATACACATGTATCCCAAAACACGTCGAGGTTTTCCGGTGAGAAAATCCAACTCTAAATTAAACAGGTGCAACGAAAACCACGGTGTCACGCATTCCCGCTTCTGAGACCCACCAAGAATACAGGCTCAAGCCCTGCGATACTCTGAACCTCTTGTGGTCCTCTCGTGGATCTCGTGTGTTCCTTTCAGGGACCACAGGGGTACCACGGGACCTATCGAGGACCACAGGAGTAAATATAGGAGGATCACGGGGCGGTCTTGGTGGTAGAAGCGAACGAAGACGAAGAAGAGGCACCAAGAAAGGACAGAAAAATGAAGGTGACTCTTAATCACTTACTCCTTTTGACGCGGCACCTCTAGTTACACACAGTTATAACACTGGTGATAATGAATTACAGACTATTGTACAGCCGTATTATTTTCTGTGACAGAAAGAGCATAGTTCACGTGAATAAGTTCGCCCAAACACCGAAACAAATAAATAACCAACAGAATACAGTGACACTGATGCCCCTGGAAAGGTGAGGTCAGTCAGGCCTCGCGAGGTAATAACATTTTAAACATCTGCACGAATGTCAGTCTGCCATTTGTCAAACCAGAATCTGGCCTATTTATAACCACAGCACAAGAAAATGAGCTCTGACAGGAATATGTCAATAAATTTCATCTGTTATTTTGGCTCATTAGCGACCAGGTCGTGATTTTTAAACTGTCTGGGCGATCGTTATTTACGCTTGCAGATTAACTGGGTTAATATGGTCTTGCAGCATGGGAGCACAAGGGTTAAACTCTAATCCGATAATGTGATGAAACTGGGTTAATACTTTCTACTGACTTGGAGATTGCAAGTTTTTTTTTTACCTCCCTGGAACTGGGATTCCCTCCCCCCCCCCCCCCCCCGCGCGTAACTGATTCTGCGATTTTGTTACAGCATCGGATCTAAAGTGGACTCAAGACTCTGTTAACCGGGGGGGGGGGGGCACAGAGAGTGAGAGAGAGAGGCTCTACGAGTCGGGGAAGAGTTGGGTTTGTACCTCTGAGTCCTGTGCTGGTAGGGGGTCTGGGGCCCTGTTTTTCTCCCTCCTACGAAGAGTGTATGAGTTTTTTTTCCCTATTTCGACAGGGGGCCAGATTGTAACTGATCCTAGGGTCGACCTGGCTCTCCATAACTCTGGGGATTGGGGGGGGGGGGGAGTACCGGGCACAATGCGATGAGACAAACTTTTGATCAACTCTGGTTCCGTCCGGTCCGTATACTTATAAATTTACATACGTAGCTATATAATACTGCAGGCGTTCTTAACTAAAGTGAGCCAACTCCTATACTTATAAATTTACATATGTAGCTATATAATACTGCAGGCGTTCTTAACTAAAGTGAGCCAACTCCTATATTTATAAATGTACATATGTAGCTATATAATACTGCAGGCGTTCTTAACTAAAGTGAGCCAACTCCTATATTTATAAATTTACATATGTAGCTATATAATACTGTATGCATTCTTAACTAAAGTGAGCCAACTCCTATATTTATAAATTTACATATGTAGCTATATAATACTGTATGCATTCTTAACTAAAGTGAGCCAACTCCTATACTTATAAATTTACATATGTAGCTATATAATACTGCAGGCGTTCTTAACTAAAGTGAGCCAACTCCTATATTTATAAATTTACATATGTAGCTATATAATACTGTATGCATTCTTAACTAAAGTGAGCCAACTCCTACAATGCCATCGGAGGAAGGAACTAACACTCTGACCCAGTGGCCAAATTGTAGTTCAAGAAGAGCCTGGTCTTTTCTGCCTAGCGTTCGCTGGAAACAAGCTACGCTCTAAATCACTTTTGGCAGCTTCCACAAACACAGGAGTGCCGAGGTGGTTGCCGGGGTGGTTGCCAGGGTGGTGTAGTGGTTAGTGCACTCGCCTACCGATCAGAAGGTCCTTGGTTCGATTTCGCACTCGGGCGGAATTTTTTTGTCAACCCGGCCTAAAAAAATGGATACCTGGGGTTTCCCTAGGAAAACAAAGGCAGCGAGGCAAGCTGTTGGCATCCCTACCTCAAATGCTGTAGTGGCCTAGAAATGTGAAGGCACTAACTATTCACGCGGGTACGGCATTCTATGGGACTTAGATTTACCTAAACAGGCAAGAAATGCATGCTTAAAAAACAGTTTCAGAATAAGACAAAATAAACCAATAAATTGCGGTTTATACAAAGAAAAATTATCTTCCTCCAAAACAACAACAACAACAACAACAACAACAACAACAACAACAAAAATGTTACCGTTGAATCCAGTAGAATATTTTCAGGCTTGAGATCTCTGAAAGGCAGAAAATACAAACAAAAGTCAACGTGACACTCATGATTATAAGAAAAAAAATGAATCACTGATACAAAGTGGATTAGGAATTAAGGTACCACAGTATAACTGACCTCCTTTATGCTCTCTCAGTATAAGGGGGGGGGGGTGGCTCGATGTGGTCTCCATGGTGGCGTTTATGTATTTTTTTTTCAAATGTATGTTTTAACAGCAGAAATGTATGTTTTAACAGCAGAAATGTGGTTTATTAGAAGAATGTTGCGAATCCCCTGGACAGCAAAAATAACTAATGAAGAATGTAGGAGAAGAGCTGGAGAGACAAAAAAACCTTGTCAGAAAGATAAGAGAGAGACAATGTACTTTCATAGGACATGCAATGAGAAGAGGGGGCATTGAAAATATTATAACAACAGGAAAAATAGAAGGAAGAAGATCAAGAGGAAGACCAAGTGAAATGATACTGGACAGTCTGACAGGATGGTGTGAGAGGAGATCACCAACTGAGCTGATGGCCTGCATGAAGGATCGTGTACTCTGGAGAAGCATAATAGTCAACGCCAGTCGGCACGGCACATGATGATGATGATGATGATGATGTTTTAACGACCGAAACAAATATAATTTTAAAAAATGATAATCCGTATACCATTTTTCGTTGAAGTGTTGCAAATCAAATATTATATATCTACATCAAATTCGAGTAAATGTTTCTATTTATAAACCTTCGAAAGAAATTTAATCTATTAGAAAACAAAGGAAAAAGTGCCTATGAAGAAAGCGAAAACTTCTTCAGTAACGCTGTGGTATTTACCCTATTTTTGGAGACAAATCTATAGCGGCTAAGGAAAATGTCCCCATCCCCCCCCCCTCTTTTTTTGGTTTAAAATTAGCTCTGTGCTAAGTTTGGAAACATAACAAAGCACCTCACAACAAACATTAATATTCAGAACTAGGATTTCGCCTGGAATGTGACATGAATCCTGAAACATTAATTTCATCTTCTCTTTCTCCTAGTTCTAAATTAAGGAAATGGAATATATATATATATATATATATATATATATATATATACACACATACATACATACATATATACATAAAGAGCTGATTTCTAAATGAGCAATGACGTGCTCCTTGCTTTGCAAATGGAGGAGAAAATAACTAATTAACATGATCATTCAAATTCTATACCAAATGATCTTAGAAGATTGTTAATCCTATATTTATAATCATATAATTACTAGTTGTTGTTATTATTATTACTTTCTTAAAATTCGAACTATTAATTCTTTAAACTGCTCATTTAGGAACTTCAGTAAAGCAACTGATTATCGTGGCATACCTTACTAGAGAAGGATGCAAGTACAGAGCGCCTGAATGGCAAAGTGGGTAGCACACTCGTCTCACAAGGCAAGGTAGGTGGTTCGAATCCAGTCGGATACGTCCCCAATACTCAAAACTTTGGAACTGGGTACCCAGCTTCTAGAGCCGATGTGGAAATGGCAGCCAGGCAGGCATGACACTGACCACGTCACGAGTTAGTGTGTCTACAGGTCAAAGAAGATATGGCTGCTATCACTACATCCCCTGGATACTTCTGGGGCATGATACTGCCAAATTTTATTTACAGTTACCCTAAGCCGCAAAAATTATATATCTCGCTAAATTATTTAGCAATTCCTGGTCACATGTTCGATGGCCACCTGTGTTTACTTTTTGTCTTTCTGAGGACTCTCCGTTGTAATTATTTCAGTTCAAATCTCAGGCAAAGTTTTTTAGTTGCTACCTTGTCTTTCTTCGTAGTTTCCATCGTTTGCTCTATGTTATTTTTTAAAAAAAAGTTATTAAATGTTTTGAATTTTTCATTACTGAAGTTTCTCTTCTATTATTAATGTTCTGAAGGATTTATATCTCTTTAGAGTTCACAAAAATTCTCAAAATATCTCCACGATTCCTTTAGACGCGTTTCAACGCAGCTCCTCGGCACATTTATAACTGTTCTCGCCCTTTCTTAACCGCAATTTATTAATTTAGGCTGATCACTTTTTTTTTCTTGATCTCTCTGAAGCTGCTAACTCGAGCTTTCTGCAGTCGATGTATCAGACAGGGACAACCATAAGATGGCCTGCTGGGAAAACCAGGTTCGGACCTCCACGTTACTTTTCTTATAAAAAAAAAGAAAAAGAAAAAAGGGGGAAAATCAGCCTTCTCTGCAGAATCCTCCACTATTAGGGCCACCCCAAGCCCTTAAACAAGAGCTTAAGAAGTTCTGATTAGGCGCACACCAGCAAGAAGTCGAAAATAATCTTGGCCCTCCTGGCTTGCCGAAACCGTCATTTCGCGGATACTTCCTTTTTTCAGCACATTCTGAACTAATGATTTCAGTACTGTCCGTGTCCGGCTCTGACAAAACAGTGGTTTTGCAGATAAAATATTTCATAATTTGCTTTATTTTCATTGGAGAGAATAGCTTTTATATTAAAAGTATATTCGTGCTCCTAATCCTTGACATAAACAAATGGGTCCTGATACATTTATCTACTTTTTCGTATGTAAATCGCAAGGGAGTTTCTCTAGCACATTTATTTTGTTAACCAATTCCGCGTCACGAAAATCCAGTTTAGCGCCATATGTTTATGATGTTTTATACATCTGTCTGTGTACTGTAACATTAAAAACAATAACAGCAATAAGAAGAAGAAGAAGAATGGGAAGAAGAAGGAGAAGAAGAAGAAGAAGAAGGGAAAGCAAAAGAAGAAGAAGAAGAAGAAGAAGAAGGGAAAGCAGAAGAAGAGGAAGAAGAAGCACAACAACATCACCAAGAAGAACAACAGCAACAGCAACTGCAACACCGAGAAGAAGAACAATGACATTAAAAATAACAGTAACAACAATAACAAGAAGAAGAAAAAGTAAAAAGGAGGATGAAGAAGAAGATGAGGAGGAGGAGGAAGAAGAAGTAGAAGAGGAGGAGGAAGAAGAAGAGGAGGAGGAGGAAGAAGAAGAGGAGGAGGAAGAAGAAGAATGGGAAGAAGAAGGAGAAGAAGAAGAAGAAGAAGAAGGGAAAGCAAAAGAAGAAGAAGAAGAAGAAGAAGGGAAAGCAGAAGAAGAGGATACGTCCCCAATACTCAAAACTTTGGAACTGGGTACCCAGCTTCTAGAGCCGATGTGGAAATGGCAGCCAGGCAGGCATGACACTGACCACGTCACGAGTTAGTGTGTCTACAGGTCAAAGAAGATATGGCTGCTATCACTACATCCCCTGGATACTTCTGGGGCATGATACTGCCAAATTTTATTTACAGTTACCCTAAGCCGCAAAAATTATATATCTCGCTAAATTATTTAGCAATTCCTGGTCACATGTTCGATGGCCACCTGTATTTACTTTTTGTCTTTCTGAGGACTCTCCGTTGTAATTATTTCAGTTCAAATCTCAGGCAAAGTTTTTTAGTTGCTACCTTGTCTTTCTTTGTAGTTTCCATCGTTTGCTCTATGTTATTTTTTTTTAAAAAGTTATTAAATGTTTTGAATTTTTCATTACTGAAGTTTCTCTTCTATTATTAATGTTCTGAAGGATTTATATCTCTTTAGAGTTCACAAAAATTCTCAAAATATCTCCACGATTCCTTTAGACGCGTTTCAACGCAGCTCCTCGGCACATTTATAACTGTTCTCGCCCTTCTCAACCGCAATTTATTAATTTGGGCTGATCACCTTTTTTTCTTGATCTCTCTGAAGCTGCTAACTCGAGCTTTCTGCAGTCGATGTATCAGACAGGGACAACCATAAGATGGCCTGCTGGGAAAACCAGGTTCGGACCTCCACGTTACTTTTCTTATAAAAAAAAAAAGAAAAAGAAAAAAGGGGGAAAATCAGCCTTCTCTGCAGAATCCTCCACTATTAGGGCCACCCCAAGCCCTTAAACAAGAGCTTAAGAAGTTCTTATTAGGCGCACACCAGCAAGAAGTCGAAAATAATCTTGGCCCTCCTGGCTTGCCGAAACCGTCATTTCGCGGATACTTCCTTTTTTCAGCACATTCTGAACTAATGATTTCAGTACTGTCCGTGTCCGGCTCTGACAAAACAGTGGTTTTGCAGATAAAATATTTCATAATTTGCTTTATTTTCATTGGGGAGAATAGCTTTTATATTAAAAGTATATTCGTGCTCCTAATCCTTGACATAAACAAATGGGTCCTGATACATTTATCTACTTTTTCGTATGTAAATCGCAAGGGAGTTTCTCTAGCACATTTATTTTGTTAACCAATTCCGCGTCACGAAAATCCAGTTTAGCGCCATATGTTTATGATGTTTTATACATCTGTCTGTGTACTGTAACATTAAAAACAATAACAGCAATAAGAATGGGAAGAAGAAGGAGAAGAAGAAGAAGAAGAAGAAGGGAAAGCAAAAGAAGAAGAAGAAGAAGAAGAAGGGAAAGCAGAAGAAGAGGAAGAAGAAGCACAACAACATCACCAAGAAGAACAACAGCAACAGCAACTGCAACACCGAGAAGAAGAACAATGACATTAAAAATAACAGTAACAACAATAACAAGAAGAAGAAAAAGTAAAAAGGAGGATGAAGAAGAAGATGAGGAGGAGGAGGAGGAAGAAGAAGTAGAAGAGGAGGAGGAAGAAGAAGAGGAGGAGGAGGAAGAAGAAGAGGAGGAGGGAAAGGGGAAGAAGAAGAATAACAACACAACCAAGAAGAAAAAAAGCAACCATAACACAAAAAGAAGAACAACAACATTAAAAATAACAGTAACAACAATAACAAGAAAAAGAAGAAGAAGTAGAAGAGGAAGAAGAAGAGGAGGAGAAGAAGAAGAGGAAGGAGAAGAGGAGGAGAAGAAGAAGAGGAGGAGAAGGAAGAAGAAGAGGAAGAAGAAGAAGAGAAGAAGAAGAGGAGGAGGAGAAGGAGGAAGAAGAGGAAGAGGAAGAAGAAGAAGAGGAGGAGGAGAAGGAGGAAGAAGAAGTAGAGGAAGAAGAAGAAGAGGAGGAGGAGAAGGAGGAAGAAGAGGAAGAGGAAGAAGAAGAATAAGAGAAGAAGAAGAGGAGGAGGAGGAAGAAGAAGAAGCTATGTGTTTAATAATTTTCATGGAATCGTTTCAGACAGTAACTTGTGTGAAGATATACGTATATTTCTATATTCTACTATTCTCAGTCGTTGATACGAGAAAGATAATTACAGCAAAAACTGTACTGAAATGGCAGAGATGCTCATAGATCAGGCACAATACAAGGGGGTCTTATATCCCCTCTCTATTTTCTACACCGTAAACAACTGTGCTCTGTGCATTCTAAGTTATAGAACTTGGTAGCCACTGCAAAATTCAAGGGGAAGAAGGAGAGGGAGGCCAAGACAAAAACATCTCAACAGACTGACCAAATGACATGGACAAAAAAAGAAAGGTAAACTCTTTGGAAACATCAAGGAACGCACAAGATGCAGGAGCTTAACCCCAATGTTATCCGGTACGGCACGTAATGAATGGATGCATTTCATCCTGCGTGTCTGCATTCGTGACCGCCGGTAAATATTAATAACACTCCTGGCTACAAGTTAGTAACTATCAGTAAGTTTTCAAACTCCGCTAGAAAGAAGTGAAATTAACATGCGCGAATAGGGAATATTTAAGTGTACGTCCTTTTTATAAAGGTTAGAAATAAGAAAACGGTCCTTCCCCCCCCCCCAACCCCCCCGCCAATGTAGTTTGATCCATGCAGCGCCAGATCGGACCTGAGGGTCAATTGTTATTGGGCCCCCTATTTAAACACGGAAAATAACTCTCATATATTTTATCTCTAACTAGAAAATAGAAAAAAAAAACAGGGCCAAGGGACAGGGTCTCTTCAATACCCTTGGCCTCTTAACAGTCTGGGGCCTCAGGAGCACAACTCTGCCCCCCTCCCCCTCCCACACACACACACACACACACACACTTCCAACCAATCATCGGGCCTGACTGTAGTAACACTTCTGGATCACGTGACATCTACGTTCTGTCATAAGACACCGCTGAAGGGCTGCCATGGGCCCGAAACTCCTGCATTTGCATGTGAAAGTAATTTATCAGTCTCGGTGCAGATGTATCGGGAAGTGTATTTTAAAATGTTACTGCGAAGAGGGCGCGTTAAATATGCACGGAAACTGTCACAGAAACGATGCTAAAACTTTAGCGATGTTAACAGGAAGAATCTCTCCCCCAATTTCCTCCTTTTCCGCAGCGTTCCCCAAATTACCTCTTGCTGTGTGTGGCAACAAAACTACCTCAAATGGGCACAAAACAAGCAATTATGACTGAATATTCTTAAACACTAAAGAGCCCGCGGAACTAGCACAGCTTTTTTGAAGTTTTGATTCTATGGAGCGGTGAGAGTAAAGATTTATCGGTTAAACAATAAAAATTCTATAATATTTTCTAGCAGAAATGACTAGCTTGGAACTGGCTATCAAACACAAGCTTACTATAGGAAATAACTAGCGACAACATTTATTAATAAATGCCTGATTGCATTACTGTGTTTTTTTTTAAACTCCCAGTTTTCAGCTAATGACACGGCACTGTCATTATACCTGCACAACTTTCAGTTCATGTAAGATCTGGAGGATATAAAATCTTGGGAAGGGGGGGGGGGGGGCATTTTCCAAATTTCAGTCTGATGACCAACAATTTCCACAACGACGGATTTAGCTATTTTTTGCGAATCACCATCAGTTATATCCGAAATAACTAAAATAAGTAAGTCAGTCCGTCCGTCCGTCCGTCCTTATGTCCGTCTGTCTGCCTGTCTGTCTAAGAAGAAAAGATACCATAGCCAGCAAATGATAGGTCATTAAAAGTTCGTATTAAATTAAAAACAGCTATCATGTGAACGACTCCCTGCGGTTACCAGCTAAAAAAAGCTCAGTGCCCTGGACATTCTGGCAAGGAATTAGACTGTCTTTGCAAGATGTCAAGATTTGGAGTGTTTCAGTTCTGAGACGTGAACAAGAAATGGAAACCACAAGAACAGAAACACGATCGTGAACATTGTGGCTTCTGGCAGGAGAACTGTTTAATTGTAGAGGCAGTTAGTTTTCATAGAATGAAAGAGGCAGACAGAAGAACAGGAATAGGAGAAAGAAAAAGAGGAAGACGAATAAGAAGAAAGTGAGAAGGGAGGCGAAGAAGGACAAGAAGAGGGGTGTGTGTGGGGGGGGGGAGGAAGAAGAGAAAGGAGGAAAGAAGGATAAGAATAGGGGTACAAGAAGAGGAGTGCAAGAAGAGTAGGAGGAAGAAGAAGATGATGAAGAAGTGGGGAAGAGAAGGAAGATGACGAAAAGAATGAAGAAGGCAGGAGGAGGAGGAGAAAGAAGAAGACGGGAGGAGGAGGAGAAAGAAGAAGATGGGAGGAGGAGGAAGAAGAAGATGGGAGGAGGAGGAAGAAGAAGAAGATGGGAGGAGGAGGAAGAAGAAGAAGATGGGAGGAGGAGGAAGAAGAAGATGGGAGGAGGAGGAAGAGGAATATGGGGAGAAGGAGGAAGAGGAGGAGGGAAAGGGGAAGATAATGAAGAAGAGAGTAAGAAGGTGGGGAGGAAGAGGATGAAGATGAGGATAGAAAAAAAGATATGAGGAAGAAGAAAAAGATAAAGTATAGGAGAAAAAGGGACATGGAGAAAGAGAGGAAGAGATGGAAGAAAAGAGGAAGAGGAACAAGACAAAGAAAAAGGGAAAAGCTGAGAGCGAAGAATCTGTACAGAAAATTGTTTAAACTTGGATGCTTCAAAACGTTAGCATAAACGAGAACTTCAAGAAATTTGGAGAAGAAGAACTCACTGTGAGTTTTTCTCTCTTTTTTGTTGTTTTTGTTGC
The DNA here is from genome assembly GCA_009760885.1 of Achatina immaculata. Lineage (NCBI taxonomy): Eukaryota > Metazoa > Mollusca > Gastropoda > Stylommatophora > Achatinidae > Lissachatina > Lissachatina immaculata. The sequence continues at coordinate 46,275,389 of CM019720.1, read as the reverse complement.
TGTTTATGGTCGATAACTGAAACATTTGAAATGAACATCTTTAACCTGAGTACATTTCGTTGGAATTCTAAGGGCAGGAATTCTTCCAGTTTAAGAATGGCAAATTTCTGAATCAAACAAAGCTCAAAATGACTGTGTCCGTGAGTGCGTAATGGCAGTAAAAATATTTTAAAATTACTCCAGATTCTTACATTAGTGTGTTATGATAAACAACATCCATAATAGGAACAAATATAACGTCTTACAAACATGTAAAGACATCTACAATCACAAACTGCGGAACTTGTTAAAGTTCTCAGGTCGGTACACTTGCAAAAAGCTGACGTATGTAGACAAACTAATGTTTATCTTGGGAGAGTTTTGCATGCGCAGTTTCGGGCAGGCTAGATAAATCACAACGAATTGTTTCGTGCCTCTTCTTGAAGCCCTGTTAAGCTGAATAATTGCTATCATAAATTTTAACAGATTTCCCATTCATTACATTGTTAAAAATTTAATAGGTCACGCGCCCGCTATTTTTATTTTTAATATAATACCCTGTATATGTAGTAGTTGTTTTTGCAGACTAGTCTAGTAAATTACTTGGTACCTTATAAGCAGTTTATGTGGAAGCAAATGGATATGCTCAGAGTAACGTTAACATTTATTAGGGTCAAAGACCCGAGAAGTCCAAAACCAAGACTAAAGAGACCAGCCGTCCTCGTACAGAACAGTCACACATTTCAAGGACGTGTCTTGTGACTCGGGGACCGGCTAGCGTAACGGTTAGAGCACTCGTTTAGCAACCGAGTGGTCGAGGGATTTTTTTTTCCCCCAACCAATACGGCAATCTGGGAAGGAAACGCAGCGCCCTACCTCATACGCCGACGGCCCAGCATAATGAGGTCTCTAACGCTTTATCCCCTACGGCATTTGCTATGGGACTACCTGCCTGTGAGTCCTATTATTTCGGTCGGGAGGTCTGAATGTCCTCTATTTTAAAACATGTGCCGGGCACTTTTCCTTATTCTCATCTTTAACGCCAGTATACGCGTACTCGGAAACACCCAGAGTTTAACAAGAAATTATATGAGAAGAAATGTTGCTATTTTGAGAATTACAACAAGCCTAACTAAAGTAAAGAGATATAAATGTTACGTTAAATTTAAAATTCAAACAACTAACCAAATAACTAGCTAGTTAGCTCGCTCACTCACGCACTCAACTCACTAACACATTTCCTCCTGCATCACTTCTGTTAGCGTGACCTTGAACTCGGCAATAAATAAACGATACGAACACCACTTCCGGTCCCGACGACCTTCGCACTGACCACAAAAGGCGGTGTCTCCATCCCAATATTATTACAAGAATCAGTTGCATGGGCCGTTTTCACTTGATTGCTCTTTATATTACTAGCAACAGTATTAGCAATAATAGCTGTTGTTGTACTTGTTGTAAATGTTTTATTTGGAAAACACAAATAAAACCATGGTGTATTATAAGAAGATAATTCTGGAGAGGAATAGACAGGGGTGGGGGAAGTACATAACTGTTAACTACTTTTCGATTATAGTTTCCACCATTGTTGAGGCACCTGTCATAGCGAGGCGTCAGTCTTTGCATCTCTGCATGGCGAAATGTTGCCACCTGGGATGTAAACCAATTGTTAATGGCTTCTTTGACCTCGTTATCATCATGGAAATGCTAGCCAATAAGGAATTTTTTCAGATGCAGGAACAAACTATTCAGAATTTTTGCAGATGCGGGAACAAACGATTCAGAATTTTTGCAGATGCGGGAACAAACGATTCAGAATTTTTGCAGATGCGGGAACAAATGATTCAGAATTTCTGCAGATGTAGGAACAAAAGATTCAGGGGTCATATGAAACACCCATTATCTCATCACCTGTGGCGGTGAGACTCAAGAAGTCATCACCTTGCACGCTGTACCATCTCATAAAAGTTAATGCAATGCCTGCCTCTTGCATTTGTTTGTTTGTTTGTTTTTGTTCCACAGTTTGCATCTTTGGCACTCATCGAGACCAGAACTTTTGATAATGAAGTCGATCGGATACAACCGTGTGAAGAGTTGACCAAGAAATTTTGTGGAAAAATGTCTGAAGAGTGACCATGAAATAGTGAATCGTCTGTTGTAGTTTGTAGCAAAATCTTTGTTTCTCCCATCCTGGCTTCATGAAGAATAAGACAAACTCCACACTGACATGGCCTGGGCCATCTATCTCAGTTCACTCTGGGCTAATCCCCACATCGAGAAATATTCATTTTATGGATTTCTCTACTAACATAACATTAACATATGGAACTGTCTTCAAATAATTTAACAAGTGGAAGGATCAAGGTTAATAAAGAAGCAAAGAGAGAATTCACAAAACAGAACACCTTTCTGTGACAAAGGTTAGCTTAGTACTAAAACTGAAGGAGAATAAAGACATCTATTTAAAATCAGAGCTAGAATTAGGCTAAGGAGATAAAAGACTACAGAACCGAGGCTCTTAACTTCTCAAAGAAATGCATGAAATCTGAATAAGTGCATTAAAACAAGATTTAATAATCCACGTGATAAGTGTTATCTGTTTCTCCCTCATGTCTTCGTAGTTCAGGTAATTATATCTATATGTACTTACACCCCAGTCAAAAACAAAACAAACCCCAGTTTAAAAAAAAACAAACAAAAACAAACAAAAAACGACAGCAAAGAATGTTGATGAATTTCTTATCCTTTCCACAGTTACCAGCTGCTTGTATATAAATCGTTATCGCTCACTTATCCCATACAGTCTCTCCACCTTCTCACAATCAGCTGCGCTCTTCAAAGCTCTCAGTGTTTCCTAACGTGGGCTGTACAAGGGAGCAATTTGAATACTTTGATAGGCAAATTAGAACACATTTATAATATACTTTTTCAGAACTTGGTTGACTATAATGCGAAGAAAGGGAGGGATGGCATCAAAATCGTTGAGGTGGGGCATGATCCAAAAGAAAAAAAAAAAAGTAGGGAAACGGTGACTTACCTGTATATGATGTTGAGAGAGTGTAGATAACCAAGGGCGCTAGCTATCTCTGCTGCATAGAATCTGGCACGGTGCTCAGGGAAGTAGCGCTCGCGTTGTAGGTGGAAAAACAGCTGCACGATAAGAAAACGTCATGCGTTAACTTCTCCAGTAACAGCTACCATCAAGACTCACAACATCACGATACTTTCAACACTCATCAACATCGCTATTACAAGAATCATTCCAAGTAGTGAAAATTAAACTTTCCACCAGAAATAATAGTCACTGTACTTTGAAATTTAAAGAAAATTAAACAATTGAGTGATATAATTAAGAATTCAAACACCACTAGTCAAATACAAGCATACACGATAATTACTTCTCCAACAATGTCATTAATTTAGAGCACACACAGACACTACTGGTCATATGCTTCTCACGGTTATCAAATTGTCAGGTATGGGAAAAATCCACTGTTTAGAATGTAAACCTCCACGAGGTCCTTATCTCTTCACAAACGTAATTATTTAGAGCGCACAGAAGGCACTTCTCATATCTTCTCATGGCATAACATTTTCTAGGGTGTACAACTCCCCATTAATCTTATCTCTAACTCAACATCATAATTTAGAACACACACACACACGATCTCACTTCTTGCGACCTAACAACACCACCTAGGGCGTAAAGCTCCACAAGGTTTCATTACCTCTCCGCCATTGACGTAGTCTAGAACAAAATAAAGCTTGTCTGGAGTCTGAAAGCTGTAGTGTAGCCCTACCAGAAAGGGATGTTTTACATTCTTCAACAACACATTTCTTTCTGCCATGATGTGTTTAGCTTCATTCCTTTTCATAATAGCTTGTTTCTGGAAGCACAGAGCAGCAGTTATTACCAATGGAAATGAAGTGTAAGTAACAGATATTGATAGATACGAGGGGAAGTCTCTAAGTAACCCGCAAAATTGAAATATTTTATCAGTGGCAGTTATCAGGTAGTATTTAAATATATCCTTAGATAGTACCATCATCCAACTTTATAATAGTTGTATGTAGGGGGCGCTGGGAATTACGTGCGCATGCGCGAAGCATTAACAAAATGGCTACCCAACTGTTAGCGTGTACAAAAGAAGAACAGAGAAGTGTAGTGCGATTTTTGTGGGATAAAGGACATTCAGTTGAGGACACTCATAAGGAAATTATTACAGTTTATGCTGAAAAGTGTTTATCACGTAAAGCGGTACATAACTGGGTAAATGAATTTTCTCTGAGATGCACCGAAATTGTTTACAAAGTCCAATTTGGCCGTCCTGTTCAGATTGCAACAGAAGCGACTGTGCAAAGTGTGAATGAGATTATCAAGGAGTGTTGTTAACCGAGTTCCATAAGTATGGTGACAGTGTGAATTCTGTATCGTACTGTGAAGATCTGTCGATGATACGGGATGCAATTCGAGGAAAACGTCCCGGTCTGCTGACTAGAGGTGTGCTTCTCCTTCATGACAATGCCAGTCCACATACGGCTCGGTTAACTCAAAAGAAAATTAGCCAGCTGGGTTTGGAAGTTCTTGAACATCCACCCTACAGTCCTGACTTAGCATCAAGTGATTTTCACCGGTTTGGTCCATTGAAAAAACCACCTTGACGGGAGAAGATTCTCGAGTGATGAAGAAGTGGAAACAGAAGTAAAAAAATGGTTCAGAAATCGGACTCCCGATTTTTACGCCATGGGTATTGCATCAATGATTACACGATGGAACAAATGTATCAGTGTTGGTGGCGATTACGTTGAGAAATAGGGAAATAATGTGGGTTCAAAAATGAAAAGTTTTCATATTACTGTCGCATTTAGTTTTTTTGTAACAGTCATTTGTGAGTTACTTAGTGACTTCACCTCGTATGTATGTAAATAAACCTACAAATTCACCATGCAACAAGTCAAAGAAAAGAGCAGATTACTGCAAAAAAACATGAAGAGACAGTCATAAGGAATTTACTGTGAAAAGGAAATCATGGTAATCAAAATATCGCCTATATTAAATAACTACAAAAATGTAGCTTCTTACTTAGCTATAAAGGTCGGGAAAAAAACATGTAGCCCTTTGATTTACTGAATACCCTTTGTACACATTGCCATGGTAATCAACAGTGTGCGACATACGTTGCCATAGTAGCCATCTAACTTTAATTTTTTTTTAAAATGGCCAATTCTGACAGATTTTAATGTCTATACCCCGAAATCACTTTTTTCTCTCTTAATCTCACTGTACTGTCATCTGCTTACATTTCTGCATTGCTACAACATTACAAAACTATTCTCATAAAACACGTTTAAAAATGAAACAAAAACATGAACTATTCAGTGAATAATGGCGTCAATACATATGTTTGTCTGATATACACAAAAGTGATTTACTGAAAGTCTTGAAAGAAAAGTATTGTTCACAGCTGTCTCATTTTGACTGTCTATGCTTTTTTTTTTTAATTCCAGAAAAAAAAAACTACATTCATGTTGTCTTTATATGTGCAATAAACTCCAACCTCGTGCCATCCTACCACAGCCCCCCCCCCCACTCTCCCACACTCCCACCCCCAAAACAAACAAACAAAAATAACACAGAAACAGATTTATTACATTACACATATCAAGCATGTAGGTGCATGCATGTCTGCTTCTATACGCACAAATCAGGGGACGAAGACGTTATCAGATCTGGAAATTAGCGACCCACAGCTGACTTACCCAACGCTAGAGCTGGCAAACTATACCTGGTCAAGACCCTGTCCCACTTCTCTGTTGGTCTCTGTGGTGGAGTCTGCTAAAGAGGCATTGCACACTCCCCCCTGTCTTTTAGCTTCATTCAGGGACCAAGAAAAATGGCCGCCATAACCCTTCCCCCCCCCAAATCTGATATCATAATTCATTGCATAGGCTGCTTAGAAACCAGCTCCCAGTTTCTTGGAGACTTAAGTGGAAGAAGTAGAAGAATACGCACAAATAAAGCGCGTGGGTGCATACATGTCTGTGCATACTCTCATCCCCCTACATATAATAAACTCACCTGTAAAACCTTGACGGCATAGATTCGGTCTTCAGCTTTATGCCTTGCTAGGAGCACCTTCCCGAAGCTGCCTTTGCCAATCACTTTCAGGAACTCAAAATCCTTTGGTTTGACTCTGTGTGGACAACAAATTACTGAGTCTGTTATCAAAGCCATGGTTGTGTGCAGCAATGATGCATGTAAAACACAGCTGAATACACGGTTTAATACACAGTGATGTAAGTTTATTTGTGTAAGAATTCTGGCGGGTGCTGAAGTTTCGTTTCGTCAACGTGCTGTTTTTGAGTTCCTAGTTAAAGAGGAAATCCCCGCTGCTGAAATTCACCAAAGATTTCAACTTGCTTATGGAGATATGTGTATGGGTGCTAGCAGTGTTAGGAGGTGGGTGAAACAATTCAAAGATGGAAACACGAGCATCCAAGATATGCCTCGCAGCGGTCGCCTACGAACTGCCTCCACTGAACGTAACGTGGAAAGGGTTGACGACATCATTAAACAAGACAGACGTGTCACAGTATCTGAAATCGCTGTAAATCTTGGAATAGGACACAATGTAGTACAGGAAATGATTGAAACCCTAGGCTATAGAAAAGTTTGTGCCCGCTGGGTCGCACGTTTGTTGACTGAAGATCACAAAGCCGGGAGAAAAACTCTGCTCGCCGGACAACTGAGGAAATTCAGAAAACAGGCTGGGAAATTCTTCCACACCCTGCCTATAGCCCCGACCTGGTACCCAGGTTTCGGTTTTGTGAAAGAACAAATGCGAGGCCATCTCTACGACACAGGAGAGAACGTGTAGACAGCAGTGCGTCTATGCCTTCGGTCAGCTGGAACGGAATTCTTCCGGGAGGATATTTTTAAACTTGCACAGCGATGGGAAAAATGTGTGGAAAAAACGGAGATTACGTTGAAAAGTCTAGAAAAGGATGTAGATAAGGTGACACCTTTATAATTTCTCTATCCATAAATTTAGATTAAAAAAAAATGTTTGCTCACACTTTCGGTTTGACCCTCGTAAATTTAACATGAAGAGACCAGGTAAGAAATAACACTGTCAGGGCAAAGCTTGCAGTAATTACAGTACTCACTATATCCAGAAACGACAAGACAAATGGTTTGGCCACGTTACAAGACCACAGCCAGACATTATACCACAGAAAACTTTCATGCTAAGAGCTGTAGGAAACAGGGAGAGGCCGCTCGCGGAAGAGGTGGAGAACATTACATAAATCTTAAATATCCCACTATATGAAGCAAACTGCCCAGCGCTATCAAGACGTCTATTTGTCCCCTCAACACTGAAAGGTATATGAGGAAAGAGATTGATTGATCTTTATTTCCAAAGGGTACGCAGGCATGTCTGACATTCCGTCCTTTATCATACAACTTTCTCTCTGTTTCAGGCATTCTAAAAAACATATACCTTTCAAGACAAGACTGCTTATTTCTATGAACTGATTATGTCATGTCAATCAAAGCATATATTTATCAAAGATTTTTATACTCCACTGTGAAGTTGTTTCCAAACGACGAAAATTAGTTAAAATTATAAGAAATAGACAGTCTTCTTGGACATGTCACAAGAAGATGGAAGACAGAGAACGTGCAAATGACTGGAAAATTCAAGGGAAAACGTAGGAGAAGGAAGCCAAGAGAAAAAAATCTCGACGGATTGACCAAGTGGCATGGGAAAAAAAAGCATGTGAACTGATGAGAAGAAACACTGCATGAGATGAACTGATGAGAAGAAACATGCATGAGATGGACTGATGAGAAGAAACACTGCATGATATGAACTGATGAGAAGAAACATGCATGAGATGGACTGATGAGAAGAAACACTGCATGAGATGGACTGATGAGAAGAAACATGCATGAGATGAACTGATGAGAAGAAACATGCATGAGATGGACTGATGAGAAGAAACACTGCATGAGATGAACTGATGAGAAGAAACATGCATGAGATGAACTGATGAGAAGAAACACTGCATGAGATGAACTGATGAGAAGAAACACTGCATGAGATGAAATGATGAGAAGAAACATGCATGAGATGAACTGATGAGAAGAAACATGCATGAGATGGACTGATGAGAAGAAACATGCATGAGATGGACTGATGAGAAGAAACACTGGATGAGATGGACAAGCGCGTTGGCCTGCGCTACTAGCAAGGCATATGATGAATGGATTGTGAGGTTCCCTTGTCACAGTAGCACTTATTTAATATCCTGTATACTAAATGTGACAAAAGAGACATGGAGAAGAACAACAGAAAGGATGTTGAGCAATAGAGGGCTCACCTGGGCAAGAGCAGAAAAAAAGGCGAAGGACAGGCATTTGTGGAAAACCCTTGCGGAAGCCCCATGTGCCCTGGGCACTTAAGGTTCAGAGAGAGAGATACTAAATGTGAAATGCTCTTTCTTATGACGATACTGTGACCGAATGCAGCACTTCCCCCTCCCCCCTCAGGTGTAATGCAACTCAACAGTTGTCACTTGCTCAGTCATTTGCATGTCCCCTTGCAGAACTTTGCCTCCCTAACAGCTCTCCTGTAGGCCTCCCAGTTGTAAGCAAGATGGCTTGCTGCTGATGCATCCATTTGCAAATTATCAACGACGTCTTGCAGCCATCTTCGCCATTTCTCATTTCTTTTTCCCATTATGTGCCCTTCCAAGACGGTCTTCTCTAAATTACAATGACGTTAAATGTATCCAAAATATTTAAGTTTTCTCTGTTTAATCCTCTTTACTAACCAACTTTCTTCAATATTAAGTTCTTGTAGTATGGATATATTTGCTATTTTTTGTGTCCATGATATTTGAAGAACTCTTCTCTAGCATTTGCATTCAAAGGGATTTGTGTGTTTCTCAGCTAGACACTTGCTAGAAACTATTTTTAATGAAAATTTTACACCTGCTTTTCCGCCTGCGGTGAGATTCTTTCTGTAACAAATATTTACTGACCAGATTCCGGAGTGCTTCTCTCAGATTCCCTGTATATACATCGAGACACGTTTAGGACAACTTCAGCAGCTGAATCCTGGAGATGTCGACCATCCTGCTTTTAGCAGACAGTATTTATTTGGCCCTGAAAGATTGTCTATTTGTGATACTCTAACTACGTCATCAAGTCGAGTTAGAAAGACTGCAGATTATTGACACGCTAACTACGTCATCAAGTCGACTTAGAAAGATTGCAGGTTAATGATACTCTCACTACGTCATCAAGTCGGCTCAGAAAGACTGAAGATTCTAGATACTCTAACTATGTTATGAAATCGACCTAGAAAGATTGTCGATTTTTTATACTCTATGTTATGAAGTTGACTTGGAAAGATTGTCGATTCTTGATACTATAATATGTTATGAAATCGACTTAGAAAGACTGCAAATTCTTGATACTCTAACTGCGTCATCAAACTGACCTAGAAAGATTACAGATTCTTGATAATCTAACTAAATTATCAAATCAACCTAGAGAGACGGCAAGTTCTTGATGTGCTAACTGCGTCATAAAGTCGACCTAGAAAAACTGCAGGTTCTTGATATACTAAGGTCAGTCTAGAAAGAATCCAGGTTCTTGACACTCTATATACCTAATGAAGTCGGACTTGGAAAGACTGCAGGTTTTGTTACGTTAATTAAGTCATCGCGTCGACTTATCTGCAAAAATGGATACCTGATACTGTAGTGCCGAGAAAACCAACCCAAAAAGACAGAGAAATCTGTCTCCATCATGAGACACAGCGCACACAGCCTGTCACCAAATGCAAAGAAAAGTAGTGCACCTAGAGAACTTTATTCACGAGAATGAGGGACTTGTCCGAGTTCTTGTTGGATAATCGAAAAAAACAAAACAAAACAAAAAACAAGCAAGGGCCGTTCGAAACAAGTAAAGCACACATACATACGCACATTCGCAGATGCAGAGTTGACCGAGCAATACATACAAAATCAGACATGAATAATAACATGAAATGGTATATTAGATAAGAAATCTTACGGTGTACACCATGATATAGTAAGTCAAAAGAAGAGGTGACGAGTATAGTACAAAGCATGATTATTATTTATTTTTTTACAGGCAGATTAGAAATTGTTTGTGAGTACACACTGTACATATTAGGCGTATCCAGTAGACAGAACTCTGATGTGGCTGTGGCATGAAGATAACTTACTGTCAGTGGTAGGGATTCAACTGACACAGCCTCAAGAGAACGTGGATGAATCTGTTCTCGAAAAGCTATTCTCCACCGACAGCTAGCACTGTTAGAGCGAACTTTGAACAGACGATGAGAGGAAAGCGAGTAGCTATACACAGAATGAAATGAAGATGAACTGACCTATATGAATGAGCGAAACAGATGAATGAAAAGAAGGATAAAAAGAAATTGTACCTGAAATATAACTGTTAGAAAAGGTTTGATGTTTACGATATAAAACAGGCAAATAGAAAGACAAAGAGTGAACAGAAACAGGCAAAAGGAAAAATAATGGACAGAAAGAAATATAAAAAGTAATAATAGACAAAAAAGCATGTGTACTGACATGCATGTGGATACATATGTAGACGTTCTGTAGACAAAGTAGACAGACAGAAAATAAATAGATACGTATCAAACATAGAAGCACATAAATGGACTGTAGAGGAAACAGAGAGTAGATGAACAAACAGACAATGAGAAACAGAGACGGAAGACAGGCTGCTAATAAGCAGATACGCATCAAGCAAGGAAGAAAATAAATAGACTGTAGGAAAAACGGTTAAACAGACGATATGAGACAGACAGACAGACAGACAGACAGACAGATTTACTACTTACGTAGGTTTCTCACTTGGTCCCAGGTTGACTGGGTTGTCATCTTTGTTGCCGTTCTGTAAGACAGGTAAACGTAGAAACATTATATTACAGACCTCTGTCGGATCTATGCTAGAACAGGTATCCGTTTGCATTGTAAGAGTATAGTAAGGGCAAGTTTTAGGTGTCAAATGAATTTTGGTATGAACAACTTCACATCGCTAACTGCTCTTGGTTTAAGAAGGACAGTGGGCTATGAATACAGCAACACAGACAAAGCGCGAGGGTAGGAGCTGAGGTCGTGTGGGTTACCATGTGACATCTTATCACTGGGGATGAAGGTTGACAAGCGATACTGGGCTTGTGGAATCGGTATCGCTGAGCTGATTATTTCTTCTAAAACTTTATTTCCAGAAGGCTCCAGCATGGATATTTTTAACGGCATTTATAAATTTGCTTTTTTTCTACTACATTTCTCAGAGATTTACCTTCGTCCGCTTGAAACAGTCCGACCTATGTAAATATTTACTAGAAAATTTGCATTGAAATCGTTTCGAAGACAGAATCGAATACTTTTTTTAAAAATAGCTGTACAACCCCCTCCTCTCCCCCGAAGCTAGATTTTACTCGAGTGTAGAGGAACAGTACTCCAGTAGTCTAGTGTAGTAAGAAAATAAGTGTTTCTGGGTTAAGACTGGACGCCCGTTACTACGATGAGGCACCCAACAATCCATCCTCTCACCCACACATCTACGCAACCCACTTACCAACCAGCCAAGAAACCAATCAGTCAGCCTGTCAAACAATCGCCTAACCAGCCAAACAATTATACAACCAACCAATCAACGATTCAACCAATCAGTCAGACAACCAGCTAATCAATAATTCAAACCAAACAATTAAGCCAACCAATCAGTCACTCTTCCAACAAACATCAACCAATCATCCAACAAATAACCAACCAACCAACCAACCAACCAACCAACCAACCAACTAGCCAGCCAGCCAGCCAATCAAGCCAACCAGCCAACCAAGCCAGCCAGCCAGCCAACCAACTAAGCAATCCAACCAAGCCAACCAACCAACCAACCAGCTAGCCAGCCAACAAACCAAGCCAACCAGCCAGCTAACCAACCAACCAAGCCAACCAGCCAGCCAGCCAGCCAACCAAGCCAACCAGCCAACCAACCACCCAGCCAAGATCAGTAGAAAAGTACAAAAAATACTAAGAAAAGAGAAGTATCAGTGAAAACTCAAACACAAGCCCATTCCTTTCTGGTGAAGGTCCTCCAGTCAATCTGGCTGTGTTAAAAAAAGGTACCTGACTCCTCTTGGAAAACGCCCTCTCTCTCTCTCTCTGAACCTCAAGTGCCCAGGGCACATGGGGCTTCCGCAAGGGTTTTCCACAAATGCCTGTCCTTCGCCTTTTTTTCTGCTCTTGCCCAGGTGAGCCCTTTATTGCTCAACATCCTTTCTGTTGTTCTTCTCCATGTCTCTTTTGGTCTACCCTTACTTCTGCTCCCCTGTGGTGTCCATCTTAGTGCTATTTTTGGTAGTGAGTTGTCAGTCATTCGGAGCACATGTCCCAACCATCGCCAGCGTATTTCATCCACAACCTTCATGGGCTCAGTTTCCTGGTACGCATTTCTCCTTCCACCTGCATTTGTTTTTTCCCTTGCTTCCGTTTCTGTAGCAGTCTGATAGCTTTTTTTACCAGATAGGGTTGCTGGCCCTATGCTGATCCCTCCTTAGTCGCCTTTTACGATCATGCGTAAAAACGCGATCAGCTGACCTATATTAAGCTGACTGGTCAAGGAAAGTACTTAGCACTACAGGCCTCAGTGACATAATGGAAATCTAGCTTTACCTTCATTAAAAAAAATATTCACATCAAACGTGACTCGACTAATTCACCTGGACAGTTTAGATGAAAAGATCGTCCAAGCATATCTCTTTCTGCGTGAAGTATATGTGGTTTTGTAGGAATGAGGGAGTCTTGATTTGTGGTCATTTCATTAAAGATACTTCTTGAACAAACAGGGATAGATGGACTCTAACCACCACAGCAAGAATGGGATCCCAGCACATCACTGTTGTATGTTATGCTATGTTATGGATCAGCATCACTGTACTTCGGACAGGTGTTCTGATCTCCTCCTCAGTAAATCCCTAAGCGTACAGCCACTAAGTGTGGCCAGTTCAGTGTTGATTGACTGTTCCTCTCACGTGCCGGGAATACCTCTCAGTTCTTGCGATGCCATCCTTCACTCTCAACTCCCACATCCGAGACAGCGATGTCAAGTCCCTCTCTCAAAGTCCTCCCGCTCCTCCAAGCTCTCTGATGGCATTCACAATGTCAGCACGATCCATCGGCTGGCCATCATCATTATCATTATCTGCCAGAATGGTGAGTTTTTCCTGTTTTGAACAGATTCAGCGGATGGTATAACGTTTTTTTTTACGTTGCGTTCACATCACAGCGGTACTCCACAAGATTATGTCCCGTTCAAGACGTTTAGCAAATACAACACTCGTACAATCACTATACACAGCATAAAACGCATTACTTAAAGACAAATCAAGATTGGTTTGAATTGGCAGAGGTGGATAAGCAAAATCGTTAAGGAGGTGATACAGTTCGCATAAACTGCTGCAGCTGATGTTAGCCGATGTATCAACATTTTACAATCATGAAAAATATCCGCCGTGTAACACCCAACACTCGTTCATTTACCACCTATCTATCCCGTCTACAGTATTATCTCACCAATGAAATAAATATTCTATGCCTGCTTATTGTTCATCCTTCATTCATTAGCATCTCCCTTGCGGAACTTTGCCTCCTGTAGGCCTCTCGGTTGTGAGCAAGATGGCTTGCTGCTGATGCATCCATTTGCAAATCATCAACGATGTCTTGCAGCCATTTCGCTTGGTCTTCCTCTCTTTCTTTTCCCCATTACGTGCCCTTACAAGACGGTCTTCTCTAGATTATCACGATGTTTAATGTGTCCAAAATATTTAAGTTTTCTCTCTTTAATCCTCTTTACTAGCCAGCCTTCTTCAATATTAAGTTCTTGTAGTATGGATATATTTGTTATTTTTTGTGTCCATGATATTTGAAGAACTCTTCTGTAGCATTTATGTGTTTCTCAGCTGTTTTGTTAAGTGTTCAGGTCTCACAGGCATATGTTGCGATGGGAAAGATCCATGCTCTTAAAAATCTCATTTTTGTAGTTCTGTCTGTTCCTCTCCACGGATTCTTTAGTTGTTTTACTTTGTGAAGAGCAATAGACGTCCTTTTAATTTCCCTCATTGTATCACCATTATTAGTTAGAAGCGATCTAAGATATTCAAAACTCTCCACTTCTTCCAGTTTTTCCTCATTGATCAACTACCTTATTTGCTTTGTCAGTTGTCATCAATTTAGTTTTATTTGCATTAAGATAGAGGTTTTGCTCTTCGTTGTTCTTACGGACTGACATAATTAGTTTTTCCATTCCTTGTTGTGTTGTGGACAGTAATACTGTGTCATCAGCATATCTAATCTCTGGTATTTCATAACCTCCAATTGTTATGGCATCGTAATATTCTTTGTCTACATCTTCTCTAACATTCCTCATTCATATCATACCATCCCTAATGTGCATGTCTAGCCCCCCCCACCCTAAAAAAAACCCCCCAAAAAAACAAAACACCAAGCTCTGGCCAATAACACAGCCATATGACTTGCGCGTTTTATATACATACACACACTTAAGTCCTAAAGAAATTTAACTCGCAAGCTTAATATTTTGACTATCGAGTTCACACTATCAGGATTCAAAGTACAACGTTCTTTCCCCCCCCCCCCCCCCCCCGTTCAAGATGGACCCCATCATCCTATTCTTTTACCACTTTCTTAGCTTTGTCCCTTCCACCCCATGGAAAAACTACATTGTATGGTTCGGGCAGGGAAAAAAAAAATATGAACACGACCGGTGTGAAGTTTCCATAATTTGTAAGAAACCGAGGAAGCTAAACTCCCTCGGATATCTGGGTCCTGCTAGAGTCCAAAGCAATTCATCTGCATTCTATAACTGTAGACGCGTGATATCGCCATATAAGAGTGCACTCGCCAGCATTTCCTTGTCATTCATTTTCCACCAGTTCTACTTGGTGCACAGTCTTAATTAACAGCGCCGCCTATCCTTGTCCAAATCGCCGCACAAACTTCCTGGACGTGTTATCCGGCGCGATCAGCTTAAGCTCATCTGTCACTCGCAGCTCGGCCAATCATCTTCAGAGCAACTGCCGCGAGATGGGGGGGGGGGGTGGGGGTGGGAAAACAGTGGCGTGAAAGATTCTAAAACAAGCGGAAGATTTTTGTTTTCTAGTTAAGTTTACTAATGGCTAAAATGCTTACTTAACATTGACAGTGAAACATGACAAGGAAGAAAAGATGCGGATGAGGAAAGATAACGGAGGATTGGTCTGATAGGTTTTTGGGGAAACGAAGGCCCCAAGTAAGAGAGAGAATCAGGAAAGATTATGTTGGCAAACTGCCGCCATTTCAGTACGGAGAAAGACTTACTGGGGAAGGTCAGCAAAGTCTATATTTAGATTACATTAAGACAGAAGTGAAAGAAGCGGGTAAAGCAACAAAATTAAAAATAGGATAAGAGAAGAGTAAGTGATAGTGAGTGCACTGTTTTCTTAAGACAGTGGCTGTGCCGAAGACTACATCTTTTGCGAGTCAGTCAACTCAACTGTAAAAAGTAAGGAACCTGACATTTATGTTATAGGGAAAACTGCCTTTGGACACAAGGCTGTTAATGTATAAACAGAAATAAACTGGATACTCACAGAAAACAAAACATTAAAAAAAATCAGTTCTACATGCACTGACGATCAAACTGAAAGAGACCGAATTAAAACAAACGATGAAACAATTTTTAAAAAAAAATTTGCCGCCCATGTCATGAACGTGTAAGTTTCTATCATCTATGTTTTGTAATTTTTACGACTATTTTATCTATTAGATATCTCTCTGTGTTGTGACTTGGATATGTAACTGTACTAAAGCCATATCTCTGGTTTTCTAAATACCCATAACGGTGATTTAGCAGACTATCTTACAACTTCTGGATTTTCTTACTCTTCGGTGCAGACCTGAAACTCAGACTTCACGGCAGACTTCACTACTACTGTAGCCCGTCAATACCCTCAACAACACCAACACAACTTGTTACCAAAAAGCATCGTCGAACTGACTGGGTGTGTTGTTTCTCGGGACTTCATGTTTATTCCATTTCTGTAAGAATAAAGCCATTTCTGACCGTATATCACTGCCAGACTTTATAAACCCCATGATACACGTCGGCCTCCTGTGGCTCAAGTGACACGAAACACAGCAAAAAACACTCGTTCACTCAAGAGACCGTCAGTGTTTTTCACGGCGCAGACTTTAAGCTACGTCAGTGTTAAGGTTCAGAGTTCGGCTAATGGAAGTTAAGCCTGTTTGGATTTCCGTGAAAATGACAAAGGCGGGTATCTTGACCTTGGTGAAAGGTGACACACAAATGAAATATCTTTCCCCCCATACAAAACAGTAATGCACAGATTTTGGTCAACTTTTTGCTGTCTTTTCACCTACGCCGTCTCAGTCAAACTATATGCAACAGGAGGACTTTTTTTCTGCATTAAGAGCTATATCAAGCTACTACTACTACATATATATACATGTATACATATACTCTATTACTACCACTACTACTATTACTACAATCACTATCTTTACTATAACAATTACTACTGTTTCCACTACTGCTTCTACTACAACTATTGGTGATGGTGGTGCTGCTGTTACTACTACTACTACTTCTTCAACACAACAGCTACTACTAACACTATTATTACTGCTTCTTCTTCGATTACTACTATTACTACTACTACTACTTCTTCTTCGACTACTACTACTACTAACACTACTGCTGCTAATTGTACTACTACTACTACTACTACTACTACTACTACTACTACTACTACTACTACTACTACTACTACTACTACTAAATCTTCTACTACTGCTTCTACTACTGCTACTATTATTATATTACAACAACAACAACAACAACAACTACTACTACTACTGCTACTATTATTATATTACAACAACAACAACAACTACTACTACTACTACTACTACTGCTACTACTACAACTATTGCTACAACTACTACCTTTACTACAACAATTACTACTGCTTCTACTATTGCTTCTGCTACTTCTACTACAACTACAACTGTTGCTGCTGCTGGTACTACTACTACTACTACTACTACCACTACTACTACTACTAAATCTTCTACTACTGCTTCTGCTACTTATACTAGTGCAACTGTTGTTATAACAACAAATACAACAACAACAACAACAACAACTACTACTACTAAATCTTCTACTACTGCTTCTGTTGCTTCTACTACTGCAATTGTTGTTATAACAACAAGAACAACAACTACTACTACTACTACTACTGCTACTACTACTACTACTACTACTACTACTACTACTGTCAATGCTGCTACTATTGCTCTTCTTCTCCTGTATATAAACACTTCAAATATAATAGTTTTTTGTTGTTGTTCTAAATCACTCAAAATATATGGAGAAACTCACCTTTATTTCTATGCATCCCATATTACCTGCTCCTGAATGCATTTATTATATTCTGTCGCATACCTGAACCGCCAAACGGTTGTCAACAAATTCAAGCTTATGTATCAGTTCGGACAAGCAAGAGTTAAATCGACACGGGCAAGCACCAGGGACTTTAAATGTGCTCTGTTTTACGCGATGGATAAAGCGGAGTATTAGTTGTGCTTTAAGCTAACGTGCTTTCCCGCAAAAGATTAGGAAAACTATTATACACAAACGAAGACATCAAATGACCGGGGGGTGGGGGTGGGGGGGAATGAAAGATACAGGAGACTTTTATTAACAGCTGGTACACATTTCTCTCGCTATACATGGTCACCAGAAAGACCCCGCCGGAATTATGTGCAAACATCTAGCAAAATAACTAGCACAGTTTCCAATTCTTCGAAAGTAGTCAAGCGAGAAAGAAGCGAATTTATGAAGACCGGAAGTTATTCATGGCCTAATCCGAAGACTTGAAAAGAAAAAAAAAAACATTTGGAGCGTAGAATAAATGTCTGTTTGGCTGCAGCTCCCAACACTGATTTGAACAGCTTATCACATCATTGACCTGGTGCCAAATCTTTAACGGATCATGTTTGTGAAACTGATAAATGGGTCTAAATGGAACACATATACATATATACGACACGTATAGTTTGCAGCGTAATTTAATGTTTTTCTATTAATCAGAAGCTGCATGTAATCTGATTTCTTTACTTCTTCATTCATCAGTACAACAAACGCCCTCCTGCATCCAGGGAAAACTGGCTATTCCAAAACTGTTACTGTTGGTTGGATATCGTTACTGCCGGTCGTTAAGATAGCAACGTGTTAGTAGCAACTTCGTTCACAGATTGAGCTATTTTAATCCAGCGAGGATCAGACATACGAGGCACCGGGATTCAAGTCATAGTGTTCAAAGTGAAGTGAACAAAAGGCAGCAAATGTTGAAGTACGACTTTAAGGAATGGTATAGAATAAGACACTGTACTTAATGAGGCGTGCCTGAGGCAAGATAAATGCTGCTATCAGAGTGGAGACCCGGGCGCCTGTTTTCCATGTAACAAAGTTGGTGTTGAACAGGACTACTACTACCACACCACCACCATCACAATCACTATTACTGTTACTACTACTACTACTACTACTACTAATACTACTAATACTATTACCACTAGCACAACTATTACTGCTATAACTATTACTGCTAGTTCTGGTACTACTACTGTTGCTGCTACTACTACAGCTGCTACTGCTGTTGCTTCTGTTACTACTACTGATGTTACTACTAATACTGCTGGTGCTTCTGTTACTACTACTGATGTTACTACTAATGCTGCTGTTGCTGCTGTTACTACTACTGCTGCTATTGCCGCTGTTACTACTATTGCTGCTGCTGTTACTACTACTGTTGCTGTTATTACTAATGCTGTTACTATTACTACTACTACAACAACTACTTCTACTACTACTACTATTACTACTACTACTACTAATGTTGCTGCTGCTACTACTACTACTACTACTACTACTACTACCACCATCACCACCACCAGTGCTACTCTTCTTCTTCGTCTTAGCTTTGTCTGAGGTAAAAAAAAATTACCTCCCCCCCCCCCCCCCTTTCCCCGTTTGATTATTCAGGCCGGCACAAATGGGAAACTCATGAGTTTGTAGTTGGTGCAGTCAGGCTGCAAACCTTTGAAGCCAAAAGTCTCTGGTTCAGGGTCACACGGAGTATTATGAACATAAGTCTTTGGTTCAAGGTCACATGGAGGAATGATGAACATCATCATTATGAAGAATATGATTTCAGTTTTTTTTTTTTTTTTGAGAATAAAGGATATTGGGAATAACAGGATGAAGAGTAGAGAAAATGGAGCCATAATCACGTGACGGTGCTTAAATCCCAAAAGAAAACAAACAATGATGAACGCAAAGTGAAGAAAAAAAATTGTTTAAATATTAGATTCACACGCAACTCCAGTTTTAAAAGCTAAAGATAAAAGAACGGAAAAAGAACTTTGGCCTGTTTAGATCTAAAATAACCACAGGAAAAAAAGATGTCAGAAATTGTGGTCTGTTTATATCTGAAGTAATAATTTTTTTTTTTTAAAAAGCTGTCCGAAAACATTATATGATTCAATGTTTATAAGACTAAGTTAACCTCCAAAGAAAAAGGGGTGCGATGACCTAACTTCCAGCGTCTACTTGGAACTGCTTTTAGAAATGACAAAAAACGACGCTGATTGGAAATGAGAGCTGCTAAATATGGACGCACTTTCAATAAACCAGCACTCCGTTTCGCCAACTCGATTAAAGAATATATATAGAAAGAATGTAAGGTAATTACAGCTGGTTTAAAAAAAAAAAAAGATTTTGTCTGTGCCAAATCTGTACCACAGAATCAGTCAAAAGGAAAGAAAAAAAAAAAGGATGAAAAGTATGGCACACGACTCGAGTCACTTTACCTGAAGTGTGTGTGTGTGTGTGCAATAGAAATATTCGAACAGATTCCGGACAAAGAAAAAAAAAACAAAAACACGCTGATTCCTTATATATACAGACAGGTTGAATCAACACAACTTTTTGTTTTTGATTTGTAAACAGCAGCGCAACGTTGAGTTCGGATAAGGTGTTGACCAGATCTGGTCGTGCGGTAGCCATAACCGCACCAAGTGAAGCGTCCTTAAAAAAAAAAAAAGAAAACAAACAGGCATACAAAACACCCAGAGAACAGGAAACATAAGCACAAGCAAAATCTCTTAAGTTCCTCGTTACACCGTTCTGGTTATAAATGTCACTGTGACTTCGCAGTATACAAGTAAGCTTCTGGTTAACACCTGTTACCCACCCACCCCCCCCCCCACCCCCTCAAATGGGAAATGGGATTTTTTTTTCCTGTCGTTTATGAATTCCACAAGTGTCACCAGCCATATTAAGATTGTTTTATTCCCATGTTTCATTCCTCTTTGTGAAGACCAAGTCGGGACGAAGATGCTATCCAATGCGGCAGTCAAAAGGAACCATAACTGACACGCCAACGTCAGAGGTGACGAAGCACAGCCGGTCAAGACCCTGCCCCAGTAGCAGGCCTATTAAAGGGACAGGGACTGTCTTTTGTTTTTGTTTTTTGTTTCCATGGCGACAGAGTCTGCTAAAGAAGTATTGTACACACCTTTTGCTTTTTAGTTCCATTCAGGGACTAAAAAAAAAAAAAAAAGCCACCGTAACCCGCTTTCAATCCGACACGATGCTGTTTTCCAACATCTTCACAGCATCGGCTGCGAAGAGCGCAGTTCCAGGGAGATAGAACAAGAAGAGGAAGAAGAAGATATAATATATATATTTTTGTTAATCAACAGCTGCAGTTATCATACCAAGCCACCTAGCACGACTGTAACCGTACATTCACACTTAGAAGTAACGAATGTAGAAGGACGTTAAATATGTGGGACGTTAAATAAGCAAGACGTTAAATAAGCAAGAGATGAATGGGAGGAATAGCAGAAACCTGGAATATCTTTTTCCATGATGAGAATCGTCTAGTCTTATCTAGAAGTATATTTGTTCCCTTGGCGCGTCTAGGCATACCAGAGAGAAAACAAGATAATGTGTGTATAGAGAGAGAGAGAGAGATACCTGGAGAGGCTGACCACTTGGTACAAGCAGTGGCGTATAATCCGTAAGACTGAAAAAACTTTTGGCTACTGAAAGAAAAATGGGCCCCAACGTCAAGAAAAGAAAGCGCTCGGCAAAATACAGATTATTTTATGAATTTCTTGTTAGAAGATCAACGGTACAGGTCGTGGTCGGCGATGGCTCTTATTAAATTTAGCCTAGAGGCCGGGGTCAGTTTTAAACCGCCGCTGGATACCAGAAAAGAAAGGCCACCAATCTAATTAGGAGTACCACGGACCGCAACAAAACAGAGATGGATATCCGTCTAAAGGCTTGTCATCTAATGAAGCAGGGGTCGACAAACCGTGGCCCTCGTCACACTAAATTATGATGTCATTATTACTTAATATTACGAAAGTCGAATAACTATTATTTATAGTTTTTTTTTAATAATATTTTCATAGTTTTAAAAAAATGATATTTTGTTGTTATTATTATGTTCATTTATTACGAGGGGCGTTCAGAAAGTAATGCACTACATCGATGTTTTTTTTTTCAGCTAATAGTGAAGATAGAAGCGTGAAATTTTGCATATTTTAAATATGGCATGTGCTGATTGTGTGAACCAAATTGCACTGCACTGGGCCAAAGAATGTGGCTGCCCTAACCGTTGAAATGGAGCGTGTTAGTAACTTGTGGTATAAGCAGTGATTTGTGATAGAATTTCTCGTTGCAGAGAACGAAACTGTTGTGAACATTCACAAGCGTCTATGTGATGTGTATAAAGACAGGAGTACAATCAGTCGCTGGATTCAGAGAATCAAAAAATCAATAAGTGGAGATATGGAGTTGCATGATCGGCCACGCTGTGGACGTCCTGCCACAGCCACCAAGACAGAAATGTTGAAATGCGCTGAGGGCATTATTCTTACTGATAGGTGTATCATTACTCAACAATTGACCATAAAGCTGTCAGTCAGCAATGGTAGTGCAAATGCAATTATAAAAGCTCTCGGATTTTCTAAGGTTTGCGCAAGATGGATTCCTCGAAGTCTCACAAATGAACATCGATTGCAAAGGAAAACAATTTCTTATGATTTGTTGGAGCGTATCAATGCTGAGGGAGAGAACTTTTTGGCTAAGATCGTAACAGGTGACGAAACCTGGGCACATCATTCTGAACCTGGGACCAAAAAAAATGGAGTGGCATCATTAGAAAGCACCAAGAAAAAAGAAAACCAAGACAACTCCTTCAGCTGGAAAGGTCATGATCATTGTCTTTTGGGACATTGAAGGTCTGATTCTTGTGGATGTTATGCCAAGAGCAGAGACAATCAATTCGCAAGTTTATATTAAGACACTGAAAAAAACTCAAGGTGTTCGCAGAGTTCGGCCGCACAAGAATCCAGTAGACCTGCTTCTCCTTCACGACAATTCGCGCCCTCACACAATTCTGGTAACATGGAAAGCAGTGACCAAAGTGGGTTGGACTGTACTACCCCATCCATCCTTTAGTCCCGATTTGGCATCCTCTGATTGTATGTTCCACTTAAAGATGCACTCCGGGGGGGGGGGGGCGGGGGTAAGATTTGAAGATGATGAAGGAGTGATTCACGCAGCGAAGAAATGGCTACATAAACAAGAGAAAATCTGGCACGGGCTAGGAATACATGCACCTGTTTCGCGCTGGCGTAAAGCAGTACAAGTTGGTAGGGATTATGTTGAATAATACCGATGTTTACATGACATATCCATGTACATTATGTATAAATTTCATGCTTTTTGAATAAGCAGCTCCTGAGAAAAAAACGATGTGGTTGGTGTATTACTTTCTGAACGCCCCTCGTGGCTGTAGACATGAATGAGGCCTACCGGCCACTCGCAATAAGATGGTATTGAGTCTCTTTGTAGTAAAGGGTTGCTTACCGAGTCACTCCTATTAAAAAACACAACGGTTCTGCCCCTTTTGATTTTCATGTTTTTGATAGGAAATTTGTCGATCCCTGATCTACTCACTGGAAAAAAAAAACATTACCTAGGAGCCGGGTGCTATAATTAAATACTAAAAAACAGGCCTTAAGAGCACATGTCATTCACCAGAAAAATGGTAAACATGATCGTTATAGCGGGTATAAATGCCATGTGTAACGTAATAACACAGTCCAAAGCTATAAACATTTCATATATCAGTTACTCGTGTAAAATCGCAGACTTGCTCATGACTCCACGTGCACACTATTAGACGGTGCCAGTCGCAGTGCCACATGTAAATGATGCCTCATATGGAAGGGTTTAAAGGGTAAAGGGTTTAAAAAGATGTAAAAATCCCGTTTCATATCATTAAGGCATAACGGGGAATAAGGTGTTAGGCTCATATTTCCAAGACCATGGGAACACGAAAGTGAGATGCAGCCAGTATCAAACTCGAGCGCATTTATCTTCCCAGATTTCTCTTTTATCCCATTCTTAGGGGCCGTGTAGATCGCGGGGCTTTTTTGGTGTGGGCCAGAAAAAAAAGTCCCACTGCTGGGACTCGAACTTGGTATCACCAGATCTGGTATATATATATATATATATATATATATATATAGGGGGGGGTGGGGATACGAAACTTCAGTTCTCAACCTCAAGGTCTTATAACGTTTTATGTACAAGTTGTAAATATATTTTACGTAATTCTTGCATTAAAAGGTACAGTTAATTCTTCCATGCTGACAATACGTACATAGACCCTGCAGAATCTGTCATATACGGAAATGAGCCGAACCATCTATAACAGTTTTCAGAAATGGACAATATAGTCACAACAATTAACATGAATATAAAAAAGCAGCTTTTTTTTTGGGGGGGGGGGGAGTTAGCAAACAAGGAAGAAATAAAAGCATCGCATAAAGGTATGTGCTCAGTTTCAAATTTTCTAAATGTACATTACATTTATTTATTTAAATAATCAAAGTAAATAAAAATAAATAGTTTTTTTAACGCTACATTCGCCTATGTTTCGTGGGAGGGGGAAGTCTTCTTCGTTGTTCGCTCAGCAACGGCAAATCTCTCTCACCAACGCGGGCAGCTCGTCTCTGGTTTTTCAGCATCGTCTTTGAGCTTCTCCTGTAGGGGAACTGAAGTCTGGTCAGCTTCTTTAGTTGTGTTATCTGGCAACTCTGGAGGACTGTGTTGTGCTGTCTGTGTCTCTCTGCGCCAGATGCACCGATGCTGCGCCAGTTTTCAGGTCTGCGATGACTTACAAAGTCCCGTTCTCAGTTGAAAGATTGTAACGTGGCCGTTTCTTGGGAGTTTTATAGTATTCATTGTTTATTTATTTATTTCATTTAGATTTTGTTGTATCCATATTTTACTCATATGCAGTTTTAAGCTGGGGAGAAGAACAGGAACAGTGGGGAGAAATGAAAGTGGACAAATTAGAGAATGGAATGAGCGACCCAATTCTCATTTTCATTATCCGAAAGTACAATTTTCCATTTGGCCGATGATAAAATAATCTAGCAGCAGAACAGACAAAAACCCTGGCCAGTGGATGTGCTAACTTGTAACGCGTTTTTTTTTTTTTTTCATGTGTTGACTGTGGCCAGGGGCACTACCGGTCCGCTAATGGCGGAGTCATTTACCCGAAAAACGACATTGAGGAGAAAGAAGAAGAAATATAAGCGACGTTTCTCAGGTTACTAATGAATATCTTACTAGCCCAAGGGGCGAACATGATGCCAGAGAGACGTTCAGAATGCCAAAATACGATTGGAAAGATAATATATTTCTGATACAATAAGCCCATATTCTTCGTTACAAGGAATGGGACAAATCTCTCATATCGCCAACAGCAGCATGTGGACACACTTCCTCATCAACCATTGCAGACGTGTAGAAAAAGTTCTTTTAAATTAAAGTTTCACAAATTTTCTTTAAATGAAGAATTTCGTAGGAGGGAAAAACCTGTAATATTTCCTAGAATGTTTCCCCAAAAACTTATTAGGAAATAAAAACAAAAACAAAAAACCACACTAACTTTTCAGTTTTTGAAATAATGATATTTCCATTGCACAGGGGAGCTGTGTATTCAAAAAGTGATACAGAAAGATTATTTGGCTAAGTTTCAGAATATATATCTTCGAATTCTTAAAAATTCAGCACGCCTGGATATCTCCTAAATAACGCAAGCAAGACCACTGCAATTATATAACTCGCTATGCGCTCGACCAAGCGTAAATGGAATGATAATGAACGCCCCGTACAGACTTGAAAATATCCAATCAGTGGGCATGAACTATGCCATCAGGCTGGATTGAATATTCTCCTAAAAATGACACATTCCGCCTATAATGTGAGGCATGAAATTATACGTGACGCTGGAAATAGGGAACTACACAAGCCAAAGTCAGTTCAGTTCAAGAAACTTACCATTAATATCTTTACAAGACTAGGACAAGATACAATTAAAAGCAGCTCTTCGTATTCGTTAGATTAGTTACGGACATACCTAAATCCCAAGCGTAGACAAGTGTAGAAGGCTATAAACACATGGCTATTTAATTATCATTCAAGTTTAGATAAATTCACATATATAATTAACACCCCCCCCCTACCCTTATCCCAAGCGTAGAAAAGTATAGATATCTAATGAATATTCAAGTGTGGAAAGCTTATATATCTAATTAGAAAAGCAAATGTAGACAGATGTAGATATCTAATTAATATCCGAGTGGAGAGATGCGTAGATATATAATTATTATCCAGGTGTAGACAAGCGTAGATTAACTCTGAAGATTAGATAAGTGTCCTACTAAACACCTAAGATGGGCAAGTATAGATACTTAATTAATATAACAAAGCGTAGTCAAGTTATAGATACCTAATTAATACTCAATGTAGACAAGTATAGATACTTAATATTCATGTGTAGACAAATATAGATAGCTAGTTAAAACCCAAGTGTAGACAAATATAGATAGCTAGTTAAAGAAGTCAGGTACCCATTTCTACAGCTGGGTGACTGGGGCGCCGCCGGCCGGATTCGAACCCCCGACCTTCGCCATGAGAGACCAGTGCACTAACCACTTCGCCACTCAGACACCCTTTACTTTACTTTACTTAGTTAAAACCCAAGTGTAGACAAATATAGATAGCTAGTTAAAACCCAAGTGTAGACAAATATAGATAGCTAGTTAAAACCCAAGTGTAGACAAATATAGATAGCTAGTTAAAACCCAAGTGTAGACAAATATAGACAGCTAGTTAAAACTCAAGTGTAGACAAATATAGACAGCTAGTTAAAACCCAAGTGTAGACAAATATAGACAGCTAGTTAAAACTCAAGTGTAGACAAATATAGACAGCTAGTTAAAACCCAAGTGTAGACAAATATAGACAGCTAGTTAAAACTCAAGTGTAGAACTCGTTTAAATAAAAGCGAATATTACGTTTCCATGATGAAAATCTGAAATGAATTATCAGTCATCATCATGAGATTTTCTGTCTACCCTCGGAGCTTGCTGTATATCCTGCCCTATTTTTCTTTTAACTTCATTATATTTATTTTCTTTAGGGTTGTTCAAGGTCATTGATATCAGCGGATGATTGGTCATTAAACAGAAGATACTAAATAAAATTAGGGGTGTGTAGGGACAACAGTAAAAATTGGAGGAGGAGAAGAAGAAGATGAAGAAGTCAAGAAAGAAAGAGAAGGAAACATGTGATGAGAGAGAGAGAGAGAGAGAGAGAGAGAGAGAGAGAACAAAATAAAACAGAATAAGATATAAAAGAGCAATAGAAAACAATTACAGGAATAGGAAATAAAGGAGAAAAAAAGAAAGAAAGAAAGAATGTAGATGAAGAAAGGAGGAGTAAAAACTGGAGAAACTGAAAAAAGAAACTGAAAGAAGAAGCTGAGGAAAACTTAAACAGAGAATGAGGCTAAAGAGGGATATGAACGTAACAAAGCAAGACTTACCATTGTGTCGTCGTCCTCTCTTTCTGTGTCAATCTGGTCAGCAGCTGATACATTGCGTGGGTTGTCTAGAGACAAGAACAGTCGTACATCCGGACTGCGGACATAACAAGAACCATATCTGAGAACATGACCAACAAAGCACACAACAACAGCTGATACACTGCGTAAGGCAGTGGTTCTAAACCTTGTTGTCCATGGACCCCTTTCAGATCTGAGAACAGCTGTCAAACAGTCATTAATATATATAACCCACATGATAGATTTCTTTAAAAAAATCAAGCCAAATCATATGTTAGTCCATGGACCCCTAAAAATAATTTTTTGGAGCCCCGTAGGCCCCAGGTTAGAACCATTGACGGAATGTGTCTGGAGACAACAGCCGTACGTTTTGAATGTGGACATAACAACAACTATGCTAGAGAATATAGCCAACATTGCATACGATAGCAACTGACATTTCATGCTTCCTTATATATATATATATATATATATATATATATATATATATATATATATATATATATATATATATATATATATATATAATCATTGTTAAGTTGTCTCTTACAAGCATCCCCTGCTTTATCTGATTGGCTCTTATTGGGGGAAATTTATCGTTCGAGTTTTAGCGGTTTTAGGACATAAGGGAACGTCTGCTCTCGTGGACAAAGGAGTCTTTCATTTCAAGTTAGCGGTTACAATGTTTAAAAGACCAGTGAATTTGGTGAAAGGTTTATAATGAGTATTAGGAGACTTGGTATTTCCTCTGATATTAAAAGCTAAGAAAATTGTTGTTAAAAGTGTCCGTCCGTCCGTCCATCCATCCATCCATCCGTCCGTCCGTCCGTCCATCCGTCCATCCATCCGTCCGTCCATCCATCCATCCATCCATCCATCCATCCATCCATCCATCCATCCATCCATCCATCCATCCATCCATCCATCCATCCATCCATCCATCCATCCATCCATCCATCCATCCATCCATCCATCCATCCATCCATCCATCCGCCCGTTCTTCCGTTCATGAGCAAAGCTCATTCAATCTCATACTAGTCTCATATCTTCCTATGCCCAGTGTAGCATCTTTCAGGACAGCAGCAAAGCGTCTTCAGAGTTTTCATGGTCTGCAGCCAACCAGCATCTGCAGATTTCTTCAGAGATGTTGCACGTTTCCCGTCTCGGCTCTAACAGTACTTGACCAGGTTGTCTTGTTCGCCAGAGCTCCCTTGAGCTTTCTATTACGTGCATCACTGCACATGGCTATGCCAGAAATAGTTTGGTGGTCTTTTGCGTGACCTTTTGGCCATAATTTTGCGAACGTTTCCTAAAAGCAAGTCTCTAATACCTCTGATAAAATGGCCTGAAAATATTTACATAAAATCTCTTATGCAGGTCGTCGTCGTCATCGTTATCATCATCATCATGTGAAATGCCGATTGATGTTTGCTATTATGTGTCTCAATATTTCCCGATCCCTCATGCAGTCCATCAGTTGAGTTGGTGATCTCATCTCACACCATCTAGTTAAACTATTTAATATCATTTCTCTCGGCCTTCCCTTGGCTCTTTTCCCCTCTACTTTTTCCTGTAGTTGCATTATTTTCAATGCCCCATCCCCCCACACCCTCTTCCCATTGCATGTCCTATATGCACAGCGATCATAATTTCATCATCACCTTGACCATCATCCTGTTTCATATACAAGTAAATCATCCTGCTTCATATATAAATAAATCATCCTGCTCCATATACAAGTAAATAATGCTGTTTCATATACAAGTAAATCATCCTGGTTCATATAAAAGTAAATCATCCTGTTTCATATACAAGTAAATCACCCTGCTTCATATACAAGTAAATCATCCTGCTTCATATACAAGTAAATCACCCTGCTTCATATACAAGTAAATCACCCTGCTTCATATACAAGTAACGACAGCACACACACACACAGGCATACAGTGGTCGTTGCTGTATTAAAAGAAACTGCACATAAAATTTAACATTCACAGCAGGTTTTAACAACATTTAATGCCACGAAAACACACACGTCGGTTCATCAGGCTAGCCGTGACTAAAGCACGCGAGAAGAGGCTAAGTACTAAAATAAATTTATAGCTATTCCTACACAGAGCTTCATCGTTTTAAAAGTCGACCTATGAATGTGTAATTTTTTTTCCCTTTGCCCCTGTGTGCTTTAACCCTTGAACAATGAGACCAAAATTCCACAAGACCACACAAACAACTTTATAACAGTTATTTTTGTACTTTGAAATGGTAATATACCTATATTTCTTTTCATACTTTTAAAAAATTTGACTTTATTTTAAAGCTGGGAAAAGAACGTGTAGATGCAGTTAGTTTATATATATATATATTATTTACGGAATCATCTACGTGGTATACGGCAGTAAAAGAGTTAATTAAGTCTGGTTAAGATCACCATCTTTATCCATGCACTCCTAGGAAAAAAAAAGTAAAATCCCCGTTTCCAATGCATTAAGGGATATTGGGGATACGGTGTTAGGCCATATTTCCAAGAACTTCGGTATATGAAAGTGTGATGTTTCCACACATTTCTGAAAAACCTATATGTGATAGAATCATAGGATTAATATATGCAACAGCGTCAGGCCAGCTAATGTCACGATTTCTTTGTTGATTAACAACTCGGATAATGTTCTTAACATAACGTTCATAACGTAAGGGCATAGATAAGGGCTATAATCGCATTACTCTAGTAGGATGAGACTGAAACAACAAAGCTATAATGTCACTACTCTAGTAGGAAGAGAATAAAACAACAAAACTATAATTCTACTACTCTTGTAGTATGAGACCGAAACATCATAGTTATAATGGCACTACTCTAGTAGAATGAGACTGAAACAACAAAGCTATAATTCTACTACTCTTGTAGTATGAGACTGAAACAACAAAGCTATAATTGCACTACTCTAGTAGGATGATGCTAAAAGCTATCAATAGTGACAACATGAGACAACTACAGAGAATGTTTAACAAGATTTGGAAAGAAGAAAAGGTCCCTTCTAATTGGAAGAAGGGAATCATTGTTAAAATACCAAAAAAGGGCAACCTTAGTGACTGTAACAACTGGAGAGGAGTAACCTTAATATCAGTTGTGTCAAAAGTATTTTGCAAGGTCATTTTGAATAGACTCAAAGATATAGTGGATACTGCAATGAGAGAAGAACAAGCAGGATTTCGAAAAGGGAGAAGCTGTCTCGACCAGATCTTTACTCTCAGAATAATACTTGAAGAACATATTGAAAAGCAAAAACCATTAATACTGAATTTCATAGATTTTAAGAAGGCATTTGATAGCATACACAGAGATTCATTATGGAGAATTTTATGTCTATATGGAATACCATCTAAAATTGTCAACATCATTAAGGACTTATACAAT
The DNA here is from genome assembly GCA_009760885.1 of Achatina immaculata. Taxonomy (NCBI): domain Eukaryota; kingdom Metazoa; phylum Mollusca; class Gastropoda; order Stylommatophora; family Achatinidae; genus Lissachatina; species Lissachatina immaculata. Next base: position 46,244,834 of record CM019720.1, on the reverse strand, counting down.
GGATATGGTTGTGCAGTCAAGACAGAAGAAGGGATGAGTGAATGGTTCCAGATTGAAACAGGCGTGAAACAAGGATGTATACTGTCTCCTTTACTTTTTGGGATTACAATAGACTTCATAATGACAAAATGCTGCACAGGTAACACAGGTATTGACTGGGTACATGGGACCCAACTAGAAGATCTTGATTTTGCTGATGACATAACTCTTATCAGTAATAATGTGAATTCCATGCAAGAAAAAACAGATAGCCTATCTTCACTGGCTAGCAAAATAGGACTTGAAATTAACAAGGACAAAACAAAGATAATGAAAATTCCCATCAATCAAAATGGAAAAATACACATAGAAGGGACAGATATTGAAGAAGTCAATCAATTTGCATACCTTGGCAGCTACATAGACCAGGATGGTGACACTAGAAAGGAAGTTAGGATCAGAATTGCAAAAGCAGCATCAATCTTCAAGAATCTTGAGAACATATGGAATTCAAAAGTTATAAGCACAAAAACCAAGTTAAGACTATTCAATTCAAATGTAATATCCACCCTCATTTATGCATGCGAAAGCTGGAAAACAACTAAAGAAATAGAAAAGAAATTAGACTCTTTTGAAAACAAATGCCTAAGGAAAATACTCGGCATCAAGTGGAATGAATTCAAGAACAATGCAGAGGTAAGACAGATGACTGAACAACAACCAGTCTCACGGGTGATCAGGAAAAGGAGATGGACATATGTTGGTCACTTGATGAGAAGAAATGATCAGAGAATCCCAAAACAAGCTATCAAGTGGAACACAACAGGCCGAAGAAAAAGGGGCAGACCGCGTGAAACTCTAAAGAGGACATTATTATTAAGAGAGGCCAAGTTAACAGGCATAACATCCTTTGATGAGGTTGAAAGACTCGCCGAAGACAGGAAAAATTGGCGAACTACTTTGCGAGCCCTATGTGACGTCTAACGGCACGGGAAGGATATAAGATAAGATAAGATAAGTAGGATGAGAGACTGAAACAACAAAGCTATAATGGCACTACTCTAGTAGGATGAGAATAAAACAACAAAACTATAATTCTACTACTCTTGTAGTATGAGACCGAAACATCATAGTTATAATGGCACTACTCTAGTAGAATGAGACTGAAACAACAAAGCTATAATTCTACTACTCTTGTAGTATGAGACTGAAACAACAAAGCTATAATTGCACTACTCTAGTAGGATGAGAGACTGAAACAACAAAGCTATAATGGCACTACTCTAGTAGGATGAGACTAAAACAACAAAGCTATAATTGCACTACTCTAGTAGGATGAGAGACTGAAACAACAAAGCTATAATTGCACTACTCTAGTAGGATGAGACTAAAACAACAAAGCTATAATTGCACTACTCTAGTAGGATGAGAGACTGAAACAACAAAGCTATAATTGCACTACTCTAGTAGGATGAGACTAAAACAACAAAGCTATAATTGCACTACTCTAGTAGGATGAGAGACTGAAACAACAAAGCTATAATTGCACTACTCTAGCAGGATGAGAGACTGAAACAACAAAGCTATAATTGCACTACTCTAGTAGGATGAGAGACTGAAACAACAAAGCTATAACCCTTCTACTCGGTAGAATCAGACGCTAGTTACGACCACAGTTTTGTTGTTGTTGACATTCGAGTCGTTTGTAAACAACAAAAGTCTGGTGGTAAACCAGCAAGCTGCCTGTAGCGTTGTACTTGCTGAGTGATTTTAACCTTGAATGAGTTTTTGGTGCAAAATAAAACGGCCTATACAACGTGTCCACGTCTGTAGGTAGCTCTGTTTACGTATCAACAGGAATGTTTATCAGTTCCTTTAAACACGTTTAGCACCTCTCCCCTCTGATCACAAAGTCGACTTGGTGCAGTCGAAGTACGTTGGATGTATTCACGGCCCTGTCATTCCAAACAGACAAAACAGATTATGTCTGAAATGTTGTGTCTCACGAATACAACTGGGTTTTGTTGGTCATCTAGGAGCTAGGCGACATACTGACAGGTGATGATTTAGTTGATGAAAGAAAAGTCGATAACAAACAGATTCATTTCCAGATCGCTGGAAATAAAACATAAAACATAAAACTTAAAAGATCTTTCACAATAAAACGACAAATTATGAATGTTCAACAAAAACATTAAACACATGGAACCTATTTATACCATAAGAAAAAAGTATAACAGTACAAGCTACTATTAAAAATTTATTAAGGTTTAAGAGCAACGTGAAGTGTCAGAAGCATGACAATGGAGAGTCAGAAACATGACAATGGAGAGTCAGAAACATGACAGTGGAGAGTCAGAAGCATGGCACTGGAGAGTCTGAAGCATGTAGTATAAACGCGCCAGTTGAAATAGGGATAGCAATGATGTCAGTGAGTGGAACCAAAATGACTAGATCGGCTGAGCTTTGTCTTAGGTTTTGTCTGTGGGTTTAGTGTAACTGAACGACCTAGATTACATAACTTAGTTTAACATCTATCTGTGGGTTTAGTATAACTGAATGAAATAGATTACATAACTTAGTTTAACATCTATCTGTGGGTTTAGTATAACTGAATGAAATAGATTACATAACTTAGTTTAACATCTATCTGTGGGTTTAGTATAACTGAATGAAATAGATTACATAACTTAGTTTAACATCTATCTGTGGGTTTAGTATAACTGAATGAAATAGATTACATAACTTAGTTTAACATCTATTTGTGGGTTTAGTATAACTGAATGAAATAGATTACATAACTTAGTTTAACATCTATTTGTGGGTTTAGTATAACTGAATGAAATAGATTACATAACTTAGTTTAACATCTATTTGTGGGTTTAGTATAACTGAATGAAATAGATTACATAACTTAGTTTAACATCTATTTGTGGGTTTAGTATAACTGAATGAAATAGATTACATAACTTAGTTTAACATCTATTTGTGGGTTTAGTATAACTGAATGAAATAGATTACATAACTTAGTGTAAATATTTGTGGGTTTAGTATAACTGAATGAAATAGATTACATAACTTAGTTTAACATCTATCTGTGGGTTTAGTATAACTGAATGAAATAGATTACATAACTTAGTTTAACATCGGCCTGATGTGTTTCGTTTGGACCTAAGAATCAGTCTAGGGCAGTTTTTCCTAAATTTGGGGATAACGTCCCTTGTGTGGGCTGTGGAAAGGACCGGGTGGGGGGGGGGGGGTTGCGGAAGAGGGAGCAATTTAAAAAAAACGGGTCAGTAATGGCTAGTGGGGGAAAAGGGGCAGTGGAGGAGGGGGGGGGCACTGAGAGAAAACGAACCAGCAGACGGGGACAGCAATACCTTCCTTCTTATCACTTTTCAGCCTGATACTGAGACACTTGTGTCCCTACATGAAACTCACCCATCACATTAAAAATAACTTAAAAAATAACGCAGTAGGCGAGTTATAAATGTACTTCTTCAATGCATAAATTGGTTTGCTAACTGAAGTTTAGGCCACTGTATGAATGTACATAAGGGGGGGGGGAGAGAAGATATTGGGGGGGGCGGTGAGGATGTTACCTGGAAGGAAAAAGCCTGGGAAACACTGACAAAAAAAAAAGCTTTCTACTCTTTTTGTGTCACTTCCCGAGGCCTACAGACAGAATGTACGAGGGGTGATTGATAAGTTCGCGGCCTAAGGTACAAATACTTGAAACATACAGTTGATATTAGGTGCATTTGTAGATCAGTTTAATGTAAGATTAAACACCAAGTTTCAAGAAGTTTAGCTGAAACCAATTCTTAGTTTACTGAAGTAGTAAGGGGTGGCAGAAACTGAGAAAATGGATACAATTTCTCATCCAGCAGTCATCCGCTACCTCTGCATCCATGGCTTATCACTGAAGGAGATCCAGCACAGTAAAGAAATGGTCAGCTCAATTCAAACATAGAAGGGAGAGTCTGGAAAATGATCCCCGTCCAGGAAGACCAAGAACGGTAACCACCGACGAAACTAACTGAGCGGTACATTGCTACTGAGTTGGGCATCTCCCAAGAATATGTTTATGCCATTGTTCACAATGGTCTTCAAATGACAAAGGTCTCTGCTGGATGGGTCCTGAAACTTTTTGAAGCTGATCACAAATGACAGCGTCTCAACATGTCAAGAGACAATCTTGGCCATTTTTCTGCAGATCCTGAAAAGTTTCTTCAGCAATTTATGACTATGGATGAGACTTTGGTTCATTATTTTCAACCAGAAACCAAAGAACAGTCAAAGCAGTGGAAACATGATGGACCTCCACCACCAAAGAAAGCATGGGTGGTTCTGTCTGCAGGCAAAGTGATGGGTTTCATCTTTAGGGATTCAGAAGGTGTGCTATTGGTAGACTATCTTCAAAAGGGCAGAACGGTCAGCAGGGCCTATTACGCTAATCTTGTGAAGCAACTGCGGGTCATACTGAAGGAAAAGCGTGGAGGGAAATTGACAAGAGGAGTCATCTTTCATCAAGACAATGCTCCGGTTCACAAGTGGGCGGTGGCAATGGCTGTCATTCATGAATGCGGCTTCCAGCTTCTTGAACATCTTCTTTATTCCCCAGATTTGGCCCCTTCGGACTATTACCTGTTTACCAAACTCAAAAAGGAGCTCAGATTTGCTTCAGACGATGAAGTCATTCATGCTGTAGACCACTTTCTACTGGCACAAGATGCTGACTTTTATAAAGAAGGGATCCGTAAGTTTCAGGAGCGCTGGATAAGTGTATAAACTTGCAAGGGGACTATGCTGAGAAATAGCCCCAAAAAGTTGTCCACAAATAATCTGTTGTACATTAAGCCAAGGACTTATCAATCACCCCTCGTAACCTGATGCCTATCAGGATGTCACACTGTCAACCTTTCCTATAAACTCCGCAACGCCTTGGACCGTCAGAGAGTGACAACTTGAGGAAATGTTTTTAGTTCAGTAAGAGAAATATCCTCATCGAACCAACCAATCAATCTTTTTCTTTCCCTCGATATCAAGCCACAAGAACCGGAAGAATTTGGCCAATCCGTGTTAATCATGTGTGAGAGTTTCAATGGTCAGGGGAGTTAACCTATTAGGATTTATTTGTGACTTGAAATCTATACCCAGTTTATAGGTCGTTACATACTAAACAAGAGTGCCTCCACTGGCAGCCTGTTGGGGTGGGGGTCTTGTTTTGCAAACCGCGAGGTTATAATGGAAATGGCATTTTAATTTCGTTAAAACTAATGCCGAGGCTAAGACGGACCTGAGGCGTGAGATATGGCCTGAGAACACGAGCATGAGGCAACGGCTTTTGGGGCTCCGATCAGGATCTGGAGAGTATTGAGGGCTTCGCCTTGTCGACAGGGATCAGGATCTGGAGAGGATTGCGGGCTCAGGATCTGATATGACCAACAGCCTCGAACGCAGAGGAAGAAGGAGGAGGAGAAGGAAGCTATGACATGAAGATGAGTTTTAGGTTTATACTGCGAAAGAAAGAAATCACTACAGCTCCAGATGATTGGGCAGTCGACAGGAAAATTATCCGAAACATGTTATGTAGCTGGACAAAAACTCTGATTTATATGCGGCCAGCCACTCGACTTGCTAAAACGGCTGTGGTCACTGGGCCCTTTGAAGTTGGACACCTCTGTACTACTAAACTATCCCTCGCAAGATACTTGCAGAAGTTGGTAATTCATTATTTCAATATCTATTACTTCATGAAATCCTGTTTTGTTCATGTTTTGTTATTTATAAATAGATACAGAATACGTGATGACTGAGCAGATGGAAGCTAATGATGTCTGTGATGTGAAAACTGAGATGTGTGGACGGACAGAAAGACTGCCACAGGTGAAAAGTTTTCAGGACACTGGAGATAGCGACCGATGAGAACAAGGTAGCAGGTAAGAGGTAGGTAGGTAGGTAGGTACGTGGGTGAGTAGGTATGTTAGTAGATAGGTGGTTAAGTATGTAGGTGAATAGGTAGATGCATAAGCAGGTTGGTTGGTAAGTAGGTAGATAGACAGGTAGGTAGGTAGACGGGTACGTAGGTAGGTATGTGGGTTGGTGAGTATACAGATAAATGGGTAGATAGGTGAACAGATAGGTAGATGAACAGGTATGGGTGAGTGGCAGGTAGATGGACAGTGTGTGTGTGATATATATATATAATATATATATATAGAGAGAGAGAGAGAAGGATTCATGGAGAGAGTAACACAGAAAAGATAGACAGAGGTGAAAGAGAAAGAGAGACACAACAAAAAAAAAAAAACAGAGAGAAAAGAAACAAAAAAGTCAATCAGTATTCAGCAAATATACATCTCATTTCATTACATAACATTACAGACCAGAAACATTTTCCGGTGCATATAACAGCGATTATGACCTTGTCCTAAATTTCCGGTGTCGCGACCGAAGCTAAATATTTCTGTTACTTCCCTTCTGAGCAGGAAAATGTTGGTGGGCGGAGTTAATTTCTGTGACAGAAACATCTGCGAGGTAGGACAAAACGGTCTTCCTTGTTGCGACGGAAACTTCGCAAACACTGGTAAACTCAAAGGCCAGAGAAATCATAGATCTAAGAAAGACAACATAAGAACGACTTCAGATGAAACAAAACGGATGGATACATCATTAGCCATAACCTAACAAGTTACAGTTTTCTGGCTGTGATGACAAAAGCGTATTTAAATTACAAGCAATGTGAGCCAAACTAGAAAAAAAAACTTGCAACCTCTAGGATATGAAAAGTAAAGGGGCTTTACCCCTTTATGCTTTGCACATGCAAGGGGAGAGCATCTCATTACAGATGTCCCACGAGTTAAGAAAATACTCTTTAACGTTAATGACAGAAAGAATATTCTGTACAATAATTTCTCCCCAGCTAACTGCAAAAAATGGCTGCATTTATTTCATTCATTTGCATGTCTATTTTCGGACTTTGCCTCCCTAATAGCTCTTTTGAGGGCCTCTCGTTTGTAAGCAAGATCCCCAGCCGCTGGTGCGTCCATTTGCAGTTCATGAACAGTGTCTTGTTGCCATCTGCACCTTGATCTCCCCTCTTTCTTTTCCCCATTATGTACCCTTCCATGACCGTCTTTTTCCAAACTCTCATAATATTTAACATGTCCGAAATACTTAAGTTTTCTCTGTTTAACATTCTTTACTAACTTTTACTTTATTTGGTAAACAAATATTGTTGAACAGGTTACTCATCTGAGTGATTCTATGGCAACCAGGACTAAGTGTGCCATGTTGGTCGGCTGTTTCAATACTGTAATAAATATTGGCACACATTTTCCTTGTTTCTATCTTTATTACAAGTTAACAGGCATACAATCCTTTGATTAGGTTGAAAGACTCGCCGAAGACAGGAAAAATTGGCGAACTACTTTACGAGCCCTATGTGACGTTTAACGGCACGGGAAGGATATAAGATATAAGATAAGATAAGATATCTTTATTACTAGCACTAGTTTTACGGCAGTCATCATTTCTTTTGTAACTATATACTGTACATTTGTTTATAAGAAACTAACAGATGGTTTAGAAATGAAATGAAATATTAGGGGCGTAGGTTTTGTTTTGCTTTTAAACACAACAAGAAGGCCAAATATAATATTTTTTAAACATGTAAGTCATTAAACAGGCAGGTCATTCTGACAATTAGACATCCATTTTGCTGAAACACTGGCCCGGCAGGTACAAAGGTCAGAGGGCATGCAGGAAACGTCAAAACCTTAACAGGAAAAGATGAGAGGATTAGATTAATAGTCACGTGGCGTGAGTGAAACACACAAGTTCTGATGGGCGGTGGCTGCACCAAGAGGAACTGTTGAACTGTCACAGACACATTTACATTTGATTTTTGTTCAATTTGCATGAAATACGCTATACAGTGTTGTATACTACACAAGTCCAGATGAATTTATTATTAACACAACAGGATGTTCTAGTGACATCATTTGATATAGGGTACATTCGAGACTAACTCTCTCCTTTACGCTGTCTTCTCCCCTTCTTGCCACAACCCCATCAGAAGATGTTACATTCATTGGCCAGATCACCGAATTTTTTAAATCGCTCATTTGCTACCTGCGATCCAAATATATGGCACACCCAACTCTTCTTTTAAAGGGAAAAAAAACCAAGGGCAGCGCCCAGCATGTAACAGGTTTTATATTAATTGTACAGTAATACCAAGTGAACCTCTTTCGATATTTGCCTACAAAATCAGGTAAATGACATTCATAAACACTAACCTATTTTACCTCTCGCGTCACTGATTCACTAATCTACATTAAACTTTGACCTGTGTACAGAATTCGTTACACCGCAAAAGGTGTAAATAAGTGGCCTCTTTATGTATATGTGATCAACTGGACTTATTACCTTGCTTCCATATTCTAGTGAAGGTCGTCCCTGGATATCGCATTATGAACGCACGTGAATGTGAAGTATTTCTGAGACTGGTTTACGTGTGGTCTGGTTGAACATAAGGAGAGAACTCAACATACAACATATCACAGGTAGTCGACACCGCTATATACCTGTACACCTACATACTGTCCTGCACCAATCGGGGCCTTGGACAGCCGGGCCAAGCATCGGGGTTAGTCACTATCGGGGGGGGGGGCGTCTATCCCAACAACAAAAGTAACTCTCATATATAAGAAAAGAGAAGCCGCCAGGCCCCCCTCACGAGTCCGGTGCTCAAAGAAACAACCGCCAGTGGCTCCTCGCGGGTTTTGGCACTAATTACATGTATGTTGGTGGGGCCATTTAAAGCATAAATAGGGCGTGCACTAACAACTGCAGAGAGCAAAAGCTCGTGGTCATACACGGGTGAACTTTAAACTGGAACGTGCCGAGGGTGATAATTATACGCCACTCTCATGTACAACGGCCGCTCTCATGTATAACAGCCGCTCTCGTGTATAACGGCCGCTGTCGTGTATAACGGTCGCTCTCGTGTATAACTACAGCAACATCAACCCAGATGAAAGTCACTCTTTCAGATCAGCGACAAAACGCTGACCATGAAGAACGGCGAACGGTTAATTACCACAGGCTGATGTCTGCATGGAATAAGTAATTAAGACACTGGAGTACACGAGACGATTGCCAGGCTATTGTTATATTCAAAGATGATCTCCCTTATCATCAAAAGAGAAATGAAGTATTAGCTGTTATGCGGGCACTTTACCAACGTTTAGATGTTCCCTGCTTTATTTTCTTGTGATTCAAAGATCTACCCCATTAAATTATTACCGCGCGGACATCTAACAGAACTCTGACGTCATATATTAACGCTGGTCATTTGGGCTAATTTTGCTCTTTAAAATTAGTATATTTAACATAAATTTGTTAATAAAACTTTATACTACAAGAATTCTGCTTAAAACGAGCTTTAGTTTCTATTGAAAGGTACTACTAACATTTGGGACGGTCATAAAGCCTTTTATAAAAGTTAGGATTTTTTTAAAAAACGGCAAAAGTTTCACTTTCCACCAAAAATAGAAGGCGGAGATTCTAAGTCTGATCTGATTGGTTGTTAAAGTCTCGTACTCTCGTAACTGAGCCAATACTGCCGCAGTGCTCATCAAAAATAGAGTTTCCCGTGATTCAATCAGAAGCATCAGTTGATGGAATTCAAGGCCCTGTCCCATGGATAGCGTCTTAGAGACTTAAATTCTTATATGGGGGAAAAATACTCCCCACAGACGTCGCTAAAGCTACCTGGACTTTAAAAAAAAAGTTATTTATTTGACGCGGTCCAGAACATAAAATAAATAACCTTCATAACAAATTACCGAGGTGGCGTGCACTTTTACAAAACTTTTTCTTCTCCGACTAAATTAAGAACTAAAATATTTTTTATTTGAAAAAAAAAAAAACAAAGAAACAACCCCAGAAACATCAAAATTGCTGCTGAAAGCAACGGCAGTCTGGAAAATAGGAGGCATGGAAAGGACTTTTTTTTTTTTAAATCGGAATAAATTCATTTTAAAATTGCAGGCTCTTTTATAAAAAGCCATAAACGGCCATGGAGGGTTATAAATGATAACCGAAAGTTATATGCGGTTATCAATGAACGTGAAAGTTACAAATCTGCCGCCTGCAGACAAATATGTTTGTCGCCCACCTTCTCTTGCCTCCATGTCCTTTCATGATCATAAAGTTGGAAATGAAAAGGATTGTGTCACAACAGCTTCGCCAGAAACAACAAAAAGCCCTGACAAACTGCCTCAACCTTCCTGGTGAATGAAATATATGGAGCGAGTAACAGCCGAACAAATATGGTCGCCACAACCATGAGACGAACTAAAACTGTTTAAATGGATAGTCATAACTGACTGATAGGTGAAGATAACCACTACAATAGCCAGAAGACACGGGACAAAATCAACTGCGGAACTGGATCAAGATGTACTTTACAAGGTGACTTAAAGTGCACGATGAGGTGAAATGTGACATATAGACCTCATCCCAGTCATCAGGTGTGCCTTTATCACCCGTAGCGGGTTTCCACTGGCTCTAACCCCCCACCCCCCTCACCCTCCCTCTTTCTGGTTCAAGTTAATCAGGCGTTGGTCGTCACTGATTTTCACAACCATCTGTCCGTTGTTCTTTCTATAAGATGTGTGCTGGACGGTGCTCCGTGGAAGTCCTCTAGTCCGTCAGTATCTTGTTTCTTTGTCTTCCTCTGTCCCTTGTCCGTTTTTCCCATTATCACTAGGTGTTCCAGTCTGCCTCTTCTCAAAACATATTCTGTAAGCATGGACTGTCGTGTTCTAAATTTTGCCATAATTTCTCTCTTTTACCCAGTCACATTTAGAACTTATTCATTTGTTTTCTTGGCTGCCTTTGGTATTCTCATCATTCCCCTTAGGAACCACATCTCTGCTGCTTCCAGCGTAAATGATATCAGAGGGGGAAAAAAAAGAATATAGAATTAACAATGGCTTATTGCAACAAGGGCAGGCAATCTTGTAGAACGCGAACCTCAGAGAGACGCTGCGTTGACCTTTGAATGGCATACATATTAGTTAGCCTTGATTATAAAAACAGTCAGGCACCAAACCTAGATACATTACATCGTTAATCAAAAGATTAGCACCTGGAGTGCATTAGAATGAGGGAAATACCAGAAGCTTGTAAAAGCGAGCGAAAATGAAGGAAGTCATCAACTTAGAAGATGAACCAACGGAAGCGAGCAGAGCTACACAGACGCACTTCAGCTTTCCTCGTAAAACTCTCTAATCCGGAAAACAAACGACAGTAATCTCCTTGCCACGCTTCGCAGGATATATATAGAAGACGCAAGAAGATTAAAACGTTGTTGATAAGGTTTAAATCCGTTCCTGACTGACCTGGAACGTTTGCTGTAGGTCACAATGTACCAAGAGTTTTTTTTTCCTTTTTTTTACTATCTGCGACTACCAAACGATGACCCACTGACTACAAGTGGCCAGCTAATGTGACGTGACATACGCCCTTTAGTCATCTAAATATGCTAAATTTAAAATTAATACCACTAACTATTCGTCACTGCGTGTCTGCGTGCCCAATTCTTAACCATTTGAAAATACAGTATGTTATTTCGTTCACTTATCACTCCACTACTCAGAGCCTGAGCAGCAAAGCGGTTAGTGTAAACGTCTCTCATGCCACCAGAGACATCCATGGAAAATCAGATAAAAATTGGTACCTGGCTCCTCCGGAGCTAAGGGGAAAAAAGGCAGCAAGATATGGTACTGATCAGTTCACCCTCTAGTTCCCTGGCAGGTCAAGGAAAACATGAAAACTAACAACACACAGCTCTTATCTCTGAATAGCACAGGACAGAATTACACTTTTATTACAATCTGTTCAGTTTTTTTTTCTTTCTTTCTTAATCCAAGCCCTGTTTCATCACCTCAAAATGAACTTCCACGTTCTTATTTACACCGCGTATTTACGGTCCTATGTATGTTATTGACACGAGGTCGTGAAAATAGCACATAATTGTTCATCGACTCGTTAAAACTTTTCAGCGATTTTCAACATGGTGGTAGGTAGTACCCCGGGAAAAGAAATTCAAGTCTAAAGGGAGGAAAAAGGGGGGGGGGGGAGAATTTAGATGACTGGATGAAGATTTAATATATCGGGGAGCACTCGGTAGAAGCCTGGGTTGACAAGGCAGGACTGGGACCTGGGACGCTGAGAACTACTAAGCTATATAATAATAACAATAATAATATCTATTGTCTGTACTTATATGTGGATAAAAAAAATAGGCTGGGTGCGGCAAAACAACAGCCTAAATTTGTCAATGAAAATATTTTTTTTTAAATCCATAATTATCAATGAGCATGCGTAGACTGACAGGGTTATCAATACACCAGGGCACTCCCAGATTAACGGTAGACAGCGGCCAAATAACAACAAACCGGGCACGACAAGTTCTTAGCAGCGCCTCAAACAGTTTGATCCTGGTTTGCTACACCTGTTCCCGATTCCCCCCCCTCCCCCACAACCACCAGACTACTGGTGGTTTTTTTGTACTGAAAAACAAACATCGTTATAAACACTGCATGTTCTTCACTGTTTGTTTTTAGTATTTTGTACTGTTCTTCTTTCAATTTGTTTCCTGTGGTATTTTGGGCAAAAACATTTCCTGTGGTATTTTGGGCAAAAACATTCTTCACAACTGCTTCTGGCCTGACCAGGGTTATTACAGCGATAAGAAACATTAATTCATTAATTCCAAATGAACGTAGCCCTAGGAGTTAATTCATTAATTTCAAGTGAACGTAGCCCTATCACGCCACGGAACAGTTATGTTTGACAGACCTTTCGTTGACATCATAATCATTTATGTAATTTCTACACGAGCTTTCCACATGAAATATAATCATTTATGTAATTTCTACACGAGCTCCCTCATGAAATATAATCATTTATGTAATTTCTACACGAGCTTTCCCTCATGAAATATAATCATTTATGTAATTTCTACACGAGTTTTCCGCATGAAATATAATCATTTATATGACGTTTTATAGAGCTTCTATGTCAGTAGAGTCACACTATCCAAATATGAAGGATGTGAATATTATGAAGATGTTCAAAGTTATCAGATTGTAATAAAGTTTACAAATATTAAGCGATTTTTAAAAAAAAGTTGATTACTTATAAGAAAACCAACGAAGAAGTATTAAGAGAGGCTGGAGTTAAAAGGCAAATTACAGCAAAGATCAAAGGCAGACAAGCGAGATTTGTAGAACATTTTCTGAGAAGAGGAAAATTGGAATACACTGTGGCAACTAGAAAAACCGAGGGAAGAAGTGACAGAGTAAGACAGAGAGAGAGAGAGAGAGAGAGAGAGAGGTTATTGGATGGGCTGTCAATGTGGCTAGGAAGAAAGTCACCGGCGGATCTCATAATCAAGTCTAAAAACAGGGAACTGTGGAGAGAAATGATCGCCCACGCCACGCGGCATGGCACTTGATTGATTGATTGATTGTTTACTTATACTTACAGGTCGGCCATGGATCACCAACCCTGACGCTAGTATATCAGCCAGGCAACTAGCACAACCCACAACATTATATATATATATATATATATATATATATATATATATATCATATTCGACTGCTGGATATTGTACATTCAGCCAGACTTTTACAGTGAGCAGTAATGACCGCTTTACTTTGCAGCTGTTTAATCAGTCAGCCATACTCACTCACAGAATCTTCCGCTTATGCTGTGGAACGGTGTGTGGACCTATTCATCCTTTGACAGTGACAGCACATACAGAAGCTCTGTTCCTACGGCTCTTTGTTGGTGCTTGCAAGTGTGGTCAAAGTAAGGAAGGAAAAGTCAAACGATAAGAGCTACATCCAGTGATCGCGCTAGGGAGTTGTTTTTTTTTGTTTTTTTGTTTTTTTTGAGACGGGTACAACTGTAATTGTCTATTACCCCGCCTAAAGAACTTTCCGAAATACCGGTTTTGTCAATGCAACAATCGGTACGTTATACTTTTGTTACACGTAAAATTAAACATTTTACAAACATCAGAGGGAAGTACATGTTAGTGTGAAAACTTTCTTTTCTTATATGCTGCGAAATTTAATCATTACAAAATGCTCATAAGCTGAACCAAGGTCAAAACTGGCTGATTCTCTTCCATGAAAGTCAACCTACTGGCCCAATTATCCTCCAACCGATTTCGCTGCTCGCCTTTTTTACTAGGTTTTTCATAATATAAACCGGTTACGGTTACTGACGTTGGAAAGTTTCGGTTTTTCTTTCTTTTTTTTTAAAAATAGGTAAATTACCCGTAACTCCCGGTGAACGCGATCACTGCCTACATCACAAGGTTAGTTAATTTTTCATGATAACCACTTTAGGAAAACTAGCAAAGGTCCAATAGTCAAATCATCCGAGCACACAACCATAGTTACACAACTGCTGCACCTAACGAACTATCAGGCAATAACACAGTGAATCAATCATACAATGAATCAATCATACAATGAACTTATATTCAATAACATACACACAATCGACCATTGTGATGCTTCTGGCCAATGACAGAAAAATAAATCCAGTTACCCGTTTAACCAAAACACCAACTAACCATTCCCGTTTAACCAAAACACCAACTAACCATTCTCCTTTAACCAAAACACCAACTAACCATTCCCGTTTAACCAAAACACCAACTAACCATTCTCCTTTAACCAAAACACCAACTAACCATTCCCGTTTAACCAAAACACCAACTAACCATTCCCGTTTAACCAAAACACCAACTAACCATTCCCGTTTAACCAAAACACCAACTAACCATTTCCGTTTAACCAAAACACCAACTAACCATTTCCGTTTAACCAAAACACCAACTAACCATTCCTGTTTAACCAAAACACCAACTAACCATTCCCGCTTAACCAAAACACCAACTAACCATTCCCGCTTAACCAAAACACCAACTAACCATTCCCCTTTAACCAAAACACCAACTAACCATTCCCGTTTAACCAAAACACCAGTTAACCACTCACCGCTCAGAACAGAAGTATATTTACCTGTGTCCATTACTGTTATTATTGTTGTTATTGCTCTCGTTATTATTCAGCGCTGGGGGACACTTCTTCTTCTGCGATGCCCTCCTTTTCTCTGATCCCAGAATTTTCACTAGCACGTTTTTCATTGTCCGTTCAAACATTTAGAAGATCGTACAAGTCTACAAATTCCACGCCAAGTCTAGACAGTAACGAATCTTGCAAGCCACAGCCGTATAGTGTTTGTTAAGAATTCTGCTTGAAGCTGTCGGCAAGAGTTAATTATTTGTTAACGGCTGTTATAATATGCTACATGGAGTAGAATTGCCGTCGACGAGACTAGCAATGTAACTAGAAACTACTGCGGGATTTAAAATATGGTCCACAAATAATTATTAGTCCTTTTCTTGCTCTAATCTATAATGGAAAAAAAACAACACAGGTGATATAAGTGATAGCTGACTGATATGATACATAATACATATCAGTTATCTGTGTGATAAGTAACTAATAAATTGATGCAAAACGATTATCTGGGCGATAACTGACTAATAAAATGATACAAAACGATTATAATGATACAAAATGATTATCTGGGTGATAACTGACTAATAAAATGATACAAAACGATTATAATGATACAAAACGACTATCTGAGTGTTAACTGACTAATAAAATGATACAAAATGATTATAATGATACAAAACGATTATCTGGGTGATAAGTGACTAATAAAATGATACAAAACGATTATAATGATACAAAATGATTATTTAGGTGATAACTGACTAATAAAATGATACAAAACGATTATCTGGGTGATAACTGACTAATAAAATGATACAAAACGATTATCTGGGTGATAACTGACTAATAAAATGATACAAAACGATTATCTGGGTGATAACTGACTAATAAAATGATACAAAACGATTATCTGGGTGATAGCTGACTAATAAAATGATACAAAACGATTATAATGATACAAAACGATTATCTGGGTGATAACTGACTAATAAAATGATACAAACCGATTATAATGATACAAAACGATTATCTGGGTGATAACTGACTAATAAAATGATACAAAATGGTCACCTGGGTGAGAATTAATAAAATGACACACAATGGTTATCTGGGCGATAACTGACTAATAAAATAAATAATACACAACAGTTATATAAATGATAACCGACTAACTAGCAGAATGATATAACAGACTTATGATATATGCGTTAACAAAAAAGGATATCTTCACTGCCCTACTCACATGGACCCAAGTAACGAAAATCTAAGTTCACGTTAGAAAATGTTCACAGAATTATAACGTCCCGGGCAGCCTCATTTAAATAAATATGTAAACACGTCCGAAGTTAAAAATGGTGGCCCTTTAAATGGTGCAATGAGCGCAAAAATCAGGGACCATAAATAAAAAAAAAGGAAGCGAAATGTTTAAAATCACAGCTAAATAAACACTTAGTGTTATAAATAATAACCAGTGATCTTCCCCCGTCGCTGACCACGTGCCACGGGCCGCAAATATCACGGAATAAAGAGCGACGTGACATTACAGTTTTACCCTCAAAGTAAAGAAAACAATAAACAACGAAAAAACAGAATGGATCTTGGCCTTCCGGAACAACAGGATTGTTTTTGTTCACGATTGACAAATCGTTTAGCTAAAACAGACGTCCATTTACACATAAAACAGATATAGACTTGGGAGAGAAAAAAAAAAGAGGGTAAACAATAATAGACTCAGAATCATAATGTCTCTATTCAATTAGAAAGAGGATCGTCATCTTCGGTTCCGCATGAGCGCGGGCCAAGAGTCATTGTGACATCGTTGAAAGTCCCCTTTCGTTCGTGTATTTCACCACGCCTCCTCGTTTACAAACAAACACGCTAACAAATCCGTGTCCTCTGGTAATGATTTCTAAACGCTTATAAAACGATAGGTTTTCTAAAAACCGAAACACATGATATAATCCTGACATAACTGTATTACAGAACCGTAAAGTCGAATTATATATAAAACGCTGAACTAATGGCAGCAGACTTAGTACGCCACAAACTGTAGGGGTTCCTTAAACGAGAAGAACGAAACTCAGCCCTAAAGAAGAAACGATCTGTTATGCCTATAACATATAAGGGAAGTGTTAGATTAATGTGTATGGTGCAGTTTTACACCACATACACATACATATAAAGACAGAAAGACGAAGGAAGCTCGTCCGAATCACCTTTACAGCAACCAGCATCATATCCGGCAATTATTAAACCTGTTTACTCTTGACAGTTCAGTAATGGCGATACATCGGCCCTATATAAGCCGTAAAAAAAATGGCGGGAGAAAGCTTAATAAAACAAAATAATATTTCGACTTATGTCTTTTTTTCATGTCTCAGTCAGGCAGTATCGACATAACACTGACACATATAACAGATTATATTAGTCTATGGTTTATATCATCATCATTGCACTCCGGACACGTTCACAGGTGCTCAGATTCCCCCCCCCCCCGCACCCTTTTTTTCCTTTCAATATTTCCATCAGCATTCTGTGGCTGATAGTTCCCGTTCTGTGATGGTTACAAGTCCTCTCTCGCGCCCTATGCCCTATATGCCTTTCATTTCCGGCAGTGCCAATCTGTACCCCAGGCTCTCTCAATCTAAGCAGGGATGTAGATTGGCTGCTCTCGATGTCTCCACTCCGCCTATCTCTCTAAGCGCATTGATAGTATCGGCTCGGTCCAGAGGCTGTCCATCTTCGATGACAGCAGAGCCAGATAACCTATCAGCTTTCTCATTTCCCCTGGACATGTGTCTGCCCAGGGACACAGATGAAGGTGACTGCGAACCACTGCCTGCGCATGGAGCCTGCCTCGTCCTTCCGGATCATAACCATCGAATCAATTAGATTGCAGCCACGTGCGTAGTCTTGTGACTTCAGTCACAAAACAGATACCCCGGCCATAAAACAGATGCCACGATCAAAGAAAAACAAAAAACGGTAAAATGTAACAAACAATATCTTTGTAAACTTGAAGGTTAGTAGTTTGTACTAAGCACTCTATTGGCAAGTATTCAAATACAGTGATGTGTAAGTCCACATACTTCAGTCCGATCTGTCCTGCCTAAACTGTCCTACGTAACTTATTCAGGTAACATACGCGTAGCATATAGCCAGAATGATCTGAAAACATGTGCGTTCAACATTATGGCCTTATTTAAAGGACATTTAAAAGAAATCATGACGAGTATTCATGCCATATAAGGACGCTATGGAAAACTACCTGGAAAAATATCGCCGAAAGACTGTGCATCCAAATCCTATTTTAAAAAGTCGGAAAACATTTAGCCTTGACCTCTGAGACGTTTCAAAACATCAGGCGATTATTCAGGGGTTAAAGGCAGTTCTGAAAAATCAGCTTTTCCGGTGTTCTTTTCTGGCGGACTGTTGATAAATTCGAAGTTTAGACCGATCTTGATAAGCCCTTTTAGCATGGTGAACTGCTGATAAACTCGATTAACATGGTGAACTGTTGATAAATTCGATATTTAGACTGACCTTGAAATAAGCCCAAATAACATGGCGATCTGTTCATAAATTCGATACTGAGACTAACTTTGATAAGTCCAATTAACATGATAAAATGTTCATAAATTCAATATTTAGATTGACCTTTATAAGCTTAATTAACATGGTGAACTGTTCATAAATTCGACTTTTAGACTAACCTTCATAAGCCAAATTAACACGGTGAACTGTTGATAAATTCCTGTTTGGACTGACCTTGATAAGCCCAAAATAACAATGTGCCGTGGTAACAATAGGGTATTTTAGTAGTCTTATTTATGAAAGTCAGTTTAAAACCCTAATGAATAACAATATTCCCATACAGTGACAAGTTTTTACAGCTTTTCTCTTTCACGATTAAGAGAGATGTCAAAGAAGAAATACACTGGATGTTTCTCCTCAATAATTATAAAGCGATTCAAATATGGCGACTGCAAGCTATTCACCTGCGCGATATTTCATTGCATACAAGAATTATGACATTTTATTCACGATATGAAAAAAATTGTTTAGTATTAATACTGACAATATAATGGAGAAACAGGCAAGTCACTTCCTCAGCAGCCACGGAATCCTGACTGTATGATCACCAATATATGATACATCATTTAAGAAGTTAATCATGACAGGGGGAATATTCTCTATGCGCTTGGGACTTTTATAATTAAAAAAAACAACAAACAAAAAGCAAAAACAATGAAGCAGAAACTAAAAGCAACACATCATCATCATCATCATCATCATCATCATCATCATCATCATCACTGCCCGTCGCTCCCTTGCGAGTACAGACCACTGATAAAGTTTCTCTAGTCATTCTTGTTCTTGGATGTGTTCTCTACTTTTCTCCATGTGCATCCTTTTGTCTCTGAGCACTTTCATAATCCTTCCCTTCTCCAAGTAATTCTGGGCCTCCCATATATCTGTCTCCTTGGGGGTTTCATGCCAGTGCCCGCCTCGCTGCGCTGGTGTTTATATTCCTTGGTATGCGGCCAGTCTGCCTCTATTCTCTAGACCATATGTCTATGTAGGTTCACAGACTCTTGTCCTTGCTCTTTCCCCAGATCTCTTCGTTTTTTGGTCTTAATGGCAACACGGATGATTCTGGGTGGCGTGGGGGAATGGGGTGGGGTTAGAAGCTGCAACGTATACCCTGGACAACCAGAAAAGCGTGAAGACGTTCACGGTTTTAGAAGAGAACAGTGAAAGCTAGTTAAAAGAACAGAAAGGAAACGCTACCAGAACTCTCGTGCCGTGGGAAGACTGACGTTTGAGAACCTCTTTCTCCTCTCTCTCTTTCTCCATCCTCTCTCTCTTTCTCTTTCTTCTCTCTCTTTCTTTCTCCTCTCTCTTTCTCTCCCTTTTTCTCCTCTCTCTCCTCCCTCTCAGGGCTTTGGGAAGATCAAGGGTACGATGAGGGGAAAGGAAAGAACAGAATCACCAGAACGAAAAAAAAAAAAACCGAAGTTATGGGGGGCAGTAGGGATGTGACTTTGGATGCAAGGGGTGGTGGCGCGAAAAAGTTAGGGAACCACTGTTTTATGGGCATACAAAGACAATAACGCCAGGGAAAAAAAAAAGATGACACAATGAATTCGTTCTCTTTCACAGAAGGAAAAAATACGAACAACTGAAAGTGTGACGTTCTCAAACAGTGGAGTGGTGCTGGAGATGTACGAGGGGTGAATGACAAGTTATCGGCATAAAGTACAACGGATTAGTTGTGGACAGCTTTTTTTTTTTTGGGGGGGGGGGTTATTTCTCAGCATAGTCCCCTTGCAAGTTTATGCACTTAGCCAGCGATCCTGGAGCATACGGATCCCTTCTTTGTAAAAGTCAGCATCTTGTGGCTGTAGAAAGTAGTGTACAGCATGAATGACATCATCATCTGAAGCAAATTTGCGACCACCGAGCTCCTTTTTGAGTTTTGTCCGAAGGGGCCAAATCTGGGGAATAAGGAGGATGTCCAAGAAGCTGGAAGCCGCATTCATGAATGACAGCCATTGTCACCGCCGACTTGTGAACTGGAGCATTGTCTTGATGAAAGATGATTCCTCTTGTCAATTTCCACCGACGCTTTTCCTTCAGTTACTTCACAAGATTAGCGTAATATGTCCCGGTGACCGTTCTGCCCTTTTGAAGATTGTCTACCAATAACACACCTTATGAATCCCAAAAGATGAAGCCATCACTTTGCCTGCAGACAGAACCACTCTTGCTTTCTTTGGAGGTGGCATCCATGGTGTTTCCATTGCTTTGACTGTTCTTTGGTTTCTGGTTGAACATAATGAACCAAAGTCACATCCATAGTCACAAATTGCTGAAGAAATTTTTCAGGATCTGCAGAAAAATGGCCAAGATTGTCTCTTGATATGTTGAGACGCTGTCATTTGTGATCAGCTCCAACAAGTTTCGGGACCCATCGAGCAGAGACCTTTGTCATTTGAAGATCATTGTGAATAATGGCATGAGCACGTTCCTGTGAGATGCCCAACTCAGTAGCAATGTACCGCTTAGTTAGTCGTCGATCCTCCATTATCATGTCATGGATTCTGCCAGTGGTTTCATCGGTGGTTACCGTTCTTGGTCTTCCTGGACGGGGATCTTCTTCCAGACTCTCCCTTCCATGTTTGAATTGAGCAGCCCATTTCTTCACTGTGCTGTAAGAAGGGGCACTCTCCCCTAGAGTCTCTACCATATCCTCATGGATCTCCTTCAATGAGGAGCCCTTGATGCAGAGGGTAGTGAATGACTACCACCCCTTACCACTTCAGTAGACTGTAAAGAAAAGTTGGCTGCTGTTAATTTCTTGAAATCTTGTTTAATCTTATATTAATCTGATCTACAAATGCACCTAATATCAACTGTATGTTTCAAATATTTATACCTTATGCCGAGAACTTATCAATCACCCCTCGTATGGTGCAGTTTTATGAAAACAGGTGAAGGAAGGAAGTCGTAAAACTGCCCTATACACCTCCATCTAAATGTACTAACGCCAGTTTTACTGCAGCTGCTGCCGCAGTTATCCACGTTCTCAACACAGTATGACCATTCTGTCGCGTGATTGAAAGTTCTAAAAACATCCGCTGACGTTAAGATTCCGGACGCTCTACACCCGCGTTACACTTGGAACGCGACGCGAAGGTCGTTGATCTTTGACATTGGTACCACCACTAGAGGCTGCCTCGAGGCTTGTTGGCAGTGTCGAATGTTTTATGACTGCGATGATCCCCACGTCCCTTAAGGATTTAGGAAAACTAGGGGAAAGGTTAAATGCGTAGCTTCCGTAGTAATGACGAAAGAGTCCTATATATTTCTGAAAATTATCTGCAAAGTGATGTAAGATATTCATGTGACAGATTTCATCTGGATAATGTAAAATGTTCATAGGTTTTACACTACCTCATATATAATGCATGATATTCATGTTTTACATTTTATCACAGATAATGCAAGATATCCACACAGTTTACACTTCATCACTGATAGCGCAAGATGTTCATATGTTTTACAATTTATCATAGATAATGCAAGATATGCACCTGTTACAGTCCATCACAGATAATACAAGATAAACACATGAATATCTTCCATTATCTACGATATCCATATATCATCATATATATCCTTCTTCTTTTCGTTCGCTTCTACCAACAGGACCGCCCTGATCCTACTGAATTTATTCCTGTGGTCCTCGATAGGTCCCGTGGTCCCCCTGTGGTCCCCGAAAGGACCACACGAGTACGCGAGAGGACCACAAGAGGTTCAGAGTATCGCATATGGCTTGATATATATATATATATATATATATATATATATATATATATATATCAATGGTGAAGATATTGCTAAGTGGGGGAGATCATTTTAAAGGTCTGAAATGTTTTCATCATGAAAATAATGAGAAAAACTACTTCAGGTCTGCCAGCTTCGAAGAGATGACTGAACGACATACTTTCAGGTGATGAGAAGTGCAATGACCAAGCGATTGCATGAGCTGCAATGAAGCGAAGAAAAGAGAAAAGCTTAGGCGAATCCTAGAGCTACTTTCAGGCGAAGTGAAGAGTAAAAACTAAATTGATTAGATGTGATACGTTCATGTAATGGGAACAGCAGAGTTCAGATAAATGTGCAAGATACGTTCTTGCTAAGGGAAATGAAAAATCAGGTTGTTAGTTAAGCTACGTTATGCAATAGGGGAGGGGGAAGGGAAGAGAACAAGCGAAGTTCATATTTTAGATGCCCTATATTCAAGCGATGAGAAGAGTAACCAGATAATCTAAATTTCAGGAGATAGGAAAAATCAAGTTCACGTGACCGACCGAGCTAAGTTCAAAAGATTACTAGAAGAAAATCCCGCTTCTGAGACCCATCGAGAATACAGGCTCAAGCCCTGCGATACTCTGATCCTCTTGTGGTCCTCTCGAGGATCACATGTGGTCTTTTCGGTGACCACAGGGGGACCACGGGACCTATCAAGGACCACAGGAGTAAATTCAGTAGGATCACGGGGCAGTCTTGGTGATAGAAGCGAACGAAGAGGAAGAAGTAAAAGAAAAGAATACTATGGGAAACGCTAATTCAAGTGATTAAACGAAACACGCTGCAGCGGCTACTGGAGCTGTGAAAAGCATAAGAAAGAATAAACGCTGAAGTTACTAAAAGTGTTAAATTCAAGCAGCTGAACAAAAAAAAAACAACATTTGTAACATAACTTTAATTGAATTAATTAGTCTATCATTAGTCAGCTATCTTTTCACAGTTATCACTTCAGTCATTCAGGATGAATTTCCCCGTTCACTTAACCTTCAGGTGCATTTCACTTAAACACAAACAATATAACAAATGTTCCCCGGTACATATATTTAAAATTATTAAGACATGCATCTGTGAACTAGTAACTTAGCTATTCCTGATGAATACTATCTACTTCCTCCTCGTGTGGATACCTGAACACTTCAAGAAAGACTTTTTCCGAGCAGAACTGACCAGTACAGAACATCAACTTCCTTATTTAATCTATTGTAGAACTGCTGGCCCCAGGAAGAGATGTGGAGGGTTTGAGCCCGGAAGAGGTGGGGCTATGCTGCCTTTCTGACTGACACATGTCAGTAAGTCATGTCAGTATGTTGAAGAAAGATCCTTGAATGGTTTTTCTTTTTTATCTGAGACCCCAATTTTCATGCCTAGGGCTTTGGCCTAAGTATGCTAATCCACGGTCTTACCAAATGTTTTCAAACAGA
Source organism: Achatina immaculata (assembly GCA_009760885.1). NCBI lineage: Eukaryota > Metazoa > Mollusca > Gastropoda > Stylommatophora > Achatinidae > Lissachatina > Lissachatina immaculata. The sequence goes on along the minus strand of CM019720.1, from coordinate 46,220,935 downwards.
GTGCCTTTCTGAAAGAAATGTAGTCAACGGTTATAAATCACCACAACCAAAGCTGAATAAGAATAACATAAAGACTCTGTTCTACCATCTAATAAGAAAAATGGCAATAAAAATCATATTAATATGAACAATTCCGCTATGGAAATTTTATACTATCATCCGATTTGAACTAACTCTCGAGTGGCTCTTAAATGATGCAAACATTCATTGGTTGAAGACTTATACTGAGACCAGTAGTGCTTGGCTCAGTCCACTACACCGAAACTCATTATCTACGATTACTGTCCGTGTTCTTTCTGCCTGCTTAGGTTACATATAGGTTACATCCACAGCTGTTACATCTGCAGGTAATGGGAAAAGCTAAGCTGAAGAGACGGGAAGCCCTGCAGCAGGGCTAGTATGGTTCATTTCACGAGCTTGGAAGAGCTAAGCTAAAACAAAGGGAACACTGTAATAGCCAGAACTAAACTCAAGTAATGATTCTGATCTTGGTATGCTGGTTTCAGATGAATGTCGTGTTTCACATTCTATTTGTTTCCCTCTGAAAATGGAACTATACTCAAGTAACTAAACTGGCTTGGGTTACAGGAGCTCTCCTATACTTACAAACTGCAAAGTACATTATTTTCCTTTTCTTTACACTAATAGTTAACAGGAACAGCCACGGATTACTTTTTAAAAAGGGTTATTTATCATCAAAAGCACGGCTGTATGGCGAATTTTATATTGCCAAATCATCATTTTTTAAAACCAACTTTTTCCTCATTCTCCTGTTCACAAGAGGCTGCTGGCTCTTTAAGCTTCCAAATTAATGCGGGAAGTGTCATGAAATCAGAAAAACCTGGCACACGACAGCGTCAGCTGGGACGATATTAACATTATGGCTCCTCGGATCCCTTCGCTTGGCAACCCTGCCCCGACGCTTATAAATCACAAGTCCAGGCTGTTACTACGATTTTTCTCTTTCTCTAGAAGCCTTTCACGCCCATGAACGCATATTTCAAAAAAAAATTATTCTCCTTATTTACACAGAGAAATTTTTATTAAACATCATTGAAAACTCTTAACGGTTACTCCACTCGAAGACAGAACCTCTCTTTGCTTATGTCTCCACTCGAAGACAGAATCTCTCTTTGCTTATGTCTCCACTCGAAGACAGAATCTCTCTTCGTTTATGTCTCCACTCGAAGACAGAATCTCTCTTTTGCTTATGTCTCCACTCGAAGGCAGAATCTCTCTTTTGCTTATGTCTCCACTCGAAGACAGAATCTCTCTTTGCTTATGTCTCCACTCAAAGACAGAACCTCTCTTTGCTTATGTCTCCACTCGAAGACAGAATCTCTCTTTGCTTATGTCTCCACTCGAAGACAGAATCTCTCTTTGCTTATGTCTCCACTCGAAGACAGAATCTCTCTTTGCTTATGTCTCCACTCGAAGACAGAATCTCTCTTTGCTTATGTCTCCACTCGAAGACAGAATCTCTCTTTGCTTATGTAACACATACGCTATAACGTGTCTAGTAACTCAAGTGAAGCTCGTCACGAGATGAATAATGCTGCCTCCAGCCAAGGAATCTAGCAGGAGGTGCAGTGGCCCAGCTACGAAAGGACAACGCACTATTCACTCATTCAATATGACGGAGATGTGAGATGACTGAGCAGACAGAGCGCTACTCCCGTGACTAAGTGGCAGCTCGTATTACTCATTTGAAGAAACAACGAACAGACAAAAAGCGATATATAAAGACAAATGGACAAAACAACGCCCCAAAGCAAAAACAGATGACGAATACTACAAACTCTCAAGAAACACCAAGTTACAATCTTCCGATTGCGAACAGGATATTGCAGGCTGAGACACTATCTGTACCAGGAGCTGAAAACTGGCCTAACAGATCTGTGTGCTTGCGGCATAAAACAACCGACAACAGCATATCCTACACAGATGCCAAGTACACAACCCACTCAGGCAAAAGACCTGGCCAGATCCCAGTTACCCCTACAGGAGAAGCTTTACGGCGGTGCTGAAAGCCTGTGACGAACTGCCGCATTCGTGAGAGAGATTACATATCCTTCACGAGTACCCAAACCATGCGGACCTGAGGCGTGAGACATGCCCAGAGGACACAAGATTGGGGCAAAAGCTTTGGGGCTCCTATCAGGATCTGGAGAGGACTGCGAGCTCTGCCATGTCGACAGGGATCAGGATCTGATACGACCAACAACCTCAAACGCAGAAGAAGAAGAAGAGAGAGATTGCAGAAGAAGAAGAAGAAGAAGAGATTGAAGAAGAAGAAGAAGAAGAAGAAAGAAGAATTATTAAACAGATCCATGGTTCGGTTCACAGCCATTCTCTTACCATTTTTAAAGTGGTTTGTATTCTTCGAAGGCTGCGCTCTATCACTTCAGATATTCAGATGCCATTATCTAAATAATGTAAACATCCAAAGAACAAGGAGAAAGTAGTTTCCAGATTCCGCCACTATCATCATCAAGTGCCGTGTCGGCAGGGGTTGGTGGTCATGGCATTCCATGGATTTCGATTCTTTATATCTTCCATCAGCTCAATTTGTGACTTTTCATTTGTGCCATCGCATTAGACTGTCCTTGATTTGTTTCTTCTCTTGGTCTTCCCCTGCCTCTCCATACATTTATCTTTCCTGTTGTTATGATAGCACAATCCGTAGCTGATTCATTTAAAAACAAACCAAAAGGGACTCTATTGTACGCATCTTGTAGATCAAATGGCATACGATATGGTTTCAGTCCTTGCACATTACAATAGCTAGTTTACAATGACTAAGAAAGAAAGTAAACTATCCCGCTACCCAGTTCCCTAAACTCAGGCAAAGATTTACCTTTTTTCAGCACGCAGTTTACAGTCAGCTCATCGTCGAGTGGGCGTTCGAGCTGTCACAGACACGAGCGATTATATACTACATCTCTATAAATAATAAATGTTGGAAGTTATTGACTGGATCACGCCACGTAGAAAATGTGTGGTAACGATAAATGAGTAAAGTTGCCCACGATGGTGTTAAACTGTGCTATTGCTCCGTTGCACAGTAACATACTGAAGATCAGGTAAGCCAAACTGCTAGATAGTAAAGCTAGATACAGTACATACAGGTCGATAATATCAGAATACTTAGTGGGAATCGCAAAGCTAGATACAGTACATACAGGTCGATAATATCAGAATACAGAATGGGAATCGCCCAGTTAAACAGACATGATAGATTTATCATCTGGAGGAGACGGTGATCTTATAGATATATCACTTGGAGGAGAGGCTGATTTAGACATGATTGATTTATTATCTGAAGGAGAAGGTGAGCTTATAGATTCATCATATGGACGAGAGGTTGAGTTAGACATGATAGATTTATCATCTGGAGGAGAGGCTGAGTCGAAAGCGACATGGAAAGTTTACAAACTGACGCCAGGGTTAGAACTGACTCTCTTAAGAGATTCCTCTATATGAATGATTGCTAGAACGTCTTCCCTTCCTGGAAGCAAAGAAATAAAGCTTACGACGTTGGTACATCTTGGGTTCTTTCATGTATGTACAAAGTAAAATAGAGACATCACAGAGTAAGAGCATTGATGTCCATACTGACCAAGAAGATGTTATGCCAAACGAATATTAACGTGTACTAATGATGCAATGTGTTATGCCAAACGAATATTAAGGTTAATTAATGATACCATATGTTACGCCTAATTAACATTAACAGTAATTAATGATGCTATGCATTATGCCCAAAGAATATTAACGCTAATGAATGATACTACGTGTTCTGACAAACGAATATTAACACTAAAATGACATTATGTACCTTGACAAACGAATATTAACGCTAATTATTTCTACCATATGTTATGCCCAATAAATATTAACGATACTATGCATTATGTCCAAACGAATATTAACGTTAATGATATTACGTGTTGTGCCAAACGAATATTAACACTAATTAATCATATTATGTACTATGCCAAACGAACATTAATGCTAATTAATGACAGGCTAATGAATCAATCTACTATGTATTCTACGCATGATCAGACAGTATTAAAAAAAACCAGGACGTTCCAACTGGTGGCCCGCGAAATACCAAATGCAGTAAAAATAATTAACTTAAAATAAAACGTGGTTAGAAAAATTTCTTATCTTTAAAACATGCACAAACATTTACAACAACAAAAAAAACAAACAAACAAACTAAAAAATAATCAGTTCGCCCTTACATCACAACTCTCACGTCTTCTAATTTTTATGCGAGTTTCCAAAACAAATTATGCAGACCCGCCACTCGATTTCCGTACACAGTTGTGGCCCTTGGGGCCACCGAAGTTGCGACACATCAGACGCGTAAGACCATCAAAACAAAACAATAAAAATCAGTACTATGAAGTGAACCATTCAACAGTTTGTAAACGTCTATGGATATTACCGCTAACTAAAATAAGGCTAACAAGAAACATCCGCGCCTTCATCACTGTCGTTTTGGTAAGACACTTTGCTAAGACAACCTACCAAAACACGTATAATTATTTTCAACAAGCTGTTATACCTCGCTATGTAAAGCTGAAAGACAAGAAAACTGATAATTAACAGTATTCCCACGAAAAGTCCCGGTTCAAAAACTCACTCATTTATTGAGTGCTATGAAAAATACATTTTGAAACTTGATATACTAATGCCGGTATTGAAAATATATATGGTATAACAGAAGTGGTATTCACGATATCAGTTTTAGATGCAGAAATAACTGACGCTATATCAAGAAAAAAAAAAGAGTCATGGCACAAACCTAAGAATACACTTTTATTACGCTGCCAACTGGTCTACCATACCATTAGTCTTTGGAATGCATCACAGCTGTGAGGCCCACAGCAAGTGGATAGGGCCCTATCCTAAACAGGGCAAAAACTGACCGATGCGTAGACTAGCATCCAAGAAGTATGGGTATGGCTATTAAACAGTCGCAGTCACCGGCAAAAACCTAACGCTATCTATTCACACGTTATGAAGTACTGGCGATTTAGCACATACGCTGTGAGTGTCGATAGACAAATGGTCGTGGCGCGAACTGCAGACTCTCACCTACTGGAGCTGGTACACTGCTCGTGTCACGTACTGACTTAGCCAGAATGCTCCTGACAAGTACAGGTGTCTGTGGTCTCTAGGCCTGGGGTCAGGCATTACATACCTTAATTTAGAACGAGAAATATATCAAGGGGGGGGGGTATTTCTATGGCGGGAATTGGACAGAAATTTGATATTAGTTAATATATTAACGTCAAGTCTTTGTAGTGTGTTAACGGAGGGAAGAGGGAGGGAGAGAGAGTGAGAAAGAGACAGAAAGAGAAATGCTATGTCGACAAATCCACCTTCAGATAACGCACGGGACACTGCTGATTGGGAGCAATCTATATCACCTCAGCCTTTCCTTTGCAGGAAAATCTCTACTGTAGAGAGCGGAACAACACAACTCCTTCAGATCATCAGAGGAAGTACTCCTCCTCAGACAAGTGTTTCGCCCCTATTAAACTCCTGACACTGTAAGGAGGGTTGGGCCCTCTGGATCATGACTCCCAGAGGTCTTGTGAGTTGTTGCTTTTTTTCCGTCCCGGAATTGAGCCCGTGATCTTCCACTTGGCACTGCATCTTAGCGATTTAGCCACGGAGGACCGGTATTGGTTATGACAAAAAAAAAAGTATTTCAATTCTCAACGATTGCTTCGTAAACTCCACAGCCAGCTTGCGGCCTTTTCTGCTGTTTCTGATAGACTTTTCAAAGCCCTTGCTCTTGCTTGTCCCTTTATGCCCAGTTGCTTACATAGGTCGGTTGCTGATATTGCTACGAATCATCTCGCTCCCACTTCCACAGCTATAACTTTTGCCCTGACTCCTGCCCCCTGCTTTAGCTCTTTGACCAGACCATTGTACTTCTCACATTTGAATAAATGTCTCTAACTGCACAAGAAATACAGGCATTCAGATTCCAGACCACATCCTACAGCTCTGCCCCATCCCCTCTTCCAAAAATGCTAGAACCCAGCTCTGGCCACAAGGAGCTACACTGGGAGACAAATTTTGAGCTGCAAAGCATGACCTCCGCAGGACTGCACAATTTATCTAGACAATAAATGTAGATATTTCTGTGGCAAGAACCATACGACGCAGAAAAGAAAATACACAGAGGGAAAAAAAATCCTAGGTTTAGAGGAGGACATTGTACAGATCAGGGAACTTAATCAAGAGATCATGAGAAGACGGTTTGTTCAAATGTGCTGTTAATGCAAGATACTGAAAAACAAACAAACAAACAAACTGCAGCCCTCATTGCAAGCATTCGCTTAACCAGGACATCGATTTTAACCCAAGGCCAGTGAAGGACTGTGTGGGAGGTTCAGCGTAACAAGTCTTAATTATGTACGTAAACCGCTAGAAAAGTGTCTACTAGGAAAAAAAAGTATGAGAGCTACAACGATAACGACTACAAATGAAATGTGCGCGAGTTTTCTCCCTTTATACATACACAATAAAACAATCCATACTTCGGAGGTTCTCAACTTGTGGAGAAGTTCTCGAGAATTACAGGTTCTTTTGTGGGAATTGGGGGGGGGGGGGGAGGGGAATGGGTCTGACAGTTTCAAATTATCTGGAATGCACTTTCTGTCTCAGACAATCTTGGCAAAGAGGTGTTGGAGTAACAGCATTCTGACATATGGCGAAAGGTGTGCACGAGGCAAGAAAAGGTTGAGAGCCTCTAACTACTTCCTGTAGCGCAGTCGTAGCTTCACGCATGTGTCGTAGACGACTTCCGCCTAGAGTTCAGGTCCAGTCGAGCAAAGTTCGTCCGGCATGGAACACTATATACTCTTCATTTATGTGAATAATAATTATCTAGATATTTAAAAGGGCAAAATCACCATTTCCACCCCATTAAAACATTTTTTTGGGTAAACGGTGTTAGGCCCGTTTTTCCAAGACTTTCGGCACATGAAATAAATAAATTTTTAAAAATCTGCCACACTTGATCGAACGAATGACTCGTGACTCTCGTAAACGAATACAGATGAATGCGGGCAGAGATTACAACGTGAAAAACGAGGCTAGTCAAGATACTCTCTTTAAGCCCTTGGTTCTTAACACGTAGTTCACAGACCCCCCCCCCTAAAAGGGGCTCACAAAAGAATTTTTTTAATTAGGGAGGGGAGGGGTGGGGAATATACAGTAACAAAAGAATTGACTCGATTAAAAAAATTGCCATAATCTATTTTCTGTTTATTGAATTCATTTTTAATGAGGTATCCACAGCGGTTCTCATGCTGGGAAAGAGGGTCCATGGTCACAAAAAGGTTAAGATCCACTGATCTGACCTGCACACACAGCAGTAGGAGTTAACATTACAGGAAATTATAACTTCCCATATCATAACCTGCAAAAAGAAAAAAAAAAGGTCATGTCCATTAAGTAAACATAGCCACTGATGCCCGCTCCGTGTCCGACATCATGTAATGATTTCAAGATCTTAACCATGTAATCAGCTGTAAGTGTTATGAAGTAAAAAAGTTAGAGGAAATTCTGTACTCCACAAGAATCAGAATCCAACCGATAAATAACAAGGGAAGTAACAATGAGAACTGTCACCAAATAGGAGTCACAACTAAGGTGTATTTTCATCTCACAATTTCGATAACGGACAGTAATAACAGTGTGTATTTGGACGGATCCATATATAGGCGATAAACAGTCTTCGTGCATCCACGAATCTGTGATGATACATTTACTCATAACCAAAACGTTTTTTTTTTTAGTCAAAGAATGTTTATTTTGACCGAAGGTGTTTTGTGTGTCCATTTTTCGCGGTTGTGTAATCACGATTAGTTCCCCTTTCGATTTCTTAAAGAAAAAAAAACAACTTATTCCTCTATCCGTTAAGCTACGGGCTCTATAGAGAAGATCAGGGTGTGAAATATACAAGGTCAGCAGATTATGTTCTAAATAGAGACCCAGCGAGCGAGCAAATGAGAGAGTAAGAGAGAAAGATCAGAGAAACAGAGAGATGCAGCGAATTAAAGAATAACAGACAGAGATAGTCAGAGACCGAGGGAGACAGCGAGTTAGAGAGAGAGAGAGAGAGAGAGAGAGTGAGGGCAGAGTTAGAAAGAGACAGTAAGAGAGAGAGGGAGAGAGAAGGGCAGAGTTAGAAAGAGACAGAGGGAGAGAGAGGGCAGAGTTAGAAAGAGACGGTGGGAGAGAGAGGGACAGAGTTAGAAAGAGACGGTAAGAGAGAGAGGGAGAGAGAGGGACAGAGTTAGAAAGAGACGGTGGGAGAGAGAGGGAGAGAGAAGGGCAGAGTTAGAAAGAGATGGTAAGAGAGAGAGGGAGAGAGAAGGGCAGAGTTAGAAAGAGACGGTGGGAGAGAGAGGGACAGAGTTAGAAAGAGACTGTGGGAGAGAGAGGGACAGAGTTAGAAAGAGACGGTGGGAGAGAGAGGGAGAGAGAGGGACAGAGTTAGAAAGAGACGATGGGAGAGAGAGGGAGAAAGAGGGACAGAGTTAGAAAGAGACGGTAAGAGAGAGAGGGAGTGAGAGGGACAGAGTTAGAAAGAGACGGTAAGAGAGAGAGGGAGAGAGAGCGACAGAATTAGAAAGAGACGGTGGGAGAGAGAGGGAGAGAGAGGGACAGAGTTAGAAAGAGACGGTGGGAGAGAGAGGGAGAAAGAGGGACAGAGTTAGAAAGAGACGGTAAGAGAGAGAGGGAGAGAGAGAGGGACAGAGTTAGAAAGAGACGGTGGGAGAGAGAGGGAGAGAGAGGGACAGAGTTAGAAAGAGACGGTAAGACAGAGAGGCTAAGAGGAACTGGATGGAAGAGAGAGACAGAGGAGGACACAGAGCGAGAAATTGACGGTGAGAGAGACTAAGAGGGACTGGATTTGAGAGAGACACAGAGCGAGAAATAGACGGTGAGAGAGAGAGAGAGAGAGAGGGGGGGGGGAGAAAAGGACATACAAGAGAGCGTAAGAAATAGAAAGAGAGAAAGTGAGACAGAGAGAAAATGGAGATTAACAGACAGCTTAGGAAATACAGGGAAGAGGAAGAAAAGCACTAAAATCTCTCTCTCTGTCTCTCTCTAAAGGGCAGAATGTCAGACGGGCCTGCGTGCCCAATTCTTAACCCTTTTGAAATAAAGATCAATCAATCAATCAATCAATCAATCTCTCTCTCTCTCTCTCTCTCTCTCTCTCTCTCTCTCTCTCTGTTTTCTCATTTTAATGTCTTAAAACTTCCATATACCCTCTTTCTTCACCCTGACTACCACAGTTCGGACTTTAATGACAATGAGTTTGGACGCGAGCACGATGGACACCTCTGTTTCTCCATCCTCTTATCTCTCGCTGAGGGATCAGACTCGACACCGACGGCAGGCCGACCGAAACTTTCTCTCTTCCCTGAAGTGTTTCTTGGAAACCAGACACGTCGTAAGATCCTGTCGAACGAGATGGTAGCAAGCGTAATTCTAATAGTGATGTAGCTTACAAGAATCTTCATTTTTATGCCCAATGAAAATCAAGAAAGCCACTCTTCTTCTTCTTCTTCTTCGTTCGCTTCTACCACCAAGATCGTCCCGTGATCCTACTGAATTTACTCATGTGGTTCTCGCGATAATCTCAATTAGGATGGAGGCTCAGAGCATCGGAGGCTTGAGCCCATATTCTCGGTGGGTCACAGAAGCGGGATAGCGTGACACTGTGGTTTTCGTTGCACCAGTTTTGTCTAGAGTTGGACTTTCTCACCGGAAAACCTCGATGTGTTTTGGATGTCAGTATATCTCCGCCGGATGAGAGGTGGTTGCCCATCCAGTCAGCGTTGGACTTTCTCACGGGAAAACCTCAGCGTGATTTGGATATAATATATCCCTGTCGGGTGAGAGGTGGTTGCCTATCTAGACTGCACTGGTCCAGTGTCTCCGACTTCAGCATTTTGTGGTCGTGGCTGCTACCCTTCCTGGTGGTGACCAGGACGGAGCTTTTGTCAAGGAGGACGAATCCTCGCCATTAGTGAGTTTCACCCATGGGTTAAGCCGGTTTAGGCGTATTATCCCAGTATGGGTTTATATAGGACGTGACCAGCCTCTAGAGCGGAGGTACTGTGATATGCGTAGCCATCAAATTTCACAACTGAGTTAAGCCGGTTTAGGCATATTGCCCCAGTACTGGTGGGTATATGACGTGGCCGGGCTCTAGAGCAGAGTTTCCGTGGTATGAGTAGCCCTCACCGTGAGTCTACTGCCAATACCGATTAAACTTCACTTAATCCTTTCCATCACCTTCTTCACAGCGGCGCCGCGATGCAACCCTGATCACATTTGTCTTCACTGGCCGGGAGGAATTACACTCCACGCGTGGCGGCCGAAGAATCTCGCCAGCAGAGTCTTAGTTTAACCCCTGGGTTAAGCCGGTTTAGGTATTTGAGCCAGTATGGGTGTATAAAGGACGTGGCCGGCCTCTATAGCAGAGGTGCCGTGATATGAGTAGCTCTGACCACGAGACTACTGGCTACTTCACTTAATCCTTTCCATCACCTTTTCCACGACGACGCCGCGCGGCAACCCCAATCGCATTTTTCTTCATTGGCCGGGAGGAGTTTCACCCCACGCACGGCAGCTAAGAATCTTGCCAGCAGCGAAGAAAGCCACTGAAACCAGTTTTGATAATCACTGTCGCTGGAAGTCATCAACTTTTGGTACAAGAGTATGAAATGCTGAGTCCGTTCCACCTTCTTCGCGACAGGAAGATAGCTTTCATCGGCTAATTTTATTTTCCTCTTTCTTTCTTGGATCTCCCTGGTACTGCGTGCTGGCGTTCTTTCCAGCCGATACGGTGAAGATGTTGAAGCACAGCATCATTTCGGATTGGGAGCGGGTTATGGCTGCTACTTTCGGTCCCTGAGTGAAAAAAAAAAGAGAGAGAGAGAAGCAGGGACTATACAACATTTCTTTATCAGATTCCACCACCACGGTGACCATCATGATCCTTGACCTGTTAGCCAACCGAGAGATGGGACAGGGTCTTGGTCAGCTATGGTTCACCCTGGCTCCAGAATGTCAGCTACAGGGCACTGATTGCCAAATCAGACAGTGTCTATATCCTCTAGCATTTTGCTGACGCCAGATTCAAATAATTTTGTTTCGTCTCCTTTTCCCCGGGCTTGATTCTTAATTTTTGTAAAAAAAAAAAAAACCCACACAAACCTGACCTATTCTATTTTTATCCACTCTTTTTTTTATAAATATTTTTGTGAAGAGAGTGCAGCGAATTATAAAACTTCGGGTTTTCGTGTCTAAATTTAGAAAAAGGTGAGATATCACCAACAGGTGTGCGAAATGAAAGACAGCAAGATTTCATAAGTAGATATAATTAGAAAGTCGAAGAAATAATAACCTACAGGTGGTAAAATAACAATGAGGAGGCGGCAAATTATTACCTGGGCGTCTTTAGGGGGAAAAAAATACCAACTTGCGGGGGGGGGGGGGGTGAAGTATTACGTGCTGAAGGGAGGTAATTAGCTCATGATATAAAACGTACTTCGAGATAAACACAGGACAATCTGTCGAAGTTAATTACTAGCGCGGTTTATTATGCTGACAATGTGTCCTCGCTGTTTATATACGGGAAAAATGGCAGCTTTGTCATCATCATCATCATTATCATCATCATCATCATCATCATCATAATCATCATCATCATCATGTGCCCTGCCGACTGGCGTTGGCTATTATGCTTCTCCAGAGTACACGATCCTTCATGCAGGCCATCAATTCAGTTGGTGATCTCCTCTCACACCATCCTGTCAGACTGTCCAGTATCATTTCTCTTGGCCTTCCTCTTGATCTTCTTCCTTCTATTTTTCCTGTTGTTATAATATTTTCAATGCTCCCTCTTCTCATTGCATGTCCTATGAAAGTACTTTGTCTCTGTCTTATCTTTTTTACAAGGTTTTTTGTCTCTCCAGCTCTTCTCATACATTCTTCATTAGTTATTTTTGCTGCCCAGGGGATTCGTAACATTCTTCTAATAAACCACATTTCTGCTGCTTCCAATGATTTTTGTGCAGACTTGCCTATTGTCCATGATTTATTTAATATAACAAGGTTCAATATAGCATTTTAGGACTCGTTTTCTAACATTCATTGATAAAGATGTGTTAGCTAATATGTTTCTCATTCTCTGAAATGCGGTCTTTGCTTGGCCTATTCTGTTCCTAATTTCTGTTCTGCATTTCCCATCTGAAGTTATTACTTCTCCAAGGTATTTGAATTTCTGCACCTGCTTTAGAATAGTTCAGGAAAATCTGTCGAAGTTAATTACTAGCGCGGTTTAGTATGCTGACAATGTGTCCTCGATGTTTATATACGGGAAAAACGGCGAAAGACAAACGGTAGCTTTGTATAAAGCAGATAATTCCGGCGAACTTAAAATGGGAGCCAAGTTTTCTGAAACAGACGGAAGCTATAAAACATTATTCTTACAGCAGCTGTGCTGATTACGTTTAGGTGCTGGTGACCCGAAACCTGTTCAGTGTGCTGGTGACATCAGGTAGCTGCAGTAGGTCTGCTCACAGTTAGTACAGATATACGTAAGGCTCAGAGAAGTGGAGTCGATTAAGACGAGACCGTCTTATCTGAGGTCCTTCCACGGAAGTAACGAAAGTGTGCCACGTTTTAAAGTTGGAAATAGCTGCAGATTGTGACCTGTGTCGTCGTCGTCGTCGTCGTCATCGTCATCATCATCATCATCATCATCATCATCATCATCATCATCATCATCATGTGCTGTGCTGGTAACGAATAACAATAATTTTTTTCCATAGATTTCCCTCCCTCTCTCTCTCTCTCTCTCTCTCTCTCTCTCTTATTTTTCATAGCTAATTTGGTGACTTTCTGCAAAACCATAACTTGAGACCACTCCATGACCTTCTGATTCTCTTTCTGTTCATCTTTCCTGCTTTTATGATGTTTACAAGGCATTTCATTCGCATTATATATGCAAAGAATTTTGATTGTAATTTTCTTATAATTTTAACTACAGTATTGTTTTCCAACACGTTCTTGTCAACACTACACAGTATAAATAACTTCGTTTCTCACAACCAATACCAGTCTTCCGTAGCTAAATCGCTAAAGACGCACGTCAAAGTGCAGTGCCATCTGGAAGATCATGGGTTCAATCCCTGGATGGAAAAAAGCAACAACACTTAAGACCTCTAGGAGTCATGACCAAAAGGGGCCCACCCCTCTTAGAGTGTCAGGAGTTTAATAGGACCGAAACACTTATCTGGGGGGGGGGTACTGCCTCTGATTATCTAAAGGAGTAAAGGAGTTGTGTTGTTGTTCTGCTCTCTACAGTAGAGAGTTTCCTGCATACAGTATCGTCTTATCAACCATTTTATCAAGATGTATTTCGTAGTCTCTCATTTAAGGATTTATCCCGGGATTTGTATTGCTTCCGTCAAGGCGCCAGTCCCCAATTTTAAAACACGTGTTTCGTATTGTCCAGTACTCTTTTCTTTGATCGCTGCATGTTCGGAAATAAAAGGAATTTCAATAGTTTGTTCGGAAATAACAAGGAATTTCAATAGTTTGTTCGGAAATAAAAAGGAATTTCAATAGTTGGTGAACAGTCGAGAGGGAAATTTGAGGGAAAAAACAATGCGGTACTGTTGGTCATTATATGATAGCTGCCTAGACCGAATTAATTTCTCCTCTATATAATTAGTCTTTACTTTCTCCTGTATATAATTAGTCTTTACTTTCTCTTGTATACAATTAGTCTCTACTTTCTCCTGTATATAATTAGTCTTTACTTTCTCCTGTATATAATTAGTCTTTACTTTCTCCTGTATATAATTAGTCTTTACTTTCTCTCGTATATAATTAGTCTCTACTTTCTCTTGTATATAATTAGTCTCTACTTTCTCCTATATGTAATTAGTCTCTACTTTCTCCTGTATATAATTAGTATCTACTTTCTTCTGTATATAATTAGTCCCTACTTTCCCATGTATATAATTAGTCCCTATTTTCTCTTGTATACGATTAGTCTCTACTTTCTCCTGTATATAATTAGTCCCTACTTTCTCCTGTATATAATTATTCTTTACTTTCTCCCGTATATAATTAGTCTCTACTTTCTCTACATATAATTAGTCTCTACTTTCTCCTGCATATTATTAGTCTCTACTTTCTCCTGTATATAATTAGTCTCTACTTTCTTCTGTATGTAATTAGTCCCTACTTTCTCCTGTATATAATTAGTCTCTACTTTCTCCTGTATATAGTTATTCTCTACTTTCTCCTGCATATAATTAGTCTCTACTGTCTCCTGTATATAATTAGTCCCTACTTTCTCCTGTATATAATTATTCTCTACTTTCTCCTGCATATAATTAGTCCCTACTTTCTCCTGTATATAATTAATCTCCTACTTCTTTAATCTCCCTGGAACTCCGAGCTGGTTGTCTTTGCAGCCGATGCTGAGGCACAGCATCATGTGAGAGCGGGTCATAGCAGCTATTATCTTCAGTGTCTGAATGGAGCAAAAAAGCAAAGGGGGGGGGGGAAGGTGTATGGTGGGGTGGTCAATACTTCTTTAGCAGACACCGCTGTCGCTGGGGACTATGACGACCCCTGCCCTGCTACCAGGCTAGGCCTGTTTCTAGGGGGGCACCAACGGAGAGGTGGGACAGGGTCTTGGCCAGAACCTGACGCCAGGATGTTAGCTATGGGTCGCTGACTGCAAACGGACAATGTCCTCGCCCCCGGAATGAATTTCTCCTCTCTCTCTCTCTCCCTCCTTTCTCTCCCTCTCTCTCTCCCCCACTCTCTCTCCCCCTCTCTCTCCCCCTCTCGCTCTCTCTCTCCCCCTCTCTCTCCCTCTCGCTCTCCCCCCCCTCTCTCTCTCTGGACCTTAAGGTGTTCAAGGCAACCTCACGGGTTTGTAACAAACGCATATCCTTCGTCTGTTTTTGTTTGGTCTTGCCCAGGTAAGCGCTCTATTACTCAACATTCTCTCTTTTGTTTTTTTCTCTCCATGTCACTTTTGGTCTGCCCATATTCCTGTTTCCTTATGGCGTCCACTTCAGCGCTATTTTTTTTATTATGAGCTACCAGTCATCCAGAGTATATGCTCCAAACATCAACAATGTCTTTTCTCAAAAATCGAAGTCATGGCTTCATCAATATTTCTATCTGCAAAGTGTTATTTTTTCTGATATTTGGCTAAAATATTCGTCTAATAAACATTTAGTCTGGAAGGAATTCATTTTGTTTTCTATAGATTTGGCGTATAGAGTATATTAATTAAAAAAATTGCTTCAACAGAGTCGTATTTCAACGAGAGCTCTGATACAGAAGGAAAAAAAAACTAGTTGAGCTGTATCTCTAACAATTGTTTCACAAGCACAGATTACTGTTTTAACCACTTTCTTATAAACATTGAAACTTGCGGTGTTCAGCTGACGTGCAGTTCTGTGCTTTCCGTGCAATTCCAGTAAATTTTGTCCCCAGTAAAGTTTCCTTACGCTTAAAAAGTCACGTTTCCGATGCTTAAAAAGGACCACAGGGTAACAAGCTCATTACACAGTAATTCGTAGGTGAACAAATATGCACTATTACTTACCAACACAACATTGCAAAACAAAAACAAAAAACCCCACAATTTTCTTCAGAAAATATCACAACTGTTTCAGTTTCCAAACTACACTTCAGATATTAAAAGGTTACAGCAGATGGATGATACTTTTCTTTTTTTTTAATAATAATATCATTCTGCTAAGAAGGATATCCTTGTTGCACACTTATCAATTGAACTTTACTATCCTCTCTATGCATGGGACTCTGGAAATTCCCAAATAAGTACACAGAATACTTCATTAGTAACAGACGCTATAGCTATTGTACAGGAACACAAAGAAAACTCCAAGTGCTTTTCTTCACGGCCCTCAGAGATTCCTTCGACAGTCTCGCAATCGCTTATGTTCCCAAGAGAATCTACCAGTAACCTCCAACCAAGGCCAGTGATCAACACGCAAAAGGGGACATAATAATCGATGTGTGACGTATTATATTATCGACTGACGCAACAAGACAGCTCAGCACCCGGATCGAACCCCGAACAAACGTGATAATGAGGCAGTGTTAGCGCTGTTGTTGTTTTGTTTTTGCTTTGTTTTTTCAGCATATTTGCACAACATACTTCTTCCACAAGGTTTCTGCTACAGCCATCCTTCGGAGTATAACTGGACAGATACCGTCGAATCAAAGAAAGGTGGTTGAAGCTACTTCACCGATGACAATAATAGTTGAAGTATACTGTATAGAACGAATGAATGAATGAATACTGTATAGTATTTAACCAGTGGCGAGAATGATTCATTAATACTGTAGATTACTTAACTCTTTTACTCGCGAATTAATTTCCAAGCCTCAGACAGTCATTTGCATGTCCCTTGCGGAACTTTGCCTTCCTAACAGCTCTCCTGTAGTCCTTTCGGTTGTAAGCAAGATGTCCTGCTGCTGATGTAGATTATCAACGATGTCTTGCAGCCATTTTCGCCTTGGTCTTCCTCTCTTTTTTTTTCTCCTATTATGTTTCCTTCCAAGACGGTCTTCTCTAGATTATCACGACGTTTAATGTGTCCAAAATATTTAAGTTTTCTCTCTTTAATCCTTTTTACTAGCCAGCCTTCTTCGGTATTTAGTTCTTGTAGTTTTGTTAAGTGTCCAGGTCTCACAGGCATGTTGCGATGGAAAATATGTATGACTTTAAAAATCGTATTTCTGTAATTCTGTCTGTTCCTTTCCACAGCTTCTTTATTTGTTTTACGTTCTGAAGAGCGATAGATGTCATCAATTTAATTTCCGTCATTGTATCTCCATTTTTAATTACTAATATTCCAAGCTCTGTTAGAAATTTGATGAGAAATTTTGGTAGAAAGGAATTGGGAGAAAGTTACTTTACGATTTAAAGATATGGGATGGGCTAGAAATGGGCTAGTTTTCATTTTATTTGGGCCTTTTCTATATATCGCCCTGAGCAGTGATATCAATAGGTATGCAATATCTACCAACCCTGTCAGTGTTCTTTCGGAGTGAAAGAGTTAACCAATGACAAGAATTACTTATAGATTTGTTCCTTACTGTCTCTGCAGATGAAACGAACTCATCCTTACTTTCTCTGCAGATAAAATGAACTAATCCTTACTTTCTCTGCAGATAAAATGAACTAATCCTTACTTTCTCTGTATATAAAATGAACACATCCTTACTTTCTCTGCAGATAAAATGAACTCATATGCTTTTGCTTCTTTTTTCTGCAGTAAACTATAACGCCTACTGCTAGTGCTACAGTATTATAATAACGCATACCACTATTTCTAATTCTGTGCTACTGTTACTATTACTTTATACAATCTATTGTTTCAGGATTTATCTCGTTTTTATTATAATTATTAGCATTCATCCCTTGCTTTCTTAAGATCTCGCTTCTTAATGATTGTCCAATAAAAGTTGTCTTGTTTTCTTACAGTGTTAATTAAATTCTTTGATTTTTTTTATAGTGCATGTTCTATTGAAACATTCTTCTTTGTTAGCTGTATAGGGTTCACTTAACATTCTTCATCGTTTCTGTGCTTAGCTGTTCATGGCACACTTAACATCCTTCATTGCTTGTGTGCTTTAGCTGTCCAAAGTACACCTAACATCCTTCATTGTTTGTGTGCTTTAGCTGTCCAAAGTACACTTAACATTCTACATCATTTACACATTTCATTGTCCAATGCACTGTTTAACATTCTTCCTTGTCTGTGCTATTAATTGTCAAAGGTGCTCCTAACATTCGTCCTCTTTCGACGACTTAGCTATCTATTATACCACTAATATCTTCTAAGAAACCACTATCATCCAATAGGAACAATAATAATAACTTTATACACTGTCATAAGTGATATAGCATTGTTTTTAATCCGTTGTTCTAATTAACGTTAAATTCATCTATGCAGTCATGACATGAAACGGGACCCGTAGCTAGAGACTACGACATTTAGATCAAGGTAAACGTAACACACTATAACTCTAAACAAAAATCTTTTAACTCTTTCACTCATGAATTGATTAATGTTCTGCTAGAATAAATCCACCAGCATGCAGTATAAAATTAAACGGAACCATTCTAAAGCAGGTGCAGAAATTCAAATACCTTGGAGAAGTAATAACTTCAGATGGGAAATGCAGAACAGAAATTAGTAACAGAATAGGCCAAGCAAAGACTGCATTTCAGAGAATGAGAAACATATTAGCTAACACATCTTTATCAATGAATGTTAGAAAACGAGTCCTAAAATGCTATATTGAACCTATCTTGTTATATGGAAGTGAATCATGGACAATAGGCAAGTCTGCACAAAAATCATTGGAAGCAGCAGAAATGTGGTTTATTAGAAGAATGTTGCGAATCCCCTGGACAGCAAAAATAACTAATGAAGAATGTATGAGAAGAGCTGGAGAGACAAAAAACCTTGTCAGAAAGATAAGAGAGAGACAATGTACTTTCACAGGACATGCAATGAGAAGAGGGGGCATTGAAAATATTATAACAACAGGAAAAATAGAAGGAAAAAGATAAAGAGGAAGACCAAGAGAAATGATACTGGACAGTCTGACGGGATGGTGTGAGAGGAGATCACCAACTGAACTGATGGCCTGCGTGAAGGATCGTGTACTCTGGAGAAGCATAATAGCCAACGCCAGTCGGCACGGCGCCTGATGATGATGATGAAAATAAATTTTGATGAGAAAGATTGGTAGAGCACATGGATGTTACTCTACATTTTTTTAAAAAATGAATTCATTTAGAAATGTAAAGGTAAAGGTAAAACTCTTTGTTTCCATGTCATTAAGGCATACTGGGGAATACCTTGTTTTCCTTGACCTTCGGCACAAGAAAGTGTGATGCGGTCAGTATCACGCCTGGCCGACGTACCTTCCCAGATTTCTCTGGTACCAATTTTTAGAGGCTGGGTGAACCCAGGGGCGCTTTTGGTGTATACCAGAAAAAAAATCCCACTGCTGGAACTGAACCCGATACCACCGGATAAGTTAGAAATGTGCTACTTTTTATTCTATTGAAATTTTGACTAAATATCGCTCTAAGCATTGATTCTCATTGGTGGCCGTTAAAGATCTACCAACCCTACCAGAATTATTATGGAGTGAAGGAGGTATAAAAAAATAATTGATCTTTCTCACCCCATACCCCTGTATCTCCGATAAATAAATAAATGTTGCAAAACATACAACATGACGTGGTGCATCACGTGACTGACTATAGGCGGAAGTGCTAGTTAAACTTAGATGGCGCCACAGGTTGGCGCTTATTGTCCGTGAAGTAAATATATTCACTGAACGTTCTGACATCGATCGACACACGCACGGAACAGAATCACAGAATCTGATTGTCACGAAACAAAGAGTAAATCGTTTTATTGTGGCCGTCATCTGAGAGGAGTATACGGGAAAAAATAGGTTTAAAAAAAACGTAAAGAAAATAAAAGTGCAAAAGGGGGAAAGAAAATAAACGATGGTTGTAACAGTATTTAACCTAAGGTCAACATTTCGTATCTTTATATAAAGCCCACAGATGAAGGGTTTTCAAGCTGTGATCTCAGTACCCTTGCTTATTATCAAAGTGACTTAAGACAAAAAAAGTAGGCTTTTGTAATACAGTAAATCACATAAGACAAATGTTCCTCTGACGCGTTCAGTTTCACATGCTCAGCCATCAAGACAAACAGGATAGTTGCCCGCATAAACTTCATCGACTCCAGGAAACCTTCTTGTGGGTTTCTTGTTTTCTATCCAAGCTCTTTTCATGTGGCCAAACTTGACCGCCGCTTTAGTCTATATAAAGGACATAGGTTTGCACGATGTACTGTCGGCAGTGAAGGAGTCCTGGGCCTTCGTTGGCATGGAAACACATCTTTCAAACACACCCGACCGTCCGATCGTGTAGGTCATAGTATATACTCGTATATTTCAATATATTTCTTCTTGAAAGCTGTGGTAATTATACATATCTTTGCACTACCAATTTAAAGAATCTAAAAAACTACAGACTCAATGTACTTCTCGTATGTCTGCGAAGTGACGTTAGAAATGGGAATCTGTATTAATCAGTTAAGCAATAATTAATTAGCATAAGAACTTCTGGGAACATGTTGTGTACTTTAAAGAAAGAAACGTTACATCAGGGGGTTGCAGGTGTTTACTTAACGAAATAAGAAGAAGCAGAAGAAGAAGAGGAGGAGGTGAAGAAGAATAAAAGAAGAAGAGAGAGGAGGAGAAGGAGGAGAAGAAGACTAAGAGAAGAAGAAGACGAGGAGGAGGAGGTGAAGAAGAATAAACGAAGAGGAGGAGGAAGTGAAGAAGAAAAGAAGAAGAAGAAGAGAGGAGGAGAAGGTGAAGAAGAATAAAAGAAGAAGAATAAAAGAAGAAAAAGAGGAGAAGACGGAGGTGAAGAAGAATAAAAGAAGAAGAAGAGGAGGAGGAGAAGGTGAAGAAGAATAAAAGAAGAAGAAGAAAAGGAGGAGAATGAGGAGAAGAAGACTAAAAGAAGAAGAGGAGAAGGAAGTGAAGATGAATAAAAGAAGAAGAAGAGGAGAAGGAGGTGGTGAAGAAGAATAAAAGAAGAAGAGAGGAGGAGGGGGTGAAGAAGAATAAAAGAAGAAGAAGAGGAGGAGGAGGGGGAGGTGAAGAAGAATAAAAGAAGAAGAAGAGGAGGAGGAGGGGAGGTGAAGAAGAATAAAAGAAGAAGAGGAGGAGGAGGGGGAGGTGAATAAGAATAAAAGAAGAGGAGGTGAAGAAGAATAAAAGAAGAAGAAGAGGAGGAGGGGGTGAAGAAGAATAAAGAGAAGAAGAGGAGGAGAGGGGAGGTGAAGAAGAATAAAAGAAGAAGAAGAGGAGGAGGAGGGGGAGGTGAAGAAGAATAAAAGAAGAAGAGGAGGAGGGGGAGGTGAATAAGAATAAAAGAAGAGGAGGTGAAGAAGAATAAAAGAAGAAGAAGAGGAGGAGGAGGTGAAGAAGAATAAAAGAAGAAGAAGAGGAGGAGGAGGGGGAGGTGAAGAAGAATAAAAGAAGAGGAGGAAGTGAAGAAGAATAAAAGAAAAAGAAGAGGAGGAGGATGGGGAGGTGAAGAAGAATAAAAGAAGAAGAAGAAGAGGAGGAGGGGGAGGTGAAGAAGAATAAAAGAAGAAGAGGAGGTGAAGAAGAATAAAAGAAGAAGAAGAGGAAGGGGAGCTGAAGATGAATAAAAGAAGAAGAAGAGGAGAATGAGGAGGAGGAGAAGATGACTAAATGAATGTACTTACTGCTGGCAGAGCTTCGGATGAGACACGAGTTTCTGAATAAATTCGTCAAGACCGTCTCGTCTGTGCTGGATAAATTCTGGGTCAAGGTTACCAAAGATTTTTTTGCCTGGAAGTCGAAGATTTGCTTCCGGATGAAGTTTCTTAATCTGAAAAATTGAAAATATGCTAGAAAAATATTTGAAAATATGTAATACGGCGGTAAAAGATTTGGCATAATTTTTTTAAATGAATAATTCGTTCTCATAAAATACGGTAGGATAAGGTGGTGAGAATTTAAGGAGTATTTATGTAAATTATAAGCGGTAGAGTAACGAAGTGATTAGTGCACTAGTCTCTCATGGCGTGCTTGATGGTTCGAGGAAGCGCTCCCCTGTCACCGAGGCGTAGATCTGGGCACCTGGCTCCTTCTGTAGACGGAGATGAAGACAGACAGGCAGCCAGTGATGAGTTCCACCACATCACCCTCGAGTGTGCTGACAGATAAATGGAAAGCATTGCTGCTAATACCAAATCCTTTGTGTGACTCTGTAGTATAACAGGAACATCTTCACCGTACGTGAATTATGAAATTACTGATGTCTTGCTTCGTCTCGCCTTCTACCTCCCTGTACCTGTGAGCTGGTGTTCTTTGCAGCCGATGCTGTGAAGTTGTTGAGGCACACCATCGTATCGACGTGGGAGCGGGTTATGACAGTTAATTTTTCAGTACCGAAATGCAGGTTAAAAATCAAGGGGGGAGGGTGGTGTGCAAAACTTCTTTAGCAGACTCCACCACCATGGGGACCATGGCGACCCCTGCCCTGTTACTGGGGGGGGGGGGGTACCAACGGAGACGTGGAACAGGGTCTTGGTCGGGTATGGTTCGCTAAACCTGGGGCTTGCATATCAGCTATGGGTCGTTGATCGACTAATCGGATAGAGTCTTTGATGCACACCCCACCCCGCGAAATCCTGAAATTATTTATAAGAGTCGTTATTGAATGCAGCAATCATAATTTATGTAAGGCTAACTTGATACTATAAGACGTGCATAATTTAATCTCAGTCTGCACAAAAATCATTGGAAGAAGCAGAAATGTGGTTTATTAGAAAAATGTTGCGAATCCCCTGGACAGCAAAAATAACTAATGAAGAATGTATGAGAAGAGCTGGAGAGACAAAAACATCTTGTCAAAAATATAGAGACAATGTACTTTCATAGGACATGCAATGAGAAGAGGGGGCATTGAAAATATTATAACAACAGGAAAAATAGAAGAAAGAAGATCAAGAGGAAGACCAAGAGAAATGATACTGGACAGTCTGACAGGATGGTGTGAGAGGAGATCACCAACTGAGCTGGTGGCCTGCATGAAGGATCGTGTACTCTGGAGAAGCATAATAGCCAACGCCAGTCGGCACGGCACCTGATGATGATGATGATGAAATGAGAAAGAAAGATATTGTTGTATAGCTCGTAAATGTCACAGGTCCATTGAATGGCCTTCATTTTTGTACCAGGGCACGCAAGTGTCATGGGAAATGAAAGAGCAGATCGGCTGGCCAACCCAGTTATCAGAGAAGGAAGGGCAGGCGGCTGATCGAGCAGATATCATCGATGCTGTAAGAGAAGCTGGTAGGACAAAGAACTTCACTGACAACTGTGAATCGGCGTCGTTGTCAAGAATGATGGAAGCTGGGGCCGAAGCTTGGCGTGGCGAAAAATGAACGACTAATTGAGAGTTCCGGACAAATGATCAAACTACTTAGTACAAGTGTAATCCGTTACCGTTCGCTGAAGGAGATATTGAAGAATAGATCGGAATACTAATGGATGCGTTCGGAGTACTTGGATGATAGTCATTTTAACTACCAAATTAAGTAACTAACAACTCACACAGACATTACATCAAGAAATATTTCCTGCGATGTTTCCAACATACATAAATCAGAGTTATTTCACTTCCATTACAGAGTTATCTCCTCCATTATAATCCTTTACCACCAAAGCTTTTCATTACATTTACCATTTCACTATCCCTTTCTTTATACTCTCTCTCTCTCTGAAAGAATGATAGCGTTGGAATAAAGGTGAGTGAACAGGGTGAATGTTAGAATGCCTTGCGTGCCCAGTTATTCACCATCTGAAAATGAAAGTTCATTTGTTCGTTTGTCCTCTCTCTCTCTCTCTCTCTCTCCTCTCTCTCTCTCTCTCTCTCTCTGAAAGAATGATAGCGTTGGAATAAAGCTGAGTGAAACAGGGTGAATGTTAGAATGCGTTGCGTGCCCAGTTATTCACCATCTGAAAATGAAAGTTCATTTGTTCGTTTGTCCTCTCTCTCTCTCTCTCTTTCTGTCTCCTTCCCTCTTTCTCTCTCGTTCCATATGCATGGAATTGTAAGTATTATGCTGAACTGAAATATATGGATTTTTTTTTAGCGGGGAGGGTGGGTGGCAAATATGTGAATTCCAGTATAAACTATAGATTGCTAAAGAGTAGAATACTCAGTAAAAATGTGACTATTTAAAAGTCTGCTACATTTAATGTTTTGTTTCGTTCCTTTCACTTTCTCCGTAAACTGCGTCGTTTCTTTTTTTTAATTTAACATAACGTACAAAATATGCAGGAGAATACAGAACTAGGGCATTTGAAAGTCGTTTGCTGTAATGCATGACATAACCTTAAAAGTAAGTAATTATTTGTAGCTGCTCCAGTCGTTTCTAGCCATGAAATGACGTACCACTGGAGCACGACCAGCCTTTCTATGTGTTTAGTCTAGCTTTCATTACTTCACGGTCTTGTCCTATGTCTTGTCCAGGTGTTTCTCTTCATCCTGTTCAAGCTCTTAGCGAAGAGTATGTATTTCTTTCTCCCCCCCTCTCTCCCTTCTCTCTCTCTATCCCTCCATTCTCTCTCTCTCTCTCTTTCTTTTATGAACGATAGACAAGTGAAAAACAGTGCTCTTTTTGTCTCTTCATTAACAGCGAAATCAGAAAAAAAAGCTGCAAAGAGAGGCAAAGAATATGGGGAGAGAGAGAGAGAGAGAGGAGGGCCGGAGACATGAGGAAAAGAAACTAAATAAATAAAGAACAGAACGAAAGAACAAAAGTAACAAAGAACGTAATTTATTTTCGAATTCTCAACATGAGCCCACGAAACTTGATAAATAGGTAACTCGCAGAAGATTTTTGGTACTGCTAAGAAAAAAGGCTTTCAAAGAATCTTTTTTTTTTCTCTCAAACTAAATCTGTGAAAATTAAAATTATTATAACATAAACATTTCTCAGTTAAAAAAAAATACGATTTTCTGGTTAATATAAAAAAATCTTTAAAAAAAAAACACTAAAACTATTTTTCTGGTTAATATTAATAAGAACTATTATAAACGTAAGCAGTCACTGAAGTGATTCGTTCTAAACATCAGTTAAAACACATGGAAGGAAACTCAAACTTGCCAGAACCAAAGCCTTTATGTGAACTGATATAAAGTGAAAGCCCACGCTGTAGCCATTCTGACACAGTCACAGACCAGTACTACTGACCTTATTACCCTGTGTCCGCCAGATAAAAGCACATCCGTCAAAAAAACACTGATCAGGACCGTTGTTCAAGGCTCACAATTCAACAGAAAATGGAAGATAAGCTACCGCAGTCGTGACTGACAAGCGCTGCCACATAAAAACAAGATATGTTTACAAAACTCCCAGCGTTCAGGCCCACTCGAATGTGGAGGCCCTCGTTCAAAGATTCCAAACTGGAGAATGGAAACGAGGGTAGACTAAATAAGTACTACATGTATCAATACCTAGATAAACACACACACACACACAGACTGCGGCTGACTGTAAGCAACATGAATTAAGTGTACGCCTGAAATTAATGTACAACGTACATGGAAGTTGAAGTATTTATTACGGCTAGGTGGGGACAGGGTCATTTCAAGGTGAAAACTTAAGAAAAACCAGCTCGTACACTGTGACCGTGTACAGTTTTAAACGCCTGGAACGCTTTAATGTGCAGTCTTGTTTCCAGCAGTTTCCTCCCCTTGGGTTCATTGGCCTTAGTTAAATCACCCTCAAACTGATTGTTGATCTTATTTTAATATCATCTAACCCACGTAATACATGCTCAAATGCTGCCACGCTAAATAATAATAATAATATTAAAAAAACACGCCATTTGCTGTTCTCGGTTCAAACTGTTTCAAAATCCCATTCACTATTTTAAAAAAAAAATTACTAACAAAGTCCATCTTTTAAATTCAGCAACTTGATCCAGTAAATCACACTGCGCATTCACCCTGTTTTCCAGACGCTGTGTAGTAAAAACCGAAACTTCGCAACATATCCAACATTTAATTAAAACTTTAATCTCTTCCTGGTTCCTTAAGTCTGTGCCTACAGATCAGGCACTCAAACAAATTCAAGCCAGCAAGCACATAAACACTTAACACACAATCTGAGGTATTTTGTGTATAGGTAGAGCCAGCTATTTGGCTGAGCAAGACGCCCTGTGACACGCTCACACACAAAATTGTTATGATGGTCATGTTCGGTACTTGTTGTTATAGTGAGACTAGGCTAGAACATCGATTTCAGGTAAATCAAACAGAAAAATCATTTGATATTGTGAGAAAAAGAGCACGTGGCGGAAAGGAGGGAGTGGGAGTGTAACAAACTGAAAAGCCTACGGCAAACGAAGCACAGTGCAGTAGTCGGGAAAGATGTGAAAGGACATACAGAAAAAAATTTTCTTACTAAAAGAAATGATCAACAGACGTACAGAGAGGAACTGATAGAGAGACATTCAGAAGGACGTACACCGAAAATGGCGGAGAGAGAGAGCGAGAGAGAGAGAAAGGGAAAGACTCACGGCCGACCAGACCTGACGGAGATAGACAGAAAAGCAGGCCGCGGGAGGTAGGCAGGATGGTTGATACTACCAGGTTGATAAATAGAAATGTTACCAGGCAGATAAAAAGGTAGGTAGGTTGACATGGGTGAAAACAAAATGACAGACAATGAGAAAACAAACGAGTCACTTAACAAAACGACTTGAAGAATCAAAACTCAGGGGTGGCCAAATCATATACCAGGGGTGGCCAAACCAAGACTCGCGTGCCACATACGGCTATGTGACATGCAATGTATGGGTCGTGGAAATATGCTGGTTGAGCTTCTTGTTTTTTTAAAATTTTTTTTAAATAAAAAGTATTTTTTAATGGTAAAGCTGTATAATTAGTTGCCAGGTTAAAACAGTGCACTGAATTAAAACGCAGTTCACGGTGGGTAAAACATATTAAAGACCTGAAATATTAATATTTTAATACTAGGTTTCAAGAAAGGGATCAAAGAGATTTCAAATCGGCAAGGATTACAGAGGAACTGTGCTGGAGAGCCGCCTTATTCTTCTTCTTCTCCTCCTCCTCCTCCTCTTCCTCCTTCTTCTTCAGCTTTCCAGTGCATAAAGTTTTACTGCTGCAGATAAAATTCACTTCCATTACTTCCATATTCATAATCTTCTCTCTCCAAATTGGTGACACCAATTTCCTGTGTGTCATCTTCTATGCTGCCTCTCCATCTTTGTCTTGGTCTACCTCTCGCAACAGATTTTTCATCTCTTGTACATACATTATTTACGTTTGTCTGTTCTCTTTCATTCTTTCTACATGACCCAATCAGAGTAATCGGTTCTGTTTCAAGATGTTTACGAGTATAATCCGCAGTGACTTTAAATAATCTGGTAATCGGGTGCTGACAACCCATACATTATTACATCGTGTGCGTTTGTGCGTGCGTGCGTGCGTGTGTGTGTGTGTGTTTCTTGATATTTATATCAAAATTTTGTAACAGTGCGGACAAAATATAAACATGTGTTAAATATCTGTTCTGCTCTTTCAGTTCTCAAACAACGCAAATCTACTTTACGTAAGTCTGCCAAATTCCTATAATATATAAAATCTGTAATCGGTGCTTTCAAATTCGTATCACAAGAAAGTAATCGCAGTATTCAGTACTCACCCGAAAATATGTTAAATATGGCCCCAAAAAAATGTAGACAAGGAAAATAACATTTACATCTAATTAATACATCGAGTAAGGCACACGTATTTTCATCTGAAAATTAAGAACTTCAAAAACAAAACGATACACAAAAATGGGACACAGATAATTAGGCAACTTACCCCCCCCCCCCCAATCCTTTTAAATTATGTCCGTGATTTATGTAAGTTAATGAATTCTCCGACGTTCCATTACGTCAGATAGGGCTGTAAACACGGCCGTAGTGGAAACAGACAATGTGTTGACTTCTCGTGTAAACAACAAAGAAAGCGACACGCGTTCCTGTGAACATTTTTTCAGTGGTTTTAGATTTCATGCTCTTGCTTTTGAAAACTTTATGAATATTTTATGGATTCACGTCAGCTCTATAATCCTCTCGAAGCAAGCAAGCGCGCGCGCGCACGCACACACACACACATACACACAAGTCCATTATAACACAATCCTGTGATGGGATTAGTCCGTATGGTTATGGTATCTTTGATACAGCCTTGTCTCATCATGAGACGTCCCTTTCAGTCTCTGTCAGGGGTTACCAAAACTGGGTCTGTGGAGAGTTCTATCTATTATTACAAGATTATGTACCAGAGAGAATCAAAAGAGTAAAGGCAGTTTGAAAACTACGCGGTAACCACAACAGATACAAGCTGATGCAATACAACACGTTCGCAATGGCTGATGGGTAGTTCGAACACGCCAGCGCATCCCTCCGCTTTGAGTAATGTTGAAGTCAAGGTCAAATAAACATAGACGCTCCGCTGCGGGATTGCACTAATGTTGAACAACGCGCCGTAGTGAGACCTGTTTGGCAGAGGAAGTGAAACCTGCTGGAATTTCATGGTAGGTTGCTGGGTCTGTACTGACATGGAATCCTCCAGGAAACAGAAAACGAGGAAGACCTAGACTTACTTGGAGAAGAGAAATTGTGACAGTGTGCTCAGAGATAACAGATGCACATAGAAGGAAGCAGAGAATAATTCCAAGAACAGGGATGACTGGAGAGCCTTTATCCGTGGCCTATACTCTCAAAGAAGTGAATGATGATGATGACGATGATGATGATGATGATGATGACTCTGTACGATAGTGAAAACACCATGGGTCAAAGAAAAGTTTATGAATGGGGAGAAATGTTTATATAGAGAGGGTGATGTAACCTTGGAGTTGATTTACTCACAGTTACCGGTATGCTGCTTTTGCTGTTCGATTATCTTTTGTAGAAATATTTGCGCTATGTAGAGGGGAGTCATTCATTCATTCATTTGCATGTCCCTTGCGGAACTTGGCCTCCCTAACAGCACTCCTGTAGGCCTCTCGGTTGTGAGCAAGATGGCCTGCTGCTGATGCATCCATTTGCAGATCGTCAACGATGTCCTGCACCATCTTCGTCTTGGTCTTCCTCTTTTTTCTTTTTCCCATTACGTATCCTTCCAATACGGTCTTCTCTAAATTATCATGACGTTTAATGTGTCCAAAATATTTAAGTTTTCTCTGTTTAATCCTCTTTACTAGCCAGCCTTCTTCAATATTAAGCTCTTGTAGAATAGATATATTTGTTCTTTTTTTGTGTCCACGATATTTGGAGAACTCTTCTGTAGCATTTACATTCAAAGGCATTTATGTGTTTCTCAGCTGTTGTGTTAAGTGTTAAGGGGAGTGTATTTTGAAAAAAAAAAGGGGGGGGGGGGTGCAGAGACGCTGAATCATCATTGGCTTTAGAGGACTGTAATTTGGAAAAAAAAATTACAGAACTGCTACGCACACGTTTTGCTTTTTCTGTAAGCTGAATTGTGATTGTCCTAGAAATCAGTGTTTCCCAAACTGGGCGATGCCGCCTGCCTGTGGGTACTGGAAAGAACCGGGGAGGGAGGATTAAAGAAAAAGGATCAGTAGTGGGCAATGGAGGAAAAGGAGGCAGTGGGGGGAGGGGGAGGGTGAAGTTGAGGGAAAATGAACCAGCAAACGTGAGCAGTAATACTTTCCTTCTGAGCACTTTTCAACCTGATATTGAGAAACTTGCGTCCTTGCATGAAACTCATCCATCACATTAAAAGCTGAGAAAATAATGCCGTAGGTGAGTTATAAATTTACTCCTTCGTACTGTTAAATAAACTGGTTTGCTAAGTGCAGTTTTTTAGCTGTGTATTGCATTTCCTAGTATAATAGGTCATTGTACGAGTAGTATATAAGTTCGGGGGGGGGGGGGTTGAATAAATGGCTCGTGAGAAAAGGAGGCGGCAGCTCGAACAAGTCTGGGAAACACTGCTATAGACTAACTTGGTTATACTGTAAGCTGTCTTTACTCCTGAAAAATCTGTTGTGGTTATCCTGTAGATTAACTTGGTTATCATGTAAGCTGTCTTTACTCCTGGAAATCTCTATTGTAAATATCTTTTGGTTATTTTGGAGATGTCTCTTGGTTACCCTAGAGATGCCTTTTCATTATTCTAGAGATGCCTTTTCATTATTCTAGAGATGCCTTTTAGTTATCCTAGAGATGTCTTACAGTTATCCTATAGATGTTTTTTTTGGTTTTCCTAGACATGTCTTTTGGTTATCCTAGAAATGTCTTTCAGTGATCCAAGAGATGTTCCTTATTTTCCTGTATATGCCTTTTATTTATCCTAGAGATTTCCTTCCATTATCCCACAAATGCCTTCTGGTTGTCCTACAGACGCCTTTTTGAGAGAGTTTTTGAGCATAACTATTCTTGAGAGCTACAACAGTGCCTTCCCGTTGCTTTCTGTCGGTATGTGTACGTACCCTCCGTGAACAGAAAGACCTTACTTTAAACATCAAAAAGACAAGAGACTATGGTTATATCTAAAAAACAGAACCCACCAAAACGCAGTATAAAATTAAACGGAACCATTCTAAATCAGGTGTAGAAATTCAAATACCATGGCGAAGTAATAACTTCATATGGGAAATGCAGAACAGAAATCAGGAACAGAAAAGCCCGATCAAAGACTGCATTTCAGAGGATGAGAAACATATTATGCAACACATTCTTATCAATGAATGTTAGAAAACGAGTCCTAAAATACTATACAATCTTGTTATATGGAAGTGAATCATGGACAATAGACAGGTCTGCTCAAAGGTCACTGGAAGCAGTAGAAATGTGGTTTATTAGAAGAATGTTGCGAATCCCCTGGACAGCAAAAATAATTAATGAAGAATGTATGAGAAGAGCTGGATAGACCAAAAAAAATATTGTAAAAAAAATAAGAGAGAGACAATGTACTTTCATAGGACATGCACTGAGGAGAGGGGGGGGGGGAAATTGAAAATATTATAACAACAGGAAAAATAGAAGAAAGAAGAGCCAGGGGAAGACCGAGAGAAATGATACTGGACAGTCTGAAGGGATGGTGTGAGAAGAAATCACCAACTGAGCTAATGGCCTGCATGAAGGATCGGGTACTCTGGAGAAGCATAATAGCCAAAGCCAGTCGGCACGGCACCTGATGATGATAATAATGAGAGAGTTCTTTAGTCACAAATGTATAGTTTAAAAATTATTTTAGTTAAAATGAGACTGTTGTATGGTCATACTGATGCACAGGTAAAAATTCATCTGAAAGTGTCTTTTGATTACATTGAGATTGTGTATAAAGTTACCTACGCTTGGTCACTGCCTGCCTGAATCATTACACACTACCAAGTGACTTTTGTAACACCCTGTACATATGGAGCGTAACTTTTGCTTATACTAGGGCATATGACAATCCAAACACAGTGTCTTTTGGTTTCACTAAGGAATATCTAAAATCCAGAAAAGGTGTCTTTTGGTTTTATTTAGCTTCATGTAACGACCCCAACACAGTGTATCTTGATTACAACAAGCCGCATGTAACGACCTGACAGTGTCTTTTGTTCACGGTAATGAGTATAAACAATCCAGACAGTGTCTTTTGTTTAAATTGAGGCGCATGTAACAACCCAGATGCAGTGTCTGCTGGTTACAAAAAGGTGCATGTAACGATCCTGACACAGTGTCTTTTGGTTACACAGAGGGAGTATGTAACAACGTAGATAAGTTAAGGCCACGGTGAAATATACACAAGCAGGCCCTTAACAGTTTTCGACTTCTTCTTCTTCTCTCTCACACACATATACACACACGCACACACAAAAGGATGCCTTGACCTTTGCACCGAAAGAATAAATTATATCCTGTTGCTCAATCCGCTACGTTGTAAAGCGAGGGTACATTAATTGAGGCGTCCATTATTTAATTAGGCCCCTACCCCTCTCCCCCCGGGTGGCGTACATGAGAATTTTTGTTTAGAATTTGGCCTAACTAGGATGTACTGAAGGTGAGATGATAAGTGGCCGCGGCGTCGGGTTTTACTGTTGGACTTCTTTAAAATTAGACGTGATGGAAGCCGTTGAAAATGTTGAAGCTGAGAACATTACTGATGCTGTAGTTCCTTAAAAAAAAACAGCTGAGAAACACATAAAAGCCTTTGAATGTAAATGATACAAAAGAGTTCTTCAAATATCAAGGACACCAAAAAGAACAACTACATCCATACTCAATCAAGTGCCGTGCCGCGTGGCGTAGGCGATCATTTCTCTCCACAATTCCCTGTCTTTAGACTTGATTATGATATCCGCCGGCGACTTTCTTCCTAGCCACACTGACGGTCCATCCAGTAACTTCTCTCTCTGTCTTCCTCTGTCTCTTCTTCCCTCAATTTGTCCACTTGCCACAGTGTGTTACAATTTTCATCTTCTCAGAAAATGTCCTACAAATCTCGCTTGCCTGCCTCTGATCTTTGCTGTAATTTGCCTTTTAATTCCAGCCTCTCTTAAGACTTCTTCGTTGGTGTCCTTAGCTGTCCATGGTATCTTCAACATTCCTTTTATGAACCACATTTCCATGGTCTCCATTTTTCGCTGTAGTCTCTTATTCAATGACCATGCTTCACATCCATAAAACAAAATTGGCTCGATGTAACATTTATGTACTCGGAATCTTGTTTCCATTGATATGGATCTGTTCCACAAGATGTTTCTAATTTTTTTGGAATGCTGACTTGGCCTGAGCACTTCCGCTTTTTATTTCATTGTGACATTTCCCATCAGCTGTTATAATTGTATCCATACTACATGAACTTAATATTCAGGAAGCCTGGCTAGTAAAGAGGATTAAAGAGAGAAAACTTAAATATTTTGGACACACTAAACGTCATGATAATCTAGAGAAAACCATCTTGGAAGGGTACATAATGGGAAAAAGAAAGAGAGGAAGACCTAGGCGAAGATGGCTGAAAGACATCGTCGATAATGTGCAAATGGATGAATCAGCAGCAGGGTATCTTGCTCACAACCGAGAGGCCTACAGGAGAGCTGTTAGAGAGGCAAAGTTCCGCAAAGGATATGCAAATGACTGGCTGACAGTAGTTCCTAAATGCTTCTTTGCACTGGATGTGTCCATTTTCATAATTTTCATGGCTTTGTGTGTGTGTGCGTCTGTGTGCGCGCGCGCGCGCGTGCATGCGTGTGTTTGTTTTGTTTTTAAATTTCCCTTCTTATTATATTTTATATACAGTATATTGTGAGATCTATGTCATCATCTACGACAGCCAGAATCATTACGTGGTGAACTCAG
This sequence comes from Achatina immaculata, assembly GCA_009760885.1. Taxonomy (NCBI): domain Eukaryota; kingdom Metazoa; phylum Mollusca; class Gastropoda; order Stylommatophora; family Achatinidae; genus Lissachatina; species Lissachatina immaculata. Next base: position 46,187,836 of record CM019720.1, on the reverse strand, counting down.
ATTTTTTTTTTTAACTTTTCCAATCTCCAGGTTCAGTTTTCTCTTTTCATCTGGTGTCCCAGGTAAGGCAGGATCTTTTTTTCTTCAGCTGTTCTATGTCTTAGCCGGATCCTGGTTGGTTGAGTAGTCAGGCGCTCGGTGTGCTAATCCGGTGGTACCGGGTTCAAATTCCAGCTGTGGGGATTCTTTTCTGATGCCACCACAGCAACAAAAAGGCCCAGGGGTCCACTCAGTCTCTAAAACTGGGTACCAGAGAAATCTGGAGAAGTAGCTGCGGCCAGGGCGCGATACTGACCACAACAGGCTTTCATGTGACGAAGGTCTTGGAAATACGGGCCTAGCACCATTTCCCCAATGTGCCTTAATGACATGGTAACGAGAATTTTAATTTTTACCTTTACCTATAAATGATACAGAAATTCAGTGGTAGCAGGTTTTTCCGAGTTTCTTTTCATGCACTGCGCTCCAGCAAACAGTGTTTAGTTTCTTTTTTCTTGTCTGTTGCAGTGGAAAGATGGTGTAAGGTCAGCGGATGCTCTATGTAATTGCCTACGTGTGAATCTAAGAAAGAGGCGCATGAAATGATGCAGAACGGTGCAGGCATAAACTTACCACCACTCTTATCAAACGGAATTTCAGTTTTCTCTCACATGCCCCAGATGTTTCCTGCACAGCGAGAGCTGATGGTAGGAGCGACCACGGTAAAACTAACACTGCCAAGATGGTAGGAGTGACCATGGTAAAACTAACACTGCCGAGATGGTAGGAGTGACCACGGTAAAACTAACATTGCCAAGATGGTAGGAGTGACCATGGTAAAACTAACACTGCCAAGATGGTAGGAGTGACCACGGTAAAACTAACACTGCCAAGATGGTAGGAGTGACCACGGTAAAACTAACACTGCCAAGATGGTAGGAGTGACCACGGTAAAACTAACACTGCTAAGATGGTAGGAGTGACCATGGTAAAACTAACACTGCTAAGATGGTAGGAGTGACCATGGTAAAACTAACACTGCTAAGATGGTAGGAGTGACCATGGTAAAACTAACACTGCTAAGATGGTAGGAGTGACCATGGTAAAACTAACACTGCTAAGATGGTAGGAGTGACCATGGTAAAACTAACACTGCTAAGATGGTAGGAGTGACCATGGTAAAACTAACACTGCTAAGATGGTAGGAGTGACCATGGTAAAACTAACACTGCTAAGATGGTAGGAGTGACCATGGTAAAACTAACACTGCCAAGATGGTAGGAGTGACCATGGTAAAACTAACACTGCTAAGATGGTAGGAGTGACCATGGTAAAACTAACACTGCTAAGATGGTAGGAGTGACCATGGTAAAACTAACACTGCTAAGATGGTAGGAGTGACCATGGTAAAACTAACACTGCTAAGATGGTAGGAGTGACCATGGTAAAACTAGCACTGCCAAGATGGCAGGAGTGACCATGGTAAAACTAACACCGTCAGATGAAAATGGCTGTATGTGTTAAGGTAGTTCTATAAAACACTAAGACGAAGAGGGAAAAAGAAAGAAAGAAACGAAACGAAAAAAAAATCATTGTTATTTCTGAATAATTTTTCCCGTTGTTGTTTGTTCTTTCCCCTGATAGTAAATCTTTACTACAAACATTCACACACACCCCCCCCCCCCCCCCCATTTCCTGCCGGTTAAGCTTTTACAGATAAAGGAAAAGAGACACATTAAAAGAAATGAAAGCAGTGCGGTCCAAAAAAGCACAGATCTCTACAAACTTCCTGTGACGTCAATGTCTGTAAACAACCATTTTTCAGCCTCATTGTGAAATAAATTCCTTGAGATCAGTCAAGGCCACTAGGTCAAAAAGAGGACATTTCCAATGAGAGGTCTAGATTGATTTTTACGTCTAATTTTCCGTGAAGTTTTCTAATTCATAAAATTATTGTTCAGCTACAAGGAAATAATTTTAACCAGGAAGTAAGATAACAAAAATTCAGAAACAATTAATAGTCCCTTGCGCTAAGTTAATGTTAAGTATGCCAGTGTATATACTACGTTAAAGTATGCCAGTGTATATACTACGTTAAAGTATGCCAGTGTATGTGATGTGTTAAAGTATGCCCGTGCATGTACCGTGTTGAAGTATGCCCGTGCATGTACCGTGTTAAAGTATGCCCGTGTACATACTATGTTGAAGTATGCCTGTGTACATACTGTGTTAAAGTATGCCTGTGTACATACTGTGTTGAAGTATGCCTGTGTACATACTGTGTTGAAGTATGCCTGTGTACATACTGTGTTGAAGGATGCCTGTGTACATACTGTGTTGAAGTATGCCTGTGTAGATACTGTGTTGAAGTATGCCTGTGTACATACTGTGTTGAAGTATGCCTGTGTACATACTGTGTTGAAGTATGTCTGTGTACATACTGTGTTGAAGGATGTCCGTGTATGTACTGTATTAGGATCTTGATATTGTGGCTTCAGTTCAGAATAGAGATGAGGTGGCTTCTCTACTCCTTGGACCGGACGCAAGAGAAAGACCCCGAGATCTCATAAAACTAGTCTCTCCTTTCCAAAGTCAATCTGCTGCCTGCTTCGTTGAAGCCTCGGGTACGGCGTCCAAGTGAATGCGCATGAAGAAGCGTGCAAACCTCAGAGAGAGAGAGACACGGAGAGAGAGAGAGAGAGAGAGTGAGAGAGAGTTGTAGGAAGGGCTCGCTTTGCAGGTCTTGATAAGAGTATTATTTCTGCTTCGTAGAGTATACACTAAAAATTTAAAGTAACATAACACAGGAGGGAAAGATGCAATAATTCAAGACACATGTAGGAAAGATGCAATATTTAATACACAGGATGGAAAGATGTAATAGTACACAGGAAGTACAGATGCAATATTCAATACACAGGAAGTAGAGATGCGATATTCAATACACAGGAGGGAAATATGCAATATTCAATACACAGGAAGTAAAGATGCGATATTCAATACACAGGAGGGAAATATGCAATATTCAATACACAGGACGAAAGATGTACTTTACTGCAAGATTCGGACAAGTCAAGAGCTTGTTTGAAATTGCATCTTCCGTATTCAACACACAGGAGGGAAAGATGCAATATTAAATACATATGGGGGGAAAGATATATTATACGATACACAGGAGGGAAAGATGCAGTATTCAGTACACAGGAGGAAAAATGCACTTATCTAAGAGTCTAACCAGGGATTATACTGGGAACCACCATGAACTAAATGCTTGAACTAACCAACGTGGGAGTTAGCATAGCAAAGTTTAGATTTTAAAATCATTTCACACAGAACAAAGGAGGCCAAGCCTAAAGTTCATAAAACTGCGAATACTGGGAGGATTTTTAGTTTAACTCTTAACCGCCCAAACAACATTCATTACCTTCATTCATTCATTCATTTGCATGTCCCTTGCGGAACTTGGCCTCCCTAACAGCACTCCTGTAGGCCTCTCGGTTTTGAGCAAGATGGCCTGCTGCTGATGGATCCATTTGCAGATCATCAGCAATGTCTTGCAGCCATCTTCGCCTTGGTCTTCCTCTCTTTCTTTTTCCCATTATGCACCTTTCCAAGACGGTCTTCTCTAGATTATCATGACGTTTAATGTGTCCAAAATATTTAAGTTTTCTCTGTTTAATCCTCTTTACTAGCCAGCCTTCTACAATATTAAGTTCTTGTAGTATAGATATATTTGTTCTTTTGTTGTGTCCATGATATTTGAAGAACTCTTCTGTAGCATTTACATTCAAAGGCATTTATGCGTTTCTCAGCTGTTTTGTTAAGTGTCCAGGTCTCACAGGCATATGTTGCGATGGGAAAGATGCATGCCCTTAAAAATCTTATTTCATGACTTGTGAACATTTTTTTTTATTTAAAAAAATCTCGACCCGATTATTCAAGAGAGAGAGAGAGAGAGAGAGAGAGAGAGAGAGTGAGAGAGAGAGAGAAAGAGAGAGGAAGACCAGGGCAAAGACAGGAACAAGACAGTGTTGATGAACTGCGAATGAATGCTTCAACAGATGGGAATCTTGCTTACAAACAGAGAGGCCTTCAAGATAAGTGTTAGAGAGGCAACGTTGTGTAAGGAACGTGCACATGAATGAATGAAATGATTATTTTATCATGAAATGACGAAGCGATGGTCTTTCAAGCATTTTCGATAATTCAAAATTACGAACTCCCAAAACGGAACTAACCCTCATATTCCAAGATTTAAAAAAAAACATTTCTGGAAGCCATTCTTCCATAGATTAAGAAGTCAAATTATTCGGATGGTGTAATACTTTTTTTCCCTCTCAATATAACGTCATTGATTTTTTTTCGGGGGCTGGGGGGGGGGGGGGGGGGAGGGAGGAGGGGGTGGGGGGGGGGAGGTGTTCAAAGACAATCTGGCCCATGTGTGACAACTGGACCAGTATAAATGAATTTATGTCTGAGTCTGTGAACCAAATTGGGCTCACTGTAAGTAATAACCCACGGCAATGCCAAGTGACCCCAGCCAGGAAAGCCTCTTTTATTCCGCCGTGAGAAAATTCTCCCGGGGAGTATCTAAGCTCCTCAATAACTTAACATTTCCGCTCGTCTGGGCCATATCTGCAGTTTTTTTTTTTATTAAGACAGAATAAATGTGAAGAAAAATTAGAGAATTGCTGACACGCAGACTGCTCAACAAAGAGACATCATTTCTAGGGGAAAGTAATTTTGCACAAGCTCCTGACTCGTCCGAATCTTGCAGCAAACAATGAGAAAAAGAGTAGCCAGTTCTTTGTATTGTTGGCGGCTAATCGAATACATAAACTAAACCAGTGACCAGACACAAGGGTCGAAAATGCGTTCAATCACGTGATGAACTCACTTCTTTCCTTCTTTTCTCTCTATCTGTGTCCAGCTTCAACCTCTAAAGTTTCAAATAGGCTAAAGACAAAAGAGCGACCGAGACACCTAGGGCAAAAGATATAATGCTCACAATTTCAACAACCTCTCTATACTTTTACTACATTGTGATGTACTGTAATCAGATTCAAGCCTGGTTGCTTTTCTTTTCCCTTGTGCCCTTTTTATTCGAACCTTTCTCATGAGAGGCGAGTGCGCCAAAGAATGTTTGGAAACGCTCTGTTTATGACCAAGGGTTTGGATATATGTACAGAACGGTGCACCTGCACATGATCAGCATATCCAACAAGCCTTGTCTTGATTATTCTTGTATTAGTATATAATGTTGCATAGGCTGTAAAACCTCACATAGGTTTAACTGGCACCGCCCCTGCCTGACCCTGTACATATGTTTATCTGGCACCGCCCTTGCCCGACCCTGTACATATGTTTATCTGGCACCGCCCTTGCCTGACCCTGTGCAACATGTTTATCTGGCACCGCCCTTGCCTGACCCTGTACATATGTTTATCTGGCACCGCCCTTGCCTGACCCTGTGCACACGTTTATCTGGCACCGCCCTTGCCTGACCCTGTACGTATGTTTATCTGGCACCGCCCTTGCCTGACCCTGTACATATGTTTATCTGGCACCGCCCTTGCCTGACCCTGTACATATGTTTATTTGGCAGCGCCCTTGCCTGTCCCTGTACATATGTTTTATTCCTCTAAGTAATGGCCCCTTGGCCCACAAACCTAAAGTACTGCGGGCAAGTGAATGCGCATAAGGAAGTGGGGAAGCCCTGAGTAAGAGTTGTTTGGTCATTGATTGCAAAGCTTAACACCATTGATGACAACTTCTGAGCCGTTCGGACAACTGAGAGTTGTCATATCGTCTGAGAGAATTTAGACATATACTCATCGATAAATATGGAAGTAATTCCAGCTGTCTTTCCCAATTTTTGGCATTTCATGTATTTTTGGCACGTCCATTTGTAAGAATGAGAAAAAAATTGGAAGAGGTGGAGTTTTGAATATCTTGGACCATTACTAACTAATAATGGAGATACAATGAGGAAGACATCTATCGCTTTTCAGAAAGTAAAAAATACTAAAGAATCTGTAGAGAGAAACAGATAGAACTACAAAAATAAGATTTTTAAGGGCATGCATCTTTCTCATCGCAACATATGCCTGTGAGACCTGGACACTTAACAAAACAGCCGAGAAACAAATAAATGCCTTTGAATGCAATTGCTACAAAAGTCAGTCAGTCATTTGGATGTCTTTTGCGTAACTTTGCCTTCCTAACAGCTCTTCTGTAGGCCTCTCGGTTGTAAGCAAGATGCCCTAGTGCTGATGCCACAGAAGAGTTCTTCAGATATCATGGACACAAAAAAGAACAAATATATCCATACTACAAGAACTTAATATTGAAGAAGGCTGGCTAGTAAAGAGGATTAAACAGAGAAAACTTAAATATTTTGGACACATTAAACGTCATGAGAATTTAGATGAGTCTTGGAAGGGTACATAATGGGAAAAAGAAAGAGAAGAAGACCAAGGCGAAGAGGCTGAAAGACATCGCTGATAGTATACAAATGGATGCATCAGCAGCAGGGCATCTTGCTTACAACCGAAAGGCCTACAGGAGAGCTGTTAGGGAGGCAAAGCTCCGCAAGGGACATGCATATGACTGATTGTAAGTCCTATTGAGTCATAGAAATGTATGCTCCTCATGTCGAAGCGAACAGTTAGAGATATCACTTGACGTCTTCATGACACACTGACTCATCATCATCTTGTTACATGCATTACATTTTACTGATGTCACTCCAACGAGCGACTTATGTTCTCTAAGCCTGTTCTTGTCTGAGATGTCGAATCTGGGAGAGTTTATCTAGCAAGACTAATGTTAACTGTCTTTTGTAAATACAAAGTTACTTATCTGACGCTAGCTAATCAGGGTCAGGAATACGAACACTGAATATTGAATATTGCATCTTTCCCTCTTGTGTACTGAATATTGCATCTTTCCCTCCTGTGTAATGAATATTGCATCTTTCCCTCCTGTGTAATGAATATTGCATCTTTCCCTCCTGTGTAATGAATATTCCATCTTTCCTCCTGTGTAATGATTATTGTATCTTTCCCTCCTGTGTAATGAATATTGCATCTTTCCCTCCCGTGTAATGAATATTGCATCTTTCCCTCTTGTGTACTGAATATTGCATCTTTCACTTCTGTGTACTGAATATTGCATCTTTCCTTCCTATGTACTGAATATTGCATCTTTCCCTCCTGTGTACTGAATACTGCATCTTTCACTCCTGTGTGATGCATATTGCATCTTTCCCTTCCGTGTACTGAATATAGCATCACTTAAGCCAGAACGGACACTGACAAAGAAAGATCTGGCAAAATTCTCTCTCAAGTCCTTTAACTTTTCTTCTGCACTTCTTTGAGTCTTCATTATCTTCTCTGTTCTCTTGCCGAATAACCTCAACCCGGGCAAATGCTTCAGGATCTACGGACAATGGAACAAAATAAAAGCAGTTACCTTTAGGACAAATATAATCATAAATTCCCTGAATTGTACAAGTGTTCTCTAGCCAAGTCCGTATGACAAGTATCTACAGAACAAATGCCCTTATCTTTATGTTGTCCGCAGCCCAGGCGAAACACTCAATGAAACCGTATAAATTAAAGCACTTAACTTGTTTTTACCTTTTTTTTATTATCAACTAACTCCTGTGTGACCAAGCAACCACTTGACCTGGAAAATCCGAAGCCACCATGACACAGGTGATGTCATGCTGCATGTGGCAAAAAAAAAGAAAGTGCAGAATGGGAAAGGGGGGGGGGGGTGGAATACACCAACAATGACCCCATAAACAGTGACCCCGTAAAAGAAGAAGAAGAATGAATGAATGATCTTTATTTTAAAAGGGTGAAGAATTTGGCGCGCAGGCCCGTCTTGTATTCTGTCCTTTATTATATCATCTTTCATTCTTCCCACACACTCGATTGAATAAGATATACGAAATTACATATATATATATATATATATATATATATATATATATATGAAACTATGTGAAATATAAATATACAGATTACATGAAAAAAAAACCAATCTAAGAATGTAAGATGAAAATATTACATTCACAAATATAGGATAATGAACTACATAAGAAGTAACTGATCTAACAAGATAACGCGCACACACATGTACATACATACACACACACATACACACACACACACAAATACATTTTCAATGGAGTTCTTCTGACATTCCACTCTCGCATATTTACTAAGATAATTTCTAACAAGATACAAGATCTAACAAATTATGTTTAGAACTATGTTCTTTTAGAACAGAACTTGGTGGCTGGTGAGTCACGGTATTAGAGGCAGGGTATGAGAGGAGGAGGAGGAAGAAGAAGAAGAGAAGAAGAGAATATGAAAGGGATTGCTCTTTGACAAAATCTATGTTGGTAGATTGTGTATACTGTATATTATGTAACCGTAATGGGTAGATAATTGCAGATGAATGTTTGTGGTATTGATTTAGAACTGGCGGAAAGAACAGACGAGAAAGAGAAAGATACATTCAGAAATGGCAGTGATATTCCCCCCCCCCCACCCGTTTCGTTTGCTATTTTGTGCCCTAGACAAAGACTGCCCTAAAAAGTAATTGGCATAAAATCGTGCAATTTACAAACAACAACCTGTCTCATGGGTGATCAGAAAAACGAGATGGGCATATGTCGGTCATATGATGAGAAGAAACAGTCAGAAAATCCCAAAAACAAGCTATCAACTGGAACACAACAGCCCGAAGAAGAAGACAAAAAAAAGAGGTCGACCACGTGAAACTCTAAAGAGGGCATTGTTAAGAGAGGCCAGTTTAGTGGGCATAATATCCCTTGATGAGGTTGAAAACCTCCCAGAGAAAACAGGAAAACTTGGTAAACTACCATGCGAGCCCTATGTGACGTTTAGCGGCACGGGAAGGATGTAAGATGAAGATGTAAGATTCTGAGGGCTGCCATCTCAGGGGGTTGCACAATGGCTTATTGTTAGTGCTGGGCCAGCGCATATCTCATATGTAAGGAACATACGCATATACTGAGTACGTGGCATAATGAATAAACACAATTCAAAACTGCACTCAGGATCTTATAAAAAACAAAACAAAAAAAAAACCCAAACAAAACGAAAACTATAAACTTAATGACGCCATTATACATGAAATCAATCAAGCAGTCACAATCGCGCCTATCACTGCTCGCAAAGACAGCCCGAAGGAAAGGTCGCGCCGCCCACGTGTTCGTCCTACTGTAGCTAATTTTTGAAACAAATAATCAATTATTTAATGCTAACATACAAAGTTTGCCCCCGCCGTTGTTAAAATTCTGAGAAGAGCAAACATGGGGGCTTGCAGTCACATGTCACTTCAGCGGTGAAAGGGCACTCTGTCATAGCTCACGTGTGGTAGCCTGTGCGTGAATCGCAGGAACCAGTCAATTGTTCAAATCGAGTACGTACGAAATTACTTATAATACGTTCGAATACAACGTGGATGGTGTCTATGGTTATGTATTATATAATGGGGAGAGGTGGTTTCTAAGAAGAATGATGAGAATACCTTGGACAGCCAAGAAAATAAATGAAGAGGTTCTAACGGAGGCTGGACAAAAGATAGAAATTATGGCAAAATTCAGAACACGACAGTCCAGATTTGTAGGGCATGTTTTAAGAAGAGGCAGACTTGGAACGCCTATAGTGACAACAGTAGAACTGGAAGGTGGGGGGGGGGGGGGGGGGGGAAGGGACAGAGGAGAACAAAGAAACAAGATGGACTAAAAGAGTGGCACGTAGGACGGTCTAAAACACATCTTACAGAAAGAGCAAGGGAAGAGATGATTGTGGGAATAATGACGACCAACGCTTAATTGGCATGCACCAGAGAGAGAGAGAGAGAGAGAAAAGTGAGAGAGAGAGAGAGAAGAGAGATAGATAAGAGAGAGAGAAGAGAGAGAGAGAAGAGAAAGAGAAGGGGCATAGATGGCTGTGTTAGAGGCAGTAGCGGGTTGTCTGTTAGACTAACAGACTTCTGTCTCAGATCAGAAAGACAAGGAAAACAAAACCGCCAATTACAGATTATTGTTTAATAACTCTGAATCAGGAGATGAATAGTAATGGAAATGGAGGCCTTGATGAATCGTACTAGAGATGGGGGGGGGGGGGGGGAGGGGGGGTTATGTTTAGCCCCGAAGGTTTGAGTGGTTGTTGATCTGCCACTGGTTGGAGATCTGATCTATACGAAGACGAAATCACATCTGCCGCAGATAAAGGTCTAAAACAGCGGTTACCATGTTCTTGAGGCCGAGAGAGCTCCAAGTGACAACGCTTCTTCTTCTTCTTCTCATTCTTCTTCTTCTTCTTCTTCAACAACTTTCCAAGCCGGCTGCAGATAAAATTCGCCTCCATTTCTCTCTATTCCTAATCTTCTCTCTCTCCAGTTGGTGACACCAATTTTCATTATATGTTCATCTGCCTAACGCTGTTCTTGACAGACAGACAGACAGACAGACAGACAGACAGAAAGACAGACAGACAGATAGATAGATGTAAAAGGCTAATACACGTGTAATCTCTTTAAAAACGAGAATTAACTAAAGCGAGAGTAGGGAGTAGAGAGAGCGAGCGAGAGAGAGAGAGAGAGAGAGAGAGAGAACGAGAGAAGAGAGCAGAGAACGAGAAGGAGAAAAGAGTGCAGACAAGTGTGCGCAAGAAAGAAACAGTAAATCACTCTCGCACATACACACACATAAGCACACACACACACACACCATATATAAACACATATTTCAGCTCTGCTATCTACGCTGGTCCACTTCCTTTCGGGGTCATAGGTCAACGTTCACACGCTATATTCCTCCTCGTGCTATCTGTCTTCCTGTCTTATTCATGACCTTGATTAGCTAGCGCCAGATTATCAGGAGTTTTCCTTTCTGCTCGCGTGACCTTTCCCATGCGTCCCACAGAGGTTAGAAAAGCTGCATGCCTGTCTTACATCTTTCTATTGCCCGCTAGTTAGAATCTACCAAGAAAGCTGTTTTAGTTATAGAAAATGATACAAATATTTCAGAATGCTGATACAAGAAATAATCTTGGGGGTATGGGTATTCCTTTTTCTTCAGAAATCTTGTATCTGTATAATATAACACTGAACTGAAATGGATGGCCATTAAAATCACGACATTTTTATTAACAGAATTTATGGCGTGTTTTACAACTACACCACGTGATCTCATGAATACGATTGCAGGGCATGTAACACACAGCATGGACAAGATTTTCGGTCAAGTTCAGTTATTAGGGTGTTACGAAAGCACAGCAATATATGTCACCGTTTTGGCAAAATTTCGGTGTTTACACACCTGAGGCTTTTAAACTGTGGGTTTAGTTGCTCTATGCCTTGGGGCTCCTTCCCCCCCCCCCCCGCATGTTTTGGTATACCTACTTGCAAGTGTACGTCCGAGTGGCGAACTGGCTAGTGCACTAATCTCTCATGGCGAAGGTCGGGGGTTCGAATCCGGTCGGAGGGCGGCGGCCCCCCCCCCTCCCCCAGTCATCCAGCTGTGAAAATTGGTACCGGTTTTCTTCTAGAACTGGAGAAGGAAAGGCGGTCAGGCGTGATAATGACCACATTGAGGTTGATTTACCCTCCAGCGCGCTGATAGATCAATGGAAATATGGACACTAACACCATAATCCCTGTCTGTAAGGCACGACAGGTTACCCCTACTTCTACCTTTACATGCATGTCTAATATACTATCCTTCTATTAGTCGCCGTTGATGCCTCTTCGAAGAGTTTGATTCTGGGTGCGTCAAAATAAACGCTTGAAAATAGTTTATCATCAGATGACTTTGACGTAAGTCACATGTAGGTATATTTTGCACCTGCAAACAGCGCCCTACTTTTGTGTACCCCAAGATCCGTGAAAGTATGTTACCTTAAGTAATCTCTCTCTCTCTCTCTCTCTCTCTCTCTCTCTGTCTATCTCTCTCTCTTCTTCAGATTTATAAAAGTTGTGCAGTATCTTCTTCGCTGGGGATATACTTCACAATATATTTGAGCGATTATTTTGGAAGGATTTTTAAATTTCCAGAATTTTTTTTAAAACTAGAATTCGAAGACCAGAGGTTGGTTGGTTGACTGGAGTGTGATATGCACTTTCTGTGTCAAGTACGCTGCACTTTATGTGAAAAGTAACTTGCACTTTTGTAACTTTTATGCTGAGACTAGAGAGAGAGAGAGAGTCAAGGTGCACTCGTAGAGAGTCATTGATACGTGGAAGTAAAGAACGAACTCGCCACGACGGAAAGTGTTCTTCCATCAAAGATAACTTTCGTCTTTCTTAAAATGCCACATGCGCGTAAATCGCGAAGAGATCGATATGCTGAAAGAAATAAGATACATATTTACGTATATACTTAGAAGAACGCATGGAACGGCGAATTCATTCAGTAATTTCTGCAAACTGCTTCATGCGGTATAGGAACATTCTTTTCTTTAGGTTCCTTCAAGAATAAAACGATGGTAAACATTGGTCTAGTACCTCATTTTTCCCCTAACAGCGGACAGGAGACGAGACACTTGGGGGCCGGGTAATGCTTTTAATGAGAATATGAAGAGGGCTTATAAACCAGATAATACTCTATAGGGAAAATGATGTTACGTTCTACGAAGTTAAGACGGGACACGATGATAGGGAATAACAGACGTTTTTCTAGTGAACACAGACTTACCGTGTTAGGTGAAAAGAATTAATTATGACGTTAGTTTTGTGATGTGCTGGTAATGGAAAGCAGTGATAAGGGTTGAATTACTGGGTGATGTGAATATTAGAATATGTGTGTATATATGTATGTATGTATGTGTATATATATATATATATATATATATATACAAAGGAGGTGGCTCAGTAACTACCACAGAAATCTGGTTTGAGAGGAGAAATGTCGGTAATGAATCATGACTGTCTCCCCGTTGATTTCCTTAAATACTCGAGAGTATCGGCGTTTTCTGGCAAAAGAGGACACAAGTCATCATTCCAAGGCTACGCACCGAGCACAAAAGGCCGAGATACCATATGTGCAACATGTTCAAGACAGGAGCAACTGACGAGCGCGCATGTGGCGCCAGTTGAGATGACAGCAGACCGCATACTGCAGGAGGGCCCCAGTATATGAACAGTAGAGAAGACAAATATGGCCAACAACCACACCAGAATAGAACAAGCTGTGTCCAGGCCCACCAGTGGACCACCAACTACTTCTCAAGTATAACCGTCGACGTCTGAAACCGGAAGAAGAAGAGGCAGAAGAAGAAGAATATGATGAAAAAGAAGAAGAAAGAAGAAGATGATGATGATGATGATGAAAAAGAAGAAGGAAGAAAAAGGAGGAGGAAAATTGAAGGAAGAGGAGGAGGAAGAAGGAAGAAGAAGAAACAGAAGAAGAGGAGAGGAGGAAGAGGAGAGGAGGATGAAAGCATCCAATCAAACTCGTGTGAACTTCCCACCATTTCATATATCGTTTGTTATGAAACTAACGCTGATATGCTCTGAAACTGACATAAAGTTCATGAAACCAGAAAGGGCCACGTGCGTGACTGAGAGCAAAGTCGTGTTTCTTTCTGCTCTAGCTAAAGAAACAGCAATTAATAAACATAGTCATTAACTCTTTCGCTCATGAATTAACTCCAATTCTCCGCCAGAGCAAATTCTGATGAGAGATTTTGATGGAAAGAAACTGGATGAAAGTTACTCTATAATTTAAAAATATGGATTGGGGATAGAAATGGACTAATCTTCATTTTACTCATACTTGGACTTCACCTTAAGACTGCACTGGGCATGTATTGACATAGATAGGCAAGATCTTCTAGCAACACCAGTACTGTTTTCGAGTGAAAGAGTTAATATCTTTCTTGTTGATTTTAACACCACTACAGTGTTTCTAAATCTTCTTTTTCTTTAACCTGTTATTTTGCGATGTTTGCTCAAGTGAAGACCGAACATAACTGATAAAGAAAGAAGAACCATCAAAGAACTATTCTTGAAGGCCTTGCTGTGAGTAAAGACGGCATTGCCAATATAACTTTTATATTGCTATTACTTGTTTTTCACAAAAGAAATGACAGCTGCGGTAAAACTGATTGTAGTAATGAAAATAGATGGTTGTATGGTCCATTTTTAGAAAAAGATAGAAAGAGTGAGGAAAGTGGGGAGAAAGAAGAGTGGCAGAAAGCAAGATAAGTACATATACATATGTGAAGGACATATAACAATCCATTATTTCGGCAAAAAGCCTTTTTCAAGGATCACACAAAAAACAACACAAGATTTTGTGTCGGACTTCTTTTAAAAACTAGAATGAGGCCAAAAAAAAAAAAAAAGCTAAGTCTATATTATCATCCATTTTTCTCGCTTTTATCTGTTGTGTTGTTTTTGTATGTGATCCTTTAAAAAAAGGCTTTTGCCGAAATATTGGATTGTTGTATGTCCTTCATGTATATGTACTCATCTTGCTTTCTGCCATTCTTGTTTCTGCCCATTTTACTCACTCTTTCTATCTTTTTTTTTTAAAACTGAACCATACACCTCCATCTATTTTCGTTACTTTTTTTGTTTTGTCAGATTACTAGAGAGAGTCAGAAATAAGATGCGCTCGATACAGCGTCGTGACGCACGGAAGTAAGAAACAAGGTCGCTGTGATGCGAAGTGTTCCTCCATTAAAGTTAATTTTCTTTCTTGAAGACCTGCATGCAGGTGAATGCTTGAAGACATCGGTATGGTGGGGCAGATAAGATACATATTTATAGAAGCTTTTAGGGACAAGTAGTCAGAAAAGCGGTCTGGCAAACTGGAGTTTGCGAACGAAACTTCTACACGAGGGCGTATGTCCGTGCAGGCAAGAGGACATGCGTACAGAGAGGATAGAACACAAAGGAAGCAAGTGAGTGAGTACGTCTGTGAGTGAGTGAGTGAGTGAGTGAGTGAGTTGCTGATGGGTGGGTGGGTGGGTGAATGAGTGACTACAGTGCAGTGGAGTGAGTGAGTGCATTTGTGAGTGAGTGAGCGAGTGAGATGCTGATGGGTGGGTGGCTGAGTGAGTGACTACAGTGCAGTGGAGTGAGTGAGTGAGTAAGATAGAGATATGAGATATTTAAAGATACAGCAGGAATATACAAAGGTTCCTTGCTGCCATCACAGATCACCAAAGGATTGCCCATTGTGCCCCCAACACTCCCTTCGCCAGATCATCATCATCATCATCATCATCATGCACTAATAAATACCATAAAGCAAAGTGTTAGTCTAACACTTACAACACGATTAGCTTCGAGCCTGAAGGAGTTAAAGACCCTCTCTGATAAGATGAAGATGTACTTTTACCATGAATAGTAAGTAACGCAAGATACCATTGGCTGCAGTAGAAGTATGTTACTGCGCTTGCTCAGGATGACTAACGACGTTATACCATGAAGATAAAACTGTAATGTAGGTCGGTCACAGATCAATGACCTGAACAAAAGGGAGCAAAGAATTGAATAATGAACAGTTCAAACACTTGTTTGCAGTGTCTGAAATATGTGACCCATACCTCTGTCTGTATTTAATATGAGTTTTGACGATATTTGTTGTAAAAAAGGGGTCTGCGAAATGTTATGTGTAAAAAAAAGTAGACGCGCATTCATGAAAAAAAAAGAATAGGTATAAAGGAAGATAAAGAGCACAATAACTCAAGCTAAGATAATGTTCCAAAAGATGAAAACCATTTTGTGCAACAAATCACTGCTACCGAGTGTAAGGAATAGGGTGCTCCAAAACTTCGTAGCGCCAGTTCTGATCTAGAGATGTGAAGCCTGGACAAGTTAGAGATACAGCAACGTCTGGAAGTAACGGATGTGTGGTTTCTTAGAAGAATGTTGGGACATCTTGGACGGCAAGGAAATCAAATGAAGAAATTTTGAGAGAGGCCGATTCGAGAAGACACATAATTCAGAAAAAGACAGACTAAATTTATAGGACATGTCATGAGAAAAGGCAAACTAGAACACATCGTGACAACAGGAAAATTGGAGGGGAAAAGAGGCCGAGGTAGACCAAGAGAAAATCATGAAGATGGCATGGAAAGTGGGCACACCAGGGAGAGTTATGACCGCCCGTAGATCTTGACAGACAGATAGATTACGACGTTTAATTAACAGACAGACAGAGAGACATGCAAACGAATGATGGAGAGACATGCAAATGAATGACAGAGAGACAAGCAACGAACGGTCGGTCGAGAGAAAGACAGACAGACAGAGAGCCGACAATGACTGTCTAGGCCCAGTAATGCTATGCTTTGAAACTCTGAAATCTAAATATAAGAATCGAGTATCGTGATCAATATTTCAGTGCAGGAACAGTGTAAACAGTGAACGCAACGTGGTATAAGAGAAAGACATATAAATAGCCCTTAAAGATAAACAGGCGCGCTGAGGGCAGACAATACACACGGAGAGGTAGGTAATCAGGTAGTTTGGGGAGGCAGACATGTAGTTAGATAAGCATGTCAGACAGACAGACAGACAGTCACACAGACAAAGACTGACTGATTGAACTTTACTTACAAAGGGTGAAGAACTGAGCAAGCAAGCGCTCATGACCTTCTGCCCTTTGTCATATAACTTTCTCTCAGATCTACAGTCTACCTAATACAAATACGTCATGCACATAAAAAAAAACAAAAAACAACATGACTAAGACTGAAAAAACAAAGCTGAACTAACAAACCTATTATATTTCATTCTAACCCACAAGCTCAATACAGGACACAACTACATACGCGCAACAAAGTTATTCTTGCTGTCTTGCAAGTTAGTGAACATCTACCAAACTATGAGGCAGCTCGAGAATTTAATATAAAATCATAGCATTTATATTCAGTGCTTGCAATAACCGTTCAAAGCAGTGTTTCTCAGGCTTTTTTTTATCATGCCCTCACCTCAACGCCTCAAATATTTGATGTTTGCCCTCCTTTGCCCCCACCCCCTCCCGCAGTATAACAGTCAAGCTAGTTCTAAAAAAATATAATACAAATACATGCATGTTTTAATTGCACTACAAAATACTGTTGGGAAATACTGGTCTAAAGTATAACAGACAGACAGACAGGCTGGCATACAAAACAAAACAGACAGGCAGGCAGGCAGGCATACAGAAAAACAGACAGGCTGGCATACAGAAAAAAGACAGGCAGGCATACGAAACAACGGGCAGACTGGCATACAGAAAAACAGGCAGACTGGCATACAGAAAAACAGGCAGACAAACAGATATACAGACAGACAGACAGACAGATAGATAGATAGATAGATAGATAGACAGTCAAACACCAAGCTAACCTCTATCACAATTTTGTTTCACACAACGAAAGAAAATGTGAACTATATTTACTCACAGAAACTTAAGACCATCCGACGGCTTCTTGGTTTTCCTTTAAAAACTGTGACTGTTACAGATGTCGAACTCCTAGCAGAAGTGACACCGGATCAGTGTAACATGACAAAGACAAACCCTTGAAACACGCCTAAAGCAACAA
This sequence comes from Achatina immaculata, assembly GCA_009760885.1. Lineage (NCBI taxonomy): Eukaryota > Metazoa > Mollusca > Gastropoda > Stylommatophora > Achatinidae > Lissachatina > Lissachatina immaculata. The sequence goes on along the minus strand of CM019720.1, from coordinate 46,170,272 downwards.
CACGCTTATGAAAAGGAGCGATTAGCACGTAGAGGTAAATGCGATTAGCACGCTGGGCTCATTAGGAAAAAGTGTGCTAACATCTTTTCGTGTGTCGCATGTTCAACGAAGTGAAAGCGAGAATACATTGGCTTCGTTTTCATATCTTTTCGTCGCATTAAAAAGTTCGTACCACGGCCTTGTTACACCGAGTCACAAGGTAACACAACCCCGTGTTATCTTTTTCCCCGAGTTATCTTTCCCGAATCAGTAAGTCTTAGTTCTTCTTCTTCTTCTTTTCTTCTTTCAGAGCAGTTGCAGTAACTCTGTTAAGTTATGTATTATTCTGACTGTGTAATGAATGCGCTAGAAAACACTTATATGGCATGTAGGTATTCCTTTATACAACACTTCTTATATCTTATATCCTTCCCGTGCCGTTAAACGTCACATAGGGCTCGCAAAGTAGTTCGCCAATTTTTCCTGTGTATTTTTCCTTCTTATATAACAAGAAGATATTTCCTTTATACATTTATATTGCATGTAGGTATTTCCTTCATACAACATTTATATTGCATGTAGGTATTTCCTTCATACAACATTTATATTGCATGTAGGTATTTCCTTCATACAACATTTATATTGCATGTAGGTATTTCCTTCATACAACATTTATATTGCATGTATGTATTTCTTTTATGCCAAATTAACAGGCATAAAATCCTTTGATGAGGTTGAAAGACTCGCCGAAGACAGGAAAAATTGGCGAACTACTTTGCGAGCCCTATGTGACGTTTAACGGCACGGGAAGGATATAAGATTAAGAAGATTTCCTTTATACAACACTTCTATAGCATGTAAGTATTTCCTTTATACAGCTGATTTTTTTTAAAAAATGTAAATGTTTCTTCATTTTCGTCACCGCTTATCTCGTATCTAAAGTTCTAACTGGACGCTAGTGACAGAATGAATGCTTGCCCAACTGTTTGCCCCTGGAAAATAAAGTTAGTTTGTTCATCATCTTCTGCCCACATGTACAGACATCAACACTGAATGATTATAAATAACAGCAGCGATAAGTTCTGTGATGTTCGCGTCGCAGCACAAGCTTGTCCGGGCGGTGGGAGTGACTGAGTCAACAGCGGCGCAGTTTCCCAGGCTGTGGACTGGGAGGTCGCCCTTCTGTCAATAAAGATCCTCGCCGACGCAAAGGGAGGACGTTTACCCACGATGAGCTCTTTCATCCGTGAAGACGACAGGGCCACTTCAGGACATCCCCAGTCACGGACCCACATGACTGAAACATCTGACAGTTTGGAGGATGAGACCACAGAAACTTCTGCGGGGACAACTGTGATAGCGACGACTTGTAAAACTAGCATTAGTTACGTTAACAGGAGCTGCATGGTGCAGTTCTACGACAACGAGTAGGGAGAGGAAAGCTAGCAATAAGGAACAGGATCAATGAAATAGTGATGAATAACAATAACAATCCAATTTTTTGTTCGGGAAGATTGCTTTCATCAAGAAAAACAGAAAAGAGAAAACAGATTTTTAAAAGTACGTAAAAGAAACTTATCTGGGTTATGTTCTCTTAGAGGAAACTGAGCAGACTATCGCTGCAGGCGGAATATGAAATATGAGGAACCAGAGAGAAAGCCAAGAGGGGGGAAAAGGTCAGTTAGAGACTAGAACAGCAAGGACAAAAACACGAGAAAAAGAGTAATGGAATAGCAGTGTAGAGTGCAGACCTTTGCTATCTCACAGAACAGAACACATGAGAATGTCTGTCAGAGATTGTGAAAAAAAAAAAGACACGAGAAACGAACAAGAATAATGATAAGGAATCAACTGTACTCGAATCAAGGAAATAGCTATTCCGCGAAAGCTAAACTGAGAATTCAAACCAGCGGGGTGTAAACACAAACCTCTGCAGGTGAACAGTTGAAATGATGCATGAGTACACGCTTGATCGGTGCAGATCTTTAGCCCTGTTAATCATAATGTACTGGAGTCTGTTGTGACCTGCACGAAGTGTACAGATTACCGGTCATTCCTCTCGGCTCCGCTGGTATTAGTTATCGTTTCTACCTAACACAGACCCGATCTCCCCACTTGTTTCTATATGTCGCTGGTATTAGTTATCGTTTCTAACTAACACAGACCCGATCTCCCCACTTGTTTCTATATGCCGCTAGTATTAGTTATCGTTTCTAACTAACACAGACCCGATCTCCCCACTTGTTTCTATATGCCGCTGGTATTAGTTATCGTTTCTAACTAACACAGATCCGATCTCCCCACTTGTTTCTATATGTCGCTGGTATTAGTTATCGTTTCTAACTAACACAGACCCGATCTCCCCACTTGTTTCTATATGTCGCTGGTATTAGTTATCGTTTCTAACTAACACAGACCCGATCTCCCCACTTGTTTCTATATGTCGCTGGTATTAGTTATCGTTTCTACCTAACACAGACCCGATCTCCCCGCTTGCTACTATATGCCGCTGGTAGGCTTTTTTCCCCTTTTTCTTGAAGATAAAACAAAAATGTAAACTTCTTTGTTCTTATCTTTGATAGAATTTTATGTGTTATCTAGTTCAGACTTTTTACCTCAAATGTTGTGTTTCATTCCAGCAATTATCTGTGGCGTTTTTGTTTTTTTTTCTAAGCATCTGTGTCTGATAAGGACCCAACATTCAGTGTTGCCGTTAATGTTAAAACCGGTCAGAATATGACTTATTATCTAATCTTCATTATCTCAGAAGTGTGCCCTGTTTGCCTCACTGTTACTTCTGTTTGGGATCCTTAACTGATGATCATCTCGTGATGTACATGGCGGCCTGGTCAAGTGATTGGTTAGGAGCTCAGTTTACTAATCCAGTGATACCGGGTTCAGTTCACCGCATTGGGACTTGTTTCTGGTAAAAAAAAACAAAACAAAACTGAGTACCAGAGAAGTCTAGGAAGGCAAAGCGGCCAGGCATGATACTGACCATGCCGAAGGTCATGGAAAATACAGGCCTAACATCGTATCCCCAATATGCATTGCCTTACTGGCATGGAAACGGGAATTGTAACCTTTTTTCCTTTTCTTACATACATCACAGAAATATTATACGGTCGTTCCCCCCCCCCCACCCCACCCCACCCCCGCCACTTTTACTGTAGAGGGCTGTTTCTTCATAGAAGATTTGGACTCAACGATGAAGCGCCCCACGAGACAAGACAAACGTGTATTTTGTGCAACATTCTTATCTTTCAGCGCCCGCCTGTCTTCGACATGATACAAAGGCCTTCTCTTCGCCCCTTCCTGGCGCGATGATTCGGGAAGCAAATCTACTTGGAGCAGTCGGCAGCAAAAATTCCTCCCTGAATATTGCGGCCTATGTTCAACGTTTTGATCTCTCTCTCTGAACCTCAAGTGCCCAGGGCACATGGGGCTTCCGCAAGGGTTTTCCACAAATGCCTATCCTTTGCCTTTTTTTTTTTTTTTGCTCTTGCCCAGGTGAGCCTTCTATTGCTCAATATCCTTTCTGTTGTTCTTCTCCATGTCTCTTTTGGTCTACCCTTACTTCTGTTCCCCTGTGGTGTCCATCTTAGTGCTATTTTTGGTAGTGAGTTGTCAGTCATTCAGAGCACATGTCCCAACCATCGCCAGCGTCTTTCCTCAATAATTTCTGTCAGTGGTTTCATCTGCATTTCTGCCAACAAGATGTTATTTCTTACGGTGTTTGGCCAAAAATTTTTTTTCTAATTCTTCGTAAACATTTAGTCTGGAAAGAATTCAACTTGTTTTCTATGGTTTTGGTGATTTTCTATGGTTTTGATATCTAGTCTGTACAAAATCTGTCAACTGGACACCCGCGTGCCGCAGTCTATGACTTTTTGTTTCTACTCCAAGATTTAAAACAAAATGCGTTCACCAGAATGGGCTGCACTCTGAGCAACCACTTACAGCCAGTCTTATGTCTTAATTCTAGACTATATTATTGCGCAATTAAAACGTGCAGCCATTGCTCACCATATCCCCCAGTTTTCTCATTACTTCCGGGTTATCCCGTGAGACAGACTGGGGAATGCTGCGAGTGAGACCGTACAGCGATGGCTGGATACTGAAGATTGGTGTAACTGAATATTTGAAGGTTAAAAATGTTCTCGCATCTCACCTGCATTTATTATATGTACTCTTAAAAAGAAAACAGTAAAACCTCACCCACTGACCCAGAAAATTGACCTAGAAAAAAAATATGATGGTATTGGGATTCTGCCAAGCACGAGATCCCACGAGAACGTGAGCAGGAATGTAGGGCTATTAACCTTTAGAGTTTTGTTTTTTTTTTTATCCATCAGGATAAGCACTGCAGATAAAAACTTGCTACTGGCTACTACCAAAGTCACAATGCAGTTTTTATCGCCCTCTTACTTTCTGAACGATGCGCCCCATGAAATAATAATAAAGCGACGAAAATAACGTATGACTTTACAACAAACACAAAGAGCACAGACTTGAGAGGAATGGCGAGTCAAACCATATACTCCAGTAGGTTGAGAAACCGTCTGGCCCAGAGATGACACTTCCTGGTGCTCATTTTCAAAGAACTATTCTGTACATCTTCATTCTTTGACAAGTAAAAGACATACACGACATATAGACCCCCCCCCCCCCAAAAAAAAAAGTATAATTACATAGTTGGATGAATAATCAGAGTATGATCAACGTGAGCCACACGAAATCTCTTAAACAGCGGATATAGACCAGACTCTATGCACTGTGTTCAAAACTTAATAGGCCACATTTTTGTGACGTTCCCTGACAAAATTGACGAATCACGCCACAGACAATAATTTCTAAACATTTTGTACCGCCTCACTTGCTTCTCCAGCCACCTACCCCTCCCTCCCTCCCAAAGCATCCAGAATGATCTACTTCCTCAAATCCTTTTACCTCTAAGCCCCCCCCCCCCCTTCTCCTGCTCAGCCCTTTGAACTCACCAACAATAAAAGACAGGAAACCTCAACAGACAGACCACGTGACAAATGTTATAAGACAGTGGTTCTCAACTGACAAAAGTCCGCGGACTCCATACTGTTTCAAAATCCAGGCCACGAACCCCCATACTTTGGAGAAGTCTCATACGCAAAATAATTTTTTTTTTCCACCAGAAAATGTGGGTAGCCTTTATTGAATAAACGCTACACTACACTTTAGGGAGAAAAAAAAAACAGTACAAACTTGGTGAATTTTCAAGATGACAACAATGTAGTTGATTTAAAAAAAAATAAGACAGAAATTAATATCCCTACCTGTTCTGACGAATGAACAGAATATGAAACGCGTGAGGGCTCACCGATCTAAATATAGTGAGATAAATCATGCCTGGCTTTATTCCGATCCCCAACACGTCAAAACTTCATCCAGGTTCCGGTAACATCAAAGAAAAACCTCTTTCTAGCATCCTCTCTGTTCCTGTCGAAACTGCCCAACTGTAGGACGCAGCCATATTAGTTTGTCACCGAAGTTGCGCATCAGAAAAAACGTGAGGAAACACACAAAAAAAGAGGGGGAAAGCGCTCTTCTCCTCCCCCCACCCCCCCACACACACAAGATTCGGACGTTGAACATTTCGCAGTGAAATTTTTCAAAATATGAAAATATGTGACTGACCCCCGCGGCAAGAAGTTTGGAACCACTGATGTAAGAAGATACACCCCTGGTGTGCCAGCCGCCTTGTAAAGTAGGCAACTACGCGATGGAGAGTAAAAATAGAACGACAAAGTTCTGTGCTAGGAAAAACAAACGATTTGGTAGTTGGTGACCTATAGATGACATGCTAGTGTTAGGGCTGGCAAACTATACCCCAGCAAGACTGTTCTACCTCTCTGTTAATACCCCCCCCCCCTCCGCCCAACCCCACTAACAGGCCTAGCCAGGCTAATGGGGCAGGGATCGCCATAGTCCCCATGGCAGTGGAGTCTACTAAAGAAGTGCTGCACACGCCCCTGTTTTTTAGTTCCACTTAAGGACCGAAAGCAATAGCCGCTGTAATCTGGTCATAGTGCAACACGATGCTGCTGTCTCAACATCTTCACCACACTGACTGTCAAGAAAACCAGCTGTAAAGAAGGAGGAGGAGGAGGAGGAAGGAAGTGGGAGAAGGAGGGAAGAAGAAGAAGGTGGAGGAGGAGTAAGAGGAGGGAAGAAGAAGAGGAGGTTAGAAGAAGAAGAGAAGGTTAGAAGAAGTTAGAAGAAGAAGAAGAAGAAGAGGTTAGGAGAAGAAGAAACATAAGAAGAAGGGAGGAGGAGGAGGAGGTAAGAAGAAGAAGAAGAGAGGAGGAGGAGGAAGTAAGAAGAAGAAGAAAGAAGGAGGAGGTTAGAACAAGTTAGAAGAAGAAGAAGAAGTTAGAAGATGCAGAAGAAAAAGAAGAAGGGAACTGGCGAAAAACAAACGCCTCTTTTGTTTCCACTGCTAAAGTAACAGATGGCTGTATTCTTGTCTTCTTTATAAATACAGACTAACCCACTTTATGTCCGCATTTGGGGACAGGTTACATGGCCGGGTTGGCCGTGTGTCAGTCGTTCTAGCGGAGGTCAGACACTAAGTAACACGTTACAAGATGAATAGACACGTTTACCATCACCTCCAAATGTTAACAGAAAGCAAAATTAGCACAGTGACTGTGCATATTAATCACAGCTCCGAGGTAACATGACAGAGGAAAATATGGGACGAACAACGAAGTACGCGGTGCCGGAACGAAACTGCTTTACTGTATATTTTTTTCTTATATCTTAGATCCTCAACGTGCCGTAAAACGTCACGTAGGGCTCCCATGGTAGTTCGTTAAGTTTTCCTGTTTTCGGTGAGCTTTTCAACCGCATCAAGGGATTTTATGTCTACTCATTTGGCCTCTCTTAACAATCTCCTCTTTAGAGTTTCACGTGGTCGGCCTCTTTTTTCTTCGACCTGTTGGTTCCACTTGATAACTTGCTTTTGGGTTTCTCTGTTTCTTCTCATGACGTGACTGATATATGTCCATCTCCTTTTTCTTATCACCAATGAGACAGGTTGTTGTTCGCTCATTTGCTGTATCTCTGCGTTGTTCTTGAATTCATTCCACTTTATAATTTAGGCATTTGTTTTTTAAAAAAAAGTATAATTTATTGTGTCTATTTCTTCAGTTGTTTTCCAGCTTTCACATGCATAAATGAGGGTGGATATTACATCCGAATTGAATAATTTTAGCTTCGGTTCTGTGGCCTTGAAGGTCAAGGCTGCTTACTTGGTGTATATTTATTATTTCGTTAAAATATACCTGTAGGACCTCAGCTGTAAGAACGAAGAGGGGTTAACAACATCGGTGGTAAATAGGAGAAAGACTAGTGTGAACTTGGAGATGAATGTCATCTTACAGCTTGTCCCGGGGGTAGGGGGGATATACAAGATGGCCCGATGCCCTCCCAGTGGGGTTTACTGCCTGGCTTCTCCGTAAGTCACCACCACCATGTCGATTACTGCCTCATTCCCATGTGGCTGTTGTAGCAGATAGTTACCAGGGAGCACGGTGTAGTGATAGCACTCGACAGATTCCCACTCCCGGTTTTGGATCAAAATTATTATTTCAAAAAACTTTTAGATAACAAGTCTCTGAAGAGATGGCACTGGATGGTGGGAGCTGTTGGTGAATTAGATGAAACGAAGAAAATAAAACAGAGTGAGAGTGCAAGTCAGATACAGAACATATTAAGGTCTTCTTCTTCTTCGTCACCGTCATCGTCTTCTTCTTCTTCAATCTCCCTGGAACAGCAAGCTGGTGTTCTATGCAGCTGATGCACACCAGTGTGCTGATATGAAAGCGAGGTATGGAGCCTATCTGTTTTTTCAGTCCTTTGAGTGGAGTTAAGGAGTGTGCAGTGCCTCTTTGGCAAGCTCATTCTCCACAATGACCATGGCGATCCTTGCCCTGTCAGCCTTGCTAGGCCGATTACTGAGGGTATCAACGAAGAGGTAGGATAGCCTTGGTCAGCTATAGATGGCCAACCTTGACACCATTATGTCAGTTATGGATTGTCAACCCTGACATCAGCATGTCAGTTATGGATTGCCAACCTTGACACTATTATGTCAGTTATGCATTGCCAACCCTGACACCAGCATGTCAGCTATGGATTGCCAACCCTGACACCAGCATGTCAGCTATGGATTGCCAGCCCTGACACCAGCATGTCAGCTATGGATTGCCAGCCCTGACACCAGCATGTCAGCTATGGATTGCCAACCCTGACAGCAACATGTCAGCTATAGATCGCTGATTGCCAAATCGGACAACATCTTCCCTCACTGGAGATTCAGAAAGAGAGGAAAATAAGACTGGAATTAAACTGGAAATCGAACTTATCATTATATGAGAGCACAAATAATAAGACTAGAACAGAGCTGAGAATCGAACATTTCATCATGTGAAGGAACAACGAATAAGACTAGTGCAGAACTGAGAATTAAACATTTCATATATGAGGTAAAGCCAATAAAAATGGAACACAGCTGACAACTATTGTTTCGTTATGTGAAAGAACAGCGAACAAGACTACACGACAATTGAGAATCAAACTTTTCATATCTAAGGCTAACCGATACAAGAGTTATAAAATTGGGAATCAAACGACTCATTATGTGATAGACCAACCGACATGACATGTATATAATTGAGAATCAGATGTTCCACAGCTGAGATAGAACCAATAAGACAATATATATACACTAGGAATAAATTATTTGAGAGAACAACCGATAACATAAGGATAGAACTGGGAATCACACGTTTCATGTCTAAAGCAGAACCAATAAGATAAGTACAGAATTGTAAAAGAAATGTTTCATTATCCCTGTCTTCATTAATCTGTAGGGGAAGATCCTCAAATCTCTCTCTCTCTCTCTCTCTCTCTCTCAGTCCCTGTCTACAGGCATAGGATATCATGTCCTTCCATAACCCCCGATCCACTGTTTATCTCAACAGACTTGTCACTGAGCATCTCCCGTGCCAGGATGCCAGACCATCAAAACATCTTTCCTCTCTGTCTACCTCTGTCTCTTCTACCTTCGATCCTCCCAGTTGTCAGTAAGTGCTGTAATCCGCCTCTCCTCCTAACAAGTCCCCACAAATTTAGATTGTCGTTTTCTGATCTTCCTTATAGTTTTCCATGTTTCTGTGCCTCTTTCACAACTTCCTCATTCGATTCTCCCGTTGTCCACGCTACATTCAGCATTCTTCTTACGAACTATATTTCATCTGATTCCGGTTTTCCTTGCATCTCTTCACTGACTCTGCAAATCAATTAATGTTTGAAATGACCCTATGCTGTGAAGGATACTTTTTCAGCGGGTGACGAATTATGATCTAGCACGCTATTTCATCGTTTTATCCCAGAGTGAACGAGAAAGAGTGCGAGAGAGACACACACACAAAGAGAGAGAGAGAGAGAAATTTACATTAAAAAAGCTGCAAGTGCGTGCACGAAAAGCTATTAATCTACCCGTAAACAAAAGCTGAAGAAAAAAAAACATTTAAAATGTAAAAAAAGAAGACATAATGAGCTGGTGGTTCCAGCTCACATATCTTTAACTTGAACAACATGGCGTTAATACGAGCACATTCGCGCGAACATAGATCCATACAGTCACCTCCACATGGCAGGAGAATGTAACATGAAATACGATAGGGGCTATGTTTGTCTATAACTGAACAGGAAAAAAGGGACACACAACTATGATATGTCTAGTTCTTGCTTCTTTGTGTTTTTCCAGGAAATAGTAGCAATGAAGAGAAATCCCATATGTTAGGAGCAGTGTGACATATATACATTTATTGGGTTTCTGTCTTCCCTTTCTTTCTGTGATCAGTTAACTTTTTAACTTGACTATCAATGTCATTAAATCAATTCTTAATGAACATTTTTTACGTTAAATTTCCAGATTAATCTTCCGTATGCCAATTTTCGTTAACAAATCTTTTTAACTTCCATATCATGGCTTCTTCTGATTTCGACAATACATGGCCAAATCTTCTCAATCTTTGGCACAAACACCAAGCTCCTTCATCAAGCTCCTTCATCAAGCTCCTTCATCAAGCTCCTTCATCAAGCTCCGTCATCAAGCTCCTCATCAAGCTCCTTCATCAAGCTCCGTTAATAAGCTCAGTCATCAGGCTCTGTCATCAAGCTCTGTCATCAAGCTCCTTCATCAAGTTCCATCAATAAGCTCCGTCAGTAAGCTCCGTCATCAAGCTCTGTCATCAAGCTCCTTCATCAAGCTTCTTCATCAAGCTCCGTCAATAAGCTCTGTCATCAAGCTCCTTCATCAAGCTTCTTCATCAAGCTCCGTCAATAAGCTCTGTCATCAAGCTCCTTCATCAAGCTTCTTCATCAAGCTCCGTCAATAAGCTCTGTCATCAAGCTCCGTCATCAAGCTCTGTCATCAAGCTCCTTCATCAAGCTTCGTCAATAAGCTCCGTCATCAAGCTCTGTCATCAAGCTCATTCATCAAGCTCCGTCAATAAGCTCCGTCATCAAGCTCTGTCATCAAGCTCCTTCATCAAGCTTCGTCAATAAGCTCCGTCATCAAGCTCCGTCAATAAGCTCCGTCATCAAGCTCTGTCATCAAGCTCCTTCATCAAGCTTCGTCAATAAGCTCCGTCATCAAGCCCTGTCATCAAGCTCATTCATCAAGCTCCGTCAATAAGCTCCGTCATCAAGCTCTGTCATCAAGCTCCTTCATAAAAAATCTCCGGCAATAAGCTCCGTCAATAAGCTCCGTCATCAAACTCTGTCATCAAGCTCCTTCATCAAGCTCCGTCAATCAGCTCTGTCATCAAGCTCTTTCATCAAGCTCCGTAAAAGGGAGACAAGGCCGACCATAATTATCTCTGTCCTACAATCATTTGATCACATGGACACAAGGCCGACCATAATTATCTCTGCCCTACAATCATTTGGTCATATGGACACAAGGCCGACCATAATTATCTCTGTCCTACAATCATTTGGTCACACAGAGGCAAGGCCGGCCACAATTTGCTCTGTTTCGCAATAATTTGATCCCACTAACTCAAGACCGATTATAATTAAGTCTGTCATACAATCATTTAGTCACACGGAAGTCCACTGGGCCAAAGGAGAACGAGACCAACCAAAGGCTCTGTTATAGAATCCACGGATCTCTCCCCCTCTCTCTCCTCCCTCCCTCTCTCTCCCCTCTCTCTCTCTGTCACTCCCTGCTCCCAAACCATCACCACCACCACCACCACCACCACCATCACACACACACACATACACCAAACAGCCACGTGACCTCAAAGCAGATCTCTCTCTCTCTCTCTCAGAAAATGTAAAATTCACCTCGTGGGATTTCATGTCCATCTTACACAGAGTCGGATTTAGAGTGGATTACGCTTGCTTTACTTCATTCCCCCAAACTGTCTTAAGAAGAAATCTCCTCGCCAAGCTTCCAAACATTAAAGAATAAGGCAGAGGAAGGCTGTTAGATAATCTGGCCATCTTTTCAAAGTTCAGACATGGGAGTACTCAATCCAGCGCGTTGCGGAGTGTGGGAGGGGGGGGGGGGGGCCGGTGGTTTAAAGTTAAATTAAAATTTTTATTCATTAGGCCAGGTTTATAACTTTCCTTTGCAAATGTGCCAACCAGGCTTCCGTGTTGTACTTCTCTACAGAGTGGAGTTTCTTGAAAATAGCAACATTTTCCCTAAGATCATTAAAAAAAAAATTCTGGATATTACCGAACATGCGGTAAGAGAGATGAGAACACGGGACAATATGGAGCACAAGTGTTTTAAAACACGGGACATTTCAGGGGCGCAGCCGAAGTAATACGATTCCCGGGACAAATCCTTAAAATACACGTCAGTCCTGTACAGTACGGGAGGGTTGGTCACTTTATACGGGACGAATCTTCTACTCTGTTTATTGGATAAAATCCCCGAGACCTGCTCAGCTGATGGACACAGAAATCTGACAGTCTGGCTGGTTGTTATTTCTTCCTCAGAGGCGACAGTGAAACAAAGTACACACAGGTACAGGTAAATGTAAAGGTAACCCTGCCACGCCTTAGAGGCATATAGGAGATTATGGTGTTAGTCTCCATCAGGTCAAGGAAAGTATGGGCACTAACACCATATCCCTATGTGCCTCCAAGGCATGAGAGGATTACCTTTACCTTTTTTTTTTACCTTCATATTTTCCTTGACCTTCCTATCAGCACACTAGCGGGTGACGTGGCCAAGCATCACGCCTGGCCGCCTTTCCTTCCCCAACTCCAAAAGAAGTCAGCAGGTGCCCGTTTCTACAGCTAGTGACTGGGGCGCCTCCGGCCGGATTCGAACCCTCGACCTTCGGCATGAGAAACTAGCGCACTAACCACTTCGCTACCCAGACGCCTAAAGCAAGCATAACCACAGTGAAATGAGAATGTTAATAGAATGAACATCAAAACGAACGACCAAATAAGAACATCCAAGAGCTTCTCCCAGTTAACTCCAGCTTCTCTTCTGTAACTAAAGTGGGGGGGGGGGGAACACATTTGTATTCATTAAATGAAAGGGTGAAGACACTTGTCCCAGGGCACGCTTGCGTTACGGTTGGCGTGACATGGCCGATAAAGACTGCCCCATCTCTCTGCTAATACTCCCCCCCCCCCCCCACTCACAAAGTAACAAACCTAGTCTGATTAACTTGGGCAAGAACGTCATCGTCCCCATGGCGGTGGAGTCTGCCAAAGAAGTATTACATGCCACCTGTTTCTTGTAAAATAATCCATTGCGAGTTCAAATAATATTTCCAATGATGAACTAGGCGGGGAAACTCTCTGTTGTAGAGAACAAAACAACACAGTTCCACAGATCATCAGAGAAGTAACCCCTCCCCACCCAGTCAGGGCTTTAGGTTCTTTAAACTTCTGACGCTCTAAGGGGGGTGGGCTTCTCTGGATCACGACCTCTTAGAGGCATGTAAGTAGTTGGTTTATAAATGCTTCAGCCTCGATACTATTCTGATGTTCTCGTCTGTAACTTATCAGAATTATTTGCTGTTTTTTCAATGGATTTTGATATCTTACACCTTACACCCTTCCCCTGCCGTTAAGCGTCACATACAGCTCTTATGGTAGTGTGCAAAGATTTCCTGCTTTCGGCGAGCTTTTCAGCCTCATCAAGGGGTGTTATTCCCACTAAACTGGCCTCTCTTAACAATGTCCTCTTTAGAGTTTCACGTGGTAGACCTCTTTTTTCTTCGGCCTTTTGTATTCCACTTGATAGCTTGTTTTGGGATTCTCTGATTGTTTCTTCTCAGCATATGACAGACATATGTCCATCTTCTTTTTCTGATCACTCATGAGACAAGTTGTTGTTTGTTCACCTGTCTTATTTCTGCGTTGTTCTTTAATTCGTTCCACTTTATACCGATTATTTTCCTATGGTATTTGTTTTCAAAAGAGTCTAATTTATTGCCTATTTTTTTAGTTGTTTTCCAGTTTTCACATGCATAAATGAGGGTGGATACTGCATTTGAATTGAATAATCTTAACTTGGTTTTTTGTCCTTATAACTTTTGAATGCTATATGTTCTCAAGATTCTTGAAGGTCAATGCTGCTTTTGCATTTCGAATTCTAACTTACTTTCTGGTGTCACCATCCAGGTCTATGTAGCTGCCGAGATATGCAAACTGGATTTTGATATGCTTAAAGTAAATTATAAAATATCCAAAGTGAGTTATTGTTCATTGTGACACTTCAGTAGTGGAGTTACTGTTCATTTCATTCATTTGCATGTCCCTTGCGGAACTTTGCCTCCCAAACAGCACTCCTGTAGGCTTCTCGGTTGTGAGCAAGATGGCCTGCTACTGATGCATCCATTTGCAGATCGTCAACGATGTCTTGCAGCCATCTTCGTTTTGGTCTTCCTCTTTTTCTTTTTCCCATTATGTATCCTTCCAATACGGTCTTCTCTAAATTATCATGACGTTTAATGTGTCCAAAATATTTAAGCTTTCTCTCTTTAATCCTCTTTACTAGCCAGCCTTCTTCAATATTAAGCTCTTGTAGTATAGATATATTTGTTCTTTTTTGTGTCCACGATATTTGGAGCATTCTTCTGTAGCATTTACATTCAAAAGCATTTATGTGTTTCTCAGCTGTTTTGTTAAGTGTCCAGGTCTCACAGGCATATGTTGTGATGGGAAAGATGCATGGCATGCCCTTAAAAATCTTATTTTTGTAGTTCTGTCTGCTCCTCTCCACAGATTCTTTATTTGTTTTACTTTCTGAAGAGTTACTGTTCATGAATCTTATTTATACATCGTTTACTGCATTGTTCATGTTCTTCGCTTCTTGTTGTTATATAGGAATCTTTGTGCACGTCTCCACCTCAACACTTCTTCAGACAAACGTCATACTAGCAATAATAAGTAATAATGCTTTGATGAAGCCTCTTGGCAATTCACACACAGGACGAGCCCTGTGAGACGCAGGACGGCACGAGAAGGTTGTCAGATATAAGATGACTTGATAAAACACATTTATTTGTCTGTCGGCCCAGTTGCGTGCCCGATGATTATCGTGCAACAGAACAAGGTGAGTCGTTGATTTTCATGCACGAAATTCCAAATCAAACTCAACACTCTGAACAGGAAAATGAGTGAAGGTCATATTCTGATGATCTGACCCATAGAGAGGTTTTCATTCCCTTTTCCTTGAACTTCTCAAATTCGATATTTCTTATCCAGCTCTCGGTTTTAAAACTTGGTATCCTCTCTACTGGTTTAATCAACGCCTCCTTGCTGACCAATCAAAATAACTCCTTAATATCCTGACCATACCTGTATGGGTGATACTGGATAAGTTAACTCCTCTGGTGGTAGATGTCAGTGTTTCAGGTCAGACTATATATTCGGACTTCTCAGGTCCGACTAAACTTCTACTTTGCCCGGTCCACCACCCCGGGAATCGGGACAATGTTACACTTTCACCTCCATTCAGAAACTGAAAAAAAAAAAATGGCTGCCTTGACCTGCGCCCAATCCCACGGGAAGCTGTGCCTCAATACCTTCGCCACGTCGGCTGCAAAGAAAATCAAACTCGCAGTTACAAGAACATGAAGAAGAAGACGAATTCCTTAAATGAGCACACGCTGTTTCTAAAACATCAAATGCATCATCAAAGAAACAACCTGTGTCCTAATTTCATATAAAACAAATATCAGCCACTGAGCAAAAGACACTGGAAATTACCAGCAAAAAAAGTCACAGGCACACAATTCCCCCCCCCCTTTTCCCCTTTTCTCCCATTCATTTACAGTAATTAACCTGACAATTAACTCGACTGCCGCGTCTAGTTTCCTCTAAAAATGCTTCCACTGCCCCATGCGACATAGCGTCACCGGAACTTTCCGGAAAGTTTGCACAGGTTTATTACGGTTATCTGCGTGAGCCAGTTGTGTACAGTAAGCTACCGCCAGACGGACAACTGGGTAGTAGACGAAACGTGATCATTAACATTTATAGTTACAGGAGATCTGACGGGTTCGTTTTTCACTGTTACTGTCTTTCTTCTGTTCATTACTCCGTTTTTATCATCTAGCTCCGCCCCCCTCTCTCTCTAACTCTAATTTATAGTTAGCTGTATTTTTTCTTCTAGAGAAATTTAAATAAAATGGAGCAAAGAAAGAAAGAAAAAAGAAAGAAAGAGGCAGAGTGTGAAAGCGAGTGGGGGGGGGGGGAAGACAGAAAGAGAGAGGAGAGACAGACGAAGAAAAAGGATGAGAGAGAGAAAGAGAGAGAGAGGAGAGAGAGAGAAAGAGAGAGAGATGAGAGAGAGAAAGAGAGAGAGAAAGAGAGAGATGAGAGAGAGGAAGAGAGAGATGAAAGAGAGAGAGAAAGAGAGAGATGAGAGAGAGAGAAAGAGAGAGAGATAAGAGAGAGAAAGAGAGAAAAAGAGAGAGATGAGAGAGAGAGAGAGAAAGAGAGAGAGATGAGAGAGAGAGAGAAAGAGAGAGAGAGAGAGAGAAAGAGAGAGAGAGAGATGAGGGAGAGAGAAAGAGAGAGAGAGAGAGAGAGAAAGGAAGACTTTGCGTGGGAAGGTATATTAAAAAGGATGCGAGGAAGACTGGTAACTAATAACAAACAATGGGAAACAACTTTCTCTCAGAAACTGCCTTGAAATCGAGCAGTCAGGTTCTTCAACCACTGTTGCTCTTCTGTGCGAAAGTGAGATAATAATCATAACAAGTGGAAAATAACACACATAAACATCGCTGAAATCCGTGCACGCTTTTCAACCTTTCCTAGCACGTATCAACATTATCAATTCGTTCTCTTGGGCGTGTTGTAGCATATGTAATCTTTGCAGATGATACTGAAGAAAAAAAAATACGGGCCGTGTCTTGCATATGCTTGGAAACACTGCACAGGGAATATATCCTGTTAACACAGCCTTAGCTCTTTGTAAACTCTCTTGGATGATGATTATGCTAACCACAGAACGTTCACAGGCGTACCTTCTTTCTTCCTTGTAGCTTCGGGCAGTGTCAAAGTATCTTCTGCCCTAGACAGAATTACATTTTTACACCCCATTTTAGTACATTTCCAACGCAATCCATATTTTAAAAATCTTCCTCTTCTTCTTCTTTCTTCTTCTTCCTTCTTTCTTCTCCTTCTTCTCCTCTTTCTTCTTCCTTCTTCCTTCTTCTTCTTCTTCCTCTTTCTCCTTCTTTCTTCTTTCTTCTTTTTCCTTCTTTCTTCTTTTTCCTTCTCCTCCTCCTCCTCCTTTCTTCTTCTTCCTTTCTTTCTTCTTCTTCTCCTTCCTTCTTCTTCTCCTTCTTTCTTTCTTCGCCTTCTTCTTCTTTCTTCTCCTTCATTCTTCTTCTCCTTCCTTCTTTCTTATTCTCTTTCCTTCTTTCTTCTTCTTCATCCTTCTCCTTCTTTCTTCTTCTTCATCCTTCTCCTTCTTTCTTCCTTCTTTCTTCTCCTCCTTCTTTCTTCTTCCTTCTTTTTTCTTCTTCTTCCTTCTTCTTTCTCCTCCTTCTTTCTTCTTCTTTCTTTTTTCTTTCTTTTCTTTCTTCTTCTTTGAGCAGCTGCTGAATTCGGCAACTTTCCGAGCTATTGAGGCTCACTGGTGTAAACAAAACAACACTCTATTCCTCTCTGTTCTCGATCTTTTCTTATCAGTCGTCGATTCCAAGAGCGTGTATACCTTTTTTTCTAGATTTTATCGCCACCGCTGTCTGGGTCTACCTCTTGGTCTATCCCCCTTTCATCATTTCTATATATCCCATCTTTGTTCCTCCCTCTAGATGCCCGCGCTACTTCAGTCCTCCAGCTTATTTCTACCAACATTTCTCAACCAGGTACAGCATGGACTCAGGACTGAGAGAGTTAAACAAGTAACACTAGACACTGTATGAGACCCTAAGGTGTAGCCTATTTAGCTTATCCGCCCCTGGTAATGCCGAACCTCCTCCCCCCTCCTTGTTTTTTTTTTTAAGAAAGGGATCGGCAAAAGTACAGTTAATACAGTGTTCTTAGAATGCATAAAACAAACATTTTCTACATAAATATTTCATGATATAAATATAGGAAAAAAAATGTACAAAGTTACCAAAGACTTGAATAATATGCCTATTGAAAAGAAGTGGGTGTGTTGTTTAAAATATCAGTGGGTGTGTTGCTTTAACAGTAGTACGCTATATATAATGTAACTGACCTAGAATAAACGTGCTCATGAAACATACTTTTCATTTCAATTTGTGCCGCCGTATCAAAGGTACACAAACACCATGTTGAAAATCTCACCAGCTAAGTGCCTGGATTTTACTGTACACAAATAGCCATATGTAATATGGTAAACTGACGACATAACAGAACACAAAGAGCTATATGTAATATGATAAGTTGACGACATAACAGAACACAAAGAGCTACATGTAATATGATAAGCTGACGACATAACAGAACACAAAGAGCTACATGTAATATGATAAGCTGACGACATAACAGAACACAAAGAGCTACATATAATATGATAAGCTGACGACATAACAGAACACAAAATGCTACATGTAATGTGATACGCTGACGACATAACAGAACACAAAGAGCTACATGTAATGTGATAAGCTGATGACATAACAGAACACAAAGAGCTACATGTAATATGATAAGCTGACGACATAACAGAACACAAAGAGCTACATGTAATATGATAAGCTGACGACATAACAGAACACAAAGAGCTACATGTAATATGATAAGATGACGACATAACAAACACAAAGAGCTACATGTAATATGATAAGCTGACGACATAACAGAACACAAAGAGCTACATGTAATATGATAAGATGACGACATAACAGAACACAAAGAGCTACATGTAATATGATAAGCTGACGACATAACAAAACACAAAGAGCTACATGTAATATGATAAGCTGACGACATATGAGCTGTATCAGGTAATTAGGAAAACCCGTGCTGTTCATAACAGACAACAGCTGCTACTGTTCACATTCATAAGCTTTAGAGTATTCTACAAAGCAAGCGCATCATCATCACCATCATCATCATCATCATCATCATCATCATCGCCTTTCATTCCCTTGAGAGCATAGGCCACGGACAAAGGCTCTCCAGTCATCCCTGTTCTTGGAATTATTCTCTGCTTCCTTCCATGTGTATTCCTTGTCTCTGAGCACTGTCATAATTCCTCTATTCCTAGTAAGTCTAGGTCTTCCTCGTTTTTCTGTTTCCTTGAGGATTTCATGTTAGTGCCTGTCTTGCTATGCTGGTGTCGGGTTTTCTCAGAATGTGGCCAATCCACCTCCATTTCCTAGACATGATTTGTAGGTTCATACGTTGTTGTCCCGCCCTTTCCGAGACCTCCTCGTTTCTGATCTCCTGCCATTTAATGTTTAAAATCATCCTCAAGCAGTAGTTCATGAACGTTTGTATCCTCTGTTGTATTGTCTTGGTCATAACTCGTGTCTCCGAACCATATTGCAGGACATTAAACTCTCTACACTTTTTTATCATGTTTCTTATGTTTAGTTTATGATCTCTGGTGCCTCCGCTTGGTCTAAAGACCGCCTGACTTTGCGTTTTCTTGTGTGCTTCATACATGGCAGGAAAATCTCTGTCTTAGAGGGTGAAACAGCAACACAGCTCCTCAGGTCTACAGAGCAAGTCCCCCCCCCCGTCCCCAATCCTTTGCTCCCCCTCTTTCCCCTCCCCCCCACCCCAGCCACGTGTGTCATCTCATTTAACATATATCGGTGTAGAGGCCGACATGATACAAGTTTGTATGAATTAACCTTTCCTTGACATGAAGAAAGTAAAATAAAATGATCCAATCTTTCGACGACCCGATAGACACTGGCGATCGTTCTTGTCCATTCTGCGCCGTCAGTTTATATCTCGAACTCCATCTCCAACCTATACTTTCTTGTTTTTTGTTTTTCTATGCCACGTGGTCAGTTCTCCAGGGGCAATGTTTTGTGAAGAAAACGATGGCGTCATCAATAATGACTGTGTTTTCGATTATATTATATACGGCCTTGGCGTAATTTTAGCTTTCATGCTGGGGAATGGCCCTTGGATAACAATAAAGATAAGAAATTAATTTTTTTTTCAAATGCTGTGAACATGGCGGCTGTTCAGGAGAAAGTGAGGTATGTGCATACATCTACCCTCTTATCATTAAGTTCTGGTAATGATTAGTAGACACGCGCACGCCCACATTGATTTCAGACATATGTCAGGCAGCTGATCAATGGAAGTTTTATCATCATCATCATCATCATCTGAAGTCGTACGCTACTACTGTGCCATTCAGGCATCAAAATACGACACGTGACACAACAGTTTAGACTTCTGTCAATGGAAAAAAAAACATGTTACTTTCCTAGACGCTGAGTAACAGCACTCACCCCAAGTACAATACTTCACTCTTCAACAATAACAATGTGGCATTAGACGCTGAGTAACAGCACTCACCCCAAGTACAATACTTCACTCTTCAACAATAACAATGTGGCATTAGACGCTGAGTAACAGCATTCACTCCAGGTACAATACTTCACTCTTCAACAATAACATTGTTGTACTAGACGCTGAGTAACAGCATTCACTCCAGGTACAATACTTCACTCTTCAACATAACAATGTGGCATTAGACGCTGAGTAACAGCACTCACCCCAAGTACAATACTTCACTCTTCAACAATAACAATGTGGCATTAGACGCTGAGTAACAGCATTCACTCCAGGTACAATACTTCACTCTTCAACAATAACATTGTTGTACTAGACGCTGAGTAACAGCATTCACTCCAGGTACAATACTTCACTCTTCAACAATAACAATGTGGCATTAGACGCTGAGTAACAGCACTCACCCCAAGTACAATACTTCACTCTTCAACAATAACATTGTTGTACTAGACGCTGAGTAACAGCATTCATTCCAGGTACAATACTTCACTCTTCAACAATAACATTGTTGTACTAGACGCTGAGTAACAGTATTCACTCCAGGTACAATACTTCACTCTTCAACAATAACAATGTGGCATTAGACGCTGAGTAACAGCACTCACCCCAAGTACAATACTTCACTCTTCAACAATAACAATGTGGCATTAGACGCTGAGTAACAGCACTCACCCCAAGTACAATACTTCACTCTTCAACAATAACATTGTGGCACTAGACACCGAGTAACAAATTCACCAAAGGTACAATACTTCACTCTTCAACAATAACACTGTGGCGCTGGACACAACTGAACAATTCATCAAACATACAACAGCACTAACAGAAAGAACGCTGATGTAAAACAATAGTATAAGACTGCATTTACCAAGTCATTAAACACATTTAATATGAGAAAATGGTGAGTGCGAACCCTGATGAATGGAAGGAAATGAATCAATTAACACAAAACATCAGAAGAAATACCAAAATAAACAACATTTCCCGACGAAATTTACTTCGTGTTTTGGGAAAATACATGAGCTCAAACATACCAACAACTCAATAGAAACATCCAACCGAATAACCTCTGCCAAAAAAAAAAAAAAGTCAAAAAATTCTACACCATATTCCTACAATCACTCACTGTCCTAAAAAGGACGAAAACCAGTAACTAGTTCTTACGTTCGAACTCTGCAGTTCGATCACCCTAACACTGACCAACTAGACCAAAAATAAACACATCTGCTTAGGACAAGAGCTCACTCACATCTCCATCTCTCTCTGTCTGTCTGTCTGTCTCTCTGTATCTCTCTCTCTCTCTCTCTCTCTCTCTCTCTCTCTTCCTCTCTTTTCTAAAAAAATCAAGCAGGCCTTCCACTAAGTTTTCTCCATGCTGCACGCTTTTCCCAAGACCCCCGCTCAATGGTCTCAACCAACCTACCATTCAAACAAGGGTACTCACTCTATTAATTATTTCCTAAGTACCAATCCTGGTTATAACCCCTAGCCTATCTGCTATAAATCTAGCAAACCTTTATATCACATATTGTCTCTACAATCTAGCCGACCTTTATATCACATCTTTTCTCTACAATCTAGCCGACCTTTATATCACATCTTTTCTCTACAATCTAGCTGACCTTTATATCACATCTTTTCTCTACAATCTCTCTCTCTCTCTCTCTGAACCTTAAGTGCCCAGGGCACATGGGGCTTCCGCAAGGGTTTTCCACAAATGCCTGTCCTTTGCCTGTTTTTCTGCTCTTGCCCAGGTGAGCCCTCTATTGCTCAACATCCTTTCTGTTGTTCTTCTCCATGTCTCTTTTGGTCTACCCTTACTTCTGCTCCCCTGTGGTGTCCATCTTAGTGCTATTTTGGTAGTGAGTTGTCAGTCATTCGGAGCACATGTCCCAACCATCGCCAGCGTCTTTCCTCAGTAATTGTTGTCAGTGGTTTCATCTGCATTTCTGCTAATAAGATGTTATTTCTTATGGTGTTTGGCCAAAATATTTTTCTAATTCTTCGTAAACATTTAGTCTGGAAAGAATTCAACTCTATGGTTTTCTATGGTTTTGCTGATTTTCCAGCATTCACTTCCACAGAGTAGTACACTTAGAACATTACTCTTAAATATCCTGATTTTCATATTTATGCTTAGTTTTGTTGATTTCCATACATTCTGCAGCATTGGAAAAGCCTGGTTTGCTCTAGCAAGTCTGCTGTTGATGTCCTCCGTGCTGTCTCCATTTTCTACTACTCTGCTGCCAAGGTATACAAATTCGTTGACCTCCTCCACTAACTTGTTATCTACTCTGAGTACATTTCTGTTGTTCACATTTTGCTTCATTAACTTTGTCTTTCCTACGTTGATCTTTAGTCCTATGTTGCTCTACAATCTAGCAAATCTTTATATCACATCTTTTCTCTACAATGTAGCAAACCTTTATATTACATCTTTTCTCTACAATCTAGCAAACCTTTATATAACATCTTTTCTCTACAATCTAGCAAACCTTTATATCACATTCTTTTCTCTACAATCTAGCAAACCTTTATATCACATCTTTTCTCCACAATGTAGCAAACCTTTATATCACATATGTTCTCTACAATCTAGCAAACCGTTATATCACATCTTTTCTCTACAATCTAGCAAACCTTTATATCACAATCTTTCTCGAGCGCACTTCGCGGACTTCTCTCTCAGCTCCCAACTTCCACGTGAAGCTCGCTGCGCTCAACACACGAACAGCCAGTCCGTGCCTCACGAACAAGGGCGTTCACTCTGTCTTCTCTAGAGTGACCTAACGTAATCATTTTAGCGTCCTTTGTACTGTTACACAACATCATCATCATCATCATCACCATCATCATTATCATCATGCTGTGTCGTCTCACCTTGGAAGACTAGCCGCAATGACGGTCTAACTTTTTTTTCTGCTCGTTGTTTTCACAATGGAGCAGGCCAAGCTGAATCCTGTTCATTTTTTGTTGACCACACATCTATATCTTTGTGGCCCTCTTGCTCTTTTTCCTTCACCTTTTTTCCTCAAGTATGATTTTCATTATTGTATTATTATACTTCATCATCATCATTAGTGCTCTGTACTCCCAATGGAGGATAGGGCATCTATATAGGTTCCCCAGCCAATCCTGTCTTGAGAAAGCTGGGATATTTCAGACCATATCTTTCCCGCTTCCTTTTGTTCTTCCTGTATTGTGTGTTACTATGTTTCTAACGGCCTGCCCCTCTTTCTTTTTTCTTGAGGTGTCCAAGTTAAGGCAGTATAGGATTATACCTCTTGATATGATTGAAATATTTTAACTGTCTGATTCTTATGTTTTTCATTATTTATTTTTCTAAGTTTCAGTTGATCTGGTGCTTCCTGTTTTGCTTTATCTTTTGTCCATGGAATCAGTCAGTCAATCGGCCATTTGCATGTCCCTTGAGGAACTTTGCCTCCTTAAGAGCTCTCCTGTAGGCCTATCGGGTGTAAGCAAGATGGCCTGCAGCTGGTGCATCCATTTGTAGATTTACAACGATGTCTTGCAGCCATCTTGCCTTGGTCTTCCTCTCTTTCTTTCTCCCATTATGTACCCTTCCAAGATTGTCTTCTCTAAATCATATCAATTTATATAATATCTGTGGAATACGCATCATTTTTCTGATTTTCCACATTTCAAAGAGCTCAGTTTTATTGTCCACTTTGTGTCCATGCTGCTTAAGCGTGGTGCTGACCACATTACCCTCCAGTGTGTCGACAGGTCAAAGAAAATATTGGCACTAACACAATATCGCTTACATAAGATTTTTAAGGGCATGCATCTTTCCCATCGTAACATATGCCCGTGAAACATGGACACTTACCAAAACAGCTGAGAAATACACAAATGCTTTTGAGTGTAAATGCTACAGAAGAGTCCTTCAAATATCATGGACACAAAAAAAACCCCCAAAGTATATACATATTATAAGAACTTAATACGGAAGAAGGCTGGTTAGTAAAGAGGATTAAACAGAGAAAACGTAAATATTTTGGACATATTAAACATCATAGTAATCTAGAGAAGGCAGTCTTGGAAGGTGAAAATGATGCGAAAAAGAAAGAGAGGAAGACAAAGGTGAAGATGGTTGCAAGACATCGTTGATGATCTGCAAATGGATGCATCAGCAGCAGGCCATCTTGGTTACAACTGAGAGGCCTACAGGAGAGCTGTTAGGGAGGCAAAACGCAAGAGACATGCAAATGACTGACTGACTGACCATATCGCTATGTTCCTCTAAGGCATGACAGGGTTACCTTTACCTACGTTACCTTTGTGTCCATGAGTCTACATTACAGATCAGTGTGGATTATACTTAACATTTAATGACTTTCAGCTTCATTTTCTGAGCTATACATTTCCAAGTAAGAACTTCTTTCCTTCTGTTGAAAATGTATTCAGTGAAGTTTAGAATATTAAGTGTGCAGACGAGAGTCCGCGATAGAAATGCTGCTAGAACGAACCGAAAGAAAAAGTAAAAACATAATCATACTTCCCTACTATTTGTAGATTTCAGCAGCGTATAATTCTGCGTATCACATTTATATAGTTATTTGCTTTATGAACCTTGAATACGATGCATTATGCTCTATAACTTTATATTTTCCTCATTCAAGTGTGAATTATATATTACACAATGTTTGTATATTATTCTACTTTTGTTACTCACAACAACTCAAGGAGTCTATATTTTTCAGCATTCCTTTCTATTCTTTTCTCCAACAATTCAATTTTATATTTCAACGCACACAATACAGCATAGATAGTTTCATTTGGCAAGATCTTACCTATTTTTTTTTCTTCTTCTAATTCCTTTGAACTGCGAGCTAATATTCTTTACAGCCGATGGGGTGAAGATGTCGAGGTACAGCATCATGTCTGACTGGAAGAGGGTTACGGTGGCTATATTTTCAGTACTTAGGTGAAGGTAAAAAGCAGGGGGTATGCAATACTTCTTTACCAGACTCCACTGCCACGGGGACTACGGTGATCCATGACCGTTAGCCTGGCTAGACCTGTTACTGGGGGTACCAAAGACGAGGTCGGACAGGGTCTTGATCACTGTACCCTCTAAAATTTTAAGGTTTGTGCACAAAATTTTGAACTTTATGCGATGATGTTCTCAAAAACTATTTTATGCTCAAATGTGCGCTGTAACGTAAAAAAAAACTATAATTTAAATTACTAATAAAAAATTACAAAGAAATCAGAAAAGCAAACTCATATAACGCTGTCATATTCTTCTCCAGCGCTACTACAGCACAGAGTAGATTCAGCAGAAAACTGAAAAATAAAGTAGTAGTTTTATTATTTTATTATTTTGCGCGACATATATAATTTCGTGCGCGACATTTTTTTTCTTTATGTGCTCAGCCGCGATGCCGCGCACCTTAGAGGGAACACTAGTCTTGGTCGGCTATGGTTAGCCAAACATGACGCTAGAATGTTAGCTATGGATCGCCAACTGCCAAATGGACATCTTCTTCGTCCTCAGATCTGACGTATAAAATGGGTTACAAACTAAAGATTCTGTTTGAAGATAAAAAACTAAGAGGGGATTTGCTCGTTTTTGACGGAAGCTCCTCGGTAGAAAATAACATTTACCAGTGCAGCATCAATATTTCACAGTCTCTTCCTCCTCCTCCTCTTCTTCTTCTTCTGTTTCTTCTTCTTCTTCTTCTTCGAACCTCAGTACGTCTGAAGACAAAGCTGACCAGGCAGATGATGCTGACGTTTTCTGTGGCCTTGTTTTCGAGCATCAGCATAGAGGTCACGTGGCCTTGCTTTATCCCTGCTACGCATAAAACGCCTGTGCCACGTTATGGCCAGGCAGACCTTATGCTGCCTTATGATAATGTCTTGAGACATGGGCTAGAGAAGAAAACTCTACACTGAGGACAAAGGGAAACCATCACGGCATTTTCGTTCTCCCAAATCAGTTCATAGCGAATAAATACGGGGGAACAGGAAAAGATGTTAAAGCTATAATAACCAAGGCCAGGACAGCATTTATCAACTTAACAAAATATGGTCATCAAAACGAGAACCAAACGTAGGCTTTTCAATACAAACTTAAAGACTGTCTGCTACATGGTTCAGAGATATGGATTATGACCAAGACAATGCAACAGAGAATACAAACATTCATGAACTACTGCTTGAGGAGGATTTTAAACACTAAATGGCAGGACAAGATCAGGAACGAGGAGGTCTAGAAAAGGGCAGGACAAGAACCTATGAAACTACAAATCATGCCTAGAAAATGGAGGTGGATTGGTCACACACTGAGGAAACCGAACACCAGCATAGTAAGACAGGCATTGACATGAAATCCTCAAGGAAATAGAAAACAAGGAAGACCTAGACTTACTTGGAGAAGAGAAACTATGACAGTGCTCAGAGACAAAGGGATACACATGGAAGGAAGCAGAAAATAATACTGGAGAGCCTTCATCCGTGGCCTATGCTCTCAAAGGAGTGAAAGGCGATGATGATGATGATGATGATAAAATCAGCTCATGCTTGAATAGAGTAAAAATATCTGAGTGGACTGTCCAAATGGCACGGGGGAACTAAACTTGACTGAATGCACCAGGAAAAAGCGTAGACTGGACAAGATTGATTCAAAACGCTCACTGGTATGACATATAATTAGCATATTCTGATGTTGTTTATATAGACAAAGTCTTTTAAGACCTACGACATGGATTCTGTAAGTGGTACCAAAAGCTGCTCCCAATACCGACTCTTACTTATACTGAGAAGACATTCTGTTTTCATCCACTACGCGCTTTCATTTAAAACAGGGAGAGCCATCCGGGCACCACAGCGAGGCACCACCTGGATATTACTCCCAAACCCCGCCACCCCTCCTCAGCGTCGGGCCTGGTTTTGAGTTAGGAAAAAAAAACAATACCTTCTCATGATTAAACATTTTCACCGAAATCTGCCATATTTCCGACGGTTATTTATCGATAAGCTGTTTTGTGATGCATCTACTTCTCTTTCTACGTCTCCGTTTTTTTCATCTGCCCCACTTGTCAAAACAATCAATCAAGTGCCGTGCCGTGTGGCGTAGGCGATCATTTCTCTCCACAATTCCCTGTCTTTATACTTGATTATGAGATCCGCTGGTGACTTTCTTCATAGTGACAGCCCATCCAGTAACTTCTCTCACTGTCTTCCTCTCTCTTCTTCTCTCAATTTTTCCAGCTGCCACAGTGTGTTCCAATTTTCCTCTTCTCAGAAAATGTCCTAAAAATCTCGCATGTCTGCCTCTGATTTTTGCTGTAATTTGCCTTTTAACTCCATCTTCTCTAAGACTTCTTCGTTGGTTTTCTTAGCTGTTCATGGTACCTTCAACATCCTTCTTATGAACTACATTTCCATGGCCTCCATTTCTCGCTTTACTCTCTTATTCATGAAGCATGCTTCACATTCATAAAACAAAATTGGCTCGATGTACACTTGTCCAATGGCTCTTGCATTTCCGTGTCATTCCTCGACAATGCCAGGCGTACTCGCTCTTTGTTTATAGAGAATTTTATGCTCAGATTCATCACTTTCCAGATTCTGGCCCTGGATTACATTTGATGTACACACACACACACACAAAATTATCCTTTTTTGCCGAATAAAAACAAGCAAGAATTTCGATATATTTTTTTTAATTAAAGAAAGCCCATTTTGTCATTTCTAGGATTGTATCATAGAAAATAACAGTTAATTCATCGAGCTGCAAAAGTGGTTACTGTGTTATCTTATCATGGGAAAAGGATTAAATTTGAGCCTCCGATTTATAATGTGCTAGAATCCTAGAATCAAGTTAGGAAATAAGTTTATAATATTTATTTTTAATGTTTGAATGAGATATGGGTGAGAGAGAGAGAGAGAGAGAGAGGAGAGAGAGAGAGAGAGAGAATGAATTATCTTTATTTTTAAAGGGTAAAGAATTGGGCATGCAAGCCTGTCTTACATTCTGCCCTTCATCACTCCATCTTACATTCTTCCCACACACTCGAGTTAATCTTATTTTATATCTTATATCCTTCCAGTGCCGGCAAACGTCTCTTAGGGTTCACAAAGGTAGTTACCAATTTTTCCTGTTTTCAGCGAGCTTTTCAACCTCATAAAGGGATTTTATGCCTATTAATTTGGCCTCTCTTAACAATGCCTTTTTAGAGTTTCACGTGGTCTGCCTATTTTTCATTCGATTTAATACAAGTTTACAAATTACATTAGGAAAAAAACATCAAAGAAGTGTAAGATTAAGCTATTACATTCAAAGTAAAAGAGAAGAAGTAATTAACCTAATAAAATAGCTTTCAAACACTCATACACGCACACACACAGACATATACATAAACAAAAATACATTATCAGTACAGATCTTCTCATATACATTTTTTAACAAACATTAAAATAATTTCTAACAATATCTAAAGTTACTTTCGAACTACGCCATTTTAGTACTTGATGGCTAGCGAGTCATGGGTTGAGAGAGTGCTGGTTATTCTATGGTGACATAGAATATAATAATATAATATATTATAATATAATATAACATAATAATTTACAAGCAAGTAGATCATGAAAAATGTTTGAGCTAGAGGATGAAGTATTACTAATGGATTTTAAATGGTAGGGGAGGGTGTTCCAGAGATGTACTGCAGAGTATGCAAGGCTTTTCTTGTACAGATCAAGCCTTGGTTTAGGAGAGACACATAGATATAAAATGAATGAGAGAGAAAGAAAGAAAAGAAAAGCGATACAAAGGTAAAGAGCGAATGTTATCTTCAAAGAGTGAAGAACGGGGGCCAGATTGACAGTGTCCTTCCTTCTCGACGTTCATTCCAGGGCAATCATGACTCTTACTTCTGTAAGACTGATTACTTTATTAGTAAGGCTGATTACTTTATTAGTAAGGCTGATTACTTTATTAGCATGGCTGATTACTTTAGTAAGACTTATTACTTTATTAGCAAGGCTGAATACTTTAGTAAGACCGATTACTTTTATTCATTCATTCATTTGCATGTCCCTTGCGGAACCCCGCCTCCCAAACAGCACTCCTGTAGGCCTCTCAGTTGTGAGCAATATGGCCTGCTGCTGATGCATCCATTTGCAGATCATCAACGATGTCTTGCAGCCATCTTCGCCTTGGTCTTCCTCTCTTTATTTTTCCCATTATGTACCCTTCCAAGACAGTTTCCTCTAAATTATCATGACGTTTAATGTGTCCAAAATATTTAAGTTTTCTCTCTTTAATCCTCTTTACTAGCCAGCCTTCTTCAATATTAAGTTATTGTAGTATAGATATATTTGTTCTTTTTTGTGTCCATGATATTTGAAGAATTCTTCTGTAGCATTTACATTCAAAGGCATTTATGAATTTCTCAGCTGTTTTGTTAAGTGTCCAGGTCTCACAGGCATATGTTGCGATGGGAAAAATGCATGCCCTTAAAAATCTTTTTTTTTGTGGTTCTGTCTGCTCCTATCCACAGATTCTTTAGTTGTTTTACTTTCTGAAGAGCAGTAGATGTCCTCCTTTTAATTTCCCTCATTATATCTCCATTATTAGTTAGTAGTGATCCAAGATAGTCAAAACTCTCCACTCCTTCCCATTTTTCCTCATTGATACATATTTCAGCTGCTTTGTTTGTTTTGTCAGTTGTCATCAATTTAGTTTTCTTTGCATTAAGATAGAGGTTTTTCTCTTCGCTGTTCTTACGGACTGACATAATTAGTTTTTCCATTCCTTTTTGTGTTGTGGACAGTAATACTATGTCATCAGCATATTTAATCTCTGGTATTTCATAACCTCCAATTGTTATGGTATTGTAATATTCTTTGTCTACATCTTCTCTAACATTCCTCATTATATTTTCAGTATACAAGTTAAATTAGTAAGGTGACAATATGCACCCCTGACTGAACCCTTGTTTTATGTCAAACCAAGTTGTTGTTTCACCATTTATTCTTACTGCTGCTTGTTGGTCTAGATATAGCAGTGATGTTAATTGTATCAAATGTGTTGGAAATCTAATTTTTTCCATTATTTCCCAAAGTTTCTGGTGTTGTACACAATCAAATGCCTTTGAGTAGTCTAAAAAGGCTATATATATATATATATATATATATATATATATATATATAGAGAGAGAGAGAGAGAGAGAAAGAGAGACGAGCACAAAGAGAGAGAGAGAGAAAGAGATACTGACACACAGTGCAAGAGAAAAACCGACAGAAAGACAGAGAGAGAGAGAGAGAGAGAGAGAGAGAGGCAGTGAATGAAAGAAATATCCGCACCCAACTATGTACAGCCAAGTTCTACTCTTGATTTCCCACTGCACTATACAATGTAACTAGAGTTTAAATCTTTGACAAGCAAGGTCGTTGCTCTCTCCCCGTTTATTTGCATAAACTGTCCGGCCTAACAATCAGAGTGTTTTCCCACATTCCTCCAAATGTTCATCACGCAAAATAAGCAGCAATGTTTTCCCCCCTAGTCTTTCAACTCATCATTAAACGAAACGAGTCTCCATTTTGAGTTTCATCTCCTACGTCCGACAAACTTTGTAGCAGTAGCAACGATTTGATTCTGCATTTCCACGAGACTGTAGCTTCACTACAGTCGTGGATAAACGTTAAAATGTCGACAATATTTGCGATTTGTTGATTAATAAAACAGTTGTATTAGTTGGTTCTATTTGTTTCTCGGCCAATTTGATGTTTGTTGAATGACAAAGATGAAATGTGCTTACAAAATATCAGCTCAAATTCATTTGTGTACAGAAGGCAATGAATAAAATAGAACAGGATTATGAAAAAGAAACTGAAATCAACTATTCCACTCTTTTCGTTTCGAAAATAATCTTTTTAATTTCTAGCGTCTAGAGAGAGAGAGAGAGAGAGAGAGAGATATTAACAAGATTTCTTCATCAATACTAAATTGCCAATCACTGTCAGCAAATCACTGGACCATCAAGGAGAGAAGTGACTTGTAAATTAGCAGGCTCGACATTCTGGCGACAGTTAGTCTGATTTTGCCGGAGGCAGACAGTTTATGTAGGAGACGCGTCTTAACAGCTAAACGTCAGCTGAAACCAAGACCTGCCACTAAACCATTTTTATGTAAGGAGGGGGGGGGAACAGATGAAAATTGTAGACCAACAGAATTCTAATAACATTGCTGTAGGACAAGATCAGAAACGAGGAGGTCTGGGAAAGGGCAGGACAAGAACATATGAACCTACAAATCATGTCTAGGAAGTGGAGGTGGACTGATCACAATCTGAGGAAACCCGACACCAGCATAGCAAGACAGGCACTGACATGGAATCCTCAAGGAAATATAAAACTTACTCAGAGACAAGGGATACACATGGAAGTAAGCAGTTAATTCCAAGAACAGGAATGACTCTCTCTCTCTCTCTCTCTCTCTCTCTCTCTCTCTCTCTCTCTCTCTCTGAACCTTATGTGTACAGGGCACATGGGGCTTCTGGTAAGGGTTTTCCACAAATGCCTGTCCTTTGCCTTTTTTACTGCTCTTGCCCAGGTGAGCCCTCTATTACTCAACATCCTCTCTGTTGTTCTTCTCCATATCTCTTTTAGTCTTACCCTTACTTCTGCTCCCCTGTGGTGTCCATCGTAGTGCTATTTTTGGTAGTGAGTTGTCAGTCATTAGGAGCACATATCCCAACCATCGCCAGCGTCTTTCCTCAATAATTGCTGTCACTGGCTTCATCTGCATTTCTGCCAAAAAGGTATTATTTCTTATGGTGTTTGGCTCAAATATTTTCTAATTCTTCGTATACATTTAGTCTGGAAAGAATTAAACTTGTTTTCAATGGTTCTGGTGATTTTCCAGCATTCACTTCCATAGAGTAGTACACTTAGAACATTACTCTTAAATATCCTGATTTTCGTATTCATGCTTAGTTTTTTTTAGATTTCCATATAGTCTGCAGCATTGCAAAAGCCTAGTTTGCTCCAGTAAGTCTGCTGTTGATGTTCTCTGTGCTGTCTCCATTTTCTACTACTCTCATTCATTCATTCATTTGCATGTCTCTTGGGGAACTTTGCCTCCCAAATAGCACTCCTGTAGGCCTCGATACTAAGTCTACTACTCGTAACAAGGATGACAGGTGAGCCTTTATCCGTGGCCTATGCTCTCAAGGGAGTGAAAGAGGACGATGATGATGTCACAGTGAAAGCTGTCACTTCAAGTAACAAAATTCCAGTTAACACTGCTGTATGTCACAGTGAAAGCTGTCACTTCAAGCAAAAAAATTCTAGTTAACATTGCTGTATGTCACAGTGAAAGCTGTCACTTCAAGTAACAAAACTCCAGCTAACACTGCTGTATGTCACAATGAAAGCTGTTACTTAAAGTAACAAAATTCCAAATAACTCTGCTGTATGACACAGTGAAAGCTGTCACTTCAAGTAACAAAATTTCAATGAACACCGCTGTATGTCACAGTGAAAGCTGTCACATGAAGTAACAAAATGCCAGTTAACACTGCTGCATGTCACAATGAAAGCTGTTACTTCAAGTAACAAATTTCCAGTTAACACTGCTGTATGCCACAGTGAAACCTGTCACTTCAAGTAACAAAATTATAGCTAACACTACTGCAAGTTACAGTGAAAACAGCTGCTTACCAATCAAGAGCAAAATATTATTTTGTCAGCAATCAGACACTTGTGACTGAACAACAACCAGTCTCATGGGTGATCAGGAAAAGGAGATGGACATATGTTGGTCACTTGATGAGAAGAAATGATCAGAGAATCCCAAAACAAGCTATCAAGTGGAACACATCAGGCCGAAGAAAAAGAGGCAGTCCGCGTGAAACTCTGAAGAGGACATTATTAAGAGAGGTCAAATTAACAGGCATAAAATCCTTTGATGAGGTTGAAAGACTCGCCGAAGACAGGAAAAATTGGCGAACTACTTTGCGAGCCCTATGTGACGTTTAACGGCACGGGAAGGAGATAAGATAAGATAAGATAAGAATCAGACACTTGTATGGACATCTAAAGGCAATCATCTCTTCAGACTATTCTATGTTATAAAAAGAATGTCTTAGGATCATCATCGTTGCACTTCCTTGGAAGCACTGTCGCACGTTCTCCGGAAAACTGGCCAAAGTTCTTGCTAAACGGAGGAAAATGGCACAGAGAGAGAGAGAGAGAGAGAGAGTGAGAGAGAGTAGAGAGTAGAGCTCATTGCCATTCTATCCAAAGCCCGCGTCGCTATCGACTCAGCCATTCCTACTTGCCAAGTTAATCTCTGACTTAAGTGCGAACTCAGGCTTCCTTCAATGGTTTCCAGGGCTGTATTAATGAAGATATCCGCAGGCTCCCGATAGGAACACGTATCAGTTACATAGAAAATTGCTCTGACACGTTGTCTAGCTGGTCTCCTCGATAACCACTAGCGCTTTGGGAAGATGTGTCTCTATGGCAAGGGAGGGAAGACGATGTCCGATGAGGCAGTCAGCGACTCATAGCTGATATGGTAGCGTCAGGGTTAGCGAAAGATAGCTGACCAAAACCCTGTGCCCCACCTCTCCGTTGGTACCCCTATTAACAGGCCTGGACTGGCTAACGGGGTAGGGATCGTCATAGTCCCCATGGTGGTGGAGTCTGCTATAGAAGCACTACACACCCCCTATTTTTTAGCTGTACTCCGGGACTGAAAAAAATAGCTGCCATAACTCGCTCCTACGCCGATACGATGCTGTAGCCCAACACCTCCACAGCATCGTATGCAAAGAACACCAACTCGCCGTCACAGGAAGATAGCACAAGACAAGACAAAACAAAACAAGGCAGAAGCGAGATAAGGTGGTGAAGATAATGAATGATATCAATATATACCCACAATCACTAAGATCTTACAGATCTCATTATCTTTTAGAATCAGAATCACTCGATGTAAACCCCAGAGGCAGGTATGGAACAGCAGAAATCTGTAACTAGACACAATTTTGGTTTCAATTCCTCTACAGCACTAGCACGCTTAAATATAAAAAAAAAAGTAAAGGTAACCCTCTCATGCCTTAGAGGCACATAGGGATATGGTGTTAGTGCCCATATTTTCCTTGACCTGTCAGCACACTAGAGGGTGATATGGTCAGTATCACGCCTGGCTGCCTTTCCTTCCCCAACTCCAGAAGAAGTCGGGTACCCATTTCTGCAGCTGGGTGACTGGGGTGCCGTCGGCCGGATTCGAACCCCCGACCTTCGCCATGAGAGACCAGTGCACTAACCACTTCGCCACCCTCCCCGTTTCCGTGCCTATAAGGCGTATTGGGGGTTACAGTGCTTGTCCCGTATTTCCAAGACTATCGGCACATGAAAGTGTGATGTGTTCAGTATCACGCCTGGCTGCATACACCTTTTTCCAGATTTCTCTACTACCCACTTTAAGAGTCCGGGGGGAACCGGGAGCCATTTTGTATGTAAAAGGTATTAATTATATGTAATTAATAAATATATAATTATTTCCACAACCATCAGACCACATCCTGCTTATCAGCTGCATCACTGATTGGTAAGCTCTAGTACAGTGATAGAGGGGAGTGTTTTGTACCGTTAGCTTTCAGAAAATCGTAGACACGGGTATGTACAACGCTGTGCGCCAACTTCGTCGTTTCCTCTTAAAAAAAAAAAATTTCGTAAAGTTCTATTCCTGCTCTACCAGCTATGTGAGCCATTCATCAACCAAAAGTTCTATGAGTGATTCATCAGTCAAAAGTTCTATGAGTGATTCATCAGTCAAAAGTTCTATGAGCGATTCATCAGCCAAAAGTTCTATGAGTGATTCATCAGCCAAAAGTTCTATGAGTGATTCATCAGTCAAAAGTTCTGTGAGTGATTCATGAGTCAAAAGTTCTATGAGTGATTCATCAGCCGAACTTTTGTATCAATAACTCATCTTCCTTACTTTCCAGCCAGCCTGATTCTGCAGCTTTCCTCGCAAGATTCTTGTCACTATCCGAATAAGTTCATTGAGGTTTGACTCCTTCAGGACATGGTCGATTCAGCTTCTGTCCTACATCCAGTTCTTAGCAACTTGTTATTTAGTTCTGTCACGGCAGTCTTTGTGTCTGGCTCTTTGTTACCACAAGTCTTTGTGTCTGGATCTTTGTTACCACAAGTCTTTGTGTCTGGATCTTTGTTACCACGAGTCCTTGTGTCTGGATCTTTGTTACCACAAGTCTTTCTGTCTGGCTATTTGTTACCAGTTATATTTTAGAATCATTCTGTACGTATTTGTTTATGAAGTAAAACGTTATACATCTTGTATATGAGTAACAATGCGAATGAGTTGGAAAATAAAAAAAAAAACGGCTAGCGCATTTCATTTTTCGTGTCTTTCCAGTAAAAAAAATTTAGCATTTTTTAATGCCACAAGTCATTTGTAAGCAGAAATGCTTTCTTTGACCCGTCGGCATACGACAGGGTGATATGTCATCATGCCCAGCCGATTTTCTCTCTCCACTTCAGAATGAGGAGCCAGGTATCAATTTCGACACCTTGGCGACCAGGGCGTCTTGAACACAGACCTCGCCGTGAGAGACGAACGCACTAGCCTCTACGCCACTCAGATACCCACTTTTCCAATAGCAGGTTCACATATCAATACCACGCTTGATGCACTTACACTGATTATTCATTCATGCCAAGCTAAATGAACACTTTTTTTTTTAAACGCTCAAAGAAATGCCAAACTGGTCGCTTTTGGCTGACTCGCTGCGCCGTATTTAGCACTTGGCCAGATTAGCTAAAGAAAGCTAGAACCAAACATAAATCACGACACTGGTTAAAGTCAAACGAAGGTTAATAAAATACGTGTGGTTGTATTGATTTGTTAACATAAAAAGAATAATTTATGTAGGGCCAAAGAAAAAAAAATGGAACTGTATACACAGGTGCTAATGGATATCTTTCATTTTAAATCTAATTAGGAAACGCCCAAACACTTATTGTGTAGCGTATATGTTGAAAAAATAAAGTCTAAAAGTCATCAAAACGCATAAATAAGGCACATGAAAGGGAGTATTGTTGATGTTTCTTTATTCCAGGGTTAAAAAAAAACTGTTGGTATTTGTAGAGAGATATCACGACATACCTGATATCTTGACACTGATAAACAAGGGTAGACCGTGTTAATAACCCGGGTAGCGGAGAGCCAGCCCTCGTACAGGGGGTCAGTTACTACCGGATCTCGTTTCAAAACACAGAAACTGATTTCTGCTTATTTTTGTATTTGACAAGAAATGAGGAGGAAAATAATGATGTCGTGCGCCCCCCCCCCCCCTCATCTCCCTCTCCCACCAACAGCTGAGGTCCTAGGAGTACAACTCCGGGTCTCTGTCCTGGGGCGTGGCTAATGAATGTTTCCTGTCTTCATTTCGTGACCTCTGACACCGGTGACATACTAGTGAGACTACGAGAAAACGCAAACTTTGCACTTACCGTAGCGTTGTTTATAAAACGTATACGTATAAAGGCACTTATAGGGAAAAAAAAATTCACTACTGGCAAACTGCTACCGCAAAGCGCCCTCTGTACATAAAATGTAAGGAACGCCTATCAAACTTTGAAATTCCTCTATCAAAACACTGATAAGGAATGCAAACAAACATCTGAATTCTGAGCGTTAAAAAACGTTGCTCCTCAAATCAATTACATTAGCAAAAAAAAAAAAAACATCCTATGCCAGAAAAACGGCGAAACATTTTTTGCCAGATGGAGAAATTTCTTGGATAAACGATTTCCAGTACTCTGTTATAACTGTACAAGCAGACATCTTTTGGATTGTGGGATCATTTTCTAGAACGTCTTCTAGATATATTTCCTATATGCTGCACAACATCTCCAACTAATGGAGGTCTGTATGTGAATGTAGAAAATGCATTTCTAGAGTTTACAAGCAAGAGTTTGAACTGTTAGCACAATCTTAATAATGTTGAGGATTTATGCTAGCTACAAGATTGTCCCCCCCCCCCCCTCTTTTATATGGCACAGAACATGACTGTATCAGAGTGATGGAACGACTTCCAGGCAAAACCAGAGGTGGCAAGGACCCTATGTCACTCCTCTGTGGTACTCTTAGTCAGTGGTTTCCAACTTTTTTTTTTACATTCAAGAGCCACTTTCCAACTACGTGCAAGTTACAACCACCAGCCAATATATAATATCGCAATATCATAAACTTTTAATTGCCTTCTTTCAGTGAGTGACAGTTGGTACCAAAATGATAGCGCAGCCGAGGGCCACGTGATAATCCTCCCCGGACCGCTTGCGACTCGCAACAGGTTGAGAATCAGTATTTTTCTGCATCCGGCTCGGCCTACTTAATGAGTGGGGCTGGCTGTAATCTTCATGGTGGTGGATTCCATTAAGAAGCTAGTTTACTGTGACAGCTTCGAGTCTTCACACAAGCCACTATGATCTAGTCCCCATCAGACACTCAGATGTGCTCAAACATAATCCTTGGTTAGGGCTGCAGAGAACAATAGTTCTCACTGAGTGAGTGAGTGAGTGTGTGACTGAGTGAGTGAAAATTTCTAATCAAAGATAATCTTGAACATATAACTTCCTTCTAAAAAGAAACAAAATGATCAATGAAGGCCATTATACCAAGTCAAGTTTGAACAAGTCTTTACGAACATAGATAAGACGAAGTATTTACAAACTCACTGGCCAACAACCCACAGCGTTTCATATATTGGTGTTTTGAGAGAGATAAGGTATATGTTTCAGCGTTTCTGAAGAACTGAATGGAGGAAGTAAGGTATTCCTTTCCCTTCGTCGGTTTTTTCCTTGTTATTTTCTACAGACGTTTACGTACTGGCTCTGCCTGAAACACAGCGATAATTCAGTCTAATGCAAGCTCTCACTATAACTTCCTCTTTACTAAATATCGCTCTCTAAGTCTAAGCTTGCTGACGGCAGCTTTAAGCCTCTATACTTGCGTCTAAGTCTTTAACGAGGAGATTTAAGTCTCTATACTTCCTAATGCGCAACTCTAAGTATCTATACTTGCTAACGCGCAGCTCTAAGCCTCTATACTTGCTAACACGCAGTTCTAAGTCTCTATGCTTGCTAACACGCAGTTCTAAGTCTCTATGCTTGCTAACACGCAGTTCTAAGTCTCTATGCGTGCTAACACGCAGTTCTAAGTCTCTATGCTTGCTAACACGCAGTTCTAAGTCTCTATGCTTGCTAACACGCAGTTCTAAGTCTCTATGCTTGCTAACACGCAGTTCTAAGTCTCTATGCTTGCTAACACGCAGTTCTAAGTCTCTATGCTTGCTAACACGCAGTTCTAAGTCTCTATGCTTGCTAACACGCAGTTCTAAGTCTCTATGCTTGCTAACACGCAGTTCTAAGTCTCTATGCTTGCTAACACGCAGTTCTAAGTCTCTATGCTTGCTAACTCGCAGTTCTAAGTCTCTATGCGTGCTAACACGCAGTTCTAAGTCTCTATGCGTGCTAACACGCAGTTCTAAGT
Organism: Achatina immaculata; assembly: GCA_009760885.1. Lineage (NCBI taxonomy): Eukaryota > Metazoa > Mollusca > Gastropoda > Stylommatophora > Achatinidae > Lissachatina > Lissachatina immaculata. The sequence continues at coordinate 46,131,682 of CM019720.1, read as the reverse complement.
CTCTATGCGTGCTAACACGCAGTTCTAAGTCTCTATATTTGCTAACACGCAGCAGTCATAAATTATAATTATTCTTTCATTCGTCTATGGATTGTCAGACTAGGCCATTTGTTTTGATAAAATCTGCCACCTCCCATATCACTAAAATTCTCTGACTGTGTGAAATTCATTTGTTTTATTTAAACTGTAGTTTGTCTAAATGACCGTCCAGGATTATTTATCATAGGTGTCTGCCGTCAGTTCATGTCCCTAAAGACTAATAGATAGAGATTTCCAAAATAAAACTCATATATAGAAATGACACCCAGTGCACTTGAAAATAATTAAAATGAACTGTGCATTAGGAGAAAATAGTGCTATTTGGGGGAGGGGGTGTAATTAGAAGCAGAATCATATAATGAAACGAGTCATCTCGGTGAAAATTAGCTTCATAACTAGAGTTCTACTATAGACCGCTAGCTGAATATCTAAATATGTCCGAGTAAACCCCCTTAGTCATAATGTTGAAACCACTACCATCATCATCATCATCATCATCATCAATCACAAGTCACGTTACATACCAACATGGATTCAAAGGATGCCAACAACTTCACACATGGATGGCTCATGAACAAAATAGTAGCAAGACAATTCTAACACAACAACAATTTATTTTTCGTTTAATTTTTTCCGAGATCAATTCCTATTCCCCACCCACCCACCCCGTTCATAATTTAGTTCCAACACCCTCCGGTGGCTATAGGTACAACCGGTTGAGAACCGTTGCCTTATAGATCATATGGAACTTTTGCTGTGCCCCTCCGAAATTCATGAATATCCCCTCCCCTCCCAAAATCTTCTCTCTGCCTCATCCCTTAGACTAGAGCTTCTGAATGAAGGTTATGTAGTATTTATTTTATTACTCCCCTTTCTGTACATTAACTTTCGAGAACAGGCATCTTGAAAATATATATTGTAATATAGTATCAGCTTTCTTTTCATATCCTGCTTGAAATATATGACCTGCGGCCTTTGTGTGTGTATGTGTGTGTGTGTGTGTGTAGGGGGGTGTTGGGCTAGGTCATGCTGCACTAGGGTGTTTAGTCAAATCGTTTCAGTGTGGAGGAGTTGTCTGCTCTTACCAAAGCTGCTCAGGGCGTAGTCATAAAACTCTTCCTTGAATCCTTCCTTTCCCGTAGGTCAGTGAGCAACTAACTCGAAGACGGTGCTGTCTGTGAGGAACTAAACTGAGGACAGTGTTATTTGTGAGGAACTAACATGAAGCCAGTTCTACATGTGTTGAACCAACATGAAGATAGTTCTATTTGAGAGGAACTAACATGAAGAAAAGTTCTGCCTGTGAGGAACTAACTCGAAGAAAGTGCTATCTGTGACGAATTAATATGAAGACAGTTCTATCTGTGAGAAACTAACATGAAGACAGTTCTGTCTGTGAGAACTAACAGGAAGCCAGTTCTATATGTGTTGAACCAACATGAAGATAGTTCTATCTGTTAATAATTAACTCGAGGACAGTGCTGCTATATGTGAGGAACTAACATGAAGACAGTTCTATCTGAGAGGAACTAACTCGAAGACAGTGCTGTATGTGAGAAGCTAACATGAAGATAGTGATATATGTCGGGAACTAACATGACGAGAGTGCTATTTGTGAGGAACTAACTCGAAGACAGTGCTATCTGTGAATGCCGCCCAAGTATAGAACAGAACGTAGAAAACTAATTATATAGAGGCTTGAGGACATAAATGTCGGCTAGACATACAGTGGAAGGTAGATTAAGGAATGAGGACAGAAATGTCGGCTGGACATACAGTAGAAGGTAGATTAGGGAATGAGGACAGAAATGTCGGCTGGACATACAGTAGAAGGTAGATTAGGGAATGAGGACAGAAATGTCGGCTGGACATACAGTAGAAGGTAGATTAGGGAATGAGGACAGAAATGTCGGCTAGACATACAGTGGAAGGTAGATTAGGGAATGAGGACAGAAATGTCGGCTAGACATACAGTAGAAGGTAGATTAGGGAATGAGGACAGAAATGTCGGCTGGACATACAGTAGAAGGTAGATTAGGGAATGAGGACAGAAATGTCGGCTGGACATACAGTAGAAGGTAGATTAGGGAATGAGGACAGAAATGTCGGCTGGACATACAGTAGAAGGTAGATTAGGGAATGAGGACAGAAATGTCGGCTGGACATACAGTAGAAGGTAGATTAGGGAATGAGGACAGAAATGTCGGCTGGACATACAGTAGAAGGTAGATTAGGGAATGAGGACAGAAATGTCGGCTGGACATACAGTAGAAGGTAGATTAGGGAATGAGGACAGAAATGTCGGCTTGACATACACCAAAACGCTGGAAAGACAAGACTCTCAATTGTTTTTAAATTATAAGATTTACAGCTTTCGCAAAGAAATTGGGGTGGGGGGGGGGGGGGGAGGAATTTTCTGTCATTCACAGATCTCTGCAAATCTGTATTAAATGCTCCATGTGATAATTCACTGTCTGTCACATTAAAGAAAAAAAACAAAACACGTTATATCGGTTATCGCGTCTATTGATTCGAGACACGCGCGGTAACGGTTCATAATTGTTCCGTACCGGGATTTCTGAAAATCTTGGCAACGTGATACAGATTTTAAGCTAACTGATGATGTGTCAATACAGGAGGAGGAGATAAGAGCAATATATAAAGCACTGCCCGTGGAGGAAGTACTCATTCTTGTTCGCATGTTCTGATGTTTCTACTGAATGCTGTAATCTTCAGCACTGAAAGGTGCATGATGGAGGAGAAAAGACAAGCTCACACAAGCCGGTAGAGGAAATTATCTTGAAAAAAAAACATTTAGGCGAAATAAATGAAGTATTAAAAAAAATCCTTTAAATAGCTCCCATTATTTTCTATCTGTCAGTAGCTTCGCTGCATTAAATCAGCAGGATGGGTTGAATAGATAAAGTCGCGGCCTCTCACTCAACCTCGAACGCATACAGCAGAACTTAGAAAACTAATTATAATGAGACATGACGACAAAAAATGCCGGTTACACATACAGTAGAAGGTAGATTAGGACATGAAGACAGACATGTCTTGGGATCGAATCCTGTCTGCCACCTCCCATTCACAAGGATTTTCTCCAATGCTACGGAGTACGCGCACCGTTCTGAGATCCTCCTTCATAAGTCTCGCCTGATATGCAATCCAGATTCAAGTGTTGTTAACGGGTAGATCGATGGTTTGAGAGAAAAATATTTGGCGGACTGAATTGGCCTGACAGACCCATAGCGTTATGAATCATTCAGTCTGCGGTCAGTCAGTCATTTGCATGCCCCTTGCGGAACTTTGTCTCCCTAACAGCTTTCCTGCAGGCCTTCCGGTTGTAAGCAAGATGCCCTGCTGCTGATTCAACCATTTGCAGATTAGCAGCGATGTCTTACAGCCATCTTTGCCTTGGTCTTCCTCTCTTTCTTTTTCCCATTATGTACCTTTCCAAGACGGTCTTCTCGAAATTCTCATGACATTTAATATGTCCGAAATATTAAAGTTTTCTATGTTTAATCCTCTTTACTAGCCAACCTTCTTCAATATTAAGTTCTTGTAGTATGGATACATTTGTTCTTTTTTTTTTGCCCATGGTATTTGAAGAAGTCTTCTGTAGCATTTACATTTAAAGGCATTTATGTGTTTCTCAGCTGTTTTGTTAAGTGTCCAGATCTCACAGGCATACGTTGCGATGGGAAAGATGCATGCCCTTAAAAATCTTATTTTTGTAGTTCTATCTGTTCCTCTCCACAGCTTCTTTAGTTGTTTTACTTTTTGAAGAGCGATCTGCAGTTACCAGTGCAAAAATTACAAGATTTTAATACTTCCGGTTCAACGCGGGCTTACTCCTGGCTGTGCCATCTAAGACGAAGTTTTAATGCAATCGAGCGAGTGATTTAAAACACGGAGTGGGATATTCACAAAGACGTGATTTTATAGCGTGAGACTGCAGAATCCAGTTCCCTAACACAAAGATTGTAAGCACTCCTACGTTCTTGGTTTACAGCTAGAGGCGCGTTTAGCGGCAACTCGACAGAGCATATGGAGAACATTTTAAACACTGCATATGTCACATGAATCATCAGCCTGATACAAGGAAGGTAGATTTTTTTAAAAAATCTTATACACCTGTGAAGTTATTTATTTTAAACAATGTTACCTGGCGATCTTTCTACATTACGTTATCCAGACGGCATTGTTGGAGAATTTTAATGATACGTTTGCATATCACAGAGAGAGAGAGAGAGAGAGAGAGGGGGAGAGAGAGAACAATATGTAGACAAGCGCATCTAAAATTCTGATCATGTTTTCTCCTAACTCTTCTTTTCACTGTGAAACGTGAGCCTGCCTAGAGACACAGGTCCCTGACCATGTCATCTCACGCTGGACTGGAATTATAACCAAAATGCTGTGGGGTTTTCTACCTGGCAGCTAGTTATCATAGAAACGAGCAAAAATGTGCTGTAAAGTGGTCAAAACAAACTTTTTTACTGCAAAAAGTTCCACGGCTCACCTCCAACTCTCTCGCAGAACACAGTTTGAAAAACAAAGGTCCGTGTCTCTGACATACAAAGTCAGGTATGGTTCTCCAACCCTGACACACAAAGTCACTTATGGGTCTCCAATCCTGACACAAACAGTCAGCTATGCTTCTCCAGTCCTGACACAAACAGTCAGCTATGGATCCCCAACCCTGACACACACAGTCAGCTATGGTTCTCCAACCCTTACACACACAGTCAGGTATGGTTCTCCAACCCTGACACACAAAGTCACCTATGGGTCTCCAACCCTGGCACACACAGTCAGCTATGATTCTCCAACCCTTACACATATAGGCAACTATGATTCTCTCCAACCCTGACACACACAGACAACTATGGTTCTCCAACCCTTACACACTCAGTCAGCTATGGTTTTCCAACCCTACACACTCAGTCAGCTATAGTTCTCTAACCCTGACACACTCAGTCAGCTATGGTTCTCTAACCCTTACACACTCAGTCAGCTATGGTTCTCTAACCCTTACACACTCAGTCAGCTATGGTTCTCTAACCCTTACACACTCAGTCAGCTATGGTTCTCTAACCCTTACACACACATTAAACTATGGTTCTCCAACTCTTACACACTCAGTCAGCTATGGTTCTCTAACCCTGACACACTCAGTCAGCTATGGTTCTCTAACCCTTACACGCTCAGTCAGCTATGGTTCTCCAACCCTGACACACTCAGTCAGCTATGGTTCTCTAACCCTGACACACTCAGTCAGCTATGGTTCTCAAACCCTGACACACACATTAAACTATGGTTCTCCAGTCCTGACACACACAGGAAACTATGGTTCTCCAATCCTGACACACACACAGTAAACTATGGTTCTCCAGTCCTGACACACACAGGAAACTATGGTTCTCCAGTCCTGACACACACAGTAAACTATGGTTCTCCAGTCCTGACACACACAGGAAACTATGGTTCTCCAATCCTGACACACACAGTAAATTATCTAACCCTGACACACACAGTCAGCTATGGGTCGCTGACGGCTACACTGAGCAGCGCCTTCACACCCCCCCTCCCCTCCCCTTTTCCCGATACCGCCGTTCTGTTTTTACAAACTGAGATCTTTGAAAACGATTTTTTTTTTACAACCCACCGGGCGCATAAGTTTAATGTCACACCAAAAATAAAGCTTTAATGTCACACCAAAAATAAAGCTTTAATGTCACACCAAAAATAAAGCTTTAATGTCACACCAAAATCATCAGTTTCAGCATACGAGTATATACTGGTTTCCTAGTGTTCTATGGAGCAGGGGAGAAATGTTTTGAGAGTGAAGGATTAGTGATCTTTGACAGCTTTCTTGGTAGAGTTGTGTCACTGCTGTGTGCAGGAAGGATTTCAAATGTTATGACTTCTGCCCCCCACCTCTCCTCCACCCCGTCCAAAAAAAAACCGGCCCTATTGTGATGCGGAAAAGACACCAGAATCACGGTCACATCGCCCTCGGTTTTAATTTTTAACAACCCTTAAGACGATCATCGCATACTCGTCATCCTTGTGCCCTGGACGCGACCAGAACTTTTCCGATATAATCTTTGGCAGGAGAAATTCAGTACGGCTTCCACGTGCTCCATATTAAAGTGGGAGAATAGTCACTGACATACGGACAGCGACAAAGGGATTGGAACCCACTGTCTTGATCTGGACAAGCCACGTAACCATCTACTCGGCCAAGACTACCCGCGGGGAAAAAAAATACTCAGATATGACTTTAGAAACCCGAAGTCTACCCTGGACGGCAGCGGATTTCACTGATTATTCCAGTACCTGTAGAAGTCACCTGATGAATATTTATATCATATACAGTGTGTCAGTAAAATCATAGCGTGGTTTGAAAACTAATTGTTTATATAACCACACATGTTCTAGATTGAAAATATACACTAAATGAAAGTTTTGTTTAGCGATTAACATATTCAAATTTGGCAAGCCAAAGAACACAATGAGTATTCCTCATCGCTGTCTGTTTATCATGCATGACGCGTGACAAGTTGGTGGAACGATGGTTTTGTCTTGCGTCACTGTCACATGACTAACCACGTAGCCGAAACCAAGTGCCAAAATCCAAGAAAATGTTTCATTTTTCTCTTTAATGTAGTGTCAGTTCCATGGCTTTGCTACATTTAGTTCTGATATTTCATGAGTTTCAAACTAGCATCTTGATTTTACGAACAAACTGTATGTCTGGTAAGTTATACGGATTGTTTCTATTCCCGCATATTATTCATAGACAGGCAGTCCACGCAGCTGTTGTCAAAAATCATGCGTAACGACATATGCTTATTTTCGTGATCAACATACCAAAATGACCAACATTTTTAGACATAGGCGTATGCACGCAAATTGTGTGCGCGAGAGTACACGCACATACTCACACATCTCATCATTATTTAGCCGCAAACCAATCATCGAATGATCGACCTACCATCTGCTTTCTTCTGTTTTTATCTAACTACAGAACAGTCGAATAATTGCTTTGCTTCTGGAGATGCCAATTATGTGTGCTGGTACATCTCAGAGTTCGAGGAACCCAAGCTTGACGTCTCACGTACAGAACTGCATGAGCAGGAAGTGAGTGCAAAAGCCCAGGTGAACAGACAGGTAAACATACTAGGGAAAGACAGGTGTACCACAGGCGATAACCCTCGGAGCCTCGCTAATTTAGAAGGGAGAACAAAAGAAAATACACAGCCTCGCACGCGCTTCAGTTAGCGTGATACGTTCAAGATGGCCTACTATAAATCTGGTTAGAGAGAGAGAGAGAGAGAGAGAGAGAGAGAGAGAGAAGGCAGGGTTAAGAGATGGTGAAGCGGTTCATCTGAGACTAGGCGAGGGCAAAAGACAGCCTTTCTTCTTCTTCTTCTTCTTCTTCTATATTCCTACATCTGCAAATTGATATTCCTTACAACCGATGTGGTGAAGTACCGTATAGTATCAAATTGGGAGCGGGTTATTTTTCAGTCCCTGATTGCAGCCAAAAAGCAGGAGGTGTGCAATACTTCTTTAGCAGATTCCACGGCCACGGGGACTACGGCGACCCCTGCCCCAGTTACTCACGCTAGGACTGTTATTGAGGGGTACCAACGAAGAGATGAGACATGATCTCGGTCAGCTAAGGTTCGCCAACACTGATGTTAGCATGTTATCTATGGTTCGCCAACCATGACGCTAGCATGTCATCTATGAGTCGCCAACCATGACGCTAGCATGTCGGTTATGGGTCGCTGGTTTGCCCCCACTACAGACCTGCTAAAAATCACATCAGTTCGGAATGGCTTCAGAAAGAAGGGGGTTTTATCTTTTTGTTTTTTTTTAAGTTACTTGAGCTATCCCATAATTCAGAAACCATTCAGCGTAAAGGAAAACAAGATCGGCATTTCGCGACACGAAGAATATTCTTGTAAATAATAAGGGAGGAAATTCATTACGAAGTTACAAACTGAACATTTTAACATACGGTCGTGGGTTGTTTTTTTTTTTTTTAATAAACAAGTTTTTATTTTTTTAACCCAAAAGAAGGAGCTTTTTTTTAAGAAAGTGTAATGTATAACCCGAATGAAGAGTAGAAAAATGAAGACTCTCGGAGAACCTGTTGAAATTCATAAATTATTTTCTGTTTAGAAAACCGAAATTTCATCATGAGATTAAAAAAAAAAACACAGAGATCTCAATAATTGTTCAAAAATTGAAGATAAATAGGAAGCGATGAACGCATAGGGAGAGGGGGGAGGGGGAGAGAGGGAGGGGGAGGGAGGGAGAAAAGAAAGAAAGAAAGAAAGATATTCAGAAAGCTCAACTAAGTGCCATATGAAGACACAAACGGTAGATATAGTTAGTTAGCGACATCAAGTTCAGCATTATTTTTTTTCAAGTCATTACCCAAGTCAACTGGTACAGATCTGATGATGATGATGATGATGACGACGACGACGACGACGACAACGAAATATTCAAGCAAAAAAAATGAAACAAAAGAAACATAGCTGATGTAATGCTGTCATTTATCGAGAAAACACTAACATATCTTTACCCAGAGACTGAATGGTCCTATTCTAAGACGCTCCTACCCAGTAATCAACAGTGCAAGAAACAACACACACTCTCTGTTCAACAGTGCAAGAAACAAACACACACTCTCCGTTCAACAGTGCAAGAAACAAACACACACTCTCTGTTCAACAGTGCAAGAAACAAACACACACTCTCTGTTCAACAGTGCAAGAAACAAACACACACTCTCTGTTCAACAGTGCAAGAAACAAACACACACTCTCTGCTAATCACGCCGGCTATCATCTGTACAATTTACAACAGAGACTCACAGTCTTACCGAGTTTCATTTCATTTAACAGCAAGCACACAAAGAAAGGCGGTCTAGTGGTTAGTGCACTCGCATGGCAATCGGAAGGTTCCTATTTCGATTTCGCACTCGGGGCCGGAATTTTTCAGACCGACCGGCACCGAGATTAACCCAGCCTCTTAAATAAAATGGGCACCTAAGGGTTTTCCCTAGGAAAACAAAGACAGCGAGGACTGGTTCTGACATCCGTACCTCAAGTAAGTGGCCTAGATGTGTGAGGAAACTAAAGCTTCACTCCCTCTACGGCTTGCAAATGCTACGGGGAACAGACATCAAGAAAGATCTGCAACTATCATGTTGCTGTAATGACGCTAATTATAACACAGCGCAGATTCAAAATTTGCTGATACCGATATTCTAAGCTGATTCACTCTTCTAAGGAATGTAAGAAAAAGCTTTAATACAACTGCTGCTGCAGTAACACAACGAGCGTGAGCGAGTGCGTCTATGTTGGGAAAGGATACACAAAACACGGGAGTTCGCAGAAGTGAATCCCTTGAAAACACATAATACACAGTAAAATGGACTGACAGTGTTGGCGTTAGCGGGACAACAAAAGATTGTTTAAAAGCAGGCGGAATGTCTCTTTAGGGGACTTGGACTAAAAAAACAAAGACAAGTAAGATTTTTTTTTGGTCTTGTTTTAGCTGTATTGGAACTGGAAACGGATAAGTGTGAAAATTTTCATTCAAAAAGTTGGGGAGAGGAACAGAAAAAAAAAATGTTGGGAAACGCTGGGGGTTTGTAGATAGTGACCTGTGTGCTCACCATACAGGTTGTGGGTTTTCAGGAGCGTCCCCCTTCCCCCCTCCCCCTCGCTGCTGGGGCCCTCCAGTTGACCCAGATGTAGAAGCGAGTACCCAACAGAGTAGTGGTGAGGAAAACACGACGAAGAGTTCCTGCAGCATCTCCGATAGGAATTGTATAAGCCTCCAATCTCCTTTCCGCTTACAGAATTGATCAGCCCTCTTCATGCTGTTTTTATCCACCATTGTCCCATTCTCATCCCCATCCCGACCCTCGAAGCTATCGGGGCCCTCCCTTAAAACAGGGACCCTCCCTTAAATCAGGGTCCTTCCCTTAAAAAAAGGGATCCACCCTTAAAACAGGAGAAGCCCCCGAAGCAATGCACTGGCTGGACAACCCAAAACCTTCTCACCCGTCAAACCACTTCTGCCTAACTCAGTGTTTCCCAGCGTGGGGGGGGGGGGGTATACGCTGCAGGGGACGGGGCTGTTTGAATATTTTGCGGGCCAACTGGAGTATATTTATTATATACTTTTTCTGAACTTGGTTGACTATTATTCTAAGGAGCAGGATAATTAAAATGTCTGAGGCATTGAGGTGGGGTATGATCCAAAGATGGCTGGGAAACACTGGCTTCAGTGCTTTTTTTATACATCTGTCAGTGAAAGATGTAAAAATAAACTGATTGTATTTCCTATAATTAATATACCCTGGACCGAATTTAAAAAGAGTACTTAAAAATCTCGTAGCTTATTCGACTTACCTTTTCGTACAATGTGTGAAATTCGTTATATCTCCGGAATATGAACCAAGAGCGCCCCTCGCAGTTCACGATCACCTTGTATACCTGCAGTGAGGGAAACACAAAATCTGTGTATAAAAGAACAATCAAAACTTTTGTTATGGGCGGATTCAGAAACATCTCTAGAGATAACATCATATGTCGGTCTGTTTGTACATCTGCGGTTTTACGTAACATATTTTGTAATGAACCTGTAAACTGAACTAAGAGTTGTGTGAAGTGCTTGATGCAGTGGTAAAGTGTTTACACAAAGAGAAAAAGGCCTGCAAGTGCAATACTAGAAAGAGGACTTTCTTTTTAAGAATTACGGATTTTATTTCAACTCTTTCACTTCTGAATTAATTTCCAAGCTCTGCTACAATTCTGATGAGAAATGTTCATAGAAAGAAACTGGAAGGAAGATACTCGATGAGTTAAAAATGTAGAGTTTGGTTGGAAAAGTGCTACGTTTTATTTTATTTAGACTTTGTCTATAAATATAGTTCTGGGTATTAATTCACTTAGGTGTGCACGATCTATCAACAATGCCAGTGTTGTGCTGGAGTGAAAGAGTTAAGGACTGAACCTGCATTATTACAATTAGCCGGCTGACTTTGGCAGAAGTTAAAATGGCCTATAAGAGTCTTGAACCACTATGATGACAGCAAAGACTTCGAAAGATTTTGAATGAACTGAAAACGCTGTGATAAAAGAAATTTTATATTTTAAAAAATATTGTTAAATCTAGCTTGCCTGAGGCAGAGATAAGAGGCAGAGATTATTTAAGTGAAGGAGATAAAAGAAAGAAAGAAAGAGAGAGAGAGAGAGAGAGAGAGAGATTTACAGAGGGTTAAGAATTGGGCACGCAGACCCTTCTGACATTCTGCCCTTTATCACACATATTTCTCTCCGTTTCAGACTTTCTACAAATGTGCCATGCATAATTAACATTGAAAGAAACTGAACAAAAAAATAGAACATTTACCTTTCAATCTCATCCAGGCACTCATTACAGAAAGTATCTATATACAAGTATATGTCACAATTTTAATCTCACAGTCTCACACTAATGAATATCTATGATTCAGTACTATTCAGAAAAAGAAAAAAAACAATCATTTAAATTCAGCGCCTGTAAAAAAAATATATAAAATAACATATACATCTTATGAATCATAAAAGTATGTAGTAGATATCAAGTAGATGCTGCAGAAGCTTGCGGTGTAGGAAGGAGCATAGCCTATCTTATCTTATATTTATATCCTTCCCGTGCCGTTAAACGTCACATATGGTCCGCAAGGTAGTTCGCCAATGTTTCCTGTATTCAGCGAGCCTTTCAACCTCATCAAGGATTTATGCCTATTAATTTGGCCTCCCTTAACAATGTCTTCCTCAGAGTTTCACGCAGTCTGCCTCTTTTTCTTCGGCAAGTTGTGTTCCACTTGATAGCTTGTTTTGGGATTCTCCGATCGTTTCTTCTCATCACGTGACCGACATATGTCCATCTCCTTTTCCTGATCACCCATGAGACTGGTTGTTGTTCAGTCATCTGTCTTATCTCTGCATTATATAAGCATATATCTATCTATATCTTATCTCTGCATTATATAATGAATGTATAAGCATAGCTTATATATTCAATATATATATATATATATATATATATATATATATATATTCATTAAGGATGAGAGGCATTCCAAAGGTGAGCAGCAAAATAAGCAAAGCTTTCATTAAAAACAGATCAGATCTATGTTTTAAGAGAAAGTTCAAGCTTTGCTTATTTTTCGGATTGCGTTTCCACAGATAAGACGGAATATCATGTGATCAAACTCAACAAGATGGAGTATTCTGTGATAAAATTCAATAAGACTGGGTATTTTGTGATAAAATTCAATAAGACGGAGTATTCTGTGATAAAATTCAATCAGCTAACTTGGTTTTGTTGAAGAGGGACCTGTTCTTGGGAGGCAGAATTTTGATATGTTTGTGTTTGATCTGTGGTTCGTGCATGACCTTTGTCACTGATACGTTTTGCTGCTCGCTTTTGAAGTGAATAAAGCCTCTTTGCATTTGACACTGATCGAACGAGAGAGAGAGAGAGAGAGAGAGAAAGAGAGAAACGTTAGAGAGACACGACAGACAGAGATAGAGAGACACACAGAGAGGCAGAAGAAACAAAGGTTATTTAAGACGAGGAAAAAAAATCAAGCATCACTTCTAGTTTTCAGAAACCATAACACTTTTATTCCTCTGAGCCTTACACTCTGCACGCCAGCGCCCACATAAATGATACAAAAATATATACACCTGTTTCCAGCGCCAGGTAGAAAAAAAAACCCAGCAAACCTTTGGTTACATTTCATCTGTGTACATTATAAAGCACAGTGACCACGTTAACCGGTAAATTACCAATTAAAAAAATGAGAAAAACAGTAACTTTTGGAGGCCGTCGCTTGCCGTAACCGGTTTATACTTTATTTTTTAAGAAAAAACTAGTAAAATGCAACCAGTTAATTTGGTTGGAGGATAATCGGGCCAGTGAAATGATGATGCTGAATTTGTATAGAGGAGGATCAGCCTGTTGTGACTTCGGTCCAGCATGTGAGCCTTTTGTTAAAGATTAAATCCCGCAGCAAATAAGAGGAAAGAAAAAAAAACAATTCACAGAAACATTTTACGCGTTAACTCCCTCTGATATTTGTAAAGTGTTTTCAATTTTACATTAGGGAAAAAAAGTGTAAGGTACCGAATATTGTACTGAAAAAAAACAAACAAACAAAAACCCCATTATTTCGGAAAGTACTTCATGTAGGGTGAAAGACGGGTAAAAATGTTTTCCGGTCTCGAAGCATCCTAGCGCCATCACTGATAAAGCTTGCTTATATTCCTCTCCTAATCCGGCAAATTAAAAGGGAATTCTACGACATGTCATGCTGTGTTATCACGTTTCTTGCTCTGAAATGTTTTCGATCATTTAGCCTAGTCTTCTACGTAATTTCTTCATATTTTCTTAAGAAAAAGGAAAGGCAAAAGTAGTTTTATAAGTGATGACAGGCATATAACGAGACGTACAAGATAGTGAAAGGAAAGTATATTACAGATATATGCTGAATCAATATTAAAATATAATATTTGCTTATTAAACTGAGGCGAAACTCCCCCCCCTCCCACCCACCCACCCACCCACCCCCCCCACACCCACCCACCCACCCACCCACACACACACACACACACACACACACACACACACACACACACACACACACACACACACACACACACACACTGATGAAACAAAAATTGGAAGTAACAGGCTATGATTCAGGAGAAAGATGGAGTATATACTCTCAAAGGACGGAGAATCAAATGTAGGGAGTCTTCAGACAAATATCATTTCAATATAAACTGGTGAAACCATAGAGACAAGGCAATCAAAATCTCTTTGAAAGGTCATCAGAAGATCTGATTTTTAAATTAAAAAAAAATAGCTAGAAAATTGAAAGGAGAGGAGAGGATGGAAAGAGGAGGGGGGGGGAGAGAGAGAGAGAGAGAGAGGAGAGAGAAAGAGTGTATGCTAATCATGGCATGGACAAATAAAGACATCTGACTGAAATACCAAGAACCACACAAAGAGAAAGAGAGAGGGGGGAGAGAAAGGGAGAGAGAGAGAAAGGGAGAGAGAGGGAGAGAGAGATCGATCTCAGAGCAGAGTACTATTAGATAAAGCTTGCTTAGAGGGACAAACAGTCTATGAGTACTACTATTATTGCTGCAGTTGTTATTACTTCTTTTAACTGATTTTCTATATACGCAATAGTCTCGCAGATTTATAACCCCTTCCCCCCCCCCCCCCCCCCCACTCCAAAACTCCCTCGGGTCATGAAATGACTGCGGTTATTGCGAAAGCGAAAGTAAAGCTTCATCGATAGCAGTGGATGTTTGATACCATCAGATTACAGAACTATCGTTCCCGCGCGCTTCGTTAACTAACTGTTCACAACGATCGCTAAATGCAATACTCAGCGCCACATGAGTATCTTATATCACCGCGTAGTTTTTTGTTTTTTTTTAACTGGAAAGATAAGGATAATGCAGGTGCGCTTCATGCGTAAAATAACTTTTAAAAAGAAATTTATAGAGATCTTTCTGTTCCATTTCTGACGCCGGGAATTTTTTTTTTTAAATCGGCAATGAAAAACTAGTCCAATTATGACATGCATTCTTTTGACCTTAATTTTAATTCACGTTAATTTTTCATCTATTATTAGAATACCAGGCAGAGACCAGTTTATGTTTTCGTTAATTTGTGAGGAAAAAATACACAAATGAGTTATGTTGTAACATTTTATTTTCAAAAAAACTACACAAGCCTTATTGGTTGGTGGATGAGAACTGTATAATTTTATTGGCTAGCTTACCTCCGTGCAATTTTATTGGCTAGCTGGTGGATGAGTTCCGTGTAATTTTAATGACTGGTTTGTGAATAGGCTCCCTGCAATTTAATTGGCTGGCTGGATGAGCTCCATATAGTTTTATTGGTTGGTTGGTTGGTGGATGAAACTTGTTTAATTTTATTGGCTGGGTGGTAGATGAGCTCCACGTAATTTTAATGGTTGGTTGGTGGATAGATTCTTGGTAACTGCGAACCAGAATCCTCTGCAGCCAACTAGTTTCTAAACAGTAGGAATGACCGAATCAGTATCGACGCTGCTTTTAAGACTGAACGTTATGGGTTCTGGCCCCGTCATCACTGCTGCTTCCATTCGTCAAGTACTACGGAGTGCATACGCCGTGCGAAGATTCCCCTTCCAAGGAGGAAAGTGAAACTCTAGTGCTCTTTTACTAAGCGATGCTGGTGATAACATCTGAGCATTTAACCAGCTAAAACCATAACTAAAGAAGAAACGAGAAGAAGATAAATATTCTCTGGAGATGTCATGTGAAGACAGGGCTATAAGTGCATCATAGTCATTAGAAAACTCAACTGAAAAGGAAAGATGAGAGGAAAAAAGCATTCATGGAAAAGAATGGCAACAGATATCGTTAGAAATACCAAACACCACACCAAAGGAAGATGCATTATCGTTGTCAGCCTCTGTCGGCAAGACCCATGATGATTGAATGAACCCTCGTGCTGAAGATTTCGAATCATGGACACAGAATAGGTGGGGGTCATGATGGTTTCTGTTTAATTTCTAGAACATACCTCCACCCCTCCACCCCCCCCCCCAAAAAAAAAAAACTAGTTTCTTGTCATACTCCACCACTATTACACAGGATAAGGGCTATAGAAGCTCTGGTCCTCATAGCTCTACTGTCCTTTCTAACACAGTCATTATCGTCCCAACACTGCTCTAAGATGAGTAAGAGTTTTGATTTCACGTTGCTCCGTTGAGATCCCAGTTCAATAAACTATTCTGTTTTCTTCGTTATTTCTTTAAATTCTCTCCCTTTTTCTAAGTAAAAGATGTGCCAAATACAAAATCTTTAAGTATTTGGAAATACGAATACTCAGCCTTCTTACTGAGTATGTGTATGAAATTACACATTTTCACAGTTGGATTCACAAAGCGTCTCTTTCTTGGGGACCACCACAACACCACTCATGAGAGAAGAGTTCATTTATCATTCCCCTAACCAGACGCCCATTTGCTTGCCTTTATGATAAATAAACAATGAGCATGCTTTCAATGGGCAGCTGTTAAGCCTGATGAGGCTGTTGATGAAATTATACAAACATCCAGAACACCTTCTAAGAGAGTTCTAGCGTAATTATACAAGTATGATTTCCTTGAAGGTGAACAAATTTGGAAACCTGTGATATCAAAAGACAGAAAGAATCAATCAGTCAGTCAATCAATGAAAGAATGATCCATAATCTGCGCCGCAGAGAATTATAATTAGTTCCACATTCTCACTATGAGTGCGGACGTGCTCTTAAATAATTACCACAGATAACCATTCTGTCATTAACTCTTTCACTCTTGGATTATTTTCCACGATGTATGAGAACAAATTTGTTGAGAAATTTCAGTAGAAATAAACTAGGAGATAGGTACTCTATAATTTAAAATACGGGTTGTGTTAAAAATGTGTATCTTTTCACGAAGTCTTTGCCTGAAAAATTGCTCTAAGCATTGATTTGATCAGGCGCGCAAGATCTACCAAACCTACCAGTGCTGTTCTTGAGCTAAAGAGTTAACATACCACGCGTACATCATGGGAGAACATCTCTTCCGTTTTGTCGCGGAGGTTTCAGAAGCAACTTTGTAGATAAGTCTTTACATCTACTTTGAAGCAAAGTTATATATTATCTAGATTATTATAGATTATTCAGGTGCATTATTTATTTCTGTGAGGACTGACATGAGTTCAGACTCCGTATTATTCGTCCAGGACACCCATAAAGCCACCTTCTTGAATGCAACCAGGTGGACATTCCATGACTACCATAAAAAGTCGTGATCAAACACGGCAGCTTTTATTTTCTTTTTGTACATATAAAACTATATAAACCGAGTCAACATGCTTTTCTTTCTCAACGTTTTCTATGTTTCTGAAACGTACATCTCATTAACGTCCAGCCTCATGCTAGTACCTGTTGACTACTCTGTTTCTCAGCCACACATTCTAGTGACAGTCTATGTATTGAAGGTAAAAGGTAAAAAAAAAAAACGTTTCTATGCCATTAAAACATATTAGGGATAATGTGTTAGGCACGTATTTCCAAGATCTTCGAAACATGAAAGTCTGATGTGATCAGTATCACTGTCTGGCCGCATTTATCTTCCCAGATTTCTCTGGTACCCATTTATAAAGGCTGGGTGAACCCCGAGGTCTCTTTGTTTTTTGGCGTGGTGGTGCTTTATATCGCAAGGCCTTCATAGAACTGATGTAGTTTTTCTCCATTCAGTGAATGTGCCACTGTGAATAAACTAGATATTCTATCTCATTCTGTAGTATCAACACTTCGCTGGTTATGATTTGTTGAAATGCAAAAAAAAAAAAAAAGAATTTAGTTGTAACTTTCTAATTCGTTGTGGAGAGCTGTGCAAAGAATGCAGTTGCAGTATTTGAGGTGTTGTTTTAAAAAAGGATTCGACGCACAGCTACTTACTGCCATTATCTAAGCCGGGACAGCCCAACAATAAAACCGGCTATAAGATAATTATAATGCAAAATACTAGCGGTAATCTATCAGAAAAGATAATGGCAATGATATTAGCATTCTTGTTTCAGGTAATACATTTTTTCTCTCTCTCCCTGCGTTTGATCAGGGTGTCTGAGTGGTGAAGCGGCTAGTGCACTAGTCTCTCATGGCGAAGGTCGGTAGTTCAAATCCAGCTAACGGCGCCCCAGTCACCCAAGCTGTAGTAATTGGTACCCAGCTTCTTCTTCCTGAGCTAGAGAAAGAAAGGCGGCCAGGCGTGATGCTGACCACATCGCCCTCTAGCGTGTCGACAGGTCAGGGCAAATATGGCCGCTAACACCATATTCTCTAGGTGTCTCTATGGCATAGCAAGATTACCTTCATCTTAGGTTTGGTCAGGGCTGTGGAGTCGGGCCCAGGGGTCAGTTACTATCGTGTAGCATAGTCCCTCGTAAATTATGATAGTATCATAATCATTATTAATAATGTTCTTCTTATTATTATTACTATTGGCATATTTAGTATAGTTCATTATTACTGGTGCGTAGAAAGTAGGTCAGAAACGACGGAAAATTTAGAGAAACACTCTCACGGTATTAGTAGCAATTTTATAACAATGACAGGGTGGACGCCGATAACAAAGGTAGATTAAAAGAGATACACCCAGGTTATAATAGTCTTGACACGACTAAACTGAATGGTTAAATCAAGAATACGGAGGCAGACAGGCGGACACTGTGTAAACAGATCTTGACTAATACTCCCCCCCCCCCCAAACCAATAGGTATCGCAAACACATGATACGTGATTAGAAATTTGTATCGACGGATTTGACGCAACAGACTGACACGGGAATCATATTTGCTAATCTTAGGACGCAATCTGCACAGTTTTGAAAAGAAGGGAGTGGACTGACTTGACCAGCTGACCAATAGAAAGATCTAGGGGTGTGTCCTATTGGACAACTGACTTACGATATATAAGCCAGGCAGGCAGTTTTGGGAAGACAATACGAGGACAGAAGAAGAGGAGGAGCAAAACGGACGGAGAAGTAAAAAGACACGTAGAAGACAAGTATAAGATGGTTGGGACATGTGCTCAGAATGACTGACAACTCACTACCACGGATAGACTAAGATGGACACCACAGGGGAAAAGAAGTAAGAGTAGACCAAAAGAGACATGTTTAAGAACAGCAGTGAGGATGTTGAGCAACAGAAGGCCCACCTGGGCAAGAGCGGAAAAAAGGCAAAGGATAGGCAACTGTGGAGAACCCTTGCGGAAGCCCCATGTGCTAAGGTTCAGAGAGAGAGAGAGAGGAGAGAGAGAGAGAGAGAGAGAGAGAGAGAGAAGACAAGTAGGAGAACAAGAAAGAGAATGAGACAAAATAGAACCAGAAGTAGCTTTACGACAGACAGAAGATGTGTTTCACGTTCTAAACGTGATTATTAGTACTTTGTGAGGAATGCAGAAGATTTGACACTTTTGAAACTTTGTGTAAAGTGATTCTGACGAAGAAGCCCCTCGAAATTAGTTGACCACGTGTTGGAGATCTAATATAGAACAGAGTTCGGAATTATCCTCGCATCACGTGTAGAAAATGTTGAAGTTCAGATCATTGCTGGAGCGCTACATCTAGAATGTGGTAGATCTGATGTTGTGAAACACTGTTTAGGTGATTCCCGTGATGAACCAAGGAGATGCATCTTCTAATCTATAAGTGATGTTACCAGCTATTGTATCTGAACCATTATTAGACCGAATTAAATAAAATCTGTAACTTGTGCAGAGACTTGATTTCGTGAAACTCATACTATCTGTGAGACCATTCGGGATGTGTGTGAAGATAACTTCTACTAGTGTTCCTTCGAGTGAGGTGAATCTATAAATGATACCAGCTTGTAGTGAAATTGACAAGAAATAACAAATGCAGTCACGGCCACAACGCGAAACAAAGTGGCAGTATTCAAAAGAAACAGCAACATCACAGTTTTATCCAATTCGATCTTCTTTCAGTATTATAACGGACAATATAAATTCACAGTTTGAAAGAGTTATAATCAGCCATCCGAACCAAACACGGAAGGTGTCTCTCATGCGGTAACTTCTATGTTATATTTTATGTCTGTAGTTAATTTTTCATTGTTTTATACAGCTAAGTTTTCTGATGATTATACATTTTCTCGCTTTTCTTCTGGCAGATGTGTCACTTACATCATTACAGTTGGGGGCCACCACGCCAATTCAAGACCCCCTCTCCCCCCCCCCACTCCAAAAAATTGGCGGACTATCAGCAGATCCACTATAAAAGTATGTAAAACGATTACTTATAACAGTACCAATTGCGACTGTGCAGTGGAAAGCAAAAGAAGACCTGCAGTTGCATCACAGAAACTAGCACAAATGAAGAGTACGTGGCAAAGGTACCAGCAACAAAACAAAGCTATGTTTACTAAGAGTTTACATATTCCCAGTGGCAACATACGGATGCCAAACAACGACACTTAACAAAACACTAGAAAAGAGAATAACAGCACTTGAAACGGAATGTTACAGAAGGGCACTTAGAATATCATGGATAGAAATAAAATCAAATTAAAAGATACTAATGTGATTAGGTGTGGCAGAAAACTACCTCGATAACACCATAAACATTAGAAAGCTGGGATATTTCGGTCACATCAAGAGATACAATAGCTTGGAGAGGTTGAGAGTAGAATGCATAATATCCGGCAAAAGAGAAAATGGACGACCTTGCCACAGGTGGCCTCAGGACATCACGGAAAGCCTGAACGTGTCATTGCCAGACGCTGGTCAACTTGCGCAAGACCGCATTGCATTCAGGCAGGCTGTGAGAGGGACAACGTTCTAGAAAGGACATGTTACATGAATGAATAAATATCAGAAGCATGCATCAAACACCGAATAAGCATATCAAAATATACTCCTGAAAGAAACAAATTCGTCCACTGAGACCATTTTTTTGACTGGCGAACAATGCCGGCGCTGCCAATAGGCTAATAAGATAACTGCCTAGGGCACAGAACTCAGAAGGATGCCCGGCCAGCATTGAGAAACAGTTTCATACACTCTTGTTTGTTAGTCTTGCTTATATTTGGCGCTAAATTTCTTGGCATTGCTCCACAGATAACAAATGATTATACGCTTCTGCATGTTGCTTCTCCTGTAATCCACGAAAAAAATGCAGGTACCTTTTCCCTGAAATGGATACCAGATGAAGGAAAAACACACCCCCAACCCAAAAAATGCACTTTTCTTCCGTGACATTTTCCTAACATTTCTTCAATTTCCTTTTATTCAAGACATTTACATAAAAGTTATAGGTCATACATTAAAAAATGCATAAAACCCCAGGCAACGCTCTCTGAGTCCAACATTCCACAGAGAACAGCGTGAGAGTGCTAAGTTACGCGTTTATCATTTGTGATTTCACTTTTTATATCTCTCACAAATCTCTTATGTTCCTGAACAAGGTCGAAATACTGACTGTCCTACTTTTGTGTTTCCTGAAATCTTATATTATAATTTCTGTGGCTTCATATTTTCTTCGCTGATTAAAAAAAATATTACAATATGACTTCATTGATGTTACAATTTTGTTTAAAATCAAAAGTTAAGGATAGGTAAATGTGTAAAGCTATTATGCATAATGGGAGAGCGTTTTTTATAACTCTTGACGACATGCAAAATTCAGGGGGATTTTGCTTGATATATATCATATTCTGAGTTTGGTGTTTGGCTTAAGACTAACAACCGTATTCTGAGATCCACCTAGAGGCGACTTTAGATGGGGAAAAAAAGGAACTGTTATGGAAACTCGCAACAAAACAACCGAGTCAAAGATGTACATATGTCGATCACGTGATGAGAAGAAACGGCCAGAGAATCCTAAAACAAGCTATCAAGTGGAACACAACAGAAGAAAAAGATGTCGACTAGGTTAAACTCTAAATAGGACATTGTTAAGAGAGGCCAAATTAGTAGGCGTAAAAACCCTTGATGCGGTTGAGAAACTCTCCGAAAACAGGAAAACATGGCGGTTCTAAGGACTGCTATTGCCGGAGGTGGGTGGAGAATTCGATCTCCACTCCAACGGCGTGCGTCTCAAACAGCCTCTGGCAGTCAAGTCCAGCTCCTGGCCTTCCCGTGGCAGAACTGTTTAAACTGACAGGAGAAGGGGCGAGGGCAATATCTGGCGCCTGAAAACCAGATACTTAGGGTAGATGAGTGGCACGTTTGGTAGCTCATCTTCCGATGTTGGCGAGAGTCTTCAGCTGCCGTGCGTGGAGCGGTGCTCTTCCCGGCCAATGAAGAAAGGTGCAAATGGGGTTGCCGCGCAGCATCACTGCGGAAAAGGTGGTAGAAAGGATAAAGCGAAGCAAACAGTCAAATCACGGCACCTCTGGTCTGGAGGTCGGCCACGTCCTGAGTGCAATCATATAGAGTGAAATGCATGAACGGCTTGTCCCAGAGGTTAAGACACTGCTAGCGAGACTCTTCGAATGCCGCGCGTGGAGTGAAGCTCCTCCCGGTCAAGGAAGTAAATGCGGAAAAGAAATAAAGGTTGCTGTGCGGCGCCGACGTGAAAAGGTGGTGGAAAGGATAAAGTGAAGTTTAATTGGTATGTCCAGTAGTATCGCTGCGAGAGCTATACATACCACGGCACCTATGCTCTAGAGGCCGGACACGTCCGAAATACACCTACACTGGTGAAATACGCCTAAACCGGCACACACCAGGGGTGGAACTTGATGGCTAGACATGTCATGCCACCTCCGCTCTAGAGGTCGGTCACGCCTGATATACACCAATACTGGTGAATTTTGCCTAAACCGGCTCACACCAGGGGTGAATCTTGAAGGCTATGCATGCCACAGTACCTCTGCTCTAGAGGTCGGTCACGTCCCAAACACGCCCATACTGGGATAATATGCCTAAACCGGCTCAACCCAGGAGTGGAAGTCACTAGTGGCGAGGATTCGTCCTCCTCGACAAAAGCTCCATCCTGGTCACAACTAGGAAGGGTAGCGGCCACGACCGCAAAATGCTGAAGTCGGAGACACTGGACCAGGGCAGTCTAGATGGGCAACCACCTCTCACCCGGCGGGGATGTTTGCGTATCCTAATCACGCTGAGGTTTTCGGGTGAGAAAGTCCAACTCTGGACTGGATGGGCAACCACCTCTCACCCGGCGGTGATACACGGGTTTCTCAAAACACGTCGAGGTTTTCCGGTGAGAAGGTCCAACTCTGGCCTGGGTGGGCTACCGCCTCTCACCCAGCGGGGATATACTGATATCCTAAACATATCGAGGTCTTCCGGTGAGAAAGTCCAACTCTAGACTAAACTGGTGCAACGAAAACCACGGTGTCACGCAATCCGCTTCAGAGACCCACCAAGAATACAGGCTAAAGCCCTGCGATACTCTGAACCCTTGTGGTCCTCTCGTGGATCTCGTGTGGTACTTTCGGGGACCACACAGGAGACCACGGGACCTAACGAGGACCACAGTCGTAAATTCAGTAGGATCACAGTGCGGTTTTGGTGGTAGAAGCGAACGAAGAAGAAGAAGGAAAACTTGGCGAACTAACAAGCGAGCCCTATGTGATGTTTAACGGCACGGAAAGGATTAAGATGTTGTAACAAAATATGAAGATGAACTACAACAGTCACATATATAGGAAACATTTAATAAACACATTTAGCAACACCGCCAAAGATGCCCAATGATTGTCAAAACATTCATTAAATTCGAAAATGAAATTCTTAATGTTCAATACAAAAAAAAAATTATATATAATTTTCTTAAAATAAAAATAAAGTCTACCTGAAACTGGAAGACCTTGCAGAAGAACGAGCAAAGACCGCCCGTCGACCATGATTTCTTCATCTGCGTGTTAGGTACAGGCGATGATCGTTTCATTGTTAATCCAGGTAAGTTCAAATACAAGCACTGCTTGTTTCTGGAATGATGTACAAGCAATCCCATGCGTCGCTGCGTTTCACAGACTGATTGCTAAAGGTCTCTAAACACAACTTTGAGCACGGAACTTCGTGCTTCCATTGCTTCATGAATTAGTACTTAAACGTATAATCAGAAATAAATAACACATTCCACTTCAGCATAATCAGAAATAGCACGTTCTACTTCAGGTCAAGGTGACTTTATGCCAGATCATCTGGACAATCCAGACAAGAATGAAAATCCATTGGGTTGTGACGGAGAAAATGATAAACATACCAGATTTTTTAACAAGTGAATATTGTCTCATCTGAATGTCTTTAAGCTGTAGCTGTATCAAGACGACCACTATACTGGCTCATCTGAATGTCTTTAAGCTGTAGCTGTATCAAGACGACCACTATACTGGCTCATCTGAATGTCTTTAAGCTGTAGCTGTATCAAAGACGACCACTATACTGGCTCATCTGAATGTCTTTAAGCTGTAGGTGTATCAAAGACGACCACTATACTGGCTCATCTGAATGTCTTTAAGCTGTAGCTGTATCAAAGACGACCACTATACTGGCTCATCTGAATGTCTTTAAGCTGTAGCTGTATCAAAGACGACCACTATACTGTCTCATCTGAATGTCTTTAAGCTGTAGCTGTATCAAAGACGACCACTATACTGTCTCATCTGAATGTCTTTAAGCTGTAGCTGTATCAAAGACGACCACTATACTGGCTCATCTGAATGTCTTTAAGCTGTAGCTGTATCAAAGACGACCACTATACTGGCTCATCTGAATGTCTTTAAGCTGTAGCTGTATCAAAGACGACCACTATACTGTCTCATCTGAATGTCTTTAAGCTGTAGCTGTATCAAAGACGACCACTATACTGGCTCATCTGAATGTCTTTAAGCTGTAGCTGTATCAAAGACGACCACTATACTGTATCATCTGAATGTCTTTAATCCGTGTCTTATTTTTAAGACATCTGAGTGGCGAAGTGGTTAGTGCACAAGTCTCTCATGGCGAAGGTCGGGGGTTCGAATCCGGATTGAGGCGCCCCAGTTACCCAGCTGTAGAAATGTGTGACCGACTTATTCTGGAGCTGGGGAAGGAAAGGCGACCAGGCATGAAGCTAACCACATCACCCTCTAGTATGCTGACAGGTCAAGGAAAATATGCGCACTAACACCATATCCCCGCGTGCCTCTAAGGTATGACAGGATTACCTTTACCTTACCTTATTTACAAAAAAAATATTCTTAACAAGAAAAATACTAATGTTTACAAGAAAATCTGTAATAGTGAAGGAAAAGTAAAGTATTACATGGCTGTACATAGTCATTGTTACTATGTATGTAAGATTTGTAAAATAAACAGACAAAGCTGATTTTGGAGGTAGCAAATGGGTGGTGGTGCATGGCCGTTCTTAATTGGTGGAGCGATTTGTCTGGTTAATTTCGATAACGAACAAGACTCTAGCCTATTAAATAGTTCGCCGGTTCCTCGATGAGTCGGCGCAACATCTTAAAGGGACGAGTGGCGTATAGCCACACGAGATTGAGCAATAACAGGTCTGTGATGCCCTTAGATGTCCGCGCGCTAGACTGAAGGAATCAGCGTGGATGCTCACTTCTGGCGAGATTCTTCAGCCGCCGTGCGTGAAGTGGGGCTCCTCCCTGCCAGTGAAGAAAGGTGCGATTATGGGTTGCCGTGCGGCACTGTGGAAAAGGTGAATGAAAGGACTAAGTGAAGTAATCAGTAGTCTCGAGGTCAGGATTGCTCAAATCAAGGCACCTCTGTTCGGCCACGTCCCATATACACTCATACCGGGGGAATTGCCTGAACCGGTTTAACCCCGGGGTTAAGAAGCTGATGGCGAGACTCTTCGCATGCCGCGAGTGAAGTGAAACTCTTCCCGGCCAATCAAGAAAATGAGGAAAAGCAATCAGGGTTGCCATGCAGCGCCGACGTGAAAAGGTGATGGAAAGGATAAAGTGAAGCTTAATCGGTATGTCCAGTAATCTCCCGGAGAGAGCTACTCATACCACGGCACCTCTGCTCTAGAGGCCGGCCACGTCCGATCTACACCCACACTGGTGAAATCGGCTTAAACCAAGGGTGAAACTTGATGGCTACTCAAGTCACGGTACCTCCACTCTATAGGTCGGTCACGACCAAAACACGCTCATACTGGGATAATATGCCTAAACCGCCTCAACTAAGGGGTGAAACTCACTAGTGGCGAGGATTCGTCCTCCTGGACAAAAGCTCCGTCCTGGTCACAACTAGGAAGGGTAGCAGCCATGACCACAAAATACTGAAGTCGGAGACACTGGACCAGTGCAGTCTAGATAGGCAACCACATCTCACCCGGCGGTATCTTAATCCCGCTGAGGTTTTCCGGTGAGAAAGTCCAACGCTGAAATGGATGGGCAACCACCTCTCACCCGGGGGGGGGGGGGAATACACTGATATCTCAAAACACATTTAGGTCTTCCGGTGAGAAAGTCCAACTCTAGGCTAGATGGGCTACAGCCTCTCACCCAGCGGGGATATACTGATATCCAAAACACGTCGAGGTTTTCCGGTGAGAAAGTCCAACTCTAGATTAAACTGGTGCAACGAAAACCAGTGTCATGCAATCCCGCTTCTGAGACCCACCAAGAATACAAGTTCAAGCCCTGCGATACTCTGAACCTCTTGTGATCCTCTCCGGGATCTCGTGTGGTCCTTTCGGGGACCTGTTGAGGACCACGAAAGTAAATTCAGTAGGATCACCGGGCGGTCTTGGTGGTAGAAGCGAACGAAGAAGGAGGAGGAGGAGGAGGTAGCAAAAATTGTTGCTTTTGACAGTGATACACTAGGTACCTTGCACAGTCAGGAGAAGAAAATCAGTTTTTAGAAAAGTTGTGAAATATTGGAAACTAATTAAAACCATCATGAAACAGCAACTGAAAACGTGTCCTAGGAAAACACAGAACCAGGCCATCACTAGAAAACTCAAAGGAGAAAGATACTGTAGACCAGGAGAAAGAAAACAAATGTCTGAAATAATTGGCGAAAGTCGCACATGAAATGATGTACAAGCGACCCGGTATAAGACACCAAGGAATATACAGAATGAATAAAATTAAACTTCATTATTTATGATTGGCCATAGTACCTGCAGCACTGTATTAACCACCACCAAGAACCCCTGGGCTAAAATAGTAAGGGCCCCCGACCCCCCCCCCCCAAATCTCAAACCAATACCGTCTATGTCCTTGCTACATGGCCTGATTCCTCTAGTTGTGATCTCTACGCTTTCTATATCATTCCATCGTTCACAGACCAGGCAAGTGATACATCACTGTCTTTTCGATAACATAACGTGCCCTTGCTGCAATAACAGTTACATAAGAACAATAACCTGTGTTTGCAGTTTATTTTATTTATATTTTGCTGAAGTAGGCCCCTGGGCTGTGAGCCTGTTCAGCCTAATGACTAATCTGCCAGGATGTGACTAATGAATGAATTAATGTGAAAATATAACAACAGCCTCGCGAATTAAAACGAACATGGACTTTCAACAATGTTCAGGAAGAAAAAAAAATGAGTGACTTTGAAACCAGTTTATGTAGAAGTTTATCGAGCGTGCACCGCTGAGGTCAAGAAAACAACAAAACAATCAGAGAATGCTTTTATTAAAGTAAGGAAATAAAATAAAAAGAGAACAGAAAAGATTTCATAGACGAAGATATGAGTATGATTTATAAGAATGCGAACAGTAAAATAGTGTTTATTATATCGAAGCTGTTTTATTGTATGTAAACATAAATAGGTGTGAAAAGGGGGGGGGGGAGGGGGAATAATGCACTACTGCCCGTCCAGTTCTTCACTCTTTTAAAGTAAAGTTTATTCTTTCGTTTCTTATTTCTTTTTTTCCCCCTTCTTCCGTTGATGTTATTTCAGCTTTAGTGAATTACTCCATGTTTAAGTCACGTGGCACTAATTTCAGCACTACCTGTACAGGTAATGAGACTTGCGATCTTCTATTTCCCCCCCCCCCCCCGAATTCACATTCTAAATACTGCATTATTTCAGGATCATTGCGTTTAGCACTGCACCCTGGAAAAATTCACAGGTCTTCGATTGTGCTTGTCTCCCTTGTTTCCCTTTCTAAGGGTTGGCGATAACAGATGGTTTGATCCTGTAACACAACGGTTACACATACGAACGACAGATTCTCGACAGCCACACAAACCCTGACGGACGAAAAGCTGACATACCCTGACTACCAGGGCAGATCATCATGTAACGTCAGGTGTGCTTAACGGATGACTGCGGTCTGTGATGAAAATCAATCATGAATGGAGCATATCAAGTCACATATATTACTCGCGGCAATACGCATATTACAACTTCAACTGACTCAGTCTAATATAACCAGCTAAAGCCACCAAACTACGACGACGCTCAGGCAAACAGAGGCATGTTTCTTCCAGTATTTTCATGAGAAGAGACTCTACAACACTACTTCTTCTCGGTACAGGACGAAGACTAACTCAAGAAAGCATAATTCTCGTACTATCAAACTAATGCTCCGACTTTCACAGCATTCTAGTGCAAAATATTACTGCACTCTTAAGTGAGTTCCATTAACCAAGGGGCGATCACCCTGATATCCCAAGATATAATAATGCTCAGGGGCGTTAACTATATCATCATCATCACCATCATCATGTGCTGTGCCGACTGGCGTTGGCTATTATGCTTCTCCAGAGTACAGCTCAGCTGGTGATTTACTCTCACACCATCCCGTCAGACTGTCTAATATCATTTCTCTCGGTCTTACTCTGGATCTTCTTCCCTCTATTTTTCCTGTTGTTATAATATTTTCAATGCCCCTTCTTCTCATTGCAAATGTCTTATGAAAGTACATTGTCTCTCTCTCTTTTTTTTTTAACAAGATTTTTTTATTTTGGTCTCTCCAGCTCTTCTCATTCATTCATTTGCATGTCCCTTGCGGAACTTTGCCTCCCAAACAGCACTCCTGTAGGCCTCTCGGTTGTGAGCAAGATGGCCTGCTGCTGCTGCATCCATTTGCAGATCGTCAACGATGTCTTGCAGCCATCTTCGTTTTGGTCTTCCTCTTTTTCTTTTTCCCATTATGTATCCTTCCAATACGGTCTTCTCTAAATTATCATGACGTTTAATGTGTCCAAAATATTTCAGTTTTCTCTTTTTAATCCTCTTTACTAGCCAGCCTTCTTCAATATTAAGCTCTTGTAGTATAGATATATTTGTTCTTTTTTGTGTCCACAATATTTGGAGAACTCTTCTGTAACATTTACATTCAAAGGCATTTATGTGTTTCTCAGCTGTTGTGTTAAGTGTCCAGGTCTCACAGGCATATGTTGTGATGGGAAAGATGCATGCCATTAAAAATCTTATTTTTGTGGTTCTGTCTGCTCCTATCCACAGATTCTTTATTTGTTTTACTTTCTGAAGAGCGATAGATGTCCTCCTTTTAATTTCCCTCATTGTATCTCCATTATTAGTAGTGATCCAAGATATTCAAAACTCTCCACTTCTTCCAATTATTCCTCATTGATATATATTTCAGCTGCCTTGTTTGTTTTGTCAGTTGTCATCAATTTAGTTTCTTTGCATTAAGATAGAGGTTATGCTCTTCGCTGTTCTTACGGACTGACATAATTAGTTTTTCCATTCCTCTTTGTGTTGTGGACAGTAACACTGTGTCATCAGCATATATAATCTCTGGTATTTCATAACCTCCAATTGTTATGGCATCGTAATATTCTTTGTCTACATCTTCTCTAACATTCCTTATTATATTTTCAGTATACAAGTTAAATAAGTAGAGTGACAATATGCACCCCTGATGGACCCCTTGTTTTATGTCAAACCAAGTTGTTGTTTCACCATTTATTCTTACTACTCTTCTCATACATTCTTCATTAGTTGCTTTTGCTGCCCAGGGAAATCTCAACATTCTTCTAATAAACCACATTTCTGCTGCTTCCAATGATTTTTGTGCAGACCTGCCTATTGTCCATGATTCACTTAATATAACAAGATAGGTTCAATATAGCATTTTAGGAATCCTTTTCTAACATTCATTGATAAGGATGTGTTGGATAATATGTTTCTCATTCTCTGATAGCAGTCTTTGCTTGGCCTATTCTGCTTCTAATTTCTGCTCTGCATTTCCCATTTTAAGTTATTACTGCTCCAAGGTATTTAAAATTTCTGCACCTGCTTTAGAATAGTTCCGTTTAATTTAATACTGCATGTTGGTGGATTCTGTTTCTTAGATATAACCATAGTCTCTGTCTTTTTGATGTTCAAAGCAAAGCCTTTCTGTTCACTTTCTTTGGCAACTTTATCTAAGAGATTTTGCAGGTCTTTTTGAAGGTGTTGTGTTGTTGTTCCGCTTTCTACAGTGCAGAGTTTACTGCATACTTTGCTATTGCATTGTATCTATTTGTTATAATAACTCTGTATTGTTCTCGCCGTTCTTGGTCATTTTTAAGGAGTTCTGTATGCAGTCTGATGTTTCTCACTTTTCTGCACGCTTTCTTTAGCTATATTATAATGTTTCCACACAGCTGGTCGTGGTCACTATTGCAGTCAGCTCCTGGAATGGTTTTTCTTGTCAGTAATGCATTCCGGAATCGTTTGTTGATTAATACGTAGTCTATATGGGCTGCACCAGGTTGCCAGTCTTCGGGGATGTTTAAACCAGGTGTTTCCTACGACCACGCTTGTATTTTTATCCATTCAGTTAATTTACTACCTCTGTCATTCCTCTCCCCCAGCCCATAGTCACCAACGATGTCTGAAGTTCTTCCTTTACCAACGTTAGCAATAAAATCTCACATGACTATAGTAACTTCATGTGACGTTGTGTGTTTCAGGGCTGTCTCTATGTCATTATAAAATAGCTGTACATTCTTCTTCAGAACTATCAGATGTTGGAGCATACACTTGTATAATTCATTCATTTGCATGTCCCTTGCGTAACTTTGCCTCCCAAACAGCACTCCTGTAGGCCTCTCGGACGTGAGCAAGATCGCCTGCTGCTGCTGCATCCATTTGCAGATCGTCAACGATGTCTTGCAGCCATCTTCGTTTTGGTCTTCCTCTTTTTCTTTTCCCCATTATGTATCCTTCCAATACGGCCTTCTCTAAATTATCATGACGTTTAATGTGTCCAAAATATTTCAGTTTTCTCTCTTTAATCCTCTTTACTAGCCAGCATTCTTCTATATTAAGCTCCTGTAGTATAGATATATTTGTTCTTTTTTGTATCCATGATATTTGGAGAACTCTTCTGTAGCATTTACATTCAAAGGCATTTATGTGTTTCTCAGCTGTTTTGTTAAGTGTCCAGGTCTCAAAGGCATATGTTGCGATGGGAAAGATGCATGCCCTTAAAGATCTTATTTTTGTGGTTCTGTCTGCTCCTCTCCACAGATTCTTTATTTGTTTTACTTTCTGAAAGGCGATAGATGTCCTCCTTTTAATTTCCCTCATTGTATCTGCATTATTAGTTAGTAGTGATCCAAGATATTCAAAACTCTCCACTTCTTCCAGTTTTTCCTCATTGATACATATTTCAACTGCCTTGTTTGTTTTGTCAATTGTCATCAATTTAGTTTTCTTTGCATTTAGATAGAGGTTCTGCTCTTCGCTGTTCTTACAGACTGACATAATTAGTTTTTTTCTATTCCTTTTTGTATAATATTTATGTTAATTGGTCGTCCTTTGAGTTGGGCTAGCAGGACTCTGTCCGAGATGTTAAAATTACTTAAGTTATTTTCTGCGGTTGTGTACCTTTATACACATATACTGTTAACGATCTTCTTCAAGAAAGGAGGATCTCAACACAGGCTGCTCTGGAAAGATTTAATGACTGGAAGAAGACGGCAACACGAATAAACCCTAATACTTTGAGTTCTAGAAACTAGAACTTAAGACAACTAGAACTTGACAAATCTGCCAATCCAATCTCCAGACACCCTCAGAACTCTGCTTTATTTAATCTCATGGTGTGTGAGAGCGCGCTTGTGTGAGCGCGCGCGCGAGTGTGTGTGTGTGTGTGTGTGTGTGTTTGGGAGAGTCAAGAAGCTGTCCGATCTGGCAGTCAGTGACCGCCAGCTGTCATGCTTGAGCCAAGGTTGGCGATGACCAAGACCCTGTATCATCTCTCCGTTGCAATCCTCAGTAACATCCCCATCCGGACTGACGGGGCAGGGATCGTCAAAGTCCTCACGGTGGTGGAGCCTACTAAAGAAGCACTACCTCTCCCCCTCCCGCTTTACATTTTGTAGCTCCACTCAAGGACTGAAAAAAAAAATATAGCCGCCGTAGCCCGCTTCCCATCCGACACGACACTGCGCTTCAACGTCCCCACAGCACCGGCTGCAAAAAAAAACAAAACACCATGCTCATAGTTCCAGGGAAACAGAAAACAAGTACTGCCACAGTGACGGAACTGATCTCTTTTGGCAGGAGTCTAGCAAAAAAAAAAAAAAGGAATGCTAATGCAACTACTGGCGTCATCAGATTCTTCTGCGTATTTTGTTGGCAAAACATAATCCCTGTCCACAGAATGTGCAGTTCAGTCTGTATAACAGAAGATCCAGCCCCCAAAATATATGCACTTAAATTTGTATAAAATAAAACTACGTTCAATATGCTGCTTAGTTTGTATAAAAATATGTCCCGCTCAGAAATAAATAGTTCTGCCTGGGCAAAAGAGTGTCTCGTTTACAAATTATACTATTCAGTTCACTTTAAAAAATATTATGCCAGTGATAAAAGTTCAAGTATCCATTTCGTAGTTACATCTTTTATAGCGAATATCGTGTTTATATGTACAAATGTGTGTCGACAAAACAAGCTAACTACCCTAATGCTACGTGACGAGAATAAAGCAAAATGGCATAGTTCCCTTGATATTTTAGATTCATACTGATGAAAGAAAAATGCAGGTTCTAAAGACCAAATGAAAGCTGAGAGCAGACATACCCTTCAAAAGGTCTTACAATATGGCAACCATGGCAACCTGACGGGAACAAAAGTTTACAAAATAGGCAGCCAGTGCAGGCTGGCGGGAGGCCATCGATTCTCATGATGTGATTCAATAACAACAGGTGGTGTTTTGACACATGTGATTAATGGCATAATCTGCCTACTGTCAAAATACCAAAATCTTCTAATGATCGTGATTAACGGCCTTATGTGTCTACTGTCAAAATAAAAAAAAAATGTCCTAATACTTGTGCAAGTGATTAACGAGCTAAACTTATAACAATAATAGCTTCGGAGTGCTATACTGCTGCATCACGTAGAGACAAATTAATTTTATACACGTATTTTAAAATGCACAATGCCTTCTAAACAAAACTAGGTAATTTTATTAACACACACACACACACACATTTGTTTCAGGCATTAAAAATGGAGCTGACTATAAGCTTCAAGTCTGGTGAGGAAAATTTGGAGCTGTCAGACTTGCAGGAATCGATCCCCCTTCCCCCCCCCCCCCCCCCCGAGTTGAATATGGTTCGGACTGTGTACAGAGCACAAAACGAGGGGATCTGAAAGGTTATCGATCTGACCCACGATCCTAAATTTGGGCGTCATTGTCTCACTGTAGCTTAGAAAAAGTGTTATTATGTAAAGTGCAAAATCTGTAGGATTATTACACTTTTATATATGATTATCAATGATGGAGATATGATTATTAGGAAAGCAGAAACATACAAATATCTAGGAAAAACCTTCAACAGAAGTAACATAGTAAGTGAGAAAATTAAAAGCAGAGTACAGATAGCAATAAAATATAATTCGGCTTGAAACGTTTGTTAAAATTCAAAATCCTGTAAAAAAAAAAACCCAAATAACAATCTACAAAAGTATAATAAAACTAGCTGTCATGTATGGATCAGAAATATGGAGTACAACAAAGACAGATGAACAATTGCAGATCTTTGAGAACAAGATCCTAAAAAAAATCTCAAGGCCTATAAAGGATACCAACACTGGAGAATGGAGAGCTAGAAAGAACACTGAACTGAACAACTTACTTAAATCCTAACGAATTATAAATGTCTTGAAACTGAACAGACTACGCTGGCTGGGCCATGTATAAAGAATGGAAGAGAACACACAAACGAAAATTATGTATGCGCAAGAGATGAGGGACACAAGAGCAAGGGGTAGACCAAGACAGATATGGAAAGACAACATAGAAGAGGATATAAAATAAATTGGTGTCACCAACTGGAGAGAGACGACTAGGAACAGAGAGGAATGGTGACAAACTGTATCTGCAGTAGTGAGTCTTAACGGCTTGGAAAACTGAAGAAGATATTGGATACATTAAACGTCTTGAGAATTTAGAGAAGACCGTCTTAGAAGGATACATAACTGGAAAAAGAAAGAGAGGAAGACAGTGGCGAAGATGGCTGCAACACATGGTTTATAATCTACAAATGGATGCACCAGCAGCAGGGCATCTTGCTTACAACCGAGAGGCCTACAGGAGAGCTGTAACGGAGGAAATACATGACTGTATCTTGCAAACATTGAATGACATATCACGTGGCCCTCATATTTAACTGTGAAGAAGTGTTGCTAACTCTCAACGTGGGGAATTCGAGAACGGAAATGCTGCAAGATCTGCAAGGCTTTCAATGGTGGCAACTCTGGAAATTCTTGATCATTTTCATGACCTGATTTTGACAAACCAACGAACATCGGCTAAAACAGTTACAGAGACACTAGAGATGGCTGGGGAATGCGTCGAGCTTATAATTCATGAGCATTTGCACAAAATATCGGCCAAGTGAGTGTCGAATGCTCAGAAGAAACGAAATCGAGTAGACACATTCAAGTTGATTTTGCAGAATTTAGAGTAATCTAGTAAAGACATTTTTGAAACTGCTCGTTAATGTTGATAAAATATGGTTACCTCACTATGATCAATGAGACCAAACAACTGTCCTTGCAGTGGCGAACTCGACTTTTTCAGTGTCGAAGATATTCAAGACCCAAAACTCAGCGGGAAAGGTCATGGTCGATTTTTTTTCCTCTTTTATTTTTTTTAGGATACGAGGGGTGATTGATAAGTGCTCGGCATAAGGCCCAAATACTTGAAACACAAGTTGATATTATATGCATTGATAGATTAGATTAATGTAAGATTAAACACCAAGTTTCTAGAAATAAACTGTAACCAATTTATTTTTACAAGCTAATGAAGTGGTAAGGGGTGCCAGAAATTGAGAAATTGATAAAATTTCTCATCGAGCAGTCATTCGCTACCTCTGCATCAAGGGCTTATCATCGAAGGAGATCCATGAGGATATAGTGAAGACTCTAGGGGAGAGTGCCCCTTCTTACAGCACAGTGAATAAATGGGCAGCTCATTTCAAACATGGAAGGGAGAGTCTGGAAGATGACCTCCGTCCAGGAAGACCAAGAACGGTAACCACCGATGAAACCATGACGTGATAATGAAGGGTCGAAGACTAACTGAGCGGTACACTGTTACTGAGTTGGGCATTTCCCAGGAACGTGTTCATGCAATTATTCACAATGATCTTCAAATGACACAGGTTTTTGCTCGATTGGTCCCAAAACTTCTTGGAGCTGATCACAAATGACAGCGTCTCAGCATGTCAAGAGACAGTCTTGGTCATTTTTCTGCAGATCCTGGAAAGTTTCTTCAGCAACTTGTGACTATGGATGAGATTTGGGTTCATCATTTTCAACCAGAAACCAAAGAACAGTCAAAGCAATGGAAACATCATGGATTCCCACCTCCAAAGAAAGCAAGGGTGGTTCTGTCTGCAGGAAAGTGATGGCTCCCGTGTTTTGGGATTCAGAAGGTGTGCTATTGGTAGATTATCTTCAAAAGGGCAGAACGGTCACCGGGGCCTATTACGCTAACATTGTGAAGCAACTGCGTGTCAAACTGAAGGAAAAGCGTCGAGAGAAATTGATGAGAGAAGTCATCTTTCATCAAGACAAGGAGTCATCTTTCACCAGTTCACAAGTCGGTGGTGGTAATGGCTGCCATTCATGAATGCGGCTTCCAGCTTCTTGAATATCCTCCTTATTTCCCAGATTTTGGCGCCTTCGGACTATTACCTGTTTAAACAGGTAAAAAAAAACCTGTTTACCAAACTCAAAAAGGAGCTCATTGTGCGCAAATTTGCTTCAGACGATGACGTCATTCATGCTGTAGACCACTTTCTATTGGCACAAGATGCTGACTTTTACAAAGAAAGGATCCGTATGCTCCAGGATCGCTGGACTAATTGCATAAACTTGCAAGGGGACTATGCTGAGAAATAACTCCCAAAAAAGTTGTCCACAAATAATCCGTTGTACCTTATGCCGAGAACTTATCAATCACCCCTCGCAAGAAACGAATTCTGATGAATCTTCCGAAGGACCAAGACAGTTAAAGCAGAACACTACTCTAACTTGCTGCGCCGATTAATAATAACAGAGAGAAAGAAAAAAAAGGGGAGCTAAGCCGCAGAAATGTCTTCTCCTTTTAAAGGACAAAGCACCTGCTTTAAAAGATTTTGGATGTTTTGAGAGATCTGGAGTGTGACTGCACAGATCATCCACTCTGCTCACCAGATCTTATTCCAGCTAGCTTGGTTTTCCCAACCTTAAAAAAGGTTTTGAAAAGAAGGACATTTTCGATTAATTTGGAGCTGAAAGCACAAACAGTGACTAGATAAAAGGGTTTTTTTTTTGGGGGGGGGGGGTTATACAACCCTGAGAAACGATGTGGCAAGTGAGATGAACTTCGGGGTAAACACGTGAAATAATATGCAAGTTTCGTTCCCTTTCTTGGCCCGGTACCCCTTCAGCACGAAAAATACCTTGGATACCCAGAAAAACAAAAGGAAGAGGTTCTTAGAGACGCTTCAGGACAACGAAAACCAGTTTAAAGTAAAGACAATGAAAATTTCTTGGATATGTCATGAGAACACAGAAGTTAGGAAACTTGATAATGGCTGGAAAACTAAAGGGAAAAAGAAGAGAGAGAGAAAAGAAATCTTAGTGGACTGACCATGTAGCACGGACAAAAGAGCATATGAATTGATCGGAAACACCATATTCTCTTGTGATTTTTTGTTCTTTCTCTCACGTCTCACTAAAGTGCTTTGTCTAAGAATTTTTTCGAGGTCTAATCCTACAAAACTGTGCTCTCTTACTTTACCGTACGAAAGCTTCGTTGTTTCCCATTTTAAAACAAATGTGTTCCTGAAATTAACTTCATGTAATAAGTATTCGTTCGTTTGTTTTTGTTGTTGTTCAAGTATGCACCAGACATGGCAGGAGACCGTGTGCATGTTTGTCTAAAAGTTGGAACCTGCTAGAGAGACTGAATCTAAGCTACGGAATTTTCCGTATGTCACGATCCCTCGTGTCTACTGAACAGTTACTAATGACCATGCTTACAAAACACTTTTTCTGAGAGGTGCTAGCAGCGCAGTTCATTAGTACGCTATTCTTTCGTGGCCAGACGGCTGCTCGTCCTACCGGAGTCCGTGTTGGAATCCCAGGTAATTCTCTTCTGATTTTTCTTTCTGTCAGTTCTCACTAAAGTGCTTTGTCTAAGATTTCTCCAAGGTCTGATCCTACAAAACTGTCTTCTCTGACTTTACAATAATCACACAAGGTGGAAAAGCAAGATCGTTGACCCTATTCGGTACGGCACGTAATGTCAGATTGACAATATGATTTTTTTCCCATGACTTTTCGAACTGAGAAGAAAATGTACTAAATATCAGCTTAAAACAAATGGCTGATTTCAACACTTAACACACAGTCCCTTTCCCGTGACTAGAAAAGAACGGGGAAAATGGACTGGGCGCTCCACGATGGCCTGACCGTAACAGAAGCAGACTCCCCGGGACATTAATCTTGACGAGAACTATGTGACAATTAACTGCTTTGCTACAGACTCCCGGAAATGCCATCCGGTAAAATGTAATACACGACAAAGCCTGGCTTAGCCCACAGCCAAGTTTATCCAGCCACCATAACGGCATGACGTGGGTTTTCAATTAGCCTGATGGAGTAATAAATTCCAGCATCCAGAAACATCTCGTCGATGCTCAAGATTTTCAGACGAATGAAGAACATAATCAAATATTTATAAATCTTGTGGCTGACAGTTTATGACCGCGGGTAATTTCTTGAAAGCAAACAACACACTTCCTGATTATTGTTGTTGCTGCTATTGTTGTTTATATCCCTAGATCTTTCTAGCAAACGTGGTATTTGAAGATGACGTTATATGAAAACTGAAATCCTATTGGATCAACAGTGGTATACTATTGCTAGCTTTAAGACCAAGAGTGTGTTACGATGGCTAGCTTTAAGACCAAGAGTGTGTTACGATGGTTAGCTTTAAGACCAGTGATGTGTTACAATGGCTAACTTTAAAACCAAGAGTGTGTTACGATGGCTAGCTTTAAAACCAAGAGTGTGTTACGATGGTTAGCTTTAAGACCAAGAGTGTGTTACGGTGGCTAGCTTTAAGACCAAGAGTGTGTTACGATGGCTAGCTTTAAGACCAAGAGTGTGTTACGATGGCTAGCTTTAAGACCAAGAGTGTGTTACGGTGGCTAGCTTTAAGACCAAGAGTGTGTTACAATGGCTAGCTTTAAGACCAAGAGTGTGTTACAATGGCTAGCTTTAAGACTAAGAGTGAACATACAAAGCAAACAAGCTTCTTGATAAGATTCCATCATCATGGAGAAGAATTCTTGGAATATAAAAAAATGGACAGAATCAGAAATGATGTCATTAGAAATAAAGTAGAAGTTGAACCAGCTCTGAACTATATACAAAAAACAGCAAATAAAATGGTTCAGTCATGTATCACAACTACCAACAGAACGTGCACCACAGAGAGCAATGTTTTACAGACCACACAAAGGCAGAGGAAGGGGCCGCCCATGCAAACGATGGACCGATGGTATAGCAGAGTCGCTGAACATCTCAGTGTACGAAGCCAACAGGCGAGCCATTGGGAGATAACTGCACTTCTCCTCTACACCTAGCAGTAAATGCGGAAGGACAAGACAAGACAAGACAACACCATGGAGATGATGGGGAGCTGCGTCAAGCTAACCAAGCTGAGCGTGTTACTAGGAGCACGAGGGAGTTCTGGTCAGCTGTGGTCAAATGACTTCCATAACCGGTGCCGTCGCACAACCTCAGTCATCTCTGATGCCTCATCTTCTGGTAAAAATAAGAATAAACGACCTTTTTATCCCGTAGTCTGATCCGTACAGTAAATTGTTCCGAAAGTTTCTTTCAGACATTCTACGGAAACGTAACTCGCTCTTGGTCTTCAAGATCAGGAACGAGGAGGTCTGGGAAAGGGCAGGACATGAACCTATGAACCTATGAACCTATGAATCATGTCTAGGAAATGAAGGCAGATTGGCCACACTCTGAGAAAACCTGACACCAGCATAGCAAGACAGCCACTAACATGGAATCCTCAAGGAAATAGAAAACGAGGAAGACATAGACTTACTTGGAGAAGAGAAATTATGACAGTAATCTGAGACAAGGGATACACGTGGAAGGAAGCAGAGAATAATGTCAAGAACAGGGATGACTGGAGAGCCTTTATCCGTGACCTATGCTCTCAGGGGAGTGAAAGTCGATGATGATGATGATGATGATGTTGATGATGTTGATGATGATGATGATCTGCGGAAAACGTTAAATCTGTTTCGCTGACAGAAAAATTCAAGACAAAAAAGAAACCACGAGAGAGGGAGAGAGAGAGAGAGAGAGAGAGAGAGAGAGAGAGAGAGAGAGAGAGAGAGAGAGAGATCAGTACGGTATCTGTAAGGCACGAAAGAATAAAGGTTAATGTTCCGGTGCGAACACATCAGTCTATGTCTATTGCCACGACGATGACTACTGCTTTTCTCCGGTTCTACAGTTACACAAACATATGCATAAATACATGCACACAAATTATGTAGAAGTAAACTCGCCTGTTCAAATATATATTACATACATACATACATACATACATACATACATACATACATACATAAACATTCTAAATTTTAACTGAATTCTAAATTCTAAATGAAATAAACAAAACTATTATACAATTTCGGAACTTTACACGGTTTTAGTTCTAAACCGCTTATCACTCTTACCCAGTTTTAGCTCTAAACCATGTATCACTCTTACACGGTTTTATTTTTTAAACCGTGTGTCACTCTTATATGGATTTAGTTCTAAACCGCTTATCACTCTTATATGGGTTTAGTTCTAAACCGCTTGTCACTCTTATATGGGTTTAGTTCTAAACCGCTTATCACTCTTATATGGGTTTAGTTCTAAACCACTTGTCACTCTTATATGGGTTTAGTTCTAAACCGCTTATCACTCTTATATGGGTTTAGTTCTAAACCGCTTGTCACTCTTATATGGGTTTAGTTCTAAACCGCTTATCACTCTTATATGGGTTTAGTTCTAAACCACTTGTCACTCTTACACGGTTTTAGCTCTAAACCGCTTATCACTCTTATATGGGTTTAGTTCTAAACCGCTTATCACTCTTATATGGGTTTAGTTCTAAACCACTTGTCACTCTTACACGGTTTTAGTTCTAAACCGCTTATCACTCTTATATGGGTTTAGTTCTAAACCGCTTATCACTCTTACATGGTTTTAGCTCTAAACCGCTTATCACTCTTATATGGGTTTAGTTCTAAACCACTTGTCACTCTTACATGGTTTTAGCTCTAAACCGCTTATCACTCTTATATGGGTTTAGTTCTAAACCACTTGTCACTCTTACATGGTTTTAGCTCTAAACCGCTTATCACTCTTATACGGTTTTATTTTTTAAACCGTGTATCACTCTTATAAGCGCCACTTTGAAATAATGATAATAAATAATCCACGATTCATAAAGGTCTCACCAGGTATAATATTTACTACCCAAACACTTGTAAACACAGCACAATGATTTCACAGTTGCGGTTTAGTCCAGCGAAGATGCGTTGTCATCCAAAAACAAAAAAACAAAAACAAAAACAAACATCCCCCACCCCCACCCCAGGTACAAGAACGCACCGAACCTGAACGCAGGTGCATGATCCCGGAATTCAGAACACGTCAATAATGCACGCACTCCATTATTGCATAACAAACGGCAGTTACCAGTCACGTGGCCCCCCTCAAATGCATTAGCTTGGCAAGGCACACAGGTAGTCCTGGTGTATTCTGCTCGTCTACGGCAGGGCGGAGGTGACAGACACGTTGTGGTGAGCCAGATACGAGTACTGGCGCACTGTTCTCAGAGAACGAGGGAGTTAACGAACGCGGGGCTGTAGCTGGCTGACGAACAGGCTTGGCGGGAGCTACGGTTCTGTTTCGACCTGTTCGGTTCTGTATCGCCACCCGCTACTGTTTTTGTAAAGATAAAGGTGAAATCCCCGTTTCCATGCCATTAATGCAGATTGGGGACACAGTGTTAGGCCTGTATTTCCAAGACCTTCGGCACATGAAAGTCTGATGTGGCGCCAGTACCACACCGGGCAGCATTTACCTTCACAGACTTCTCTGGTACCAACTTTTAGAGGCTGGGCGGGCCTGGGACCTTTATGTATGTATGTGTGTTTGTGTGTGTGAGAGAGAGAGAGAGAGAGGAGAGAGAGAGAGAGAGAGCCTGCCAGTAAGAAATCCCACTGCTGGGACTTGAACCCGGTTCTACTGAATAAGTAAACCGAGGACCCAGCCACTCAGCTAACCACGCCGCCTGTTTTGTACTGTTTTAATATTTTACTATTTCATCAGGGAAGACGTTTTTTTTTTTACTTTATCAGAAAGATTTTTTAAAAAAACTTTATCAGGGAAGACTTTTTTCTTTATCAGGGAAGACTTTTTAGTTTATCATGGAAGATTTGTTTTTATTTATCAAGGAAGACTTTTTTTATTTTATCAGGGAAAACTTTTGTTTAGTTTATTAGACAATACACTTTTTTACTTTATCAGGAAAGACTTTTTTTACTTTATCAGGGAAGACTTTTTTGTACTTTATCAGGGAAGGTTTTTTTTTTAGTTTAACAGGGAATACATTTTTTTTTTACTTTATCAGGGAAGACTTTCATTTACTAAATATATATATATATAAGTTTTCCAGCTTTTACTCCAGAAAACAACTTTACCTAACAAAAAAAAAATGATTTTCATTACTTTAGCACATGAAAAAGAATAGTCCTTACTACTTTAACAGTGTGGTGGGGGCGGAAGGGGGGGGGGTAGGGATGGAGAAACTACTGTACTACGTTGACAGTGCAAATGAATACTTGTTACTGTGATTACTGTGAAGAATAAAACGTTCAACAATCTCATAATCACCTTCGCGTATTTGAATATTACGTATCTACAGACGGACACAAAAAATAACAAATATATCCATACTACAGGAATCTAATATTGAAAAAGTTTGGCTAGTAAAGAGGATTAAAAAGAGAAAACTTAAATACTTTGGACATATTAAACGTATTGAGAATTTAGAGAAGATCGTCTTGCAAGTGTACATAATGGGAAAATGAAAGAGAGGAAGACCAAGGAGAAGATGGCTGCAAGACATCGTTGATAATCTGCAAATTGATGCAACAGCAGCAGGGCATCTTGCTTACAACAGAGAGGCCTACAGGAGAGCTGTCAGGGAGGCAAAGTTCGGTAAGGGATATGCAAATGACTGACTGACAGACTTCTTTTTGGAACTACGAGCTGGTGTTCCTTGCAGCCAATGCAGTGAAAATGTTGAGGCACGGCATCATGTCGGATTGGGAGCGGGTCATGGCGGATTTTTTTCCTTTCAGTCCGTGAGTGAAGCTAAAAGAGCATGGGGCGTGCAATACTTCTTTAACAGACTCCATTACCTTGAGGGGTAAAGACATATTTGCTCTTTTAGCCGGGATAGGCCTGTTACTGGGGGTACAAAAGGAGAAGTGGGACAGGGTCTTGGTCAGCTATGAGTCGCTGGCTGCCAGAATGAACGTCTCCAAAAGCATCTAAACGATTCCTTTACTTGTGGCTATGTCAGTAACATACTAACGCTTTTTAACGGGTTATTTCCCTTTCAGTTATCCTATCTCACTGTCTTCGTCTATAGTAATCCTACCC
This sequence comes from Achatina immaculata, assembly GCA_009760885.1. Taxonomy (NCBI): domain Eukaryota; kingdom Metazoa; phylum Mollusca; class Gastropoda; order Stylommatophora; family Achatinidae; genus Lissachatina; species Lissachatina immaculata. Next base: position 46,088,830 of record CM019720.1, on the reverse strand, counting down.
CTCTAATGGCAAAGAATCATTCAAGAATGAGTGGTATGGGCGCTGTTCTTTTATGCTTTAGTTCTCAACCAGGGCGTCGATGAAAGGTTATGTGGTGGCCTTAGGGCTAACATACTCTACCTTAAATAAACACATGAAGTGAATCGACAGTAACTAAAAACTGCCGATGATAATGAGGAGAAAGCCATGGAACAACTTGTTCTTATTTAACAAAATACGTAAACTAGAAAAACAGTTTCTATGATGTCCTACGGTGCCAAACACTTTATATTCGAAAACCGAAAAAAAGCACGAATAATGGGCAAGTTTTTTTTTTTTTTTTACTATGGCATCAGCAGGTGAGATACTTTCACTCCTGAATTTATTTGCATGCTCTGTCAAGAATAAATTTTGCTGATAAAATGTGATAGAAAACAAAATTGGAAGTTACTCTGTAATTAAAAAATATGGGCTGGATTAGAAATGTGTTTACTTTTCATTTTATTTGCCAAAGTATCGATCTGAGCGTTGATTCGCATAGATGTCCCAAGATCTACCAACAAATCTTCTTGTTATATCTTTATGTAGTACGTCCTCTGTAAGATTTGCTGTTATGTGCATATGTGTGTGTCTGTACATGAGCATGCGTTGAACCTCTAAAAATGCTTTGTAGAGAGAGTAACGGCCTTAACAGTCATACAACCTCCTCCACAAAAAGATCCGATGAAAGTCAGATACTGATGTACGTGCGTATAAATAAAACTTACAGAGGTATTCACCCTGTATGTGTTCTATTACCGGGTTATTAACTAATCTCTTAGTCTGTAAGTGCGTCATTTTGCATTGGTGATCTGTTAATCTGCAAGTCGCTGACTAAAAAGGAATGGAAAAACTAATTATGTCAGTCCGCAAGAACAATGAAGAGCAAAACCTTTATCTTAATGCAAAGAAAACTAAACTGATATCAACTGACAAAACATGTAAGGCAGCAGAAATATATTTATATTAATATATATATTATTAATATTAATAAATTGGAAGAGGTGAAGACATGAATATCTTGGATCATTACTAACTAACAATGGAAATACAATGAGGGATATTAAAAGGAGGACATCTATCGCTCTTCAAAAAATAAAACAACTAAAGAAGCTGTGGAGAGGAACAGACAGAACTACAAAAATAAGATTTTTAAGAGCATGCATCTTTCCCATTGCACCATATGCTCGTGAGACCTGGACACTTAACAAAACAGCTGAGAAACATATAAATACCTTTCAATGTAAATGCTACTTAAGAGTCTTTCAAATATCATGGACACAAAAAAGAACAAACTGTCTATACTACAAGAACTTAATATTGAAAAGGTTGGTTAGTAAAGAAGATTAAACAGAAAACTTAAATATTTTCGACACATTAAACGTCATGAGTCTAGAGAAGAACCGTCTTGGAAGGGTACATAATGGGGAAAAAAAAGAGAGGAAGACCAAGGCTAAGATGGCTGCAAGACATCATTGATAATCTGCAAATGGACTCATCAGCAGCAGCCCATCTTGCTTACAGCCGAGAGGCCTACAGGAGAGCTGTTAGGGAGGCAGTTCCGCAAGGGACATGCAAGTGACTGACTGACTTACGCTCCATATGTTTCTCTGGAATAATTCGCTACTAGAGTTAAATTTATGAATAAAATCATGGAAGAAATGGGGAAAAGGTTGCTGGCCTTTGGGAACATTAATGGAATTCACACATTCACTGGGTGTTGTTCCGACAGATGTTGAAGATCATACTTCTTCATAATGTGCCGTCACTGCTGTTTCTAATCAAACGGGTTTACTTTATTTCCAGCGCCACTTCGTCAGTTCTTTCCTTCTTTCTTTCTTCTTTTTTCTTTTCTCTCTCTCTCTCTCTTTCTTAACCATTAGCTTTCCAGTGATTACAACCTTTTATAACTTTTGCTATATCATTTTTTAAACGACGAAAACAACAGGCCGTGCCCCGGTGGTACTGCAAACCGGGTCCACCCGTAAGGAGATGTGGACCATGCCCCCGGCACTCAAAGCGCAGGGTAGACATCAAGCATCCCGTGTGTTCCAAAGTAACGATCAAAGTGTAGCCACTACAGAGCGCAGAACTACACCTTGATCTTAGCCACATTTTTTTTTAAGACGACGAAAACAACAGGCCGTGACCCGGTGGTACTGCAAACCGGGTCCACCCGTAACGAGATGTGGTCCATGAACCCGGCATTCAATGTGCAGGGCAGGCCTCGGGCGTCTCGTTCGTTCCAAAATAACAAAGTGTACATTCTACAGAGCGCAGAACTACACTTTGATCTTAGCCAAAAGGCCGAGAAGGAACAATTTGATCTTAGCCAAAAAGGCCGAGAAGAAACACTTTGATCTTAGCCAAAAGGCCGAGATGAAACACTTTGATCTTAGCCAAAAAGGCCGAGAAGAAACACTTTGATCTTAGCCAAAAGGCCGAGAAAAAACACTTTGATCTTAGCCAAAAGGCCGAGAAGAAACACTTTGATCTTAGCCAAAAAGGCCGGAATCTGTTGGATTTTTAAAAAATAGCAGTCAACTATTTGCAGCTCCGCTACATGGATTTATACAGCTGTTTTGTTGTACTGAGTGAACACTGATTTATTTTGCCTGCTTAAAACACGGTTCTATTTTGATATGTAAATGCTGTCTTTTTTTAATACAAATATTGTTTTGCTGCGTTTGTAAATACAGTTATTTTATACATATTTGTTTCATGAGTGAACTATTCCTTTATTCTGTCAGTAACGTGACATTATTTGTTAAACGGTTATTCCCCTTTCAATTATCATACATGAGCTACCAGCTTAAAAGCTATAGTCTATATTACATTAGACTACATCTAAAACATTAGCTTCTTCATGTGTAGATTCAGTCAGAAATTGAAAAGTCAGAATCTGGCATCTTCATCACATTCAGGACATGCTCCGCCGCGTACCCCAGCATCCACTAAAGGGTTTGCCTAGTAACAACTCCCGTCACATGTTGGTTGCTTATTATACGTTTTCTTCTACGAAGTTCAGATTTCAGTCTTCCTTAGCATGCTCTGTAAGTATGTCACGACAACACCATGCGACACTTCCTGGTTTACCAGCCACCCAACTTCCGCCACCCCCATGCGCATGTTTAATGTAGATTCAAAGGCGCTTAGTTCAGAATGAACAAGAAAGCTACTAAACTCAGCAAAGTCTGCAGACTTGTAAACAAAGAGTGACACATCAGCTGAAGCACGTACCACTGGTTTAAAGCGACCGGCTGTCCCCTATAATATGGGACAGCCCTATATTGTTAGGATTTGTTCCGGGAATCTTCCGTTGAGGCGCTTAAATGTCCCCTATTTTAAAATAATAAAGGGAGTCAGTAATAAAACATAATTAACACAATTACTCCAGTTTGTAATGAGATCTGTTTTACAGACCCAAGTGTCTATTCTGTCTATACACTACAAAGCACTGCGTGATATAACCTAAGAGTCAGCTATCTACAACACCCGGTTGTCCATCGCGACCTGTGACTTCTATTTTTTTTTCTTAACTGAAAGTCAGTGACATCAACATTATTTTAAGTCAACGATGTTTTTCTTGTTACGCCTCAACAAACAAGGCAACGCTGTCAGTCCAACGCTGTTTTTTGACTTCTCAAAGATGACCTGGTGTAAAATCTCTTAAAGTGACACTGCTGTAAAGAACTCGTATTCACAGCTATATACCGATCATCAACAAAACATCAGCCAGTCATACTGGGAAGGAAATCACAAACCTGATGGCAGTTAATGGCCACCCAAAAAACTATGAAATCCCACGAAAAGCTATTATTTCTTCGAAAACCTCTCGTGGCCATTAGTCACCCTACCGGAAGGCTCATGTCGTTGCGGACAGGTTTTTTGCTACTAAAAATAGACATATCGACTGAAGAACCTACAACTAAAACTTCGTTAGAGAAAGACATTAACCGCAAATGAAGGCAAAATAATGATCCTCCAACATGTTTATCTTCTTTCCTCTATCCCAGCATCCTGGTTTCAATCCACGGCCAATATCTCATAAATGTCATGCCCTACTTTCTCATGCGCATTCCTTTTTTCTCATTGTCAGCAGTCTCTTCATCTCCTTATTCAGCCAAAAACATAACCACGTCAAGAGATGGGAAGCTTCAACTCTTTGAGCTCCGAGGCTCAATTCTTATTGTAAACCATTCAGCTGACAGCAGAATATGTAAAGCGTTCATCAAGGTCATACTGCAATCCTTGTTACTGAACCGTGTTTATAAAGCATGATTAAACTCAGTGCTGCTGAGCTCTGTTTAGAAACCATCATTAGTCTTTGTTTGTTTATTTATAACGCAGCGTTAAACAGTCTTTGCTTATTTATTTATAACGCAGCGTTAAACAGTCTTTGCTTATTTATTTATAACGCAATGTTAAACAATCATTGTTACTAAACTCTGTTTCTAAGAAATGCTAGCCCAAAACATTACATTTCAGTACAGTACAGTATAGTACATCACAGCACATTAGAATACAGTGCAATACAATACAATACAATACAATACATTACAATACAATACAATACAAGTACTTGGTCATATCTACATAAAAGAAAGCATTTCCTGTCGGACTTTCTTACAAGGAGGAGGCCAAAAGGCTAAGTCCGTATATTTTTTAAATACCTTATTCAAGTTTTTATTTGTTGTGTATGATTTTTTATGCGATCCTTGAGAAAGGCTTTTGCCAAAATATTGGATTACTGCATGTTTTTCATTTATATGTACTCATCTTGCTTTCTGCCCACTTTCCTCACTCTTTCTATCTTTTTTTTTTGTAAAACAGTAACCATGCATCCATCTATTTTCGATCACACTTTCATAACTATTTTTCTTTTCTCCGAGATTTCTGTATTTCTTCTTCTTCTTCTTCTACTTCGACAGCTGCTGCTGCTGTTACTGCTACTATTGCTGCTGCTGCTAATACTACTACTACTAGTATTATTACTAGTATTACTACTACTAGTACTACTATTATTACTAGTAATATTACTACTAGTACTACTACTACTACTACTACTACTAGTACTACTATTATTACTAATACTACTACTACTAGTACTATTACCACTATTACTACTACTAGTACTATTACCACTATTACTACTACTACTACTACTACTACTACTAGTACTACTATTATTACTAGTACTACTACTACTAGTACTACTACTACTAGTACTACTTCTACTACTACTACTACTACTAGTACTAGCATTATTACTAGTACTACTACTACTACTACTACTACTAGTGGTAGTAGTACTAGTAGTAGTAGTTTCACAGATTAGCAGCTATCCAGACTCGGGCGCGGCATGAAATAATTAAGAAATTAAAGAAGTGCTTTTCTGAGGCACAGATAATTTTCTTAACATTTGCTGATAAGAGTAAAGGATGAAGTGAGATCACATAAAAAAATGTTTCCTAAAGGGAGGGCATCAAAGAATTTTTTTTCTTCTAAAAGAGAGCCCACAAAAAACAAAGAGAAATATTTTCCACGAGAGACCACAAAAACAAAAAAAAACAAAGAAAAAAAAAATTTTTCAAAAGGAGAGGGCGTCAAAAGAATGTATAATGTGTGTGTGTGTGTGTGCGTGTCGTGCGCGCGGGTGTGTGTATGTATGTATGTATGTATGTATGATGCATGTGTGTATGTATGTATGTGTGTATGTATGTGTATGTATGTATGTATGATGCATGTATGATGCATGTGTGTATGTATGTGTATGTATGTATGATGCATGTATGTTACTAAGGCCCATAAAGTTCATACATAATGCTGTTATTATATCTTATTGCTGCCGTCACTGCTTCAAAACTACTTTGCAACTGGTCTCTATCTCTCTCCCCTACCCACCTTTTGTCTCTCTCTCTCTCTCTCTCTCTCTCTTCTCCATACCATCCCAATCACCCCCTCCCCCACACAAATCTCTTTCCCCACCCTCAGCCTTTCTCTCAACCCCTCTATCCTTCATCCTTCTCTCTCTCTCTTCTCTCTCTCTCTCTCTCTCTCTCCGCTTAAATAAATTTATATTCAGTTTCTTTCCTTGTCTGCATTAACCTGGTAATGTAGGTCAACATGACTGATTTTATTACAGTATATGGAGATAACAACATTAGACACAGCAAGAAGTGTACGCAAAATATCAGTCATAATTATATTAAAGGGACACAACACTAGATATAGTACCCATCGGAACCAGGGGACACAGGAAAAACGTTAGACCGCAGTAAAGGAACACAACAATAGGCAAAATCAACCCTGGAAAAAAAAGCGAAACAAAATGTTAGTTGTGATTATAGTACATCAAATAACAGACATCAAATTACATCCTGAAGTACGTGTACCTCCCCTCCCCCCTCCCCCCCCACCTCCGGGGTTACATGGCATGACGTTTAGGGTTCCGCGAGAAGTTGGATAATGGTGGAAAACAGATTTTAAAAAAAAGAACATAAACTATAACAGTAACAATCACTAGTCTCTCATGGCGAAGCTCGGGGGGTTCGAATCCGATCGAAGGCGCCCCACTTACTCAGCTGTAGAAGTGGGTACCCCGGCTTCCTCTGGAGTTGGGGAAAAGAAAGGCGGCCAGGCATGATGCTGACCACATCACCCTCTAGTGTGCTGACAGGTCAAGGAAAATACAGGCATTACCACCACATCAATATGGGCCTTTAAGGCATGAGAGGGTTATCTTTACCCTTGTTTGTTGTTGTTGTTGTTGTTGTAATAGTAACAAACATTTTTGCTAATATGAAGGGGTACAATTTATGAAAATAGTTTGTAAAGATGTACCCATGCGGCAGAAGGCTGAGAACCACTGGTGCAGAAGATGATAAGCAGACTCTGTTATTATTTTTCTACCAGTCTACATGAATTGCTTTGTTATGCAGAACCAAATATTCATGGACAGACTCCATAGGACACAGGTCACAGGCTGCTATCGAGGGCTCCCAAAAACTGATTATAATACAGTTTACTTGCCCACGAAGGAGCTACAAACGAAATGTATGTACGGGGACCCCGGGATATATTAGTCCTGGCCTGTATAATGATGTTGGCTGTTTATGGAAGATGTGATTCAGCACTGTGCTCTAGTGCTCTCTTGTGGGAGAATCTATTATTATATGACCGATATAACTGGTCACAATCGCTGTATAATTAATTTTTAAAAGATACTTGAGGGAAAAGTAGAAGGGAAAATGAGCAAGAGATCGACAACGATATAAAACGGTGGTCAGTATAAGCAACAAACAAACAAACAAAAAGTGGACTGGATTCTGTCTGGGTAAGTTAGAGGATCATTACATCCAATCTTCTCTTGCGCAGAACGGACATAATGGCGATGATGGTAATGACGATGATGATGATGATGCAACAAAACTTCAAATAATAACAATAATACAAAAAAGACATCACGTAACACTATGGGCATAGTCAAAATGTTATCATAATGAAGACACAATTTAACTCTCTGCTCGACTGTGCTCGGTCTCCAGTTAGATAACACAAGTTATACGCGCCAGTAACACAAAGTTGGGAGAAACTGGCAGTTATCGTGACAGAAAGATAACCAGAGATAACATTTGTTTTATTTCAGTCAACAGCCATCATTTCAACTCCATTTAGCGCTGAACTAATTCAATAAACTTTTACATAAACGATGCATTACAGACCATTTCGGTTCGGTTTCAGCTTTCACTACTGGCTCTTTACCTGTTGTGTACCATGAAGACAAGCGGAAATATTGAGCTAACGTAAGACAGGAACAGTTATATAAAGAGGGTAAAGCCCTTTTCGAAAAATGGAATAAAGCATTCAAAGGGCGATAAAAGAGAATTTGTTCTTGTTCTGTTCTCCGTAGACTGCGAAGATGTAAGGAGCATCCTTTCCACCGGACCATGTTCATCATCATCATCATCAGGTGCCGTGCCGACTGGCGTTGGCTATTATGCTTCTCCAGAGTACCCGATCCTTCATGCAGGCCATCAGTTCAGTTGGTGATCTCCTCTCACACCATCCCGTCAGACTGTCCAGTATCATTTCTCTTGGTCTTCCTCTTGATCTTCTTCCTTCTATTTTTCCTGTTGTTATAATATTTTCAATGCCCCCTCTTCTCATTGCATGTCATATGAAAGTACACTGTCTCTCTCTTATCTTTCTGACAAGGTTTTTTGTCTCTCCAGCTCTTCTCATACATTCTTCATTAGTTATTTTTGCTGTCCAGGGGATTCGCAACATTCTTCTAATAAACCACATTTCTGCTGCTTCCAATGATTTTTGTGCAGACTTGCCTATCGTCCATGATTCACTTCCATATAACAAGATAGATTCAATATAGCATTTTAGGACTCGTTTTCTAACATTCATTGATAAAGATGTGTTAGCTAATATGTTTCTCATTCTCTGAAATGCAGTCTTTGCTTGACCTATTCTGTTCCATGTTGCAGGCCTGAAATGAAGCTTAATTAAAAAAAAAAAACCAGCAAAGAAAATGTGCAGTTCATCTTGCAGATTCTGCCATCTTGAGAACCAGCTTGGCTGGTCAGGCTGAGAGACTGGACTGACAATGGGAGCACCAAAGGAGAGATGGGGCAGGGTCTTGGCCAGTTATGGTCGGCTGGCACAGACACTAGCCCGTACCATGTGCGCTCCTGATGACAGAGAAAGCGAATTCATGTCTAGTAGTTCACAGTCATCTGTCTAGTAGTTTACGGTCAGCTGTCTAGTAGTGTACGGTCAGCTGTCTAGTAGTTCACAGTCAAGTGTCTAGTAGTGTACGGTCAGCTGTCTAGTAGTGTACGGTCAGCTGTCTAGTAGTTCACAGTCAAGTGTCTAGTAGTGTACGGTCAGCTGTCTAGTAGTTCACAGTCAAGTGTCTAGTAGTGTACGGTCAGCTGTCTAGTAGTTCACAGTCAAGTGTCTAGTAGTGTACGGTCAGCTGTCTAGTAGTTCACAGTCAAGTGTCTAGTAGTGTACGGTCAGCTGTCTAGTAGTGTACGGTCAGCTGTCTAGTAGTGTACGGTCAGCTGTCTAGTAGTTCACAGTCAACTGTCTAGTAGCGCAAAATCAGCTGTCTAGTAGTGTACAGTCTAGTTGTATGAGGAATTTGCGAATGTGCACTATTAGTTCCCAGATGGTGTAGGACATGCTGCCCTAACAGAAAACTATTATTCAACAGCTAAGATTATGAGATTTCATAAAACAAAGTTTATATAATGAATTCATAATATACATAACGAAAAAACAGAGGTTAGTCTTTGAACTTGCTCACTTCACAGAACGTGCAGAGGAAGGGAAGTAAAAGAGAAAAAAAAATGTATGTTAAAGCGGAATAACTCAAGTAAACTACAGCAACTGAATAAGACTGCTAATGTAAGACTACAATTCTTTCGGGTGGAGGGAGGAGATGCGAATACAAAGCAGGGCCTAAATATTACAGGTAATAAGATCTTGTTAAACAACATTTAAAAAGTACCGGGTATACGGTAAAGAATAACTCAGATGCAGGTATTCTATATCAGACACCGACGCAAACGAAAACCGGGCGATTTTTTAAAATTATTTTTTTGAGAGTTGCTGTGTGAGAAAACAAAGTAACTTCTCTGAAATGTCGGCTTTTGGCTATGATCAAAGTGGCTGAGGTCAATGTGTCCTCTTGACAGGTACCCTGATCAATATGCCCTTTGGTTTAAAAAAAAAAAGCGTCGTTATTTTTTTAACTAAACGAGATGACCTGGTTCGCAGTACCGCCGGGTCACGGTCTGTTGCTTTCATCATCTTAAAAACAAAAATAATAGCTAGTGATAAGATACACGAAATAAATGTTTAATAACCAGCATGTCTCAAATGACACAAAAACAAAATGAAGAAAAAAAAATGATGACATTAGAATCAAACAAACAACAAAATGAAGAAAAAAAAATGATGACTTTAGAATCAAACAAACAAACAAAAATGAAGAAAAAAAAGATGACATTAGAAACAATGGGAAATGTATGACACTAGAACCAATGGGAAATTGATGACACTAAAGACAATGGGAAACATATGACACAAAAACAAGGCACTAGAAGCAGTGGGAAATAAGAAAAGTAGCAATAGCTTTAAGAGCTTTGAAAAACAATAAAACAATCCAAGAAACATCAGAATTAATGATAAATATTAGCACTAATCAACAAAAGGAAAACTGATAAAAACATTTTTTGTAAAGAATACACATTAAATATATCAAGGAGATTTGTTAAAATATGCAGCTGTTTATCAGGCAGCGCTGTTGTATTAATGAAAATTTAAAACAATGAGACTATATACATATACATTGATGTTTGTAATAAGTTATTATCTATTGCTTTTTCTGTTTCTAGCAGAAATAAACAAAGAACAGACTATATAAGTTATATACAAAGAAAAATGGCTAAAATGTCACTCAACAGCAAAAACAGTTGATGAATAATGCACACTCTCAAGAAGTGACCAAGTTAGGATATTCTAACCAAAAAAAAAAAGGACACTGCAGACTGTGAAACCATGTACACCACTCGCTGAAAATTGCTTCAACAGACCCATGTGGATGCAGAAGAGAGGCACAGATGGCACAATGTATCCTGGAGATATGACAGCTATACGACCCACTTAGGCAAAGCACCTGGTAAGACCATTGTTTACCTACAATCCACCAGCCAAATACAGTAAATACTGAACTGTAAAATCACAGAAATTTCCTTCTTTTTTTTTTGTTTGGTGTCACAGTCATCATCATGGTTAATCCAGTTATAAGGAAAAGTATATAGAAACAAGAACAAGCACAAAATGGTCATAGCCATGAGTGCTGTGAGAAGAATTAAATTGCCCATTATATGAATACTAAAATTATGAATCATCACTATTTTGACTTTCCAACCCTCAAAAAAACAGAAATTCTCTTCATGTGAATACTAAAATTATGAACTGTCACTATTTTGACTTTCCAACCCTCAGAAAACAGAAATTCTCTTCATGTGAATACTAAAATTATGAATTGTCACTATTTTGACTTTCCAACCCTCAGAAAACAGAAATTCTCTTCATGTGAACACTAAAATTATGAATCATCACTATTTTAACTTTCCAACCCTCAGAAAACAGAAATTCTCTTCATGTGAATACTAAAATTATGAATCTTCACTATTTTGACTTTCCAACCCTCAGAAAACAGAAAATCTCTTCGTGCCTCGCAACATGACATTTTTTTAAAAAAATACCCAAAACAGTTGGAAAGCTCTTGCAATACCATTACATGGCACTGAGCTAGTAGGGAAGTTCTCACAAACAGATGAAGTCATAGCTCAACAGCTGAAGTACCAACAGAGAACTGCAAGGGCACAAGAAGGTTAAAAGCAAGAACCAGGCACAACAAAGCAGAATTTGTTATGCTGCATTTGGTGGGGTCTTGCCATCCAGGAAAAAAAAAAAATTGTATTGATTGTATTTCTGAGATTTAAAACTACAGTGTATCATGCATAGTCAGTAATTAATAATGTACATAAACTAATCTGCAACACAACCAATGATATATCATTTTAAATAAAAGTAATAGCACGCAATGCTTCATATTTTAATAAATTTACTGTTATGAACATAATGTTATGCTTTATGTCTTATAATTATTTCACAGATGAATCAGCCTGAGACAGCACACAACAGTTTTTAATGTCTTATATATAGTTTACTTTTAGGCAGTGTTATATGATTATTCAGTTTCCTAACAAGTCACATTCATTTACAAGACTCAGAAGTTTCTTCATCATTATGAACCAAAGATTTCTTCCAATGCCATAAATAAAATGAGGATTTTCTATACATAATTTTTCAAGGACCATCAATGGAAAATCCTTTAATGCAGTGGTTCTTAATGTTCTTTTGGTCGCTGATCCCCCTTTCTGGCCTAAAAACAGCTTCAGAATCCTTTTCAGCCTAAGAATAGGTGTGGAGTCCACAGTAAAAATAAACCAATAAATAGATCCCAGATGATTCTAAGAAATTTTTTAATTTAACTATACCGTTTAATGGTCCATGGACCCTTAAAAATCCTTCTGTGGACCCCCTGGGGATCCATGGACACCAGGCTAAGAACCACTGCTCTAATGCGTGAGGGAAAAGGGAAAAAAAAAAAAAAAAACTAAGTAAATGCAAAACTAGAGAAATGGAAAACAATGAAGAATCTTCCTAAAGTATAAAATGATCAGAGAGTCATGGAAAATGATGATGTATATTTTTAGAAAGTTCACTCTGATAACCCCAGTGGGAAATATGGTCCATGTGGAGCAGAGCAAGCTGGGTTATGCCACCTTGAATACAAAGACTGATAGAAGAGAAAAGAAATTCCTTTGAGAGAGAAAGCACCAGAAAAATCATGTTAGAAAGCAGAAATATTATTCCAATAAAATAGATGTAAGTTTGTGATATAAAACAAAAAATGTTGAGTGTTTCAATAATAAAGTTTTGTCATGTACCTTATTAAAAGTAAAAAAGGGTGAAGTAAGTGAAACCCGCCCACATCAAGCTTCTGACATACAAAGGAGTGGTCTATTGTGACCTTTCTTGACACCACACATTACACTGCATTAGTCAGTGTGATACTGTTGATATGTTGTGATTGTGCAATAAAAAATGTGATCTCGAAGACTTCAAGGATCTGATTCATATTAAATGTGTACATTAGGTGTGCCAGATACTCACAATTGGCTTCACTGCAGATAATCTTCCCACATGGAACAGTAGCAAACTCTAAATTAAGCATGTTTTGACTCATTTCACAGAAAAGTGAACTACTGTGGCATCCCGACTGGAATATAACAACGCCAGGTTGTGTTGAAATGGATACCCAGCTTGTTCTGTTCTTTGTTCTCATAAAGTATTACAACAAGCTGATTCCTGTCTATCTATAGATGTTGCTCACCAGTATATATCTCCTTGTTCCTTTCTCTTCAAATGTTCCCTTGAGTATGGTTTCCATTGTAGTTTTATGTCTCTTGCTGTGATCCAAATATTTTAATTAACTAATTCTTATATTTTTCATAATTTATCAGTTTCACTTGATCTCTCTTTCTCTCTCTTCCTCTCTCTGAACCTTAAGTGCCCAGGAGCACATAGGGTTTCCGCAAGGGTTTTCCACAAATGCCTGTCCTTCGCCTTTTTTTTTCTGGTCTTGCCCAGGTGAGCCCTCTATTGCTCAGCATCCTTTCTGTTGTTCTTCTCCATGTCTCTTTTAGTCTACCTTTACTTCTGTTCCCCTGTGGTGTCTATCTTAGTGCTATTTTTGGTAGTGAGTTGTCAGTCATTCGGAGCACATGTCCCAACCATCGCCAGCGTTTTTTCTCAATAATTTCTGTCAGTGGCTTCATCTGCCACTTTTGATCTAGTAATCAAAAAAATATTTGTATTTGTCTTCTTTTTATAAAACAATATTTATTTATCAAATGAAGATGCGATTAAAAAAAAACTAGAAATTATCCCAGGGACAGAAAGAGGACATCATGTCTAGGCTAATATAAACCATTTAACAGGCACACATGATATACAGTAAAGGCAGCAGTGAGCATTTGACAGATCTGATGTGCACATTTGAAATGAATCACTCTCCTGAATTTTCAGAGATCAGGTGTGCTAGGAAAAAAAAATACTTTCATATTTTTATTAATCTCAAAAATAAGTCATTGCAGTAATAACAAATGTTTAAAATATACTTTGTTTATCTCAGATTCTCATGTATTATCTTGAGAATTCTGCTACAGTGTTACAGTAATAAGCACATCAAAAGCAATTTTGAATGAACAAAGGATATTTTAGTAAGTTTGTTTCAATCATTTCTAAACGTGCTTGTGATTGAAGAATAATCATTATATAAGACTTACCACATATTTCTTTACTTTCTCCCATGTTTGAAAATCTGATATTACAGCCTTTGTTTTTTGCTGTGAAGCCGTTGTATCCTCGCTAGAACTGCTCATATTGGAACTGAATCAAGATGCTGAATCAAGGAGAAACAAAATTTAATACTAATTAAAAAATAATAATAACAGAACTGTGCTTAACACCAAATAATAACGTACGTCAAGCTTAACTAATGATTGTTAAAGATGAAATATTTTATCGTATTTTATCGAGTGTTTTATCTCTGCACCATTCGACTATTAAACGATATCATGATTGCTTTTATACTGATGTTATCTTAAGACAATTATCTCCCAACCTGTCAGCCAGCTTTTTGTTTAAAACTGCTGGTAGATAGTTTTAATTTTCATACGTAATTTTTCAAAGACTTTCAGTATCATTTTAATCTATCAACGAGAACATACAGAGATAATGACACCGCTTGCTGGAAGATTTATCATATTAACTTTGCAAAATTCTTTCTTCCTGCAAATTTGGGGTAATGGTTCTGACGTTATTATTATTCTTAGATTACTGCTGAACTTATTATGTGAAGATATGTATTGTTACTTTCGTTGAAATTAGATAAACTTTTTACGTCATCATATTTTAGATATCTAGTCAGTTATACGTAAAAACCTTTCGTTACTTGACGCTTAGTTTCTCTAATACTAGTGGACTGAGTAAAGTTTTTGTTCAGAAAGAAGTACCACGTCATACTCGATTATCAAGAATGTTGGTTAACTAGGCCTTAATTTTCTTCCTTTTAATAATGCCTACCGCTTTCTCATGAAAAATCCACAGGAAATGGGTTAAGGCCGCGTCGCTGTGTCATTTAAGTGGCTCAGCTATTGAAAACACAAACTTCAATGTAACGACCTACGCCCCCAATGTGTTTCCACGCCTCCTTTGTTTTCCTGACCTGTGACACCGACTTGACCTTTGACACAGACTTAAAATAATAAGTAACACCAGGTTCCAGCATGCATAACAAACACAATTATAACGTTCATAAGAAAAGATTACATAAGTGTGTTCATTGGCTGAGATTTATGGCTTCTCCTACTTGAAGGGTGCAGATATAATGTGTGACAGGCTCAGATTCACAGGAATTCACTCGGTCACGGGCGAGTGACTTCACAGAAGATCTAACGCCTTTCTGCATGTTATATTAATAGACCGATTTCCGAACATGGAGCAACTCAGTTTAAGACCAGCAGTGTTTGATTCAAGAAAGTTCACCTTGCATTTAACATTCACTTCAGATCCGTTTCTATCGTTACTTTAGCCACGCCACCACCATGCATACACGCATGCGTGCATGAAGGGAGATCCACGGCAATGATTTATTTCTGATTACTACATATTACATTATAATTACATTATAATTACATTATAGAAGCGCGAGAGAGTAGACACTATGGGAAGCATGAAGAATCTCGTGCTGTCCGAAGTAAAAATAAATGTAGCAGTTTTATGCCACAGAAGCGCCTACGGACGATGGTGTTTGGTGTCTACTTATTTTCCGTTCTGCCAAGTACACACTAGGCGGCGATCATGCATAACCCCGCCTTTTCTTATTCAGCTCCTGAAGAAACCAGTTACCAGACAGGGCCCTAGGAATTCACCTCCCCCACACCCCCCCCCCTTTTTCCCGTGCAGTAACATACCGTGCAGCTTCGCTCAGTTCTAAAATTAGCATTTAATATTTTTAAATCGATCACGTTACGTAAGCTTATGTCCCGCCGTTAATTTTAAAAAGCGTGAACATTTTATAAATTAATGCTTAATAATAATAATAATAACACAAACTATAAATTTATTATCATCAATATCGACGTCATCATCTTCATTATCGTCATCACCATCATTATCATGTTAAAGTTGAAGTGTAAAATTGCTAGTTGTTACAAACACTGCCGAAAGATTATTTCGACTCGTTAAAGTGAAATTTGGCTTTTCACTTTTTCTCTAGATTTTCACACTTTAAAATGTAGAATTTTTTTTTTTTTTGCGGGGGAGAGGGTGATTAATTCCAGCTGTCTGAGAGAGAGAGAGAGAGAGAGAGAGAGAGAGAGAGAGAGAGAGAGAGAGAGTAAACGTTACAAGTGAATTATAAAGAGTATATATTTGACGTTAACATAAGCGCAAGGAGTAATAAAACTCACAGGGTTATAAAGTAATTTTACCTTTTTTATTCTTTTTCTTTTAAGACAGAAAGTAAAGTGGTTATTGGCTTAAATCCTACAACCTTCATGTGTCGCTAAACGTCACATAGGGCCCGCATGGTAGTTCGCCAAGATTTCCTGTCTTCGGCGAGTTTTTCAATCTCATCATGGGATGTTGTGTACACTGAATTGGCCTCTCTTAACAATGTCCACTTTAGAGTTTGAAATGGTCGACCTCTTTTTCTTCGGCCTATTGTGTTCCAATAATATATAAGAACTTCATATTGAAGAAGGCTGGCTAGTAAAGAGGATTAAACAATGAAAACTTAAATATTTTGGACACATTAAACGTCATGATAATCTAGAGAAGGGTAAATAATGGGAACAAGAAGACCAAAGCGAAGATGGCTGCAAGATATCTTTGATGATCTGCAAATGGATGCATCAGCAGCAGGGCATCTTGCTCACAACCGAGAGGCCTACAAGAGTTGCTGTTAGGGAGGCAAAGTTCCGCAAGGGAGATGCAAATGAACGAATGAATGAATTTTGTGTTCCACTTGATAGCTTGTTTGGGGATCCTATGATTGTTTCTTCTCATCACATGACCGACATATGTCCATCTTTTTCTGATAGTCCATGAGACAGGTCATTGTTTGCTCATCTGTCTTATCTCTTTTATCTCTGCGTTTTGAGTTATCACTGGTTACAAGTGCTATATTTTTAATGCCACAGATTTGTTTTTCATAAAGATTCTATGGACACATTATTACAATTGGCACAATTTTGACATAAAGTACAGAAACCTGTCAGTCATTTGCATGTCCCTTGCGGAACTTTGCCTCCCTAACAGCTCTCCCGTAGGCCTTTCGGTTGTAACCAGAGGTATTAATTTTTGGTTAATTACAAGAATCAATGAGTACTTTAGTTTTTCGTATTTCATAAAATTCATATTTGTTGATAAAGCGTAAAGGATTGAGAATAGATGCTAGGGCTGAGAAAGTGTGCTTGGTTTTGCTGTTGAAAGCGTATAAACACAGAAAAAAAAAACTAGGCGTCATAATGTCAGAGTGAAATTTTATACTATTTTTTTATAACTCGCGTTTTTTCCCTCTTTCATATATTATATTGGGCAGAAATAAGCGAGGATTTAACAACAACAACAACAACAACAACAACAACAACAACAACAAGTAACAAATACGCAAATGTAAGTAAAAAAAAGTAAAGGTAACCCTGTCATGCCTTAGAGGCACGCAAATAGAATCCACACGTTCTCGTGAACACAAATCTGAATAGAGTTCACAAAATTACAAGAGTGATTGCTCCTTCTTCTGTTATAGTTAATAAGCTTGCAAAGAGCTCTGATATTTAATGCACCAATCTTTGTATGATACTTTGAAAATCTTTATGATTATTGTTAAATCTCGATTAATAAATACTGTATAAGAACTATGGCTATAGGGTACTGACTTTGAAATAAATTTTGTGATTCTGAACACGTTTTCAGTAATTTAAATATCCTATATATAAAAGACTCACGATGAGTCAAGGTCTTTGTTTGCAGAGACAACTAGAGCCTGATTGACTTGGAAAGCTTTGGGTCACGCTAGGTTGCTCATAACACACAACTGATTCAAGGGTTATATTGCTGGGTGATAAGGTAGGTGATGGCGGATCACTTATTACACTCATAACAAAACACCACCATGTGACTGGAGTGGCTTCTAGTGTCTAGGCACTAGCTCACAGTCCCTCCTTAAGGTGCTTCACACTTCCTGATACTTGTGACCGCATTCAGTGTTTTGCAGGAAGGGTGTCATAGCTGAGAGCACTTTGCCAATTTTTTGTTCCTGATACCCATGATGTTCTTCCGTCCACTTGTTCTTGCATGTTTTTTCCCCACAGATTTAGCTTCCTCATATGTCATGCTTGTAATCTGTGGTAATCTACTATCTTGTTTTGCTAGGATGTCAGCTGTTTTGTTGCCTGGTAACAAAATGGCATGGAATTCACTGTACTACCACTCCTGAGAAACGCTTACAAGTCTGCTGTTCACAGGTCACTGAGGGTTTCATCTTTGCCACTCTTTAATGCATAATTACTGAGATTGCATCAGTCAGAAGGGTTACATTTTCTGTAACTCTTTCTTTTGATATTAGGGCTTCTGCTGCAGTTTTTAAGGTCTCTGTCTCTGCTCTATGGCTGCCACTTCTTTATCTCAAGTTACTGGTCAATATTGACTTCGCTTACTTGTGGATCGGCAGCCCAACATTGTCTTGGGAAAATGATTTCTTTCCTATCTGTGGCCATTAAAAAAAAAAAGAAATAGTTCATGTGGTACAGAAAGCTAAATATTATGGCATAGTTACAGACTGTACTCCAGATGTAAGTCATATTGAACAATTAACACTGTTTGCAACATTTGTTAATGCAGATTCAAGCGATATCAATATTCGCACGCATTTTCATGGTTTCAATCCCATGAAAACCACCACGGGCTCAGTGTTAACTGAATGTATTCCTAGAAAAAACGTCAGGCATGTATAGTCATAATATGACCACAGATCAAATGTGGAAGGAAAAATGTTCAGAAATTTAAAAGTGCATTAGAGACCTGAACCTGCGAGGCTTTTTCTTAAGCCTTTGTTCTCACTCTCTCATCTTAGTTGTCAGTGACGCAGCAATCTCAACTAAAGTTTCATTTTGTGAAACTTCAGAAATTGTGTTCTTTTCTGTGCTGGAGAACCCTTATTAAAAAAAAACAATGTTACAACTCTGTCATTCAAGACATTAAGCACCACCGGCTGTGAATCTAGAATCGAAGCCATTCATCCTTTCAGATATTCTACTGAGAAATTTTAAGATACTTTGAAAGAAACTGCTGATGATGAGTGAGTGGAAAAATGGCAGTCATGAAACACTTACCCTTAAAGTCAGACATTTAAAATTTTTACAGTATCTCGTTATATGGCTGTATGTTTTAAATGAAATTAATATCGCAAGTAAACTTATTTATGCCCGACATCCCAGTTTTGACCATTGTCTGGCAATTCTGCACTGGCTGATTCAAATATTGTTCTCTAAGTCTCTCACTCTTTCTCTGAGTTTTCTGGTGTTTATCAGGTTCTATGTCTTCCATAATAAATGCTAAATGTCTTTTCTTTATAGGTTTATTTTTCATTTTCTCCTTTTAACTTAGGACTTTCAACAACAGCTGTTATTTTTTCCCCCTTAAACAGTTAACAACAGCTGTTATTTTTTTTCTCCCTTAAACTGTCAACAACAGCTGTTATTTTTTCTCCTTTAAACAGTTAACAACAGCTGTAATTTTTTTTCCCTTAAACAGTTAACAACAGCTGTTTTTTTTTTTGGGGGGGGGGGGGGTTTCTGAACTTTCCTAGATGAACAAAACAGAAATTGTGCCTCTTGGGAGATTATGCCCTGAAAGTGTTCTATGCTCTTATATTTCCAGATTAGCTGTGGAGCAAGTACTGTTCTAGTACAGCACACGTGTATAATATTCAGCAATCACAAGAATTGTGTGTTGAGCATTCACAACAGGCCAAAGAGGTCGACCACGTGAAACACTAAAGAGGACACTGTTAAGGGAGTCCAAATTAGAAGGCACAAAAAAGCTTGCCGAAAACAGGAAAACTTGGTGAACTACCTTGCAAGCCTTATTGTACTTTTACATTTTACATTTAATGGCACAGGAATGATGTAAGATGTAAGACTCACAGGAATACTGTTTTCAACATTTATAAGAATACTGTGTTCAGCATTAATAAGAATATGTACCATTCATAAGAATACTGTGTTAAGCACTCACAGGAATACTGTGTTCAGCATAGTTGTGAGGTCAAAAAGTAGAATTTTGGAGTGATTTTCAAGTGGCTTTGGATGATAGTGCTAGTGAAGATATGATGATATATTTCAAAACTGTAATATGTCCACGTTGTGAGGATATACAGACAGTGTTCAATCATATGTATGATACAGTCATTAAAACACACACACACACACATACACACACAAAGTATGGAACAATTTTTATCTAAGTAAATCTATTAACTGAACACTTACATGTCAGAAATCAAAGTGCCAAAAAAACAAAAGCCAATTGATCAGTAGCAACTATGCATTCAAACAACAGATGATCAGTCTCATTACAATATACAAAACAATAAATATGCCCCCAAAAATTAAGATCCACAGTTGTGGATTTGGAAAAAAAAAGCACAATAAACAAAATGAAACTCGGCTAAAGAATTTTGATTATTCTAAAGCCTTTCAAATTATAAATCTGATCTGATATCCAGATTTTTCTAAAAGGCAAGAAGACCTTGATTATCTTATTCACTGGTCAGAAAAATGTGGAGACTATCAATTCTTCTTACGCTGGCCATCTTGACTTCTTAGCAGACATAACCTTCAACGCTGACAAAACAGAATGCACTAGCAGTTATAAAATACCTTGGGTCACCGATAACAAACAACCTTGAACTGGTTGCTAGAGGTTATAATGAGACTAATAATTCACATCCAACAGATTACTGGAAATGATCAAATGGCAAAAAAATCATGAAAAAATGCAAAATCAAAATTGCTAAAATCTCACATCTTTCAAACAACAATATTCGGATGTGAATAATGAACACTGACCTTAGCAAAAGAAAACAGGATCATAGTTCTCTCTCTTGAGATGGTCACTGAAAAGCCTTCACAACATTGTGAAAGAATAAGAAGAACAACAAAAGCATCTTTCATGGACTGGATGTGGATGAACACTGACATCTCAGCTCTACCAATGAAAGGCATGAATCTAAATGAACTAAGAACTGCACAGGAACAGTTCGCATAAGAGAAAGGTAGTTCAGATGATGATCTATGCCTCTAGAACAGTGGTTATCAAACTTTTTTTATGACAGACCATGACTCCAGAGCAGTGGTTATCAAACTTTTTGATGATGGACCATGACTCCAGAGCAGTGGTTATCAAACTTTTTGATGATGGATCATGACTTTGGAGCATTGGTTATCAAAATTTTTTATGATGGACCATGACTCTAGCTATCAAACTAATCAAACTTTTTAAGACCAATGAAAACAGGAATATAAAATGTTACATTTGTAGCACACCTGTCTGACCCTGCTGACAAAAAAATAAGACTTATAATAATAATTATTAATTACAGTTAACGGATTTTCCCAAAGTTCCATAGCACATCTATGAACTCTTCACAGTACAAAGGTTGGTAACTCTTGCTCTAAACTATCACTCTTTTACATATGCTTTTAAAAAAGTGCAACTAATATGTACATTCATTACCTTCTTCTGGCTTCACTCAAGATAGGTCTGTTGATATTTAGTTTAGATATCAGTAATAAAAGGATAGGTCTGTTGATATTTAGTTTAAGTGTCGGTAATAAAAGGATCCAATTTTTCATTACTGAGCAATTATAAGTTTATAACTTAATAATAATCCACTAAAATAATTGAAATTCTTATAGTTTCAGCCTCCTTAAATATAGTTATGTTTCTTGGCAATCAAAAGAACAAAAATATATAGCTTTACTGATCTTCATTCATATGTACAAACTATGATTGTTGCTGTCAAACAAAATAAATGATATCACAAAAATATTCTACATCATTACATCAATGAAATTTTGTATATGCACATAAAGCATCTTTCCTTAGCTGCTTTATTTCTCTCAAAATTGCACCATCTGCGAAGAAATAGCATTTGTTGTAAAACTTACATTCTGCCTTGCACAACAGTTCATTTTCAATTCGTTGCCAGTTGAATCTGTGATCTTATGGAAAGAAAATAATGGTCACATTTTAGGAACAATACAGTTGCCAAAATATGGAATCTTTTAACAATAAATAATGGCTGTTTTACGTAAAATCAGGAATGGTCTTGGCAGGAATGCTAGTGTAAATGAAACAAAATTTCTTGAATAATGGATGAAGTGTCATTTTAACTTGTGACTCCATATTCCTGTAAACAACCAGATGAATCAAATTTTTCTTACGTCATTTGACTCGTCTCAGCTCCTTCCACTTCTACTGTTGAGGAGACAAAATAGGCCATGAGGACAAAATTTCACATTCCATGAAATAAGTCAATGAAAAGGATTACTCTATTCCACACAAAAAAAGATAAATGAGCAAAAATTGCCCAATTCTACAAAATAGGTCAGTGAAAACAATTTGTCCTATTCATGAAATAGACCACTGAACAAAACCTGCGTCACTGCATAAAAAAAAAAAGTCAATTAACAAATCTGATTACGCATCAGAAAGTCAGTGAAACAGAAATTGTCATATTGCACAAAGCAGATCAACAAACAAAATTTGTTCTTTTTTCACAAAACAGATTAATAAAAAAATAAAAAGAATTGTTCTATTCTACAAAAAATATCAATAACACTATTTGTTCTGCTTCATAAAAAGAAAAGGTAAATGAACAAAATTAATCCTGTTTCTCAAAATTGATCAATGAAGATAATTCTTCTTACTCCATGAAATAGATCAATGAACAAAATTTGCCTACTCCATGACATAGATCATTTTCAAAGAAATTCGCAATGTAGATCACTCAGCCTTATTAACCCTTTCATTCCAAAACAACACTGACAGTGTTGATAGATCTTGCACACATTTGTGAATCAATGCTCAGAACAGCATTCTGACAAAGTCTAAATAAAATGAAAAGTAGCGCATTTCTAATCTGACATATTTTTTTAAATTACAGAGTAACTTCCTTCCACTTTCTCTCCATCAAAATTTCTCATAATAAATGCCAAAATTAAGCAGAAGGGAGAGCAGAATCAGAAATAAAAAAAGGTGAATTATTAAGCACTCCAGCCCAGATGACCCTATAATATATACAGATGGATTTGTCATGTGTGGACATAGGAGTGGATGGGGATTTGTGGTCTAATGCAATAGACGCCCCATCGTCAGCAAGTCTGGAGCCTTTGACACAACCACATCCAGCATGAGGATGGGGAGTGAAGTGACCATTCAAGCCATAAACTGGCTAGCACACTAATAAGCATCACAAACCAAAATATTACAAGAACAAATGCATGCTAAAAAAAAACAATCAAAAACCAAGTGGTGTGTCTCGAGCGGTTGGCCAAACTAAAAGAGTCACAAATCTCCTTCCTAATATGTATTTATTGCCCAGGAAATCAAAGGCAATAAAGTGGCAGATCAAATGGCAAACAGCAACAATCCTGGGTAACCTACAAATGGACAAAGCAGACATTATAACAGACACCCTATCAAAATTACAGGGAGATGAACAACAAAAATTTTGAATCCAAAACCTATCACCAAAGAATTTGCCAAAGGGGAATAATGAAAGGCAGTAGCAAACATTCAGAACTCTGCAAAAAAGATTGAGCTGTATTCAATCAATGTGCCTAGGTACTGAACAACACTGAGGTTAAAGGCTGAGCATATATGGGAGCGTCCTGAGTGCAAGGAGGCCCATCTCTAGGGTAGCAGCAGAGCATGCAAATTATTTCAGGAGTGAAAGAGTTAAAACAGTTGCAAAGTGATAATATGTTTAAAAGAATCCAGCATTCAATCAGGTATTCAGGGTTATATAGGGGTAGGCAACCTGCATCACACGAATTAGTTTTATTATTACACAATATTATGTAAGTGGAAACTGCTATTCAACAGTTTTATAGTATTTTATTACCATAACAGTTATTAATTAGCTACAGACATGAATGTGGCCAGTTGGCAGCTTACACAGGTGACATCCAGCCCCTTTGTAGAAAAAAAGTTTCCTATAAAAAAAAGAAATGGTTATGTCCCTTTTGATTTTCATGCTTTTGATAAGAAGGTTGCCAACCTCTGTGGGTTATAAGAATATACTTTAGTATCAGAATGCTGCTGCACCTTTCTTCAGCCATCTCTTTACTTTAATATCAGAATGCTGCTGCACCTTTCTTCAGCCATCTCTTTACTTTAGTATCAGAATGCTGCTGCACCTTTCTTCAGCCATCTTTTTACTTTTTTAGTATCAGAATGCTGCTGCACTTTTCTTCAACCATCTCTTTACTTTAGTATCAGAATGCTGCTGCACCTTTCTTCAGCCATCTCTTTACTTTAGTATCAGAATGCTGCTGCACCTTTCTTCAGCCATCTTTTTACTTTTTTAGTATCATAATGCTGCAGCACCTTTCTTCAGCCATCTCTTTACTTTTTTAGTATCATAATGCTGCAGCACCTTTCTTCAGCCATCTTTTTACTTTTTTAGTATCAGAATGCTGCTGCACCTCTCTTCAGCCATCTCTTTACTTTAGTATCAGAATGCTGCTGCACTTTTCTTTAGCCATCTCTTTACTTTAGTATCAGAATGCTGCTGCACTTTTCTTCAGCCATCTCTTTGGCTGCTCATGAGTTATGGTGTTATGGATCGACTAAAATATGGCCACTGAGATCAAAATTATGTTTCAAATATACCAAGAATCAATTAACAAAATGAAGGCCACAATGAAACAAACAAATATGACCTTGTGACAATGTGGTCAAAAAATATAAACCACAAAAAAAAAAAAAAAATCCTATAAAAATCAACCTTGGGTTTTAAGGAATAATATCAACAACATTGATGTGGTGTACATATCACAGTGATTAACAAAATATGTTGTGTGCAAAAAAAAACCGCCCATAATTATTCAGTATAACAGCCCAATCCTAACTGATTTCATAGTTTATACCTCATACTGGTACAACTATTCAAAAGCCTCAGCATTTTGATCTTAAAAAAACCATCACAGCTGAGACAGAGACAGCATAAAAACCTATGGTTCATCAGGTCTTCATGATTAATAAACATCTGAGTATTCTTGTAACGTACCCTGTAACCAACAAAAAAGAAATGAGACAATAAATGCAACAATAAGACACAGGAAAATATGCACACTAACAAAAGCAATAGCTTTTTTTTTTTTTTTTTGAAAGTGCAAAACTGGCCCTGGGGTGTAAAGCTTCTGTACAAATACTGTTCACTATCTACAGAGCATGAGAACCATGTCTCCATCAGATGAATGCTACAAAATCCTTTGTGCTTTCCTATTTACAGTTTACTGACATTCATTTATAAATGAGTTGTATTACATTAATAAAAATAAATTGTGGAAAAAAAAAAAGCCATGGTGATTTATAGAAGCTCACCTATAAAATCGATGAGTCTTGTTAATATTATTTTTTAACCCTCTGACTCTTAACCAACCATGATATATTTAAATGACTTTTCAAAAAAAGTTAAAATAAAACAACACTGGTTTTGTTCTGTAGTAATAAATTCACAATTCAAACTGTCAGAAGTGCTAAAAATAGACATCACAGCATGTCCCAGTAAAACATCACACCATATATATTTTTATTACAAAAAATGTTCTTGTGTCACGGATATTGTTTGGTGGGTTAAGATTTAAATGACCTTCCACAATCTTACAAGATGAAAATAAATTCATCTAGCAACTGCCACACCAGCTAGAAGTAAGGTTTACCTATCAAGCTCATACTGAAACATATTAAGTGTTTCTGGGACAAAGCATTTGATACAATCATAGCATGTATACAAGAAAAATATCACATATGCGTAACAAGCACTGGTCACATCTGCAAGTGAGGAAAAAAAATATGTAAGTTTCACTATCAACAAAATCACAGTTTAAAAAAAGTTTGTGTGACTAGACTCAAAACTAGGTTAATAGACATCACTTACATTTGGTGGCACCAATTCACAAACATATTCCAATTCCAGTGCAATTAGCTGCATGCACAGAGTTAGTTTATCCTGCTGCCACTTCTACATTCCGAAATGAGTGTCTAGGTCATATGCTTGAGGCATCTAGAGCATAATAGTGTTATTTAAAACTCCTGATGAATTATTATTAAATAATGACAAACTTCCAACAATGGGGGGGGGGGGGGGGGAAGAAGGGGGAAGTGGACCCAGAAGTAACTGGAATCTATTAAAAGAATAAAAAGTAGTAAAGATACTTGTTGCTCACCTTCTAACATCATTCAACATAATCTCCACCTGATTCACTACACCTATCAAAATGTTTTTTCCCATTGATGGAAACATTCCTGGAACTCTTCAAGGGGAATACTGGCCTCCAGTGATTTTTCTTTCACTCCATCTACATCAGTGAATTGCTTCCCTTTCATATTTTTCTTCATTCAAGGGAATTTTTAAAAAGTCATATGGGGCAAGGTCTGGCGAGCATGGAGGATGAGGAACAAGCACCATGTTGTTTTTTACCCAAGAAATGTTGGATAGACAAGGACATCATTTCTGCTTATCGAAGGTCAGGCATATTGTGGTTGGTCTTCAACTGACATGTTGCCATTTCTGAATCGAGAAAACCACTGGTACACCTGTGTTTTACTTAAAGCGTAGCCCCTAAAGGCTTGCTGAAGAATATCGATAGTTTCAGCTGCAGTTTTGTTCAAAAGAAGACAAACCTTCACATTTTGTTCCTTGTTGGTATTGTTGGCAGCCAATGCAAAAATTGCCGAATGTCACTTGTAGAGGCACACAAAAAGCTGCCAAACAAACAAACTACTTCACACAGAATTATGGCACTAGGCAAACTGATGTGGGAAACTGCATTCTAACAGTACCTAGTGGCTTTATCTGTAAATCCAAAGTGCTTGTTCACAACATTAAATTTCTGGGTACTTTTTGGGTCCTCTCCTTGTAAGTTTATCCAAAAATTCTTTTGGAATATATCAGATTTTTCTGGAATACGTAGGGCAACAAGTGAGGTCCTAACTCCTCCACAATGTGATCCATGGCTTACAGGCTGGCTCCGTAGTAACAATTGGCATACATGTTATAGGTTGTTGATATGGCAACAGGCTGGTTCCATGTTAACTGGTAGGCTACATGATGACAGGCAGGATTATGGGTTTCATGTTGGTGACATGGTAACAGGCTGACTCCATGGTAACTGGTAGGCTACATGATAACAGGCAGGATTATGGGTTTCATGTTGGTGACATGGTAACAGGCTGACTCCATGGCAACTGGTAGGCTACATGATAACAGGCAGGATTATGGGTTTCATGTTGGTGACATGGTAACTGGCTGATTCCATGGTAACAGAATGGCAGAAAAAAGGCAGGAATTCAGACAGGCCTGCGTGGCCAATTATTCACTCTTTGAATATAAAGTTTGCTTGTTTGTTAATAAGAATGTGGCTACATGGTAATGTCACAAAAGCCTAGCAAAAGAGGTTCCTATCACAGTCGAACTTGCTGTGAAACTAACACTATGCTTCAATCACAGGACATCAACCCATCTTCTTGTTTATGATCCTGGGCATGAGAGAAGTCATGACAGCCTGATATCATCATCATTACACTCACTGGACAGGATAGCCAAATGGTTGTTCCTGTACAGTTCAGAACAAAACTGAAACAACTGCCATAGTAGCATTTTCTCATAGTTACATTGTCCTTCAGGACCTCCAAATCTTTGGTCCTATACTTTTCTTTTCCAATATGATTTGTTATAGATGTCACCTCTTGCTCTTTCTTCAATTTATTTGTCCCCCTTTGTTCTTCCTTCAATTTATCTGTCCCTGTATGTTCTTCCTTCATATTTATCCATCTTCTTTTGCTCACTCTTCAACTTATCTATCTCTTTTTTCTTTCTTCAACATTTTTATCTGTCCCTCTTTAACGATCCTCCATTTGTTCTTTCTTCAATTTATATGTCCCCTCCTGTTCTTTCTTCAATTTCTTATCTATCCTTTTTTGTTCTTTTGAAGAATCTGTCTCTTCTTGTTTCTTCTTCAAGTTTTTACCTGCCTTTTGTTGTTCTTTCTCCAATTTTTTTTTATCTGTCCCTTCTTTTTTTCTTCAAATTATTATCTGTCCTCATTTTGTTCTTTCGTCAACTTATTCACCCCCTTTTGTTTTTCTTCTTAATTTCTTATCTGTCCCCCTTTTGTTGTTCTCCTTAATTTCTTATCTGTCCCCCTTTTGTTTTTCTCCTTAATTTCCTATCTGTTCTTCTTTTGTTTTTCTCCTTAATTTCTTATCTGGTCCCCTTTTGTTTTTCTCCTTAATTTCTTATCTGTCCCCCTTTTGAATTTCCTCTACTTATCTATCCCCTCTTGCTCTTTTTTCAGTTTATTATGTTTCTTTTATATTTACTCTTCTGTTACTTCTTTCCAGAACATGAACCATATTAATGACTTCAAAGATATTTTATCTTTCCCCTTTTGTTCTTCCTTCACATCTTTATCATAACTCTTTTTGAGTGCCTGTTAATGCTTCCATATTGCTTTACATAATCTGTAAATGATCAAATAAACAACAAACTCACATAAAATCTCAAACATGCTTTACAATCAGGGCTGTAGTCAGCATTGTCAAACCTTCAAATATGAGCTCTGTTTTTTTTTCTACAGACTCTAGACTTCTTCATAAATTGTACCTTTCTACTGACTGTAGATTTCTTCATAAATTGTACCTTTCTACTGACTCTAGACTTCTTCATAAATTGTACCTTTCTACTGACTCTAGACTTCTTCATAAATTGTACCTTTCTACTGACTCTCAATTCCATTCAAAATTGATTCTGACTGACTCTGCAGCCCCGTTTACAAACTGTCATCAAACATCAAAAACATCTGATATGTATCAATAAAAACACATTCATGCATCACACAGTCAAACTATTAGAGATGAGACAGAAGCAAAGCCCCTATAAGGAATGCTAAATGTCCAAGGACAATCGCTGCATCATTGTAATGACACCGCAGTGGAATATTGTTTAGCTTTGGACATTTCCCAAGATCCTTCAGTGTGCTTTCAGAAGAGTCCTCATGAGCACATGTCCCATTGATTATTCGGTATGCACCGCTGTTCACAACACTGGGGGAAAAACAAATCAGAAAATTGTCAAATAAAAATATACCCATACAAAAGAAATTTCAGTATCTTTTAACCAGTGGTGAATTAGTCATGAGATTGAGCAGACTTAAGACCAGAGCCTAGGAAAATAAACAGAGGCCTTGGGTGTAGAGGAAAAAAAAACTGCAAATGAAGGCTACAGTTTCATGTGACAGTCATCTACAATTATTACTGCTTCTTCTTCTTCTTCTTCTTCTTCTGGCCTTCCTTACGTCTGAGGCATAGGCCATCAACATGGGCTCCCCACTTATTTCTATCCTGGGCTGTTTCTTCTGTTTCCAAGTGCCGGCCATCTTTCTGATCTCTGCACTGAGACTCCTTCACCAGGTATCTCTAGGTCTTCCCTATTTTCCCTTTCTCTGGGGATTGATTGATTGATTGATTTTTATTTCAAAAGGGGATCCCAGGTGAGAGCTTGTCTGGTTATGTCTGTGGTAGCCTTACAGAGTGTGTGTCTTATCCATCTTCAACATCTTTTCATTATCATTTCTTTCACTGTAGGTTAGTCTGTTTTCTGCCATAGATGTTCATTACTGATGTTATCTGGCCATCTAATCTGAAGGATATTCCTTAGGCAGGTGTTAACAAAGGTCTGCAGTCTCTTGGTACTTTTGAATGATGATCTCTATGTTTCTTATCCATACAACAGGACCGATTTAACTTTTGAAGTGAAGAGTCTAAGTTTTGTTGTTAGGGATATTCCCTTGGCCTTTCATATGCTTCTCAGCTGTATAAATGCTACTCTAGCCATCCCAATTCTTGCTGTTACATCTGCTTATGTACCACCCTCTCTGTCCATAATGGTGCCGAGATATGTGAATGTGTCTACTTCTTCTAATTTCTTGCCTTCTGAAGTGACTGAGTTTGTTTTGGTTGTATTTATTCTGAGAATTTTTGTTTTTTCTGTCATTTATTTTTAGTCCAACTTATTACTGTTGCACTAGTACATTATGTTATCCAAAATACAGCAATGTATCAGTTGGCATAATACAAATTCATTTAACAATAAAGATCACAACTGAAGAAAAATCAGGAGATGGACAGTATATCAGATAGGGGTGAGGGACCTTTACTAAGTTTAGCCTTAATGCCTAGGTGGCAGGTGATCTATTACTGTTTATAACAAACCTCATTACTAAACATGATGTTAAAAAAAACTGCTGCAAAGCATGATAAACAGATTGCATCATACAAAGTAACTAAAGGAGAAACAAATATATATAAAACATGGGAACTGAAATAATTCAGCTCAAGTGTTGCAATGACGAGCAATTCCCGTGCTGTTTACAAACATGATAATTCAAAACCACCAAAGAGAAAACAAGTTTATTAAAGAATATCTGCATGAGAAAAGGTGCCACTAGATGGGTCTGAGAGCAGTCCATGGCATCTCCAATGAAATTTGTTGCTTTCAGAAATCAATCTGATTTCAGATATCGGAATTTTAAAAAAAACACCTCTGCTAGCAATTTAATTCTATTGTTATTTTCAGTGTCCAAGTTGATTTTATTGTCATTTTTAAGTGTGCAAGCTACTTTTATTGTTATTTTCAGTGTGCAAGCTACTTTTATTGTCAATTTAAGTGTGCAAACTACTTTTATTGTTATTTTCAGTATGTAAGTTGCTTTTTTTGTCATTTTCAGTGTGCAAGATAGTTTCCCCCACTGAGTCAATGTCATCAGCATATCCTTGAATTTTAGCTTGTTCTTCTGTACTGCTTCCTTCTTTCACTTTCTAGTACTAGGTTGAATATTATTGGGGATAATGTATCACCTTGTTTTAAACTATGCAAGAAGTCATCAATACCTGCATACACCCGAGAGATGTGACACTAAAAGTGGGCTTGACCATTAACCAAGATAAGACAGAATATATGAAGATATCAAGAGACCAGAGGCAGAATGATCCAGATTATATAAATGTTGGAGAGATGATTATTAGGAAAGCAGAAACGTAAAAATATCTTGGCACAACCTTCAACATAAGCAACACAGTAAGCGAGGAAATTAAAAGCAGAGTACAGATAGGGAATAAAATATACTTTGCCTTCCAACACCTGTTAAAATCCAAAATCCTGTCCCAAAACACCAAAATCTACAAAACTATAATAAGATCAGCCATTATGTATGGATCAGAAACATGGAGTACAACAAAGACAGATGAACAACAATTGTAGACCTCTGAGAACAAGATCCTAAGAAGAATCTTTTGGCACACAAAGGATACCAACTCTGGAGAATGGAGAGCTAGAAAGAACAGCCTAATTATAAATGTCTTGAAACTGAACAGACTATGCTGGCCAGGCCATGTAGAAAAAATAGAAGAGAACAGACAAACGAAAATTATGTATGCACAAGAGCTGAGGGAAACAAGATCAAGGGGTAGACCAAAACTGAGATGGAAAGACAACATAGAAGAGGATATAGAAGAAATTGGTGTTACCAAATGGAGAGAGAAGATTAGGAATAGAGAGGAATAGAGGAGAACTTTACATGCAGCAATGAGCCTTAATGGCTCAGAAAGCTGAAGAAGAAGATGCTACTTTTATTGTCATTATCAGTACCCAAGTTAACTATCATTTCATTTATATCTGTGCTTAATAACTACTTTTGTTTGAATTTCCTCACTTTCTCACTAAAAAGGCTTTACTTAGAGAATTACCTTCTTGTTATCTTGCAATTGAAATTGTAAAACAATGTCTGCCTATAAGCAAACCAGTCCTCTATAACCAGCAAGTAAAGATTTGTCTGTGGCAATGCAGTCACATAGTAGAACCCTGACATGCAAGGACCTGAGACATTTCCAGTAATCATTCCACTTGGACCTGAAGAATAAGAAAAATAATGTTGTCTAGAGGTTATGAAAGTATCACATTTCATACGGACATACGGACAGTAATTGCGCGGAAATTAGTCACAAAATATAAATCACAACACATTAAATAAAGATTTACTCTGTAATAACTGTTCAATGACGTTGGCACATCATAAACACATACACACACACACACACACACACAGAAGACCAGCGCTGAAAAAGATAAAGTCATGATTGTAGGGGGAGGAGAAATTCCAACAATCAGTCACCGAAAGAAGTGAAAAATTTCAAATACCTTGGTAGCACAATGTCTTCATCAGGGAAAGTTGACACTGAGATTGAAAACAGAGGCAATAAAGCTAATCAGGTCATTGGACAAATGACACCTTACTGAAAAACAAATACATTACAACTGAAACAAAAAGAGCACTGTAAAACACAATTTTCATCCCATTTCTGTGCTATCAGTGTCAAACATGGATACTAACAGCCAAGAACAAAAGGAAAATCATCACAACAGAAATGAGATGTTTAAGAAGAATACTAAATGTGACAAGAAGAGACCAAATAAGAAATGACACCATCATGGCAAAGGCTGGAGTAACTCTAGTATTACACTATACCCAGAAACAGCAAGTCAAATGGTTTGGTCATGTTACACGACTACCACCAGACAGTATCATCATCATCATCATCATGTCCGTGCCGACTGGCATTGGCTATTATGCTTCTCCAGAGTACCCGATCCTTCATGCAGGCCACCAGTTCAGTTGGTGATCTCCTCTCACACCATCCCGTCAGACTGTCCAGTATCATTTCTCTTGGTCTTCCTCTTGATCTTCTTCCTTCTATTTTTCCTGTTGTTATAATATTTTCAGTGCCCCCTCTTCTCATTGCATGTCCTATGAAAGTACACTGTCTCTCTCTTAATAATTAGTGTATAAGTATACAACTATACACGAAGCACTGCAGTAAAGCTGTGATACCAGAATGTATAAAACAGGAAAAAAGTAGGAGCAGCAATATTACTTAACGATTACAAAGTTGTGACGTTTCGGCGTTAGCCTTAATCATACAAAAACATACAGGACGAAGAAATAGAGAGAGGAGATAAAGTATAGATTCACATGAATACTATTAAAAAAAAAAAAAAAATTTTTTTTAAAAGAGTACTTAGCTGTAAATTGCAAAGTGTGGCTTGTAAGGCGGTGTGTGTCAGGAATAGATCTAGTGGGACGTGGAGACTGTTTAAATAGAGACCTGTGACATGTGGTCAGTGGGTTGTAACTGGGGGTGGTGGATGGGGAACCAGGGAGGGGAGAGAGAGTGACGCAATACCGACCTAGCTAGGAGAAATTGAAACAGATGATTGGGGAAGAGGGGTTGCAGAGAAGAGGGGTTGCAGAGAAAATAGCGGGGTCGCAGAGTGATGCTGTGAGGAAGTTTGAAAAGTAAGCGGGGTTGCAAAGTGATGCTGTGAGGAAGTTTGAAAAGTAAGAAGGGGTGGATTTAGTGGAGAGGTACTATAATGATTGAAGAAGATGATGTTACGTTTAACTAAACAGTGAGTTTAAGCCATGTGGTTCCAGCTGGAGTACCTCTCCACTAAATCCACCCCTTCTTACTTTTCAAACTTCCTCACAGCATCACTCTGCAATCCCGCTTACTTTTCAAACTTCCTCATAGCATCACTCTGCAACCCCGCTATTTTCTCTGCAACCCCTCTTCTCTGCAACCCCTCTTCCCCAATCATCTGTTTCAATTTCTCCTAGCTAGGTCGGTATTGCGTCACTCTCTCTCCCCTCCCCGGTTCCCCATCCACCACCCCCAGTTACAACCCACCGACCACATGTCACAGGTCTCTATTTAAACAGTCTCCACGTCCCACTAGATCCATTCCTGACACACACTGCCGGACAAGCCACACCTTGCAATTTACAGCTAAGTACTCTTTAAAAAAAAAATTTTTTTTTTTTTTAATAGTATTCATGTGAATCTATACTTTATCTCCTCTCTCTATTTCTTCGCCCTGTATGTTTCTGTATGATTAAGGCTCACGCCGAAATGTCACAACTTTGTAATCGTTAAGTAATAAAGCTGCTCCTACTTTTTTCCTGTTTTATACATTTTATACATTGGGTTGTTAGAGAAGATGTAGACAAAGAATATTACGATGCCATAACAGTTGGAGGTTATGAAATACCAGAGATTAGATATGCTGATGACACAGTATTGCTGTCCACAACACAAGAAGGAATGGAAAAACTAATTATGTCAGTCCGCAAGAACAGCGAAGAGCAGAACCTCTATCTTAATGCAAAGAAAACTAAAGTGATGACAACTGACAAAACAAACAAGGCAACTGAAATATGTATCAATGAGGAAAAACTGGAAGAAGTGGAGAGTTTTGAATATCTTGGATCACTACTAACTAATAATGGAGATACAATGAGGGAAATTAAAAGGAGGACATCTATTGCTCTTCAGAAAGTAAAACAAATGAAGAATCTGTGGAGAGGAGCAGACAGAACCACAAAAATAAGATTTTTAAGGGCATGCATCTTTCCCATCGCAACATATGCCTGTGAGACCTGGACACTTAACAAAACAGCTGAGAAGCACATAAATGCCTTTGAATGTAAATGCTATAGAAGAGTTCTCCAAATATCGTGGACACAAAAAAAACAAATATATCTATACTACAAGAGCTTAATATTGAAGAAGGCTGGCTAGTAAAGAGGATTAAAGAGAGAAAACTTAAATATTTTGGCCACATTAAACGTCATGATAATTTAGAGAAGACCGTATTGGAAGGATACATAATGGGAAAAAGAAAAAGAGGAAGACCGAAACGAAGATGGCTGCAAGACATCGTTGATGATCTGGAAATGGATGCAGCAGCAGCAGGCCATCTTGCTCACAACCGAGAGGCCTACAGGAGTGCTGTTTGGGAGGCAAAGTTCCGCAAGGGACATGCAAAGGAATGAATGAATATACATACTGTCTCTCTCTTATCTTTTTGACAAAGTTTTTTGTCTCTCCAGCTCTTCTCATACATTCTTCATTAGTTATTTTTGCTGTCCAGAGGATTCACAACATTCTTCTAATAAACCACATTTCTGCTGCTTCCAATGATTTTTGTGCAGACTTGCCTATTGTCCATGATTCACTTCCATATAACAAGATAGGTTCAATATAGCATTTTAGGACTCGTTTTCTAACATTCATTGATAAAGATGTGTTAGCTAATATGTTTCTCATTCTCTGAAATGCAGTCTTTGCTTGGCCTATTCTGTTCATAATTTCTGTTCTGCATTTCCCATCTGAAGTTATTACTGCTCCAAGGTATTTGAATTTCTGCACCTGCTTTAGAATAGTTCCGTTTAATTTAATACTGCATGCTGGTGGATTCTGTTTCTTAGATATAACCATAGTCTCTGTCTTTTTGATGTTCAAAGTAAGGCCTTTCTGTTCACTTTCTTTGGCGACTTTATCCAAGAGATTTTGCAGGTCTTGTTGGTTCTCAGCTATCAGTACTGTGTCGTCAGCATACCGAAGGTTGTTAATATTGTATCCTCCAATTTTTATGCCTGGTTCTGTGATGACTGTTCTTATAATATTCTCGCTATACAGAGAAAAATACCAGACAGTATACTACAAAAAATATTCACACTAAGATTCATAGGCAATAGAGAAAGAGGCTGCCCACACAAGAGATGGAGGATGAAAATTATAGAAGCCTTTAAATATCCAATTATACGCAGCATGCTACCGAGTGCTAACAAGACATCCATTTGTCCCCTCAATACCAAGAGGTATATGAGGAAGGAGACAGGACAAGACAAGATCAGGACAAGACAAGACACACACACAGAGATATTTTAATGCTTACCTAAGGCCAAATCATCAGCCTTGTAGCTAACAACGTCCTGAATACAGCCATAGTCATTGTGAAACTTGGGGATTTTTCCTCTGTTCTTGACGTAATCATCAGTATCCTCTGGGTTTTGTGGCAGACCATCCAGAGTTACCTACATCAGAAATCAGAATTCAACTAAGAAATGGCATTAACATCTGCACTGAAAATTCATTAGCTGTCATGTGCTATGCCTACAGAAAATGAGAAATATCTTAATTAATGCATCTCTAACAAATGAACATCAGAAAAAGAATTCACTGAGCATATCCTACTCCATGGAAGTATGTCATGGACATGTCTTGTCTTTTCTCCTTGTAACTGGGAGCTGGTGTTATCTGCAGCTGACACTGTAAGGCCGCTGGGGCACAGCGCTGTATCAGCGTGGGAGCGGGTTATGGCAGATAATTTTTTCAGTCCCACAGAGCAGCTAAAAAGCAGGTGGCGTGTAGTACTTCTTTAGTAGAATCCACCACCATGGGGACTATGGTGATCCCTGCTCTGTTAGCCAGACTAGACCTGTCCTGGGGGTTATCAATGGAGAGGCGGGACAGGGTCTTTGTCAGCTATGGTTCACTAACCCTGATGCTAGCATGTCAGCTATAGGTAGCTGATTGCCAAATGAGACAGCATATCAATGCAAAGATCACATGAGGCAAACAGAGATGTAGTTTCTTACAAGAATATTAAGGTTACCATGGACAGCTAAGATGCCAAACAGGGAATGTCTATTAAAAGCAAATGAAGAAAGGAACCTAATTAAATCCATAAGAAAATTACATACATAACAACATCATAACAACAGGAAATATAAATGGGAAGGGGAAGGCCAATAGAAAAAAAAATCATGGACTGTCTAACAAAATG
This sequence comes from Achatina immaculata, assembly GCA_009760885.1. Lineage (NCBI taxonomy): Eukaryota > Metazoa > Mollusca > Gastropoda > Stylommatophora > Achatinidae > Lissachatina > Lissachatina immaculata. The sequence continues at coordinate 46,052,115 of CM019720.1, read as the reverse complement.
GCACAATAAAAAGTCAGCAACTGAGCTGATGGAAAATATAATTTATTGAGAGCTTGAGAGCTGTGGTGAAGCGCAACTACCAACGCCTACTGGCATGGCATCTAATGATAATGATGCCCAAAGATACTGGCAAATCGTGCTGCTTTATTTTAGTTCTTGGTATTTTAATTAAACTGACTGCTTTTCCTTCCCTGTGCAACTTCATCAGCCGTCAGCTGCCCTCCCTTTTTTCCCACTGAGTTTTCCAGTGATCATCAAGTTCTCTAACTTGTCTTCTCATGACTGTGTTCCCTCCCCCCTCCAGTTTTAGCTATTTTTGTTATTCTGCAGTTTTCATGAACATTTTTTTCTTTATCTTTTTTTCTAGATATCACAAGTCAGTGCTCATGTTAACCAGCATTTACTAGCAAATTACCAATTAAAAAATTTAAAAATCAAAACTTTTGGGGGTTACCAGTTGCCATAACTAGTGTACTGTATCAAAAATTTAGCAAAAAGCAACCCTGAGAAATTGACTTGCAGATAATCAGGCCATGCAGGCTGATGATGCTCAATGTTTATGGAGAACAATCAGCCAATTTTGACTCTGATTCAACATGTGAGCAGTTTATAAAAATCACATCTCACTGAAAATAAGAAAAAAAATTTCACAAACATTTACTTTCTGCTGATGTCTGTAAGGTGCATTTAATTTTACACTAAAAGAATATAAGGTATCAATGTTGTAATAAGAAAACCGGTATTTCAGAAAGTACCTCATGCAAGGTGAAAGACAGGTACACTTGTACTGGTTTAAAATATCCTACCATGATCACTGACAAGTATATATATATGTTTTCAAGCCTGATCATGAGATAATAAGTAAGACTGGTTTTACCACACAAGATAAACAGCTCACATGCACACAAGATCTAACAATATTTTGTAGTTCTTTGCCATGAGAAATGAAAATTCCAAGTTTGTTTCATGATAAATTGTAATTTCCAAAGGGCTAAAACAAAGGGTTTAAGCCTCACATAGCTCTTAAAAATTACAGTTAAAAAAATCTTGACAAAAGAAGCACTCTTTTCAAAAAGTTTACAAGTATGCAAGACATAAGGCAAGAAATAATAATAGGAAATTTTAACCATTACAGCGATACCTCGGAATCCGAATTTAATCCGCTCCAGAACCCCGTTCGAGTTCCAAGACAATTTTTCCCCTTTAAAATAATAGAAACTGGATGAATCCATTCCTGGGTACCACGAACTCAAATTTTTAAAATGATTTTAACAGTAAATACAATGGATTTTAAGGTAAAATATTAACAAATAATAATAATATTTGAACAAAAATGTAAATTAATAAAATTAAAAAATATAAAAACCTGTATTTACTTTAAAAAGGAATGATGATGGCGCATGTGGAAGCCGGAGGAGGAGAGAGATTACTGCTTGGACGGCGAGTCACCTTCCATGATAACATCAGGTAAATGTGTTTCTGGTGGTTCTGGTGCCTGCATTCTTAACCTTTTCATGCCCTTTGCTAAGGTACCACTTGTAGAGGGCTTGGGGTCACTGGTCATGGTGTCTTTTGAGAACCAACGTTCCAAAGTGGTCTGATGTTGGTCACCTTTTAGAACTTTTCTAAAATGTTCAATGATACTATCACTGAACAAGCTGACGCACCTGTTAAGAAGAGCTTTATTAGGGTGCCACTTCTCAACAACTGCCTGGGTTTTTGACCACATGCTGAGAAAATTCTTGATTTCAGCAGTGGGAATGGTTCCAGTGTCTCCCTCTTCCTCCCCTAAGAAATTTCTTCGACTTCTTTCTGCTGCTGCTGGATGAGGTGCTGAAGCTCTTCCATTGTCAGCTCAGTCCTGTGATCCTCCACTAACTCGTTGATATCCTCTTCGCTGACTTCCAAACCCATGGATTTGCCAGAGATATGATGTCAGAAACAACAGGTGGTTCCTAAAGCCTTCGAAGCCTGTTGCAGCAACACATTCAGGCCAGAGATTTTTCCAGCCAGAGTTCACTGTTCTCAAAGAAACTTCCCTCCATATTTTCTCAATGATTCTTAGGCAATGGAGGATATTGTAGTGATCCTTCCAGAACTCTCAGAGGGTCAGTTCTGTTTCATTTATAACTTCAAAACATCTCTGGAACATAGCCTTGGTGTACAATTTTTTGAAGTTTGAGATCACCTGCTGGTCCATGGGCTGGATAAGAGGAGTGTTACTGGGGGGCAAATATTTTATCTTAATGAAGCTATATTCACCCACCAAATCATTTTCTAAACTTGGAGGATGTGCAGGAGCAATGTCCAAGACAAGAAGAGCCTTCATCGGGAAATTTTTCTCCTGCAGATAAGCCTTTACTAAAAGAGCAAACAACTGGTGTATCCATTCAGTGAAGAACTGCCTGGTAACCCAGGCTTTCACATTCCACTGCACATAACATTAAGTTTGCTCTTAATGATGTTGTTCTTCTTAAAGACTCTTGGATTCTCTGAATGGTACATGAGGTTTGATCTTGCAGTCCCCACTAGCATTACCACACAGCAAGAGAGTAAGGCTTATGGCCTAGTACAGACTTTTCTTCCTTTGAGATATATGTTCGCCTGGGCATCTTTTTCCAAAAGAGGCCTGTTTCGTCACAACTGAACACTTGGTTCAAAACATACCCCTCACTGTTCACAAACTCCTTAAACTCCTTTACAAACTTTTCTGCTGCTTCCGAATTAAAACTGGCAGCCTCTCTGTGCATAACAACTGTGGATCCCAGTCCTTTTCTTAAAGTTCTTGAACTACCCCCTACTGGCTTTAAACTCCTCCTTTTGAGCACCAATATCAGGCATGCCTTTCACTAAATCATCGTGCAGGACCTTGGCTTTCTCACACATTATCATCTAAGAAATCACACATCACCAGCCACCTGTTTTTCATTAATCCAAACTAAGAGGAGCTTTTCCACCTCTTCCATAGTTTTTGATCTCCTAGAGGTCAGTGTCGTAACGCCTTTTGCCACATCAACTGTTTTGATAGCTTCTTTATTTTTCAAAATCGTACAAACAGGCATCCCAAACATAGTAGCGAGCTCAGCTACACGTGTACCACTTTCATGCTTAGTGATAAGATCTTTCTTAACTTCAACTGTAGCTCTAACAGCTTTCCTCTTACTCTTATTTTCCTCACTACACTTTTTAGAACCCATGGTGAATACCGAATACACTAAGTTATTATTATATAAAAAAAAAACACAAAACAGGCACAAAAGCATAAAATTAGCAGTGAAAATCACACGAAATACTGTCACTGCAGCTTCCAACAATGGACTGAACAACAAAGCATATGAGTGGCCCAAACACTGGGGAAATGTACGCACAAACAAACGAGAAAAACGTGCTAGATGTTCAAATTCCAAAGCAGCATTCAGATTCCAAGGAAAAATTTGCTCGAAATTTTTGTTCAGATTCCAAGTTGTTCGAGTTTTGGGGCATTCGGATTCCGAGGTATCACCGTAGCTGAGAAAAGCAAACAATGGTAACTAGTAAATTTAAAGTACCTTTGGGTCTTCTGGTGATATTCGACATGATCCCTGAAAGTCTATGGACTCCTCCCTTTTGAAGAATTTGTGGTGATATACAAGATGCTTCATGATCTCACCTTCCTTGCGGCCTAGGGTCACCATCTCATATTGGGATGGATCAAGAGCATTTGCTGTGAGAAAATCTGCATCCATTACCAGGAAAGCTGACGAATCAAACAGGTAACACCTGAGAATGATGGAGAATAGGCAGAGTTATAGCTGAGACTATCAGAAAACAGGCAGTGAAATGCACAAGACAATCAGAAAACTAAGAACTATAAAACAGTTCTTAACCTGCTGTTAAGTTTTCAGAATTTCTTGTATAAACTAACTTTTCCTGAAATTTGTTACAAGCAGGAAGCAACGAGGCTTTCACATGGTAAAGTAACAGAGCACAGTATTGTATGGTTAGAACTAAAAAAAAAAAAAAGAAACTCAGATTAAACAAAAAGAACAATGAAAAAAACAAAAAGAAAAATGATAAGAGACTTGAACCACGCACTCCGCTAAGATGAGCAACCATCTAGCCATGACAGAACAGTGCATTAATCAACTTAGCTATCTTGCACCCCCTCTCCTCCTCAAAAAGGTGTTTGATAGCAAAGTCATCAATGCCTGTCTGGTCACAAATCATAACATTCTGAAAGGGAATGAGGTCATGACACAGAAATTCTGTCGCGTAGATTCAGTCTCCCACAGGTATCAAATTTTTTAGACAGAAACATACATATACTTTCCTATTTGTTGTACTGCATTCATGTGAATTTATATTTTATCTTCCTTCCCTACTTCTTTATCCTGTATGTTTTTTGTATGATTAACATGTAAACCAAAACATCACATCATCATCATCATCATTAGGTGCTGTGCCAACTGGCATTGGCTATTATGCTTCTCCAGGGTACACGATCCTTCATGCAGGCCATTAGCTCAGTTGGTGATCTCCTCTAATTGTCTCTCTCTTATTTCTTTCTCTCTTATTATTTTCACTGGTGTGTGCTCATTAATAAAGCTGTTCCTACTTTTGTTCAAACACTTCATTTTGTTACCACAGCTTTATGGTTGTATATTTATGTATTCATTTTATATATATATATATAAAAAAAAAAAAAGGTAAAAGCAAAGGTAATCCTGTCATGCCTTGGAGGCACATAGGGATATGGTGTTAGTGCCCATATTTTCCTTGACCTGTCAGCATACTAGAGGGTGGTATGGTCAGTATCATGCCTGGCCGCCTTTCCTTCCCCAACTCCAATGTCGGGTACCCATTTCTACAGCTTGGTGACTGGGGTGCCTCCGGATGGATTCAAACCCCCGACCTTCGCCATGAGAGACTAGTGCAATAACCACTCGCCACTCAGACACCCAATTTTATACTAATACCCAAATTATTCTTGAAATTTGGTGTCACTGATCTGAAAAACTTGAAGGCGATAAATAAGCTCACAGACCCTACCAGTGAGTTAATCAAGCTACTCCTAACGAAGCAGGAAGGAAGTGGGACAGGGTTTTGACCAGCTCTGATTAGCCGGCCCTGACAACCGTCCCAAACTTCCAGCACAGTCATACTGTTCCTTGTGCAGCTCTACAACGCCTCCAACAAAACATAAATATGACATCAGATCCATAACAACAACCCAAAGTATTCTCATCCATTTATCAATGTGCGGTTTACACAGTGACAGTTTACCTAGTCTGACAGCCAGGCTCTCCGTTAGGACAGTCGTATATCTGACCACACGACTTGCGGAAGTCAGAAGCTTGCATGCTTTCTAAGGACTTGTTCTGGAAGTCGTCATACAAAATATCTAGTCCTGTTACAGCCTCTACCCGCTCTGTGGCACAGCGGCGCTGTTCTTTATTGGGGCCCAAAGCTTTACTTTCATAACATACCTCTGTCAGAAAGAAAGACATGAGTGTCACTTTTAAAGTATAACATATATCAACAATATGCTGACAAAACTAGCAGCAATCAGAATGTTGTTCATGAATAAATAAGTTGATAAATTAATGTTTTAAGATGTGAAGTACTATCAAAGGCAAGAGAAGCTGTAAATTAATATTACTGAAAAAAACTGACAATATTATTTAAAACATACTGGCAAGGAAACATACAGAACAACTCACTTATATATACATCTCTGTGTATGTGTGTGTGTATATATATTATATATTTATATATAATATAAAACAGTACAAACACATAAAACAACTAACTGATATAATGGTCAATACATATTATTTAAAATGGAGCATACAAACAGAACTAACTGACATAACAGTCTGTATATATTATTTAAACCAGAACAAACACACAGAACAACAGTCTGTATATACATATTATTTAAAACAACAAACACACAGAACAACTCACTGATGTAACAGTCTGTACATATACTATTTAAAAGAACAAACACATAGAACAACTCACTGATGTAACAGTCTGTATATATACTATTTAAAAGAACAAACACATAGAACAACTCACTGATGTAACAGTCTGTATATATACTATTTAAAAGAACAAACACATAGAACAACTCACTGATGTAACAGTCTGTATATATACTATTTAAAAGAACAAACACATAGAACAACTCACTGATGTAACAGTCTGTATATATACTATTTAAAAGAACAAACACATAGAACAACTCACTGATGTAACAGTCTGTATCCACTTCACACGGGCATCCACCCAAGAGCACCCCCTTGGTCAAGTTTGCACACTCCGTATCATTCTTAGGAGTCATTCCTTCAAAGACTGCCTGGGATATTGTATTGATCTTGCCAACTCCTGCTGAGTCCATATAGGGGGTAGACACCGATGTCTTATGTGGAGCAGCACTTGTGCGCTTGTACCAAGGACGGCTTTGCACAGAGAAAACGTGGAACATTTCATTAGATTATAGAAATAAGAATAATGTGTAAACAGGCACAGAATAATCATGTGTAGTGAAAGCAAAGAGACTAAACAACAAACAGAATAAATTTTCCATGGAAATAAATTATGTGCTTGACAAAAAAATTTTTAAAATAAAAAAAAATAAGAAAGCAGATCTATTATGCCAGAGAGAAGTTGTTCTATTTATTTTTCCTTTCTTTTTTGACTCTTTCATTTCTGGTTTTTTTTTTGCTGCACCTGTGATCATCTTTTTTTTTTCCCTTATCCTTCTCTTTCATTTCTATTGTCCTTGTCAAATGAAGTTTCCACTCTTCTTCCACATTCCAGTTTTTTTGTTTTTTTTACCTCTTCTTATCACCATATCTGGGCATATTTTGTGCCTGTCCCTCTTATGAGGAAGATACCAAAGAGTTAAGTGGTTAATTTTTCAGCTATTTTTTTCTGCGTTTTTATCTGTTATTTTTTGTTTGTTTGTATGTGGTCCTTGAAAAAGGCATTAGCCAAAACACTGGTCTCTTGTATGCTCTCCACATATACATTTTCTGCCACTCTTGTTCCTGCCTACTCTATCTTTCCTGCCCATTTTCCTCAATCTTTCTATCTTTCTGCAAAACTCTACCACACCCCTCTGTCTACCGTGATTACTAGAACACAGTCATCATTTCCCTTGTCTTTTAATCCCAGGGGTTCCAGAGGAGGATTTCTGGGGGGGGGGGGGTGGTGTCCATGGACCAGCAAATGAACTGGATCATCAGCATTTAAAAAACTTCTATTCATTGCTTTATTTTTTAATGAGGGGTTCATGACTGTTCTCTGCCTGAAAAGGGGAACCATAGCCGAAAAAAACACTGCCACTGAAGTACCTAGGGGATATGGTGTTTGCGTCAATATTTTCCTAGACCAGTCAGCACACTAAATGGAGGATGTGATCAGCACCACACCATGCTGCCTTTCCTTTCCTGCTTCCAGCTGTAAAGAATATTCCAAGCACTTTAGAACAATTCATGCTTATACATACATGTACTTGAAAGGAAAGCTTATCCTAGCTGTTTTAATTCGCACTTACTGAGTTGGATCATAATTCCTTGTAGATCTGTGTCCAGGATACGTTCGGAAAACACCACTACGCAATCCGACATTGGTCCACTTGACCTGTTCCAGCGACTCAAATTTTCGGGTCCTCCAAATTTCTTGAATAGGGTATGTGATAAGGACATCAGCCCTGAAGCAAAACAAGTCATCCACTGTATTTTTTTTCTTTTCATCTCCCATGTATGTAAATAAAGAAGTTAGCATAAACTTTATACATTGAATGGTCTTATAAAGGGTGCTCCTTGAAAAACCAGCCAACTTCAGAGGTCCATCACTATGGATGGCAGGATAACAACTGACAATGCTATCACTAAATACAGGAAGCGGGCTGGTTTTTTTCACCCACTGCTGATCTGACAACAGCTGCCCTGCATTTTGATTCACAGGTTCACTATTTGACTTCAGGCTCACCTGAAGCTGTATCAAGGACTTGACTTGACTTGAGACTTGTCATGGAAGATCTGAATGCATCTCTGCAGACTGCTGTATTGTGACTGTGCGAACTATTCCACAGCAGCTGCACTGACTGCTGTTTATCATCTAATGCCACAGTCACAATAGAAACCTCAGCTCATAATCATTTATACTACATTCTGGCTGGTTACAAAACCGTCTGTTCCTCTTCATCAGTTCTGAAGTGCTAGGTCTTGCTAAATACACATTACAAGATAAAACCTGCCTTTGGATGCATTTAAAGTAACTGATGAGAAAAGAAAGAGGGATTTAACTAAACCAACAGATGAATATGCGACAGTTGCTACACAGAGACTCCAAAGAGCAGCAGACATCTTGACATCATGGACAAACAAATGGTGTGTAAGTATCAACACAGAGAAATCAAGTACCACTCTGTTCACCCTCTCATCTAAACAGAAAGCAGGTAAGATCTTTGTAAATGAAATACCCTTAAGGATGGACAACCAACCCACTTACTTAGGAGTGACTCTTGACTCAAAACTGACTTGGAAGCAACACATCAACAGTGCAGAAGCAAAAGCCAGAAGAAAACTAGCCATATTAAGAAAATTAAGTGGGACTACATGGGGAGCTAGTGAAAGAATCCTCAAGAATGTATATCAGCAAAGTATTCTACCACATTTAGAATATGGCTCAACATCTTGGTGCACAGCATCAAACACTACGCTGCATAATCTAGACAAGGTTCAAAATCAGTCACTACGGATTATCACAGGTGCCATGAGGTCCACACCAATAGTAGAAATGCAGAAAATAGTTGGTGTTCAACCGCTAAAGGAACGTAGAGACACAAAGGTCATGACCATGGGAGAAAAATTCCTTAGCTCTGTAAGCCATCCCCTGAAGGAGAGATTCAATAACTTGGCATTAGGACGGCTTAAAAGAAGCAGCTTCATTCATCAGGCCAAGCGTATGCGTAAGCTGATACCTGACCTTCCAACTGTAGTCACTCCATTATCATCTGTACCAGAGCATACACCATGGAAAGAAGCAGATTATACACAATAACTATTCAGACTGAAGTGAAAGGTGTGCAGAATGGTGAGATGCAGAGCAGTCTTGTAAGATCAGTAGCCACACTTAGTGTTCTAGATGACAAATATCCATGTGACACCTGGATACGTGTGTATACAGATGGATCTGCACATAATGCCATAAAAAATGGTGGGGCAGGAGCATATATTGAATATCCAAACAACACCATTGACAAGATTTCCATACCCACTGGTAAATACTGCAACAACTTTGATGCAGAAGTTAGGGCAATTATTGCTGCAGTTGAAAAACTATCAGACTCCAGAATTGATACATGTCCTGTAGTAATTCTCACAGATGCAAGATCAGTACTGGAGGCTCTTCAGTGCAACAAACTACCAGACCTTAAGGATGCCTTGTCAAAAATTGGCTTACAACATGGAGTCACTTTGCAGTGGATTCCCTCCCACTGTGGGATACCAGGCAATGAGAAAGCTGACCATCTGGCCAAAGAGGGCACTGAAATGGAGCAACCAGACATACCAGTCACCTATAATCAGAAGAAAAGCATGATAAAAACCTACAGGAAGCCACAAACACCACCACATGATGACTATCACATGCTAAACAGAAAGGAACAAGTCACCATCTTCCGTCTCCGAACAGGACACAGCCGACTCCGAAGTCATATGTATACAAAGTTTAAGGTTGGTACTACTAATCTATGTACATGTGCCCAGGTGCCCCAAACCGTGGAACATATCCTCCAGAACTGCATCAACTACGAGACACTGAGAAATAATTACTGGCCCAGTGAAACCACTAAAGAAGATAAGCTCTACGGTTCCATACATGAGTTACAAAAAACAGTGAAATTTATCCAAGAGACAGGACTGCAGATATAGACAGACAGTGCGAACGAAGAAGAAGAAGAAGAAGAACTAAACCAAACTGTACACTGCATGACAGAATCCAAGGTTTAAAAGTGTGAACCAACTAGAAGCAATCTGGATTGCTGAAAATAGTATCTCAGCTGCCAGAAGCATACACAAGCACAAGCAAATAATGGTCACATAAAAACTTCTGTGCAAAATCAACTTCCAGCCACTAACATCCCAACCTTTCTTTGATGAGTTCATCATATTGTCAGATCACAACTGCTTACCTCACCCCCTTATTGTACAACTGACCCCCATCTTCACATCCCTTGTCCGTATCATTCCCGTTTATCCAGTTATGAGCATCCAGGGTTTTCTCATCCAGGCTGTCATTGTAGGAGTATTTAATAGGATCACAATGGCTCTGAGGTGCTAATAATTTGAAAAAAAGATAAAAAGAAAACTAAACGAGCACATTACCCCCCCTGACAGAAAAGAAACAATATTAAAGAAGAATTAATGAAATCTAAGACAATATATACAAAATAATAATATAAATCTGATCTTCTGAATGCAACAATCATTTTCCAGTCAAACTATAATTCCTCAAGCATTCTGTGATATTCTTCTTCTCCTTCTTCTTCAGCTTTCCGAGCCATTAAGGCTCATTGCTGCAGATAAATTTCGCCTCCATTCCTCTCTATTCTTAATCTCCTCTCTCCAGCTGATGACACCAATTTCTTTTATATCTTCTTCTATGTTGTCTTTCCATCTCTGTCTTGATCTACCCCTTGGTCTTAGTTTCCCTCATCTCTTGTGCATACATAATTTTCATTTGTCTCTTCTCTTCCATTCTTTCTACATGGCCCAACCAGCGGGAGTTTTACTCCTGGCAGGTCCAACCAAGCTGGGAAGGTCTGCGCAGGTAGGGGTCAGATGAATCCTGCACCCTGGTCCTCTAGGTTGGGGGTTGGAGCACAGGGCCAACGACCCCATCTCTATAAAAAAGATTAGTGTTATGGAACAGACAGAGAAGCCTCAAAATTCTGTAATATGGTTTGAGGGAAAAAAAAAAAACACAGCTGTAACTAAGAAGGTGCTTCTCCCTTCTAGATGGTGGGAAGCTACACAAAGAGAATGGTAAAGGGGAAAAAAAGAATGGGAGCAGCAACAGGGCACCAGAACCAGACGGATGATAAAATGTTTTTTTGTGGGAATACCAAGGATGTGACCTAGCAGAAAAAGGTCACAAAAGCCTGAAAAAAAAAAACAAAAGAAACAGTATCCAAAAAAACATTAAAAAGCATTATTAAAGTAACACAAACAAAAATTATTACAGAAACAGAAACTGTTACAGTAGTGGGGAAAAAAAAGGTCACAGAAACAGAAATTGTTTAAGTAAGAAAAAAAAAAGAAGTCAGAGAAACAGTCGTTAAAATACCAAAAAAAAAAAAAAACCGATGAAAAACAAAACTTAATGAAAAATCATTAAATTTCAATATGACAATTAAGTAAGCACAAACTAAATACAAAATAATTTTATGCTAACTTGTGAAATTGTATTGATTAAAAAAGACTGATTTATAAATGCATTCCTGAGATATGTAACACACAGACTGATTTATAAATGCACTCCTGAGACATGTAACACACAGACTGATTTATAAATGCACTCCTGAGACAAGTAACACATAGACTGATTTATAAATGCACTCCTGAGACATGTAACAACAGACTGATTTATAAATGCACTCCTGAGACATGTAACACATAGACTGATTTATAAATGCACTCCTGAGACATGTAACACACAGACTGATTTATAAATGCACTCCTGAGACATGTAACACATAGACTGATTTATAAATGCACTCCTGAGACATGTAACACACAGACTGATTTATAAATGCACTCCTGAGACATGTAACAACAGACTGATTTATAAATGCACTCCTGAGACATGTAACACATAGACTGATTTATAAATGCACTCCTGAGACATGTAACACACAGACTGATTTATAAATGCACTCCTGAGACATGTAACACATAGACTGATTTATAAATGCACTCCTGAGACATGTAACACACAGACTGATTTATAAATGCACTCCTGAGACATGTAACACACAGACTGATTTATAAATGCACTCCTGAGACATGTAACACACAGACTGATTTATAAATGCACTCCTGAGACATGTAACACATAGACTGATTTATAAATGCACTCCTGAGACATGTAACACATAGACTGATTTATAAATGCACTCCTGAGACATGTAACACATAGACTGATTTATAAATGCACTCCTGAGACATGTAACACATAGACTGATTTATAAATGCATTCCTGAGACATGTAACACATAGACTGATTTATAAATGCACTCCTGAGACATGTAACACATAGACTGATTTATAAATGCACTCCTGAGACATGTAACACATACCTAGGAATATTGTTGAGTGTAGGTATGAAACCCTAAGTCCTGGGTACTTATCTGCGTTATAAATAACATTAATCTTCTCAAAAACACCCGGAAGTTCTTCCCTCAGAAGAGAACTGTTGTACATCTTCAATAAATTGAAATAGCTCTCGCCAATATGTGATCGGTCGGTTGGTTCTTGTGAACGCCGGAAGACCTAAAACAAATTGTTGAAACCATCTCAGAGTTACTGACTCAAAGGAGATCAACAGACTCAAACCACACAGAAGAACTGACTTGTGTGATGAAGAGCAACAACTTGATTTAACCTCCCCGACATTAACTTTACGCAATATGTGGCCCAGGTCTTCCATATTAAAATCATCTTACATCCTTCCCGTGCCGCCAAATGTCACGTAGGGCTCGCACGGAAGCTTGCCAAGATTTCCTGTTCACGGCAAGCTTTTCAACCTCATCAAGGGATGCTATTCCTACTAAACCACTCTCTCTTAATAATGTCCTCTTTTTGTATGCTAAAATCATATGCCCCCATGTTATATGGGATAACTTGGTTCTGGCCTCATACACAGCATTAAGCCCAAATAACATTCTGGGTAGTATTGTGTTGCCATTTAGTGAATGAAATGAGGCCACGCTTCTAAAAATGATTACAGGAATGGCATTTAAAGCAATGTCTAGCATGTCTTTTTCACCAGAAGCATAACACTAAGTAGTAGGCTACCTCATTAGACAAGTGACTCAACTGCTCTACCATTAAGCAGCATTAGTATGACATCTATAACAGCATACATTTTAATGCTGCCATTAGCATGCATACTGTTGGACATATTTAATTTGAACCTTTGATCCAATAAAGTTTGCCCTTTTTTCTGTTGTTGTGAAAGTAAAATGATAACTGAGCAAAAAGTACTACAGATAAATCCACTATTTTGTTGGATTCACCAATTTACTTACAAGAAAGAAACTAACATGAAAGACAAATATTGCTGTATTCTTGCCTCCCATATTGCTGCAATGATAATGTTATGAGACACATCAAAGTCTATTATTAGAAGCATGAAAATTTAAAATTTGAGAAGATGATTGGGTTTTTTTTGTTGTTGTTGTTGAAAGAAACTATCAGATTTTTTTTTTTATGCTGTTGAAAGAAACTATCAGATTTTGTTGTTGTTGCTGTTGAAAGAAACTATCAGTTTTTTTTTTTTTTTGCTGTCGAAAGAAACTATCAGTTTTTTGGTTTTTTTTTGCTGTCGAAAGAAACGATCAGATTTTGTGCGTGGTCATATATTGGAAGGTCACGTTTGTGCATAGATTAAATCACTCAACATTACATATTAGGCCCTGACACACAACCATAAATAAAACTGCAAGCCAGGAGTTCTTTTTTTTACCTTTTTATGATTACTGACCCTTCTCTTTCCCCCCCCCCCCCACACCACACACACAAAGTTTACTTAATATGTCCCCACACCTCCTTTGTGCTGGGATCCACCCAGTCTCTAAAAATGAATTCCAGAGAAATTTGGGAAACTAAATGCGGCCAGGGCGTGATACCACATCACACCTTCATGTGCTGATGGTCTTGGAAATACAGACCTAACACTATACCCAAAATATGTCTTAATGGTATGAAAATGGGAATTTCACCTTTACCTCCTTTACCAGGTTGTCAGAATAATCATCAGCAGCAGCCTTTAGTGTACCTTCCTCTCTCTCTGGTCCATGCCAGTCAGGCATTGGTCATTACTGATTTTTTTTTTTTTTTAAGACAATGAAAACAACAGGCTGTGCTACTGCAAACCGGGTCCACCCGTAACGAGATGTGGACCTTACCCCCGGCATTCAACGTGCAGGGCAGGACTCAAGCATCTCGTGTGTTCCAAAATAACAATCAAAGTGTAGATACTACAGAGTGCAGAACAATTTCCACAACTACCTATCCTTTGCTCCTTCTACATGCTCTAGACTGTGCTCCGTGCCACTCTTACCGTACCAGTAATGTTAATAACCTCAAATTACTTTATGAATAGCTATGAACACAACAGCCAAAAGAAAAAAAAAATTCTAATCAGAGATTGAGTCCAACACCCTCCTTAATTTGGTCTCAAACCCCCATGGAGATACACCTGGTTAAGAACTGCTGCTGTAAGCCCTGATGTAACTCTCACAGGCTTGAAGAATAAATACTGAGAGTTAACTCCCATAAAAAGCTTGAATATGCTCAAGTGTCCAAAGTCCCCCCCCCCCTCCCCAATAATACAAAGAATACACCAGGGTCAACTCCATACACACAGCAACACATTAATGGAACAAGAACAAGAATGATCTTCAACTTACCATATCCTCGCTGGCTAGACTGAAGGCAAATGAGTATTCATTGTCCAGAATGGATCCATAATAGTAAGTCTAAAAGTTAAAATAAAAAGGAAAGTGACAAGTGCAATGTTTAACATTCCATATAATCCTGCATTTTTATTAAAAAAAAAAAAAACTGGTTGGTGATGGATTTCCCTTGCAACCTTATGCCAGAAGATTTTAGCAACCGATGCTATGGTCAAGAATTGGCCTCAAATAGTTGTTAAGCCTTCAAATTAAGGCATCGTAAGAGTGTTTTAAGAGTTTTTTTTTTCTTTACTTCATACTGCATACTGGTAAAAAAAAACAAATTTCAGATTCATAATAGGGAGGAACGTAGTAAATTCCAACTCTGCTGGCAATTTGGCAATAACATTTCATACTTTCAGCTGCACCACTGGGAGAGGAGGTGGTGATGGAGGAGGATGGGAGGGTAGGGACTGGGCATGAAGAGTTATTTGCTGGTAATGTACACACTTGCTCAGACTTTTAAGTCTGCTGATATAGCTGTACTTATGTCAAAGATCTGCTGATATAGCTGTACTTATGTCAAAGATCTGCTGATATAGCTGTACTTATGTCAAAGATCTGCTGATATAGCTGCACTGATGTCAAGTCTGTTGATACAGCTGTACTGATGCAAAAAGTCTGTTAAAGTACCTGCACTGTCAAAAGTCTGTTGAAGTACCTGCAGTGATGTCAAAAGTCTGCTGATGTATCTGTACTGATGTAAAAAGTCTGTTGAAGTACCTGCACTGTCAAAAGTCTGTTGAAGTACCTGAACTGATGTAAAAAATCTGCTGATGTACCTGAACTGATGTCAAAAGTCTGCTGATGTACCTGTCTTGACATCTAAAGTCTGCTACTGTACCTGTACTGATGTCATAAGTAGTTAAAAACAGAAAAATAAAAGAAAAAAAAGAAAGGGAAAACAAAAACTATTTCAAAATTAAATCACTTTTCAAATCAATTACTGAAACATCATGAACACTTTCAAATATGCCACCTTAAGAGACTAACTCTACAGCCAGAGCACAGCAACTGCTCCAGCTCTAGAAAATGACCACAGAAGAATTTACTGCATTACCCTAGGCTTTCCATCTCTGGACTTGCCGATGTGCTTCATGCCAGTCTCCCCTTTCAGCATGGCGTCTTCAATTACAGAAAACTCACGTGGATTTCCATCCTTGTCTTGCTCTAGCTTGGCAATAGGGATGATAATTGGATCCTCCAGCAGCTGATGATGAAATAGAAGTATCAAAATCTGTTCTTAAAAAAAAAAAAAACTCATGATAAATATAAGGTAAGAATATATTTTACAAATGTTTATGCAATCAACAACTATGATGGATGAAAATGAGATATTAAAGTTTGCAACCAACAAAAAATCAGGATAAAAATATAATAGAAGATATGACATCAAAAGAAGCTTAATGACAAAAACAAGGTATGAAGATATGTCATCAATTAAAGTCTATGATAAAAATAAGATATGAAGGTCAACAGATTTCTGTGGAATTTCTTACTGTCTAACCTACTACCCTATATCCCTCTTCTCCTACTCCTTATGAAACATTATAACGTACTTATGTGAACCTTTTACAGTATATGAAATTTTGCAGTTTTGCTGAAATTCTTGGTGTGAATGTAATTCAGGAAATGAACTCATCTCATGGCTTTATATAAAGGCTAATACAGTCTGGGATAGGTCTGCTGGGAAATACAGAATCATTTACACGAGCGCCATTCACGAGCAACTATAGCCATGTAACCATACCAAACGTTTTTAGTGAAATAAATAAAACTGCCATTTGTTAAATCTGGTTAGCAAGGCTACCACATTCCTCTCATTTTCATTAATTCACAAGGTGGAATATTGCTCTCCTGACAGCCAATCTGAAAGCTCTTTGTTGTCTATCCAGGGTGCCTGCTTCAATGAGTGTAGTGTTATAACTGTCAGTAATGTCCTGGTCTTCTTTCTCCTCCAAATCCATGGTTCCCAAAAATTACAGTCACAAAGACAAGGAATTGAGGTCTCAAACAACCAAAACAAAACATACCATTCTCTGTGTTCACGCATACAATTAAACAAATATTTCTAAATAAAAATCAAGATCTGAGGCACTGTTAAGTGCAAAATAGGACTTAACTCTGTTACTCGTCCTGGGGAGTTGCCTCAATACACTCAGGGCATGCCCAAACATGTTCGGCCTTTGACATCACGATGTCCTTCAATGTTTTTAGAGAAATGATTCCAATGTTGTGTTGGTTGTGTATTGCATGTGATCTAGCATTTAGTTTGGATTTGCATCCACTGCCCTTGGATACATCTAATGCAGTGAGTCATTTGTAGTAGGTACTTTGGAGGAAATTACTTTGTGACTGTTCCTCGAGTTGTTGATGTTCATGTTAGTCTGATTTGTCCATTTTGATGAGGTCCCCTAGTTTGGCTCTTGCTAAGGCACTGTTAGTATCATTTTGTTTGAAAACAATGTGTTGAAACCTTTAGTTTTCAGAGATTATACTTCTAGAAATAAGATGCCTACTTGTTTGTTAAAACAACTGCCAGGTTGACTGGAGTGAACTGGTTTAGCAACTGGTCCTTTGAGAAACATGATGTACTGGTGATTCACAAACATGAGTTAATTTATGTGAATAATTTTTGTTTTACTTCTTATTCTCAAATAAAACGTTTTATATCTGAAAGTGTTATCATCATCATAATCATCAATCCTCTGTACTCCCATGAAGCATATGGCATCAACAGAGGTAACCCAGCCAACTCTGTCATGAGCAAGTTGGGATACCTCAAATCATGTCTTTCTTGACTCCTTTCATTCTTCCTGTGTTGTGCGTTTCCATGTTCCTAGGGTCTGCCTCTCTTTCTTCCTCCCTGAGGTGTCCAAGTTAAGGAAACTATTAAACTTTGAACAAAATTTTAAGAAATTTAGAAATCCTAGACCCTGCAAATCTGTAAACTCACCTTGGTGCTTGGCTTCAACCGGGGATGAAAGATTACACCAGCTTTGGAGTTCACAAGGAAAGAGTAGACTGACCCCCACTGATGTTTTATCAAAAAGTTCTCTATCTCGTCAAGAGTTGCATCAATTCCAACAACTCCGATGTATCTGACAAACAAGGGGGATGTGAAAACATCTGAATTTCATGTATGTGAAACTTTAATCAACACTGACTGTAATCTATAATCTGTAATCAGAGACTGGCACCCCTGCACTCCAGTCATTCCTGCATGTGACCCACCTTCTGTTCCGACGCCCACTGAAGCATGGGCTTGCTGATGGAGCCACCCACACTCTGGTTGTGGGTAATGTGAGCTAAACCACTGTGCTCAGAAAAACACTCACTTCCCCTCTCCTCCCCCAGCTTATCATCCTCCTGAAGTGAATGTTATCATTCAACCTGATGTCAATCCCTGTACGCAGCCTGTCCAAAGTGGCTCTTGCAATCTCCTTTGAAAATAAAGTATGTCCGTTCATTCGTTCGTTCCGCTTTGTGCATTCTTAAGGTATCTTGTTGACTTTCCATTACCTTCGACTCCTACATGACCTGCACAGAAGATCCACAACAAACTGGATACCACAGAGCCCTCTAGAAGCTGGACTCACTCCTTATGGAGGAAATGCCTCTCGATTCTCCATACCAATACTGACTGCACCAATGGAGCTGAGATATCTGTATTGGCCTGCCTCAGTAATAAATCTGCATAAATAAACAGATTTACTTCTAAGGCAGGTCAACCAGTACTGGTCTAGATCTTAATCCTAGCAAAAGCACTGCTCCTAGTAAGAAGCTGTAATAAATGTCTGACCAATACAGAATGATTAAAGTGTATCCCAAAAGAATGAAACCAGAGTTAGGCAACGAAAATGCAGACTGACTGGCAGGCAAGGCATCAATACACGGTAACCTAAAATGGGCAAAAAAGGAGATTGCACGAGCTACCTTGGACTGGCTGCGCATGGAGGATGAGATTAGAATGGGGAACAACAAGCACATCAAATGGATGGCCGAGTTGGGAAAGAAGAGGAGAAGCGGACATCATTCTAAACTGAGTGGTACAGCATGCATTACCTACAACCAGTGTGCAACCAGCTCCACCAGCAAGCGTATGCTTAAATGGACATTGAAACAGAAGGCTAAGCATTTATGAGAGTGTCCCAGTTTCTGATTAACACCAAGATTCAAGTCACAGTAACATTCTCCTTTCCTTTGTATGAAGTTTTATCTCCTGGAACTGTGAAAAAGATGTTCTTTGAAGCCAACACCATGTTGGAATACAAATATATTCAATTGAGGGTGGGTTAATGTAGCTAGTCCGAAGCCCTTGGTGAACCAAAAAGCCAAGCTTCTCACCAAATTGTACCACAATGGGAACCATGGTGGACCATGCCCTGCTATTCAGCTTTAGCCTGTTGCTAGATGCATCAACGGAGAGATGGGACAGGGTTCTAGCTAGTTCTGCTCAGCTAGCCCCATGGACTAGGATGTTGCACTGTAACGGTTATCTTTGCTCCTTTCAGATATGATGCCTTGATTCAGTGGTTCTTCTCCTGGGGTCCACAGACCACCAAGGGGATCCACAGATGGATTTTTTGAGGGTCCACTGACCAACAAATGTACTGGCTCTATTTATAAAAAAAAAAAAATCATAGCATCATATGGGTTCTATTTATTTTTCTATTTTTAATGGGGGATCCACAGCTGGTCTCAAGCTGGAAAGGGAATCCATGGCCTAAAAAAAAAAAAAAGGTCAAGAGTCGCTGCCTAAACTGTAAGTTCCAAGCCACTGCATAAGCTGTTAAGAATTCATAGTTTTGAAGTTGTATAAGATCCAACATGAGAAATAAATTCTCGTCTCTAAGCAGATGTTTCACACTCACAGCTTCTTTCTTCGTGTTTTGCTCTTGTTTGATTTTGATGGATTAACTTCAAAGATTTAGGAATTTTTTTCTTTCTGGAGTCAAGAAATTTTCAAATGCCTGAACATGAAGAAGTATTAAAATGTGTATCATTTAATGTGAGCAAATGAAATGAAGCATGAAAGGGCTGGCTGGCTCAACATCCTGGGAAGTCTACACTGCCAACTGTATCACATGGGTATGCCTTCTGTTCCTGTGTGAACAATTCAGACTGCATGTTGTGAACTTCTGCATCAGGTATGGCTGGAGGAATGTTGATGTTGTTGTTCTGTCTTTTAGAACTGCAGACAGGATGTTCTTTGCAGTGAAGGTACTGTAGCACAGCATTATGGAAGTGGGTTTACAGAAGCTATTTTTGCAGGGAGGTGAAAGGGTCCTTTCGCAGATTCCACCACCAGTGCAATGGTTAAAGAACACACATTAGACATCGTGAGAATTTAGAGAAGACAGTCTTGGAAGGGTACACAATGGGAAAAAGAGAGAGAGGAAGACCAAGGCAAAGATTGCTGCAAGACACTGATAATCTGCAAATGAGATGCATCGGCAGCAGGCTATCTTGCTTACAACAGAGAGGCCTACAGAAGAGCTGATAGGGAGGCAAAGATCTGCAAGGGACATGCAAATGACTGACTGACTGACCACCAGTGGGATAATTAGCAATCCCTGCCTCATTAATCAGACTGACTCTTTTATTGGGAACACCAACAGAATGGTGAGATAGGGTCCTGGGCAACCACAGTTCACCGACCTTGACACAAGCAGTCTGCTATGGATCATCAAACGATGACTAGAGGCTATTACCGTACTTAAGATCAAAACCTTTGTCCAATTCAAGAGTGATGAACCCATGGCATGCATGCAATTTTTTTAGTCACACAAACAATACCTAATACAATTTTAGTGGGGAGGGAAGCTTTTCCTCTTATTATCTTTTTTTGAAATTAATCCAGTTCTGGCACACAATTCAAGAGAAGGTCCACCACCCTAGATCTAATGTAATCTGTGCACTGTGCTAGCACGCACTTGCCAGTCTTCTTGCTGGTGATGGGCACCGCATGTGTGATCATCAACCCTAGCCCCCAAGCATCAAGATACGGGGATGTCCACAAAGCGCTCTCAGTCACAGCTATGGCTGACAGAAACTCAAAGTAGTTGGACATCTGTGTAATGAGGTTCTCTCCTGTTTCAAGCTTCAGTATGCTGCCATTGTGGTCACAAGCCAATGTACCAGGAAAAATCTCTGCATCCTCAACAATAAGGTAACTGAAGATTCGAGCCTACAACAAAAAAACAAACAAAAAAATCATAACATCATCTATTTTCCTTAGGCATTTGTTTTCTATTTCTTTACTTGTTTTACAGCTTTCGCATGCATAAACAAGGGTGGATATTATGTTCTTATGTAATGCAAAATACAGCAGACTCTCAGTTAGACAGCACCCATGGGGACTGGTGGATGCCAGATAAATGCAGCATCTAGTTGCTTGAGAATTATTACAAATAGGCTTAACTAATACTATACACCATACTATACCATATCATACCATAAACTCTGTACTGACTGGATATTAATATTGAAATACAGTAATTAAAAGCAAATTAACACAAATAAATACAAACTTAACTTAATGTAACATTGTTCTATTTTAAAAGCAGCCTTGTGAATGCGGTGTGCAATTTTAGTTACATGGCAGCAATCAACTTTTTAGCTTAATGAACTTTAAAAACATTTTTTTTTTAACCCCAAGTAACTTAGAAAAAAAGAAAACCCCATCCCTGCCCCCCCCCAAAAAAAAACCCCACCCACACACACACTTAATACTGTTACAGTAAGGACAGAGAGTTTACTGGGCAGACATCACATCAGGATAATCAGGATCTGATGATGCTGTAGCTGGATCAGGGTCAGGAGAAGTGGATGTGGACCAGTTTTGGGGTTGGGTGAGAACACAAAATTTAAATAACATTAAATCCCAATCTCAAGAATTATTTCCTCAATTTTGCTGCCGGTTGCTTGAGAGTGCCATCTGCCTGAGTTCCACTGACAGTCTACTGTATTACAAAGATTTTACGAGGGTTGACTGATAGTTCTCGGCATAAAGTACAACGGATTATTTGTGGACAACTTTTTTGGATTATTTCTCAGCATAGTCCCCTTGCAAGTTTATGCACTTAGTCCAGTGATCCTGGAGCATACGGATCCCTTCCTTGTAAAAAGTCAACATCTTGTGCCAGTACAAAGTGGTCTACAGCATGAATGACGCCATCAACTGAAGCAAATTTGCGACTGCTGAGCTCCTTTTTGGCTTTGGTAAACAGGTAATAGTCCAAAGGGGCCAAATCTGAGGAATAAGGAGGATATTCTGGAAGCCGCATTCATGAATGGCAGTCATTGCCACAGCCGACTTGTGAACTGGACCATTGTCTTGATGAAAGATGACTCCTCATGTCAATTTCCCTCAGCGCTTTTTCTTCAATGTGACCCGCAATATTAGCGTAATAGGCCCCGGTGACTGTTCTGCCCTTCTGAAGATAGTCTACAAATAGCACACCTTCTGAATCCAAAACATGGATGCCATCACTTTACCTGCAGACAGAACCATCCTTGCTTTCTTTGGAGGTGGGGATCCATGATGTTTCCACTGCTTTGACTGTTCTTTGGTTTCTGGTTGAAAATGATGAACCCAAGTCTCATCCATAGTAACAAATTGCTGAAGAAACTTTTCTGGATTTCTGCAGAAAAATGGCCAAGACTGTCTCTTGAAATGTTGAGACACTGTCGTTTGTGATCAGCTCCAAGAAATTTTGGGACCCATCGAGCAGAGACTTTTGTTATTTGAAGATCATTGTGAATAATGGCATGAACACACTTCTGGGAGATGCCCAACTCAGTAGCAATGTACCGCTCAGTTAGTTTTCAATCCTCCATTATCATGTCATGGACTGTGCTGGTGGTTTCATTGGTGATTAGCGTTCTTGGTCTTCCTGGACGGGGATCATCTTCAATGTTTGAATTGAGCTGCCCATTTCTTCACTGTGCTGTAAGAAGGGGCACTTTTCCCTAGAGTCTCTACCATATCCTCATGGATCTCTTTCAATAAGCCCTTGATGCAGAGGTAACGAATGACCACTTGATGAGAAATTGTATCCATTTCTCAATTTCTGCCACCCCTTACCACTTCAGTAGCCTGTAAAAAAAAATTGGTTGCAGTTAATTTCTTGAAACTTGGTGCTTAATCTTATATTAACCTGTTCTACAAATGCACCTAATATCAACTGTGTTTCACATATTTGTACCTTATGCCATGAACTTATCAATCAACCCTCGTACCTTAAAATCTTTGAACATAACAACATAAAACATTCTGTACACTCAAAACAGACATCTCCTCTCAAATGTGAGACTTATAAAGCAGCCTTTATAAACAAATTTCAAGATAAAGGAAAAAATCTTCATAAATCAGACAGATTCTAAAATAACCTGCAATGTTCTATACTGACAGACTTTACAAATATGTTCTGTTTTCAATATTAGATTATTGCTGTGACTGAAAACTTCAAGTTATTAGCAGCCAATGACATGTAAATCTTCAAGCTTCAGCACTGAGTCTCAGGAGGTAAGGTTTGGTAGCTTTGCTTCAATATCTGAAGCTAACTCAAAGAAGCAAGAATTCTTTGTATGATCCACCACCTTGGGGAATATTCTGATCCTTAGTCACTAACCAGGCCACAGCTTTTTGCCAGAAGCATTTCCAAGAGGTAGAACAGAGTCTTCATGAACTCTAGATCACTGGATTTACTGATCACCAGATTTTTAAACTTTTCAGCACCTGTCATGTTTACTTCTACTCACTAAGATAAAATTCTCCTCTCTTACATTTCACTGATAATCTACTCACATTTGGAAGCTGATACTTGTTTTTCTCCATTGCCACATTGTACACAGAGGTGAAATTGTACTTGCAAATTGGTCCTGGCACATAGCCACTACGTGTGTAATATCCTGTAATACATCAAGTCATTAATGAAACTGAATGCCTGCCATAGCTTACTGAATTCTGATATGGATGATTGAAAGCAAGCAACAAGGACAACTAGAATATAATCAAAATGAAAATATAGACTTCAAGAGACGGATGTGAGATCACATCAAACTTATAAACAAAGCAAGAATAATAAATCTGATAAGTGAATCAATGTCATCAAATAGCACAAGGTTTAACAACAGAAATTATGTGTTTCAGTTTATATATGGGATAAAGTAATGATATGCAGTAGTTAATATATAAAAAAGTTATAAAATAACTGTCATAAAATGGCCATGTCATAAAAATACATACTGCAACATGATAATGTCATAAAGTCAATATATTACAAAATGATACTGCTATAAAGTGATAATATTACAAAATGATCATATCATAAAATGACAGTTATCACAAAAAATATATCATAAAATGATTACATCAATGATTTTAACCCAAAAAAAAAAAATGTTGCCTGGAAATTACTCACGATGCAACTTTCCTATACACTGAAACTCAATAATGGCTTGCCACTTTACTGCACAGCAGTTCTCACCGAGCTGTTTTTTTGTTATTTCTTAAACATAAATTTTGAGTGACTCAAGTCTAGACATGCAGGCACAGAATCATTTTTGTTCCCTCTGATCCATTTTGACATGTTATATCTAGTTACAACTACAATGACCACTGTGCAAATGCATGAAGCACTTAACACTGATAGCATTTGAAACAAGCATAAAAACTATAAAATGAAGGCAATTATATTAAAAACTCCGAAAGACTATCTCCATCTGTCTTCCGTGTTTTCAACATTAGTATTGTTTATATGGAACTTATTTTTTTTTTTCACTTGAGGAGCTACTTTCCTTACTGCACAGACTGTCACACATACAAAGCAGGCAGATGTCCTATGCCATTTTTTAAAATACAAATTTAGTCAAGAATATGGGGTGAAAACGCTGTCCATTTTTGGAAATTACCGACCCATAGCTGACGTGCCTGTGTCAGGGTTGGCGAACCACAGCTGACCAAGACCTCTGTTGGTACCCCCAGTAACAGGCCTGGCCTGGTTAACAGAGCAGGGATCGCCACAGTCCCCATGGCACTGGAGTCTGCTACATAAGTATTGCACACCTCCTACTTTTTAGCTGCACTCTGACACTAAAAACAAAATGGCTGCCATAACCTGGTTTCTCTCTGATATGCCTCAACACCTTCACAGAATTGTCTGCAAAGAGCACCACCTCACAGATCCAGGGAGACAGAGGTCAAGACAAGTCAAAAATATAAACACTCATTGGTCATGTGCTCCAAAGGGACCTCAGGAACATTACTAAAACAGTCAATGCAATGGACACTCAAGGGAAAAAGAGGCCAACCAAAGGCTACATGGTGAACAACTGTAGAAGCAGAAATGAGTAGCATGCGGCACAGCTGGGGCAAAATATAAAGGCTGGCTGCAGACCACTGGAGGAAGAGAGAATTTATTGCTGCCCTGCAAGACACCACAGGTACCAGGCAGTGACTGCTCAGCCAATTGTTAATCAAAGACATGGATGGATAAATACTTACCTTGTGTCTATTACAAAGATTATATTATCTGTGTCTACACAGTCAAAAAAAAAACTACAACATTACATCACATCCTCTACTGAGTAAGCCATAATTTTCCATCTCAGAAAAGGACACAACTGTCACTGAAATTGTTCTTATGCTAAGTAAAATTCTCCGCTCTGTGGATGTCCCAACAACATCAAACTGTGGAAACATCCACCAAAATCATACCAACTATGAAACACTGAAACACAATTGCACATTACACAATGGAATGACCCAATGAGCGAGGGTCTTTAGTTCCAAACAAACAAACAAAAAAATCAGTCCAAATTATCCAAGGGAAGGTACTGAGGATGAAGACTACACATGCATATAAAGAATAATATTACATCACCTTGCACAATGATCAAATCTTCAAAGATGCATGTATTGAAAAACAAAATGGGGGAGGCAATGATACATAGTCAGAGATCCTGAGAAACAGAAAGAAACTGGTAAAGCTATAATACACAGAGGGAGACCAAGAGAGAAATAGTGAAGAAACTCGGAAGGCTATAATACACAGAGGGAGACTATGAGAGAAATAGTAAGAAACTGAGACGTCTATAATACACAGAGGGAGACCATGAGAGAAACAGTGAGAAACTAGCAAGGCTATAATACACAGAGGGAGACCATGAGAGAAACAGTGAGAAACTAGCAAGGCTATAACACACAGAGGGAGACCATGAGAGAAATAGTGAAGAAACTGGTAAGGCTATAATACACAGAGAGAGACCACGAGAGAAATAGTGAGAAACAATGAGAAATATATCTCAATGAACTGACTAAGCAGTAGGGAAAAAGAAAAACAACCAATCTGACTGACAAGACCAAAGGAGCACACAAACATTAAATATAAGTGCTTGGTGCCTAGTGCATGAATGTTTACACCAGGTCCCATCATTCCCTTCTTTCAACACCTCCTCAAGGTGTAAGTAAACTTACCTGGTCCACATCTGACATCTTCCCCATCTGTGTCTTTACCATCTGTAGCAAAGACAATGATGGACTGGCATCCTGTTCTACTCTTGCTTCTCAGTAAGGTAAAAGCTGCTTCAAAGCCCCTCCTAAAAAAGAAAACAGAAGAATTAATAACTGGTTCTTTATTACAAACTACAACACACAAAGAGAGCATTAGACCTCAACAATTACCGGATTTACTTTAAAAGAAAAAGTACAAAATTCTGACTGCTGAATTTGTATCAAATATTTTTTTTTTATTTTTTAGATTTCAAGATCTTTATAAATTTTTATGTACACCATCAACACATTTTCAAATAAAGAAATAGGGGGTACAGTGCTAGTACTCAAACTAACCTATCTGGCACACTATAACAGTAGCTACTAGCCTTATTTGGCTCACTGTGAAAAATAAGGTGAAAAAAAATCGCACTGAACTCTGAACAAGGTCATAAAATTGCACTGAACTCTGAACAAGGTGATAAAATTGCACTGAACTCTGAACAAGGTGATAAAATAGTACTGAACTCTGAACAAGGTGATAAAATAGTACTGAATTCTGAACAAGGTGATAAAATAGTACTGAATGCTGAACAAGGTGATAAAATAGTACTGAATGCTGAACAAGGTGATAAAATAGTACTGAATTCTGAACAAGGTGATAAAATAGTACTGAACTCTGAACAAGGTGATAAAATAGTACTGAATGCTGAACAAGGTGATAAAATAGCACTAAACTCTGAACAAGGTGATAAAACTGTATTGAACTCTGGACAAGGTGATGAAATTGAACACCACACTGAACAAGGCAACAAAATTGGACATCACACTGAACAAAGTGACAAAATTTGCACACCACATTAACCAAGATGACAAAATTGCACATCACATTGAACAAAGTGACAAACCACACTGAACAAGATGACAAAATTGCATCATCACCATCATCAGGTGCCTTGCCGACTGACGTTGGCTATTATGCTTCTCCAGAGTACACAATCCTTTATGCAGGCCATCAGTTAGTTGGTGATCTCCTCTCACACCATCCTGTCAGACTGTCCAGTATCATTTCTCTTGGTCTTCCTCTTGATCTTCTTCCTTCTATTTTTCCTGTTGTTATAATATTTTCAATGCCCCCTCTTTTCATTGCATGTCCTATGAAAGTACATTGTCTCTCTCTTATCTTTTTGACAAGGTTTTTTGTCTCTCCAGCTCTTCTCATACATTCTTCATTAGTTATTTTTGCTGTCCAGGGGATTCGCAACATTCTTCTAATAAACCACATTTCTGCTGCTTCCAATGATTTTTGTGCAGGCTTGCCTATTGTCCATGATTCACTTCCATATAACAAGATAGGTTCAATATAGCATTTTAGGACTCATTTTCTAACATTCATTGATAAAGATGTGTTAGCTAATATGTTTCTCATTCTCTGAAATGCAGTCTTTGTTTGGCCTATTCTGTTCCTAATTTCTGTTCTGCATTTCCCATCTGAAGTTATTACTGTTCCAAGGTATTTGAATTTCTGCACCTGCTTTAGAATAGTTCCGCTTAATTGAATACTGCATGCTGGTGGATTCTGTTTCTTAGATATGACCATAGTCTCTGTCTTTTTGATGTTCAAAGTAAGGCCTTTCTGTTCACTTTCTTTGGCGACTTTATCCGAGAGATTTTGCAGGTCTTGTTGGTTCTCAGCTATCAGTACTGTGTTGTCAGCATACCGAAGGTTGTTAATACTGTATCCTCCAATTTTTATGCCTGGTTCTGTGATGATTGTTCTTAGAATATTCTCGCTATACAGAGAAAAAAGGTCTGGAGATAGTACACATCCTTGTCGCACCCCTTGTTTTATAGGTTGATATTTTCCAATTCTATTTTCAACTCGAACTGCTGCTTCTTGCTGCCAGTATAGATGTTTTACAATCCTCAGGTCTTTGCCGTCTATATTGATGTCTTCAAGCATTTTAATAATTTCATTATGTTTCACCTTGTCAAATGCCTTGGTGTAATCAATGAAGCATAAGTAGAGATCTTTCTGTACTTCTAAAGCTCTTTCTGTTAGTGTTCGTAAACCATAAATGGCATTGTGTGTTCCCTTTCCTTCAACAAATCCAAACTGTTCATCTGCTATTTCCATTTGTATCTTTTTCCTTGTTCTTCTCATAATTATTCTCAGAAGTAGCTTCGTTATGTGACATGAGAGGCTGATAGTCCGGTGGTTGTCACATTCCTTTGCACCTGGTTTCTTTGGTAGTGCTATAAACGTGGATTTAATCAGGTCACTTGGAATATAACCACTGTTGTAAATGTCATTCAGTAACTTGGTTATTATTTTTATTCCTGTCTCTTCTAGTGCCTCTATTTCTTCTATTGTTATATTATCAGGCCCAGTTGCTTTTCCTTTCTTCATGTGTTTGATGGCATCTATGATTTCATCTTCAAATATTGGCAGTCCCTCACAGTTTTCAGTATCTGGTGTTAATTCTGGTCTTTCTCCTCCATATAGCTCACCGATATACTCTGTCCACCTGTCCACAATGTCTTCTTTTCCCATTAACATTTTACCTTCTTTCGATTTCAGGCATCCTGTGGTATATTTTGTTTTCCTGCCTGTGAGTTCATTAATTCGTTTGTGCATGTTTTTGCTGTCTTTATTATGAGAGTCCTCTATCTGTCTGCACTGTTCATTTAACCACACTTCTTTTGCTTCTCTGCATTTGCATCTTATTTCTTCATTTATCTTGCTATATTTTTCCTCGTTATTTTTACTCCTTCTCCTCTTGTCCATCAGTCCTAAGATGTCGTCTGTCATCCATTTATTTTTAGAGGCTTCTTTTTCTGGTGGTATTATCTCCTTAACAGTTTGGTGGATAGAATCTCTTAACATTTCCCACTGTTCATCTACACTATTTATCTTTGCTATTGCATTGTATCTATTTGTTATAATAACTTTGTATTGTTCTCGCAGTTCTTGGTCATTTTTAAGAAGTTCTGTATTCAGTTTGATGTTTCTCACTTTTCTGCCTGCTTTCTTTACAAAATTGCATACAACACTAAAAAACAAAAAAGGTGACAAAACTGCACACTATACTAACCAAGATCATAAAATTGCATTCCACTCTGATCAAGATGACAAAACTGCATACAACACTGAACAAGATGATGAAAAAAAAATTGCACATCACACTGAACAAAGTGACAAAATTTCACACACTCCAACTCAGTAGTTCCTCCAGCTACCAACAAATCTATCTTCTCAATGAGATCTTTGCGGTGAGCATTGGTTGCTGGTACCATGGTCTGCTCGTGACAGCTCAGAACCCGTGTGTCATAGAAATGCCATCTAGTGCACAAGAGAAAAAAAAAGAGAGCATCATTAACTATATTTAGGAATTGCTTGCAGCTACCACTACTATTAATTCTGCTACACCTACCGCTACCACAACTATTACCACTAATAAGAAACAAGGCTTTGCACAGTAAAGTGGTAGAACACAGTATTGTATGGTTAGATCTAAAAAAAACAAAATCACAGACAAAGCATTTTTAGATGCAGAGAAAGAAAAATGACAAGAGAACTACCTGGGATTTTAACCACTGACTCCTATAAGAGACTACCAATCTGGCCATGAGAGAACAGTGCATTAATCAACTTAGCTATCTCACACTGCTACAGGAGTCCATGGTTCAAATCCCCCGGTAATTCTCTTGTCATTTTTCTTTCTCTCACATTTAAAAGTGCTTTGTCTATGATTGTTTTTTGTTAAGGTTTAATCATACAACAGTGTGTTCTACTACTATCGCTACTATCAGTACTATCTTCATGCTTGTCCAGTCTCTTGCTTCCACGCTGTAAAAGCTCAACTTTGGTTCTGTCTGTCTCTTGATGTTTTTTAGTGTAATCATCATTAAACTGCAACAAATACTAAGCCAAACCTCAACAAAGTAAGCTTCAGCAGTCACAAGATGCTGATGTTATAAAATCTTCTTGTCACTGTTAACTGTATCTTCTACAATAGACAGTGACTACCTCATATACTTGCTTCAGAACCACTTTCTATTACCAGCTGTGCCATTATTATAAGCAAGAATAATAAATCTGATAAGTGAATCAATGTCATCAAATAGTCTGAGTGGTGAAGTGGTTAGTGCACTAGTCTCCCATGGCAAAGGTCAGGGGGCTCAAATCCGGCAGGAGGCACCCCAGCCACCCAGCTGTAGAAATGGGTACCTGACTTCTTCTGGAGTTGAGGAAGGAAAGACGGCCAGGAGTGATACTGACCATATTACCCTCTAGCATGCTGACAGGCAGCCAAGGAAAATATAGGCACTAACACCATATCCCTATATGCCTCTACGGCATGACAGGATTACCTTTACCGTTACCTTTTTCATTATTATAAAGTTCCACATATAAATATACACTAGGTCTTTGCAGTATAGTTGCTAGCAGAGCTTAATGGTACTAAACAGAGAAGCAAGTTTTAATTAGCAACAAAACAACAATACAATATTTTTGATTACACCTTTCTCAAACACAAATACTTTCTGCAGCTTTGCATTAAAACTCTGTTGGTACCCCCAGTAACAGGCCTAATCTGGCTAATAGGTCAGAAATCACCATAGTTCCCCTCATGGTGGAGTCTGCCAAAGAAGCACTGCACAACCCCTGCTATTTCAGTTCCATTCAAGGGCTGAAAAAATAGCCACCATAACCCATTCCCAAGGCAATACAGTGCTGTGCATCAACATCATCAAACCAACGGCTACAAAGAACACCATTTCAGATACACTTATATCTTCCAGGGAAATACAAGATTTGACAAGACATAACCACAAAGGTTATGATCAATGAATGTTTTGACTGTATAGAATATAAACTATATATGCTCTTCATATAAAGTATGTGTTTGATTTAATAGATTAGATAAATGAATTCATATGGACTTCTTCTTGTCATGCATTTATATTCTATATATTTTTTAATAGTTTAGTGGGCATAACATCCCCTGATGAAGTTGAAAAACTCACCGAAAACAGGAAAACTTGGTAAACAACTATGCGAGCCCTATGTGACGTTTAACGGCACGAGAAGGATGTAAGACATCTGCAGTTATCTCTTAAATAAACTAGACTGCTTTTCAAAGTTCTAGTACTATAGAGCTCAGCATCTTTGGCCATCTCATTACGCTGGTAGGTGTTTCATATTTCAGCAAGTCAAAAATTTGTCATGTTTTTTTGGTACCTTAATTTCGGTCAAGGGTCCCATCATATATGCTGTACTGGCATCTGTAATATGCTGACATCTTGTGTTGTGTCATTCTGACAGCGTGCTTATCCATTTTTAGCCAATGAATCACAAGATGAGTGATCAGCAGAAGGAAATATGGCAGACAGCAAAGTTGTTGTTTATGTCCTCCTGAGGTGTTATTGGTAGAAAGGGCCGAATGTCTCTGCAGGTGCCCATGAATTTACAGTGCAACAGGGGAAAGAACTGTTGATAACAGCACTGCCTGGAAATTGTTCCAAAGGTTCAGGTCTGGGAGCACCAACACCAAAGACAAGCCCCTCAGCCACCAATGATGAAGGCCTGCACCAAGCTGTTGAAGACAATCCCATTACCAGTACTCGACACTTGTCACCCCAGCTGGGCCCTTCTCAAAGCACTATAGTTCAGCATTTGCATGAGCTCTGTTTCAGCAGAAAGCAGTCACAATGTGTCCTCCATGACCTTACTCCCCAGAAAGTGCAGAGATGTGTTGACATCCATCACCAACTGTTGGCAAACTCACACGACAAAAGGCTTCTCCGCTGTATCATCACTGGGGACGAAAAGTGGATTTTCCTACCCCAGCACAGGTACCCGATGGCTCCAGCCATGGCAGGTGGCAGAGGTAGCTGTCCAATGAGGCCGGTTAAAAAAAAAAAAGGTTATACTTTGCATCTGGTGGGGAACTTCAAGGGGCCCCTGCACTGGGAATTGGTCGGATTTCATTGTCCATGGATGAGAATCTGTATGCTGAGCAAATGAAGTGGCTGCATTATGTTCTGGGCACCTGATACCTAGCACTCATCAACAGGAAGAGGGTACTTCTTCAGCACGATAATGCACCAGTGCACATTTCCAATACTGTCTGTGGACAACTCATGGAACTGGAGGAAATCGTGATCCTGCTCCATCCACTGTACAGTCCAAACCTTACACCCTCTGATTACCATCTATCCCATGTGATGGCACACTTCCTTTAAGGGTAGGAATTCAGTTAATTGGAAGAAGTTGAAGGCAGCGTGAGAGATTTCTTGGCCTCAAAGCCTTCTGAGTGGTACTTCAAAGGACTCATTGCACTGGCTGAGTGATGGCAGAAGACTAATGAAAGCTATCTCTTTCAGTGCCGTTTGGTAAAATTTTACCACTTGTTTCATGTATAAAAAGACGGTGTAATTTTTTAATTGTACACGTTTCATTTGCACCTGCCCGGTGGCCTGTCTTAGTTCCATCTGAAGCATGTCTAACAACCGAGTGAAAATGGGTCTTTCTTTGGAGAAATTTCACTATTTTGTTTGACTTAGGAGGCATAGGACAAGCCCATACGGCCAGACCACTGTTCGTTAATGTGCCCCAAGTATATTTTGACCTATAAAACGCTATAAAATAGACTGAATAAGTAGTTAGAAGGTTATTTCAGACATTATTGTATTGAGTTTGCTCTAAACTATCACAAGATAAGATTGGATGAAGCTACAGGTCGATCTAGACATCGCCAATGGTAGATCTAGACCCACTTGATGGTAAGTAGGACACAATTATCAGCTAAAATCATCACACTACTTCTTTTTTCCTAAAAAAACTCTTCATTCTTACATTTACAGTTATTCTGATGCATAATACATATACTTTTATCATGGAAATACATGGAAATACTTTGTTATTTCAATTTTACAACTATACTCCTTATACAGATCAAGACCTGCGCTTTTAATTTGGCACCCAACTGAACATCAGCATTTTTTCCTGTGGCACAGAAAGAGCTATGGACTGTATTTTGAAGAGTGAAGTTACATCATTATTAACATTACATACCACCAGGAACACAGCTAAGTATATATTATGTTGCTTGGTTTTGTGCAGCAGTGAAAAACTGCAGAAACATGATGAGCTTGACTCAGCCCAGTAGCTGTGCAATTCCAGAGGGTCCACTTACAGTCTGAGATTCCTGAGCATGTGCACAAAGGGCACAATTGCCAACCAACAAATTCTGTACACATATGGCTTCAGATACAAGGGAGCAGCTTTGTAACAAAATGAAACACTGATTAAGGAACAAAACTACACATGACCATGGCTTACTTTCCAACTTCATTCCAATGACTGTTCCTTGCACATATCACATTGACATAGTCCTGCTTTGTCAATGTGTTGATCACAGTCTTTGCCACGGCCTTTGCAATGGAGAACTTTTCTCCTTTCATGGATAAGCTGGAGAAGAATATGAAGATATTTATACACCTTAATTTGCTCAAATAAAGAAATAAATACACAGACAATATGGTGAAAGAAGTAGAGAAAGCAGCAAAAACAGGAGACAGCAAAACTCTATATAACATACAAAAGAGGCTAACGGGTACTACTGCATCCAAAGAAAGACCAGTCTTTAGCAAAACTGGCACCCTAATAACAACAAATAAAGATCAAAAGCAAAGATGGGCTGAACACCTCCAAGAAATACTTAATCGACCACACCAAAAAGAATTGATAAACCTTGAAACCGACTTACCAATCCGACAACTAAATGTCAACCTAGATGAAATTACATTAACGAAATTGAAACGACAGTGAACCTAATGGCTAACAACAAAGCTGCAGGTGAAGATGAAATAACACCTGAAATGTTAAAAGCTATCAATAGTGACAACATGATACAACTACAGAGAATGTTTAATAAAGTTTGGAAAGAAGAATAGGTCCCTTCTAAACGGAAAAAAGAAATCATTGTTAAAATACCCCTCCAAAAAAAGGCAACCTTAGCGACTGCAGTAATTGGAGAGGAGTAACTTTACTATCAGTTGTGTCAAAAGTATTTTGCAAAGTCATTCGGAATAGACTTAAAGATATAGCAGATACTGCAATGAGAGAAGAACAAGGAGAATTTCAAAAAAGGAAAGCTGTCTCGATCAGATCTTTACTCTAAGAATAATACTTGAAGAACATATTGAAAACCAAAAACCATTAATCCTGAACTTCATAGGCTTTAAAAAAGGCATTTGATAGCATACACACAGATTCATTGTGGAGAATTTTAAGACTATATAGAATACCATCTAAAATTGTCAACATCATTAAGGATCTCTACAACAGATATGTCTGTGCAGTCAACACAGAAGAAGGAATGAGCGAATGGTTCCTGATTGAAACAGGCATGAAACAAGGATGTGTGCTATCTCCCTTGCTTTTTTGGAATTGCCATAGTTTTCATAATGAAAAAAGTACCATGTGAGTCCTATGTGACGTTTAATGGCATGGGAAGGATGTAGGATGTAATATGTAAGATTTGCTCAAATAAATGTAGATCATTAGTTCATATTAACTTTTTTAGTTACATCACTCTGACGAATAAGTTTTCCTCACTTAGCACAATACCAATATCAGGATTACTGAGTAAGACTTACCTAATAATAACTTATCATCTTACATCCTTCCTGTGCCATCATACATCACATAGGGCTCATGAGTGTGTCTTGGCATGATCATCTATTCTCTGCGAGCTTGTCAACTATCATCAAGGGATTTGATGCCTTATCATACAGCAGAGAAAATTTGAGACATGTTGTTAGCGATCATGTTTTCCTTGACCTGCTGGCATAAAACAAGGTGGAGTGGTTTCCATCACTTTCCTTTCTCCAAATCTAGAAGGGGTCAGGTACCAACTTCTATAGTTGGTGACTTGCACTACTGACTTTTACTGTAAAAGATGAATGCGCTCACCAATATGCCACACAAGCACCAGCTTAATGTTTAAAGTAGGCTTTACCAACCAGGTTCCCATGAAAAGTTGCCACATGATTTCATGAGAGATAGTGAAAAGAAATGATTACATTTACAGCCCACGGTAAGCTAGCATGATCCATGAATTATCAGAATCACAGTAATGCAACAATCATTAATATTCTTTGGAGTTGAAAATGACTTACTTCTGAGGATCTGTTCATAAATTAGAAAAAAAAAAACTTGAAGCAATCCTACTTACCCTAGAACTGTACATCTAAACATACTTTACATTCCTTGATATGTTATAAATGATGCCATACTGTCTATTAATACTGCACTAGTACATTTAGAGACAGACCACGTGAAACTCTGAAGAGGACACTGTTAAGAGAGGCCAAATTAACAGGCATAAAATCCTTTGATGAGGTTGAAAGACTCGCCGAGGACAGGAAAAATTGGCGAAATACTTTGCGAGCCCTATGTGACGTTTAACGGCACGGGAAGGATATAAGATAAGATAAGTACATTTACTTATAGCAGGAGTTCTTAACTAGAAGCATGGAACTTCATCTCTGAACAATTTTTTTAAAAATAAATATTGGTAGATTAGAATTTTCTTTCCACTATTCTGTTCATAGCAGTGATCGCACTAGGATTTTTTTTATACTAGTACAACTGTACCAGTCTTTCACCTTGCATGAAGTACACTCCGAAATTCTGTTTCTCTCAATACAACATTCAGTACTTTATACTTTTTTATCAAATTAAACACACATTGCAAACATCAGCGGGAACTTTTTTTTCTTTCTTATCAGTGGTAAGATTTAATCTTTACAAAATGCTCACATGTTGAACCAAGGTCAAAAATGAATGGTTCTCATCAATGCAAACTGAGCATCATCAGCCTACTAGTCTGATTATCCTCCAACCACTTTTGTTGGTTGCTTTTTTACTAGGTTTCTGAACTGGTTATTGTAACCGATGACCTCCAACTGCTTCAGTTTTTCTCTTTTTTAATTGGTAATTTACAGGTAATTGGTGTTAATATGATCACTGGTTCATAGAATCCTAGTAAAACCAAACTATTGACATCTTTCAAAATCACACTGTACCCCTAACAGGATTGGTAATGCTGATGACTTCGACAGTCTGGTAAATGGAGTATGGGGACATTATAGGCATTACTGGGGGTCTACAGTTGTTACTGTAACTGTTATCAGCGACCACCATCCGTTGCAACACCTGCTGAAGTATGCACCTGCTGATGGAGCTAGTCACACACTAGTTGTGGGTAACATTTGCTAAACACTTCTTTCACAAAAATGTCCACCTCCCCTCTTCTCCCCCAATTCGATCATCCTTCTGATGTGATTGTCATCATTCAACCCAATGTCGTTCTCCATATGCAGCCTATCCAAGGTGGCTCTTGCAATCTTCTCCTTGTCCTTTCTTAGTGTTCTGTGAATTGATGCCATGCCCGCCAGCTTGTCCGCTTTCTCACTGCCTCTGACTCCCACGTGACCTGGGCAGTACATCCACATCAAACTGGATAACTGAGAGCCCTCTAGAAGCTTGACCTACCCCCTGGGAAGAAATGTCTCTTGATTCTCCATAACATGCTTTGGGAGTCTGTTACAATGACCCCCTGCAAGCTGCCCTGCTCCATCAACCAGGAAACTGCTACTGATGCTGCCTGCACCTTCATTCTCATGCTTGAAGTGGTAGATGCATAGGCTCCTGATTTACTTGCGACTGTAGAAAGTCAAGAACCTCCAATTTATAACATACAGTGCTGATAAGGTGACGGTGATAGAGTTTCTCCACTTTGAATGATCCTTGGCATTTCTTATCAATATAGTTGCCTCTCCTTTCTCCTATCACTTGTTCACCCTGTGAAAATATTTTCCTTTGGTCTCCTCCTCTTTCCTTTTTTCCCTTGAGTTTTTCAGTTATTATCAGGTTCCCTAAATTCTTTCTTCTCATGATTACTTACCCAAAGATTTCATTGCCTTTTCTTCATGGTTTTAACTAGATCTAGAAAATGCAGGGGGGAAAATATGTGTGACATATAGTTTGGCCGATAAATGTTTTTAATGGATGTTCTTCAGAATTGTTCTTTAGAGGAATATTAACAGAACAATATCATAAGAAAATGAAACAGGAATAAAAAAAAACACTGAAATTGGAATTCACTTTTATGTTAAGAATATATCGACTCAAAATGTCTCACACAGATGAGTGTCCACGTGGTAGTGGAGTCCAGACTCCAGAACATATCCTTCAAGAGTGCCCAAACCATGCAGACCTGAGGCAGGAGACATGGCCAGAGGATAACAAACTTTAGGGACAAAAGCTTTGGGGCTTCTGTCAGGATCTAGAGAAGACAGTGAGCTTTGCCACATCAACAGGGATCAGGATCTGATATGATCAACAATGTCGGATGCAGAAGAAGAAGAAGAAGAAAGAATATAGAAACACAGGTGACATCCAGATGTTAGTTTACACTCAAATAAGCAGTGAAAACAACAGGTTAAAGGAAACAGAAACTAGGCTGCACACCTGCAATCCAAAATAATTATCACATCCTTAGGGCCACTGGTTGCCTGGATGTACCAAGGTCTCACTCGTGGGTCATAATCATCATAAAAGCCTGCAAAGTTGGTGGACCACTCTCGACCAGGAAAAAGACGTGTCACTCCAGTTGTTGAGCCAAAGTACTGCCACCTGGTTAAAAAAAAAAAAAAAAAGGTGATCACAACACATATCTTCTTCGTTCGCTTCTACCACCAAGATCACCCCATGATTCTGCTGAATTTACTCCTGTGGCCCTTGATGTGTCCCATGGTCCCCCTGTGGTCCCTGAGAGGCCCACAAGAGATCCCTGAGAGGATCACAAGAGGTTCAGAGAATCAAAGGGCTTGGGCCTGAATTCTTGGTGGGTCACAGAAGCGAGATTGCGTGACACCGTGGTTTTTGTTGCACCAGTTTAATCTAGAGTTGGACTTCCTCACCGGAAAACCTCAACGTGGTTTGGATATCAGTACATCCCTGCTGGGTGAGAGGTGGTTGCCCATCCAGTCCAGTGTTGGACTTTGTCACCGGAAAACCTCAGCATGATTAGGATACACATACATCCCCACCGGGTGAGAGATGGTTGCCTATCTAGACTGTCCTGATGTGAGTAGAACTGACCTCGATACTACTGGTACCTTCACTTAATCCTTTCCTTCACCATTTCCACGGCAACTGCAGGGTAACCCTAGTTGAATTCTTCTTCACTGGCTGGGAGGAGTTTCCCCCACGCATGGCAGCTGAAGAATCTCGCCAGCAGCAGGTTTTCGATGAGCTACTAAACAAGACTCTCATCTACTCAAAACGTCTGGTTTTCAGGCGCCAGGTATTCCCCTTTGCCCCTTTTCCTGTCAGTCTGAACAGTTCTGCCACGAGAAGGCCAGGAACTGGACATGGGCTGTCAGAGGCTATTTGAGATGCACGCCTTGGAGACATTTAAATGGAGTGGAGAGCATATCTCCACCCCACCTCCGGCTATAACAGTCCTTAGAACCACAACACATATAAAGGAAGTTAAATGGGGTCAGACATGACAATGACTACATCACATTCTCTTGCACTGATGGTCTTGAAAATGTGGGCCACACTTCCAATATGCATTAATGGCATAGAAATGGGGATTTTATCATTAATTTTACATTAAAGACCTATTGGTTGTTACCAGTAACTGTCACCTAAGCAATAGTTCTTAACCTGGGGTCCAAACAAAGATTCTGGAGGTCACTGGGCCAGTAAATGGATTAACTCAAGTAAAAAAAAAAAAATCTTAGCATCATTTGGGTTCTGTTTATTGTATTAATTTTAATGAGGGGCTCACAGCTGTCCTCAGACTGGAAAGGTAAAATCAAGAGATTACACTCAACTTTAGATGAAAAAAAAAATGGTAAGGTCAAGCTAGCTGAAAAATAAAATTGTAAGGTCAATGAACTACATTTAACCTAGCTGAAAAAGAAATGGTAAGTTCACTGGATTGCATTCAACCTTGCTGAGAAAAATGATACCAGGCACACTTTTGTTAGGGAAACTGCCTCTAAAATCAGATAATTTCTGTCTGAAAAAACACTAGAGTTCACTCTGTGAAACAATGACTGTAAGTGAAGTAAGATTTGAAAAAAAAAAAAAAAACCACTGACAGTCATATAAAAACCAGCTTCATTTCCTTGGAACCAGATTTCACATGATGTGAATGCCAAAAGTGAGAGAAAAAAAAGTTAATTTCATTAATTTCTCACTTTTACCTTAGCAAAGAGTCATCAGCGGCATTTCTAAGGAAGGTCTCATCAAGTTTCCTTGTCAGCAAGACAGTATCAATAACACGCTGATCAGTCCGAGGAACTTCATCAGCAATTTTTATTGTAGAATTCACTGTACTCACTTTCTGACGAAAGTAGCTAATCATAAAGGTTAAAAAATAATGAAAGTTATGGTTTATAAGAACCAAAGGCCAAATGCATAAAATAACCATAATGTAAAGATGACTCATTAAAAAACAAATTACAAAGAACATAATAATATAACACTTTGTCTTTCACTTTGTTTTGACAAAAATAAATGACAAAGAACATTAGAGTTCATTAAAATAAAGAATTTCTAATCTTCCATATTTCTTCTTACACGACATTCCATACTCTTTTTCTTCTCCTTTATTTTTTACCTCTGCTTCTTTATTTTGCTTTATTTTTAAAATACACTTTCTCTCATTGTTTTTCAGATTCTGTTTCTTCTTCTTCATATGCATTATCTGTCTATATCTGCAGTCCTGTTTCTTGGATAAATTTCACTTGTTTTTTTTTGTAATTCATGTATGGAATTGTAGAGTTTATCTTCTTTGGTGGTTTCACTGGGCCAGTAATTACTTCTCAGTGTCTTACAGTTGGTGCAGTTTTGGAGGATATGTTTCACTGTTTGGGGCACCTGGACGCATGTACAAAGAGTAGAAGTACCAACCTTAAACTCTGTATACATATGACATAGGAGTCGGCTGTGTCCTGTTCGGAGATGGAAAAGTGTGACTTGTTCCTTTCTATTTAGCATGTGATAGTCATCATGTGGTGGTGTTTGTGGCTTCCTGTAGGTTTTTATCATGCTTTTCTTCAGATTATAAGTGACTGGTATATCTGGTTGCTCCA
The DNA here is from genome assembly GCA_009760885.1 of Achatina immaculata. NCBI lineage: Eukaryota > Metazoa > Mollusca > Gastropoda > Stylommatophora > Achatinidae > Lissachatina > Lissachatina immaculata. Next base: position 46,011,700 of record CM019720.1, on the reverse strand, counting down.
TTTCAGTGCCCTCTTTGGCCTGGTATCCCACAGTGGGTGGGAATCCACTGCAAGGTGACTCTGTGTTGTAAGCTAATTTTTGACAAGGCATCCTTAAGATCTGGTAGTTTGCTGCACTGAAGAGCTCCCAGTACTGATCTTGCATCTGTGAGAATTACTACGGGACATGTATCAATTCTGGAGTCTGATAGTTTTTCAAATGCAGCAATAATTGCCCTAACTTCTGCATTATAGTTGTTGCAGTATTTTCCAGTGGGTATGGAAATCTTGTCAGTGGTTTTGTTTGGATAATCAATATGTCCTCCTGCCCCTCCATTCTTTATGGCATTATGTGCAGATCCATCTGTATATACACGTATCCAGGTGTCACATAGATATTTGTCATCCAGCACACTAAGTGTGGCTGTTGATCTTACAAGACTTCTTTGCATCTCACTATTCTATAACACCTTTCACTTCAATCTGAATAGTTATTTGTGTACAATATGCTTCTTTCCATGGTGTATGCTCTGGTACAGATGATAATGGAGCGACTACAGTTGGAAGGTCAGGTATCAGCTTACGCAATACGTTTGGCCTGATGAATGAAGCTATTTCTTTTAAGCCGTCTTAGTGCCAAATTACTGAATCTCTCTTTCAAGGGATGGCTTACAGAGCTGAGGAATTTCTCTCCCAAGGTCATGACCTTTGTGTCTCTACATTATTTTAGTGCTTGAACACCAACTATTTTCTGCATGGCTCCTGTGATAATCTGTAGTGACTGATTTTGTACCTTGTCTAGATTATGCAGCGTAGTGTTTGATGCTGTGCACCAAGATGTTAAGCCATATTCTATGTGTGGTAGAATACTTTGGTGATATACATAATTGAGGATTCTTTCACTAGCTCCCCATGTGGTTCCACTCAATTTTCTTAGTAAGGCTAGTTTTCTTCTGGCTTTTGCTTCTGCACTGCTGCTGTGTTGCTTCCAAGTCAGTTTTGAGTCAAAAGTCGCTCCTAAGTAAGTGGGTTGGTCGTCCATCCTTAAGGATATTTCATTTACAAAGATCTTACCTGCTTTCTGTTTAGATGAGAGAGTGTACAGAGTGATACTTAATTTCTCTATGTTGATACTTACATACCATTTGTTTGTCAATGATTTCAAGATGTCTGCTGCTCTTTGGAGTATCTGTGTAGCAATTGTTGCATATTCATCTGTACACCACATGACCAGATCATCTGTATACAGTGCTGCTTTGATTCCATAGGGAAGTTCCTTGACCAGGTCATTAATGAATACCAGGAATAGTGTAGATGAAAGGACTCCTCCTTGTGATACACGATGTTGCAGCAGTACTTTCTGACTTTTGTGTCCATCCATTACTACTCTTGCTCTTCTACTGTGCAAATAGGACTTTATCCAGTTGTACAGTCTTCCATTTACATTGCAGTTTCTTAGTTTCCACAGCAGGCCTTTTTTTCCATACTTTATCAAAGGTTTTCTTCAGGTCTATCCACGCTGCTAGTACAAGGTTTTTGTCTTGGAATGCATCCTCAATCTTTTGAGAGAGATAGGCCACTTGATCTTCCGTACTGTAGTAGTGCCTAAATCCTGCTTGTTGTTGAACAAGAAGGTTTTCACTTTCTAGGTATTATTTTAGCCTCAGGTCAATTACGCGTTCCACTGTTTTGCATAGGCAGCTAGTGAGACTGATTGGCTTGTAACTGGAGGTCGTATCACTGTTTTTCCCTGGGTTTAGCAGTGGTACCATGCTTGTTTCCTTCCAGATTTGAGGTGACTTACCTGTGCTCTAGCACATATTGAAAATATCCAACAGCTTTCCCATTGCTGCCATTCTCAGGTTCTTGATCATTTCATTGGACATTCCATCTGGTCCTGGTGATTTCCTTGGTTTCAATTTATTGACTGCTAAGTCTAACTTGCTGCGTGTGATTGGTGCATCCATGACCTCCACTTTTCTGCCTTGTTCCTCTTCTTTCTGTGGGTAAATGGGACTGTACACTCTTTCTCTGGATGGCTATCAATGTTGCAGCCTACTACCTTCTTACATGTAAGAGTTTCCCATCCTCTGTTAGTGTAATCTTTGTACTTCTTCCAGTGCTCTCATCGTTTAACTGTTTGATTAGTTTCGACACTTTCCATCCATCCTTTTCAAAGTTTAGGGACTCTGTTTTCTCTCTCCAACTTTCCCATCTGGCTTGCTGTTTGGCTCTCCGAAATTTGGCCTTAGCATGTTGATAATTATTATGGTGTTCTTGGCATGGTCTATTTTCTGCTTGCTTGCAAGCTGTTTCCACGTCATCATGGAATTTTCCCAGCTCAGTAGACCAGTATGGTTTATAGTCCTTACGAGCTCCTCTGGGAATGGTTTCACGGGCGGCCTGAAGGATACAAGCATTGAATTCCTTCACTATCCTTTCCTTCTATGGACAGCTGTCCCACCAGGATACCTGTACGATGTCTGTACATTGTCCAGTTTGCTTTTTTATAGTTCCATCTGGGAAGAAAGCTACTGGTGTTAAGGAGTTCATTTTCTATTGTCAAGAAGACTGGCAGATGTTTGCTACCTTCAAGTTGTTTTCAAACTTCGAGTGTAATGTTCCACTTCAGGTCTGGAGAGTGGAATGCCAGATCTGGTGTTGAGGTTTTATGCCAAGCCCTTGAGTAAAATGTTGGGGAATCCACTGGAGAAGTCCATTATCATCCAGCCAGCTCTCAATTTCCTCTCCTCTCTTGTCTGTGTGGTCATAGCCCCAGCTCTGGGAATGGCTGTTAAATTCTCCACAGACCATCAGTCTCTCTTCATGTGGGATTGTTTCCAGAGCAAGTAGGCGGTCATTAGGACAGTAATAGTTAAGGAGGTGGAAGTCTGTATTACCGGTTTTTAGATGGATCACCTGGTATTCGACTTCTTCCATGTACACTCCCACCTGACATGGTCTGATGTTATTCTTAACAAGTGTGAGTACTCCTCCTTTTTTTTCTGTCCTGTCGGTCTGATCTAAAACTCTGGTAGCCTCTGATTTTAAAGGTGGCATCTTTGGTTAGGTGTGTCTCCTGTATGCAGCATATACTTACCTGCTCTGCAAAGAGTATGTTCTCTAGTTCCACCTTTTTTACTATAGCCAACACTGCTGACACTCTCAGCATTCCACTGCACTATTTTAAGTTCTTGCTTTTTGGCATTTTCTGATGTTGTATTTTTTGGCCAGTGACTCTACTCTCACGTCTCCTGGCTCCACGAGACAAACTGAGAGGACCTCCAGTGGCATTGGGTGGACCCTTTCGAGGCAGGGGGCCTGGCACTGCACCTGCCTGGTTAGTCTTCACAGGGTGTGCACCATGTTTGAAAACTGCAGATAGAGACATTTCATTACGATAATGCGTGGTACCCTGATTTTTGCGATGTGCCTTTTGACTGGGTACTTCGACTTCAGCACCTTTCCTTGCTAGGGCAGACTGTAGTCTTGCTTGGACTGCCATGAAGACATTGGTGTATGCTGATCTGGCCAAAACTTTGTTTTCCAGCCTCTGGTGGCTGTACTTAAGCCCCTTTTACACCTCAGATCCAGCATACAACACTGGCTGACCAGATGGCTTTGAGACAGTTCCACAGAGACTTTGGGATGAGGAATCTGATGAGTGCCTCAATGATATCCATTCCCCGTCAGCTATAGTCTGCTGGCTCTGTTTTGTTTACATCATTCTGACAGCCATTGTTGTAAAGACCCATAGGATTGTTACGTCCTGGATTCATTGGTTTCACATCAGATTTTCCTCATCCCCACTGGTGATCTCCATGTCCCCATCCATCTACCAACCTGACATTACATTTTACTAAAATAACAATTACAATTAATGTTGACTGCTACAGGTTTCTGGGCTACAGAAGTAGGCCAGAGTTTTTAAGAAAACAGATCTATGTTCCCTGTTTCACAAAGACTATGTTAAGTGTGTTCTTAACACAGCTGTTCCCAGGGGAAGATTCTGTTTCATTTTCTTTCATTTTTTAAAAAAAATTTCATCATTTCCACTTTTCTTTTAAGTTTCTATACTTCCTGATTTTTGTGTTCATTTTTACTCTTCTCCTCTCTATTTCTTGTTATTTTCCATTCCCTCATTATTATAACCCTTTCAAACACTTTTCTTCAATCCATTTAGCATCGTCTCCAGTCTCTCATTTTTGTTACAATTCTTTTTTGTATTTAGCATTTCACTTGAAATTAACTGAATATCAATACAGTGTAAAATTATTTCAGCATATCTGTAAAAAATAGTGTTTCCCTTTAAACCATAATTTACTTGTAAATGACAATAAATTCTGTTTTCCTGTAAACTACAGCTTTAGTGTGGTCGTATCAACCATGATAAATTATATCACCTGTAAACATCTTCAATTTACACTCTCTTCTGTGGATATTAAACACCAGGAAGTTGTAAAAAAAAAAAACAATGGCCACTGCGTACTACAAAACAAGGTGTAGTTGCTATCAATCTGGCCAAATTTTTTTTTTGTGTGTGTAATATATAAATTTTTTTAAAAACTCATAAAAACCACTGAAAAAAATCAACCAAAATTAAACCTAACCTAAGGTTGTCATAAAGTTTTTTTTGCCATAAACGGATGTGACACCCATCCATCCATCCATGTCATCGGTTGGTAATCTGCTAAGCAATCACCACCCAGTATGCCCTGCGTGGCAACTCGCAAGGCACCAACAAATTCTCTCCACCTCTCATGGTCTGTGGCCAGCTTTTGTACCATGCCCCAGCTGTGCTGCATGCTACTCATTTTTGCTTCTACAGTTCTCTGCCAGTCTGCCTTTGGTCAGCTTATTTTTCTTTTTCCCTCGGGTGTTCACCTCATGGCCGTTTTAGTGATGTTGCTGTTCAGAGTATATGACCAATCCATTTCCAGCATTCTTTTTGGTGTTATGGTATGCACATCTTCTAGTTCACATTGGATAAGTAGGTTCTTATTATTTGTAATCTGTGACCAGTAAATATTTAAAATCTTTCTGAGGCAGGTTGTGTGGAATGTGGATAATTTGCCCATTTCCTTTTCAATTGTTCTCCAGTATTTTGCTCTAAAGAGAAGTATGGATAAGACACAACTGCAGATTGTATCCAGAGTGATTGTTTTCTCCTGTACGTGGTGGTGAGTATGTGCTATGTATTCTATATCATCTGCATAATCCAAATCCTCAAGCACAGAGAACAATATCAGATGTGACATATGACAGCTAAAGTGAAAGTAAGTGTAACTGTCAACAATTTTTCTATCCTTGTAGAAGTATTTTTTTGTCTCAGGAGCTTGTTAAGTATTAAAATAAACAAAATGAAAGCATCCAAAAAATTATTTTAAAAAATCCAGTCAGCATTTTGATTTGAGAGGAAAAAAAATTCATCAAGAAAAAAAATCAACACCAAGAAAACAAACAGAGAAAAGGACAAAAGAAAGAACTATTGGAGATATCCAAGGACATGCTAGTCTGAAGACAGTTTGCTGATGGTCTTGTGCACTACATGATAGTTATTTGGGCTCTATAGATTGTGTTCCTAGTTAGATTCATACTTACGGACTGAAGATCATGTCTTTCGGAAGCTTGTCAGGAATGTCAGAATCATAATATGTATCTGGTGGTAGGTCTTTCAGCGACTTCACAGTGGAGCTCATGTTCTTCTCGTAGAACTCATCATAAACTTCACGAACTCTTTCTGCTAAACGCTGAAATTTAAACACAAACACAGTTTAAAGTTTTTAATAAACCCAGTTCTGTCAATTTTATTTCTCTTCTATTTCTCTTTATTGGATTAATGTTTCCATTTGCTGAAATGTAAATACAGAAACAGCTTAAAATTTGTAATAAACCAAGTTCTGTTGTTTTTTTGTTTTTTTTAAAATCTCCTTCCCATCTGATGGGATCATTTTTTTTTTAAACACTCAAAAAACCACAATCATCCAGAATACATTAATCAGGCTCACAGTCCCTTAAGGCACAGATAACTGGAGCACTGTCAGCAGAAATATTAATTTAGTGAAATGAACTGTTGTAAACTGAGACAAAAACTGAAACAATCAAGTCTGGTCTTCACTTTTCTATTTAACTCATCACGTGCGTATGACAAAAAGTGGACGTATGGGTACGAACGGGACTAAAAACGCGGGTCTTGGTCTGTAAGGGAGGTCTAGTTGTAAAATGGAATGGAAAACAGTATTTCCATGTACTTCCGTATACTTAATATGTTTCAAAGTATAGCTAAATGAATGAAAATTTCATAAATGCAGAGTTTTTTAGGAAAAAAGAAGTAATGTGATGTTTTTAGACACTGATTGTGGCCAGCTCACCATCGGCGAGGTCTAGATCTGCACTACTTACCATCTGAGATGTGTAGATCTACTTGTCGATCTCGTACTGTGATTCTGTGTTGCATTCTCGCTGAATGAATGTCTGAACTAACCTCCTAATTACTCCTAACTACTTCTCCAGTCATCTAAATATGTCTAGATCTACTTAGAAAACATTCAAGAGCAGCGGGGTGGCCATAGGCTATGTCCATACCCCTATCTACATCGTCAAAAATTGAAAAATTTCCATGCTTCTCTTCCTTTTTCTCACTCGGCATCGCTCGTAACTAGGCACTCTTTCACCATTTTGAAAAGTGTCACCGGAATCGCGGACAAAATATGTACAATCTAAATGTTACACCGGTTGTTTTATTGAAACAAACAATTGTCACTATAATGACCATAAGGTAGCTTCGGGATACCAGAAGTGTCACTATAATGACCAAACGCACGGAAAGAGTTAAATGGCCTAAGATCTTATGCAGTCATGGCCTGAGACTTTATGCAGTCTTCTCTGTGTGACACAGTCATTTACTAGTTCTTTCCACTTCTCAGACCTGATAAAAAAAATTTTTTTTTAAATCTCTCACGGATAGCTCATACACTTTTACATTTCTGTTTTCTTTCTTGTCTTAAAACTAATCACAGGTTAAGTTAATACTCAAACGATATAAAGAAAAAAACAAAAGGCACCATTTTGTAAAATGTAAGAATAATAATAACATAAATTCACAAACATTTCTTATTATTATTATTATCGGTCTGCCTATGTCATTAGCATCGCAGGGGGTTTCAGACATCGACCCAGAGCAAGGTGAGAGGCCTGACCTGCTGTCATGTTATGTTTCCTCAGTGTGTCTTTCACCCCATCTATTCACTTTTTTCCTTAGTCATCCTCACATTTTATATCCAGATGTTTTTTAAACCATGAACACAATTGGATAAATAAAAAAGAAACAACTGATATGCATTCAACTGGTATGCAGCATCTTCACTCTCCCCCCAGTTACATATATGACCCAGTGAGACACTTATTCCACTTGTTCATTACCTCAGCAGCAAGTTTCTTTTTCATAAAATATTCCCCAAGTTGCTTCTGGACAAGATCAATGAGCTCACTGCCATTTTTTATCTCTTCAGAGTAATTTGCCGTGTCCAAGAAACTCTGGGTGTAATCTCTCTTTATTCCATCATTTGCCAGCTTGGACACACACACAAAAAAATGAGATGTTATTAATTCAATTTTATAATTGTGAAGTGGCTTGTCATTATCTATTGCTACTAATTCTATTTTGTATATTAATTAACACATATTAATAGTTATTACTTACAAAGTTTTTAAAAATGTTAAAATAGAAAAGGGTTTTCATAAGGTAAGTCCATAAATTCTCCAATCTCTTATCTATAAAACAAGATCTTAGCACGTGGCATGTGCTCCATAACACCTGCGAGTAACCTAATAAATGAAAGGTCACAGCCACATCTTAGGTCCAAGAATGATGGAGGGAGTATGAAAATACTGCCATAATTATTAGCAAGATATGTACTTCCATACCCATTATGTCTGTTGCAGATATATGTGCTGCTACATCTATTAACGAGATAAGTACTGCCGTGTCTGTTAACAGACATCTATACAGCCATATCCATTACTGACATAAGCATTGCTTTGTCTATTACAGAGATATGTACTGTTACATCTATTATAAAGATATATACTGATACATCTATTACAGAGATATATACTACATCTACTACTGAGATATGTACTGTCACATCTATTACAGAGATATGTACTGTCTCATCTATTACAGAGATATATACTCCTACATCTATTACAGAGATATATACTCCTACATCTGTTACAGAGATATGTACTGCTACATCTATTATAGGGATATGTACTGCTACATCTATTACAGAAATATGTACAGTCATCCATTACAGAGATATGTACTGCCATATTTATATCAGAAATATGTACTGCCTTGTTTACTACCAAGATACAACAGCATTTAAAACTGCCAAAACATCATTTTATGCATCAGTATTGCTTGGCAAAATGGACAAACCTGTAGAATATAGTTTTGTATGAGCATGGCCCAGTTCTGGACGTCCCCAGCGAGGGTCCCGATTTCATGTTTCTCTTCCCCAGGATAAGCTGGAACTGCCGACTCTGTTGTTTTGTTTTCCGACAAAAGAAATGATAACATTTATATTTGTCACAAGTTTGAATTTTTTTTTTTGCTGCCAAGGTCTCACTATAACCAAACAGAAGAATTACATTTCGAAAAATCCTACATATCACCACTTTAATTGCTACAGATTTATGATCCTTGGAAAAAAAACAAAAACTGTTCCACAAGCCATATATATATTTTAAGACAATATTCCATGTTTTTTAAATTAATACAATTACCATATATAATGTGCATTAAAATGCATGTTACTCAGATATGTGTATGCCATGCCAGCTACCACTTAATAAATTTCCAAACAAACCATTTCTGACAACGCATGTCTATGCCAGAGTTTTTCTACACAGGAGATTTGTGTTAAAAACTGATTTTGTTATTAATTATGAACCAGAAAAAAAATTGTTTTGGGTGATTTATTTGTTCACATGCGAATTTTAAAAAAAATAAATTTCTCAAATTAACTACAATAGAAGGGAAATGAAAAAATAACATCTAAATGAAATAAAACTGGCAAATGAATAGTAAATATATAAAAACCCCTTACAGACTCTGTAGTTAGTATTTCATTTTGGCATTGCTTGTCATCTGTGAAACGCTGATCTCTTAGTAATCTGAAAGATCCTCACTGTCTAGCTAGGATCTCTGCTTCAGTGAGTGTGGTATTTAGAGTCCAATGATATCCATCATTTCTTCTTTCACCCACTTCCCCATTTTTCCAAAACTATACCCTCTTCTACTGTTCTCTTTAGATCATCGTGTTCAGTTTAATAAGCTCAAAGATGGATTAATTTCTTCCCTTGAAGGAGCTGAGAAGCCAGCTTTCATCCATGTTCTGTTCAGGAGATCTTTAGTTCTTAACTTTTCAACTTAAAAAAAAAACAAACTGGCAGTGTTGGTAGTTCTAGCACAGCAGTGCAAATAGATGCTCTGAACAATATTTAGGCAAAGTCTAAATAAAATGAAAAGTAGGATATTTCTAATCCAACCCATCTTTTTCAGTTACTCAGTAACTTCCTTTCAATTTTCTTCTACCACAAAGTTTCTCATCAAATTTTATTCTGGCACAGCATGGAAAATAATTCAGGAGTCGAAGAGTTAAAAATGCATAGGAAATGATTATGTGAACAATTACAACTGAAGAATGCAAGGAAATCCACATTGCTGTTACTTCAGAGCTAAACCAAGTTCTTCTACACAATGAGATCTTCCTGATGATGACTGATGATAATAACCGTGACTGTCCTCATATCATGGGACACAGACAAGATGTCAGATCAACACCTTCCCAGCTAGTTATAATACAAAGCTTCTAAGAAAGCCCTCACTGTTCTCTGCCTCATTCATCAGACTACTGTAACAATGGGTTCTGCCATTATGTCCACTGCTATCATTAAGCCCACTAACCTACTAAGCAAGTCCCTGGGGCACAAATCTAGGGAAGAGAGCAGTTCTGCCTTTAAAGGGCACAGTTCTATACAAATCGGTTGTTATTGTGTGTTTGTGTAAAGGGGCGGGGTAATTCTCTCATACCTTAGAGACACATAGGGATAAGGTGTTAGTGCCCATATTTTTCTTGACCTGTCAGCACATTAGAGGGTGATATGGTCAGTATCATGTCTGGCCGCTTTCCTTCCCCAACTCCAGAAAAAGTTGGGTACCCATTTTTACAGCTGGGTGAATGTAGTCAAACAATAATTGCCTCAGGACAAACAATAACTGTAAGTAGTCCTGTAGAATGTTTCCAGAGTTAGGCAAAATCTGGACTTGTCATGGTTTTTCAGTCTAGGCATCAGAGCAGCTATCTTGAAGCAGAGATCAATAAGACCGACTACACCTTGAGACGGATAGAAGAAACAGTCCAGGATAAAAAATAAACAGAGAGCCCTGTTGATGGCCTATGCCTTAGAAAAGGGTAATAAAGGTAAGGAAGGAAGGGTCTGAGCAACTGCTCCTACTTTCTCATTACACTGAGTTTATTATAAAATATTAAATGTTTGCTCCTGAATAAACTCATATTTTGTAAGTGCCTCTACTTCATTTCAAAACACCACTCACCTTTTATTGTGGAATGTAATGGCAAAACATGAGAAAGTTGCAGGGTAAACAAAAAATGGCTGATCCACATTACTGAATTCATTGTAAGGACCAGATAATTGAGCTGCTTCGGCCTCTCATGTAAGCTGAAGTCAGGAATCAGAATGTCAGGAAAAGCTGAAGTCAGGACTCAGAAATGAAAGTACTCAGTGGATTTTTCATGTATCATATCTTCATATACTTGCTGTGGAAGAGAGTTGTAACAACAATTATAATGGGAGGTGAAAATCTATGGAGATTTGACAAAAAAAGTGGTTTAAAGTGCACTGCCAGTGCTCACATTCCTGGCATAATACAATGGCATAATATAATGCAATGTATCTCTATTATGGTTTGTTACATAACTCTTAGTAGAATTTTATACATCTATTAATTAATACAAGAGTGCCTACTTTCCCTTAGAGTGTCAGTAGTTTAACTCTTAGACTCCAAACAACACAGACACACCACATGAAGATTTTTTTTTTTATCATTTATTATGGATACTACTATTTACTGAATATGACACAATGCCTATTTAACATTTACTGCAATTCAAAATTACAAACTCTCAGATATGGAGCAAAACCATACATTTCAAGTATTTCTTTTTTTTAAAAAGCTCTTTAAGTGGCTCTTGGTCAGCTATGAGCTAAAGAACTGAAACATTTTGTCTGAGGGAAGAGGTGTTGTTGGGTTGGAAATGGAAAGGGCGGGTGGGTTATTTCCTCTGATGATCAGGAAGTTGTGCTGTTATTTCACTCTACAGAGCTTCATTCATGAATGACAAACTGTTTTCTTTTGACCCCTTTTGTTATCTCTTGCCACTTATATTTTTTGTAACAATGACATGGTTTGTTGTTATGGTGGCTGATTACACCAGTCAAATATTGACTCATGTGAGAAGCTGTCCAGGAAAGAGACCTTGCAGTTATCTTCTTCAAACCTGCTGAATTGTAAGCCAGAAGAAATTATTTTATGTTTCCTGTTGATAGAAAAGAAGTCAGAATTCAAATTACCAAAGTAGTATTGACCTTTAAGAATCTTGAGAACATATGGCATTCAAAAGTTACAAGCACAAAAACCAAGTTAAGATTATTCATTTCAAATGTAATATCCACCCTCATTTATGCATGCAAAAGTTGGAAAACTAAAGAAATAGACAAGAAATTAGACTCTTTCAAAAACAAATGCCTAAGGAAAATACTCTGCATCAAGTGGAATGAATTCAAGAACAATGCAGAGATCAGACAGATGAGCAAACAACAACCTGTCTCATGGTTGATTAGAAAAAGAAGATGGACATATGTTGGTCATGTGATGAGAAGAAACAATCAGAGAATCCCCAAACATGTTTTCAAATGGAACACAACAGGCTGAAGAAAAAGAGGTCAACCACGTGAAACTCTACAGAGGACATTGTTAAGAGAATCCAATTCAGTGGGCATAACACTCCTTGATGAGAATGAAAAACTCGCCAAAGACAGGACATCTTGGCGAACTACCATGCAGGCCCTATGTGACATTTAACAGCACAGGAAGGATGTAAATGTTGATAGGTCATATTCCATTCTATACATGTACAGAAGGGCGCAATTGTTTTTCTCACTGCACCTCCCTGATGCCACTTCTTCCTTCTGTCTAACTGATGTGTTTCACTGTTTCCATTTCTGGGTCCACCCTTGGTCCATTGGACACATTGTGCAGATGACGCCGTTGTCTTTCTATCCTGTGGACATGCTGGTTTATGTTTTGGTGATTGTCCTAGTGCTTCTTTCTGCTGTTGGAATCAGTATCAACCGTGTAGCATGTGCTCCATACTCCACATGTAGTCTTAACAGATGAGTCTGTGGCATGAGGTCTAAAAAGTGGATAAGGCTATGTCATCTACAGCAAACCAGCTGTGAGTAAATTAGGAGCCTATGCAACCACCACTTTGAGCATGAGAATAGAGGTGCAGGCAGCATCAGAAGCAATTTCTTAGTTGATGGAGCAGGATGACTCACATGGGGTCATTGTAACAGACTCCCAAAGCATGCTATGGAGAATTGAGAGACACTTCTTCTGCATGGAGTGGGTCCAGCTTCTAGAGAGTTCTCAGTTATCATGGATCTACTGCCCAGGTAGATAAGAAGGTAGACAAGATAGCAGGCATGGCATCAATTCAAGGTACCCTAAGAACCTGAAAGAAACTGCAGAATCACCTTGGGCGGGCTGCATATCGAGGAAACATCGGGTTGAATGACAACCATCACATCAGGAAGATGACTGAGTTGGGGGAGGAGAGGGGAAGAGTATGTTCTTTCAAATGAAGTGGCTTAGCATGCATTACCCACAACCAGTGTGTGACAAGCTTCATCAGCTGGCGCACGTTTCGATGGCTGTTGGAATGGAAGATGGAGCACATGTGGGGATGCCCTGTGTGCAAGGACGTCAGTCTGATTACAGATTAAAGAAAGGCAGCAGTTTCCGCCCCTACTAAACACAATGCAACATAGCCCTTTTATGTCACTGAGGCATCAGGAGAAAAGGTGTTTGTCCATATTTTTCATGACCTGATGGCACATTAGAGATGGATGTGGCCGGCAATGCGCCTGGCCACTTTCTCCTTCCCTAGCTCCCGGAGAAGTAAAGTACCCATTTCTTCAGCTGGGCGTGTAGGACGCTGCTGCTGGACTTAAACCACTGACCTCGTCGCAAGACGCGAGCGCACTGACCACAACGCTACTCAGGCTACAGTTACTGATACATCAAAATAGTTTCATCAATCTCATTGCCAATAACACATACCTAATGATGCTTTCTGACTATCGATATAAGTATATCGATTCCTAGTTAATTCAAACAAATCCATTCAAACTGACACCATATATCTAAAGAGAATTTACTATATTTATATATTTATGAGACACGAGGTCGTTGTTTTATACTGGTTTGTCAGTTTATATGCGAAATTGATTTTGTGGGCCTACAAGAAAATTATAATTAACAGTGGCTGCCATATTGTTTACGACACACATTTTAAAATGTGGAACAATCACTTACGAAAGAAATATTACTACTAAAAAAAATTCTCATTCCGGTGTTTATTTGTGCGACACATACATTACGTATTTTAGGTTTCAATTCTTTTCATTATAGCAAGAAACCAAAAAATATAAGGGAGTAGGATGAACTGGGGAGGAGGTGAGGGAGTTAAGTTATGTTTGGTTCTTGGTGCCCTATAACTGACAATTAAATTTCTGCAATTTCAATGATTGGTGCAGGGAAACGCCCCATGAATCCCAAAATTTACGTACCATAGTACTTGAGGGAAACCATTGTGTACCCCTTATAATTACCCAGGTTCAACCTTCTGGTTCCGCATACCAACATGCCGATTAAAATGGAAAAATCACTATCAGAGTCTGTACTCAACACACATAAAATATTACACCAGCCATACTGATGAAATAAGCACACAATCCAAATATGCAAGGTTTAATTCACACAAACCTGACGATAACGTCGATATACAATAAACTGACATGTCAGTAGTAATATTAACGAGCGTAGCATTGAACAAATACTAGTACTGTACAAAACGATAAGCACGGTTACAATGCTATTAAATATCAGACCTTCTGTACCATCAAAATATAATGGCCTGAAACACACAACAGGTGCAAACTCATGGCTATTTCAACATCTTGTGTCTCCTCTAAACCAAATAGTGCATTCACTCAATCAGTCAAGTGCCATGGCGCGTGGCGTAGGCGATCATTTCTCTCCACAATTCCCTGTCTTTAGACTAATTATGAGATCCGCAGGTGACATTCTTCCTAGCCACACTGACACCCCATCCAGTAACTTCTCCCTCTCTCTGTCTTCCTCTGCTTCTTCTTCCTTTAATTTTTCCTGTTGCCACAGTGTGTTCCAATTTTCCTATTCTCAGAAAATGTCCTACAAATCTAGTGCACTAGCATTCTCTATCGTCAACAGATTCTCTTTACCCTGAATGCTTACTAATAAATTGCAATGAGACATATAAACATATAACGATACCAGCTGCTCAGCTGCCAATAATACACATTGATGAATTTTCATACTAAACATGAAAAGCACAAGGAATGCAAAAATCAATGGCTGTTACGATCAACACAAATGGAGCATTAAATATATAGTAAAATAATCTTGAATCATCAATGAGAGCATATGCAAAATGAAGTATGTTATAAAATGGACATCAAAATATCAATGGAAAATGAATGCGTCACAGAAAAACACTTACTCATATGCATGAACATGAGACTTAAACACAACAGAAACTTAAATCGTCACATGATATCATCCTACATTGAGTTCAACTCACGAATTCATCAGATAATTAGAAACTTTCATTAACCGTATCACATTACATACAATTCACACCAAAACTTACAATTACAAACATAAAACTCACAAGACAATGATGCAGGCGACAATTTTTGGGGATGTGGCAAAAAAATGGGAAAAGTGGGATGAAGTGAAAAAAATAGCATGAGAATAAATTATTTTTTAAAACATTTTATTTATTAATGACCACGCTTACTAGTGGGTCGGCCCAAATTTATCTTGGTTTGGGGGGGGGGGGGAGAATTCAAAATGAATTGATTAGTTATAGACTGTACTCCAAAAGTAAGTCATATTCAGCAGTTAGCACTGTTTGCAAGATTTACAAGATCCAGGTGATATTAATATTTATGAAAGCACTTTCTTGGTTTCACTCCTATAGAAGCCACTGCAGACTCGGTGCTAGCTTCATGTATTCTTAACAAATTGTTGGACATGGATGGTTCTGTCGCATGTATGCATGGCCATGGTGCGACAATGGATGGGGTATAAGGGGAGGGCATTCTGGAGTTCAACAATACATTGCAGCCTTCCGCTCGCGGGTTCCCCCGAGGATCCCCTCTTGTTCTCGGTTGAAGATGATGTCACAATGTCATCTAGAGAAGAAGTTTTTATTATTATTATTATTATTATTATTTTGAAACGGTCCAGAAACTGGGTGTGTTTTTCTCAGCGATAACATTTCTTTTGGGAAACCTTATAAAAAACGTATTGCATTTCTAACGCTCAAGTCACTAAGCACCACCCGCTGGGAATCTACAGTCGAAGTCATTTGTCCTCTAGTACAGTGTATTCCACCTGCATTTGTTATTTCCCTTGCTTCCGTTTCTGTAGCAGTCTGATAGTTTTTTTACCAGATAGGGTTGCTGGCCCTATGCCGAACCCTCCTTAGTCGCCTTTTACGATCATGCGTGGTAGGGTACAGTGGTCCTATTCTTTGCAGATCCTGGGTACCACACAGAAGTAAGGGTAGACCAAAAGAGACACGGAGAAGAACAACAGAAAGGATGTTGAGCAATAGAGGGCTCACCTGGGCAAGAGCAGAAAAAAAGGCGAAGGACAGGCATTTGTGGAAAACCCTTGCAGAAGCCCCATGTGCCCTGGGCACTTAAGGTTCAGAGAGAGAGAGATAGACAGTATATTCCAGTGACGAATTTTATGATATTTTGATAGAAATTTCTAATGATGAATCAGTGGACAAAATGGCACAACATGAGGCTGAAGCATTGGCCCTTTAAAGTTGGAGATTTTTTAAAATGTTTATTTTGCCTTGTTATCAGCCAGTATGTTTTAAATGAAATTAATGTTACCTAGTAAACTACACTAAAAAATGGCCGAAAACTGGAATGAAGGACTTGTTTTGACGTCAGCTGAGCATGAAATCGGTCAAACATTAGACTATGTTGACCATTTTCTGATTTTGTGAGTATGAGGAAGGAAACTTTCTTTTTTAAATGCAAGATATTTACTTGAAGTAAAAGACGTGCACATAACGTGAAGACATATGTGCCGAAAACTAAAACATATGCAAACCATTGTTTGTGGTGCACAAGCTTTTCGCTCTAGATGCGATGAGAATTATGATGATATATCTAGATTCATTTCTTTTAACTGTTCCTCATTTTGAAATAAATTTATAGTTTGCTTTATAACATTTTTCATTAATTTATAAACTGTTATTAATGCTATTTAAAAGCACTGGTCGAGCATGATATAGCTTACTTAATTAACTCTCCCACTCCAAAACAACGCTGGCAGGGTTGATAGATCTTGCACAACCATGAGGATCAATTCTCAGAGTGATATTTAAGCAAAGTTTAAATAAAACGAAAAGTTGCACATTTATTAAAAGTAAAGTAAAGATCCTGTCATGCCATAGAGGCACATAGGGATATGGTGTTAGTGCCCATATTTTCCTTGTCCTGTCAGCACACTAGAGGGTGATATGGTCAGTATCACGCCTGGCTGCCTTTTCTTCCCCAACTCTAGAAGAAGTCGGGTACCCATTTCTACAGCTAGGTGACTGGGGTGCCGCCGGCCGGATTCGAACACCCGACCTTCGCCATGAGAGACCAGTGCACTAACCACTTCGCCACTCAGACACCCGCACATTTATTACCCAACCAATTTTAAAAAAATTATGGATGAACTTCCTATCAGTTTATTTCTTTTTTAAAAATCTCACCAAAATTTATTCTGGTAGAGCATGGAAATTAATTCACGAGTGAAAGAGTTAACATAATTGGATGTAAAATATGAAGTGTTACTCTGAGAACTGGGTGGTGCTTCACTGCATGTTGCTGCACAGGGAGGCAAAAGTCCTTAGACTGGCCCTGTTTGTAACCTGTCAAAATGACCGGAGAAAGAATATTAATACGTGTGAGTGAGAGAGTGTGTGTGTGTTTTTTTATATACGTAAACTATACACAAAACATTACAATTGAAATGTCTAAAAGCACCCTGTAACTAGATTCAGAAAGATTATATTTCTTGATTTAATACTTCATATATATTCAATTTAATATAGATGTAAAAATAGTTAATTTCTTCGGTGTAAAGTAGGTTTACAATTGTGAGTAAAGTGATAAAGGTGATGGACTTTACAGGCATCTGCAACAAATGCTTGATAGTTGTTTCCATCTAGATCCAAATAAATTAACCTTTGAAAAATCTTGCTTAATTACATACCTAGTATCTAGACATCATATGATCTCTCCAACGCAAAAATATTCCACATTCTTAGGGTTCGAATATCCGGAGTAAATTACAAAATTCACAAAGACATGATGATGATGATGATAATGACCAATTTGTCACAAATATTGGCGAGAAATGAGGTTTCTCAGTGTCTTTTCCCACTGTGGGTATGGTTCACAATAATTCTGCTTGCGAGATTCTTCGGCTGCCGTGTGTGGTGTGAAACTCCTCCCAGCCAATGAAGAAAAATGCGATTAGGGTTGCCTCGCGGTGCTGGGTGGAAAAGGTAATGTAAAGGATTAAGTGAAGTTTAATCGGTATAGCCAATAGCCGCGTTAAACTCTGAAGAGGACAATGTTAAGAGAGGCCAAATTAACAGGCATAAAATCCCATGACGAAGTTGAAAGACTCGCCGAAGACAGGAAAAATTGGCGAACTACCTTGCGAGCCCTATGTGACGTTTAACGGCACGGGAAGGATATAAGATATAGTCTCGCGGTGAGGGGTACTCATACCACGGCACCTCTGCTCTAGAAGTAGGCCACATTCTTATACACCCATACTGGGACAATATGCCTAAATTGGCTTAACCCAGGGTAGAAACTTGATGGCTACTCATATCATGGTACCTCCACTCTAGAGGCCGGTCACGTCCTATATATACCCATACTGAAATAATACGGCTAAACCGGCTTAACACAGGGGTGAAAATTACTAGTGTCGAGGATTCGTCCTCCTCGACAAAAGCTCCTTCCTGGTGACCACCAGAAAGGGTAGCGGCCACGACTACAAAATGCTGAAGTCAGAGACACTGGACCAGTATAGTCTAGATAGGCAACCACCTCTCACCCGACGGGGATATATTCATATCCAAATCACTTTGAGGTTTTCCGGTGAGGAAGTCCAACTCTGGACTGGATGGGCAACCACCTCTCACCCTGCGGGGATATATTGATATCCAAAACACGTCGAGGTTTTCCGGTGAGGAAGTCCAACTCTAGGCTGGATGGGCGACCACCTCTCACCTGGCGGGGGTATATTCATATCCAAAACAGGTCGAGGTTTTCCGGTGAGGAAGTCCAAATCTAGGCTGGACGGGCGACCACCTCTCATCTGGCTGGGATATATTCATATCCAAAACAGGTCGAGGTTTTCCGGTGAGGAAGTCCAAATCTAGGCTGGACGGGCGACCAACTCTCATCTGGCTGGGATATATTCATATCCAAAACAGGTCGAGGTTTTCCGGTGAGAAAGTCCAACTCGAGACTAAACTGGTGCAACGAAAACCACAGTCACGCAATTTCGCTTCTGTGACTCACCGAGTATATAGGTCCAAGCCCCATTCATTCATTCATTCATTTGCATGTCCCTTGCGGAACTTTGCCTCCCAAACAGCAATCCTGTAGGCCTCTCGGTTGTGAGCAAGATGGCCCGCTGCTGCGGCATCCATTTGCAGATCGTCAACGATGTCTTGTAGCCATCATAGTTTTAGTCTTCCTCTTTTTCTTTTTCCCATTATGTATCATTCCAATACGGTCTTCTCTAAATTATCATGACGTTTAATGTGTCCAAAATATTTAAGTTTTCTCTCTTTAATCCTCTTTACTAGCCAGCCTTCTTCAATATTAAGCTCTTGTAGTATAGATATATTTGTTGGTCCAAGCCCCACAGGAGTAAAATTCAATAGGATCACGTGGTGGTATTGGTGGTAGAAACGTACGAAGAAGAAGAAGAAGAAGAAGAAGGAGGAGAAGAAGAAGAAGAAGAAGAAGAAGAGAAGAAGAAGAAGAAGGGAAATATATATAATATATACATCAGCATATGACCTATGTAAGCAAATGGGCATAAAGGGACAAGCAAGAGCAAGGGCATTGGGAAGCCTTTCAGAAACAGCAGAAAAGGCCTCATGCTGGCTGTGGAGTATGCGAAACAAGCATTGGGAACATAGTAATTTCATTTGCCACAACCAATACCAGTCCTCCGTAGCTAAATCGTTAAAGACGCACTTAAAGAAAAAAAGTGCAGTGGCAACTGGAAGATCATGGGTTCAATCCCGGAACCGGGGGAAAAAAAAAGCAACAACTCACAAGACCTCTGGGAGTCATGACCCAGAGGGGCCCACCCCCCTTAGAGTGTCAGGAGTTTAAAGGGCAGAAACACTTGTCTGAGGGGTGGGGGGTACTTCCTCTGATGATCTGAAGGAGTTGTGTTGTTGTTCCGCTCTCTACGGTAGAGAATTTCCTGCATATATATATATAACAAGTATACATTAACAATGTAACTCAGAGAAACAAATCTGCATAGTTTGAATGGGTAGTACCATACGTTTTATTTAAAGTACGGGCATTACTAACGTCCGCAGGTTTATTTATTTACTTATGGGTACGGGGATAGTTGGGGGGGGGGGGGGTTGAATACTGTTAATACTTGTTACTTCAAAATTAAGATGATAAAAAGATGCTTTTGATTTTAAGTTAGTCTGACGCGTTCAAAGATGTGCTCTTTCTGTGCTGTGGATGAGAAAAAAAAAAACCAGACCATTTAAAATCTTTTCTTCAAGACAATATGCGGACTGTGCAGAAATAAAACCTGAACGTAGACCACAATACAGTGCCCCCCATCCTTCCCGCTTTTAGACGGCTCTCTCCTTCTACCGTTGTCAGTAGACATTCTATCGCACGGTCCGCTATCTCGACCGATTTCGACCGCCTTCCACGCGACTCTACCAGCTTACCACAAGTAAATTTTGATTTAAAGCTAAACAATACTAGTTAAATTCCAGGGAGGAAAAAAAAAGGACAGAGACGTAGAAATGTAGTTTTTATAATCAAATGACGCGAGAAGCCAACGTGGCAATCCTTGTTTTTACTCTGACCAAGATTACTTGGCGCCATCACTTCGTTTTCGGAGTGGAGACTGCACTGTGTGTATAACGAGTTTTTATTTTATTTGTGCTTATAATACGTTTATCTTTGTGTTAATAACATGCATAATACATCCTAAATGTGATAATACAGCTAAAAGAATTTTTTTTAACTCGTAAGGTTCTCATATTGCAAGAAAAGCTAGAACTAATCAAACTTAGTGACTAAGGCATATCCCATGCTGATGTAAGCCGAAAGCTAAGTGTACATCGCTCAACAAATATTACAATTCTTAAGGCTAAAGCCGCACTGTTAGAAGAAGCGCTACTCCAGTACACACTACCCGTAGAATCATTAGGCAATGACACAGCCTAATTGTTGATATAGAAAGAATGTTATAAGTGCATTCAAGACCAAGACAACTACAGTTCTGATGTCAGCACAGCTGTTATCTAGGCAAAATCTGAGGCAAGCAATAGCTGGTTAAACAGATTTAAGGCTAGGTCAGGTTTACATATATAATAGTACATGGGAAAAAAAAGGAGCTAGCGCAGATACTTCCGCTGCAGACATTCATCAAGTTAAGAATGAAAATAAATATACGACATATATATAGAAAGGGAAGGGATGGCAGTTTTACGAAACAAAAGATGTTTAGATGAAAGGGGATTTTTACTGGAAGAAACTGCCAGCTAGAACTTTTTTTTTTTGCAAGATTTTTTTTTAAAAGGGAGAGAAATCTATTCGTGGTTGAAGGCTGCAGAAGATAAGGTAACACAGTTGCTAGCGGTTAATAGTCCCCATGGTAGTGGAGTTGCTAAAGAAGCATTGCACACACCCTGCTTTTTAGCTGTAATCCGGGACTGAAAAAAATAGCTGTCATAACCTGCTCCCACGCCGATACGATGTTGTGCCTCAACACCTCTACAGCATCGGCTGCAAAAAAACAACAGCTCGCAATTACAGGGAGTTCGTACAAATACAATTACAAAGATTATTTTGATGTTTTGCGACAGGATTTTGGATTTTAACAGGTATTGCAAAGTATATTTTATTCCCTATCTGTACTCTTTTTCTATTTGACTTTCCATGATTGCTGTTTGGGTTTCTTGGTATGTTTCAAGAAGTTAGTTTACCATTGCTTTCCTTCCGGGCAGTGATTGTACTAGTCAGTGATCGTAGCCATTGTCCCTACATTGAAATCATCTGCCTACCATCATAGAATGGTGACCATAACAAACATTATCTGTCAGCTGCTCTCTCATTCCATCCATCACCTGCTGCCATGGCTTCACGTCACCCTGATCGGGGGGCTATACGGGTACTCCACCTTGCCCAAGGGTGTCCCTTAGACTGACGGAGGTAAGGAGTCGTCTTAAGGGCATGCATCTTTCCCATCGCAACATATGCCTGTGAGACCTGGACACTTAACAAAACAGCTGAGAAACACATAAATGCCTTTGAATGTAAATGCTACAGAAGAGTTCTCCAAATATCGTGGACACAAAAAAGAACAAATATATCTATACTACAAGAGCTTAATATTGAAGAAGGCTGGCTAGTAAAGAGGATTAAAGAGAGAAAACTTAAATATTTTGGACACATTAAACGTCATGATAATTTAGAGAAGACCGTATTGGAAGGATACATAATGGGAAAAAGAAAAAGAGGAAGACCAAAACGAAGATGGCTACAAGAGATCGTTGAAGATCTGCAAATGGATACCACAGCAGCAGGCCATCTTGCTCACAACCGAGAGACCTACAGGATTGCTGTTTGGGAGGCAAAGTTCCGCAAGGGACATGCAAATGAATGAATCTGTACTCTGCTTTAAATTTCCTCGTTTACTATGTTGCTTCTGTTGAAGGTTGTGTCATTTTTACACATACTTTTTACATATACAGATACACTTTTTACACATACACGACGAAAACAATATACAGGGTCCGGATTAAAGCATAGCTAGATTTAACTGACATAGTGCGCAGAAACTGAATACGTGTGAAAAATACATGACGTCAGAGATGAAGCAGACAAACAGTCACTTTTAACAATGGCTTCTTGGCAAACACAACATCTTGCACTCACTGTTGGAAACTATTTTAAAAGTGGAGAATCGTCTATTACTGTACAACGAAAGTTTCGTCGCCATTTTGAGTTGCATCCCCGTGATAATGTTCCCGATCGGAGAACAAAACAATGTTGAGGTGGGTTAAAAATTTAAGGAAACTGCTGATTGCCCTAATAACATGTCTACTGGTCGTCCAAGAACTCAATAGACACCTGAATGAGTTCAAGAAGTCCGCAACGTATTGCTGAGTAGCCCTCGGCGATCAGCTGTTAGGGACGCTTTGGCACCTGGCATCCTCTTACTGTTAACAGTGATCTTTATATGCAGATGCTAACTGAATACTTAATTCCAGACTTGGCCAATAGAAATAAGAGGCTAATATGTTTTCAACAAGATGGAGCAACTGCCCATGGCCATACTGCGACAAGCATTTCACAATCGTCTTATTTCAAGATTTGGGGATATTCACTGGCCAGCAAGGTCACCGGATTTAAAGGCCGCAGACTTCTTTTTGTGGGGGTATCTCAAGAACACGGTGTATGCTAGTCGACCAACAATTGCAGACCTAAAAGATCGAATCCGACACTGCATTCAAAATATCCCTGTGAACATGTTAAATGGTGTTATGCAGGAATTTTCCAGACGCCTGGCTGAATGTATCAAATGTAATGGCGGTCATCTAACCGGCGTAATTTTCAAAACTTAAATATGACATGTGCTTCGAATGACTGACAACTCACTACCAAAAATAGCACTAAGATGGACACCACAGGGGAGCAGAAGTAAGGGTAGACCAAAAGAGACATGGAGAAGAACAACAGAAAGGATGTTGAGCAATAGAGGGCTCACCTGGGCAAGAGCAGAAAAAAAGGCGAAGGCCAGGCATTTGTGGAAAACCCTTGCGGAAGCCCCATGTGCCCTGGGCACTTAAGGTTCAGAGAGAGAGAGAGAGAAATATGATTGTCAGTAATAATAAAAATACCCACTTTTCTGAGTTTCATTTCGCTTCTTTTTTTTTTAACCAAAAACATGTATAGCGCTTATTTATTTTCCATTTTTTAAATCCAGCTATGCTATATGCCTGACCTTGATATATATATATATATATATATATATATAAACGCCCTATTTTCTCGAATGGTTTCTTCAGCTGAAACTGTTTTGTGGCGGTTGGTCCACAGACAGCGAGACGTTAGCGCAATGTCGCGTTCGGATAGCAGCTACCTGGCTGTCGATTGCTTTAAAAGGTAATCCATGCTGCTGGCTGTTACAGTACGTGGTTTGGCGAGTCCCGGGACACATTTGTGGCAGTTCATAAGACTTCAGCCAGATGTAAATCTCGCACAAGGTATGTACAAGTCATAAAGCAGTTGTTATAGTTTTTTTTTAAAATTCAGGATTAAAATTTTAAATCGAAATTAACCCCATATTAATAGAAGCGTTACGTATTTTCTTCAAGAATATTATTATTATTATTATTAAATATGAACAGAAAAATGCTTTGTGCTACTTTCTAACATAAAACAGCTTTATTAACCGTTTCTCCTGCACATATAAAAGTGTTTCAGTTAGTTTACCAATAGTTTTGTGTAATATAAATCACTGAATAAAAAGTGAAAATCTAACCAGTCAACAGCTCAAAATAAGTTGTGATTGGTGTTGAGAGACCTTTGTCAATAGCATTTCATGCACAGTGAAATTCATCCCCTGCTGCTGTTTAAAAAACCTATAACATTTCAAAAGGACCATCTCTACATTGCTAAATGCAGAGATGTTTTAGGCGCCATCCGTAAAATAAATCAACTAGGCCGTGGCAGGTTCATAGAAGCGCCATAAAATGCTAGATTTCTTCCGTCAACGCGCTATCCAGAACATGTTCTCTCGTCGTCTTGGAACCGCATCAGCCATACATCGCGGCAACAAGCCCTCACTCCTAAACCGCACTGTAGCTCGGACAGAGTTAAACTGATACTCACGCACCGCCCTCATAGCCTGGCAGTTAAAAACATACCGTTTCGCAATCTCCATCTCCTCCAAACCGAACCTGATGCACGTGAACTTTTTGGGGAACCCCCATTGGTGGCGTACAGACAGGACAAGAACCTCAGGGACTTTTTAATTCGTAGTCACCTTAAGACAGATGACACTTTTTAATGGTACCAGACGTTGCGGACGCCGTAGATGCAACATTTGTCCGTTTATTATCGAGGCTAGCCAGATCTCCTTCTATAAGTCCACATTATCAGTTCAGGAGGGTTTCACGTGTACTTCACGCAATGTTATTTATGCTATTATGTGCAAACGCTGCGGTTTGAAGTACATAGGGGAGACTGCGTTACGCTGAAGAGATCGATTTCGCCAGCATCTTAATCATATTTCTAAGAGGGCCTGGACACCTGTGGCTAAACATTTTTGCCTTAGCAACCACAGGGGAAAACAGGACATTTCTGTTAGTGCGATCCGCTCTTGTTCTGCTGATGTACGATCTCGGAGGGTCCTAGAACAGCGCCTTATTTTCCAGGCTGGCTGTCCCCACCCAGCTGGAATTAACAATGTCTTCAGCTTTTTGTAAACTTCTTTAGTTTTCCACTCT
This sequence comes from Achatina immaculata, assembly GCA_009760885.1. Lineage (NCBI taxonomy): Eukaryota > Metazoa > Mollusca > Gastropoda > Stylommatophora > Achatinidae > Lissachatina > Lissachatina immaculata. Next base: position 45,986,483 of record CM019720.1, on the reverse strand, counting down.
CCCCCCTCTCTTTTTTTTTTTACTCTCTTTCTCCAAGTTACCCCTTCCTACCGCCACCCTCTTTTCTTCTTTGGCAACATATTGGTGTTTATTGGGTCTTGTCCTATTCACCAGTTTCACATTTTTTTCCCTGCAGGTGTTTATTTTCTTCATTCATTATCTCTCCGCTCCCCCCCCCCCCTCCGGACACCTGTTCCTCTAGCGGCTATCATGTTTCTATTGCCTTTCCCCCCACCCCTTTCTACCACTTGTATCTCTCCACCTATTCTTTACGATTGGCTCTATCGACGTATCCTATGTATGGCCCGTATGGTCCGTGTGCATCTTCTAAGACTAAGACATATATTTCTCTGTTTCCTACTTCTAGAGGAGGCCATATTAAGAAAAGTTCTTCGTCTAGTTTTTTTTTTTTGTTTGTTTGTTGTGCATGTAATCCTCGAAAAAGGCTCACGCCGAAATATCAGACGTTGTATGTTTTTCATTTATACATTCTCATACTTTCTATTCGTTTTTTCTCACTTTACTCACTCCCTCTGCCACTTTGTAAAAGTACACCATACACCTCTATCTACCAGGTTCACGGAAGAAAGGCAGGAATAAAAACAGGAAATGATTCAGCGAAGTTGACGATCCTGGGTACCCGCTACTACTAGTTATAGACTTTGATTCATTCGTCGCTACATCATTAATTTAACAATGTGTGAAGTAGTGAGGTCAAAATTTCATCATCATCATCATCAGGTGCCGTGCCGATTGGCGTTGGCTATTATGCTTCTCCAGAGTACCCGATCCTTCATGCAGGCCATCAGTTCAGTTGGTGATCTCCTCTCACACCATCCTGTCAGACTGTCCAGTATCATTTCTCTTGGTCTTCCTCTTGATCTCTTCCTTCTATTTTTCCTGTTATAATATTTTCAATGCACCCTCTTCTCATTGCATTGCAAAATGGTCAAAATTTACCACATTTAATTAAAGCATTCGACGGCTTGGTTAGCTGAGTGGTTAGATGCTCTGTTTACTAATCCGGTGATACTGGGTTGAAGTCCCACCAGTGGGATTTTTTTTTCTGGTACACACAAAAAAAAGGCCCCAGGCTCTTAAAAATGGGTAACAGAAAAATCTGGGAGGGTAAATGCGTCCAGCGTGATACTGACCACATCACACTTTGATGTGCCGATGGTCATGGAAAATACGGGCCTAACACCGTATCCCCAATGTCTTACAAGATGGCATTGAAATGGGAATTAGTTGCGTAACAAAAATTAATCACAGAAGTCTTTACGTTGTTAGTTGTAGTGTTTTAGTTAACTTAAAATAGCGCGAAGTAAAAGGTAAAAATATTATACACGATATGTATTAGGGGTAGCCAAACCGCGGCTCGCGTTCACATGCGGCTCTCTGACAGTTAATGTGCGGTTCACAAAGACTGATTTCCTTTTTACATCACAATTAATGTATAAGGTAAATAAAACGGTTTTCAGTCATTGTAATTATTTACTGTGTCATCATCATCATCATCAGGTGCCGTGCTGACTGGCGTTGGCTATTATGCTTCTCCAGAGTACCCGATCTTTCATGCAGGCCATCAGTTCAGTTGGTGATCTCCTCTCACACCATCCCGTCAGACTCCAGTATCATTTCTCTTGGTCTTCCTCTTGATCTTCTTCCTTCTATTTTTCCTGTTATAATATTTTCAATGCCCCCTCTTCTCATTGCATGTCCTATGAAAGTACATTGTCTCTCTCTTATCTTTCTGACAAGGTTTTTTGTCTCTCCAGCTCTTCTCCTACATTCTTCATTAGTTATTTTTGCTGTCCAGGGGATTCGCAACATTCTTCTAATAAACCACATTTCTGCTGCTTCCAATGATTTTTGTGCAGACTTGCCTATTGTCCATGATTCATTTCCATATAACAAGATAGGTTCAATATAACATTTTAGGACTCGTTTTCTAACATTCATTGATAACGATGTGTTAGCTAATATGTTTCTCATTCTCTGAAATACAGTCTTTGCTTGGCCTATTCTGTTCCTAATTTCTGTTTTGCATTTCCCATCTGAAGTTATTACTGCTCCAAGGTATTTGAATTTCTGCACCTGCTTTAGAATGGTTCCGTTTAATTTAATACTGCATGCTGGTGGATTCTGTTTCTTAGATATAACCATAGTCTCTGTCTTTGTGATGTTCAAAGTAAGGCCTTTCTGTTCACTTTCTTTGGCGACTTTATCCAAGAGATTTTGCAGGTCTTGTTGGTTCTCAGCTATCAGTACTGTGTCGTCAGCAACCGAAGGTTGTTAATATTGTATCCTCCAATTTTTATGCCTGGTTCTGTGATGATTGTTCTTAGAATTTACTGTGTACAAATGGAAAATCCACTGGAATAAAACGTAAGTTTAATGTTCATGCTGAGTAAATATAATTAAAGAATGTAAATGCAAATTTTAATACTAGTTTTGACTTAGGGAGATTTCAGATCGGCAAGGATTACAGAGGAATTGTGCTGGAGAAACAGTAATCGCACAAGCTGGTACTGACAATCAATAAATATTATTAAGTACATATTTCTTAACATTTATGTAAAATATGTGTAACGAAATGGTTATGTAACAATAAAAATGCGTGCGTTCACGTTTTGCGGTTCTCAAACACATGGGAAGTTAGTCATATGTGGCTCTTATTTTAAACACGTTTGGCCACCCCTGATACGTATTTTATGTAGTATATTTTAAAAGATTGTAAATATGGAGAGAAGAAAAACTCCCTAGTAAATGGAGAGAATCATTACTGACCCCAGTATTAAAAAAAGGCGATAAGAGCAAGTGTAAAACTATAGAGGAATATCCTTACTACAAACAAGCTACAAAATACTATCTATTATACTTTTAAATAGATTAAAACAATACACTGAAAACATACTGAGAGACTATCAAGCAGGTTCTAGGAAGAATATATCAACCGTAGACCAAATATTTTATCTGCGTCAAAGTGCAGAAAAGTACTGGGAATATGCTAAAGAAGTACATAATATCTTCATTGACTTTAAGAAAGCTTATGACGGCATAGATAGGAACAGCTTATGGAAAATTATGAAAGAACTTGAGATGCCTAATAAATTAATCAATCTGACCAGAATATGTTTGGAGGATGCACAAAATATAGTAATATATAAAGGAAGAAAGTCCGAACCATTCTGTATAATAACTCGTTAAAAGAAGGTGATATATTATCTCCATCACTATTCAGCCTAGTACTAGAAAAGGTGTTCAGAAAAGCGAAAGAAGAAAGCAGTACAGAAGAATAAGCTAAAATACTAGGATACGCTGATGACATCGTCCTGGTGGAGGAACTATACAAGAAGTCATCAGTACCTGCATACACCTGAGACATGTTGCAGTAAAAGTGGGCTTGACCATTAACCAAGATAAGACAGAGTATATGAAGATATCAAGAGACCAGAGGTAGAATGGTCCAGATTATATAAATGCCGGAGAGATGATTATTAGGAAAGCAGAAACATACAAATATCTAGGCACAACCTTCAACAGAAGCAACATAGTAAGCGAGGAAATTAAAAGCAGATTACAGGTAGGGAATAAAATATACTTTGCCTTGCAACACCTGTTAAAATCCAAAATCCTGTCCCAAACACCAAACTAATCTACAAAACTATATTAAGACCAGCCGTCATGTATGGATCAGAAACGTGGAGTACAACAAAGAAAGATGAACAACAATTGGAGATTTTGAGAACAATATCCGGAGAAGAATCTTTGGGCCCTTAAAGGATACCAACAGTGGAGAATGGAGAACTAGAAAGAACACTGAACTGAACAGTTTATTTAAATCTCAAAGAATTATAAATGTCTTGAAACTGAACAGACTACTCTGGTTGGGCCATGTAGAAAGAATGGAAGAGAACAAACAAACGAAAAAATATGTATGCACAAAAGATGAGGTAAACACGACCAGGGGATAGATAGAAATGAAAAGACAACATAGAAGAGGATATACAAGAAATTAGTGTCACCAACTGGAGAGAAAAGTTTAGGAATAGAGATAAACAGAGGCGAACTTTATCTGCAGCAATGAGCCTTAATGGCTCGAAAGAAGTAAATATGTTTCAGATATCGGTAGGTTACTTTGAATATTCTTTACTTTATTCAAACAACCAATGTTTTTATAAAAAGAAAAGGCTCTATACGTGACATTTAAATGAGAAAGGATTTTGCGTTAAACTATATTCTGGTCACGTAAGGCGTCTTTAGTTTCCATAACCTTTTATTTTTTTCTTGTTGGGGGAGCAATTACTTCCCATCCTTTGGAAGACTTGTGTCTCTTATTTCTATTAAAAGCTGAGATTGTTTCTCACCCGTTATTAGAGATGGAGATAAGACTGCGTGTCTTTCGTTGCTGATTGGAAGGTGAGGATTCCGCGCTACGTTGTTGAAGTTGGGAGAAGATTTCCAGGCACCGCTCTATGATGTTTTAGTAAGAGAACACAATTTTGTAGGATTAGACATCGAAAAAATCGTAGACAAAGCACTTTAGTGAGACGCGAGAGAAAGAAAAAATCACAAGAGAGATTCCTGCTGAGTCAAGGAAGATTTCACTGCTTTCTTAAAGCGACACTCTTAACACGTGCACCTACTTAATCAAGAAAATTTTATCTGCGTTTTAAATCAATATTCCTAATATATGTGTCTACTTATTCAAGGAGGTTTTCTTTGCGTTTTAAATCGCCTTAAATTCGAACCACGGACTTCCGTAGGACGAGCAGCTGTCTAGCTCTTTCCGTAGTTATCGTCATAGAGATGACGCTTCCGGTTTCTGACTTGATCACTTTTGCCACTTAGGTAACGTTTGGTTTGTTTCATAAAAAAAAAACCACTAGTGTAACGGTTAGATTGTAAACATTTAGTGCGCATGCCCCGTGAGCTTTTTCATCATGGCCGAAAGCGTGGTTAGTAATGAACTGTGTCGAGCGAAAAACGAAGAGAAACATCGAGAAATTTCACTTTTTGGTGATGTAGATGGGGGTATGGACCTGTGACCAGACCACTGTTCTTGAATGTATCCCTAGTAAATCTACACATATTACACGAGTGAAGAAGTAGTTAGAAGGATATTTCAGACATTATTCGTCAGCCGCGCCGAGCTGCACAGCGCGGGCTGTTGTTGCGCAGGCCGACTATTCTTTTGGCGAAAAAGCCTCTCGAGTTCCGTGCGTGGGGAGAAAGGCTTTCGCTCCTTTCCCGGACAGCGAAAGTTAAGGTGTTTCGATGCAGAAGTAAGTGGTTTATCCGTCGAGCAAAGCCTATAAACGGCTAGCCGGCCATGTTCGTGCTAACGGTGTACTACGGTTTTATCGACCGATGGTCTCGAAATTGGCCCATCTCTCACAAAGATTATCGGGTCTGCAGTATGTAATGTGCGTTGGTTGCGGGTGCCGGGCTTTCTTCTCGTTCGTTAGAGCAGACCGCTGCTAGCAAGATTCTTCAGCTGCCGTGCGTGGAATGGGGCTCCTCCCGGCCAGTGAAGAAAGGTGCAAATGGGGTTGCCGCACGGCACCACTGTGGAAAATGTGAAAGAAAAGATAAAGTGAACTAAACAGTAGTCAAATCATGGCACCTCTGGTCTAGAGGTCGGCCATGTCCTAAGTGAACTCATATCGGACGAAATGCCTGAATCGGCTTAACCTACAGGTTAAGACACTGCTGGCGAGATTCTTCGGATGCCTCGCGTGGAGTGAAGCTCCTCCGTGCCAAGGAAGAAAATGCGGAAAAGCAATTAGGGTTGCTGTGTGGCGCCGATGTGAAAAAGGTGATGGAAAGTATAAAGTGAAGCTTAATCAGTATGTCCAGTAGTATCGCGGCGAGAGCTACTCATGTCACGGTACCTCTGCTCTAGAGGTTGGTCACGCCCTAAACACGCCCATACTGGGATAATATGCCTAAACCGGCTAAACCCAGGGGTGGAAGTCACTAGTGGCGAGGATTCGTCCTCCTGGACAAAAGCTCCATCCTGGTCACAACTAGGAAAGGTAGCGGCCACGACCACAAAATGCTGAAGTCGGAGACACTGGACCAAGTCAGTCTAGATAGGCAACCACCTCTCACCCAGCGGGGATGTATGCGTATCCTAATCACGCTGAGGTTTTCCAGTGAGAAAGTCCAACGCTGGACTGAATGGGCAACTACCTCTCACCCGGCAGGGATATACTGATATCCAAAACACGCAGAGGTTTTCCGGTGATAAAGTCCAACTCTAGATTAAACTGGTGCAAAGAAAACCACGGTGGCACGCAATCCCGCTTCTAAGACCCACCAAGAATACAGACTCAAGCCCTGAGATACTCTGAGCCTATTGTGGTCCTTTCGGGGATTTCGTGCGGTCCTTTCGGGTACCACACGGGGGATCACGGGACCTATCGAAGACCTTAGGCGTAAATTCGGTAGGATCACAGTGCGGTCATGGTGGTAGAAGCGAACGAAGAAGAAGGCGTTATTCTACCGATAATACAACATTGAATCACAATACGACGTCAACAGGTAGATCTGCGCGTCTCCGATGGTACGTATTGTACCTCTAGGCCTTTCCGATGGTAAGTTGGACACAGTCATTGTCTAAAAAATGACATTACTTCTTTTTTCCTAAAAAACTCTGCATTTATGAAATCTTCATACATTTAGTTATATTTTGAAACATAATAAGTACACGAAAGTGCATGGAAATGGTGTGATTCATTCAATTTTACAACTATACCCCCTATACATATCAAGACCCCCGCTTTTAATCCGGCACGTAACTGACCGTCAGCGTTTCTTCTTGAGGCACAGGAAGAGCTCCAGGAGAGAACAGCGTACTAATGAACTGAGCTACCTCGCACCTCCAAAAAAAAAAAAAACACAGAAGGTGTTTGGAAGTGAAGTCATTAAGAACTGTTCAGCCGACACGAGAATCGTGACACCATGAAAGAAGCTAGGTCATGACACAGAAATTCCGTAGCTTAGATTCCGTCTCTCTAGTATGTATCAACTTTAGACAAACATACACACGGTCTCCTGCCATATCTGGTGCATACTTGAACAGCAACAAACGAACGAATACTAGGAAGTTTTAGCTGTATTTTATAACAATATTCCTAACACGTGCTAACTTATTCAAAGAAATTTTCTCTGCATTTTAAAGCAATATTTCTACTATTATGTATGCTTTCTTATTCAAGGAAGTTTTCTCTACTTTTTAAAGTAATATTCCTAATATCTGTGTCTTTTATTCAAACTAGAAAGTAGAACTATTTTCTAATAAATCAAGCACATCACGTTCTCAAGTACTCGTACTTTATCGATTCAAGAGCAAAACGTTTTCTTGTGATTTGTGTATTTCGAAGGTAATATTTCATATTCTCTAAAATTTCCCCATCCTCTTATAACCCGCATAAGATTAAATTTTAATAGCAGTGTTTGATATTAGAATGTATCTACTGTAATAAAAATAGTTCCACTTCTCTAGAATCTTTATGCTTCTTAAGAAGAAAATTACCCGAACAGTTAGATTTATCTAAATTTTGAGAGTATAATTCTTTCCTGTCCTCTAATTTCTTATGCTTTATTTTAATTGTAACTTACGCGAAAACCACATTGAAATTATCTGATATTAGAAGTAATATTTTCTGTTCTGTAAGATTTATTAATATTATTACTATTATGAATGACGTTTCATATATTCCATCAGATAAATCGTTACTTTTTAATACTAGTCACATCTGTCTGAATTCATAATCCTTCACCACATTCTCTTATGTTCTTGTTTTTTCATAACCCCCCCTCCCCTCTATTTTCCGCCTCTCCTCCTCCTCCTTTCCTTCTCATATACTTCATAAAAATCCATAGCCATGTTTTCCCGCCCCAGGCTATGTCCGTCCCCCCCCCCCCCCATGACATATTTCCATTAAATATGTGATAACAGTGTGTCCCTGCACTATAATATTAAGCTACATGACCCCACGTGTCTGATGGCTGCTTTTATTATTATTATTATTATCTTTTCTCATTACAGAAGTCGCAAAAATGCGTTTCATGCCCGCTGGTTTAATAACAGCGAACAGGAGAACCGAAGGAAATAAAAATATATAATCTAACTACACTGAGTCAAACAGAACACCAAGAACAGGATTCTCTTATACAGTACTTCCCTGTCTGCTTCGTTGTAACACAGGATGTAACTTTGTATTCACCCACTCCTGCAAGGGCAATAACATACACTGGTTTAGCCGTAAAGGTTAAAAAAAAAACGATTCAATAGCGCCCCCTCTGTGGGTACATTCAGCCCTAGTTTTTGAGTAAGCCAATGAAAATATCATCTCTCGTTAATGTTCATCGGATAAGTACTTCTTATTTTAAATATTCATCAGACTGATTTTGAAGTATGCAGATTCATATCTCCTTTTTCAAATACTCAAATTAAGTAGGTCAGATTGGTACCTCCTTTTAAAATACTTAAATTATGTAGGTCTGAGAGGTACCACTTTTTCAAATACTCAAATTAAGTAGGTCTGTTTGGTCGTCATCATCATCATCAGGTGCCGTGCCGACTGGCGTTGGCTATTATGCTTCTCCAGAGTACCCGATCTTTCATGCAGGCCATCAGTTCAGTTGGTGATCTCCTCTCACACCATCCCGTCAGACTGTCCAGTATCATTTCTCTTGGTCTTCCTCTTGATCTTCTTCCTTCTATTTTTCCTGTTGTTATAATATTTTCAATGCTCCCTCTTCTCATTGCATGTCCTATGAAAGTACATTGTCTCTCTCTTATCTTTTTCACAAGGTTTTTTGTCTCTCCAGCTCTTCTCCTACATTCTTCATTAGTTATTTTTGCTGTCCAGGGGATTCGCAACATTCTTCTAATAAACCACATTTCTGCTGCTTCCAATGATTTTTGTGCAGACTTGCTTATTTTCCATGATTCACTTCCATATAACAAGATAGGTTCAATATAGCATTTTAGGACTCGTTTTCTAACATTCATTGATAAAGATGTGTTAGCTAATATGTTTCTCATTCTCTGAAATGCAGTCTTTGCTTGGCCTATTCTGTTCCTAATTTCTGTTTTGCATTTCCCATCTGAAGTTATTACTGCTCCAAGGTATTTGAATTTCTGCACCTGCTTTAGAATAGTTCCGTTTAATTTAATACTGCATGCTGGTGGATTCTGTTTCTTAGATATAACCATATAGTCTCTGTCTTTTTGATGTTCAAGTAAGGCCTTTCTGTTCACTTTCTTTGGCGACTTTATTCAAGAGATTTTGCAGGTCTTGTTGGTTCTCAGCTATCAGTACTGTGTCGTCACCATACTGAAGGTTGTTAATATTGTATCCTCCAATTTTTATGCCTGGTTCTGTGATTATTGTTCTTAGAATATTCTCGCTGTTCAAGCATAACTATTCTTGGGAGCTACAACAGTGGTTTCCCGTTGCCTTCTGTCGGTTTGTGTACGGACTCTCTGCTAGCCTTTGGACTCCCTGTCCTACCCGCAAGGCAGCGGGAGCGAGAGGTTTTAAGGCGCCTCTGACCCGCCTGGTATTCCTTTCACTGAGCACCTGAGGCACTATATAGGAGTAGTAGAGCCACCTACTACCCCACCTCGCTCTCTGAGTCTACCGCCAGTTGGTCCGCGCCTGCTTATTTGGACAACTCCTTATTCACAGGGATCCTCCATATCTGGAGGACTTTCACCATCCGCCACCTGTGACGCGCTGTTTGGTACCTCCTTACTCAGATTAAGTAGGTCAGATTGGTACTTCCTTTTCAAATGCTCAGATGAAGTAGGCTTATCATTTTCTACAGATACCTATTTTTCAGGCATTTATCAAATAAATAGTCGTATCCTTTTTTTTTCAAAAATTACTCGGTAAGATATCTTTTTTCAAACATTTAAAAGATCTCGTATTCAAATATGTTCAGACAAGTAGAGAATTTTATCCTAAACATGGAGTTTGCTGCAGTAACTCAAATTCGGTTTGGCCGAACAGTTGTTGATGGCATCTGGTATTCGACTGATAACTTCAGAATAATCAATGTTAACTCTCTCAGTCCTGAATTAATTTCCAAAATGTATAAACTAGGAAAAAAAGTAGAAACAGTTTTATTACTTAACGACTACAAAGTAATCTTCTTCTTCTTCTTTTTTGTTCGCTTCTACCACAAAGACCGCTCTGTGATCCTACTGAATAACCTGTGGTCCTCCATAGGTCCCGTGGTCGCCTGTGTGGTGCCCCAAAGAACCACATGAGATCCCCGAGAGGACCACAAGAGGTCCAGAGTATCGCAAGGCTTGAGCCTGTATTCTTGGTGGGTCTCAGAAGCGGGATTGCGTGACACCGTAGTTTTCGTTGCACCAGTTTAGTCTAAAGTTGGACTTTCTCACCTGAAGACTTCGACGTGTTTTGGATATCAATATATCCCCGCTGGGTGAGAGGTGGATCCCACCCAAGCCAGAGCTGGACTTTCTCACATGAAAACCTCGACATGTTTTTAGATACCCGTGTATCACCGCCGGGTGAGAGGTGGTTGCCCATCCAGTCCAGTGTTGGACTATCTCACCGGAAAACCTCAGCGTGATTAGGATACGCATACATCCCCGCTGGGTGAGAGGTGGTTGCCTATCTAGACTGCCCTGGTCCAGTGTCTCCGACTTCAGCATTTTGTGGTCGTAGCCTCTACCCTTCCTATTTGTGGCCAGGATGGAGCTTTTGTCCAGGAGGACGAATCCTCGCCACTAGTGACTTCCACCCCTGGGTTTAGCCGGCTTAGGCATATTATACCAGTATGGGCGTGTTTGGGACGTGACCGACCTCTAGAGCAGAGGTACCGTGACATGCATACCCTTCAAGTTTCACCCCTGGTATGAGCCGGTTTAGGCATATTTCACCAGTATGGGTGTATTTCGGACGTGGCCGGCCTCTAGAGCAGAGGCGCCGTGGTATGTGTAGCTCTCGCAGCGATACTACTGGACATACCGATTAAACTTCACTTTATCCTTTCGCATCGGCGCCGCACAGCAACCCTTACTTCTTTTCCACAGTTTCTTCTTTGACCGGGAGGAGCTTCACTCCACGCGCGGCATCCGAAGTGTCTCGCCAGCAGTGTCTTAACCTCTGGGTTAAGCCGGTTCAGGGATTTCACCCGATATGAGTTCACTTAGGACGTGGCCGATCTCAAGACCAGAGGTACCGTGATTTGACTGTTTTCTTCGCTTATCCTTTCTACCACCTTTTCCGCAGTGGTGCTGTGCGGCAACCCCATTTGCACCTTTCTTCATTGGCCGGGAGGAGCACCGCTCCACGCACGGCAGCTGAAGAATCTCGTCAGCAGCGGTAGATGAGCAACCAAACGTGCCTCTCATCTACCCTAAATGTCTGGTTTTCAGGCGCCAGATATTCGCCTTCGCCTCTTCTACTGTCAGTTTAAACAATTCTGCCACGAGAAGGCCAGGAGGTGGACTTGACTGCCAGAGGCTATTTGAGATTCACGCCGTTCAGGCGCAGAGCGAATTCTCCACCCCACCTCCAGCAATAACAGTCCTTAGAACCACTACCAAGTAATAAAACTGTTCTTACAAGTAATAAAACTGTTCTTACTTTTTTCTAGTTTATACATTTTGGTATCACAGCTTTACTGCAGTGCTTCGTGTTTAGTTGTATATTTATACACTAATTATTGTAAATTAATTTACATGCTCTGTCAGGATAAATTTTGATGAGAAAGATTCATTGCATTCACTACAGCCCCATATATGATCCGTCGTATACCGCAGTATCCGTCCAAGAGTATCGTCCTTTGATGAGAGATTCTGGTAGAAAGAGGGTAGAAGAAAGTTACTCTACAATTTAAAAATGTGGATTGGACGTGGATTTTAAATGTGAATTTTATGTACTAGTTAAAAAAAATTAGTCAGACTTTTCCTAAATAGCGCCCTTAGCATTGATTCGGATAGGTCAATACCGCTGCCAGTGTTGTTTTAGAGTGAACGAACTAATAAGCTCTCTCTCTGTCTCTCTCTCTCTCTCTGATTCAGTCATTTTTCTATCTTTCTCTCTCTTACTGGTTCAGTAATTTTATGATTTATAATTCTCTCTGTCTCTTATTAGTCCAATACTTCTGTAACCAATCTACCTCTCTCTCTCTCTCTCTCTCTCTCTCTCTCTCTCGTGTTCTTATTGGTCCACATATTTTCTAACTTTCTGACGTCTTTCTGTCTCTCTCCTCATTGGTCCAAACATTTTATCACTTCTCTCCCCCTTCCCCCTCTCTTTTTAGTCCAAAACCTTTCTAACTTCTCTCTCTTTCTCTCTCTCTCTCTCTCTCACACACACACACACTCTCTCTCTTACTGGTCCAATAATTTTGTGACTTCTCCTCTCTCTCTTATTTGTCCAAATATTTTGTGATTTCTCTCTTTCTCTCTCTCTCTCTCTCACTGGTCCAAATATTTTGTCAATTCTCCTCTCTCTCTCTCTCTCTCTTATTAGTTCAAAGCTTTTCTGTCTGTCTGTCTGTCTGTCTGTCTGTCTAATTTCTGTTTCTTTAGTAGTTTTTCTGGTTTCAATTGCATAAATGAGGGTGGATGTTACATTTGAATTGGACAGTCTTAACTTGGTTTTTGTGCTTATAACTTTTGAATGCATACAATCTCTTATTTCTCTCAAGTTTCTTGAAGATCGATGCTGCTTTTGCAATTCTAATTCTAACTTCTTTTCTAATGTCACCATCCTAGTCTATGTAGCTGCCGAGATATACAAATTAATTGACTTCTTCAATATCTGTCCCTTCTACGTGTATTTTTCCTTCTTGATTAATGGGAAGTTTCATTATTTTTGTTTTGTCCTTGTAATTTCAAGTCCTATTTTGTAAGCCAGTGAAGACAGGCTATCTGTTTTTTCTTGCATGGAATTCATATTGTTACTGATAAGAGTTATGTCATCAGCAAAATCAACATCTTTTGGTTGGGTCACATGTACTCACCCAATACATGTGTTACCTGTGCAGCATTTTTTCGTTATGAAGTCTATTGTAATTGCAAAAAGTAAAGGAGACAGTATACATCCTTGTTTCACGCCTGTTTCAATCTGGAACCATTCACTCATCCCTTCTTCTGTCTTGACTGCACAAACACATCCATTGTAGAGGTCCTTAATGACGTTGACAATTTTAGATGTATTCCATATAGACTTAAAATTCTCCGCAATGAATCTCTTTATATGTTATCAAATGCCTTTTTAAAATCTATGAAGTTCAGGATTACTGGTGTTTGCTTTTCAAAAGGATCTTCAAGTATTATTATTAGAGTAAGGATCTGGTCGAGACAATTTCTCCCTTTTCGAAATCCTGCTTGTTCTTCTCTCATTACAGTATCTACTATATCTTTAAGTCTGTTCAAAATGACCTTGCAAAATACTTTTGACACAACTGATATTAAGGTTACTCCTCTCCAGTTGTTACAGTCGCTAACGTTGCCTTTTTTTTTTTTTTTGTATTTTAACAATGATTCCTTTTTTCCATTTAGAAGGGACCTTTTCTTCTGTCCAAATCTTATTAGACATTCTCTGTTGTTGTCTCATGCTGTCACTATTGATAGCTTTTAACATGTCGGTTGTTATTTCATCTTCGCCTGTAGATTTGTTTTTAGCCATTAGATTTTCTGCTCTTTCAATTTCATGCAATGTAATTTCATCTAGGTTGACATTTAGTTGTGGAGTTGGTAAGTCGGTTTCAAAGTTTATCAATTCTTTTTGGTGTGGTCGATTAAGTATTTCTTGGAAGTGTTCAGCCCATCTTTGCTTTTGGTCTTTACTGATGTTAATAAGGTTCCAGTTTTGCTAAAGATTGGTCTTTCTTTAGATGTAATAGTACCTGTTAGCCTCTTTTGTATGTTATATAAAGTTTTGCTGTCTCCTGTTTTTGCTGCTTTCTCTGCCATTTTTGCCATATTGTCTATGTATTCTCTTTTATCCCTTCTAGCTTTTTACTTTCTTGTCTATTTTTTTGTATGTTGCTTTCGTCAGATCTTTTCTAAGATCTGTCTTTGTATTCAGCAGTTGCCAATCATTCCACAATATTCTCTCTCTCTCTCTCTCTTACTGGTCCACTAATTTTGTGACTTCTCTCTCTCTCTCTTTCTCTCTCTCTCTCTCTCTCTTATTGGTCCAAATATTTTGTGACTTCTCTCACTCTCTCTCTTTTATTAGTCCAAATATTTTGTGACTTCTTTCTCTCTTTCTCTCTCTCTCTCTCTCTCTCTCTCTCTTATTGGTCCAAATATTTTGTGACTTCTGTCACTCTCTCTCTTTTATTAGTCCAAGTATTTTGTGACTTCTTTCTCTCTCTCCCTCTCATTGGTTCAAATATTTTGTCACTTCTCCCTCCCCCTCTCTTTTATTAGTCCAAAACTTTTCTAATTTCTCTCTCTCTCTCTCTGTCTCTCCCTCTCCCCCTCCCCCTCCTCTCTCTCCCTCTCTCACTCTCTTAGTGGTCCAATAATTTTGTGACTTCTCGCACATACGCATTCTTACTCTACACACACACTGCGTTAAACACCAAAACAAGCAATGGAGAAATCAAAGGAAAGTTTACGAATATGAACATTCTTAAGTTTAAATCCTGTATCACTGTACTTTTCTAGATCCTGATTTTCGTTATTGCTGTGTCAGTAATCCTGTTTACATTATTTGTGTTTCGTATTTCCCTTTGCCCGGAATATCGCATATTACTCAGCTTTTTTTTTTTTTTTTAGGAAACGAATCTTTCTCTATTTAGCACGTATTCATGTGAACGGTTCCTTGAACCGAAACCAGTTTTTCAATTGACTGCCACCTGCATCATCCTCGTGATTCTATTTTGTATTCAACGCTGCTGGGTGCAGATTTCGTGTAACTGAGATTAATGTGCTTGGTGCAAATATTTGCTGCAATAGGAGATTTCTGCTATTGAATATCATTGCATGAAGGATGTGCATGAATGTTTTAACAACGAAAACAGTAATTATACAATGAGTGAATAAGTGATACAACTGTAGGCAAAGTGTTGAAATGTTCAGCACTCATTTCCTTAGTAAATTGCTCTTAAGGTCCGGTGCTGTTATTGCATTCTTTATAACAATGTTCTCAGAGTTTGTTAAGAAAATCTCCTTTCTGTCAGCTAGACAGAGAGCCACTGTGATGATTTCAGCCTCTTCGTTGTACCGCTGGAACATTAGAAAGATCAAATTAAGCCTGTTTCAACATCTTCCATCAGTTTTTTTTTCACCTCTCATATGTGCCTTTTTGTTTTTTTTCTTTTAACCTCTTCAAGTAGTGTCGACAGATTTCCTGGATATGTGAAAATGACTAACAGTAAGTTTAGCTTTCTGATGCACTTCTGTGACTTACTTAACTTTTCTGATAGCCACCGCTAGATGGATATGCTGGGAATGCGTCTCAGTCGAAGCTGATCAACTTCTGCGACAATATCGCCACCGTTGTCAGTCACAGCTACTCACACTTTCTGTTTCACGCTCCAGTCAATCATTAATCTGTTAAGCTCCTCGATAATGTTCACAGCTGTGCTTCAGCCTTGTTGTCTCTCTAACACACAGTTGTGTGTGTATGTGTGTGCAACATTCAGTCTTCTTGTTTCACGCACAGACGTCTTATATACGAGGGGTGACTGATAAGTTCGCGGCCTAAGGTACAAATACTTGAAATACACAGTTGATATTAGGTGCATTTGTAGATCAGGTTAATATAAGATTAAACACCAAGTTTAAAGAAATTAACTACAACCAATTTTTTTTACAGGCTACTGAAGTGGTAAGGGGTCGCAAAAATTGAGAAAATGGATAAAATTTCTCATCGAGCAGTCATTCGCTACCTCTGCATCAAGGGCTTATCATCAAAGGAGATCAATGAGGATATGGTAGAGACTCTAGGGGAGAATGCCCCTTCTTACAGCACAGTGAAGAAATGGGCAGCTCAGTTCAGACATGGAAGGGAGAGTCTGGAAGATGATCCCCGTCCAGGAAGACCAAGAATGGTAACCACCGATGAAACCACCGGCAGAATCCATGACATGATAATGGAGGATCGACGACTAACTGAGCGGTACATTGTTATTGAGTTGGGCATCTCACATGAACGTGTTCATACTATTATTCACAATGATCTTCAATTGACAAAGGTCTCTGCTCGATGGGTCCCAAAACTTCTTGCAGCTGACCACAAACGACAGCGTCTCAACATGTCAAGAGACAGTCTTGGCTATTTTCTGCAGATCCTTAAAAGTTTCTTCAGCAATTTGTGACTAGATGATACCTAGGTTCATCATTTTCAACCAGAAACCAAACAACAGTCAAAGCAATGGAAACATCATGGATCCTCACCTCCAAAGAAAGCAAGGGTGGTTCTGTCTGCAGGCAAAGTGATGGCTTCCATCTTTTGGGATTCAGAAAGTGCGCTTTGGTAGACTATCTTCCAAATGGCAGAACGGTCACTGGGGCCTATTACGCTAATCTTGTGAAGCAACTGCGGGCCAGACTGAAGGAAAAGCGCTGAGGAAAATTGACGAGAGGAGTCATCTTTCATCAAGACAATGCTCCAGTTCACAAATCGGCGGTGGCAATGACTGCCATTCATGAATGCAGTTTCTAGCTTCTTGAACATCCTCCTTATTCCCCAGATTTGGCCCTTTCGGACTATTATCTGTTTACCAAACTAAAAAAGGAGCTCAGTGGTCGCAAATTTGCTTCAGATGATGACGTCATTCATGCTGTAGACCACTTTCTACTGGCACAAGATGCTGACTTTTACAAAGAAAGGATCCTTATGCTACAGGATTACTGAACTAAGTGTATAAACGTGCAAGGGGACTATATTGAGAAATAACCCAAAAAAGATATCCACAGATAATCCGTTGTACCTTATGCCGAGAACTTATCAATCACCACTCGTACCATTCGCTGATCAGAATACGATATTTCACTGTCAAGTAAATCTGAGTTTTCCATGCATGTCTAGATACCTGTACTAATCTCCACTTTTTTTTCACGCTCATCTGTTCTGAGAAAATTCTTTAGTTTCCTCATAAATCTCAGACAACAGTTTTATTGTCACAGTTCGTAAAATGCGTAGTTCATATTTTGGACCAAGGTCTTCTACTACAAAGAATAGCTGGGAATCTTCAGCAATCACGATTAGCAGATTCTTATCTAACAACTGCTCTCTAGCGGTGTTGTCTTAGCATTTGTTCAGCCTGACCAGTGTTGCTGGACTGGTCGGCTTGGATAGGCGCTGCTGCTGGAGACCTGGACTGTTCATAGTGTTGTATCTAAATAACTCTTCACATTCTCCTACGTGTTTCATTATTAAATGTTTCATCAGGTTAAAGATGTCCTTGGTAAATCTGAGTGATTACCTGCATATAAAACTAATGAAAATTTCCCTCTGCTTTTCCATATATTTCCACACAAGACTCATGAGTTTTATAGTAATACACAGAGAATAAAATAAATCCGGGAACTGCATTTTTTAAAAAATGATCCAGTTTACAACAACGGCAGGTTTGTGAGACGATACAAATGTATGTACGTACATCAAAGTTAAGAAATAAAATGACAACACAGTACGGAAACATATGGTCACTGTGATTTAAAATGGTTTATCAGCTAACGCTGACTAAAAAATAAAGTGCTGTAATGGTTATTGTTAGAGGAATGGGGCAGCTGCGAAGTGACACGGCGCGATGACTCTGTTATTTACGTGCCACGATCTGCAAACAAAATTTGCCCGTCATCAGACAACCCGCCCCAACCTGTCTGTGCTGTTGCCCGCTAATAAGTTATCTCGTTTTTGCAACTGGTCTGGTTTCTGTGGTTCCAGGTGGCTACTATTCTGTATCCGGTATCGGATTTCGTTTCTGCCAAGCTTTGTGGGAGATGGTACATAATTACATTTAATTACAACTGACCTAGAACTGGTGTGCCTTTGGCTCCAAGGTGAGATCTCTCTCTCTCTCTCTCTCTCTCAACACAACTATTTTTTTCCTCAAATAAGTGCTAAGTTATCTGCGTAAATGTGTAATTTTTGTTCACATTGATTCTTTAACTTCTCAGCCGTCCAGTTTTCTTTAATTAAAATGCCATTAAAGGTTAACAAATTAACACAATGGTCAGGATATTCGTCTTTAAGAACACCAAAATATATTAATGTAGGACAAGAAACTAGGGCGGGGGGGGGGGGGGTCGCACAACAAAACCTCGCAATAAAAAATACAAGCACTGGCAATGAAATATATAGGAGACATAATGAAGCAGCCACAAAAACGTGCACTGGCATACTTTATATTGGATTTGTATTATCTGAGCTCTCTAAAATCATCAATACACAGCCTCGCCATTTTGAAACATTAACCCTCATCTACAAACAATGCATAAAAAAATTTAACAAAACACGAACATTTAATACACAAGAAAACTTCTAACATTTACAAACGGCTAGAACCGCCACTACAGTATAGAGTCAGATTAGATTACACATTCTTATCACTGATTACACTCAAACACGTCAAAAACTTACACCCAACAGAATTACTCTCAGAGCTACAGAGAAAAAAACATGCAGCCTATTGTTTAACATGGCAACCTTAGCGAAAACAAATACTTTACAAATAAGCCACGCGAATGCAAACTATGTAGAGAAAACAAGCAGGAGATTGAAAAACTATGTGTAATGTAGATGAAAAATGATATCGCAGGCAATAAAACTTCTCACACGTACAACAGAATCAGAAACAAACAGAAACACAGATATATGTCATTCTAAACATAATTTCCAACAAAACAGTAGACATATAAGAGAAGCCAGTGCTTTTGATATCTGATATCTAGTATGTAATTGTAGGAACAAAGCAAAAACATTGTAGAAGAATGTTGAAAACCATGTAATTTGTTGTACAGGCATAAAAGCTTCATCTTTTACATCTGTTAAACAAAAACTATGCAAGGAATAGATGTGACTTTTTTAAAAACTTCAGCTCAAAAAGTTTCTTTTCCTCTGCTTTATTGTGTACTTCAACATTTGTTCTGTGTGTTACCCGGAAAACGTTTAACCTACACTCGATGTCTTGGCCATGTGTCACCGCTACTAGAGCAGCCGTCATTCTTACCTTCAGGGGTGAAATACCAGCAACTGGTGAACTTTGTCCTTAGTGCATCCTCATTAAAACAAAAAAAAATTAGTCAAGAAGGTAATATCCGGTGAATGTGGTGGCCCTGATATTGAACCATTCTTCCTACTCCATCGGTTTGGAAAATTTTCATCAAAGACCGGGCGAACAACCATATCCCCTAATGTGGCGGTGCACTATACTGTTAAAGAACTGCCCTTCCATGAAATTCTTCTAACTGGTCTAAGCATTGCCACAACGTTCATAGTCTGTAAGATATGAGTTTTCAGGGAAGGACTTTACGATCACCTTGTATATCTCTGAACAGAAACTGGGGAAACTGTACACTTGCATACCTTCCCCAGATAACTTAGAATCTAGCCCTTTTCATTCGACTGTCTCTGTCTACAATAAAACCATAGCATGTTCTCTCATGTATGTTCTTTGTATATATCTATACAAAACAAACAGCATTAGCTCCTTTGTATCCATTCCTGGACCAGTTGGAGGACACTTTCACGCACACTAAAGATTCTATAACAAAAGATTGTATGACATGTTTTTCAAAAAGCACAAAGTCTGTACAAGATACGAAAACGTTAACTCCTCTGTGTCTATGGTTAAAACTATGCGACTAACTTTTTTGATATCTCAGTATTGATCCCGGCTTATTTAGCACGTCACGGTAGACCTCTTTTTTCCTTTGTTCACCATGCGTGACTAGTCTTCCAAATAAGGGAGTGACAGGTGTGAGGAAGAATCACGAAGTGAAAAGAATGTGAAAACTACACAGTAACCACACCGGGTAGAAGCTGATGCACGCAGCACATTCGTAGTGGCTGATGGGTAGTTCGAATACACATAGCGCTGCTTTCTACCCTGTCTAGCTGAAGCCAAGGTCGAGTAAACATAGACGCTCCGCTGCGGGACTACACCATTGTTGAACAACAAGATGTATTATTTTGACCAAACACCGTAAAAAATAACATCCTGAAATGCAGATGAAGCCACTGACAGCGATGGTTGGGACATGTGCTCCGGATAGCTGACGACTCACTACCAAAAATAGCACTAAGATGGACACCATATGAGTACAGAAATTAAGGATAGACCAAAGGAGACATGGAGAAGAACAACGGAGAGATGTTAAGCAATAGATGGCTCAATTGGGCAAGAGCGGAAAAAAGGCAAAGGACAGGCTTAGTGAAAAACCCTGGTGAAATTCACTGTAGGATGTTGACTCAGTACGGAAGTGAAAACAGCATGATTCAACAAAAATTCGCAGTCCAGGAAGAGAAATGGTGTCAAAAACAGCCCTGCTGCACAACAATGCACGCCCCTATGCAGCGGACACACATTACAACATCTGTAGTTTGTGTGTCTTTCTCGTCCTCCTTACAGCTGTGATCTTTCATTGTGCGATTATCACGTCTACGGTCCACTCAACCTGGCTGTACAATGATGTGGAAGTTAAGGAAGCGATGTAGACCTGGATTCATGAGCAATCTGCTTCCAATGAATGAAAAAGCTAGTGGAACGATACAAGAAGTACATTTACCTGCAAGGAGAACTATATGGAGAAATGATGTAACTGTTATATTCGTTTAGGTTCATAGATTCAAAATCAGACTCCGGCGTCATTGCATTCAGGTCAACCCCTACATGCTCTACTGCATGTCGCAGCATCCATCCAAATGTATGTTTTGCTAATAGTTCCCTTCAAGTGTTCATTCTTTACTATGCATTTTCTGCCACACAATTCATATTTCCTGCCAGCACCCTTAATTTGTCATAGCTCTAGCAATCGCTTCACAGTTAACATTGTTCTTTCATTCCCGCTCTTCATTTTCACACGGTCTTTCCAATACGGCTTTATCAATGTCGCCATTGTCCATTCTCAGCCTGCCATTTATTTTAGCCTGTCCAGCAAGTCTATCTGCCACGTCATTGCTATGTACACATAGCTATGTCCACATGCCATGGACAATAAAGCCACGTTAGGCCCCTCACAGTTGACTAGCTTAACATATGAACCAATTCTTTTCGAAGCAGTTTTTTCCTCACTCTTACAAAACATGCTCTGTGAATCCGTCACAGTGACGCCATGAACTACATCATGAGTGACTAGCCACTCCATTGCCACCAACACAGCCTTAATTTCCACTCGCACGCTGGATGTGCTGACTTCAGAGGGTCTTGAATCTCTTCCATTGCGGATGACAACAAAAACCTCCAACCATTTCTGTTTTTCCGAGACAGTAGGCCATCTGTATATATTACCATGTCGGAAGACCCTCAGTGATGTTGGATGAGATCTTGAACCCAAAGGTCAACTGCCCCCTTTGCCCAGTCTCTACATTCACGGCCCTCCTGTATAACAACCTTTCTTAGCTGAAGTCGGTCCTGTACCCGCAAATAATAATCACATTTAGGCGCCTCTTCTAGATCGCACACTAACGTTATTGCTATACTCATTTGATTTTTTCAGTTACCAGTGTTAAGTGATATGTCGCATTTAATTTTTTAGATAAAAGGGATGGAGACTGCAGTAAAACCGGTTCAAATAATAAAGATAAACAGAGGTGTATGGTGCAGTTTTACAAAGCGGAAGAGAGAATGAGTCAAATGAGAAAAAACGAATAGAGTGTATGAGAGTAAGATGAGAATGTATAAATGAAAAACATATAATATCCAATATTTCGGCGTGAGCCTTTTTCGAGGATTACATACACAAAAAAGACGACATATAACGTATCTTAATGGCGTCCTCCTAAATAGGAAACAACACAAGAATGTGTATCCCTTTGACTAGACATAGAGAACACAGGGGACCACAAAGGAAACCAGAAGAAGCCACTAGGAAATAGGAGCCGGGGAAAAGGAGAGACCGAAGGACAATAGACACTTGTGTCGCAGGTGTAGGGGGAGGGGGAGGAGAAGAGAGGAGGAGGAGAAGAATGGGAAGCGGAAAGATAATGAAAGAAGAACTAGGAACGAACAGAAGATGCCATAAACACACGTAGCACACTAGATATGCAAATCATAGTGGGGCGAGGGAAGCAGGGAGATAATAAAACTGGTGAATAGGACCAGGTCTGGAGGGCAATAAACACATTTAAGCCGCCAGAGAAGGTGGCGGTGGGAAGCTAGGAGAAAGAAACAGGAGAGTATAAATAGCAGGAAAAAAATGGAAAACTAAAGAAGTTAAAGGAAGCTGAAAACATTGTTAATTCCAGCTGGGTGGAAACAGCCAGCCTGGAAAATAAGCATCCTCAGTACACAAACGTCGTGACGTCCATGATCAAGCCCACAAAATGCTAGATTTCTTCCGCCAGCGCAGTTATCCAGAACATTTTCTCTCGTCATCTTGGAACCACATCGGCTATATATCGCGGCAACAAGCCCTCACTCCTAAACTGCACTGCAGCTCGGACAGAGTTAAACTGGTAATTACGCACCACCCTCATAGTTTGGCAGTTAAGAACATACTGTTTCGCCATCTCCACCTCCTCCAGACAGAGCCTGATACACGTGAACTCTTTGAAGGAACCCCTATTGGTAGCCTACAGACGGGACAAGAACCTCAGGGACCTTTTAGCTCGTAGTCGCTTTAAGACAGTTGACACTTGTTATGGTACCAGACGTTGCGAACATCGAAGATGCAACACTTGCCCATTTGATGTCGAGGCTAGCCAGATCTCCCTCCCTAAGTCCACGTTATCAGTTCAGAAGGGCTTCACCTGCACTTCGCACAATGTTATTTATGCTATTATGTGCAAACGTTGTGGTATGAAGCATATAGGAGAGACCGGTTTACGCGTAGGAAATCGTTTTCGCCAACATCTTAACGACATTTCTAAGAGGGCTTGGACACCTGTGGCTAAACAATTTTTGCCTTAGCAACCACAGGGGAAAGCAGGACATTTCTGTCAGTGCGATCCGCTCTTGTTCTGCTGATGTACGATCACGGATGGTCCTAGAATAACGCCTTATTTTCAGGTGGCTTCTCCACCCAGCTGGAATTAACAGTGTCCTCAACTTCCATTAAATTCTTAGTCTTCCATTTTTTTCCTGCTATTTATACTCTCCTGTTTCTTTCTCCTAGCTTCCCACCGCCACCTTCTCTGGCGGCTTAAATGTGTTTATTGCCCTCCAGACCTGGTCCTATTCACCAGTTTTATTATCTCCCTGCTTCCCTCGCCCCACTATGATTTGCGTCTCTAGAGTGCTACTTGTGTTTATGACATCTTCTGTTCGTTCCTAGTTCTTCTTTCATTATCTCTCCACTTCCCCTTCTTCTCCCCTTCCTCTCCTCCTCCCCCCCCCAACACCTGCGATACAAGTGTCTATTGTCCTTCGGTCTCTCCTTTTCCCCGGCTCCTATTTCCTTTCGGCTTGTTCTGGTTTCCTTTGTGGTCCCCTGTGTTCTCTATGTCTAGTCAAAGGGACACACATTCTTGTGTTGTTTCCTACTCAAGAGGACACCATTAAGATAAGTTATATGTCATATTGTTTGTGTATGTAATCCTCGAGAAAGGCTCACGCCGAAATATTGGATGTTGTATGTTTTTCATTTATACATTCTCATCTTACTCTCATACTTTCTATTCGTTTTTTTTTTCTCATTTTACACACACACACACACACACACACACACACACACACACACACACACACATTCTCTCTCTCTCCTCTCTTTCTCTCTTCCGCTTTGTTAAACTGCACCATACACCTCTTTTTACCTTTAATTCTTTATTCTCCCTCACTTCTACATCTCGCCTTTAATGGAATACCTAAAAAGCCACGACGATGTAATTTGTTTTCATCAACACTCACCTCAGAATCTTGTAAATACACTAGTTCACCCCATTTTCCAAGAAAAACTTTCATAAGCACTTGCATTACTCTGTTTACCATACCAACAGACACGTCTATAACTATGAAAAATCTGGTGATGTCTTATAAAAAAATTGTTGGAAGCAAATTTTTATGAAAGAAAAAAAAATTACGAGAGATTTCTGTGGACACGAGCACCATAGAGTTAAAAAAAAAGTTTGCATGGTGTTCTTACTTTACATAATCTAGATTCAAACAGCAGCCGCGCCGACAGTGACCTTGCAGAACAAATAAGAGAAGGCAGTGCAAACAGAAATGGTATTCCTTCATGCCATCTCGTTTGTATTTACGACATTCGCGAGACAAATATCGATAGAAAGCATTGCAAAATCACGAGGAGCAAATGAGTGCGTGTGAGCATTGTCGTTTCCATGACAACGGATCAACACTTTACCTTAAAATGTCGGCTGGTTGCTAGGATGCACGTTTCCCATTATTAAGGGTGGATGGTTGTTGAAGTTGTTCATTGCTACCATAATTTGCGCAACATGGATCAGATTTCATTTACTGCATTCAGTGTTTCCACAATCATTAAATTTCCCCATGGCCCTTTCTTTCTTGTTGTCAATGCTGTCTAACGGGTGCTGTCATGCAGAAAGCCTCCATATGCAAATAAAGTCGTCAAATTTATTGTCCTGAAATATTTATAAGCCAGTCTTTTTTCTCTCTCTCTCTCTCTCTCTCTTTCTCTCTCTCTCTCTCTCTCTCGCTCTCTTTTTGGTAGCAAAATCGTAACCACATGCATATTCACTAAAAGCTTGTCCCTTTTATCGCTGTTGGAAAATCAAAAGAATCGCGCACAGATTTGTTTCGCGTGATTTATAAATTTCGCTTTCATGAAATCCTATCTTGCCATGAAACGTGCCCTGCTGTGTAGAGTGAGAGGCGAGGGAAACTCTCTATTGTTGACTAGTTTTATTTTCTGTGATTTAACATCATTTTACTCATTTTAATTTAGTAGTCACTGTCGTCGTTATCATAATCATCATCACCATGTGTGATCTCCTCAAGAAAGTTAACTATACTGGATCTCATAACTATCTTTGATACTGACTTTCAGTGCGCATTTGACCAATCCGATTCCTGCCAATCGCGTGATGACCGCCCGGCCATTAAAATCGGTGACACATTTTTGATGCTTTTATCCAGCAGTCTGTCCATTAAAACAAAGATGATATTTGTAAAATGTTACATCTATTCTGTTTTACTGTATGGAGCTGAAACCTGGACTCTAAGCGAAAAGTCAGAGATTTGTGCTGCAGAAATGTGGATCTACAGAAAAGTAAGTCATATACCATGGAGAATGAAAAGACCAAATGCACATATTTTAGAACAGCTCCAAGTGCAACGTGAACTTCTCAAAGAAATAATGATAAAGAAAACAAAATACTTTGGCCATATCATAGGACATAACAATATGCTGAAGACCATGCTAGAAGGAAAGGTGGAAGGAAAAAGAGCGAGAAGTAGATAGAGATATAGATGGGAAGATAACATATGAGAACATACGAGAATGGACAGGGCACAGCTTTAATGAGTGCAACGTCAAGACGAGGGAGAGAATAAAACTGGGGATTCATTACGACCAACCTTCCTACTGAAGACGGAATAATGATGACGATGGTGATGATGAGTTTTGTTATTTTTTGTCTAATTCTTTCTCTCTCTCTCTCACTCTCTCTCTCTCTCTCTCTCTCCCATGATTGACAACCACTTCAGCTGGAATCATCATGTAGACAATCTAACCGAACTCAATGCACACAAAAATTTACCAATATACTAACATTCAAAATTTTCTTGACATCATCATCATCATCATCATCGCTTTTCGCTCCCTTGAGAGCATAGGCCACGGATAAAGTCTCTTCAGTCATCTTTGTTCTTGGAATTATTCTCTGCTTCCTAGCATGTGTATCCCTTGTCTCTGAGCACTGTCATAATTTCTCTTTTCAAAGTAAGTCTAGGTCTTCTTCGTTTTATATCATTTTCTTGACATTTCTGCCTAGCACCAGAAAAAATACTATATATCACAGATACAAACACACTTGGACTACTGCTCCACAGTCTGGGATGGTTGTTCCATGTCAAACATGAAAAGATTTTACTCACTTCAAAAACGAACAGTAAAGCTTGTAGATGACAAACATACAGCACGTATTACAAATAAGGACAAACATCCTGATATCCTACCCCTCGAAAAGATATTTCTTTTCAACAAAACCAAGTTAATTCATAAAATTCTATCGCACAATGCTCCACTCTGTCTGTGATCACTGTTCAAATCCAACCCAAAACACAATCAACTCTTAAGCATTTGTATTCTCCCAAAACCAAGGCTTGACATGTTTATAAAAAGCTTCTCTTACTCAGCCTATGGAATGCCCTACCAACTCATGTAAAACTTATAAGTAATATTCGTTCTTATAACTTCAAACTTTGTCAATATCTATTTCATATGGACTATATGACACCCTAAGCATAGTCTAAAGTAGTTTAAAGTATAGCTTGATTGTTGTAATTTTAAAATACTTCTTATTTTGTATCTTATATCCATCCCGTGCCGTTAAACGTCACATAGGGCTCGCAAAGTAGTTCGCCAATTTTTCCTGTCTTCGGCGAGTCTTTCACCCCATCAAAGGATTTTATGCCTGTTAATTTGGCCTCTCGTAACAATGTCCTCTTCAGAGTTTCACGCGGTCTGCCTCTTTTTCTTTGGCCTGTTGTGTTCTATTTGATAGCTTGTTTTGGGATTCTCTCATCATTTCTTCTCATCAAGTGACCAACATATGACCATCTCCTTTTCCTGATCACCCATGAGACTGGTTGTTGTTCAGTCATCTGTCTTATCTCTGCATTGTTCTTGAATTCGTTCCACTTGATGCCGAGTATTTTCCTTATGCGTTTGTTTTCAAAAGAGTCTAATTTCTTTTCTATTTCTTTAGTTGTTTTCCAGCTTTCGCATGCATAAATGAGGGCGGATATTACATTTGAATTGAATAGTCTTAACTTGGTTTTTGTGCTTATAACTTTTGAATTCCATATGTTCTCAAGATTCTTGAAGATTGATGCTGCTTTTACAATTCTGATCCTAACTTCCTTTCTAGTGTCACCATCCTGGTCTATGTAGCTGCCAAGGTATGCAAATTTTAATACTGCTTTTATATAAATTTGTTAGTTTTGAATTAATGTAAGAATGCAAATTTATTTCATGCCACTGCATAAATCAAAGCGTGGAGTGTGTGGACAAGAGATAAGTTTATTTTTTATGTAGTCATTTAATTGTGTCGTCACGATTATTACGCTCATTAACAAATGCTGAATGACTGACTGAACGAAAGCTGTATGATGAAGGGAAGAATATTGGACGGGCATGCGTGCCCAATTCTGAACCCCATGAAAATAAAGTATGTTCATTCGCTCTCTCTCCATCTCTCTCTCTCTCTCTCTCTCCTCTCTCTCTCTCTCTCTCTCTCTTCCCTGCCTACACCTAATAGTTTAAATTAGAGTCTCAGATGTATCCAATGCATTCCATATCTAAATCAATCCTTTTATTTTTAGAATTACATAAAATACTTTAGGAAATATTTCTACTAACTCTACAGTCACATGAAGTTATGCTGTTTTCCTTCTTTCAAGTCACAATATTAAAATTCATTCTTTCTTGGCTAACAACAGTATTTTCTTTTTAAATTACATTTCCATGATAACCTCTCGGGCCGAAAAGTGGGCTCCACGGGACCCTTCTTCTTCCTCTTCATCGTTCGCTTCTACCACCAAGACCGCCCTGTGATCCTACTGAATTTACGCCTGTGGTCCTCGTTAAGTCCATTGGTCCCCCAAAGGACCACACGAGATCCCCGAGAGGACCACAGGAGGTTCAGAGTATCTCAGGGCTTGAGCCTGTATTCTTGGTGGGTCTCAGAAGCGGGATTGCGTGACACCGTGGTTTTCGTTGCACCAGTTTAATCTAGAGTTGGACTTTCTCACCGGACGACCTTGACGTGTTTAGAATATCAGCATATACCCTCCGGGTGAGAGGTGGTAGCCCACCCAGGCCAGAGTTGGACTTTTCTTACATGAAAACCTCGACGTGTTTTGAGATACCCGTGTATCACCACCGGGTGAGAGGTGGTTGCCCATCTAGTCCAGTGTTGGACTTTCTCACCGGAAAACCTCAGCGTGATTAGGATATGCATACAATCCCGCCGGGTGAGAGGTGGTTGCCTATCTAGACTTCCCTGGTCCAGTGTCTCCGACTTCAGCATTTTTTGGTCGTGGCCGCTACCTTTCCTAGTTGTGACCAGGACGGAGCTTTTGTCCAGGAGGACGAATCCTCGCCACTAGTGACTTCCACCTCTGGGTTTACCCGGTTTAGGCATATTATCCCAGTATGGGCGTGTTTTGGACGTGACCGACCTCTAGAGCAGAGGTACCACAACATGCATACCCTTCAAGTTTCACCCCTGGTATGAGTCGGTTTACGCATATTTCACCAGTGTGGGTGTATATCTGGCGTGACCGACCTCTAGAGTAGAGGTGGTGTGATATGCCTGGCCATCAAGTTTCACCCCTGGTTTGTGCCGGTTTAGGCATATTTCACCAGTGTAGGTGTATTTTGGACGTGGCCGGCCTCAAGAGCAGAGGCGCCGTGGTATGTGTAGCTCTCGCAGCGATACTACTGGACATATCGATTAAATTTCGCTTTATCCTTTCATATCGGCACCGCATAGCAACCTTTATTTCTTTTCCGCATTTACTTCCTTGACCGGGAGGAGCTTCACTCCACGCGCGTCATTCGAAGAGTCTCGTCAGCAGTGTCTTAACCTGTAGGTTAAGCCGGTTCATGCATTTCACCCGATATGACTGCACTCAGGACGTGGCCGACCTCAAGACCAGTGGTGCCGTAATTTGACTGTTTGCTTCGCTTTATCCTTTCTACCACCTTTTCCGCAGTGGTACCGCGCGGCAACCCCATTTGCACCTTTCTTCATTGGCCGGGAGGAGCACCGCTCCACGCACGGCAGCTGAAGAATCTCGCCAGCAGCGGTAGATGAGCTACCAAACGTGCCACTCATCTACCCTAAATGTCTGGTTTTCAGGCGCCAAATATTCGCCTTCGCCCCTTCTCCTGTCAGTTTAAACAGTTCTGCCACGGGAAGGCCAGGAGCTGGACTTGACTGCCAGAGGCTGTTTGAGACGCACGCCGTTGGAGTGGAGATCGAATTCTCCACCCCAGCTCCGGCAATAACAGTCCTTAGAACCTCCACGGGACCCAAACTGGACACGCATGGTTTACAATATATTAGCATGGCAGTACGTCATGGACAAGGAATGGAAAAACTAATTATGTCAGTCCGTAAGAATAATGAAGAGCAAAACCTGTATCTTAATGTGAAGAAAACTAAATTGATGACAACTGACAAAACAAACAAGGCAGCTGAAATATGTATCAATGAGAAAAAAATTGGAAGAAGTAGAGAGTTTTGAATATCCTGGACCACTACTAGCTAATAATGGAGATACAATGAGGGAAATTAAAAGGAGAACATCTATCGCTCTTCCGAAAGTAAAACAACTAAAGAATCTGTGGAGAGGAACAGACAGAACTATAAAAATAAGATTTTTAAGGGCATTCATCTTTCCCATCGCAACATATGCCTGCGAGACCTGGACACTCAACAAAATAGCTGAGAAACACATAAATGTCTTTGAATGTAAATGCTACAGAAGAGTTCTCCAAATATCGTGGACACAAAAAAGAACAAATATATCACTACTACAAGAACTTAATATTGAAGAAGGTTGGCTAGTAAAGAGGATTAAACAGAGAAAGTTAAATATTTTTGACACATTAAACATCATGATAATCTAGAGAAGACCGTCTTGGAAGGGTACATATTGGGAAAAAGAAAGAGAGGAAGACCAAGGCGAAAATGGCTACAAGACATCGTTGATAATCTGCAAATGGATGCATCAGCAGCAGGCCATCTTGCTTACAACCGAGAGGCATACAAGAGAGCTGTTAGGGAGGCAAAGTTCCGCAACCGAAATGCAAAACTGACTGACTGTACGTCATGTTGATGTGATAAAAATATTCAGATTATGTTACCAGTTTTTAAAAAAAAATACATTGTTTCTTTTAATTTTGTTTTTCAATTTTAAATACGTGAAATACACATTGTATTTGTGTTTATTTAGTTTGGCTATCAAATGTTTATATTTATGTTGTTTATTTAATAAATGCGGGTATTAACTTCTATCTCGTATTACATTGTAGCCAGATTTTAGATTTGAAGATCATTTTACACAAACGTCATGAAGATTCTTTGATAAGAAAAGAGCAGGATCGAGTTGCCACAGCATTGCCACACTTTTTAATAATGGTGTTCATAATGTTTCATTGCTGTATGCGATTGAATATGCTCTAAATGTTATTGTGGGCGGTTTGCGCATGGGACGAGGGGTGTACAACCTTGACCGAAACGTAATCGTCCACGTGACTTGGTAGTGGTTCCAGCATTCTTGCACATTTTCGTATCGGGGCATGGCCGGGTGATGTCGTGTTGTCGCTGTGCTTATGGATTGTGCTGTAATTTCCTGCATAATATTATTATGATACAGGACGTGGGATCGTTTGGTTACTTTCTGCCCTGCATACCTCATTGTAGTGTAGACTGTGTAGTGTAAATTAAACTGTGATATAGAATAAGAGTCATTACGTGTAGTAATATAAATTGTGTTTATAATTGTGAGTATTATGCATATTGGATTTGTAACATGCATAATTTATACAATCAATGCTATTCGTGCATATTGACTATGTGTTGCTTCAGTATAGATTATATTAATGTATGTCATGGGCAGCTATGGCTGCGTAGTTCAAAATGCAGTTGCACACATATTCGAAAGGAGGCGACATTTAAGGGCTCAATTTCAGAATATTAGGTCCACAGAGTTCATAATATTGTAGAATTGAGAAGTTTCATTATTACATGTTATAATGCGTGAATTGTTTTTTGCATTTTCAATGATCTGTTCATCTACTGCTTTTCCATTATTAATTAATAATGTCTTGATGTCATGTCGATTGTCAGTGCAAGTTTGAATATTGTCGTGGTTAATTATGAGTTAAAATTGGGCGTATTAGTGATTCAAACTTAGTGATTTTTATTCCATGCCATGTGTATTGTTGTATTGAAATGTCAGATGATTGTGCAGAATTTAATCACTATTGGCATACAATAGACCAAGGAACGGGGAACCTGTCAGGTAGCTCGTTACAGTATGATAATAATAATAATAACAATAATAATAATAATAATGCCATGTCAATAGACGTAGGCGGTCACCTCTCCATCTCACTCGATCCATCGTGTCTCGAATCAAGTCGATTGCTGTTTTCCCGCTAAACCACGCAGTCATGCCATCTAGGTCTGTCTGTATTCTTCCGTTCTCTCTGTCTTGTGCCATTTATCTTTCCAGTCATGGCCAGTTTTTCGAGTCCTTCGCGTCCGCTGATGTGTCTGAGAAACTTTGTCTTTTCCTTTTGTGCAGCACTAGTAATAATAATAATAATAATAATAATGAAACCTTTTGTATATGATGCATGTAAATTTTTCGAAGCCATACGTCGATTTCGATTGCTGCTAAGTCACAGACTCATTTTTTCTCCCACCAAGTAAATGTTTTGCGAACTATCAGTTCTCAATACTAGCAGTGATTTTCAGTGTACATGCTTTTTGTATTATTTTCTTCGCAAAGATCGAAGATACGGCAACAACAAAAAAAATTACATTTACAGTGTTTTTACATTTGAAAATTTTATATTTACAATGAAAATAGTTTACAGCAGAGTTTTCCACAGTGGACGATAACCTCCTTTATGGGCATTGGAAAAGACCGGGGGGGGGACAGTGAAAGAAAAAAGAGTAAGTGGGAGGAGATAGGCGGTAGAAGAAAAGGGGACAATAGAGGAGGGGGGGGGGGAGTTGACGGAAAATAAAGTAGTAGACGGGGGCAGTGATACCTTCCCTCTTAGCACTTTCCAACCTGATATTGAGAAACTTGTGTCCCTACATGAAACTCACCCATTACATTAAAAAGTTGAGAAAATAGTGCAGTAAGTGAGTTATACGAGTAAATGTATTGTTAAATAAACGGGTTTGCTGGCTGAAGTGTTTAGTTGTGTAGTGCTGGCCTAGTTTAGCAGGCCATTGTACGTTGAGGATGTGGTCTAGGAGAAAAGGGAGCCCAAACCAGGGAGACACTGGTTTACACGCATATTAAGCTTAATGAAGTAAAAATAGTCAGTTCAGGTTTTCTTGTAGCCTCCGCTGTGCCCAGTAGTAAGAATATATGTAGGCTGTGCCCAGTAGTAAGAATATATGTAGGCTGTACCCAGTAAGAATATATGTAGGCTGTGCCCAATAGTAAGAGTGTATGTAGGTGTGGCAGGAGGTGAGTATGGAGGGATCTGGTATGTGTATGTATGTAGATTGTTTCGCTAAATTTCCCAGACTCAACCTTATACAGAGATGCTAACTTTCAGATAAAAGATATCAGAAACATGAAACGACGTTTTCGTTGGTAATAGTCATTCAAGATGAGCTATTTTATTGACTTTTTTACAAAAAATTAGGATGCAAATTCTAGAATTGTTGATCTCAATAGATGGTAAAATTTAATCGGGCGAAAGTGACAATTCGAGAAGAAAAGTATATTTTCATTTTATCCCGAATCATTTTTTTACGTTTTCTATAGGGTCACTATCTTACCTTCCATGTTGCTGTTAATGACACTTAAAAAAACAGCTGAGAAGCACATAAATGTCTTTGAATGTAAATACTACAGAAAAGTTCTTCAAATATCATGGACACAAAAAAGAACAAATTTATTCATACTGCAGGAGCTTAATATTGAAGAAGGTTGGCTTGTAAAGAGGATTAATTAAACAGAGAAAACTTAAATATTTTGGACACATTAAACGTCATGAGAATTTAGATAAGACCCTCTTGGAAGGATGCATACTGGGAAAAAAAGAAAGAGGAAGATTAAGGCGAAGATGGCTGTAAGACATCGTTGATAATCTGCAAATGGATGCATCAGCAGCAGGGCATCTTGCTTACAATTAACAGGCCTACAGGAGAGCTGTTAGGGAGGCAAAATTCCGCAAGGTTCATGCAGATGACTGACTGATGGGGGTCACTGCAACAAAACTAAGAATACCTGCAAAGTGTATAAATGGCGGGAGGAACTTTACTTCTGTCTGAAATATCACATTTCTGTCATTTTACTAAGGTTGTCCCTGTCATTTTATACCCCCTTAGAGCGTCAGAAGTTTAATAGTGACAAAGCATTTTTTTAAGCACAATAAAGTTTACCCTCCATTCACCCACCCTTCATCCCCCTTCCCCACATCTCTATCCTCTCTCCTACACGGATAGCGTTACCCAGTACTTCCTAGCGCTGTGCGCTCTTTATTTCACACGTTGTCGGCTTCGAACCACTAATAAGTAACCATATTCTTCAATCTGGGTATCGGCGGTTTCGACATGTATCGAGGATTCAAGTCGTCGTTACCGGCAACTTGCCACGATTCGCGGGTTAATTGCAAGCCGTGCGTGATGCAGTATCGACCGTGGACAGCTGCATTCGGTTAAAAAAAAATCTGAAGTGGAATTACCAGCTTCAGCAGAATCGATACTTTAATTGACTGTAATTATTACTAACAGTGTCAGAAAGTAGACCAAAACTTTTGGTCTTAGAGTTTTGTTTCTAAGAAAATTTTTGGATATCTGTGTGATCAGATTTAAACTATGGAACAAAATGTGTATTTTATTAAATTAAAAACTCTCACACATTTCGAGTGTCTTACATGATACTCGCATAGATGAGTTACGCGGACTCCCTTAAGATCTCTCTCGGATCTAAAGATTAGGAATCGGTGACCTAGAACGTTCTCCAGACTTGCTGTGTCTTTTCGTGTTTTCTCCTGCTTGCTAAGTAGAGGCACAGCGTTAAGATTAGAAACAATGAGCAGTATCATTTTTTTTGGTGGTGTATTATTATCTTTGGTGTATTAAGAGCTCCACTCTTTCCATCCAGACCCGTCCTAGGACTGTCATTTGCAGGATTTCTCTACCTTCTTCTGCTAGAAGTGAATGTGAGGACGGATAGATAGATAGATAGATAGATAGATAGATAGATAGATAGATAGATAGATAGATAGATAGATAGATAGATAGATAGATAGATAGATAGATAGATAGATAGATAGATAGATAGATAGATAGATAGATAGATAGATAGATAGATAGATAGATAGATAGATAGATAGATAGATAGATAGATAGATAGATAGATAGATAGATAGATAGATAGATAGATAGATAGATAGATAGATAGATAGATAGATAGATAGATAGATAGATAGATAGATAGATAGATAGATAGATAGATAGATAGATAGATAGAGGAGAGTGGATTACTTGTGATGGAGAGTAAATACAGCGACATTCAACTTATAATTTAGATCCTTTCGTGAATGTGATTGAATCGATCGAGAGCAACACCGTTTCTAGGACCTTGGGGGTTCATTCCTCACCGCCCTCGGCGTCCAATCGATGATGATTCTCGCTCATGCTACGGAGTATATGCGCACCATACGATGAGCTACTCCTTCCAGTGAAGAGATCAGAACGCCTGTGGGCATGCCTTGAGCGCGATGGTGATGGTGATATTTTAACATTTCTAATGAAAAAAAAAATGTATGAAATGTGGTCTGGAAAATTATTCATGGCGCTGTGTCATTGAGCCTATTTAGGAAAAACAATGATTTATGGACGGAGGAAAGCGTCCATGTACATCAGTTATTTTGGTCAACTCTCTTCTGAGCAAGGCAGCCTGGTTAGCCGAGTGGTTAGGCGCGTTCGGTTTGCTTGCTAATCCGGCGGTGCCTGGTTCAGTCCCACAGAAGTGGGATTTTTTTTTCTGGTGCACACCACAAAGGCCCCGGGGTTGACCCAGCCTCTAAAAATGGGCACCAGAGAAATCTGGAAAGGTAAAACGGCCATGTGTGATACTGACCACATCACACTTTCATGTGCCGAAGATACGGGCCTAACAGCGAATTCCCAAATATGGCTTAATGGGACGGAAACGGGAAATTTACCTTTACCTTTTACCTCTTCTGAGCAAAGACTCCCGAGTCCAGTTCCTACCAAACTGATGAGCTTTTTTTCCTGAGTAAATGGCTTAATATTTCATGAGTCATTTTTTTTCCTAAATCATTTTATATTATTTGTATCGTACGAATTTTATGATTTTTTGGACATTTTTTTCAACCAATCATTATTTCCTTAATTAGTTCCTTAAAGGATGTTTATCCTCACTTGACCACATGAGTCCTCAGATTCTGACCACTCCTTATAAAGTGCAGCACATTGCATTATTACAACAAGAGTTTTTAGGTAACACTTTATGGAACTAATTATATAAATATACCCAAAGTCACTGCAGTAAAGTTATGATTACAAGTAACTAGTCTTTAGAAAAGAGAGGTGAGAGCATCTTTGTTGTAAACTTTAAACAACAGAGGTGAGAGAATCTTTGTTCTAAACTTTAAACAACAGAGTTCACGAGCATCTTTGTTCTAAACTTTAAACAACAGAGTTCACGAGCATCTTTGTTCTAAACTTTAAACAACAGAGTTCACGAGCATCTTTGTTCTAAACTTTAAACAACAGAGTTCACGAGCATCTTTGTTCTAAACTTTAAACAACAGAGTTCACGAGCATCTTTGTTCTAAACTTTAAACAACAGAGGTGAGAGAATCTTTGTTCTAGACTTTTAAAAACAGAGGCGAGAGCATATTTGTTTATTAACAGAGCACTTAATTGTGACGTTTCGACTCACGTCCTTTCCATCTACTAGCTCAGCCACCAACTGTGCTCCTATCGATTGCATAACTTTCACATACAGCGCACAAACCTTTGTGAATGTTCACCAGTTTCTTTCTCCGTAGCCAAAAATTCAATTACAGCTCACTGTTTGTAACGTGCGTCGTTGACAGACGCCATTTAAGTGTCCACCACAGCTCCGCGCTCTTTTGGAATGATTTGAAATTTCCTACAGGAAAGCGGGAAGCATCAGATTTGAAACACGTAAAATTGCCTTTTCTATATTTATTAATGGCTGATGTAAAAAAAATGTAGACCGTTACTTTCTGAACGACCCTCATATAGACCATAGACTGAAATTGGACTTGTCAAATAAGTAGGAAAAGAAACGAGCGTCCAGTTAACAAATATAGATGCTCTCGCCTCTGTTATTTAAAGTCTAGAACAAAGATGCTATCGCCTCTGTTGTTTGAAGTCTAGAACAAAGATGCTCTCACCTCTGTTTTTCAAAAGTCTAGAAGAAAGATGCTCTCACCTCTGTTGTTTGAAGTCTAGAAGAGAGATGCTCTCACCTCTGTTGTTTGAAGTCTAGAAGAGAGATGCTCTCACCTCTGTTGTTTGAAGTCTAGAACAAAGATGCTCTCACCTCTGTTTTTCAAAAGTCTAGAAGAAAGATGCTCTCACCTCTGTTTTTCAAAAGTTTAGAACAAAGATGCTCTCACCTCTGTTTTTCAAAAATCTAGAAGAAAGATGCTCTCACCTCTGTTTTTCAAAAGTCTAGAAGAAAGATGCTCTCGCCTCTGTTTTTCAAAAGTCTAGAACAAAGATGCTCTCGCCTCTGTTTTTTTTAAGTCTAGGGCAAATATGCTCTCGCTTCTGCATCATCGCACTCGGGGCACACCTATACATGCTGCGCTCTCTGTTTCAGTAACACGCAATAATTAGTGTATAAGTATACAACTATACATGAAGCACTGCAGTAAAGCTGTGATACCAGAATGTATAAAGTAGGAAAAAAGTAGGAGCAGCTTTATTACTTAACGACTATAAAGTTGTGACGTTTCGGCGTGAGCCTTAATCATACAAAAACATACATGACAAATAAATAGAGAGAGAAGAGATTTACAATTTACATCTAAGTACGCTATTTGATTTTTTTAAAAATAGTATCCATGTGAATCTATACTTTATTTCCTCTCTCTGTTTCTTCGTCCTGTATGTTTTTGTATGATTAAGGCTCACGCCGAAGCGTCACAACTTTGTAGTCGTTAAGTAATAAAGCTGTTTCTACTTTTTCCCTATTTTATACATGCTCTGTTTCAGTAACCACCGAAGAATATAAACACTAATTGGTTCAGTCAGCTGTTGGCTCTGACACTGGAGTCTTCCTCCCCCCTCTCCACACATGCATTCTTCACATATACTATCAGCCCTTTCCCACTCCTGCACCAGCTCCACGGCCACCAACTTCAGTATATCCGCCAGGATAGAAAGATCCATAGGGACCATACCTGTTGCAATAGCTTTACGGGCTACATGATCGGCTCCCTCATTGCCTCTCACTTTCGCGTGTAATGCGCTAAATATATGCCAGCCTGGTGACACTTGTTTTCCAATAGCTGAACTCACTTATGACGTTGCAAACCCCTCTCTGTTTTACGAAGCATGCTTTGAGAGCTGGTCACCACAATAGGATTATACAATGATTTACAGCTTTTTTGTGTTTATATTTTACCTATAATTTTATTATCAATAGTATAATCCTGTTTGCTTACTACGGAATAACAGTAAGCAGTATTACCTGCACATTCTACGGATGGTCGGGGTTGTGCGCACGTGGATATCGCACAAGTCCCGTCCAATGATTAATATAAGCTATAACTGAATGGAATGAGAACAAACTAAAGCAAAAGGAAATGTGTAATGAAAATGCGTGCAAAAAAACCCAACATAACAAATCGAAATGTCACTGGAGTGCATCCCGAATTATAAATATGATAACCATCTTTGTTCGGACAGACCTAAGACGTTCTATTATCATATGCCGTGCCGGATAGCGTTGGAGATCATGCTTCTTCGTCTGTGCGGTCCTTGTCGTTTCCGATTATTTCAGATGGTTTTTTTTTCCAAACCACTTGGTCGGTCCACTGAGATATTTTTCTCTTGTCTTTTCTTTCTTCCGTTTTTCCCTTCAATTTTCCAGTCATTAGTAGTTTCCTAAACTTCTGTCTTCCCATGACGTGTCCAAGAAATTGTTATTGTATTTCTTTTATCATTTTAACTAGTTTTCATTGTCCTGAAACTTATTTGAGGACCTCTTCGTTCGTTTTTCTGTCCGTCAAGGGTACGTGTTGCATTTTTCTCCAAAACCACATCTCTGTTGCTTTCAGTTTCTCTGTCATCTTTTTGTTGACTGTCTGAAGTTTCACAACAACATAACGTTATTGGCTACTCTTTTCTTCACTTTTATGGACATTATTTTATTTAATACTATCTTCTTCGTGTCATAAAAAGCTCCCTTTGTATTGGTATTCGTGATTTTATTTCATTTGCGCACATGCCATCAGCTGTTATTGCTTTTCCAAGGTAGCTGAATTTATTTACTTGTGTCAGTATCTTCTCGTTTGAAAGGATTTTGCACTTTGGTATATTTACTATTTACTGTTTTCGGTTTTCTGTTTTGTTTCTGTCTTATTTCTCTAGGCTTTTTTTTTTTGGTGCTCTTTTCAGTAATCTTATTCACAATTTTCTGCAAATTGCTTTCACATGTGATCACAAGAAACACATTAAAAACAGTATCATGTAACCAAACAACAAGAAGGAAAACATCCATGACAGTTATAGGATATATATTTCACTCACTGGGAAAAAAATATTTCATTAAGAAATATAAACTAAACTCTAAGCCCCCTCCATTTAACTTCTAAGGAAAAGATAAATTAATTGACTTATTTCGGAGATTCTTAATGCTCCGCAGTTTTATTTGCATTTTTAACTCTTCCATCCATCTATTCATCCATCCATCCATCCATCCATCCTATTTACCTATGTTTGGGGCATAGGCCATCAAGGACTCTCCAGTTATTTATGTCCTGGGCTGGTTCTTCTATACGTTTCCATGTGTACTCCACCTTTCTGATCTCTGCTTCAAGACTCCCTGGCCAGGTGTTTCTAGGTCTTCCTTGTTTCCTCTTACCCTGGGGATTCCAGGTGAGAGCCTGTCTGGTTATGTTAGTGGTAGGCTTTCAAAGTGTATGTTCTATCCATCTTCAACGTATGTTCACTATCATTTCTTTCACTGTGGGTTGGTTCGCTTTCTACCGTAGCTCTTAATTGCTGATGTTATTTGGCATCTAATCTCAAGGATCTTCCGTAGGCAGGTGTTAACAAAGATCTGCATTTTCTTGGTACTTTTGGCCGATATTGTCCATGTTTCTGATCCATACAACAATGCCAATTTGACGTTGGTGTTGAACAGTTTTGTTGTTAAGGATATTCCTGTGTCCCTTTATATGTTTCTCTGTTGTAGAAATGCTGCTATAGCCTTTTCAATTATTGCTTCAGTACACTTGCTTCTGTACCACCCTCTCTGTCTATAATGCTGCCGAGACATGTGAATGTGTCTACTTCTTCTAATTTCTTGCATAACAAACGTTAAATAGTTAATTAATTAATGTACCTACAGGGTTATCCCGCTTGAACTGCCTGTTATTTTCGGAAGTGAGCCGAACAACAGAATATGACCTTTCATAAAATACATTTACATATAAAAGCATAATAACATGTTTTTAACTCTCATATAGTACGCGCACAACAAACTAAGATCTAGAAATCAATACGGAAGTAAAATGTGTACACATTTTATTACCTTGAAATGCTTTCTTTGCGGGCTATAAAGGGTTAATATATTTTCATCATTTCCCCCTACAACAAATCTTACTCGTTTTGATAATGGAGACTTGGGTGACGGCCTTGCCAGGTTATTGTGTTGCTGTTGACGCTGAAGGTTGCTATTGCTGTCAACTGTTTCTACAAATTTTTCAAAAGAGAAACAACGAAGCTTTCGCACAGTAAACTGATTTTAGTCCACAGTGCTGATGCACATTCCAGAAACAGTAGGCAAACGCATTTTTTTTCTTTCTCTCACGTTTAAAACTGTTTTTGTCTACTCTTTTTTTTCGAACGTTAATCATGCCATGCTGGAGTAAATCACTGCATTCTCAATTGTTGAGACTGTGTTGTTTTTTTTTTCTTTTTAAATAGGAAAAGCCATGAGCTTTGCTGCATGAGTGGTCGTTGCCGACAATAAAATACCAGGAGGCGTTAAGCTGAAAGAGCGAAACAGAAGCCGAATATAAGGAACGCGGATATAGTATAGAAACGTATAGGTGTAGAGTTGCAAAGCTGATATATGCCTGTGATGAGATTAACATATCGAGTTAGGGCAAGTCTAGTTACCAGGACTGACAAGAAGCTAGAACCTGTCGGGACATAATCCTTCTTGCTCTTGGCGTAGAAGCAGGCAGATTCGCCGTTTCTGGCTGACTTACAAGGCCATGTCTTTATATGATAACCATAGGCAGCGATGTTTGTAGAGAAGACAGGTTCTTGGAAGTCGCTAGGAGACTTCAAGCGAGGCACTGCACCAGCCTCCTATCTCATTCGAATGTTTGTACTTATAGATCACCAGGAAGTAGGCAGCGACCCCCATTCCCAGAGTTTTAACTCATAGGGTGATCAATCAATCAAGCCAATCACTTGATTATATACAACACAGGAAATTCATCATCAGGAGCTCTTTTGGCTACCATGGTATCAATATCTCTTCGTTTTAATTTTTTTTGGGGGAAAAAAAGCAGAATTTTGCCTAAATGATGTGAACGATGTGACACATCAGGCAAACATTTGGATGATAATTTACTAATAAAAACTGAAAACTATGCTTACCAAACTACCCAGTGTGCTGCTATATCTCGATTCTTAACTCTATAAATCTAGTACAAAAGTAAATAAAATAAAGAAACATTATAAGAAAGACAGAATCAGCTATCTTTTTGTGACATGAAGAAAATACAAACTAAAAGACATTGTAATTAACACTTTGAGGAAAAACTATTACTGTTATATATTAAGGCAGTATAGCTCTATGTTGTATAATGTATAATATAGCTTTAAGTTGTATAATGTATAATATGCCTTTAAGCTGTTTAATGTATAATATAGCTTTATGCTGGGATAAAGCATTATAGCTCTGTGCTGTATTATCATACTTATATATATATATTGTGTGTGTGTCTATACTGTGATAAATCAGTACAGCTTTATGCTGTTAAAAAAAAAGTAAAATCCCGTTTCTATGCCATTGAAACATATTGTAGATATAGTGCCAGGCCCTTCTTCTTCTTCTTCTCTTCTTCTTCGTTCGCTTCTACCACCAAGACCGCCCTGTGATCCCACTGAATTTTTGCCAGTGGTCCTCATTAAGTCCTGTGGTCCCCCATATGGTCCCCGAAAGGACCACACGAGATCCCCGAGAGGACCACAAGAGGTTCAGAGTATCGTAGGGCTTGAGCCTGTATTTTTGGTGGGTCTCTGAAGCGGGATTGCGTGACACCGTGGTTTTCGTTGCACCAGTTTAGAGTTGGACTTTCTCACCGGAAAACCTCGACGTATTTTGGATATCAGTATATCCCCGCCGGGTGAGAGGTGGTTGCCTATCTAGTCTGCCCTGGTCCAGTGTCTCCGACTTCAGCATTTTGTGGTCGTGGCCGCTACCTTTCCTGATTGTTACCAGGACAGAGCTTTTGTCCAGGAAGATGAATCCTCGCCACTAGTGACTTCCATCC
This sequence comes from Achatina immaculata, assembly GCA_009760885.1. Classification (NCBI taxonomy): domain Eukaryota; kingdom Metazoa; phylum Mollusca; class Gastropoda; order Stylommatophora; family Achatinidae; genus Lissachatina; species Lissachatina immaculata. The sequence goes on along the minus strand of CM019720.1, from coordinate 45,944,650 downwards.
CTGGTTTAGCCGGTTTAGGCATATTATCCAGTATGGGCGAGTTTAGGACATGACCGACCTCTAGAGCAGAGGTACCGTGACATGTGTAGCCTCCAAGTTTCACCCCAGGTGTGAGCCGGTTTAGGCAAAATTCACCAGTATGGGTGTATATTAGGCGTGACCGACCTCTAGAGCGTAGGTGGCGTGACATGCCTAGCCATCAAGTTTCACCCCTGGTGTATGCCGGTTTAGGCATATTTCACCAGTGTAGGTGTATTTTGGACGTGGCCGGCCTCAAGAGCAGAGGCGCCGTGGTATGTGTAGCTCTCGCAGCGATACTACTGGACATACCGTTTAAACTTTCCTTCACCTTTTCACATCGGCGCCACACAGCAACCCTTATTTCTTTTCTGCAGTTTCTTCCTTGACCGGGAGGAGCTTCATTCCACGCGCGGCATCGGAAGAATCTCGCCAGCAGTGTCTTAACTTCTGGGTTAAGCCGGGTCAGGCATTTCACCCGATATGAGTGCACTTAGGACGTGGCCGACCTCCAGACCAGAGGCGCCGTGATTTGACTGTTTGCTTCGCTTTATCCTTTCTACCACCTTTTCCGCAGTGGTGCCACGCGGCAACCCCATTTGCATCTTTCTTTACTGGCCGGGAAGAGCATCGCTCCACGCACGGCAGCTGAAGAATCTCGCCAGCAGCGGGTGCCAGGCCCGTATTTCCAAGACCTTCGGCACATGAAAGTATGATGTGGTCAGTAGCACGCCTGGCCTCATTTACCTTCCCAGATTTCTCTGGTACTCAATTTTTAGAGGCTGGGTCAACCCTGGGGCCTTTTTTTTTTGGTGTGTATCAGAAAAATTCCCACTGATGGAACTGAACCAGGCACCATCGGGTTAGTAAACCGTAGGCCTAACCACTCAGCTATATGCTATTTATTATATAACTCTATGCTGCGATAAAGCAGTATAGATCTATGCTGTATGATATATAATATAGCTCTGTGCTGCGATAAAACAGTATAGTTCTGTACTGTTTAATGTATAAAATAGCTCTATGCTGTTTAATATAGGTCTTTGTCCTGCGATAAAACTGAGACCGGCAAAACTAGCCGAAAGTCACACGCTACAAATTGTTCAAAATAGTGTGTAGCAGGATGCTGTTACCGATGACCTATTTATTGCTCAAAGCGAAGCGGTTTGATTGATTGGCTGACTGACAGTCATAACTACATTATTGTGGACTTTTCGGATATATTCGATTTTAAAATGAGCCTCGAACGAATAAGATGGTAAACGCCGTTTGCTTGAAGTTTCTTTTTCCTCTTAAGTTAACGACTGTCCGCCATTATAACCGTAAGCTCTACAATGAGCTCGTTTGTCACGTCAACGGCTTTCGGTTAGGAAGAAACAATTGCTGAGAAACAAACATCAAGTAAGTCATCATTTCTTTCACTCAGTTTAGACTAAGGAATAATAACGAGCATTATACACATGGGGAATAAAACAAGAATTTAACATTTTGTTAGCTACAGTAGATAGAACTCGATTGAATGTGAAACGGTACAAATCAAAGGAAATGTTATGACCGACTTGTAGCCAACAATGAGAGAACACTCGATGGCGAAGTCTTTCCTATCAAAAATTACCATTAGCTTTTGTAAAGTGCATCGTTCTAAGAAGCACACTCGATCAATTCTCTGAAAGGCGGAGTTTTACTTTACTTTACTTTATTTTACTTTATCCTTCCTCTTGTACCGTGAGGTGTCAAGGGGAGATGTAGTTGGCGTTTTTTTTTTGGGGGGGGGGGAGCTATACGATTGGTCTCAGTGATTTTCATGTCGTAATTTGTAAGTTTTTCTATAACTCCATCTATTCATTTTTTCCTGGGTTCTTCTCTTGATATGTGCCCTGTATTTCTTTGGTTGAAGACCCTCATTCTCATTAAGTGACCAAACCACTTAATTTTTTGTTTGTGTATGAAGTGTAGGCAAATTGTAGGCAAACATAATTGCAAAAGCAGCATTGACCTTCAAGAATCTTGAGAACATATGGCATTCAAAAGTCATAAGCACAAAAACAAAGTTAAGATTATTCAATTCAAATGTAATATCAACCCTCACTTATGCATGTGAAAGCTGGAAAACAACTGAAGAAATAGACAAAAAATTAGACTCTTTTGAAAACAAATGCCTCAGGAAAATGAGCATGGGTTATTGGAAAAAAAAGAAAATGGGCATATGTCGGTCATGTGATGAGAAGAAACAACCAGAGAATCCCAAAACAAGCTATCAAGTGGAACACAAAAGGCCGAAGAAAAATAGGGCGACCAGGTGAAACTCTAAAGAGGACATTGTTAAGAGAAGCCAGTTTACTGGGCATAACATCCCTTGATGAGGTTGAAAAGCTCGCCGAAAACAGGATAACTTGGCGAACTACTATGCCAGGCCTATGTGACGTTTAACGGCACGGGAAGGATGTACGATGTATTGTAGGCATGGTGTCTTTCCTACCAACTGTCTTATGTCGTCATTTCTTATCCCTCTTAGTGACATCTACTGTTTTTCTTAAGCATCTTATTTCACGTGTGGGTATTTTATTTTGCTACTTCTTGGTTAGTGCCCTTGTTTGTTATTGGTAGCACAACGTTGTATAAGTATGCTATTAATAACTTGTCTCTTTGTGTTTAAGTCAGTCCGTTTTATCCCCTTTCTTGAATTTGTTACAAGAGAAACTCCACTGTCGGCTTGGTAGGTCTGTCGCAGCTTCGCCAAAGCCCTTTTCAGGGTGATCTGGGTTAGCCTTTTTGGCTACTCTAGCGGCCTAGTGGGATAAATCCCCACCATACTTCGCCAAACCCAGCAATCCCTTACATTCCCTATGTTACACTTAGACACCAACAATTTTTTTATGTCAGTGTCATATTGAAGTTATATCAAATGAAGAGATTTTTTAAAGTACAAAAATCAAGCTAGAAGTTATGTCTGTGTGAAGAGATTTTACTACAAAATTGTGCTACAAGAAGACACCTCTTTTGCTTCTGAAATGATATTGATTTGACGTGAAGAAAAGAAGATTGAAGTGATTTCATACGAAAAGATCTTAACTACAAAATCACTCTTTTATAATGCCATCTGATCAGTCTTCTGAAGATCTCGATTTCGATATATATATATAGCAAGTCTTTTTTCGAGTTTTACCCCGATTGTCTGAGACAATCTGAGGAACACCACAGAAAAAATGGATAAATGAAGTTAAAGCAATACTCGCAAATAATGGCATGAACATAACTGAAGCCACTCATATGGCCCAAAAAACGCCAGATGCATCTACCCTCGACATCTCACTGTACAAGAGGAAGGATAAAATAAGGAAAAAAGAGATCTTATGGGATATCCTGAAAATGTTTGTGTTAAGAGACTGTTGTTACTGGTGTTTTACCACTGGGGTGATCCTTCATCAAAACCCCTTCCACTTGTGGAGCTATTTTAGAAACCAGGGATTGATTCCCAGTAGTCAATAAGGTTATTGCTCCTAGTAGTATTTTAACGTGAGAAAGAGTACCAATCAGTAATTTGGTGCACTAAAGAGATAGTCAGTAAGGCAACAATTAGAGCATTCAGGTAACAAGACAATCAAACAGGCAGCAGTCATCATCACCGCCATGAGCATAGTCACTTCAATCACCAGATCTCTTTCCTCCAACCACAGAAGTTCAGTGATCAAATTTGACCGTCAAAATATTGATTAAGCTTAGGATATACGTGCTGCACTATTCATCAGGGTCTCAATAACCCATTTAGCTCTACTCATGCGTGACCAGATCTCAGTTCATGCATGACCAATCTATTTTTGTACAGTATGCACACACTGTGTTGACATCTGGATTTTAACGCCCTGTTTATCTAAGTCAGTCATTTGCATGTCCCTTGCGGAACTTTGCCTCCTTAACAGCTCTCCTGTAGGCCTCTCGGTTGTAAGCAAGATTCCCTGGTGCTGTTGCATCCATTTGCAAATTATCAACGATGTCTTGCAGCCGTCTTCGCCTTGGTCTTCCTCTCTTTCTTTTTCCTTTTATATATCCTTCCAAGACGGTCTTCTCTAAATTCTCATGACGTTTAATGTGTCCAAAATATTTAAGTTTTCTCTGTTTAATCCTCTTTACTAGCCAGCCATCTTAAGTTCTTGTAATATGGATATATTTGTTCTTTTTTTTCTATAATATTCGAAGAACTTTTCTGTAGCATTTACATTCAAAGGCATTTATGTGTTGTTTATCTACGCATATTTTTAAGTAGTTTATTTACATATATTTTTACATAGTTTATTTACGTATATATTACTTTTTCTTATTTGTTGGAGAACGTTAATAAACTCATTTCTACGAGTTTACAACGCGTTAAAATTAGTCATGCACGTGTTGTTTTTCCCGACCATTGTTTTTTTACAAGCATTTTGATTGATTGATTGATTGATTGCTTGATCTTTATTTCAAAAGGGTTAAGAATTGGGCACGCAGGCCCGTCTGACATTCTGCCCTTTATCATACATCTTTCACTCTGTTCCAGACATTCTACAAATATGCTGTTCATATAACAAACATAACTAACATTGAAGCTGAGAGACATAAAATAAAATATAACATTTACGTTCTGCTCTTAAACATTCACTCAGTACAGAAGTAACTACATACATTATAAATGACTGTCTACTAAACAAAATTTTCGGTACTATTCAGAGGTTTCTTCATGTATAAGATTTTATAATTTAACTCTTCATTGCTGCTTTGTGACTTCGGATCAATATACTGTATCCTGGAGTTTATATAAGGACTAATACTGTCCTTTAAGATGCTGAACTTTACAAGCATTGTCAAATCCTGGATCCATACCCATTCTAGAATACAAAATACGTTTCTAGAAGCTTAAAAATGAAGCAAAAATCTGTAACATAGAAAAAACATCGAAAGGTTACGGCCTGTCATCGATGATTTATGAGCTGCTGTGCAATATTTGTAAAATTCACTGACAAAAAAAAACCCCATTGACTACTTTATTTTTAAAGATCGATATTAAAAGATTTGACATGCCAGGCTGTAGATTTTATGAGCAAAAATTTCAGCATTAAAGAGTTCCTGGAAAGAAAGTCTGCCGATATAAAGCAGTTTTAAAAAAATAATAAAATAACAAGCGATAGAAAGCCTCTAAAAAGTTTGTTTGGTGCATGGAGTTTCTGCTGTCTGCGTGATCGTTTAATGGCGGGATGTTTTCTAGAACCACAAAATGTTGAAATTCACTTCTTATTCAGTCTTATAGCATTTCTACTCTACATATCACCAAACGTTTTTTTGAGAATAATGAGGAGTGTGGATGGGTGAGTGGGTGGGTGGTGGGCGTGTGTGTGGCGGGATGGGGAGAGAAACATGACTGCAAGCTGGAGTTCTTAACCACTTTACCGACCATGTTCGTATCTGTTTAAATCAGTGTTTCCCAGGCTTGTCCGGGGCTGCCACCTCCTTTTCTCTCAGGCCACATCCTCAACGCCGAAACACACCCCCCCCTCCATGTACTACTTGTACAATGGCTTATTAAACTACGATATGCATTATACAACTCAAAACTTCAGCTAGCAGACCAATTTATTTAACAGTATGAAGGAGAACATTTATAACTCACAAACTACATTATTTTTTTCAAATTTTAATGTGATGGATGAGTTTCATGTAGGGACACAAATTCTCATTATCAGATTGAAAAGTGCTAAGAATGAAGTATTACCACCCCCATCTGCTGTTCGTTTCCCCTCAACACACCCTGTTGTCCTCTTTTCTTCAACTGCCCCCCCCCCAACTGACCCTTTTTTTTAATGTCACCCCGCCCCGCCCCCAGTCTTTTCCAAGGCACACAGGGTAGCGTTATCGCCCACTTTGGGAAACACTGGTTTAAATTTAATTTAAAAGAACGTTTCTTTTATGTTTAGTTTTCATGTACGACAAGTCTGATTTTGTGTTTTAGTCTTTTTTTTAAAATAAGATTTGATTTTTTCTGTTTATCTTTACGTTGCTTTTATGTTTAGTTTCTCATATGAAGAAGCTTTGCTTTTATGTTTAGTTTCTCAAATGAAGAAGTTTTGCTTTTATGTTTAGTTTCTCATATGAAGAAGTTTTGCTTTTATGTTTAGTTTCTCATATGAAGAAGCTTTGCTTTTATGTTTAGTTTTTCATATGAAGAAGCTTTGCTTTTATGTTTAGTTTCTCATATGAAGAAGCTTTGCTTTTATGTTTAGTTTCTCATATGAAGAAGTTTTGCTTTTATGTTTAGTTTTTCATATGAAGAAGCTTTGATTTTATGTTTAGTTTTTCATATGAAGAAGCTTTGATTTTATGTTTAGTTTCTCATATGAAGAACTTTGCTTTTATGTTTAATTTCTCATATGCAGAAGTTTTGCTTTTATGTTTAGTTTCTCATATGCAGAAGTTTTGCTTTTATGTTAAGTTTTTCGTTTAAAATAAATTTGCTTTAAAACGCGACGCTAATCATTACTGCAAACTTCGTGACATAGAACACAAGCAGTTTTATTTATGTTTGCTATTCGTGTCGTTTTGATGTAAACACAGTTTAGTACTCAGCAAGTAAGAAAGAAGTTAGCGACACGCCAAAACAGAAAACAAATACAGAGTTCTTTTCTGAGTGTAGTCTCATACCGTTGGCTATTTTCCTTTCATGCAGAAAAAAAAAGGCGGAGAGGGAACAACTTGGCAAACTATGGATTCAAACATCTTGCTTGTTGCTGCAGATAGTGGTGAGTAGAAGACATTTGAAAGACATATCTTCATGTCTGCGATGTGTTAATGGTCGAAGTGTTTGACAACGTTTAAGATGATGATGATATCCAAATTTATATTGATCTTATAAAGATGCTACTCAGTTGTAACGTTACGTTTATGATAAATATTTACCCGTCGTCTCGAACTTAGGGCGTGGGATCAAGTCGTGCCCGCCATCTCCTATTTGTTAGGGATCTAGTCGGGGCTACAGATTACGTGTACTGTGATTAGGATTATCCTTCATACAAGCATGGAAGATCGCAACACTAACTGACATGTCTGGAGTGTGGAAGATTGGAACACTTACTGACATGTCTGGAGTGTGGAAGATTAGAACACTTACTGATATGTCTGGAGTGTGGAAGATTAGAACACTTACTGATATGTCTGGAGTGTGGAAGATTAGAACACTTACTGATATGTCTGGAGTGTGGAAGATTAGAACATTCACTGATATGTCTGGAGTGTGGAAGATTAGAACACTTACTGATATGTCTGGAGTGTGGAAGATTAGAACACTTACTGATATGTCTGGAGTGTGGAAGATTAGAACACTTACTGACATTCTGGAATGTGGAAGATTAGAACACTTACTGACATGTCTGGAGTGTAGAAGATTGGAACACTTACTGACATGTCTGGAATGTGGAAGATTAGAACACTTACTGACATGTCTGGAGTGTGGAAGATTAGAACACTTACTGATATGTCTGGGGTGTGGAAGATTAGAACACTTACTGATATGTCTGGAGTGTGGAAGATTAGAACACTTACTGACATGTCTGGAGTGTGGAAGATTAGAACACTTACTGACATGTCTGGAGTGTGGAAGATTAGAACACTTACTGATATGTCTGGAGTGTGGAAGATTAGAACACTTACTGACGAGTCTATTATGCAGTAAAGATTACCCTTTAGCAATTTAAAATTTAACAAGTATTTCCTAGTTAAATATTAAGTATTGGTTCTGAAATATTCACGTTAATTTTGTTTTATAATCCATCTTTTAGAGCTATTTCTTGTGGTTAATCCAGTTTCACAAAGCACATGACTATTGCTGTGGTCCCAGGGGCTATTACATTATTAAATGCTTTTTTGTGGAAAGTAATGTTTATATTAAACATTCATGAACTACTGCTTGAGGATGATTTTAAAAATTAAATGGCAGGACAAGATCAGGAACGAAGAGGTCTGGGAAAGAGCAGGAAAAGAACCTATGAACCTACAAATCATGTCTAGAAAGTGGAGGTGGATTGGCCACACTCTGAGGAAACCCGACACCAGCATAGCAAAACAGGCACTGACATGGAATCCTCAAGGAAATAGAAAACGAGAAAGACTTAGACTTACATGGAGACGAGAAACTATGACAGTGCTCAGAGACAAGGGATACACATGGAAGGAAGCAGAGAATAATTCCAAGAACAGGGATGACTGGAGAGCCCTTATCCGTGGACTATGCTCTCAAGGGAGTAAAAGGCGATGATGATGATGATGATGATGATGATGATGATGATGATGATGATGATAATGATGATAATGATGATAATGATGATGATGATGTTATACACTTTGGATTTTTAATTTCTTGTTTAATGTTATGCAAAGTCTGCAGTTATTAATATTTTGTTGAAATACAAGTAAACTATGGGGTAGAGGAGGGGAGAATTGGTTATCTGACATTTTTATGTAGGCAGGAGGGCCTTTGGTCTCTATCTGTATTGTGTGTGTGTATATCAGAGAGACAGAATGTGTGTGTGTGTGTGTTTGGAGGGGGAGGAACAACACCAGGTTATCAACTCCCTTTCCGCCGAATCCTTTCCCATTCAGGCAGGCTTTTACACTCTAACTTCGGGTACACAGTCCGCATTGTCCGCCCTGGAATAATGTTAGTTTGAGGAAAAAAAAAAGGGGGGGGGCGGGTGGGTGGGAGTGGTGGTGGGGGGGGGGGGATGCAATTACAGCTGTTTACCTGCACCCATAAACCTAGAAGATACACAAAATCGATGATGTCCTATGATGTTAGAGAGACAATAGCGACAGCTCTGGCCCGGCGCCAGTAATAATTGCAGACGGGAAAAGCGGGTAATATTTAATGTTATCCCACTTGAGGTCTGCGGGGTTCGTCCCTTCTTGTTTACGTTTTATGGTCGTATTCTTCGACATTCCCGTCAAATTTTATCAGATGTTCTGCTGGGTCTCGTTCTTTGAGTCCTTTTCTCATATTGTTAATAATTCATTTTAAAAAACGAGCTCTTCAATTGCTCGTGGGGCGGCCTTCTCTGGTTTTGTGAATGTCTTCCACAGTTTGAGAGAGCTTTTGCTATATATAATTGTTGTATAAATATGTAATGAACTTGACACTCGTGATAGCTAGTGCAGTGTTGGAGATCTTGTCAGGTTAGTTTGAAATCTGAGGATTTGTCTGATATGGTGATTCTTTTTCTTCCACTTTACTTGTATATCTGTCTCATTTTTGTTGTTGCTTTGTAGTTCTTGTATAGAATCATAGATCTTGGTTTCTTTGGTCATTTCATTAGTTAGTTGGCAGGCAGGCAGGCAGGCAGAGAGGTAAATAGGTCCATCATCCGTAAGTGCTCCGATATCCTCTTCACTATCACCTTCAGTGTATCTCTCTCTCTCTCTCTCTCTCTCTCTCTGAACCTTAAGTGCCCAGGGCACATGGGGCTTCCGCAAGTGTTTTCCACAAATGCCTGTCCTTTGCTTTTTCTCTGCTCTTGCCCAGGTGAGCCCTCTATTGCTCAGCATCCTTTCTGTTGTTCTTCTCCATGTCTCTTTTGGTCTACCCTTACTTCTGTTCCCCTGTGGTGTCCATCTTAGTGCTATTTTTGGTAGTGAGTTGTCAGTCATTCGGAGCACATGTTCCAACCATCGCCAGCGTCTTTCCTCAATAATTGCTGTCAGTGGCTTCATCTGCATTTCTGCCAACAAGATGTTATTTCTTACGGTGTTTGGCCACAATATTTTTCTAATTCTTCGTAAACATTTAGTCTGGAAAGAATTCAACTTGTTTTCTATGGTTTTGGTGATTGTCCAGCATTCACTTCCATAGAGTAGTACACTTAGAACAATTACTCTTAAATATCCTGATTTTCGTATTTATGCTTAGTTTTTTTTAGATTTCCATATAGTCTGCAGGACTGCAAAAGCCTGGTTTGCTCTGGTAAGTCTGCTGTTGATGTCCTCTGTGCTGTCTCCATTTTCTACCACTTTACTGCCAAGGTATACAAATTCACTGACCTCCTCCACTAACTTGCTATCTACTCTGAGTACATTTCTGTTGTTCACATTTTGCTTCATTAACTTTGTCTTTCCTACGTTGATCTTTAGTCCTATGTTGTTTGCATTCTGAGTTAGCTTGTTTATTTTATCTTGCATATCTCTGTGGCTGCTTGATAGTAGACAAATGTTGTCCGCAAAGTCAAGGTCCTCCAGCACTGTGTCAAGGGTCCATTGTAATCCTCTGCGTTTGTCTGATGTTGCTTCCTTCATTAACCGGTCTATTGCCAAGATAAATAATGTTGGCGATAGTACACATCCCTGCTTCACTCCTGTTTGTACCCTAAAGCTGCTGGAGGTATATTCTCCGCAGATCACTGTGCACTGAAAACTCTCGTATAGGGCTTTGATTACATTCACTATCTTATGGGGGAGGCCATGCCATCTTAGGATTTTCCACAGTGCATCTCTGTTGACATTGTCAAAGGCTTTCTCAAAATCTCTCTCTCTCTCTCTCTCTCTCTCTCTCTCTCTGAACCTTAAGTGCCCAGGGCACATGGGGCTTCCGCAAGGTTTTCCACAAATGCCTGTCCTTCGCCTTTTTTTCTGCTCTTGCCCAGGTGAGCCTTCTATTGCTCAACATCCTTTCTGTTGTTCTTCTCCATGTCTCTTTTGGTCTACCCTTACTTCTGTTCCCCTGTGGTGTCCATCTTAGTGCTATTTTTGGTAGTGAGTTGTCAGTCATTCGGAGCACATGTCCCAACCGTCGCCAGCGTCTTTCCTCAATAATTGTTGTCAGTGGTTTCATCTGCATTTCTGCTAATAAGATGTTATTTCTTATAGTGTTTGGCCAAAAATTTTTCTAATTCTTCGTAAACATTTAGTCTGGAAAGAATTCAACTTGTTTTCTATGGTTTTGGTGATTTTCCAGCATTCACTTCCATAGAGTAGTACACTTAGAACATTACTCTTAAATATCCCGATTTTCATATTTATGCTTAGTTTTTTTGATTTCCATATAGTCCGCAGCATTGCAAAAGCCTGGTTTGCTCTAGTAAGTCTGCTGTTGATGTCCTCTGTGCTGTCTCCATTTTCTACTACTCTGCTGTCGTTGACCTCCTCCACTAACTTGTTATCTACTCTGAGTACATTTCTGTTGTTCACATTTTGCTTCATTAACTTTGTCTTTCCTACGTTGATCTTTAGTCCTATGTTGTTTGCATTCTGAGTTACCTTGTTTATTTTATCTTGCATATCTTTATGACTGCTTGATAATAGACAAATATCGTCCGCACAGTCAAGGTCCTCCAGCACTGTGTCCAGGGTCCATTGTAATCCTCTGCGTTTGTCTAATGTTGCCTCCTTCATTAACCGGTCTACTGCCAAGATAAATACTGTTGGTGATAGTACACATCCCTGTTTCACTCCTGTTTGTACCCTAAAGCTGCTGGAGGTTCTCAGAATCTATAAACAATGCATATGTTGTGCTATGCCACTCATTTGCCTGTTCTAATATTTGTCTAAGTACAAATATGTGGTCTATGCATGATCTTCCTTTCCTAAATCCTACCTGCTCTTTCCGAAGTTTTCCCTCAAGTACTGGTACAATTCTGTTGATGATTACTCTGCAAAATACTTTACTGGTGAGTGGCAGTAGGGTAATGCCTCTCCAGTTCCCGCAATCTCCGAGGTCACCCTTCTTTGGTAGTTTTACTATAAGGCCAGTTTTCCACTCCTCTGGAGCTTTTTCTAGATCCAGATTTGTTATAATATCTGGCAAAGTTGTTTTGGTGTTTCTGTTTCTTCTGCTTTCAACATCTCCTTCAGTGTACAATGACTGATTATACCCGTTCCTTTTTTTTTGTCACCTCAAGTTTAACCCCCAGAATCTTTACTTATGATAACGACGCCCATCCAAAGTTGTCAAATAAGTCCATTGTTTAACCAGCTTCCCTTATAGCGGTGATGATGACTGCTCAGTCCATTACCTGCCCTTCCGCCATGACAGATGAGTCGGTCAGCAGATCTGCTGTTTCATTTCTCCTGATACCTACATAGCCAGGTTTCTAAAAAAAAAAAAATGAAAGTCAATAGATGGATCTGTGACATTTGTAGGTATACGAACCACTGTCGTCTTGGAGAGTCAGCCTGAATGTTCTTTAGCATGTTCATCGAGTCGCTAAAGATCATGTCTGCGTGTAGTCTTGTGACGTCAGTCAGCTCGAGAGTCTTTTGTCAGAGCCATGATTTGTGTGTAGTCATGTGACGTCAGTCAGCTCGAGAGTTGTTGTCACAGCCATTGGTGTGTAGTCATGTGACGTCATCAGCTCGAGAGTTGTTGTCACAGCCATGATTGGTGTGTAGTCATGTGACTTGAGCCAGCTCAAGAGTCTTTTGTCACAGCCATGGTTTGCGTGTAGTCTTTTTGACTTCAGCCAGCTTTCAAGAGTTGTTGTCACAACATGCTCTTTGCATCTTCTGTCTTTACTTCTTCTTGTGGTATGAACAGACAGGGCCGCCTTGAAGTTCGGTGGTGTGGGTACTCATTCCTATCCAGGATCTATCTTCTCAGAAGGGCACACCTCAGGGATAGCATCTTCCTCACGATCCATCGACAATTTACCTCTCTTGAACCTGTTCCTTTTTGCTCTTACCAATTCACTGTGGAGTAGGTGTGCCTTGTCCGTGCTTATTTTGTTGTAAGATTGTGCCCTGGTTAATTTTATTCTGCTCTACAAGGTGGGAAAGTCTGGCAGATTCCTCATGGCCTTGCAGGATGATCCTGGTACTTCCAAGAATAATGCGTATTACCTCGTTTTCTCTTCTCGCAGGCCTTCATTTCCTATTGGGGCTGAGTGTTATAACTGACACTGCATACTCAGTCGTTGAGAGGACCAAGGCCCGACTTAAGAGAACCAGTAGCTGCTGTTCAAGATTTCCTCCTGCCATGGTTTTTATTGCACCTAATTCTTTCCTGGCTATAGCTGTGATATGGTCTACATTATTTTTGAATCCTAAACTGCGATGGAATCTTACTGCCAGGTGCTTCATCGAGTTAATTCTTTCAACAGCATCCCCACAAAAGCTCGTCACAGTCTCAGGTTTGTTGGCAAGATGGTCATTTAGATATAACTATGTCACAGTTGCCTTTGCCAGGTTAGCGATTGCCCTAGAAGTGTTGCTTGAGGCCAATATGCGATCTAATTATTCCCGGAACTCCTGACAAATTTCGACTCTGTCTTTGCCTACTTTTTTTTAACAGAATGTCGTCCGCTTAATGTAGCAATATAGGGAGATAAGTGTTGTTTTTACTGAAAGGGCAATTGTTATGATTCTCTTCTTTGAACTTTTCCGTGGTTGGTCGAGATCCTTCTAAAACGTCACGTGGGCTGAGAAACCCGTGACAGAGAATTGTGGGATACTATAAGTGGGCAATCAGTCTACGTTTGGGTGTATACCTGAGAGGATGTTTTTTTGTGATGTCTCTGTCGAGGAGATGGATGTTTATATCTATTACTGGAGTTTGCAAGTATAAATAGACTCGCCATGTGGCAGGGCAAACCTGCCGGCGGTCAGAATATCGTCGTCAACTTCTTCATTGTCATCCAGTTCATCAGTAAAATCTCATGTCAAGTGATACGCAGAGCTGGTTTGACTTCGGTATCAGTGTGTTGGCAACTTTAGGTTTGAAAGAGCCTGGAAGTGAAGGATGGCTGGAGACCGTGAATAGCTAATCCAGAAACACTCAGCAAACACGGCTTCAACTAGTGCCCCAACATAATATTCAGAAAAAAAACAGTAACACAGTAAACACACCGGCACATACGACTTCAATAAAACAGGATTCGTCCCCTCCCATCACACTACACTGTTCACCTGTTAATAGAATTGTGTACACTCTGACGAGAACTGGCGATTATGGTGGCTGTTGTCAGTTTTGTTGCCCATTTGCCACCTTCAATTGCTTCCTTTCTCTGGTAAAGACCCGCCGAAATCAAGTTAACGAGGACTGAGTGAATGTTGAGTTCCAGTATCATCATCATCATCAGGTGCCGTGCCGACTGGCGTTGGCTATTATACTTCTCCAGAGTACCCGATCCTTCGTGCAGGCCATCAGTTCACTTGGTGATCTCCTCTCACACCATCCCGTCAGACTGTCCAGTATCATTTCTCTTGGTCTTCCTCTTGATCTTCTTCCTTCTATTTTTCCTGTTGTTATAATATTTTCAATGCCCCCTCTTCTCATTGCATGTCCTATGAAAGTACATTGTCTCTCTCTTATCTTTTTGACAAGGTTTTTTTGTCTCTCCAGCTCTTCTCATACATTCTTCATTAGTTATTTTTGCTGTCCAGGGGATTCACAACATTCTTCTAATAAACCACATTTCTGCTGCTTCCAATGATTTTTGTGCAGACTTGCCTATTGTCCATGATTCACTTCCATATACCAAGATAGGTTCAATATAGCATTTTAGGACTCGTTTTCTAACATTCATTGATAAAGATGCATTAGCTAATATGTTTCTCATTCTCTGAAATGCAGTCTTTGTTTGGCCTATTCTGTTCCTAATTTCTGTTCTGCATTTCCCATCTGAGTTCCAGTAGCTGATACAATAAACAGTAAAATGGAACTTTTTTGTATACATCTTCCAGATCTATAGCAACTGCACAGGTTTCAACACCTGCATGAAATCTTCCATACGCATAATATGAAAGCATTGTGGTTAGTTTCTGTATTTTATCTATAACCTCTATGGGTGACGGGCAAACTGTGATGTTTTTTCAAGTTCGTATGCTGCTTTCATAGTGACTGTCTTTCTGAATAGTTTGCCTGTGGTATTCTACATGGTAATCATGCTGTACCCATTTATCTGTGATGTATCATTTCCAAGTTAAGGCAGCGGTACTAACTTGTACAACCAGTCCTCTGGGATGGTATCCTTTTAGATACTATTGTTGTATTCGGTACAAAGTGCTTCCGTGTCTGCACCTGAGAGTTTGCAATATCTTAATATCGAATGCCACTGGAACCAGGCGCAGACTTTTGTATGTTCTTAAGCCATATAACATCCAATTAGACATGCTACTTCTCACTTCGTTGATATCCCGCACACAATTTAGTAGAGCTGTTTCTTGTAGCCATTCTCTCCAACTAGGTCTTGGTACTGATAATTCAAATTTGTAGCAATGTTTGTTTGATGCATCTTCAGCCTGAAATTCTCTATGCTTTTGTTTTCTGGCGTGTCATTCATGGCTTTGTATAGGGGTCGTCAAGATGGCGGCGCTCTTGCCGAGCGACCGGAGAAGTCTGTATTTATTTAAAATCAAGGACATTTCCAACACGTTTCTGCATGCTCGGATACTGTGCTTTCATCACTTGGTAATATGGTGTTTCCCTTGACAAATCGGGCACCTAAGGTGACTTCACAAAAAAAAAACCCACTCCAAAAAAAAAACCAAATTATTCATTCCAGTGAATCCATATGTCAATGGACTTGCATGACGAGTTAGCCAGTCTCGAAAGTGGAGGATAAGGAATCCTTTCGTTCAACCAGCAGGTGCATGTCAGTGTTTCATATCTGTGTAGCTTTACTGGGTGTGTTTCTCGTTTGAGGAGTTGCTTGAAAGAATCAAACCCGGGGAACTCAGATCCTCGTAAAGATCAAAACTCAGGACAGGCAGCTACAAACTTGTACCATCTGTCGACGATTTATGCAGAGTCCAAAACTTTTCTGTAATCTAAAGAACACGTCGACTTTTATTTTAAAAGTGTGAAGATGGTGCAGGCAGGTCCATATGACACCCCTGTCCTTTTCGCTCTCAGCTTTTACATGTATTCCATATAAAATTGCATAGCAGCACATTATGCACACAACAAACAGGGACGCAGATTCAGGTAGCAAGACATGTGTCTTTCTGTCTTATCTACGTGATCAGTTACCAAACGTTTACATTCAGTTTTTTGTCCACGTACTCTGAACGATATGAGCTAACCCAATACATGCATGAGACTGAAAAGCTTTGTAGTGTTATATTGCTATTATTATTCATGCAATTCATGCCATTTTTATATTCTCGTACATTCGTTACAGTCTAACATATTGCAATGAATTATTAGCAACAGTGCCATTCTATAGTGTACACTGACTAATGTATGCATGTCTAAAGTCTATTTGTATGAGAAAAGTATACAACTAAAAAAGCATATAGTTGACATCAAACAGATTTTTACAAATTTTGAAGCTGTATGAAAAAAATCACATAAGTAACAAAGTGGGGCGGGAAGGTATTCCAAAGATGTGAAGCAGAGTAAGAAAGTACAAATTAGGACTTGGTTTTTGGCGGAAAACGATTGCGCAACAGTATTTGGTGTTAAATGCTTATCAGAGAGAGAGAGAGAGAGAGACAGACAGAAAGACAGACAGACAGACAGACAGAGACAGAGATTGATTGATTCATTGATTGATTGATCTTTATTTCAAAATGGTTAAGCATTAGCCATACAGGCCTGTCTGACATTCTGCCCTTTATCATACAACTTTCACTCTGTTCCAAGAGAGAGAGAGAGAGAGAGAGAGAGAGATAAACACAGTGGACTTTTTTATTTCCAAAGGGTGAAGAATTAGACACGGAGAGGCCAGTTCAACATTCTGCACTTCCTCCATCAACTTTCATTCAAACCGGTCACTACACATCATTCCATACTAGTTTTCTTCTTCATGTGGCGCGTCTCTTCCTAAATGGTGTCCTTCTAGCTGGCTCCCTGAATGTAGTACGGGTCTTGCACAAGGTGACCAGCGACTCACAATGACATGTTCAGACTTTCCGTGATGTGGGAGTAACAGAGGTTGCCACAATTCCCTTTTGCTAGACACTATGTCTTCTACTATCAGCTTCTCCAAACCACTGTTGTCTCTTGATGTGGCCGAAGTATCTCATCTTTCTAACCTTCATTGTGTTTGCAAGCCAGTTTTCTGCGACACCTAATCCCATTCTTATATTATATCTTATATCCTTCCCGTGCTGTTAAACGTCACATAGGGCTCGCAAAGTAGTTCGCCAATTTTTAATCCCATTACTATCTCTTTATTTGATTCGCTTTCTATCCATGATATTCTAAGCGCCCTTCCATAACATTTCATTCAAGATGCTTTTCTAGCGATGTGTTAAGTTGTCCATGTTTCACATCCGTGCGTTGCCGCTGGGGATATGTAAGCTCTTAGTAAATAAAGCTTTGTTTTCTTGTTAGTACCTTGATACATGCTCTTCATTTTCACTAGTTTCTGTGATGCAGCTGCTAGTCTTGCTTTTATTTTCACTGTGCAGTCGCCACTGGTGGTGATGAGTGAACCTAGATATTCACATTTTTTTTTACGTTTTCCAGCTCTTCGTGGTCCAGTGTAATTATGGGTTTTGCTTCTCATTTTGCCAATTACTTTGGTTTGGTTGGTAATACTAATATTATCTGTATATAATATAGAATAAAAATATAAAATAAATAAATAATACATGTAAACTATCTTACATACACTAAACAATACAATATGCATTTATAACATAAAATAGACCTATCTGATATTCTCGTACATTAAATTACAGTCAAATTGATAAATAAATTGATTCGCGTAATATAATTATTTATCCTATTCTGCGAGCATACAATAATTGTTAGGTTAGTAATTTTATGTGCATCATAGGTTCTAAGAACTGTTATCGCCGGAGGTGGGGTGGAGGATACGCTCTCCACTCCAGTGGTGTGCGTCTCAAATAGCTTCTGACAGTCAAGTCCAGCTCCTGGCCTTCTCGTGGCAGAACTGTTTAAACTGACAGGAGAAGGGGCGAAGGCGAATATCTGGCGCCTGAAAACCAGACGCTTCGGGTAGATGAGAGTCATGTTTGGTAGCTCATTTATCGCTGCTGGCGAGATTCTTCAGCTGCCGTGCGTGGAGTGGGGCTTCTCCCGACCAGTGAAGAAAGGGCAGATGGGGTTGCCGTGCAGTACCACTGTGGAAAAGGTGAAAGAAAGGAATAAGCGAAGTAAACAGTAATCAAATCACGGAACCCCTGGTCTGGAGGTCGGCCACGTCCTAAGTGCACTCATATCGGGCGAAATGCCTGAACCGTCTTAATCCAGAGATTCTTCAGATGCCTCGCGTGGAGTGAAGCCCCTCCCGGCCAATGGAGAAAATGCGGAAAAGTAATCAGGGTTGCTGTGTGGAGCCGATGTGAAAAGGTGATGGAAAGGATAAAGTGAAGCTTAATCGGTATGTCCAGTAGTATCGCGGCGAGAGCTACTCATACAACGGCACCTCTGCTCTAGAGTTAGGCCACGTCCGAAATAGACCCATACTGGTAAAATATGCCTAAACCGGCTTACGCCGGGGGTGAAACTTGATAGCTACGCATCTCACGGTACCTCTGCTCTAGAGGTCAGTCATTTCCTAAACACGCCCATACTGAGATAATATGCCTAAACCGGCTTAACCCGAGGGTGGAAGTCACTAGTGGCGAGGATTCGACCTCCTGGACAAAAACTCTCTTCTGGTCACAACTAGGAAGGGTAGCGGCCACGACCACAAAATGCTGAAGTCGGAGACACTGGACCAGGGCAGTCTAGATAGGCAACCACCTCTCACCCGGCGAGGATGTATGCTTATCCTGATCACGCTGAGGCTTTCCGGTGAGAAAGTCCAACGCTGGACTAGATGGGAAACCACCTCTCACACGACGGTGATACAGGGGTATCTCAAAACACGTCGAGGTTTTCCGGTGAGAAAGTCCAGCTCTGGATTAGTGAAACCTAGGAACGTATCTAGCCAAAACTTTGTTTCGAAATTATAAAGTCAAAGCCTGTTTTGTTTTAGACAAGAAAACTGAAACTGGGTGTCAATAAATAAATTAATTAAAATTCTAAGAGCTATGCCGCTTGGCGTAGATGATCATTTCTCTCCACAAGTCCGTCTTTTGCCTTGATTATGAGATCCGCTGGTGACTTTATTCCTAGCCACACCTACAGCCCATCCAGTAACTTCTCTCTCTGTCTTCCTTTATATCTTCTTCCCTCAATTTTTTCCGGTTGCCAGTGTGTTCCAATTTTCCTCTTCTCAGGAAATGTCCTATAAATCTCGTTTGTCTGCCTCTGATCTTTGCTATAATTTGCTTTTTAACTCCAGCCTCTCTTAAGACTTCTTCATTGGTTTTCTTGGCTGTCTATGGTACCTTGAACATCCTTCTTATAAACCACATTTCCATGGCCTCCATTTCTCACTGTACTCTCTTATTCATGGACCATGCTTCACCCCTGTCAAAGAAAATTGGCTCGATGTAACACTTAAGTACTCAGAATCTTGTTTCCATTGATATGGATCTGTTGCACAAGATGCGTGTCATTTTGTGGAATGCAATGCTGACTTGGCCTGAGCACGTCTACTTTTTATTTCATTGTGACATTTCCCATCAGTTGTTATAACCGTTCCTAAGTACTTGAATCTATCAAAAATAAATTTAAAACATGACGTGTTTCCAAACATTCAGACTTGAACGATTTACAGAGCAACCGGTGGGTTTGAAAAAAAGACATAAGTATCATGTAGATAAAAAGACATCATGGGCAGGACACGTTCTCTATACCAATTACTCAGGCGAAGCAGTATAAACTGTATCCAAATATGCAAATCCAAAACTGCTAGGGTCCGCCATGAGAGGAACTGTGCAGCAAGATTATGGCTGGTGAAACACACAACAGCTATTATCTGCCAGCTTTAAACCGACTTTTTGTGATGACAAATGTCAATATCTTCTTCTTCATTATCTTACTGAGTCTGCGAGCTAGTGTTTGCCGGCCATGTGGTCAGAATGTTGAGGTACATCATCGTATCGGATTGGGAGCAGGTTATCACGGCTTTTTTTCACTCCCTGAGCAGAGGAAGGAAGTGTGCAGTGCTTCTTTAGCAGGCTCCACCACAATGGATACTAAGGAGATTGCTGCCCTGTCGACCAGCCTAGGCCTGTTTCATTGACTCATTCATTTGCATGTCCCTTGTGGAACTTTGCCTCCCAAATAGCACTCCTGTAGGCCTTTCGGTTGTGAGCAAGATGGTCTGCCGCTGCTGCATTCATATGCAGATCATCATCGATGTCTTGCAGCCATCTTCGCCTTGGTCTTCCTCTCTTTCTTTTTCCCATGATGTACCCTTCCAAGACGGTCTTCTCTAGATTATCATGACGTTTAATGTGTCCAAAATATTTAAGTTTTCTCTCTTTAATCCTCTTTACTAGCCAGCCTTTTTCAATATTAAGTTCTTGTAGTATGGATATATTTGTTCTTATTTGTGTCCATGATATTTGAAGAACTCTTCTGTAGCATTTACATTCAAAGGCATTTATGTGTTTCTCAGATGTTTTGTTAACTGCCCAGGTCTCACAGGCATATGTTGCGATGGGAAAGATGCATCTCTTAAAAATCTTATTTTTGTAGTTCTGTCTGTTCCTCTCCACAGATTCTTTAGTTGATTTACTTTCTGGAGAGCGATAGATGTCCTCCTTTTAATTTCCCTAAGTTTTCTCCACTACTAGTTAGTAGTGATCCAAGATATTCAAAACTCTCCACTTCTTCCAGTTTTTCCTCAGTGATACATATTTCAGCTGCCTTGTTTGTTTTGTCAGTAGTTGTCATCAATTTAGTTTTCTTTGCATTAAGATAGAGGTTTTGTTCTTCGCTGTTCTTACGGACTGACATAATTAGTTTTTCCATTCCTTTTTCCTGTTAGGCCTGTTACTGGAGGTAAAAACGGAAAGGTGGGACAATGTCTTGGTAGGCTACGATCGGCCAACCGTGACGCTAGCAAGCCAGTTAAGGTTCGCCAACACTGACGTAAAACTTAAGGGGAAATAATTTCTGCTCACCGGAGAAAAGAAATCCAGCGTGTTGTTACCGACTAGATGGTATCAGTATCTGGCCCAGCATATAGATCTCTCTCTCTCTCTCTCTCTCTCTCTCTCTCTCTCTCTCTCACTCTCTCTCTCACACACACACACACACACACACACACACACACCGAGAGACAAAGCGTGCTGGAGAGCGAGCGCAGCTAAACTTTACAGCACACATTTATGCTGGGGAAACAATGGCAACCTGTTTCAAGTGAAAAGAGATAAACGAGCTTATTATACATCACTATACCTTTGATGCTTGCGTGGAGAAAGTGCATTTCATAACCCTTGAACTTTCCTGTCGGTAGATAAAAGAACATTCTCTGTGTGTGTGTGTGTGTGTGTGTGTGTGTTCTCCCCCCCCCCCCCCCCCAATTATGTCCGTGCTGAAAATACAATGAGCATGCATTGTTAGCATTCATTGACCAAAAAAAAAAAAAAGGTTTTCGGTGACAGCGTGTTGTAATAAATGGAAATTCATGCCGGTAGTTATCTAAGCCAGCCTGAAGTTAGGTTTCGAGTCTATACACCATCATCTCGGCTCAAACTGTATTTAGCCTGGGAGAATAAGAAACTGAAGGGTAGCGTAGAATAAAAGAATGCAAAAATCGGTTAACATTCTCCTTATTCCCTGTCTTAAAACAACTTTGTTCAGCTTTTTGTTCCCTACACATTGGACGATGTTCTATAACTGCTGCCTCGTAAGCTTGCATCGCTAATTTAATTCATCAAGGAAGACATTGTTGGCTTTATGTAAATGCACAGTTGCCTGTCGTTAGAGTGACAAGACTGTTTGTTATCTGTATTCCATTACTTATGCATTTGTATTAACAATATTTATGCCTGTATATATGCTGTGTATGAGTCTATATATCTACTGCGTATGTATGTATGCATGTATATATGTACCTGTATGTATGTTATGTATTTGTATGTCAGTCGGATTGTTTGTTTACCTGTATGTTCATTGTGTGTGTGAGAGAGAGAGAAAGAGAGAGAGAGAGAGAGAGAACTGGTAAGCTTCTCTAACACGATTAAGTTTTTTCGTTTGGTCCTGGACGTCCCTGCCGAGGAGCTGTGCACAGTCTTCATCCCAGAATTTCGCACACCACTTCTTGATACTGTTGAAAATAGGTGCTGCCTTCTGGAATTCCGCTCGAAATCATCGCTGCACAGTCACAACGGACGAAGTTCTTGTG
The DNA here is from genome assembly GCA_009760885.1 of Achatina immaculata. Taxonomy (NCBI): domain Eukaryota; kingdom Metazoa; phylum Mollusca; class Gastropoda; order Stylommatophora; family Achatinidae; genus Lissachatina; species Lissachatina immaculata. Next base: position 45,922,469 of record CM019720.1, on the reverse strand, counting down.
TATTCCAAAACACAAAATGACTGCTCACCTTTACTGAACGTCATATTTGCTACAGCTGCCTCCTAGCAACAAACCTCGGCAGCTCTGCACGTGTTCTTTATTTTAAAATGTGTGTGTGTGTGCGTGCGTGCGTGCGTGTGTGTGTGTGCGCGCGCGCATGCATGCAGAAAGACAGATAGTTATCACTACTAGAGGTGAGTCATTAAAGAAAACGTGAATGGAAATGTGAAATCTAACTGAGAAAACTCTGATTTTTTTCGATAACGACGACAAAATTCTTCATAATTGTAATACGTCGCCATGTCTTCACCTGATTTCTCTTTTGAACATAAGAAGACAGGTTCTGCTCTGTTTGCTGCAGTGTTATTACAGCGTAAGCGTATCTATTTCTCGAAGGTTTAAAAACTCAAAGAACTAGAGACGTTTACACTGTCATCAGAACCAGACGTTGAATCTTGTTGTATTGAAACAGTGAAAAAAAAAGACCCCCAAAAATGCTTCCAGTATAATCACAGTACTCTCTCTCTCTCTCTCTCTCTCTCTCTCTCTCTGAACCTTAAGTGCCCAGGGCACATGGGGCTTCCGCAAGGGTTTTCCACAAATGCCTGTCCTTTGCCTTTTTTTCTGCTCTTGCCCAGGTGAGCCCTCTATTGCTCAACATCCTTTCTGTTGTTCTTCTCCATGTCTCTTTTGGTCTACCCTTACTTCTGCTCCCCTGTGGTGTCCATCTTAGTGCTATTTTTGGTAGTGAGTTGTCAGTCATTCGGAGCACATGTCCCAACCATTGCCAGCGTCTTTCCTCAATAATTGTTGTCAGTGGTTTCATCTGCATTTCTGCTAATAAGATGTTATTTCTTATAGTGTTTGGCCAAAATATTTTTCTAATTCTTCGTAAACATTTAGTCTGGAAAGAATTCAACTTGTTTTCTATGGTTTTGGTGATTTTCCAGCATTCGCTTCCATAGAGTAGTACACTTAGAACATTACTCTTAAATATCCTGATTTTCATATTTATGCTTAGTTTTTTTTATTTCCATATATTCTGCAGCATTGCAAAAGCCTGGTTTGCTCTAGTAAGTCTGCTGTTGATGTCCTCTGTGCTGTCTCCATTTTCTACTACTCTGCTGCCAAGGTATACAAATTCGTTGACCTCCTCCACTAACTTGTTATCTACTCTGAGTACATTTCTGTTGTTCACATTTTGCTTCATTAACTGTGTCTTTCCTACGTTGATCTTTAGTCCTATGTTGTTTGCATTCTGAGTTAGCTTGTTTATTTTATCTTGCATATCTTTGTGACTGCTTGATAATAGACAAATGTCGTCCGCAAAGTCAGGGTCCTCCAGCACTGTGTCAAGGGTCCATTGTAATCCTCTGCGTTTGTCAAATGTTGCCTCCTTCATTAACCAGTCTACTGCCAAGATAAATAATGTTGGTGATAGTACACATCCCTGTTTCAATCACAGTACTGGCGAAGTTAAATCATTCACAGCATTGACGAAGTTAAATCATTCACAGCATTGACGAAGTTAAATCATTCACAACATTGACGAAGTTAAATCATTCACAGCATTGACGAAGTTAAATCATTCACATCAGTGACGAAGTTAAATCTTTCATATCACTGACGAAGTTAAATCATTCATAGCATTGACGAATTTAAATCATTCACAGCATTGACGAAGTTAAATCATTCACAGCATTGACGAAGTTAAATCATTCACGTCAGTGACGAAGTTAAATCATTCATATCAGTGACGAAGTTAAATCATTCACAGCATTGACGAAGTTAAATCATTCACAGCACTGACGAAGTTAAATCATTCGCAAGTCAGTGAACGAGGACGAAGTGAATACCTTTTTTTTTAATCAGATATTCGATATGCTGCATGGATTGGTCGTTGATTCTTCGTAGGTGTTTCTAAACAGTTTCTAACTACACTGAAAACCATTTCTTCCTCCCCCTCCCCCACCTCCGCCCCCAATCGCAATAACTATTCTTTTAGCTAATTCTGATTCAAAAGAAGAAGAAGAAGAAGAAGAAAGAAAGAAAGTTCGGATTGTGAAATAAAAAAAAAAGAAAATAATATATTTAATCTCACTGACGCGATGATTTTTAATCTCATCACTGAACGAGTTCGGTATTTGAACTCATTTTCTCAAATTAGCAAAACCCACTTTAGTGTTCTCACAATCAATAACGAGCAGTTTTCACCTGTTCTGTTATATCCGAAAAAGGGTATAATTTATTCTGCCGCAAAATGTTACCTGATGCAACATTACCCGATTCTTCTTTGCAATGAATCCTACTCGCATGTGTTGGGGGGGGGGGGGAGAAAGGGGGTGAAAACTGAGTTTCGGCCCGGGGAAGGGGGGAACGTGTGCTTGTGTTTGTCGTACAGTTAAATCTTATTTCTGTGATTTTCTTGGCAATTTTGGTTGTGAAAGGGTAAATCGATCTTCTTCGTTATACACTCAGTACATTAATTGTCTGCCCGTGTGATAGACCGGTTGGGAACACCTACCGTCATTGCTGTAATAGAAGGTTTCATTATCAATATAGGAAATCTACAGGAAGAGTGTCGTAGCCTAAGTGTGTGTAAATGTTACAGTATTGTCGGTTCGCTTCGTGAGATCCATACATACACAACTGTTCGACCGTGTCCAACTTGGCTGCTTCGACATTTTTTTTTAACTTTTAATTTGCGACATTATACAAGAGAGGCGACGAATAAGAATTTTGATACAGAGGAAGTCTGTACTTTACATTTATATATGTTGTTCTCTAGTGTAATAAGTTGTAAATAAAAGTTACAAACAAACAAAACTTCAAAGCAGTCAGTTTGGACACGGTAGTTGATCTCACGTAGTTCGATCTCCCAAACTCAAAGAAGTCGGGAACAAGTTACGAGCAGTTCTTAGCTACGAATACTATCTTAACTATTCCACACCCTCACGTGAGAGAATTTCTTTTCTTTTGTGCATCCCATGTATTTCCATCCTATTAATCGCCTTTGTTTTTGTGCCGCCACCCCCCCCCCCCACACCCCCTATGATTTCCCCATTGTGTGTAATACTCACATAAAGATTGAAGCAACAAGCTGATCAAATGGTTGAAAAGTCGCGATCGATCGTCGGCAAATTAAGAGATGGCAGTTTTACCCGATGAACTCTGGTTAGCAGACTGCGCCAAGACAATTGTACTAAAAACCAGAATGGGACGTCAATATTCCCAAGCTGTGTTTCAGTGAATTTTTTTTTAAAGTATGTTACAAAAGAGTGCCTTATAGTTCGTGCAGATCTTGGTCTTCAGAATTTCGGCAATAAGGCTTCGATCTGAGATACAAGCTACAAAACTCTGGAAATAGGACTTCAATCTGAGACAGAAGCTACAAAACTCTGGAAATAGGGTTTAGATTTGAGACAGAAGCTACAAAACTCTGGAAATAGGATTTAGATTTGAGACAGAAGCTACAAAACTCTGGAAATAGGGTTTAGATTTGAGATAGACGCTACAAAACTCTGGAAATAGGGTTTAGATTTGAGATAGACGCTACAAAACTCTGGAAATAGGGTTTAGATTTGAGACAGAAGCTACAAAACTCTGGAAATATGGTTTAGATTTGAGACAGAAGCTACAAAACTCTGGAAATAGGGATTAGATTTGAGATAGACGCTACAAAACTCTGGAAATAGGGTTTAGATTTGAGATAGACGCTACAAAACTCTGGAAATAGGGTTTAGATTTGAAACAGAAGCTACAAACCTGTCTCTACAAACCCGTTGGAGTCTGTACATTTCGCACTAGGGTCAGAATTTGGCGTAACTGAAACGTGAACACCAAAAAGAAGAAGAAGAACAAAGATGAAGATGTGGAGGCAGAGTTTATCACCATTTATCCTTGTGATGCAGACTTCAGTACCCTCAGATCTGCTCTCGGTGGACTGCGGCACCTGCTCTGGAAATGTCGACTTCCCCCTGCCTCAGTTTAAATGTAGATATAACTCAGTTTTTTCAGTACAATCACTAGTCATTTTTCACGTTCCTTTTTCTTCATAATATCTGGATTAAAGTTCAGAGTGAGCATAAAGTCTTTCATTGATTTCAAACGTTTATTACATAAAAACTGTGCTAGGAACAGACTAGATACAGACTAGATACAGACTAGATACAGATACTTTATTTTGCACAGCTTACTTCAAATCAAAAAAATTATTCCTCCACTTCAACATTTGCTTCATTTGTTGCCCAGAGAACGTCTAAGTGATACTCGATTTCTTGCCATGTGTTCTCCAACATTTCTTTAATCGCTGTCTCTAAAGCATCCGTTATCCTTGCCTTCAAAGTTTTATTATCAGAAACTAATGAACTGAGCACTTCGTTCGCGGTAAAACCTCTTGGAAAAAGAAGTAAAAAAAAAAGCCAAGAGGGGCAATGTCATGTGAAGATGGTGGCCAAGGTATTGGATCAAGTTTCCAAATCCATGATTAGGAAAGTTAGCATTCAGAAACTGATGAACAACTACTCTCGTTGCTGGAAAACACCCATAGCTGAAACTTTTTGAGGTGAAGTAAAATTAGTTAAAAACCACATGTTTGTACCTAGCACAGTTTTTGTGTAATAAATGTTTTAAATCAGGGGAAACCCCCATGCTCACCGTGTAAACCTTGTTGTTATGCTAGCATTAAAAAAGAACGTTATCTCCAACTGCTTATTCTAGAAGGCTTATTAGGCTGTGTGTGCCAATGTATCTCTGTTTCAACAACTTGTCCCTGCGTATTCATCGTCACCATGTTGTCATATTTCAGATACAACGACCAAGACAGAGCTGCGTTCATGCGCGGAGACCAACAAAAACATGGGCTCCATGAAACACTGGTTCATCATGCCGCTATTGATAAACCTGGCGCTTCTCTTCAGGTAAGACGTACTGAAATCACGAAAGGGTAGATATTTAAAAAGCGGGCATTCGCTACAAGATCATCCTACTTACGAAATCACTGCAAGCATTAATAAGGTGAATATAAAAATAAGGTAAAGCAAATTTTCAATGCATCAACAACCTACGCTTAAAGCACAAAACTCTGCTGATGATCGCGTCATATACGTACTGACGTAGAGGTGGACAGAGGTGTACGGTTCAGTATTACAACAAACAAACAAAAAAAAGGATAGACAGAATGAGGACAGTGGGCAAAAAACGAGAGGGGCTGAAAGTAAGATAAGTGTATATAAATGAAGAACATACAACAATCAATATTTCGGCAAAAGCGTTTCTTTCAATAATTACATACAAAGACAGCATAACAGACAGAAGCAGGGAAAATATCTGTAAAATTAAACGTCTTTATCTGACTGAACGTGCGTGTGCGTGCGTGCGTGCAGTAAAGTCCTTCTTCTGTTGTGGTCATGCGCGGGACAACTACAGGAGCACCGTCCTCGCAGGACATACAAAAGCAGTTAACAACATCCGCTGGTCAGAACATATGGGGTTGTTTAATGCAGGACGACAAAGACTGACGATAAACAAGTTCTCACGAAACATGATAACACTGACAATGACAGGCGACGATACATCTCTCAGGATTGCTCTGTTTGGATCACAGAGGCAAAATACAGCCATCATCGCAGCAACATACTCCAGTAAGTCACCATCAAAGCAACATACTCTAGTCAGCCATCACCATAGCAACATACTCTAGTCGGCCATCATCACAGCAACATACTTTAGTCAGTCATCATCACAGCAACATATTCTAGTCAGTCATCATCACAGCAACATACTTTAGTCAGTCATCATCACAGCAACATACTTTAGTCAGTCATCATCACAGCAACATATTTTAGTCAGTCATCATCACAGCAACATACTCTAATCAGTCATCATCACAGCAACATACTTTAGTCAGTCATCATCACAGCAACATATTCTAGTCAATCATCATCACAGCAACATACTTTAGTCAGTCATCATCACAGCAACATACTTTAGTCAGTCATCATCACAGCAACATACTTTAGTCAGTCATCATCACAGCAACATACTCTAGTCGGCCATCATCACAGCAACATATTCTAGTCAGTCATCATCACAGCAACATACTTTAGTCAGTCATCATCACAGCAACATACTCTAGTCAGTCATCATCACAGCAACATACTTTAGTCAGTCATCATCACAGCAACATACTTTAGTCAGTCATCATCACAGCAACATATTTTAGTCAGTCATCATCACAGCAACATACTCTAATCAGTCATCATCACAGCAACATACTTTAGTCAGTCATCATCACAGCAACATATTCTAGTCAATCATCATCACAGCAACATACTCTACTCAGTCATCATCATAGCAACATATTCTAGTCAGTCATCATCACAGCAACATATTCTAGTCAGCCATCATCATAGCAACATACTCCAGTTAGTCATCATCACAGCAACATACTCTAGTCAGCCATCATCATAGCAACAAACTCCAGTCAGCCATCATCATAGCACCATACTCCAGTCAGCCATCATCATAGCAACATATTCTAGTCAGTCATCATCACAGCAACATATTCTAGTCAGCCATCATCACAGCAACATACTGTAATCAGCCATCATCATAGCAACATACTCTAGTCAACCGTCATCACAGCAACATATTGTAATCAGCCATCATCACAGCAACATACTCCAGTCAGCCATCATCACAGCAACATACTGTAATCAACCATCATCATAGCAACATACTCTAGTCAGCCGTCATCACCGCAACATACTGTAATCAGCCATCATCATAACAACATACTCTGGTCAGCCATCATGACAGTAACATACTGTAATCAGCCATCATCATAGCAACATACTGTAATCAGCCATCATCATAGCAACATACTGTAATCAGCCATCATCATAACAACATACTCTGGTCAGCCATCATCACAGCAACATACTATAATCAGCCATCATCACAGCAACATACTATAATCAGCCATCATCATAACAACATACTCTGGTCAGCCATCATCACAGCAACATACTGTAATCAGCCATCATCATAACAACATACTGTAATCAGCCATCATCATAGCAACATACTGTAATCAGCCATCATCATAGCAACATACTGTAATCAGCCATCATCATAGCAACATACTGTAATCAGCCATCATCATAACAACATACTCTGGTCAGCCATCATGACAGCAACATACTGTAATCAGCCATCATCACAGCAACATACTCTGGTCAGCCATCTCACAGCAACATACTGTAATCAGCCATCATCATAGCAACATACTCTGGTCAGCCATCATCACCGCAACATACTGTAATCAGCCATCATCATAGCAACATACTGTAATCAGCCATCATCATAGCAACATATTGTAATCAGCCATTATCACAGCAACATACTCCCGTCCGCTATATTCAGTGGTTCATTGTTCGCTGTTCACTCTCCCATTCTCTCATTCAACGGATTATTTTCTTACTCTCCCTCTCCCCCACCCCCAGCCCACACACTCACACATGTATGCACGTACGTATTTACGTATCTATATCGGGAAACTATACGCACATGGCACAGCGAGCGATGCTTATCTTTTTTGCCCGTCTTTTGCCCGTACGTTTGCAACCCGTATTGCTCTAAGTATATGCTACACCTGACAAGAGTCACTCAAGTACGGTAATGTTTATTTGTAAATACTGATTTGTCTACTAAGATGTTATCGCAGTTAGCTCTATGTGTCGTTTCCACTGATAATCTTGACTCCTTACGTACATAAGTGACACTACACATCGTCTCAAATATGACAGTCTGTGATAAAACTCGTGTATACTTTGTTGGTGTAACACACAATAATTAATGTATAAAGATACAACTATGCACTAAGCATGCAGTAAAGCTGTGATAACCAGAATCTATAAACTAGAAAAAGAGTAGGAGCAGCTTTATTACTGAACGATTACAAAGTTGTGACTTTTCGGCTTGAGCCTTAATCATACAAAAACATACAGGACGAAGAAATAGAGAGAGGAGACAAAGTATAGATCGACATGAATGCTATATTTAAACAAAATTAAATATAACACTAAGCTGTAACTTGTAAGAAGATGTGGCTTGTCCGACGATCCGTGTCAGAAATGAATGAGCACTATAGAGCGTAGAGACTGTTTAAATGGAGACCTGTGATGCGTGGTTGGTGGGTCGTAACTGGGGGTTATGGGTGGGGAATCCTTTTATAGAAATTTGGAAGTCTGCCAGTATAGGTTTCCCATAATTTGACTTCCAGAAAGCCCATAAATAGACATGCATAACTGGGACCCATTTTCGTTCCCATGGCAACACCACTGATTTGCTCAAAGCATTCGCCGTTGATTTCGAAAGAATTTAGATTTAATACTATCTGTGTAAGTCTGATTATGGTGTTAGTGTTAGTGGTGGGGTGAGGGTCTTTGTCGGGAAAATAGCGAAGTGCTAAGAGTCCATCTTCATGGGGGAATGGAGGTACATAGGGAGCAGACATCAAGGAGAAAGATGCAACATATTTCGTAGTTTATACATTCTTTATACATTTTTTTCCTGGTTTATACATTCTAGTATCACAGCTTTACTGCAGTACTTCGTGTATAGTTATATACTCATACACTAATTATTGTGTGTTACTGAGTTATTTTCACTGCGACAAACGTTTTTGTACGTCTGTACTCTCATTTGATCTTCCAATACACCTCTCTCAGCACTTTAGTCACATCTCCTCACCATATCCAAAGCATCCTAGTCGTAGTTTACTTATCCTTTGTCACCATCAGTAGTCTTCTTTCTTCCTGCCGAAGTTCCACTTGAACATGCCATCTGATAAGGAATATCTTAAATCCCTCAAATCTTTCGTTCGCTTTTCTTTCCGCCTCCTCCCGCCACACAAGACAGCCACCGAACCGGCCTTCACAGTCTACAAGAAGACGAGATTCGCCTCCAACCTTCACTTTCTGAACTACTATCTCCGCCACAAAATAATTCCTAAAGGTTTCTCGTCATCTTTTCAGCCAGCGGCCGACATACTCCACATGATTTAACAAAGACTTCTGGATAAGATAAAAAAAAAAAAAAACTGCTCGCGGCTCAGAATGCACTGTATCATTCAGAATCACAGACGCCTTTTGTCCAGCCTTGATCGGGTAAAAGATAGCCTTGAACGCCGCCTCTTACACATCAGACAACTGTGTTCTCCTTCTTATCAAACACATTATACGCGTCACAAATCGCCAGCTTTACCAGTTCTATGTCTCTGGCAAAGAACATAAACTGAACCGACTCCTGCCTCTACCACAGTCAGTCTCTTCTGGTTCTACCTTCCAATCAGCCCCTCTCTTCTGCCACACCTGACCAACGGGCTTCTATCTCACCTGACCATCAGACTTCTTTGACACCTCCCGACCAACCTTCCCAGATTACACAGCACATTCAAGTTCTCACACCCACACCCGTAGATGATACCCCCTCTCCTCCTCCTTTAACTTCTAGTGTAGTCTGTATTCCCCCCGACTTACCCCTTTCTGATTATGAAAAACAAGTCCTCGGTAAATGCCTTAAATTTATTCCTGTCCGCCCTCAGTGTGATCGCTGTTTTTCACTCCGCGATGTTACACAGTTTTACCGTCGACTACGACTTAAATATTACTTTGTTAACAAAGAATCTAACCAATTCACACAAGACCCCGATGACCTTTTTGCACGTTACAACCACCATAAATATAGCTGGACACCCCCCACCCCCCGGGGCTTCCTAAGCTTTAGATCTGAACATTGGTACGACGTGGCGTGAAATACAAAACCTCCAGCCACCAACACTTCAACATTTCAGCCTAAACAAGGGAGAGTCCAGGGCATTGTCTGAACTCCGACGTCGGAGAGACATAGTTATAAAACCAGCAGATAAAACATCGAATCTCGTAGTTTGGAAAAATGATGTATATATTGTAGAGGGAATGTCCCAACTCAGCAATACAAAATTCTATGCCCCACGTAAGAAAGATGCTACCAGTTCAAATAATGACAAAATGGAAGCAGCCATTAAAGACTTGATTACAGAAAGTGGCCTTCCCACCCCAAGCTGTTTCTCTTCACATCAAGGACAGCTGTTTAGGCAACCCTACCTTCTATATTCTTTCTAAAATCCACAAACCTGGTCACCCTGGACGTCCCATTGTATCAGCATGTTCATGCCCCACTGAGCACATTTCTGACATTTTGGACAGCATTTTCCAGCCGCAAGTACAAAAATTACCCTCCTTTTTAAAAGATACCAACCACGCCTTAACAACTTTTGATGGATCACATTCTCTCAACACCACACCTATCACATATTTCTCCTTGATGTCTGCTCCCTATAAACTCTGTCCCCCATGAGGATGGACTTTTAGCACTCCGCTTTTTTCTCGAAAAAGACCCTCACCCCCACCACTAACACTGACACCGTAATCAGACTTACACAGCTAGTACTTAACATAAATTCTTTCGAAATCAACGGCGAATACTTTGAGCAAATCAGTGGTGTTGCCATGGGAACGAAAATGGGTCCCAGTTATGCATGTCTATTTATGGGCTTTCTAGAAAGTCAAATCATAGTAAACCTACACCGGCAGACTTCCAGAATTCTATAAAAGTTACATCGATGATGGCACTGGAGTCACCAGCATACCACAGGAAGAGCTAAAAAAATTATTGAATTCGCCAACTCACTTAATAACAACATAAAATTCACCTATGAAATTTCTGATAGGTCTGTTAACTTTTTAGACATTAAAATTTCTATTGGCACAAACAGGCTTATCACCTCTGTATTTTACAAGCTCACCGACAGCCACACCTATGTACTTTACACCTCCTCCCATCCTGAAGCTTGTAAGAACTCCATCCCATACTCCCAACTCCTCTGTCTTCGCCGCATATGTCAGGATAATATGGACTTTTTATATATCAGTCCAATAAGATATTAGAATTTTTCCGTCATCGCCACTACCCAGAAAAGGTCCTTCGTGAACCTTCAACCGTAACCAACTAGTGAACCGGAAAAGAAGCATTCAGAAAAAAAGCCTGTTACTCCATCTGACAGAGTTAAGTTAGTATTGCCTTTCCACCAGTATGGTCAGATGGTTAAGAAAATTCTTTATCGTCGTCTGGCACTAATCCATTTCGACCCCGACACTCGCGACATTTTCTCTGATCCACCCCTATTTGCATACAAACGTGAGCCAAACCTTAAGGACACCTTGTCCACAGCCACTTGAAGCGGAGCCTTACATATGTTGGCACCAGAAAATGTAACCTCCCCCGCTGCGTTACCTGCCCTGTAGTCTGAGAAACAAAAACGATCACCTTTCCCAAAACTATTTTCACTCTTCATGATGGATTCGCATGGGAGTCCCGTAATGTGATATATGTCATCATATGCAAAAGAAGCAGGATAACGTATATTTGTGAGACTGGCTTCAGATTAGGGGACCGCATTCAGAAACATTAGTACGATATCGCCCAGCATGCTTTGAAAGCAGCCCCAAATCATTTCAGTGGCCCCAACCATAGAGGCAAATCTGATTTTCTGGTAACAGCCATCAAACAATGTCACACAGATGACACAAGGCACCTAGCGCTTGAGAACCGCTACATTCAGGATTATTGGACAATGGAATCACACGGGTTAAACTCGCTATTCAGCTACACCTAATATTCTCCCCTTAAACAATTATAAAGCCTCTCCCTTCTTACTTGTTACACATAGTTCAGAACCTCCTCACAGCATCATATTACAACACCTCTACCCTAACTATAATCATCTATTTCAACTTCTCCTGGCTAGGTTACCATTGTAATACTCTCTCTCCCTTCCACGGTTTCCTCACCCACCGTCCCCAGTTACGACCCACTGACCACGCATCACAGGTCTCCATTTAAATAGTCTCTATGCACTCATCATCATCATGAGGTGCCGTGCCGACTGGCGTTGGCTATTATGCTTTTCCAGAGTACACGATCCTTCATGCAGGCCATCAGCTCAGTTGATGATCTCCTCTCACACAATCCCGTCAGACTGTCCAGTATCATTTTTCTTGGTCTTCCTCTTGATCTTCTTCCTTCTATTTTTCCTGTTGTTATAATATTTTCAATGCCCCCTCTTCTCATTGCATGTCCTATGAAAGTACATTGTCTTTCTCGTATCTTTTTCACAAGATTTTTATCTCTCCAGCTCTTCTCATACATTCTTCATTAGTTATTTTTGCTGTCCAGGGGATTCGCAACGTTCTTCTAATAAACCACATTTCTGCTGCTTCCAATGATTTTTGTGCACACCTGCCTATTGTCCATGATTCACTTCCATATAACAAGATAGGTTCAATATAGCATTTTAGGATTCTTTTTCTAACATTCATCGATAAGGATGTGTTGGCTAATATGTTTCTCATCCTCTGAAATGCAGTCTTTGCTTGGCCTATTCTGTTCCTAATTTCTGTTTTGCATTTCCCATCTGAAGTTATTACTGCTCCAAGGTATTTGAATTTCTGCACCTGCTTTAGAATAGTTCCGTTTAATTTTATACTTCATGTTGGTGGATTGTGTTTCTTAGATATAACCATAGTCTGTCTATTTGGTGTTCAAAGTAAGACCTTTCTGTTCACTTTCCTTGGCGACTTTATCAAAGAGATTTTGCAGGTCTTGTTGATTCTCAGCTATCAGTACTGTGTCGTCAGCATACCGAAGGTTGTTAATATTGTATCCTCCAATTTTTATGCCTGGTTCTGTGATGATCGTTCTTAGAATATTCTCACGGTACAGAGAAAAAGGTCTGAAGATAGTATACATCCTTGTCGCACCCCTTGTTTTATAGGTTGATATTTTCCAGTTCTATTTCTATTCTCTATGCACTACCATGCTCATTTTTGACATACATCGTCGGACAAGCCACGTCTTCTTACAAGTTACAGCTAAGTGCTCTATTTAATTTTTTTAAATATAGCATTCATGTGAATCTATACTTTATCTCCTCTCTCTATTTCTTCGTCCTCTATGTTTTTGTATGATTAGGGCTCACGCCGAAACGTCACAACTTTGTAGTCGTTAAGTAATAAAGCTGCTCCTACTTCTTTCCTAGTTTATACACTTTGTTGGTGTAGTGCCTTCCACATTGGGCTTCGTTTTTTGTATATGTTCTTTCCTCTCTCTCTCTCTCTCTCTCTCTGAAATAAAGATCAATCAATCAATCAATCAATCAATCTCTCTCTCTCTCTCTCTCTCTCTCTCTCTCTGCTTCACTTCATCCTAATTTCTCTCTCACTCATATTCTCATTTATTATCCTATCTTTTTTCTTTTCATAACAATCTACACAACTATAATAAGACCAGTCCTCATGTTTATTCATTCATGCATTTGCATGTCCCTTACTGAACTTTGCCTCCCTAACAGCACTCCTGTAGGCCTCTCCGTTGTGAGCAAGATGGCCTGCTTCTGATGCATCCATTTGCAGATCATCAACGATGTCTTGCAGCCATCTTCGCCTTAGTCTTCCTCTCCCTCCCTTTCCTACTATGTACCCCTCCAAGACGATCTTCTCTAGATTATCATGACATTTAATGTGTCCAAAATATGTAAGTTTTCTCTGCATAATCCTCTCTACCAGCCAGCCTTCTTCAATATCAAGTTCCCGTAGTATGGATGCACCTGCTCTTTTTTGTGTCCACGATATCTCTGTGGCATCCACATCCAAAGCCATCCATGTGTTTTTCAGCTGTCTTACCAGGTGTACAGGTCTCACAGGCACATGTTGCGACGATAAAGATGCATGCCCTGAAAAATCTCATCTCTGCGGTTCTGTCTGTTCCTCTCCACAGATTCCCTAGTTATTTCACCCTCTGAAGAGCGATAGATGTCTTTCCTTTCAATTTCCTTCACTGCATCTCCACCATTAGTTAGCAGTGATCCAAGATATTCAAAACTCTCCACTTCTTCCAGTTTTTCCTCATTGATACATATTTCAGCTGCCTTGTTTGTTTTGTCAGTTGTCATCAATTTCGTTTTCTTCGCAATAAGATAAAGGTTTTGCTCTTCTCTGTTCTTCGCTCTCGCTATGGATCAGAAATGCGAAGTACAACAAAGAAAGATGATCAACAAGTCTTTGAGAACAAGATCCTGAAAAACATTTTTGGGTATATAAAGAATACCAGAAGTGGGGAATGGAGAGCTAGAAAGAACACTGGACTTTAACAGTTTATTTAAATCACAGCGGTAGTAACAAGTGTCTTGAAACTGAAACAGATTACACTGGTTGGGTTATGTAGAAAGAATGGAAGAGAACAGACAAAAGAAAATGATGTTTATAAGAGATGAAGGAAACGTCCGAGAGGAAGACCAAGACAGAGATGTAGAGGCAACATAGAAGAGGATATACAGGAAATTTGTGTCACCAACTACAGAGAACAGATTAGGAATAGGGGCGAATGGAGGCGAACTTTATCTGCAGCAATGAGTCTTAATGGCTCGGAAAGCTGAAGAAATAGAAGTTTCCGTTTGTTTCTCGTTTTTCTTTACACTGTAAAGGCAGAGTAGTTTTTTTTTTAACCATATCACGGAAGCACCTTCAGGATATAGTGTCAGTGTTCATTTTTTCCTTGACCTATCGGCACATTAAAAGGTGATGTAGTCAGCATCACGCCTGGTCGCCTTTCCTTCACCAGCTCCAGAAGGAGCCAGGAACCCACTTCTGTAACTGGGTGAATGGGACGCCTCCAGCCAGATCGAACCATCTATCTTCGTCATGAGAGGCTAGTGCGCTAATCACCTCGCTACTTCTTTACATGCTTTCTCACACTGTTTCTCTCTAGCTTAATTTTTCGATTTTTTTCCCCAAACTTTCTCTCCCCCCCCCCTCTCTCTCTCTCTCTCTCTCTCTCTGTCAGACGAGCCTGCGTGCCCAATTCTTCTGAAATAAAGATCAATCAATCAATCAATCTCTCTCTCTCTCTTTCTCTCTCTCTCTCTCTCTTCGTGTAACTAGCGATCAACACAGAAGATAACCGAAAAAGAAAATGAATGCTAACTGATTTTTTTTTTAAAAACAACACAATACCAAAATATTAATTAAAAATAATACTGTTGCAAGCTGTGAACGTTCACATACACGAATGCTACATCTCACGACGTATAGACAGCGCCACCTGCTGTATCTAACAACTGGTCTACATGGTTCTGATGGCAATATGGGTTCAGTGGAGCAATAAAATTACTACTTGATCGATAACTTTCGCACCCCGATACAACTGTCCTGCATCTAAATGAGCGGTAAAGCAGGAAGATGAGTTAAATAAAAAAGCGAAATTAGCAGGTTGAAGGGGTTAATATATTGTTGCCGTCGGGACACACCTCTGTAGTTTTCAAACTATTCCATAAACAGATACTTGAAAGCAAAATTATTTATATAGGGTGTCCCAAAAGTTCATTCACGCTTTCCAGAGGCCACTGTAGGCAGACAGATGCAGCTACGTGGAGAAGTGTGATATTTTGTAGAGAAATTCTCCAACGTTTCAGATGTACTTTACAGGGACACACTGTGAGCACTCTCTCTCTCTCTCTCTCTCTCTCTCTCTCTCTCGCTCCCACCCCCAACCCCCCAGGACACGTAAATGCGATAGTCGAGTTCCTCCCAGGTTTTAAGTAGCACATCTGGAGTAACAGATACGATGATGTCATCGATTCCCCGCATCAGAACGTTCAGATCTCGTGAAAGTGTCTTTAATGTATCCCCCCACAAGAAAAGTCACAAGATCGATTTCACTGTTAGTCAGTCAGTCCGAAACAAACCCCAGCAGAGGAATCGAACCCAGAACCTTCTGGTCGTCATGCGAGTGCACTAACCACTACAGCTCCGAGACAGGTCTTGAAAAAAAAAAGACCTCTGTGGGAGATTATTTCTGTATTCGTTGCCTTTATTACGTAACACTGATTTATGTGCCAGTTCACTGAATTGACATTTGAGTCGTGAACACAAACCTTGTAACCATGCGGGGCTCAGGCCGAATATCTTGCCAGAATATTCAACAAATTACGTGTCCTTCTTCACAGGTTGTAAATGGTCTCTCACGTCTTTTTTTCTTTAACAGACTACACTCAACCAAGTCCTTCATTGTAGTATTGGCTGTCAAGAGCTTCTGTCTAGCAGCTACGCAGGGAAATCCATCAGCATCACCACCAGTTAAAAAAAAAATGCGTGGCCATATTCACCTTTCTAGATTTCTCTTGGTACCCATTTTTTAGAGGCTGGGTGGATCCTGGGGCCTTGTCGGTGTGTAGTACCAGATAAAACCATCCCACTTGAACCCGGTACCACGGGATTAGTAAGCCGAACGCCTAACCACTCAGCTAACCAGGCCGCCAATATTACCACCAGTCAGACATTTGCATGTCCCTTGAGGAACTTTGCCTCCCTAACAGCTCTCATGTAGGCCTCTCGGTTGTGAGCAAGATGCCCTGCTGCTGATACATCCATTTGTAGATCATCAACGATGTCTTGCAGAAATCTTCGCCTTGGTCTTCCTCTCTTTCTTTTTTCCCATTATGTACCCTTCCAATACGGTCTTCTCTAAATTCACATGACGGTTAATGTGTCCAAAATATTTAAGTCATCTCTGTTTAATCCTCTTTACTAGCCAGCCTTCTTCAATATTAAGTTCTTGTAGTATGAACATATTTGTTCTTTTTTTGTGTCCATGATATTTGTAGCACTTGCATTCAAAGGCATATATGTGTTTCTCAGCTGTTTTGTTGAGTGTAACACCACCAGTACCACCACAAAAATGGGAGACAAAACAGTTTATTCAAAACATTCTGAGTAATGACCCAGAGCCCCCCCCCCCCCAACCTTAGAGTGTCAGGAGTTTAATAGGGCCGAAACACTTGTCTGAGGAGTGGGGGGACTCCCTCTGATGACCTGAAGAGTTGTGTTGTTGTTCCCACTCTCTACAGTAGAGAGTTTCCTGCATACAAAACCTGTCAGTAACTCAAGTTTTTACTGATATCTTCCCTGCCTCCTGGAATATTGCAGATTAACCCTCGTTCAGCCAGTCGCTGGTATTCTAGAAGGCCACTAACCAATCAGGTTGGCTTTGAGGTAGTGGAAGAAAGGGAGAAGAGTGATTCAGAAGATGGATTTAAAAGGTCTAGGAATGTGGTATGGAGACGTAATGATTGTTATAGGTTTATTTTTTTCGCTAATCTGTAACTGAAACACAGCCGAATTTGATAATAAACTCAAACTCCTCCCACAATCCCTTCCTACTCTCTCTCTCTCTCTCTCTCTCTCACACACACACACTCCCACTCCCTCTTTCACATTGACACTCCCACTCCCTCTTTCACATTGTAGACCTATATCATTTCGGTAATCGTTATCCAAACCTTTTGAAAAACGCACAAAAGTTAACACTGCTCCACATGCAAGAAAACTGACAGACAGTCAGTCAGGCTTTAGACCAAATCATTCCTGCCCCACAGCGTTAACTAAAATGACAGAAAACTGGCTGTCTGATATAAATGATGATAAATTCTGTGGTGCTGAGTTTGTTGATTTCAGGAAAGCCTTCGATATGATTGATCATGAGATTCCTGCAAAAAGCGCTCGAAGGTTATAGAGTACACCCTGACCTGACAAAACTTATTACATCTTTCCTCTCAGGTAGAAAACAAATAGTTAGATTTAGAAATAAAATATCTGACTCGTCTATGGTTGACACTGGTATTTCTCAAGGAATTCCCAAGTACATCTAACATCTAACAAACTTGATAGCGCAGAAAGTTTACCAACTTGCCAAAATGAAACAATTTATCGACCAAGACACGAGAAAGATATACTACATATCACACATACAAACACGCTTAGACTATTGCTCCACAGTCTGGGATGGATGCTCCGTCTAAAATACAAAAAGGCTGCACTCGCTTCACAACCGAACATTAAAAATGATTTGTGGCTAACACTTAGTACAAACTGCAGATCAGCACCAAAAAAAAAAAACCCTCAAATATAGAATCATTTTTAACAAATTTAGATATGTTCATAGAATCTTGTCGAAATTTAGATTTGTTCATAGAATCTTGTCGAAATTTAGATTTGTTCATAGAATTTTGTCGAAATTTAGATTTGTTCATAGAATCTTGTCCAAATTTAGATTTGTTCATAGAATTTTGTCGCCTTATTTGTGGTCTTCTTCCTAAACCTGGGCTAGATCTGTACACGAAAAGCCTTGCATATTCCAACACATGTGACACAATTAACATCATTGCTGTATCTAGGCCAACTGGCGGCAGTAAGAATAAATGGTGAAACAACAACTTGGTTTGACATAAAACAAGGGGTCCGTCAGGGGTGCATATTGCCACCTTACTTATTTAACTTGTATACTGAAAATATAATGAGGAATGTTGTAGAAGATATAGACAAAGAATATTACAATGCCATAACAATTGGAGGTTATGAAGTACTAGAGATTAGATATGTTTATGACACAGTACTTGTAGTACTGCCCACAACACAAAAAGAAATGGAAAAACGAATTATGTCAGTCCGTAAGAATAGTGAAGAGCACAACCTTTATCTCAGTTCAAAGAAAACTAAATTGATGACAACTAACAAAACAAACAAGGCAGCTGAAATATATATCAATGAGGAAACATTGGAAGAAGTAGAGAGCTTTGAATATCTTGAATCACTACTAACTAGTAATGGAGATACAATGAGGGAAATTAAAAGGAGGACATCTATCGCTCTTCAAAAAAAAAAAATGAAACTAAAGAACCTGTTGAGAGGAACGGACAGAACTACAAAAATCAGATTTTTAAGGGCATGCATCTTTCCCATCACAACATATGCCTGTGAGACCCGATCACTTAACAAAATAGAAACATAAATGCCTTTGAGTGTAAATCCTACAGAAGAGTTCTTCGAATATCGTGGACACAAAAAAGAACAAATATGTTCATACTACAAGAACTTAATACTGAAGAAGGTTGGCTAATAGGGAAGATTAAACAAAGAAAACTTAAATATTTTGGACACAACGTCATGATAATTTAGAGAAAACATTCTTGGAAGGGTACATAATGGGAAAAAGAAAGAGAGGAAGACCAAGGCGGCGAAGGCTGCAAGACATCGTTGATAATCTGCAGATGGATGCTTTAGCAGCAGGCCATCTTGCTCACAACCGAGAGGCCTACATGAGAGCTGTTAGGGAGGCAGATTTCCGCAACGGACATGCAAATAACTGACTGACTGATTCTGTCGTACAACTCTCTCTCTCTCTCTCTCTCTCTCTCTCTGTGTGTGTGTGCATATATACATACACACACAACTAGTCCAATTTTGTTTTATGGATGTGAAGCATGGTCTATGCATAAGAGAGTACAGCGAGAAATGGAGGCCATGGAAATGTGGTTCATAAGGAGGATGTTGAAGGTACCATGAACAGCTAAGAAAACCAACGATGAAGTCTTAAGAGGCTGGAGTTAAAAGGAAATTACAGCAAAGATCAGAGGCAGACAAGCAAGATTTCTGGAACATCTTCTGAGAAGAGGAAAATTGGAACACATTGTGGCAAGTGGAAAAATTGAGGGAAGACGAGACAGAGGAAGTAGAGAGAGAAGTTACTGGATGGGATGTCAGTGTGCCTAGGAGGAAAGTCACCGTCGGATCTCATAATCGAGTCTAAAGACAAGGAACTGTGGAAAGAAATGATCTCCTACGCCATGTGGCACTTGATTGATTGATTGATCGATATATAAATAATTTGTATAGTTATATTAAATCGAATATGATATGAAAGATGGAGTGATAAAGGGCAGAATGCAAGACCTGTGCGCCCAGTTCTTCACCCTTTTAAAATAAAGATCAGCCTACCTACCTACCTGCCTGCCTGCCTACCTACCTACCTACCTACCTACCTACCTACCTACCTGTCTATCTATCTATCTATCTATCTATCTATCTATCTATCTATCTATCTATCTATCTATCTATCTATCTATCTATCTATCTCCTTCCTTCCTTTAGAGAAATTGACTTTTTTAAGAAACCTTTGTGAACACAAAGGCGTAGCCATCACGCCTTGTATATATAAAAGTTAACAGCCCCTTATCCGACATTCATTTTTTTTATGCATAAATTGTCCTTTGTTCTTTCAAGATCCACAGAATTAGACTTATCTGGTCGACTGTCGTGGGGTAGTTTTTTTTTAAAGGAGATGGATGGAGAACAACACACACACACGCACGCACGCACACACACACACCCACACACAGAGTTTCTGCTGTTGCTTTAGATTTTTTTCTTTGTTCAGAGAGAAAATGGTGCTCACTACAAATGTAATTCGTAGATCAAAGCCTCGATCTCTTTATTCCGCCGTTAATTACTTGTTCGATCTACTTCACGCACAGTTCGAGTCTTTGTAACTTTGTCAATTTACTCATAGAAAAAATTATTATTTCAATTTGTTTTAATTTTCTTCCCATATTTCTTTTATTCTCACTGCATGATTCAGTGTAATGGTTCGTTTCATAAAGTACTGATTTGGTAAGGAAGAGGAGGAGGGGGGGGGGGGGTGACGTGAAAAGATAGAAAAATTTGTCACCAAAATACAACTTGAAGTAAATCTTCCGCAGGATCTGAATTATTAGTTCTGTAAGAAATGGTCATAAAGTAACCGCAAATTAAGGGACGTAACCATTAAAATACAGTACATGAAAATACTCAAGAGCTAGTCAGAAAAATCTTTTCATAAGCAAGGGCTAGTAAAAGGGTAACCGCGAATCAGTTGACATAACCACAGAAAAAATATATGAAAAAGAACTTTTTTAAAATTATTATTTTACTTGCCTTTGAGTCTTGTAGTGTATTTTTTCAGTGGTTTCGTCCCTTCGTTTGCAGTTATTTTTTTCTAGCCCTTGTACATTTCGACAGTTACGTCCCTTAATTCGAAGTTACTCTTTGACTCGCCCTTGTATTTTCCCGTTACATCCCACGATCTGGGTTAATTTTTGACTCCCCTACATGGTAAGAGAAATGGCAATGACTAGGACTACAGACTTTTCTTGAAGACTTCAAGTACCCAAAGCAAACTCCACCACTCTGGTGACCACAGCACCTCATTAGTAAGGTTAAGCTTGTTAATAGAAGCATAAAACTCGTACATGGGGTAGGGTCTTGGTCAGTTTATGTTCATCAGTCCTGCTAAACATCTATACCAGACTCTAAAAATTGGCTCAGGAGACCTATGTGCCTGCAGCAGAAAGCAACAGACATCCCATTCATATCCACTAGAGTTACCAGCCACACAACCCTTTCAGGCTGAAAACCAGAGACAAACTGCCACATTTGTGAGAGAAATTGGTGTCACTGTCTGAATGAAGAAGAAGAAGAAGAAATAGCTGACAGTCTGACAGTCATTTTGCTCCAGTTTGTGTGTGTGTCTCATACAGAGGTGCCCCAGTCCTCCAGCTGTAAAAATGAATACCTGGCTGTCTCAGAAGCTTGGGAAGGAAAGTGACAGGCATGATGCTGACTATATCACCCTGTAGTGTGCTGTCAGGTCAAGGAAACTATGAGCACCAATACCATATCCCCTTGGTGTTTGCATAACATAACATAACTACTTGTGAGAGAGAGAGAGAGAGAGTGAAAGAGATTTTACATGTAGAAAGTGTGTGAAAGACGGTCGTGAGGAGTAAATAGAATCATGCAACAATTTTATAAAACGTTTGAAAGATGGAAGAAATAGAAAATTTTTATATCAGTTTAGTCACCCATCATTCCATCTTTTTATTCTCTTTTCACGCATTACCCTATATATCTGCTCGTGCATTCATCAATTTGTCTATCCCCTTGTTTGTGACGAAACGTCATGACCACACAACCACCCATATATCCAACTATCTATCAATCTTTAATCTGCCACCTTAAAAGAAAAAAAATAGTGACTATTTCTGGCAATACTTTAATGCTTGATTTTAGGTAAACTGAATATCTCACATCCTTCCTGTGCCATTAAACATCACATAGGGTTTGCATGGTAGTTCACCAAGTTTTAAACTGAATATCTTACATCTTCTTACATCCTTCCCATGCCGTTAAACATCACATAGGGCTCGCATAGTTGTTTGGCAAGTTTTCCTGTTCTCTGCGAGTCTTTGAACTTCATCAAAGGATGTTACACCCACTAAACTGGCTTCTCTTAACAATGTTCTCTTTAGAGTTTCATGCGGTCAGTCTTTTTCTTCAGCCTGTTGTGCTCCACTTGATAGCTTGTTTTGGCATTCTCTCATTGTTTCTTCTCATCACATGGCCTACATATATCCATCTTCTTTTTCTGATCACTCACGAGACAGGTTGTTTGCTCATCTGTCTTATCTCTGCATTGTTCTTGAATTCATTCCACTTTATACCAAGTATTTTCTTTAGGCATTTGTTTTCAAAAGAGTCTAATTTTTTGTCTACTTCTTTAGTTGATTTCCAGCTGAAAACATATTCAAAACTGAATATAGGACTGGCTAAATTGATAGGATTTTTCAAAATGAAGAGTTCTTTTCACATTGTCAGTGCCATTCATTTGATTAAATTATACAAATTGGTACTCTACACTGTGTCAAGGAAAAGTGTATATAAATATGGAGAATATATACTGGCTCGGCAAGGCGGACTAGATTATGCTGAACAAATGGGTATCAATGGATGATAGGAAAATAAGGCATCATGCGCAACTCAATTCCATGAGTGCAAAACATTGTCAGAATCACAGTGAAAAAAAAAAATTTATACTTTTAAAAAATAACCATTGTTGTAACTGCAAACTTCAAGCTCACTGGTCATAGTTGCCAAAGTGGGGATTCCGAAGACACAGGAGCATGTTAAATAAGTGAGCTAAAGTAGCTTCATTTGTTTCATGGAATGGACTTAACCCCTGCTCTATCTCTGTTGATCTGACTACAGCCTCACACAAGTCTGTTTACTGGACACATTGTTGCACTAGAACAGAGTTGTGAACAGTTTGATTAATTTCAACACCAATAATCAACAACTATTTCTTTCTTTGTTCTAACAGTGCTGGTTCATTGCTCAATATAATAGTCTACAATTCTCTTGAAGATGTGTTACTCGTTTTACCTCCTTGGATTTTGTTTGCAACAATTGCTGCCTGTGGTGAGTATTCAGCTTTTTTTGTTGTTTTTTTTTCATTTTAAAGAGCATAAAATGATATTTCACACAGAGATGTAGATTAGCATGATTATTCATAGGAGTTATGACAGTAGTTTTTCCCATTGCTTTCTAAAAGTTTTTGCTCACCTGTGCCTTACCTTCAGAGCATCAGTAAATTATCAAGATCTAAGAAACGTGATCAACTAATGCCTGCTGATGTTGATAGCTTAGAAATGATCATACATTGTTCATCATTATCATCATCAGGTGCCGTGCCGACTGGCGTTGGCTATTATGTTTCTCAAGAGTACATGATCCTTCATGCAGACCATCAGCTCAGTTGGTGTTCTCCTCTCAAACCATCCCGTCAGACTGTCCAGTATCATTTCTCTTGGTCTTCCTCTTGATCTTTTTCCTTCTATTTTTCCTGTTGTTATAATATTTTCAATGCCCCTTCTTCTCATTGCATGTCCTATGAAACTACATTGTCTCTCTCTTATCCTTTTGACAAAATTTTTTGTCTCTCCAGCTCTTCTCATACATTCTTCGTTAGTTATTTTTGCTGTCCAGGGGATTCGCAACATTCTTCTAATAAACCACATTTCTGCTGCTTCCAATGATTTTTGTGTAGACCTGCTTATTATCCATGATTCACTTCCATATAACAAGATAAGTTCAATATAGCATTTTAGGACTCGTTTTCTAACATTCATTGATAAGGATGTGTTGCATAATATGTTTCTCATTCTCTGAAATGCAGTCTTTGCTTGGCCTATTCTGTTCCTAATTTCTGTCTGCATTTCCCATCTGAAGTTATTACTGCTCCAAGGTATTTGAATTTCTGCACCTGCATTAGAATAGTTCCGTTTAATTTTGTACTGCATGTTGGTGGATTCTGTTTCTTAGATATAACCATAGTCTCTGTCTTTTTGATGTTCAAAGTATGGCCTTTCTGTTCACTTTCTTTGGCGACTTTATCCATGAGATTTTGCAGGTCTTGTTGGTTCTCAGCTATCAATATTGTGTTGTCAGCATACCGAAGGTTGTTAATATTGTATCCTCCAATTTGTATGCCTGGTTCTGTGATGACCGTTCTTAGAATATTCTCACTGTACAGAGAAAAAAGGTCTGGAGATAGTACACATCCTTGTTGCACCCCTTGTTTTATAGGTTGATATTTTCCAGTTCTGTTTTCAACTTGAATTGCTGCTTCTTGCTGCCAGTATAGATGTTTTACAATCCTCAGGTCTTTGCCATCTATACTGATGTCTTCAAGCATTTTAATAATTTCATTATATTTCACCTTGTCGAATGCCTTGGTGTAATCAGTGAAGCATAAGTAGAGATCTTTCTGTACTTCTAAAGCTCTTTCTGTTAGTGTTCGTAAAGCATAAATGGCATTGTGTGTTCCCTTTCCTTCAACAAATCCAAACTGTTCATCTGCTATTTCCATTTTTATCTTTTTCCTTGTTCTTCTCATAATGATTCTCAGAAGTAGCTTTGTTATGTGACTTGAGAGGCTGATAGTCTGGTGGTCATCACATTCTTTTGCACTTGGTTTCTTTGGTAGTGCTATAAACGCGGATTTAATCAGGTCATTGGGCATATAACCACTGTTGTAAATGTCATTCAACAACTTGGTTATTATTTTTATTCCTGTCTTCTCTAGTGCCTCTACATCATTAGCATGCCATAAATCAACTTCTTCTTCTTCCTCTCCTCCACTTCCTCCTTCTTCTTTTCCTTCTTTTGGATTCAAGTTCTCACTCATTCTAAATCTGGAGTACTGTTGTCAGGATGAATACAGCAGTTTATTTCAACTTTCTGACAGCATCCACAGCTTCTGCCTCCTATTCAAGACCTTTGGCTTAGATATTCCTATTTTCATGTAAAGTATTTTCTCAGTGAGTGTTCAAACCTAATTAAAGGTTCCATGAAACAGATAGTGTACCTGAGACATGGTACAAGTATTAGACCAGCCAACACTTTATCCTACTTCTGCCTGGTATTCCTGGACACAGGCTTCTACTGTCAGTGAGATAAAGACTGACATATTTCCCTCAGTCCCCCAGTGTCTGGAGCTTGCTCAGAAACCTACTTCTCATGGCCGTTCAGGGAGGTTAGGAAATTAATTTTTAATATTCTAGTTTGGCTTCACATGCTCAGCCATCTAAGCAAGAAGGTCACATTTTACTGTCAGAAGGAGTTCTTCATGCATGATTCATAGTTTTTCATTTGTGTATTCGTGTTCCTAGTGCCTGTTTTGTCACATTTAATCTGATCATGCTACAACAAGATCTTTACCCATCATCCATCAAGAAATGATATTTGCAGTCACAGATGAGATGATCACTTTCAGTCAAAAATTTATCATTGCAACTAATATTCTGCTATCATAGATTTGTTCGAATACTATATGTTGTTTTTTTTTCTTTCATGGTTCTGACCTTTCCAGCTCCAACATTCTTGCTTGTCAGTCGCATGTTACCTGACCCATCCGTTGCTTTAGCATTAGGTGGCCTCCTAACCTCTGCTGGACTTTTATGGACAGGACTGGAAACAGGATCTATGCAAATAGTCTCTTACTGTGTAATTACAGGTAAAATTGGAGGCAGCACAATTATGTAACATGAAAAAAGGCTATTTCCATAGTTTGAATGGTTTGAAAGTCTCTGTGATCTCCTTTAGATTTGGAGTTCACATTTTAGAAAGAAAGCAAATAGTACATCCATTAATTTTACAGATTTAAAAAATTTTATTTTTTTTATTTGCACAGCATCATAGAGTACTGTTAGGGAGTGTAAAGAATTATACTATGAATTACACTGGGGGTGTGCAACTGGTGGCCCATATCTGGCCCACAGTATTTTTATGGCCCATGAGTTGTTATGAAAATGTAATTTATCCAATTAAAATTTACAAAAACATGTTTTAAAAAATGTGAAAACATTTTTAAAAGCTCTGAAAAGCTAATTAAAAACAATCATTAAAAACAATCAGTCCACCTTTTCTTCATAACTGTCACTTTTTTCTCTTTTTTTTTCATTTTTTTCTGAAAATCTGGCAAAAACTAGTTGATTTAGATGCACTCTACCACTTGATTTTCATATCGTTGTGGCCCTCGAGGCCACTGATTTTGAACACCCCAGAATTACACTTTGTAAAAAAATGAATTAGACCACTAAATGTGGAACAAAACTATAAAATTCTGTATTTATTTGTAAGTTCTACATGTATATTCTCCTAAAAGACCCCAAAATAGTCATCTTTTTATCATTTTATAGTATATTTCATGTATTTGGATATGTTGTATTTATAAGCTTGATGTCACATGATCTGCATTGACAAGATGAGTTTAAAAGTTTGAAAGGATGCAAAAAAAATGTATATAGGTTGTGTGTTTTAGCTTAGTAATTAAAAAGAAAAACTAATGAGACTGTAGCAGTATGTGATTCAGCAAAAATTGAATGTTTTAACTTTTTTATCTTTGGCTCTTCATAGGTGCAGGCATCTCATTTTCTTTTCAAGCAATTAGTATTGCACTGTCCCCTTGTTTCATAAGGTACATATCACTTTTAATTACAATCTGTATCAAATTTTTTTATATATACAAAATGTATGTGGCAGCATGGTTAGCTGAGTGGTTAGGCACTCAGTTTATTAATCCTGTGGTACAGGGTTCAAGTCTCAGCAGTGGGATGTACACACCAAAAATGCCCTGGGATCACCCGGCCTCTAAAAATGGGTACCAGAGAAATCTTGGAAGGTAAGCACAGCCAGGCATGATGCTGACCACATCACACTTTCATGTGCCGAAGGTCATGGAAAATACAGGCCTAACACCGTATTCATTCACCCAATATGCCTTAATGGCATGGAAATGAGAATTTTACTTTTACCTATGTATGTACATGTGTCAAATCTGGAGTCATAGACTTTAGCTGATTAACTTGAAATCATGTCATATGACTCAAGCTTGAGTCAGACTTTCATCCATTTGAAGACTTGACCTGAGAGATGGAGAGTAGTGGCTCGTCTCAGTTCATGACATATATTTTAAACAACCAGGTCAACAGTTTTACCACTAAACAATATTAGTGTAAAGTATATGTGACATCTCATGATCCATTAACATTAATTTGATCTCTACTCATGATAAAAATGCGAAGGTAAGGTAAAGGCAAAATACATGTTTCCATGCCTTAAAGGCATATTGGGGATATGGCAGTTGGCCTGTACTTCTAAGACCTTCAGGACATGAGAGTCTGATGTGGTCAGTATCATGTCTGGTCATATTTACCTTCCCAGATTTCTCTGTTACCACTTTTTAGAGAATGTGTGGATCCTGAGGACTTCTTGGTGTGGTGGTACCAGAAAAAATCCCCACTGCTGGGACTTGAGTCGTTGCCACCAGATTAGTAGGCTGAGCAGATAAAAATGTAGGAAAAAAAAAGCCTAGTACTTATGCTATGTACTGTCAGATTTGTAGACCTGAGTCAGTTCATTCAGTTTTGAGTCTGAGACTTGAAAGACTCATAATGAGAGATGAAGGTAACTTGAACTCATTTCACAACTAAAAGATCAAGCTGTACTCAATCAATGTGCCATTGGCACTGTCAGCCATCATACACTATGAATAACAGGTTAAAGGCTGAGCAGATACAGGAGTGTCGTGAATGCAAAGAGACCCATCTCTAGGCCAGCAGCAGGGCATGGCCATTCTTCAAGTTCAAGTTAATTTCACAAATTGAAGGTGAGGACTTGCAGCTCAACTTGAGATTGTCATGCAGTGTTACATTACAGTTTCATGATGGTTTTCTTTAAAATACTTTTTTTCATTTTTTTGTTTTTTTGTTGTTTTGTTTTGTTTGTTTTAAAGAAACTTTTGTGTGAACATTAGTCTTATCTTATAAATTTGCTTTTAAAAGTGTAATGTAACAATTAACAGTTCTGCTCTTGCTTCTTCTTGTTCTTCCTTCTCCCTGGAACTTTGCAGCCAGTGTGGTGAAGATATTGAGGCACATCATCAGCTTGGGAACATGTAATGGCAGCTATTTTTCTCAGTCCCTGAATGGAGTTAAAAATGCTGGGGGAATGCAGTGCTCCTTTAGCAAACTTCTCCACCGTGGGAATTATGGCAACCCCTGCCCCATTTGCCTGGTGAAGCATGCTACTGGGGGGGGGGCACCAATGGAGAAATGGGACAGGGTCTTGGTCACCTATGGTTTGCCAACCCTGATGCTAGCATGTCAGCTATGGGTCTCTGTTTGCCAAATTGGACAATGTCTTCATTTCCAAAAGTTTCTTTAGCATCTTTGAAGCAGTTGTGAATTTTAAATATTGATTTTATTTCATGGGCTAAGAAAAGCTATTGACATCACTGTATTGATTAAATATGTGCAGTCCTAAAGTCCATGAAGATGTGTTACTTCTATTCATGGTTGTTTATTAAATAAGTGCTGTCTTGTTTCCTTTTTCTTCCTCGGTTTTCTTAACACTTATTACTGCTGGTGAAGTTTCTCTCCATTCATATGTTTTCATTACCTTCCCTCACCACTTAATGACTCCAAAGTTCTTGCAGGCCAAATACCAATTTTAATATATCATTTACTTTTATTTCAGTGTTTCTCAGTCTAAGTTTTGGTCTGCTTCTTGGTCTTTACCTTGTTTAAATTTGATTGGACCTGATTGTAATTTGTTCCTCTTCATTCTCTCCACAAGTCTCAACCATCATAATCTACATACTTTCAGAATAGTGGTGATCAGTGGTGATTTCAACAAACTGTAGAAGTTCACTGTTCTTCTGACTTTCCTTTCTCTATTGCTGCTATCCACTAGTGACCCTAACATTTGTAGTAACATTTTTATAAATTGCTAAAGTCAGAAGCTTGCTTTAAAGCTTTTTTAAATTAAAAGTTTATGTATTTATGTTACTTCCTTTTTTTTAGCTCATAATATTACATTGAAATTCATTTCAAATAATGTTTACAGCAGTTTTGATCTGTACTAACAAGATCTTAGCTCTGTCAAAGGCATAAGCTTAGTAAATTGGAAACATGGCTTGCGCATAGAAAAATAATAGAGCATAGCATGGTTAGACCCAGAAACAGTAGACAAAGCACTTTGGATGTAATGGAAAGAAAAATGGTAAGAGAATAACTGTGACTTTGAAACAGTGAATCTGGTAGGATGAACAGTCATCTAGCCACTATAGGACAAAGGACTGTCAACTCAAGCTGTCCTTTCATGAAAAGAAGGTTGCTCATCTTGCCAGAGTCCATGGTTCTAGTCACAGTCATTATCTAATTATTTTTTACTCGTGTCTAAAGTGCAATGTCTGCTTTATTTTTTTAGTCCAGTTATACATTCTGTACTCTAGAACTTTACTAGGCTTTGTTAAGCATTTTGGCTATTGGCCAGTTAAAGCTCTGTCACCAGTTTTGTTTAATATCTCTAGAAAAAACATTTCTACATCAGTGGGTACTCTTCTTGTGTCTGCATTAGTCATGATGGTGTCCTACTTCGTGATACCACATGCAAAAGTGGAAACCAACAGCATATTCCTGTACATTTGTCCAGCTGTGCTTGTGAATTCCCTAGTTCCTGTTATGGTCTATCTGCACTCATTGAGCCAGCTTTCCAAGTCTAAGAAAGGTAAGAATGAAGGGTTCATAGCATAATGTCAGTTACAGAATATGTTGACACATATAGCCATTGCATGTCAAAGCATTTGAACTATACTCAGTGATAAAGAAATCAAATAACTACTGTAGGTTTTATTTACAGAGAGAAATGTTGACCAAGAAGTAATGTTAAATTCTCTTCTCAAGCTATTTCATGGTTTACCACTTTAATTTCACCACAGGAAAATTCATCAGGAGTTTATGCTAAAAAGGAAACAATGGCAAATTATGTAGGCTAATAATAGCCTTCTTTTTCAAAAGGTAGTTCTTAGGCAGGTAGATAGTAGCACAGGGATTCCCAAAGAGTGTGCTATGGCAATTGCTATATCCCTATGGCATGACAGGATTATCTTTACCTTTACCTTTGAAACAAATTTTGTAAATGTGCTGTGAATAAAAAAACACTATTACTCCAGTCAGTATCTGGTTCATTCTGTGTTACCATAATTTCATTTTGTGGTAGTTAACTTCTACTTCTCCTGTTCCATGTGTATTGTTTTAGCTTCTTGAATTTGAAGCTAATCTATGAATTGAATGTTCAAACATTAAACCCAGGATTGAAAAGATTTGCAAGCTATATCAGTCTTAAGTGACACTGTTTGAACAATTTTTATTTCTAAATAAAGTCCTTACGTTTTTATTTGTTTTGTACTTTGTAATAACTTTCATAATGAGGTTACAAATGAAGTTTCTTTGACAATGCTAAAAATACATTATTAACTGCTTGAGGTGTGCCATGACAGAAATTTGTGTTACCAACTGTGCCACAGTTTGGAAAAGTTTGAGAACCACTGTACAAGCAGATTGTTGAGCATCAGTTTGTTGAGTAGCTTCTGTCTTGGCTGATTCTCAATCAATCAATCAAGTGCCATGCCGTGTGGCATAGGCGATCATTTCTCTCCACAATTCCTTGTGAGATCCGACAGTGACTTTCTTCCTAGCCATACTGACAGCCCATCCAGTAACTTCTCTCTCTGTCTTCCTCTGTCTCTTCTTCCCTTAATTTTTCCACTTGCCACAATGTGTTCCAATTTTCCTCTTCTCAGAAAATGTTCCAGAAATCTTGCTTGTCTGCCTCTGATCTTAGCTGTAATTTTCCTTTTAACTCCAGCCTCTCTTAAGACTTCTTCATTGGTTTTCTTAGCTGTCCATGGTACCTTCAACATCCTTCTTATGAAACACATTTCCATGGCCTCCATTTATCATTGTACTCTCTTATTCATAGACCATGCTTCACATCCATAAAGCAAAATTGGCTTGATGTAACATTTAAGTATTCGGAATCTTGTTTCCATTGATATGGATCTGCTGCACAAGATGTTTCTCTGATTCTACAAATATTTAACTGGTAACAGGCTCATTAGCAACAAACAATGTTTAGTTGTAAAGTTGGTCACTTTGGTCTTTGTGTCATCTGTCATTTTATCCTCAAAAGATGTTATGCCACTATGCATAGTTTCTAACCAACTGGCATGATCTTTTGCCAGTATAAGAAAAAAGATCTCTTATGATTGTTCTATAAATGCCCTTATCTCTCAGTATTGGTCAACCTCATGACCACCTTCCCTCCTGAAATTCCCTTATTTTCATGGTTTGTGAGGAGAAGAAGAAGAAGAAGAAGAGGAAGAGGAGGATGAGAAGACAGACAGACACACACACACACACACACACACACACACACACACCCACACACACACACACACACACACACAGAGAGAGAGAGAGAGAGATGGTGGGTGGGTAGGCAGGCAGGGAGGCAGGCAAGAAAAACACACACACAGAACATTGTGAAAAAAATAATAAATGTCATATGACTGTGATATTATCTAAATGTGCATTAAATGCTGCCTTATTCTCAATTGCAGGGAAGCCGTTATATGATACAGATCTTTATAGTACCTTGGCTGCTTCTGAAAATTTAATGAGTGATGACTGCATAAATAATGGCAAAAATAATAGTGATGATGCCTGTATCGTCAAAAAGTTTAACACTTATGATGGATGGCCTACATCAGTTATGTCGATGATTATATGGCTGAGCTGGGGTGCAGGTAATGACAATAGATAAGCTCTGAGAAGATAGGCCATGGTGATCATACTTCTCTGCAGATCTTGATCATTGGTGCTATTAGACAGTTTATGTGTTGACTTTCTGTTGTATCATTTTGTCAGAGTGTGCATTATTTTCTCTGTTGCTTCTTCAGTTTTTCTTCTCATTTACTCGTATCTTTCCTGTTTTATATTTTCAAGTTTCCCCTTGCTTATAACATGTCTAATGAATGTCTTTCTGTTACAGTTTTAGTTTCCCATTTTTCATTGTCTTTTATCAGACATATGTTATTAGTTTCCAAGGTTTTCTTAACATATTCTGAGAAGCCATATTTCTGTCAGCTTCAGTGACTAGTGTAAATAGTAACACTTGTTATGTGTTATATGTTATAATGTGGTGGTTAATTTTTTTCTCTCAGGGTATTAAGCTCACAGAAAGAAAATGCCACCTCAGCATTCTTACATTTTTAAAAGATGACTATTTTTTAAAATCCTTTGATGAGGTTGAAAAGCTCTCCGAAAACAGGAAAAATTGGTGAACTACCTTGCGAGCCCTATGTGATGTTTAATGGCACGGGAAGGATATAAGATATCTTATATTTTATATTGCTTTCTAATACAAAACTGATCTATCTGGTTTCTAGTTCTATCATCTGGAGATATCCACATTGTTTTATGTATCTCTCTGTGTGGAAATATTGTGCCTCCACTGACCATGCCCTCTGTTACACATATTTCAATTAATCTTTCTCCGTTCTGATTAACCATGTCAATTCTTTCTTTCCCCATTACTTTTTCAACGTCGGTGTTATCTTTCCCTACCTTAGTGCTGAAGTCCCCCATAGCAATTAGGATGTCATGTTTAGGGACTTTGTTGATGATTTGTTGTAATTGGTGATAAAAGTCGTCTTTCACATCATCATCTGCATCGTTCGTGGGTGCATAACACTGTATTATTGTCATTCTCCGGTGTCTTAGGTTGTATGGTGCTCTTATTATACGACTGTTCACTGGTTCTCATTCTACAAGGCTCTTTGCTACTATGTTTGACATAATACCTACCCCATCTCCAAGTTTACCATCGTTTCTGCCTGAATGTATTATTAACTTACCGTTTCTGCTGATCTTTTACCTGCTTCTGGCCATCACATTTCACTGATGCCCAGTACATCTAGATGGTATCTCTCCATTTCTTTGATGACCTGAGTAGTTTTTGTTGGTGCTGCCATCGTTCTTACGTTCCAGAATCCAATCTTTGTCACATGCTGGGGCCGACGAATCAGCTCCTCGGAGTTGGCATCCCTGATGCTCGGTTGGTTGCTGTAACGATATCTTTTTTTTTCCCATCTGGAGTTGCCTTTAGATAGGTCCCAGGATAAGGGTGTTAGCATTATGCCCAACTCCCAGTACAGGATATGTGACAGATCAAGCAAAATTCCACTGATTTCTGCATGCCAGTGAGAGCATTAAAAAAATGTATATAAGATAAGATTTTTTAAGTCCATTATGTAGCAATCAATGATTCATATAATTACTGTTATATACAGGGTTAGTTGTATTTTTAATACAGGCTGTGAGAATTAAATACAGGTGACCCACAAAAAAAAAATAGAAGAGAAACTTATTCAACAACTATAAAAGTTTCAGTCAACAGCTATAATAGTTTCAGTCAACAACTATAAAAGTTTCAGTCAACAACTATAAAAGTTTAAATCAACAACTATAAAGTTTCAGTCAACAACTGTAAAAGTTTCAGTCAACAACTATAGTTTCCAAAGAAAGTCCATTTGTGAATTAATTGGAACTTTCACATCTTCCTTTCTAATTTTTAAGTGGATCACAAAACAAATTAATTAATAATAATAATAATAATAAAGAAAAGGGTGTATCTCATGGACAGAAAAGAAAGCAAACAATGAAGTGCTAAATCAGCTACAGGTGAAAAAGAGAAATATTGAAAATCTTAAAAACAAGATAGTTAAGATACTTTGGGCATGTCAAGAGGCACAATACTATATTGAAGACCCTTCGTGAGGGCAAGATCAAAGGGAAAAGAGCAAGAAGGCGACAACGATATAGATAGGTGGACAACATCAAGAGATGGACAGGGACAAGCTTGGCCAAGTGCTCTATGAAGACAAGAAACAGAGCAGAGTGGAGATTCATTGCAGCCGACTTTCTATAGGGAGATGGCACAAAATGAACAATAATAATAATAATAATCAAGTACTCCTTTTTTACTTGTATACTTTTAATCTGACTAGCATTTATAACTAATTTTAACTTCTGTGTTGATATGCCACAGTCAAGTTTCACAGCTGGGAGTGGAAGCGTCCAGTTTTTTTATACCAAGGCTGGTGAGCCTGGCTGGTCTTGATCTAATCTCATTTCCATGTAGAACAGATTGTGTCATAACAACCTGTTACTGAGGTAGGGTTTAGCATGATTGCTATCATAGCAGAGCTTTTTTAAGAAAATGGATGCAACAGCTGTATGAAGAATACTGCCTCGTCAGTTTATATAACCCAGTGTTTCCAAACATGGGACAAACTCTTGACAGGGTTACAATTTGAAAATTTGGTGAGAAGTCGGGGCAGTTAGAATATATTTACAAATAGTATACTTTTTCATGGGGGTGAAGACGCTGTCCAGTGAGGCAGTCAGCGACCCATAGCTTATATGCTAGTATCAGTGAACCATGGCTGACCAAGACCTTGTCCCACCTCTCCGTTGTTACCCCTAGTAACAGGCCTAGCCTAGCAAATGGGACAGGGATCACCATAGTCCCCATGGTGGTGGAGTCTGCTAAATAAGCATTGCACATCACCTTCTTTTTAGTCATACTCCAGAACTGAAAAGATAGCTGCCATACCCCACTCCCACACCGATACGATGTTGTGCCTCAACACCTTCACAGCATCAGCTGCAGAGAACACCAGCTCGCAGTTACAGGGAGATTGTACAAGTACAAGTATACTTTTTCAGAACTTGGTTGACTGTTGTGCTGGGGGAAAAGGGGAGGGGGGTATCAAAATCTTTGAGGTGTTGAAGTGGGATATGATCCAGAAAAGGTTGGGAAACACTGATATAATCCCAGAATGTGATGAAGCCCATCAGTTTCTGTGAGTATCCAATCATCTGCAAAATCTTTAACCAAGAACATTACCTTCCTCTTCACAGCACATTCATTCATTCGTATGTCCCTTGCAGAACTTTGCCTCCCTAACAGCACTCCTGTAGGCCTCTCGGTTGTCAGCAAGATTGCCTGCTGCTGATGCATCCATTTGCAGATCATCAACGATGTCTTGCAGCCATCTTTGCCTTGGTCTTCCTCTCTTTCTTTTTCCCATTATGTACTCTTCCAAGACGGTTTTCTCTAAATTATCATGACGTTTAATGTGTCCAAAATATTTAAGTTTTCTCTCTTTAATCCTCTTTACTAGCCAGTCTTCTTCAGTATTAAGTTCTTGTAGTATGGATATATTTGTTCTTTCTTCTTTATGTCCATTATATTTGAAGAACTCTTACATTCAAAGGCATTTATGTGTTTCTCAGCTGTTTTGTTAAGTGTCCAGGTCTCACAGACATATGTTGCGATGGGAAAGATGCATGCCCTTAAAAATCTTATTTTTGTAGTTCTGTCTGTTCCTCTCCACAGATTCTTTAGTTGTTTTACTTTCTGAAGAGCGATAGATGTCCTCCTTTTAATTTCCCTCATTATATCTCCATTATTAGTTAGCAGTGATCCAAGATATTCAAAACTCTCCACTTCTTCCAGTTTTTCCTCATTGATACATATATCAGCTGCCTTGTTTGTTTTGTCAGTTGTCATCAGTTTAGTTTTCTTCACATTAAGATAGAGGTTTTGCTCTTTGCTATTCTTACGAACTGACATAATTAGTTTTTACATTCTTTTTTGTGTTGTGGACAGTAATATGTGTCATCAGCATATCTAATCTCTGGTATTTCATAACCTCCTATTGTTATGGCATTGTAATATTCTTTGTCTACATCTTCTCTAATATTATATTTTCAGTATACAAGTTAAATAAGTAGGGTGACAATATGCACCCCTGACGGACCCCTTGTTTTATGTCAAACCAAGTTGTTGTTTCACCATTTATTTTTACTGCTGCTTGCTGGTCTAGATACAGCAGTGATGTTAATTGTATCAAATGTGTTGGAAATCCCATTTTTTCCATTATTTCCCAAAGTTTCTGGTGTTGTACAGGATCAAATGCCTTTGAGTAGTCTATAAAGGATAAATATAGATTCACAATAAACTCTCTGCATTTCTCTATTATTAATCTTATATTGAATATATGATCTCTTGATCCTCTTCCTTGCCTGACACCAGCTTGGACCATATTGACTTCTTCTTCTTCTATTTCTTCACAGCACAAAAGATCTAAATAATTGACCATGTAGAATTTAGAACAACATCACTTCTGCTTGTTCTAGAGGTTCTGAACTAGATCTGAGATTGAAATTTCTGTCTGTGTAATGATGCATGGCATTCTGCTAATTTCTCTTTTTGTCTGCCTCTTTCTCACATTCCATATATTTTGTTGCACTATAGATATATATTTATGTATATGTGTGTGTATATTCCTACTTTTCTCTTCTTAGAGCATCTCCAGAGATGATGCTCTGTTTCTTCTGGATCTGTGTAAATAATATTTCTTGTAACTTTTGACCTCCTTTAAAAAAAAAAAAATCTTCATCATACTTCTTACCTGCCCAAATGATTCTGACTCTCATTTGTCACTATGCATTGTACAAAAACCCCATTCCATTCCATAAAGGCATACATATACATAGAATATGATGCTAGTTTTCACAGTTAGTTAGTTGCTCAGTATCATCATCACTGCAGCCAGGACAAATCTGTAGGTGCTTCCCAGCTCTTCCTCTGTGTATTCTTCAGTGTACAGAGACTGTTAGACACCAGTTCAGTGTTGATTTGCAATCTTCTCTTATATTCTTAACTTGACATTTGTATATAGCATCACATTTTACTGCCAACTCTTTCATCCTAAATAGAGATATTGCATTATCATGTGTTGAAATTTATTGTCCCACTGAACTCCATCAAGGTGTTAATAGCTGTTAAGACAAATGGTCAAACTAGCTGCATCTAGAGAACCATGGGGCTACATACTAGATATTGTTATTAGCTCCAATAATTTCCCTCACCTGAAAGCACTCTAGAGAGTGATGGCCACCATCATGCCTGGTTGCCTTTCCTTCCATGACTTGAGGAACAGGGCATGTATTTTTTATACCAAGGGTGATGAACCTGGTTTTTTAACAGCTTAGGATGACTGGTACACATCCAGCAAAATTCCACTGATTTCTGCATGCCAGTGAGAGCATTAAAAAAATGTATATAAGATAAGATTTTTTAAGTCCATTATGTAGCAATCAATGATTCATATAATTACTGTTATATACAGGGTTAGTTGTATTTTTAATACAGGCTGTGAGAATTAAATACAGGTGACCCACAAAAAAAAAATAGAAGAGAAACTTATTCAACAACTATAAAAGTTTCAGTCAACAGCTATAATAGTTTCAGTCAACAACTATAAAAGTTTCAGTCAACAACTATAAAAGTTTAAATCAACAACTATAAAAGTTTCAGTCAACAACTGTAAAAGTTTCAGTCAACAACTATAGTTTCCAAAGAAAGTCCATTTGTGAATTAATTGGAACTTTCACATCTTCCTTTCTAATTTTTAAGTGGATCACAAAACAAATTAATTAATAATAATAATAATATAAAGAAAAGGGTGTATCTCATGGACAGAAAAGAAAGCAAACAATGAAGTGCTAAATCAGCTACAGGTGAAAAAGAGAAATATTGAAAATCTTAAAAACAAGATAGTTAAGATACTTTGGGCATGTCAAGAGGCACAATACTATATTGAAGACCCTTCGTGAGGGCAAGATCAAAGGGAAAAGAGCAAGAAGGCGACAACGATATAGATAGGTGGACAACATCAAGAGATGGACAGGGACAAGCTTGGCCAAGTGCTCTATGAAGACAAGAAACAGAGCAGAGTGGAGATTCATTGCAGCCGACTTTCTATAGGGAGATGGCACAAAATGAACAATAATAATAATAATAATCAAGTACTCCTTTTTTACTTGTATACTTTTAATCTGACTAGCATTTATAACTAATTTTAACTTCTGTGTTGATATGCCACAGTCAAGTTTCACAGCTGGGAGTGGAAGCGTCCAGTTTTTTTTATACCAAGGCTGGTGAGCCTGGCTGGTCTTGATCTAATCTCATTTCCATGTAGAACAGATTGTGTCATAACAACCTGTTACTGAGGTAGGGTTTAGCATGATTGCTATCATAGCAGAGCTTTTTAAGAAAATGGATGCAACAGCTGTATGAAGAATACTGCCTCGTCAGTTTATATAACCCAGTGTTTCCAAACATGGGACAAACTCTTGACAGGGTTACAATTTGAAAATTTGGTGAAGTCGGGGCAGTTAGAATATATTTACAAATAGTATACTTTTTCATGGGGGTGAAGACGCTGTCCAGTGAGGCAGTCAGCGACCCATAGCTTATATGCTAGTATCAGTGAACCATGGCTGACCAAGACCTTGTCCCACCTCTCCGTTGTTACCCTAGTAACAGGCCTAGCCTAGCAAATGGGACAGGGATCACCATAGTCCCCATGGTGGTGGAGTCTGCTAAATAAGCATTGCACATCACCTTCTTTTTAGTCATACTCCAGAACTGAAAAGATAGCTGCCATACCCCACTCCCACACCGATACGATGTTGTGCCTCAACACCTTCACAGCATCAGCTGCAGAGAACACCAGCTCGCAGTTACAGGGAGATTGTACAAGTACAAGTATACTTTTTCAGAACTTGGTTGACTGTTGTGCTGGGGGAAAAGGGGAGGGGGGTATCAAAATCTTTGAGGTGTTGAAGTGGGATATGATCCAGAAAAGGTTGGGAAACACTGATATAATCCCAGAATGTGATGAAGCCCATCAGTTTCTGTGAGTATCCAATCATCTGCAAAATCTTTAACCAAGAACATTACCTTCCTCTTCACAGCACATTCATTCATTCGTATGTCCCTTGCAGAACTTTGCCTCCCTAACAGCACTCCTGTAGGCCTCTCGGTTGTCAGCAAGATTGCCTGCTGCTGATGCATCCATTTGCAGATCATCAACGATGTCTTGCAGCCATCTTTGCCTTGGTCTTCCTCTCTTTCTTTTTCCCATTATGTACTCTTCCAAGACGGTTTTCTCTAAATTATCATGACGTTTAATGTGTCCAAAATATTTAAGTTTTCTCTCTTTAATCCTCTTTACTAGCCAGTCTTCTTCAGTATTAAGTTCTTGTAGTATGGATATATTTGTTCTTTCTTCTTTATGTCCATTATATTTGAAGAACTCTTACATTCAAAGGCATTTATGTGTTTCTCAGCTGTTTTGTTAAGTGTCCAGGTCTCACAGACATATGTTGCGATGGGAAAGATGCATGCCCTTAAAAATCTTATTTTTGTAGTTCTGTCTGTTCCTCTCCACAGATTCTTTAGTTGTTTTACTTTCTGAAGAGCGATAGATGTCCTCCTTTTAATTTCCCTCATTATATCTCCATTATTAGTTAGCAGTGATCCAAGATATTCAAAACTCTCCACTTCTTCCAGTTTTTCCTCATTGATACATATATCAGCTGCCTTGTTTGTTTTGTCAGTTGTCATCAGTTTAGTTTTCTTCACATTAAGATAGAGGTTTTGCTCTTTGCTATTCTTACGAACTGACATAATTAGTTTTTACATTCTTTTTTGTGTTGTGGACAGTAATATGTGTCATCAGCATATCTAATCTCTGGTATTTCATAACCTCCTATTGTTATGGCATTGTAATTTCTTTGTCTACATCTTCTCTAATATATATTTTCAGTATACAAGTTAAATAAGTAGGGTGACAATATGCACCCCTGACGGACCCCTTGTTTTATGTCAAACCAAGTTGTTGTTTCACCATTTATTTTTACTGCTGCTTGCTGGTCTAGATACAGCAGTGATGTTAATTGTATCAAATGTGTTGGAAATCCCATTTTTTCCATTATTTCCCAAAGTTTCTGGTGTTGTACAGGATCAAATGCCTTTGAGTAGTCTATAAAGGATAAATATAGATTCACAATAAACTCTCTGCATTTCTCTATTATTAATCTTATATTGAATATATGATCTCTTGATCCTCTTCCTTGCCTGACACCAGCTTGGACCATATTGACTTCTTCTATTTCTTCACAGCACAAAAGATCTAAATAATTGACCATGTAGAATTTAGAACAACATCACTTCTGCTTGTTCTAGAGGTTCTGAACTAGATCTGAGATTGAAATTTCTGTCTGTGTAATGATGCATGGCATTCTGCTAATTTCTCTTTTTGTCTGCCTCTTTCTCACATTCCATATATTTTGTTGCACTATAGATATATATTTGTATATGTGTGTGTGTATATTCCTACTTTTCTCTTCTTAGAGCATCTCCAGAGATGATGCTCTGTTTCTTCTGGATCTGTGTAAATAATATTTCTTGTAACTGTTGTCCACCAATCTATACTTCTATATAATATGTAACAAGGATCCCCAACTTTGGTAGGAGCAGCTGCATAGAGCATTAATATGTATACCATATAACAAAAATATGTGGCTTCGCTTTACCAAACTTACACAGATCTATAATTTTAGTATAACAAACTTTTGCTACAGCAATATTTGTCCACATTTATCTTCCCAACAAAATGTGAGCAGCAGCATGTAACATGAGTTAATGAGATGCAAATTTCAAAGATCTGTAACTTCTATATAACATGTAACAAAGATCTGTAACTTTGATACAGTAATTTTGCAAGTAGTATTAAGATTATATTTATCCATGCTCATCACCCCAACAGTGTATATGCACATTGTAGTGATCAGTAGCATATGGCAAGTTATGAGATGCAAGTGACTCATAAAATGTTATATCTGCAACAGGTGTGATCTACAAGGTGAGCCAAAAAGTAAGCTCAAAATAAAAGAACATAACCATTGAAAAATATATGAAAACACTTTTGATTTCCCTTGAGTCTTTTCATATATTTTTTCAGTGATTAATTCCTTTGATTTGCTATTACTTTTTAACTCCCCATTGTAATTTCCATCCTCACACATTCTGGCATGTACTTACAAGGGTCGTTCAGAAAATAATGCACCACATTGTTTTTCTCAGGAGCTGTTTATTCAAAAAGCATGAAATTTATACACAATACATGGGTATGTCAAGTAAACACTGGTATTATTCTACACAATCCCCACCAACTTGTACGGCTTTATGCCAGTGCGAAACAAGTGCATGTATTCCTAGCCCATACCAGATTTTCTCTTGATTATGTAGCCAGTTCTTCGCTGCATGAATCACTCCTTCATCATCTTCAAATCTTACCTCTCAGAGTGCATCTTTAAATGGACAAAACAGATGGAAATCCGAGGGTTCCAAATTGGGACTATAGGGTGGATGGGATAGTAGAGTCCAACCAGATTTGGTGAGTGCTTCCCATGTCACCAGACTTGCATGAAAGCGCCAATTGTAGTGAAGGAGAAGCAGGTCTGCTGGATTCTTGTGCGGCCGAACTCTGCAAAAATGTTGATTGAGTTTTTTCAATGTCTTAATGTAAGCTTGTGAATTGATTGTCTCTCCTCTTGGCATAACATCCACAAGAATCACACCTTCATTGTCCCAAAAGACAGTAATCATGACCTTTCCAGCTGAATGAGTTATCTTGAATTTCTTTCTCCGTGGTGATTGTGGATGATGCCACTCCATTGACTGTCTTTTTTGTCTCAGGTTCAAAATGATGTGCCCAGGTTTCATCAGCTGTTATGATCTTAGCCAAAAAGTTCTCTCCATCAGCGTTGAAACTCTCCAACAATTCAGAAGAAATTGCTTTCCTTTGCAATCGATGGTCATTTGTGAGACTTCAAAGAACCCATCTTGCACAAACCTTAGAAAATCTGAGAGCTTTTATAAGTGCATTTGCACTACCATTGCTAACTGACAGCTTCAAGGCCAATTGTTGAGTAGTGATACACCTATCAGTAAGATTAATGCCCTCAGAGCATTTCAATATTTCTGCCTTGGTGGCTGTGGCAGGACATCCATAGTGCAGTCGATCATGCAACTCCTTATCTCCACTTATTGATTCTTTGATTCTCTGAACCCAGCGACTGCTGTACTCCTGTTGACTGCAAAACTTCCATACACATCACATAGATGCTTGTGAATGTTCACAACAGTTTCCCTCTCTGCAATGAGAAATTCTATCACAATTCGCTGCTCATACCCTCAAGTTCAATGGTTAGAGCAGCTATATTCTTTGACCAGTGCAGTGCAATTTGGTTCACATAATTGGCACAAGCCATGTTTAAAGTGTGCAAAATTTTATTATTCTATCTTCATTATTAGCTGAAAAAAAAAATGATGTGGTGTATTACTTTCTGAATGCCCCTTGTATATACAATGTATATAATTTTTTTTTGTATTTAACTCTTTTTTTAATTAACTTCTGTGCTCTGTCAGAATAAATTTTGCTGATGAATTTTGGCAGAAAGAAACTGGAAGAATGTTAATCATATTTATAATTTTTTAAAATTATAATTTAAAAAACATATTTGGTTAGAAATGTGCTACTTTTCATTTTATTTACAGTTTACCTAAATATTGCTCTGAGCATTGATTTGCATAGGTGTGCAAGATCTATCAACAGTATCAGAGTTGTTCTAGAGTGAAAGAGTTAATGTATGAGAGCTTTTTTCATTTCTAACTAGACAGCAAAACATTATTTAATTAACTGTCCTCTTGTTAACAGGTGTTGATACAACATGGCTGTGCTTGGGTTGGCATTTCCAGTACTTCAGCACATTAACAGGACTGGCATCCCTGCAGTTAATTTTATGCTTTGTCATATTTTTTGTGAAAATATGCACAGAATTTTCACAGCCAAACAATTCCTTATATCGTGTTAACTTTTCCAACAATTACATGCAGTTGGGTTTTTTAGGTAAGTTAGATATTGATGATGTAGACAAGAGGGGAAACTCTTTCATTATTAGTTTAATTATTTTCTTATTACAACTCATGCTTTGGAATACAAGGAAATGTCTCTCATTTTTTTTTGTCATTCTCTCTCTCTCTCTCTCTCTCTCTCTCCCCCTTAAGTGCCCAAGACATATGGGGCTTCCGCAAGGGTTTTCCGCAAACGCCTGTCCTTTGCCTTTTTTTTTTCCGCTCGTGCCCAGGTGAGCCCCCTATTGCTCAGCATCCTCTCTGTTGTTTTTCTCCATGTCTCTTTTGGTCTACCCTTACTTCTGTTCCCCTGTGGTGTCTATCTTAGTGCTATTTTTGATAGCGAGTCATCAGTCATCCAGAGCACATATCCCAACCATTGCCATCTTTCCTCAATAATTGCTGTCAGTGGCTTTATCTGCATTTCCGCCAGCAAGATGTTATTTCTTATGGTGTTTGGCCAAAATATTCTTCTAATTCTTCATAAACATTTAGTCTGGAAAGAATTCAGCTTGTTTTTCTATAGTTTTGGTGATTTTCCAGAATTCACTTCCATAGAGTAATACAGTTACAACATTACTCTTAAATATCCTGATTTTCGTCTTCATGCTTAGTTTATTAGATTTCCATAGTCTGCGGCATAGCAAAAGACTGGTTTGCTCTAGTAAATCTGCTGTTGATGTCCTCTGTGCTGTCTCCATTTTCTACTACTCTACTGCCAAGATATACAAATTCGTTGACCTCTTCCACTAACTTGCTATCTACTCTGAATACATTTCTGTTGTTTGCATTTTGCTTCATTAACTTTGTCTTTCCTATGTTGATCTTTAATCCTACATTGTTTGCAATATGAGTTAGCTTGTTTATTTTATCTTGCATATCTTTGAGGCTGCTTGACAGTAGGTAAATGTCGTCAGCAAAGTTAAGGCCCTCCAGCACTGTGTCAAGGGTCCATTGTAATCCTCTGCATTTGTTTGATGTTGCCTTCTTCATTAACCAGTCTACAGCCAAAATAAATAATGTTGGTGATAGTACACATCCCTGCTTCACTCCTGTTTGTATCCTGAAGCTGATGGAGGTATGTTCTCCAGAGATCACTTTGCACTAAAAACCCTCATATACGGCTTTGATGACATTCACTATCTTATGGGGGAGCCCATGCCATCTTAGAATTTTTTTTTTTTCATTTTAGTATATTTAAAATATGTCATTTGTACCTTTATAATGTGACCACCAGCCCCCTGATTTTGTCAAAACAAATTCATCTGTTTTTCAGATTTCTGTCTGAAAGATGCTCAGTTTTATTTGTCAGGTTTTGCAGTCATTGACATGATTTTATATCATGTCATTATATAAAAATAATATTTTGTTGCAATAACAACCAAAAGCATT
The DNA here is from genome assembly GCA_009760885.1 of Achatina immaculata. Classification (NCBI taxonomy): domain Eukaryota; kingdom Metazoa; phylum Mollusca; class Gastropoda; order Stylommatophora; family Achatinidae; genus Lissachatina; species Lissachatina immaculata. The sequence continues at coordinate 45,878,031 of CM019720.1, read as the reverse complement.
GTACTAATTTAAAAATTCAGCCTACATGATCAGTGGCTACTGCTTTATGTAAGCAGCCATTAATCTCTCAGCATCCAAGTATTTACCCATCAGACACTGGAAAGCGGGATATATAGATAGTCCCTGCATTCTGATGGGGTTCCATTCTGACAGCCACATGAGAAAGTGAAATGAACATAAGGTAGATTTCATAAGAGCGAGTATAAAAATACTGTAAAAAGACAGACATGTTTTAAAACACAGAAATAACTTAGATTGACCTTATAATTTGCACACAAACTTTAAAATAAATACTTTAAAAAATATTTGTAAATTTACACTAAGAAGTTCTATTTCAATTGTTAAAAAAAGCCAGTTGTCATAAAGTGGTGACTATCTGTATATTATAACTGATATGGTTTGTCTTTGAAGCCATTGTACTTTGCTGTTGAAAGTCAGTTGCTGTGCTTCATGTGTCCACGAGAATGTTGCTATCTCAGTTAAGGTCCTTACTCTCTTCTGAAAGAATATATATCTCCATTGCAAATTATTTACAAAATATGTTTCATTTTACACCTTAAGGTCAACTTAACAGAGTGTTGAAATGTAGAGGTAAATAAATTATTTAAAATATATGTCAGTTGGATTTTTATTTATATTTGCATACAAGGGTCCTGGGAATTATAAGATTTATAATGAAATCTTATACCGGAGAATTAATAAGAAAATGATTAATAACAATTAAAAACCACTAATTCATATTTGTTTAGTCTGTTGGATGTAGGCATATCCTTGCAATAGATAGGTCCATTGTACTGGGCATACAATAGAATGGAACATTTGATCAAAGCAAATGCAATAGATGAAGACACACTATAGCCAACATCATTACTGTCAACATCATTAAGGACCTCTACAACAGATATGTTTGTGCAGTCAACACAGAAGAAGGATTGAGCGAATGGTTCCAGATTGAAACAAGCGTGAAACAAGGATGTATGCTATCTCTTTTGCTTTTTGGAATTGCCATAGACTTCATAATGAAAAAATGCTGCACAGATAAAATTGGCATTGATTGGATACATGAGATCCAACTAGAAGATCTTGATTTTGCAGATGATATTACTCTTATCAGCGACAATGTCAATTAGATGCAAGAAAAAACAGATACCATGTCTTCACTGGCTAGTAAAACAGGACTTGAAATTAACAAGAAAAAACAAAGATAATGAAGCTTCTCATTAAACAAGAAGGAAAAATATACAGAAGGAACAGCTGTTGAAGAAGTACACCAATTTGCAAACCTTGGCAGCTACATAGACCAGAAAGGAAGTTAGAATTGCAAATGCAACATTAATCTTGAGAACATATGGCATTCAAAAGTTAAAAGCACAAAAAACAAGTTAAGATTATTCAATTCAAATGTAATATCTACCCTCATTTATGCATGTGATAGCTGGAAAATAACTAAAAAAAATTAATTAAAAAATAAATGTAAAAATTAGACTCTTTTGAAAGCCTATGGAAAATACTCTATAAAGTGGAACAAATTCAAGAACAATTCAGAGCTAAGGCAGATGAGCAAATGTCAGTCATGTGATGAGAAGAAACAGTCAGAGAATACCAAAACAAGCTATCAAGTGGAACACAACAGGTCAAAGAGAAAAGAGAATGACCACATGAATCTCTAAAGAGAACATTATTAAGAGAGGCCAGTTTAGGGAGCATAAAATCTCTTGATGAGGTTGAAAAGCTCACTGAAAACTATCATGAGAGCCCTATGTGACGTTTAACGACATGGGAAGGGTGTAAGATGTAAGTAAGATTTATAGCACAGAAGTGAATTCTGGATGAAAGAACTTATGAGGTCAGTTCACATGCAGTCACTCTTGAGAATAGAGAAAGAAGAAAAATGAATACATTCTATAGGAGAAAAAAAAATTCCATGGAAAAAAGTGAAGTAATCAAGTAATTACAGCTCTACTTCACAAACAGTTACTGACATAGTAAAATCCCTGTTTCCATATAGTTAAGTTATACTGGGGATAGTGTTAGGTCTGCATTTCCAAGATCTTCAGCACATGAAAGTGTGATGTGGTCAATGTCGTGCCTAGTTGCATTTACTTTCCAAGATTTCTCTGGCATCCATTTTTAGAGGGGGGTTTGGGGAGGGGGGGGGTGGACCTTGGGGCCTTTTTGGTGTTGTGATACCAGAAAAAAATCCTCACCAGTGAGACTTGAACATGGTATCACCGGATTAGTAGACCAAGTGCCTAACCACTCAGTCAACCATGCCCTGTTACTGACATACAGCAGCATAAAAGTAGCTCTGAGACAAGACATCACCAGACTAAGATCTGATGATGTTGAGTCTTGTTTTCTGAAGCTTTCAGTTAAAGAGCCATTACTGTAATGCTGTTTTGCATATCTCATGTTTTTAAAAATTGTAGTAGTGCACCATACTGAGCAGTATCTGTAAACTGCTTAAAAACTGAGGTGGCATTTGTGGCAATCAAGTGGGTGGTAGATCAGGAAGTGTCTCATGGTGGTGTTATAATGGACTTACTGAGTATGCCAAGGAAGACTGAGAAGTTTCTTCAGAGAGAATGGGTAAACCTGTTGGGACACTCACATATGAGGGGGTTAACATGGATCTTCTGACCAGGGTATGCATGTGTGCTTGGAAATGAACTGACTGATAGACTGACAGGACAGGCTGAAATACATTGCAGGCTGAGAAAGGATAAAGATGGCATAGTAAAGGTCATATTAGACTGTGGAAGGGTGAAGAAAGGGTGTGGATGGACATTGTGCATGTGCAGAGAATGATGATGCTGGGACAGAGCAAGGCTGCTGGAAGAAAATCTGAATTACATAGATGGAAAACATATCAAACCAACATTTGATGAGAACTATTAGTAGACAGACACTTTGTTGGATGCTGGAGTATGTGGCAGAGCATGAATGAAAATATCCTAAATGTTATGATGTTGGTTTCTGATATCTGCTTTAGTTTAAAAAAAAATATATAGAATATATTTAATATAATATTTATATAGTATATTATATATAGAATACATTTTTTTTAAACTGAATTTGTTCATCGGTTGTAATTAAATTTATTTTCTGAGTTTTATGTTCCATTGAGTTAACTTTACTGGTTTAACTTTTCTGTTTCTATATTTCTCTGTATGACTTTGTTTTCTTTATCAAAATCAGGTACTGCAGGTTTCATCCTGTGCATTTTTCCAGAACACGAACAAGCATTCCATGGCTGTCTGTTGTTCACTGCTGGCTTTGCCTTGCAGTATGATGACCTTAGTGACTTGTATCTGATCCGTACCTCAGGTCTTCCTAACCCTACGTTCAAGAGCAAAATAGTTCCCAGTGACACTAGCATGGATGATATGCAGGATAACAAAAGAAACTTATTTTCGAGCATTTGCTCTCTGTTAATGCATATATTGTCCATCCTGCTTATGTCTGTGTTGGCAATGATACTAGGAGTTCAGGTTGCCAGTAAGTATTTATGTTGTGTTATAATAATTTATAGTAATATCTCTCTTCCAGAAAACATGAGGGTCATCATATCATACCTATTCTCATCTCATCATGTTATTTCTGCCTTCAAGCACTATCAGCATAGTATCATCTTTCCAGGGGCTGATTTCCCTGCCCTAAGCACTCATTAATTTTTATTTCCCTTTACTTTGCACATATATCATTGGGTAAGTTGATACAATCATGCCATAAACTACAATCTGGTTAGAGCCTATGAAACAGAGCTGGTAAAGGCCTTCTCCAATCTCCATTTTGCACTTGTAGTATTAACCTTTCATGATACTGCAGGGAAGAAGGCAGCCATTGTATGCTGTTGAGGCACACACTAGAGACACAGTGTCAGTGATTGTGTTTTCCTTGATCTATCAGAACCCTAGAGAGTCTTGTGATTATCACTGTTTATTTGCTTCATAACCACTATTGGTTGCCTTTCTTTTTCCCAAATGCTAGAAGTGCCCAGATACCCTTATTTTACACATTGATTGATGAGGGCATAGTGGGCTGGAGCTGAACCCTCAACAATTGATATAAGCAACAAAGAAAATAACCATTCTAACCAGTCAAGCCACTTTGTGGCATCACAGGCAGGTCTAAGAAACAAAGATCAAAATATTCCCTATGATGGTAAGTTTCTCTGAGAGACTTTGGTCTTGCCCAGAAAAAAAAAGAATACTGAAAGCAATTAGAACTTCCTTCCTGTAAAGAACATCATTGACATCACGTTAGACAAAAAAAAACATCAGTGAAAGTGTTACTGGTGTTTTATTAGAATTTTTTGTTTCTTCCTGTTGAGAAACCTTTTTCCCTACTCTTCTTTCCCCCTCCCCCTTTCAGAATTAACGGATTTAGGCATATAAAAGTGCATTATAAGGAATGTTCAACAGCATGCAAACACAATTAGAAATATATACATATTGAAGAGTAGCTTGTGATATTCAACTCTTCCACTCCAATGCAGCACTGGCAGTGTTGGTAGATCTTGCACCCTGTGTGAATCAATGCTCAGAGTGAACATTATTTAGATGAATTCTAAATAAAATGAAATGTAGCACTTTTTCAACCCAATTCATGTATTTAAAATTATGGAGTATCTTTGCTTTCAGCTTCTTCCCACTAAAATTTCTCATCAAAATTTATTCTGACAGAGCATGGAAATGAGCTCAGGAGTGGGAGAGTTAACATAATTTGTAGCTTGTATAAATTAAATGGAACTATTCTAAAGCAGGTGCAGAAATTAAAAAACCTGAGAGCAGTAATAACTTCAGAAGGGAAATGCAGAACAGAAATTAGGAACAGAATAGGCCAAGCAAAGATTTCATTTCAGAGAATGAGAAACATATTAGCTAACACATCTTTATCAATGAATGTTAGAAAACAAGTCCTAAAATGCTATATTGAACCTATCTTGTTATATGGAAGTGAATCATGGACAATAGGCAGGTCTGTACAAAAATCACTGGAAGCAGCAGAAATGTGGTTTATTAGAAGAATGTTGCAAATTTCCTGGACAGCAAAAATAACTAATGAAGAATGTATGAGAAGAGCTGCGGAGACAGAAAAATCTTGTCAAAAAAATAAGAGAGAGACAATGTACTTTAATAGGACATGGAATGAGAAGAGGGGGCATTGAAAATATTATAACAACAGGAAAAATAGAAGGAAGAGGATCAAGAGGAAGACCAAGAGAAATGATACTGGACAGTCTGACGGGATGGTGTGAGAGGAGATCACCAACTGAGCTGATGGCCTGCATGAAGGATCGTGTACTCTGGAGAAGCACAATAGCCAACACCAGTCGACATGGCACCCAATGATGATGATGATGATAATGAGCTTGTAAAGCAAGAAAAAGAAAAAAAGAGTTCTAACTAGTTTCACTGGAAAGTTTCAAGAAATTAATACTTAAACTTAATGAGATAACAAAATTGAGGCTTTTCTCCTTAACCATCCCTTCTCATCTTTTCTTATATTAAAAAAAAAAAATGATCTAATAATTTTAATTTCTTCTGCTTTAGATGGTCTAGGGTTTTTATCAAGTGTGCCTCCTTTGTGTTTCCTCTGTTCACGTAAGTACAAGTGATGTTTTGTGTTTATTTCTTTTTTTCTTTAGAGTTTAGATTTCCTGTAAGAACTGTACTAAGGTTTTATGAAAGCACATTTATTTGTCAACAAGCATAAAGTACAATATACCATAACACAGTATTTGTGTACAAAATAATTCAAATATTTTTTGCAGAGGTGGCCTGGTTGGCTGAGTGGTTATGCACTCAGTCTACTAATCCTGTGGGACCAGGTTCAAGTCCCAGCAGTGGGGAATTTTTTTCTGGTGCCGCTACACCAGGGCCCACCCAGCCTCTAAATATGGGTACCAGAGAATTCTGGGAAGGTAAATGCAGCCAAGTATGACACAGATCACATCGATTTCATGTGCAGAAGGTCTTGGAAATATGGGCCTAACACTGTGTCCCCAGTATGCCTTAAGGGCATGGAAACGGGGATTTTACCTTTTACCTTTATTTTTATGGAGTCATCATGTTGTTGCTGAGGCTAACATTAAATGAAAACCTGGGGAGAAAAATTACCGATCTCTGTTTTCAGCTTTCATTCATTTGGTATAAACTAGGGGAAATGTAGGAACAGCTTTATTACTTAACGACTACAAAGTTGTGACGTTTCGGCGTGAGCCTTAATCATATAAAAACATACAGGACGAAGAAATAGAGAGAGGAGATAAAGTATAGATTCACATGAATACTATTAAAAAAAAAAAAGAGTACTTAGCTGTAAATTGTAAGGTGTGGCTTGTCTGGTAGTGTGTGTATAGTTCGTGTATAGTTATATACTTATACACTAATTATTGTGTGTTACTTCATTCATTTGGTGCGCTGTGCCAGATCAGCATTGCTGTTAAGGTCCTCTATTTTGTACTTTGTGTAATATTTGTAATCAAATTATTTATCCCAGTCTACTTGGTCAGATTTTTTCCCACAGTCACCTCTTTCTTTTTTTCTTCTCTTTTTTCTTCTGTTGACTTATCAAGTGATTGACAAGATTCTTAGTCATGATAAGTCCATAGAATTTTTGTCTATTTCATACTTGTGTGATTTTTTTATGTTTTAATCATTTTATTGGAACGTCTTCATTTGTTTTCCTGGTGATCCAAAGTATTTGTTACATCTTCTATAAAACCGGTCTCATTTTTTTTTGCTTATTGTGAAAGTCTCACACCCACAGAGTAAAATGGACTCAACACAGAATTGTAATATTTTTTCTGCTGTGGATATTGGATATTTGCTGTGGATGTTGTCTTATTTATATCTGCTTTTACTTTCTTATTCTTGACTTGATTTCGGCTGTGTGCAGGAAACTCTCTACCGTAGAGAGCGGAACAACAACACAACTCCTTCAGATCATCAGAGGAAGTACCCCCCCTCAGACAAGTGTTTCGGCCCTTTAAACTCCTGACACTCTAAGGGGGGTGGGCCCCTCTGGGTCATGACTCCCAGAGGTCCCGTGAGTTGTTGCTTTTTTCGGTCCCGGGATCGAACCCATGATCTTCCAGTTGCCACGCGTCCCCAGCGATTTAGCTATGGAGGACCGGTATTGGTTGTGGCAAATGAAATTACCTATGCTCCCAATGCCTGTTTCGCATACCCCACAGCCAGCATGAGGCCTTTTCTGCTGTTTCTGAAAGGCTTCTCAATGCCCCTGCCCCTGCCTGTCCCTTTATGCCCAGTTGCTTACATAGGTCATATGCTGATGTTGCTACGAATCCTCTTGCTCCCACTTCTACAGCTATCACTTTTGCCCTGATGCCTGCCCCCTGCCTCAGTTGCTTGACCAGATCATTGTACTTCTCCAATTTGAATAAATGCTGTTCCTCTATTCTAGTTTCGTATGGGACCGTAAGCTCGATCATTATTAATTCCTGTTTTTCTGTGGAGTACACTACAATGTCCGGTCGCATTCCTGTGTTCTTAATGGCAGTCGGGTATTCTCGTCTTTCTGGAAGGTCCGCTGTCACTTCCCAATCATTTGTACCATCTAGCAGTGATGGTAAGGGAATGTCCCTGATTTCAATATTTGATGTCGTACCAGCACCTATGAAGTATTTAGGTGGGACCTCAACTCTTTTGCTGTTATTTGCTTTATCGTTTGCCCTGTCTACAATGGCTACTAGTTCCTGCAACACTCTGTTGTGCTGCCAGGTGTACCGTCCTTGCCCTAAAGACACTCTACATGCTGACAGCACATGTTCCAATGTTTGCCTTTCGTTGCAGAGAGGGCACTTTGTATCTTCTGATACACCCCATTTGTATAGGTTGGAGCCTGTAGGCAGAAGGTCATAAGTAGCTCTGATGATGAAGCTGAGCCTCAAGGGTGCCATTTTCCAGATGTCATTCCATGTTAGTGATCTCTGCAGGACTTCCTCCCATGTTGTCCATTGCCCTTGTTGTGATTGTTGGACTGCCTTCTGGACCCGCATGTCATCCTCTGAATTCCTTACCTCGCTGATGATCATATCCCTTCTTTCCTTGCAGGAGGCCTTTGACCACCACTTGATTTCACCATGACCAAATCCCCTTTTGTTGGTCTGGGTGTAACCTATTACTTCTTTCAGCTCCTGCGTTTCCCTGGCTGTGGTCACTTCCTCACCTACTTTCCATTTTCGTCCAGTTCTAAGTGTTGGCTGCACTTCTCGTACCACCGGATCTGTAGATTCTTGTAGCATCATTGCAAGTCTTGTTTTTCCTACCTTGTATTCTTCAACCACAGATCTGAAAGGCAGCTGCAGTTTGCTCTTCTTGCAGTACAGTTAATCCTGGTGGTACGCCCAACCACTTTCTTATGGCTTTATTTATCTTTCTTTCGACTGCCTCTACTGTGCTGGTACTTATTTCGTAAATGAGTAGTGGCCACATCAGTTTTGGAATCAGCATGAACTGGAGGCACCATATTTTGAACTTACCCAGTAGCCTGCTTTTGTCTATGGTGCTCAGTCCATTCTGCGCCATTTCTATAACCTGCTTCACAGCGCTTGAGTCCTTCATGGATGCATCATATACTCTGCCAAGGCTCTTCACTGGCTCTTCCCCTACAATTGGGATTATTTGATTTGCCACTGTGTACGATCTTTCTATCACTTTCCCTTTCATGAGTGACAGACTTCTTGACTTCTTTGGCTTGAAGCTCATGCGGCACCATACGATAAGGTTGTCCAAACGCTCTAACATCTTTCGTGCCTGTGCTTCACTGGTTGTTATTACTGTTGTGTCATCCATGAATGCTTTTAGTGGTGGCATTTGACATCTATTTCTGAATCTTGGGCCTTCTGCTGCTCCTTCTGCTGCTCTTAGGATTACTTGCATGGCTAGTACGAACAGTATGGGAGATATTGTACAGCCCATTGCAATTCCTACCTGGAGCTCAATCCATCTTGTAGTATATCCTGATGTTCCAAACCTCATGAGGAACCCTGTGAAATACCTTTTCAGCATATTTGTGATTTCTTTTGGCACATGATACATGTTTAGTGCTAGCCATATCATCTGGTGCGGTACTGAGCCATACACATTGGCTAGGTCAAGCCATATTACCTGTAGATCTTGCTTTCCCGATTTTGCCTGCTGAATGGCTTCCCAAATCATTGACGCATGCTCGAGACATCCTGGGAAACCTGGAATTCCTCCCTTCTGCACGGATGTATCAATGTAACCATTGTCTAGGAGGTATGTTGTTAGTCTTTTTGCCATCACAGAGAAGAATATCTTTCCTTCCACATTCAGAAGTGAGATCGGCCTGAACTGGTTGATTTCAGTGGAATTCTGCTCCTTGGGGATGTATACTCCGTTAGCCTTTTTCCATTCCTTACATATGACTCCTTTGGTCCATGCTGTTCGTAGGAGTTTATGAAGCTTCTTTAGTACTTCAGGGCATCTTTTGTATAGTATGTAAGGAACGCCATTTGGGCCTGGTGCTGACTTGCCTTTAGCTTTCCTTACAATGCTCTCTACTTCTTGCAAGGTTGGTGGGCTGCATTTGAATTTGCTGCCTGGTGCACAGGGCCACACTAGACCTTTCATCTGCTCGAGAGGTGTATGCTGATTTTTATCAGAGTATGTCTTGCTCAGATGTTCTTCGAGCACCTCCTTACCTGCTTTCAGCGTACCTGATTTTGGCTGTTCAAATAACTGCTTGGCAAATCCGAAGGGATCTCTGTAGAACTTCTCTCTTGCGTATCTGGTTTCCCTCTTCCTTTTACATAGTCTTTCAGCTCTGCAAAGGGCATTGTGCTGGGATTTTAGATGCTGCCAAACTTGTCTTAGTCCTTCTTTTTCTGATTCATGTGCCTTCTTGAACATTTTCCGGGCATGGTTCTTGTCTTATTGGTTCTATTTTCCTCTGTCTTCTGGACTTTCTTGGTGTCACTTTTTCTCTTTTTGCCTGTTTGGTTCCAAACTCTTTGTAGCAGTGAAGATATATGATGTTACCAAATGCTTCCAGCTTTTGCTCCAGGTTTTTCCCTCTTAGTTGTTTGTCCAGTTCTTTGCATAATCCTGCGTCTAGGTTTTCCCATATGCTTTTTGTACTTGCTGGTGGAAAGTTAACCTTGTCTCTGGTCTCGTCGGAGAGCTGCATTGCCTCCCCGCTGCCCGACTCAACCTGAATATTCTCTGTACTGTGGATTATATCCTGACAGAGGTCTTCTAATGTCTTATCTGAGACTGGCGTCACAGTGCACTGTTGAGTGCATTTACCCTCTGCTGTTAACTCTTGTCTTGAAGTAATTTACGTCCATGTGCCGTATGCGTTTTCATGGATATAGTCCTTAGGCATTTTTGCTTTATTTTTATTACCATCATCTATGTCTTTGGTCTGCTTAGTTCTAACCCTCAAATATATTGTCATTTGGTGTAGGTAACAGTGCTCCTCAACAACCTCTTGTATGTGCTATTATTTTCCACGTCTGCAGTTTTACTTTTCTTCCTTTTTTGCCACACTATTTTCACATTTTTCTTACTGCCTGTGTCTGTTGTTTTCCTACTGTGAAGTTACTAGTCATTATAAGGCATCCAGCTAGCATCCTTTTTAAGGTTTGCTTAGTAAAGTCAAATACTGTTTCTCATCATTTTAATACCTGTGAGCCCATGTCAGTATCTTTTAACGACTTTTTAACACTAGATTTCTTATCCATTGCGATGAACAGTAGATCATAATTATGAAGATGGCCATGCTAAAAGGTCAGACTAGTGGGTTAGTGATCTTGGCTGGCTGGAGGGAGGGTGGGCGGGGGGAATGACTTTATAATTTTGACCTGTCATATAATGAAAGAAAGACAACTTTAGAAAGACAACTCTTGTCACATGTGGATTACTAAATCATACTTAATATTCTGTTGACCTAGGTGACTCCTTGGCCGGAAGGGGACAGTAAACAACAAACCGCTTGTGAGCAAAATATCCCTGAAAAAAAAAAGTTGCAATTGAACCAAGTAATTATTACGGGGATCATTTCACATAACACTGGAAGTACATGAGTCACTGACGTTTTAAAGAAATTAAAAATAAATAACAGCATTCATATGCTTTTGTTCCACAGCCAGGAGTTAATTTTATACTGTTGTGTTAAGATTACTAATGAAGAATGTATGAGAAGGGCTGAAGAGATTTTAAAAAATATTTTTTTTTTAAATATGAGAGAGACAGTATGTTTTCATGGGACATGCATTAAGAGGGAGCATTGAAAACATTGTAACAATAGGAAAAATAGAGAGAAGAAGAGCCAGGGAAAGCTGAGAGAAATGATACTAGAGAGTTTGAGAATATCATGCAAGAGATCACCAACTGAACTGATAGCCTGTATGAAGGACTGGGTACTATGGTGAAACATAATAGCCAGTGCCATTCGGCATGGCTCCTGATGATGATGATGTTAAGTGTTAAAAATAGGAATTATATTATTTACCAGTAAAATATGAAACCTGCAGTATTTGATTAGAGGAAAAATGTTTGTATATCATGAATTTGTTTCATAGGTTAAAGGTTTAAACTGCATCACAGATGTTGTTTAATAGGTTAAGAGTTTAAACTCAGATATTCTATCAGAAGTAACCAAACTCTCACAGATACCAAATACGCTGGTACATAACTGTAGTACCTTCACATTACATTAGCTCTATCTTATTTTCTGACCCTGTGTAAATTAGTTTTTAATTTGTTTATTCAGGTACTGGCCTTCTCCTAATGTCTGTGGTAGCCATCTGCATTTCTGTGATGAGACCAAACTTCTGGATGAGGACACGAACAGAAAATTAATGTGATGAGAAGATTTTCCTAATTCTGAATACATTCCATATGCAAGTTCCAAGGACAGCGTACCACATCATTTCCAGTTTCTCAGACCAAGGTGAAAACATGCCGCAAAGATGACAGTTCTCCGAGATCTTTCCTGCATGTTTGTGACCAAAATACTCCAAGGGGACATGATGAACATGAAGTAAAATAAACATGAAATAAAATGAGCAAACTTCCATGGAAGAAAAGCAGTGGTGAAGATTTTTGCCATAAGTGGAATGCCAAAAGTGACTTGACAGTCATTGGAAACATCCATTTCATGTGCAGTGCTTCAGACATTTATTTTCATGCACAGTAATTCTATGCTGTTGCCAGATTACAGCCGCAGTAATGGTAGTTGGTAGCCACTGCATGCTGTTCATCTTCCCTTTTTTCAGACCTGTTCAAGGACAAAAATTTGAGATAGAAACTGATTTTATCTCTTTTATTTTGATTTGTCTCACATGGAATATTTCCCCATGACTCTGAAAAAGTCTCAGTTGTTTATAGCACTTTGTGATGTGATTTGACCTTGGGCATGTACTTTTTATGTAAAATATATTTTGTCAGATGCCTTTTCCTTAACACAGATGTCCAACAATCATTTTTACATCTGAATTCATTTGATCTTCAGTGTAACTATTTTTTGCTCTGAGAAATCAACTTATTCTTCACTGTGCTACTTTTGAATTCGACCAGTCAGTGTTTCGGCTCTTGACTGTGGCCTTCATTTACCCAAATAACAAGGAACATTGTCTTCAGCTACCAAAAGCCAAGGAAAAATCATATACATTTTGGCTGTTAAACAAAATCAGTAGCACACTGCAATGCAGAGGTGAGGATCTCTTTTTAAAGCAAGAGCAAAGCTGAAAGGACCAACATTTCACTAATAAGAATGTCCTCTTTGATTTCCATATATATATTTATTTTTGTGTTATTGCTCCTCAAACAGTTTGATGGTTTTTTTTTATCAAATTTTATTTTACTGATTCTCCAGCACAGTTCCACTTTGCTGATCTGAAATTTCTTAAATTCCTGAATCACATCTAGCATTAAAATTAGTATTTAAATTCATAAATATATTTACTCACCACAGACATTAAGTTTTAAGTCAATAGTCACTCAATTTATACTCAGTAAATAATGATAAAATTTTGACAATTTTTAAAATTTATTTTTTATATTAAATGCATGTAAAATTTAGATAAGCCAACATATTTATTATTAAATTTTAGTTATGCAACATTCCACAATGTATACATTATATTATTTACAAGGAGTTTTTTTTACTGAAAATAAATTTTGCAAATATTTTTTCATTAGTTGTTTTGTATATTGTTCATGAAATTGACAGTTTTGGGCTGAATATCTTTTGACATCTGGCTATACAGAACACCTAAAATAATGTTCCAGATCCATCTGGAGTCTCAGAATTAACATTTTGAAACACTTTCAGGAAACATGCATAGACAAAATAAAGCTATTAGTTTGGAGGGCAGTAAACATGCATAGACAAAATAAAGCTATTAGTTTGGAGGGCAGTAAACATGCATAGACAAAATAAAGCTATTAGTTTGGAGGGCAGTAAACATGCATAGACAAAATAAAGCTATTGGTTTGGAGCACAGTTCTTTTTATTAAGTCAGTGATGGCAAAACTTGCACTTAAGCTACATATGATAACTTCAGATGCTTGAGAGCTGCAAGCTATGAACAGATATTACACACACACATTTATTGTTATATGCACATTTTGTTACAGAAAGTTATATTTAAAAAGTGCATGCTTGTAATAATATTTATCCATTGTCTGCAGTGCCTTGTATGATCACTGATTCTCCAGATATAGTTCTGAGTAATCCTTGCTGATTCAAAAAATTTCTTTAATCCTGAATCACAACTATCATTAAAATTGGCATTTAACATGAAACTTATGTTCTAATCTCAGTTTATCTCTCTCTCTCTCTGAACTTTAAGCGCCCAAGATCCATGGGGCTTCCACAAGGATTTTCCACAAATGCCTGAACGTTGCCTTTTTTTCTCCTCTTGCCCAGGTGACCACTCTATTGCTCAACATCCTCTCTGTTGTTCTTCTCCATGTCTCCTTTGGTCTACTCTTACTTCTGTTCCCCTGTGGTGTCTATCTTAGTGCCATTTTTTATAGCAAGTCATCAGTCATCCAGAACACATATCGCAACCATTGCCATCTTTCCTCAGTAATTGCTGTCAGTGGCTTCATCTGCATTTCTGCCAACAAGATGTTATTTCTTATGGTGTTTGGCCAAAATATTTTTCTAATTCTCAGTAAACATTTAGCCTGAAAAGAATACAGCTATTTTACTATGGTTTGGGTGATTTTCCAGCATTCATTTCCATAGCGTAGTACACTTAAAACATTACTCTTAAACATCCTGATTTTCATATTCATGCTTAGTTTTTTTAGATTTCCATATAGTCTGCAGCATTGCAAAAGTCTGTTTTGCTCTACTAAGTCTGCTGGTGACATCCACTGTGCTGTCTTCATCTTCTGCTACTCTACTGCCAAGATATACAAAATAATTGACCTCCTCTACTAATATGCTATCTATTCTCAGCATAGTTCTGTTGTTCACATTTTGCTTCATTAACTTTGTCTTTCCTATGTTGATCATCGTTTGCATTCTGAGTTAGCTTGTTTATTTTATCTTGCATATCTTTGTGGCTGCTTGATAGCAGACAAATGTTGTCCGCAAAGTCAAGGTCCTCCAGCACTGTGTTGAGGCTCTATTGTAAATCCTCCGCATTTATCTGATGTTGCCTCCTTCATTAACAGTCTACTGCTAAAATAAAAAATGTTGATAGTACACATCCCTGCTTTACTCTTGTTTGTACTCTAAAGCTGTTGGAGGTATGTTCTCCACAGATCACTTTGCACTGAAAATCCTCGTATGGGGCTTTTATGACATTCACTATTTTATGGGGAAGGCCATGCCATCTTAGAATTTTCCACAGTGCATCTCTGTTGACACTGTCAAAGGCTTTCTCAAAATCTATAAACAATGTATATGTTGTGCTATGCCACTCATTTGCCTGCTCTAATATTTTTTATCCGGCATAGTTATTTTGGTGTTTCTGTCTCTTCTACTTTCAACATCTCAGCAGTCACTTCATCTTCACCTGGTGCTCTATCTAATTTTAGCTTCTTTATTGCCTCCTTTACTTCACTTATTGTTATTGGTCCTGTATTGATGTTTAGTTCTGTTTTTCCCTCAGGTATATCTATTGTTTGTGCTGCTTGTGATCTGTTTAGTAGGGTATTGAAGTGTTCCCTCCATCTTTCAATTTTTTCTCTTTCTCCACTGATCAATTGTCCCTTACATGTCTTTATTGCACTATCACATCTTGTGCTGAAGCAATCAATGCTGGTTTAGCCATAAATCATGACACTCAGAAAGGGAATGAGGTCATGACACAGAAATTCCATCACTTAGATTCCATGTGCCCTGGGCACTTAAGGTTCAGAGAGAGAGAGAGAGAGATTCAGTCTCCCACAGGTAGCAAATTTTTGAGACACAAGCATACACATGTGTCTAGTGCACACTGGACAACAGTAACAACAACAACAACAACAAAAATGAATGGTTTTTAAAGGTAGTTTCAATTTATGGTTTCAGGCACAAATTTTTACAAATAAGAAACCATGAGATTTTCAAAAGCCTTGTTTCCTATTTGTAAAAACGTATGCAGTTCAACTAATTTAAGATACTCCTGCTCTTGTTGACTTCAGATATTGTCATTGTTATTTCATAGTTCATATGCTAATTAATATTATTTAGGAAGCTTATGCCAGGGGTTTCCCAAAGTGGTTATTAACAGAGGAATGAAGGAAAAAAGAGGCATCCTAACCAAATGAGTGAACAAAAATTACTGGGGGCACTAGGGAGGACATGATGAGCTAGGCCTCCCCCCCCCAAAAAAAAATGTAGGAACCACTGGTTTACTCTGTGTTAGATTTCAACCTGCATTTTTGTGATAGTCTTGCTTAAATGGCACATCATCCAATGGTCAGAAATGACAGAGAAGGGGCTATGTACAGTTTGGATAGCAAAAATTAGTCTCCAGATTTAGTATTTTCTTGTTAGTGTGTGTGTATGTGTCTGTGTGCATATACGAGGAGATGTCGAAAAGTTCCTGGGCTACAATTCCACAAATGCATGCGGGGCACAGAAGGTCATTACTCCCAAATGTGCCACTTGGCATTGTACTGTCTGCGTGTGTTCAGTCTGTACATACGGTTTTGTGTTAGGATAGCTCTGCAATCATTATGATGGCTGACAAATTTGAGCAATATGCTTGCATCTGATTTTGCATGAAGCTCGTCAGATCTGCTGCCGAGACCCTCAGAGTGCTTGTTCAGGCTTTTGGCAAACATTCTTTAGACTGAACACAGTTTTCTGAGTGGCATGTATGTTTCAAGGGTAGTTGAATGTCTGTTCAAGACGGTGAGTATTTAGGGTGACAAATCACCAGTAAAGTGACATAAAATGTGGGGGTGGGGGAGAAATTCATGAACTTATCCATGAGGACTGTCATCGAACAATCCATCACTTCTTTCATATGGTTGGAATCAGTTATGGAGTCTGCCTGATCCTCAAGGCAAACCTGAATGTGCATCGTGTTGCTGCAAAATTTGTCCTTCGTTCAGAAACTATCTTATCTTATATCTTATATCCTTCCCGTGCCGTTAGACGTCACATAGGGCTCGCAAAGTAGTTCGCCAATTTTTCCTGTCTTCGGCGAGTCTTTCAACCTCATCAAAGGATGTTATGCCTGTTAACTTGGCCTCTCTTAATAATGTCCTCTTTAGAGTTTCACGCGGTCTGCCCCTTTTTCTTCGGCCTGTTGTGTTCCACTTGATAGCTTGTTTTGGGATTCTCTGATCATTTCTTCTCATCAAGTGACCAACATATGTCCATCTCCTTTTCCTGATCACCCGTGAGACTGGTTGTTGTTCAGTCATCTGTCTTATCTCTGCATTGTTCTTGAATTCATTCCACTTGATGCCGAGTATTTTCCTTAGGCATTTGTTTTCAAAAGAGTCTAATTTCTTTTCTATTTCTTTAGTTGTTTTCCAGCTTTCGCATGCATAAATGAGGGTGGATATTACATTTGAATTGAATAGTCTTAACTTGGTTTTTGTGCTTATAACTTTTGAATTCCATATGTTCTCAAGATTATTGAAGATTGATGCTGCTTTTGCAATTCTGATCCTAACTTCCTTTCTAGTGTCACCATCCTTGTCTATGTAGCTGCCAAGGTATGCAAATTGATTGACTTCTTCAATATCTGTCCCTTCTATGTGTATTTTTCCATTTTGATTGATGGGAATTTTCATTATCTTTGTTTTGTCCTTGTTAATTTCAAGTCCTATTTTGCTAGCCAGTGAAGAAACTATGGCATCTTGATATGTGTATTTTGATATGTCTAATGAAGACCCAGCTTCCATTTCTAGAGCCATCACAAGTGATGAAATATGAGTTTATGGCTACAATCTGGAATCAAAATAACAATTGTCACAGTGCCCACATTCACCAAGAACAAAGGTGCAGTAGGTGTGGAGTGCAACAAAAACCATTCTCGTTTGTTTGCTGTCAAGGGCATCATTCTCTGAGAATTTGTTCCTCCCTGCAGGATGTGGTGAACCCTTTATCACATTTCTTGGCACTTGAGAGATGTGGAATGAAAAACAATGTGCCTGCTCACACCTCCCTCAAGATGATGCAGTTTTTTTATGGAAAATAACACAGCAGCTGTTCCTCGTACTCACCTAACATAGTCCCCTGTGACTGCCTTGTTCTCCAAAATGAAACTTAGGCTGAAAGGGTGCTACTTCAACACAGTAGATGAAATCCAAACAAAATTGCAGACGGTATTGGGTGTTATTTAGGAAAAGGACTTCCGCGGTCCTTTGAGATGCTGGGATCCCTGTGTATGTTCCCAAGCAGACAGCGTCACAAGGGATTGGCTACCAAATTTAAATAACTAAACCAGTCCAGGAACTTTCTGATACTACCTTATGTATGCATGTATGTCTGTGTATTTGTGTCTCTCTTTCTCTCTCGCAAGTGCGCAGACAGAATCACTATAAAATACTGGTGAATTTTATATGTGCACTGTATGGAAGCCATGGTGAAGGAAAAACAACAGAAGCCTGTGTTAGTTTTAACAGAGAAAGAAATAATTTAATTGGAATGGAATAAATCATGTTTTTGTGTATGAAATATGCTTTGACATTCAGTGTTTTTGAAACGCTTCAGAAATAGTGGTGGGGACATGTTTACAAATACAGATGTGACTATATTGTGAAAAAAATCTCTTCGTTTCTTTACTGCTGATACGTGGCATGTCCAGGTTTGTTTTTTTTTAAACAAATGTTTGAAATGTTTTTTCATGCAGATGTGAAAAAGTTAAGTTTTTTATGTTAATCTGTGTATAAAATTCTCTCTCTGGGTAATTTAGCAACTACTCAAAGTAGAAGAAGGACCTGAAGATGTCAGATGCTAAATTTAAAGTGACAGGCTGTGTGCAATAAATGCGGGCCCATGTTGTATCAAAGTTTTGTTTTGAGTTAACATTGTTATACAGGGTATACCAGTCAGGTTCCATGGGCAGTTTATTTTAGAAATAATTTTAGAAATCATCATTTTAGAAAATCCAACCACTTGGTCACTCAGGCATCCTTATCTGTCTATACTAACTTACAAATGTGACTCATGGTCAATAACCATGATCCATACAATGCAACACTTGATCTTGACGGTATTTAAAGAAAAGTGCCCAAAATATCAAATGAGACAAAATCTGCAACTGAAAAAAAAATGTTGGAAACTTGAAATAAACCATAATGGTCTTGAGTGGAAAACATAATATCTGTACAAGGAGCTCATTGCTGCCATAGGTCATATATTACATCTTACATCCTTCCCATGTCGTTAAACGTAATATTGGCTCATGTGGTAGTTTGCCAAGATTTCCAGCTTTCGGCGAGCTTTTCAATCTCATCAAGGGATGTTATTCCCACTAAACTGGCCTCTCTTAACAATGTCCTCTTTAGAGTTTCATGTGGTTGAACTATTTTTCTTCAGCCTTGTGTGTTCCACTTGACAGCTTGTTTTGGGATTCTCTGGTTGCTTATTCTCGTCATATAACAGGTTGTTGTTTGCTCATGTGTCTTATCTTTGTATTGTTCTTGAATTTGTTCCACTTTATACCGAGTATTTTCCTGAGGCATTTGTTTTCAAAAGAGTCTAAATTCTTGTCAATTTCTTTAGTTGTTTTCCAGCTTTGTGCTTATAACTTTTGAATGCCATATGTTCATGGTCATATGATACACCAGAAAAAAAAAAAAACTTAAAGATATAGAACTCACAGATGAGACAGTATCAAAGACAACTCTCAAAAGACATGAATTTGAAAACAAATGAAACCAGGAACTGAAAACATCAAACGGAACAGTTTGGTGGTCTTCTTACAACATCAGAGCAGAAGACAATCATCTCTTGGTGACGCCAGTGTAAGGCAGGGTGCACTGTTTTGTCTGAATGACATGTCTGTACCACAGGTACACTCCAGGAAAGTTCATAACACTGATAGCACAGAGCGTTCTAATATGGCTCTTATATACAAACTGTATTGGCATCTTGACATGTCAAGATGATTATTTTTTGTTGTGGTGGTGGCTCGCATGTGTGTGTGTGTGGTGTGATTGGTGAGAAGGAATGTAATTAGTTGATATAATTCAGAATATCTTGAAAAAAAGTGTGTATGAGAGAGAAAAAGGTAGTAATGAGCTAATGTAGTTGAGAGTATCTTGGGAAAAGTACAGACAAGAAACTTTAATCTGTACTTTATCATTTTTTGTTCAGTTAAAAATAATAAAAATTGCTGAGTTAGACTGATCCCATACAAAACTCAGATTCTTTACATGGATCCTCCTGCAACTGTAGGTGAAAGCTCTTATCAAACAAAGAAAACTTTGCAAGGTAAATAGAACAGAGCAGCCCCAAACAAGATAATCAAAGAGTAAACCTTCTGATTTTCACAGAATCTGAAACTCTAAATAACTGCTTGTTTAGCAGGTAATTCATGACCATTGCAGAGATGAGAAAGATGAGCACACAAACATGTCTGATCAGTGATCAAGAAAAAGAGATGGACATATGTCGGCCACGTGATGAGAAGAAACAATCAGAGAATCTCAAAACAAGCTATCAAGTGGGACACAACAGGACAAAGAAAAAAGAAGTCAACCATGTGAAACTCTAAAGATAGCACTGTTGAGAGAGACTAAATTAGTGGACATAAGAACCCTTGACGAGGTTTAAAAGCTCACTGAAAATAGAAAACTATGGCAAACTACAATGCAAACCCTATGTGACATTTAACAGCACAGGTAGGATGTATATCATGCAAGTTTCCTACAAACAATCTTTACTGCTGCTACTAAGACCTGTGAACAATATGTCATGTAACAAACACTATCTCAGGATCATCAGAGCTCAGTATATGACCAATTTTGTCAGGCTTTATCTCAGACTTTTACTGTAATCATCACATCATTCACTTTCAAAACTTCACTCAAAATCTCCACACTTATTTGTCCCTTGCTGTCAGCTTCTGTGTTTATCAGCCCTTCTTTCATCATTAAAAACAAACTTCTACCTCCTGAAGTTTTCCTTTCTAATAACAAAGAACAAAGGGATGACCACAATCAATACTGAAAAAAAAAAATAATAAGGTTGCAAAATCTGTCAGGATTAATCCTGCAAATACAAAAGAAGGAAAGCTCAACAGTGGAAAAATAACATCTTTATTCATGAGTAGGAAAAAGTGATAAAACACCAACAATTCTCTGATTCCTGGGAGGAATGAATGTTTGAGTAGGAGGGATGAGTTAAACAAGGGTCATTAACTGGAGATATTCATACCTTTGTGGAGTTATTAACTGGAGATATTCATACCTTTGTGGGGTTATTAACTGGAGATATTCATACCTTTGTGGGGTTATTAACTGGAGATATTCATACCTTTGGGGAGTTATTAACTGGAGATATTCATACCTTTGGGGAGTTATTAACTGGAGATATCCATACCTTTGTGATGTTACTAATTGGAGTTATCCATACCTTTGTGGGGTTATTAAATGGGGTTATCCATTCCTTTGTGTGGTTATTAAATGGGGTTATCCATTCCTTTGTGGGGGCAGAGGAACTAAATGACATGGATATGGGACTCCACCTCAAGACAACTAAAAAGTTTATGCTAGATTAGAATTTTATTTCAACTGTTCTGTTCCTAGCTATTCATATGTAATGTACTCATAAAATCAAGCTACTGACACCTTTTAAAGTCATACCTGCATCTAACAAAACAGATGATGATTTCAACAGTTCAGTAAAGGTAGAGTGGGGACATACTGACCAATCCATTGGGGTCTGAAGTCATGTAACGGTTTAGAATTAAGAATCCCAGAATTAAAATGTTTCCTGGATGGGATGGGAGGCATTTCATCTGATAACTAAAACTGTGTGGTTGTTTTGTTCCGGATGTTTCTTGCCTGAAGTGCAGTAATAATGACACTTGAGCACCCAGTTCACTCATTACCATTAAAAGTGAAATATCTACAATGAAAAAATAAAAAAAAGTTGTGTTGCAATATCTCAAAACACAGATCAGCACTTCACATCCTCATTGACAATGTTCTTTATTTACTCCGTACTTTCACACAGTATTTGTTTATACCGCTAAAAAGATCTGTCACTGATAATTTCCCAGTAAAAAATTAATTGTAGTAAACATCATGCCAGAGATGAGTGTCATCACTTAATTGCGATGCTAATGATCCGAATATCGTCATAGGGTTTGTCAGTTTTGGGATTGACCTTCACATTGCTAATGGTCTGAACGATCTCCATGCCCTTGACCACTCGTCCAAACACTGTGTGTTTGTTGTCCAACCAGGGCTGTACAAGATAAAATAGTGAAAAGTATCAAATGAAACTGAGATGAAACAAAGACCTGATTCGATCTGGATCAGGTGATAATGGGACATGAAAATTTCAAAAGAACTGACAATGTTTTATTTCCATGGAGCTATGAACATGATGCCATGATGATGGAAGAAATATTTTTGTAATATGTCTTGTTAACCTTGCCAAGTAGTTCAAACCAGTGTTCAAAGTGTATAACACCATTATCAATTCTGTAACTTATTAAAACAACAAATCTCAAGTTTCAAATCATTTATTATACAACTCTCTGTATTCAAATCTACACAAAAGGTAGGTGAGCCACATACACGTCAGGAAACAACTTACAGTGGGGACAACTGTAATGAAGAACTGTGATCCATTTGTGCCAGGTCCAGCATTGGCCATGCTGAGAGTATATGGCCTGTCGTGACGCAAGTTAGGGTGAAACTCATCTTCGAACTCTCCACCCCATATTGACTCACCTCCCGTGCCATTACCTGCAAAAAAGAAAAAAAAAGGAGAATGTTATCAATCAGAATAAATACGTAGGATTTTTAGACAAGATGCAGACATATTTCAGCTCTCCATCTTTTTTTTATAACAGCAAGTGAACAGAAAACTCTAGTTTTCATACTGCAGAAACTATTATTTTTGTCACTGAGATTCTAAGTGTTAAATAACATTTATTTTCTATCAACAAATTGCATAAATCTAAATATAATTTCTCTAAAATTTAGTCTACAATCTTAATTTGCACAGTTCTTATTTTTCTTGTACAAAATATTATGATTTAAAAGGTAAAATAAAAGGTAAAATTACCATTTTCATGCCATTAAGGCATATTGGGGAAAAGTTAGGCCTGTATTTCTATGACCTTTGACACATGAAAGTGTGACGTGGTCAGTATCACACCTGGCCACATTTAACGTCCCAGATTTATCTGGTACCCATTTTCAGAGGTAGGTGGACCCTGAGACCTTTTTCGGTGTGGTGGTACCAGAATGTATTCTTTGATCTCTTTGGAGTTGGCATCTCTGATGCTTGGTTGGTTTCTTTGCGAGTTTCCATAACAATTCCACCAATTACAACAAATCATTAACAAAGTCTCTAAACATGACATTCTAATTGCTATGGGGGACTTCAATGCTAAGGATGGGAAAGATAACACAGACATCGAAAAAGTAATGGGGAAAGAAGGAACTGACACGGTAAATCAGAACAGAGAAAAATTAATTGAAATATGCCTAACAGAGGGCATGGTCATTGGAGGCACAATATTTCCACACAAAGAGATATGTAAAACAACGTGGATATCTCCACATGATAGAACTAGAAACCAGATAGATCAGTTTTGTATTAGAAAGCAATACAGAACATTTCTCATAGATGTAAGGGCATATAGGGGTGCAGATGTCAACAGTAATGACAATCTGTGTATAGGGAAAATAAAATTAAAATTGAAAAGCCAACACAAGAAATCAATACACAGAAAGATAAACAGCCACAGCCTACAAGAAGTAAATACTAACAGTAATTTCATTCAGGAACTTGCCAAACATTCCAAAACACCCAGTGAAGTAGAGGAGATAGGTATAGATGAATTATGGAATTCTTACAGCACGGCCATAATCACAGCAGCAAAAGCAAGCGTTGGACTGAAAAAACCAAACAGAAAACCATGGATATCAGAAAACACATGGAGGTACATACATGAAAGACGAGCAGCCAAATTAGCCATGTTGAATGTAAAGACAGATCTTAAAAAAGATCTAGTGAAAGCAACATACAAAGAAATAGACAAGAAAGTAAAAAGCTAGAAGGGATAAAAGAGAATACATAGACAATATGGCGAAAGAGACAGAGAAACCAGCAAAAACAGGAGACAGCAAAACTTTATATAACATACAAAAGAGGCTAACAGGTACTATTACATCTAAAGAAAGATCAATCCTTAGCAAAACTGGAACCTTATTAACATCAAGTAAAGACCAAAAGCAAAGATGGGCTGAACACTTTCAAGAAATACTTAATCAACCACACCCAAAAGAATTGTTAAACCTTGAAACCGACTTACCAACTCCACAACTAAATGTTAACCTAGATGAAATTACACTGCATGAAACTGAAACAGCAGTGAGTTTAATGGCTAACAACAAAGCTGCATGTGAAGATGAAATAACACCTGAAATGTTAAAAGCTATCAATAGTGACAACATGAGACAACTACAGAGAATGTTTAATAAGATTTGGAAAGAAGAAAAGGTCCTTTCTAAATGGAAAAAAAGGAATCATTGTTAAAATACCAAAAAAAAAGGCAACTTTAGTGACTGTAACAATTGGAGAGGAGTAACCTTAGTATTAGTTGTGTTAAAAGTATTTTGCAAGGTCATTTTGAATAGACTTAAATATATAGTTGATACAGTAATGAGAGAAGAATAAGCAGGATTTTGAAAAGGGAGAAGCTGTCTCAGCCAGATCTTTACTCTCAGAATAATACTTGAAGAACATATTGAAAAGCAGAAACCATTAATACTGACCTTTACAGACTTTAAAAACGCATTTGATAGTATACACAGAGGTTCATTGTGGAGAATTTTAAGTCTATATGAAATACCATCCAAAATTGTCAGTATCATTAAGGACCTCTACAATGGATATGTCTGTGCAGTCAAAACAGAAGAAGGGATGAGTGAATGGTTCCAGATTGAAACAGGTGTGAAACAAGGATGTATACTGTCTCCTTTACTTTTTGGAATTGCAACAGACTTAACAATGAAAAAAATGCCGCACAGGTAACACAGGTATTGACTGGGTCCATGGGACCCAACTAGAAGATCTTGATTTTGCTGATGACATAATTATTATTAGTAATAATGTGAATTCCATGTAAGAAAAAACAGATAGCCTGTCTTCACTGGCTAGCAAACTAGGATTTGAAATTAACAAGGACAAAACAAAAATAATGAAACTTCCCATTAATAAAAATGGAAAAATACATGTAGAAAGGACAGATGTTGAAGAAGTCAATCAATTTGTATATCTTGACAGCTACATAGACCAGGATGGTGACACCAGAAAGGAAGTTAAAATTAGAACTGCAAAAGCAGCATCGATCTTCAAGAATCTTGAGAACATATGACATTCAAAAGTTATAAGCACAAAAACCAAGTTAAGATTACTCAATTCATTTATGCATGTGAAAGCTGGAAAACAACTAAAGAAATAGACAAGAAATTAGATTCTTTTGAAAACAAATGTTTAAGGAAAATACTTGGCAACAAGTGGAATGAATTCAAGAACAATTCAGGGATAAGACAGATGAGCAAGCAACAACCAGTCTCATGTGTGATCAGAAAAAGAAGATGGACATACACTGGTCATGTGATGAGAAGAAACAGTCAGAGAATCCCAAAACAAGCCACCAAATGGAACACAACAGGCCAAAAAAAAAAAAAAAGAGACAGACCACATGAAACTTTAAAGAGAACATTGTTAACAGAGGTCAAATTAATAGGTATAAAATCCCTTGATGAGGCTGAAAAGCTCGCCAAAAACAGGAAAAATCAGCAAACTGCCATGCGAGCCCTATGTGATATTTAATGGCATGGGAAGGATATAAGATATAAAGTACCAGAATAAAATCCCCACTGTTGGGACTTGAACCCAGTACCACTGGATTAGCAGACCAAATGACTCTTAGGATAATGAAACCTGTAATTTTTTTTCATTGGATATCACTGATGTTTTACTAATTTGGGCATGTTAGGTCTTCTCAGTCAACTGCATGTCCTTTGTGCAACCTTGCCTCCCTAACAGCACTCCTGTAGGCCTCTCAGTTGTGAGCAAGATGCCCTGCTGCTGATGCATCCATTTGCAGATTATCAACAATGTCTTGCAGCCATCTTCACCTTGGTCTTCCTCTCTTTCTTTTTTCCTATTATGTATCCTTCCAAGACGGTTTTATCAAGACATTTAATGTGTCTAAAATATTTAAGTGTTCTTTCTCTGTTTAATCCTCAATGCTAGCCAGCCTTCTTCAATTTTAAATTCTTATAATATGGATATGTTTGGTTTTTTTTTTTTTTTGTGTCTATGATTTTTTAAGAACTCTTCTGTAGCATTTACATTCAAAGCCATTTATGTTTTTCTCAGCTGCTTTGTTAAGTGTCCAGGTCTCACGGGCATATGTTGCGATGGGAAAGATGTATGTATCTATATTAGGTCTTCTGGGAAAGATGCATGCATTTATGTCAAGTCTTCTGGGAAAGATGCATGCATCTATGTCAGGTCTTCTGGGAAAGATGCATGCATCTATGTCAGGTCTTCTGGGAAAGATGCATACATCTATGTCAGGTCTACTGGGAAAGATGCACACATCTATGTCAGGTCTTCTGGGAAAGATGCACACATCTATGTCAGGTCTTCTGGGAAAGATGCACACATCTATGTCAGGTCTTCTGGGAAAGATGCACACATCTATGTCAGGTCTTCTGGGAAAGATGCACACATCTATGTCAGGTCTACTGGGAAAGATGCACACATCTATGTCAGGTCTTCTGGGAAAGATGCACACATCTATGTCAGGTCTACTAGGAAAGATGCATGCATCTATGTCAGGTCTACTGGGAAAGATGCACACATCTATGTCAGGTCTTCTGGGAAAGATGCACACATCTATGTCAGGTCTACTGGGAAAGATGCATGCATCTATGTCAGGTCTTCTGGGAGGTCTAAAACCCCTGAAACTTACGAGTCATTTTCACTCCCACCTTCAGAACTAGATATGAGATGGAAAATTGATAATATTCTAGATTTTACATATTTAGTACTGACATAGTACTGAAGTGATAAGAAGTGATGATGAAAACAAACAAACAAAAATGATCAGAAATGTGGCCCAGCACACACAAGTCCACACTCTTACCTAAAGGATCCCCGGTCTGTATCATGAAACCTTTGATCACTCGATGGAACAAGTGATTGTTGTAATAGCCATTGCGGCTATGAACACAGAAGTTTTCTGCTGTCTTGGGACATCTGTAAGAAACATGAGGACATTTCAGGATTTGAAATGACATCTATGAGAATTTTTTTTAAATCTGCAGACTTCAGCTAAGTCCCATATTCATGAAACTGAGTTGTACATGTTATCCATTTTTCTTTCATCCTCCAACAGACTTAGGTATAGTGTGAATTAATGCTCCTCACCTGGCAGGCATATATTCTGATGTAATTTTCCTCAGCATTATGTGCCATGTACCCCTATTTACAGTTCAAGTTACTGGAGAACAATGGAAGCAGAAACTGAACCTACTGCTTTCAGTTCACTTTGTCTTTTCAGGTCCACAGTTTAATGAGTTTTCACTCTTTTTTTCCCTTGTGCCTGATAGTGAATGTTCAGGGATTTTTCCTCCATTCTTTAACTCCATGCAGTATAATGGTGATACCAAATCATAAATTACAGTAGATCTCTGAGGTGCAAATAATAACCTGAATTCGGTACAAGAAAATGACAGAAGAAAAATGTTTAACATGGATTTGATAACCCACAAACTGTCAAAATGCTTCCAGATTATCCTGTTTTGACTGCTTTTAGGCACTGTAAAATACTGGGTCACCAAAACGGCCTCTAAATATCCTACACACAGTACCATGTGGCACAAGAATGAAGTTCAAAAAATTTAAAACAGAATCCAGGTAACAAAAATCTATGCTGTCAAACTTGGCTACAGGGATAGTACACAATGCAGCTGATGCCAAATCCTGCGAAAATTTCTCTCTTGTGACAAGGTTCCAGAATCAGAACATATAAAGAAAAATATTAATGATGTACAAATGTCACACATTTATTTATATTTTTTTAAAACTCTGCACGTTATGCTCAGTTGTAAAAATACAGTAATGTTTCAAAGAGAAAATTAGCTCAACAAGAACAGCTGTAAATGCTCCTAAAGTTCATATTACTTACTCTTTAGCAAATATTTTACAATGAATGTCTCCCATCGTTGTGTGAATAACGCAGCTATCTGATACTCGCATGTATGAGGCATCCTGGGAAATTACATAAACTTTTCGATAGTTTAACCAAGAACATTATGATTTATTCACATATATTACTAGTGGAAAATTTTTTAAAGTTTAATAATCATACTCATTACTTCATTATGTATCATTTGCCACTGGTGACTGTTCTACATTTGGTGTGATTATTTAGAATTTCTATCAGATCAGCTGCCTATCTTTTCCATGTGACTTGCTTGGTCTATTCAGAGATTTTTTTTTAATCACTCTTGCATTACTTCTTTTTCCTTTCAGTTTTCCAAATATGGTCAGAATCTCTAATTTATCTCCTCACGAAACATGGCATATCCAAAGATCTCTTGTAGTTTTAATTAGTTTTTGATATACTTCAACTTCATTTGTTTTTCTGGCTGTTTAGGGCATTTGTTGCATCTTTCTCCAGAACCTGCTCTGGGCATTTATTGTATCTTTCTTCATGACCTGTTAAGGGCATGTGTTGCACCTTTCTCCAAAACCTCTCCAGGGCATTTGTTGCACTTTTCTTTAAAACTTATCCAGGACATCTGTTGCACCTTTCTCCAAAAACAAGAAGTTTGTTGCCTGTAATTTTCTACCTACATCTTACATCCACCCTGTGCCGTTAAACATCACATAGGGCTCACATGGTAGTTCACCAAGTTTTCCTGTCCTCAGTGAGCTTTTCAACCTCATAAAGGAATGTTATGCTTACTAATTTGAATTATAACTTCCTTTCTGGTGTCACCATCCTGGTCTATGTAGCTGCCAAGGTATGCAAATTAGTTGACTTCTTCAACAGCTGTACCTTCTATGTATATTTTTCCTTTTTGATTAATAGGAAATTTCATTATTTTTGTTTTTTCCTCGTTATTTCAAGTCCTATTTTGCTAGCCAGCGAAGACAGGGTATCTGTTTTTTCTTGCATTAAGTTCACATTGTCACTGCTAAGAGTTATGTCATCAGCAAAATCAAGATCTTCTAGTTGGGTCCCATGTATCCAATCAATACCTGTGTTACCTGTGCAGCAATTTTTCATTATGAAGTCCATATAATTTTCTGTTTCACATAAAATGCTAATTCCCTTATTAAATTATATCTTGAAGGTTTCTGTGCAGCTCCTCACATTTCTTTCAGGTGTGTTTTAGTCTCCTTTGTTTCACTTACCAGTCTGACATCACGCATCTGTGACATTCAGTCAACACAACAACTATGTACCAACCCATAAATGTACATACATAAACACACATAACACACAGCTAACACTGTAAATATACACACCTGAGTGGCCGCAACAATTTCCTCCTTGGATGGTTTCTCATTGAATACATCCCTCTCATTCTCTCCACTGTTTTAAATTTTAAAAAAAAACAACCCAAAATGCCACTTAACAGACATGAAATATGAGTGCTTAATAACCACATTGTGAAATATCACTGCTTAACGGAGTATAAAAACATTCAGTTACTTTTTTCTGCTTGCATATCCATTACTAGAATTAGAAGAACATCGCTCAAATGGACACTTACCATGTAGCAAAAATTTGGAAAATGAGAAAGGAAGTGAATATCACTCAAACACTCCACATAAATTTCAAAAGAAAAGCTAGAAAATATCATATTTTGTGTCAGAAGAAGACTAACCATAATATTACTGGCTGAGAGGAGGAATGCCTTTATTATAATAACCAGCCAGTTGTCATAATGACTGTGATAATGACAAAAAGCAACATATGTTGAGCTCATTTCTTTAGGAAGAGTGCATGCATGCATTCATGAATGTAAATACAGATGATCCTTGACTTAGATGGTTTGACTTACACTACTTCAACTTTACACAAATGATGCGAAAAGTGACATGCATTCAGAAGAAACCATACTTTGAATTTTTATTATTTCCTAGGCTAGTGATAAACAAGAACCAAACTTAGGTTTTTCAATACAAATGTAAAGACTGTCCTACTATATGGTTCAGAGACATGGGTTTTGACCTAGACAATACAACAGAGGATACAAACATTCATGAACTACTGCTTGAGGAGGATTTTAAACATTAAATGACAGGACAAGATCAGGAACGAGAATGTCTGGGAAAGGGCAGGACAAGAACCTATGAACCTACAAAATCATTTCTAGGAAGTAGAGGTGGATTGGCCACACTCTGAGGAAACCTGACACCAACATAGCAAGACAGGCACTGACATGGAATCCTCAAGGAAATAGAAAATGAGGAAGACCTAGACTTACTTGGAGAAGAGAAATTATGAAAGTGCTCAGAGACAAAGGATACACATGGAAGAAAGCAGAGAATAATTCCAAGAACAGGGATGATGGAGAGCCTTTATCCGTGGCCTATGCTCATGAGGGAGTGAAAGGCGATGATGATGAAACTAGTGGTATGTGGTACAGTGCTCTCTTCAAAAAGATACTCTTGCTTGTCATGAAGAAGTATATATAATGAAAAGAAGAAACAAACAATGCAATCAAAGCCTGATATTTTCCTGAAGAACACTATGGCTGCTAAGCATCCTACCAATACCACAAGTTCACATTTTGGCTGGGCCGATCTTGAGCCTGTTGAAAAAACTGTGGAACCTCAGTCTGT
The DNA here is from genome assembly GCA_009760885.1 of Achatina immaculata. NCBI lineage: Eukaryota > Metazoa > Mollusca > Gastropoda > Stylommatophora > Achatinidae > Lissachatina > Lissachatina immaculata. Next base: position 45,847,509 of record CM019720.1, on the reverse strand, counting down.
TATGACTGGATGCAGAGCCAAAAAAATGATTACTTGCTCCTCTGTGCCAAGTTGATAGAAAGATAATCTTTCTGGTGGGTCTTTTTCCCATTTATTCTTGAATGTTATTTTTTTATCTAGTTAGCCTCCTCATATGTCCTACCTGTATTTGTCTGTGGTAACCTGCTAGAATCTCTGCAGTTTTATTCCCAGGTATAATGCAATGGAATGGAATTCACTGTATTATCACTCCTGAGAAAAGCTTACATGTCTGGTATACTGTTGCTTGCAAGTCAATGAAGGGTTCATTTCTGTGGCTCTTTATACTGCAATTACTGACATTGCATCAGTCAAGAACACTACATTTTCTTTAACTCTTTTTTTTTAAATATTAGGGCCTCTGCTGCAGTTTTTAAGTCCTCTGCCTCTGCTCTGTAGTTTCTGGAAAATTTCCCTGTTGCTAATGACAGCTTCCTATATTCCCCATTGTTTAGTACGATAAGGACTCCCCCTTCAACTTTTCCACTGTACTGGTTGCAAACTTATCACTACATTTAATGTAGTTAAATTTTTTTTTTTAAAAACTGGTTTCTGTGTTTTTCTGTACTATACTCAAGTGCATGAAAAACAATAAGCAGAGTAACCTGACTTCCCACATTACAAAACTTCACGTAACACAGTTAACAGAACAAACCACAGCTCCCTTTTACTAATCCCACCTTCGTGAGTCATCTGGTTCCCTCCGACTGAACAAGTAAAACCTGGCCTTCTTGAAAGCTGTACACACCAGGATCGGATCAACAAAGACATTCTGCAGGATGGGGTTGTCTGAGGCAGTCATTTCTGCATCCATAAGCTGTTTGGCTTTTCCTGCTCCTTGGAACAATGCCAGATGCAAGAAGCGGATGTTCTCAGACTTTCCAAGCCACCTCATGCACTTATTAGTGTGAAGGTTGATAACTGTAATAACAAATAAAGTAGCCTCAGATGTCAAGCAAATTAAGATTTCTTTTATGGGTAGAGGCAGCTGTGTTTCATGCCACTGATGCTTATAGGGGGTAAGGTGTTGATGCCCATATTTTCCTTCACCTGTCAGAAACCACAGAGTGATGTGATGTGATCAGCCTTTTCTCCACCAACTTCAGATTTTGACAGTAGAGCAATTGGGGTGACTCAGCTGGATTTGAACCACTGACCTCACCATGAGAGATGAGTGGATGAACTACTTTGCTATATATATATATATATATACTACTTCAACACTCATGTTCTTAGTTACTAATACGCATCTTACATCCTAAAACGTGCTGTTAAACGTCACATAGGGATCGCATGGTAGATTGCCAAGATTTCCTGTTTTTGGCGAGCTTTTCAACCTCATCAAGGGAAGTTATTCCCACTAAGCAGGCCTCTCTTAACAATGTCCTCTTTAGAGTTTCACATGGTTGACCTCTTTTTCTTTGGCCTTGTGTTTTCCACCTGATAGCTTGTTTTGGGATTCTCTGGTTGTTTCTTCTCAGCACATGACCGACATATGTCCATCTACTTTTTCTGATCACCCATGAGACAGGTTGTTGTTTGCTCATCTGTCTTATTTATGCATTGTTCTTGAATTCGTTCCACTTTATTTTCCTTTGACATTTGTTTTCAAAAGAGTCTTCTTCTTCTTCTTCTTCGTTCGCACTGTCTGTCTATATCTGCAGTCCTGTCTCTTGGATAAATTTCACTGTTTTTTGTAACTCATGTATGGAACCGTAGAGCTTATCTTCTTTAGTGGTTTCACTGGGCCAGTAATTATTTCTCAGTGTCTCGTAGTTGATGCAGTTCTGGAGGATATGTTCCATGGTTTGGGGCACCTGGGCACATGTACATAGATTAGTAGTACCAACCTTAAACTTTGTATACATATGACTTCGGAGTCGGCTGTGTCCTGTTCGGAGACGGAAGATGGTGACTTGTTCCTTTCTGTTTAGCATGTGATAGTCATCATGTGGTGGTGTTTGTGGCTTCCTGTAGGTTTTTATCATGCTTTTCTTCTGATTATAGGTGACTGGTATGTCTGGTTGCTCCATTTCAGTGCCCTCTTTGGCCAGATGGTCAGCTTTCTCATTGCCTGGTATCCCACAGTGGGAGGGAATCCACTGCAAAGTGACTCCATGTTGTAAGCCAATTTTTGACAAGGCATCCTTAAGGTCTGGTAGTTTGTTGCACTGAAGAGCCTCCAGTACTGATCTCGCATCTGTGAGAATTACTACAGGACATGTATCAATTCTGGAGTCTGATAGTTTTTCAACTGCAGCAATAATTGCCCTAACTTCTGCATCAAAGTTGTTGCAGTATTTACCAGTGGGTATGGAAATCTTGTCAATGGTGTTGTTTGGATATTCAATATATGCTCCTGCCCCACCATTTTTTATGGCATTATGTGCAGATCCATCTGTATACACACGTATCCAGGTGTCACATGGATATTTGTCATCTAGAACACTAAGTGTGGCTACTGATCTTACAAGACTGCTCTGCATCTCACCATTCTGCACACCTTTCACTTCAGTCTGAATAGTTATTTGTGTAAAACCTGGCCTTCTTGAAAGCTGTACACACCAGGATCGGATCAACAAAGACATTCTGCAGGATGGGGTTGTCTGAGGCAGTCATTTCTGCATCCATAAGCTGTTTGGCTTTTCCTGCTCCTTGGAACAATGCCAGATGCAAGAAGCGGATGTTCTCAGACTTTCCAAGCCACCTCATGCACTTATTAGTGTGAAGGTTGATAACTGTAATAACAAATAAAGTAGCCTCAGATGTCAAGCAAATTAAGATTTCTTTTATGGGTAGAGGCAGCTGTGTTTCATGCCACTGATGCTTATAGGGGGTAAGGTGTTGATGCCCATATTTTCCTTCACCTGTCAGAAACCACAGAGTGATGTGATGTGATCAGCCTTTCTCCACCAACTTCAGATTTTGACAGTAGAGCAATTGGGGTGACTCAGCTGGATTTGAACCACTGACCTCACCATGAGAGATGAGTGGATGAACTACTTTGCTATCTATCTACTACTTTGCTATATATATATATATATATATATATATATACTACTTCAACACTCATGTTCTTAGTTACTAATACGCATCTTACATCCTAAAACGTGCTGTTAAACGTCACATAGGGATCGCATGGTAGATTGCCAAGATTTCCTGTTTTTGGCGAGCTTTTCAACCTCATCAAGGGAAGTTATTCCCACTAAGCAGGCCTCTCTTAACAATGTCCTCTTTAGAGTTTCACATGGTTGACCTCTTTTCTTTGGCCTTGTGTTTTCCACCTGATAGCTTGTTTTGGGATTCTCTGGTTGTTTCTTCTCAGCACATGACCGACATATGTCCATCTACTTTTTCTGATCACCCATGAGACAGGTTGTTGTTTGCTCATCTGTCTTATTTATGCATTGTTCTTGAATTCGTTCCACTTTATTTTCCTTTGACATTTGTTTTCAAAAGAGTCTTCTTCTTCTTCTTCTTCGTTCGCACTGTCTGTCTATATCTGCAGTCCTGTCTCTTGGATAAATTTCACTGTTTTTTGTAACTCATGTATGGAACCGTAGAGCTTATCTTCTTTAGTGGTTTCACTGGGCCAGTAATTATTTCTCAGTGTCTCGTAGTTGATGCAGTTCTGGAGGATATGTTCCATGGTTTGGGGCACCTGGGCACATGTACATAGATTAGTAGTACCAACCTTAAACTTTGTATACATATGACTTCGGAGTCGGCTGTGTCCTGTTCGGAGACGGAAGATGGTGACTTGTTCCTTTCTGTTTAGCATGTGATAGTCATCATGTGGTGGTGTTTGTGGCTTCCTGTAGGTTTTTATCATGCTTTTCTTCTGATTATAGGTGACTGGTATGTCTGGTTGCTCCATTTCAGTGCCCTCTTTGGCCAGATGGTCAGCTTTCTCATTGCCTGGTATCCCACAGTGGGAGGGAATCCACTGCAAAGTGACTCCATGTTGTAAGCCAATTTTTGACAAGGCATCCTTAAGGTCTGGTAGTTTGTTGCACTGAAGAGCCTCCAGTACTGATCTCGCATCTGTGAGAATTACTACAGGACATGTATCAATTCTGGAGTCTGATAGTTTTTCAACTGCAGCAATAATTGCCCTAACTTCTGCATCAAAGTTGTTGCAGTATTTACCAGTGGGTATGGAAATCTTGTCAATGGTGTTGTTTGGATATTCAATATATGCTCCTGCCCCACCATTTTTTATGGCATTATGTGCAGATCCATCTGTATACACACGTATCCAGGTGTCACATGGATATTTGTCATCTAGAACACTAAGTGTGGCTACTGATCTTACAAGACTGCTCTGCATCTCACCATTCTGCACACCTTTCACTTCAGTCTGAATAGTTATTTGTGTATAATCTGCTTCTTTCCATGGTGTATGCTCTGGTACAGATGATAATGGAGTGACTACAGTTGGAAGGTCAGGTATCAGCTTACGCATACGCTTGGCCTGATGAATGAAGCTGCTTCTTTTAAGCCGTCCTAATGCCAAGTTATTGAATCTCTCCTTCAGGGGATGGCTTACAGAGCTAAGGAATTTTTCTCCCATGGTCATGACCTTTGTGTCTCTACGTTCCTTTAGCGGTTGAACACCAACTATTTTCTGCATTTCTACTATTGGTGTGGACCTCATGGCACCTGTGATAATCCGTAGTGACTGATTTTGAACCTTGTCTAGATTATGCAGCGTAGTGTTTGATGCTGTGCACCAAGATGTTGAGCCATATTCTAAATGTGGTAGAATACTTTGCTGATATACGTTCTTGAGGATTCTTTCACTAGCTCCCCATGTAGTCCCACTTAATTTTCTTAATATGGCTAGTTTTCTTCTGGCTTTTGCTTCTGCACTGTTGATGTGTTGCTTCCAAGTCAGTTTTGAGTCAAGAGTCACTCCTAAGTAAGTGGGTTGGTTGTCCATCCTTAAGGGTATTTCATTTACAAAGATCTTACCTGCTTTCTGTTTAGATGAGAGGGTGAACAGAGTGGTACTTGATTTCTCTGTGTTGATACTTACACACCATTTGTTTGTCCATGATGTCAAGATGTCTGCTGCTCTTTGGAGTCTCTGTGTAGCAACTGTCGCATATTCATCTGTACACCACATGACCAGATCATCTGCATACAGTGCTGCTTTGATTCCATAGGGAAGTTCCTTGACCAGGTCATTAATGAATACAAGGAATAGTGTAGGCGAAAGGACTCCTCCTTGTGGTACACCATGTCGCAGAAGTACTTTCTGGCTTTTGTGTCCATCCATTACTACTCTAGCTCTTCTATTGTGTAAATAGGACTTTATCCAGTTGTACAGTCTTCCATTCACATTGCAGTTTCTTAGTTTCCACAACAGACCTTTTTTCCATACTTTATCAAAGGCTTTCTTCAGGTCTATCCACGCTGCTAGTACAAGGTTTTTCTCTTGGAATGCATCCTCAATCTCTTGAGAGAGATAGGTCACTTGATCTTCCGTACTGTAGTACTGCCTAAATCCTGCTTGTTGTGGAACGAGAAGGTTTTCACTTTCTAGGTACCATTTTAGCCTCAGGTCAATGATGCGTTCCATCGTTTTGCATAGGCAGCTAGTGAGACTGATTGGCCTGTAGCTGGAGGCAGTATCACTGTTTTTCCCTGGTTTTAGCAGTGGTACCATGCTTGCTTCCTTCCAGATTTGAGGTAACTTACCTGTGCTCCAGCACATATTGAAAATATCCAACAGCTTTCCCATTGCTGCCACTCCCAGGTTCTTGATCATTTCATTAGACACTCCATCTGGTCCTGGTGATTTCCTTGGTTTCAGTTTACTAACTGCTAGGTCTAACTCACTGCGTGTGATTGGTGCATCCATGACCTCCACTTTTCTGACTTGTTCCTCCTCTTTCTGTGGCTCGATGCGCACTGTACGCTCCTTCTCTGGATGGATATCAATGTTGCAGTCCTGTGCAAACATGCGAGCAAAGTGATCTGCTACCTGCTTACCTGTAAGAGTTTTCCCATCCTCTATTAGTGTAATCTTTGTACTTCTTCCAGTACTCTCATCATTTAACTGTTTGATTAGTTTCCACAGTTTCCTTCCATCCTTTTCAAAGTTTAGGGACTCTGTTTTCTCTCTCCAACTTTCCCGTCTGGCTTGCAGCTTTGCTCTCTGAAATTTGGCCTTAGAATGTTGGTAATTATTGTGGTGTTCTTGGCATGGTCTATTTTCTGCTTGCTTTCGAGCTGCTTCCACGTCATCATGGAGTTTTCCCAGCTCACTAGACCAGTATGGTTTATAGTCCCTGCGAGCTCCTCTGGGAATGGTTTCACGAGCGGCCTGAAGGATACAAGCATTGAACTCCTTCACTATGCTGTTAATATCCTTACCTTCTATGGACAGCTGTCCCACCAGGATACCTGTACGATGTCTGTACATTGTCCAGTTTGCTTTTTTATAGTTCCATCTGGGGAGAGGGTTACTGGTGTTAAGGAGTTCATTTTCTATTGTCAGGAAGACTGGTCGATGGTCGCTACCTCCAAGTTGTTTTCCAACTTCACGTGTAATGTTCCACTTCAGATCTGGAGAGTGGAATGCCAGATCTGGTGTTGATTTTGTATGCCAAGCCCTTGAGTAAAATGTTGGGGCATCCATTGGCTGGTTGATCAGGAGAAGTCCATTATCATCCTGCCAGCTCTCAACTTCCTCTCCTCTCTTGTCTATGTGGTCATAGCCCCAGCTCTGGGAATGACTGTTAAAATCACCACAGACCATCAGTCTCTCTTTGTGTGGGATTGTTCCTAAAGCAAGTCCAAAAGAGTCTAATTTCTTGTCTATTTCTTTAGTTGTTTTCCAGCATTCACATGCATAAACGAGAGTAGATATCACATTTAAACTGAATAATCTTAACTTGGTTTTTGTGCTTATAATTTTTTAATGCCATATGTTCTCAAGATTCTTGAAGGTCAGTGCTGCTTTGGCAATTCAAATTCTAACTTCTTTTCTGGTGTCACCATTGTGGTCTATATAGCTGCCGAGATATGCAAAATGGTTTACTTCTTCAACAGCTGTTCCTTCTACATATATCTGTCCTTCGCCGTTAATGAGAACCTTCATTATTTTTATTTTATCCTTGTATAACATCATTAGCTAGTTCTTAGAATGCAACAGAACAGAACAAAAATTACAAAAAAATATGCCAGGGCATGAAAATATAAATACTCTATATCTGCAATAACTTGGAAATGAGACAAACTAAATAAGATAGGTGCAAAATATAATGAAGCCATACTTTACCTTTGACCCCCAACAATGTTGCATAAAGCAAAAAGTAGCCACTCTCATCAAACACTGGGGGAAAAGAAAAAACTGATTAACATAACATGAAAAACAAACACAATACTTTATGAAAGATGGCAACCAGCTAAGTCTCGCAAGCTTATAATAATACTAGCTCCATACAGCAATCTCATGACCATTTTATCATTGCTAAGGACCTTTTCTTATTTAATTAGTATCTTAACTGTGTCACTGAAAAAAAAAGCCATATCAGCCCTTCCTATTCTTGATTATATATATATATACTATGCCATCTGCTGTTATTATTGTTCGTCATTTCATGCTTACGTCAATGTACAATAGTACCTTGGGTCACGAATGTAATTTGTTCTTTGACTCTGTTCATGAACCGAAATGTTCGCGAACCGAAACAATTTTTCCCGTTGAAATTAATACAAATCCAATTAATCCGTTCACCCGACCCAGAAACATATTGTTTTTTTTACTTTTTTATAGATTTACGTGTGGCAAAAATATATAATATAAAATATACAGTATAACTTTAAAAAGGAGATGGACATATGTTGGTCACTTGATGAGAAGAAATGATCAGAGAATTCCAAAACAAGCTATCAAGTGGAACACAACAGGCCGAAGAAAAAGGGGCAGACCGCGTGAAACTCTGAAGAGGACATTATTAAGAAAGGCCAAGTTAACAGGCATAAAATCCTTTGTTGAGGTTGAAAGACTCGCCGAAGACAGGAAAAATTGGCGAACTACTTTGCGAGCCCTATGTGACGTCTAACGGCACGGGAAGGATATAAGATATAAGATAAGATATAACTTTACCTTTGTCACTGATAGTTGCTGGCAGATGGTAGAGGAGGAGGAGGAAGACTACTCCTTCGAAGAAGAGTCCCATTCCATAATAAGGTCGGGCAACTGTGTAGGTATTTCTGGTGTTTTTTTTCGTTTGTATCCTGAGAAGTGGTTTGACTGCTTGCTTAGTGGCTGGTGTTTTCAAAAGATAATGATCCAGAGACATTTGTATTTTTCCTTTGTTGGATAATTTTCTGAAAATGGGACATCACACTGTCATTTAAAATGTCCACTGCTCTGCTGGTCACAGTTCTGTTAGGGTGCATCTTTGTTCTTTAAGATCGTACAGATCGTAGATTTAGCCATGTTGTACTGCTTGGCGAGATCAGAAACATGAACGCCATTCTCATGTTTAGTTATTATTTCCTTCTTTGTTTCTACTGTAATACACTTAGGCTTCTTACACCACTGTCACTAACACTTTTCACTTTCTTGGGAGCCATAATGAGAGTTAATTTAAAACTCTTCCTGTGCCTTTCGTCGCTTGGATGACGGTTATGGTTTCTCACATGGTGCTTTTAGTCGCCCTAGTGACATATGGTTCGTTTCATTAAAAACCCGGTGTAACGTTTAGATTGTAAACATTTAGTGCGCATGCCCTGTGACCTTTTTAAAAATGGCCGAAGAGTGCTTAGTTACGAGGGAGAAAATTGAAGTTTTTTGCGAGAAATTTCAATTTTTGGTGATGTAGATAGGGGTAGATAGGGGTATGGACATGCCCTGTGACCAGACCACTGTTCTTGAATGTATCCCAAGTAAATCTAGACATATTAGACAACTGGAGAAGTAGTTAGAAGGTTATTTCAGACATTATTCTACCGATAATGTAACACTGAATCACAATACAACGTCAACAGTTAGATATAAGCATCTCAGATGGTACGTATTGTACCTCTAGGCCTTTCCGAATGTAAATTGAACACAATCATTGTTTAAAAACATGACATTACTTCTTTTTCCTAAAAAACTCTGCATTTATGAAATCTTCATACATTTAGTTATATTCTGAAACATAATAAGTACACAGAAGTACATGGAAATAGTGTGTTTCATTCAATTTTACAACTATACCCCCTATACATATCAAGACCCGCGCTTTTAATCCAGCACCCAACTGAACATCCGCGTTTCTTCCCGAGGCATGAAAGAGTGCAAAAAGCAACAAAAAAACAAAAATTGTATCAAAAACAACACAACGACAAACAATATTCACAGCATGTAAACCTGAGTACAACTGATGGGGTTCACAAGCCAAAAACATGGCGCCAAAGCCATTTGTTCGTGCACCGAGGCACTGTTCGCAGGTCGAGTCAAAATTTGTTCTGAAATTGTGTTCATGGGCCAATTTGTTCATGACTAGAGGCGTTTGTGACCCAAGGTATTATTGTATTTCCATTTGTATAGACACAGCACTCATTATATTTTTACTACATTTGATATTATAAAGTTTTTCTTTTTTTTTGTTACAATTTAGCAACATTTATCAAGCTTCCTTCTGAAACTAAGTAGAAGTGCAATGCTAAATAAATCCGTTCTTGCTTTCTTAAAACCACTAGCTTCCATCTTACCAAGATTACATGTATGATAACTTGGTGATTTTTCCAGATCTTTCTCCACTGCAAGTCGGCGACTAAATTCCATATTTGGGATCTGTTGCTTCATCTTTAAAATGACCAAAAAAAAATATATATATATATGTATATATATGTATAAAAAATTAGTTCCCAGTAATTTCAATACGATTCATTACATTCACAATAACAGAAGACTCGTTGCATTCACTCAGTCTCAGGACTTGTTCAAGATTGATTGATTGATCTCTATTTCAAAAGGGTTAAGAATTGGGCATGCAGGCCCATCTGACATTCTGCCCTTTATCATACAACTTTCGCTCTGTTCCATACATTCTACAAATATGCTGCTCATATAACAAATTATAATTAACAATAAAGTAACTACATACACATATAAATGACTAACTACATACACATATAAAGGACTAACTACATACACATAAAAATGACTGACTACATACACATATAAATGACTAACTATATACACATATAAATGACTGACTACATACACATATAAATGACTAACTACATACACATATAAATGACTATTACCAAACAAAAATTTCATTACTATTCAGAATAACGAGTTCAGTGTCTGCAAGAGCAGTCTAAAATAACTTTTTAAGTTTTATGATTCATGGAGGCATGTAGTCAACATCAAACAGATATTGGAAAAGTTGTAAGAAGGAGTATAGTTTGTATTTTTTATATAGGATGGGAGGGTCTTCCAAAGATGAGCAGCAGAATAACTAAAGCTTTTCTTGTAAAGGTCAAGTCTAGGTTTTGGAATACCTATGTTGTTCAAGCGTTGGATGCACTTTGGGCTAAATTTAAACAGGTTCCATAGATAAGGTGGAGCATGCTGTGAAAGAATATGATGTACTAACTTGGCTTTGTTGAAGAGGAATCTGTTCTTAAGAGGCAGTATTTTGATACGTTTGTGCTTGATCTTTGTCACTAATAAGCTTTACTGCTCGCTTTTGAAGTGAGTATAGCCTCTTTGTATTTGACACTGTGCAACCATCCCAGATTGTTGACCAATAGTCTAAATGTGTTTATATATATGATATGTAGTATATCTTCCTTGTGTCTTGATCGATGAAGTGCTTGATTTTGGCTAACTGGTATACTTTTTGCGCAATGAGTTTTGCTAGACCTTGCACATGAGAGTTCCAGGTCAGATATTGGTCAGCAATAAGACCTAGCGTTTTGCGCTCGCTAAGATTTACTGAATGCACTGCCTGGCTTCCTTTCATTGAAGTCAGAATCTTTATACATTCAACAATATTTTCCTTGACTCATTTAAAAACTGGTGCAATCTTATGCATCCCCCCAAGACCAACACCACCCCCCTCACCCAATTAATTTTCAAATACATGCATGCACACACAAAAGTACATTCAGCAACCAAAAAACAATTTCACTAACTCAAAAACAAAACATGCAAACATATACACACACATATAAAATGATTTCACTAACTCAAGAATACACACACAAAATGATTTCACTAACTCAAGAACACACACACACACACTGACACAACCTTACCTGCTGTAGCTCTGTGAACTGCTGTATTGATTCATCAAGGACCTTCCAGAGTTTACCTGTGCTCACTCTAAAGATACGAATCTGAGAAACAAAAATGGTACACAGAGAATGACACTTCAAGCACTGCACCCCTGCAAGGAGCACAAAGAGAAACAAGAAAGACAACAGTACAGTCACAAAATGCAGTGATGCATCTTCTGGGCACTCTTCAGAAACTAAATATTTTGTTGTTCATTACTGAAAAGAAAGCAGGATAACACACACACACACAATCACATAAAAAAAAGGAGCTGAAAATGGAATGGACATGTACTCTGAACTGAACACCTAGAGGAAAGTGAAAGAGAGGACAACCAAGGTTAGCTTCATGAAAAACTGCTGAAGCACTGACAAGCAGAATGCAATGCAGCCTGACACTGCATGAAAAATAGTTGCAGACTGTGGTAAGAATTTGATGCTACTGTATAAGATGCTCCTAGTTATACTGGACCATGACTGCACTGCTGATCTGTGTCCAATGACATATATGTCTGGATGGATATATCTATCACCGAAAGTTCATTCAAACCTGCACAACCAGGTCCCAGCAAATGAAAAGTGAAAAAAGTGGCAACTTTAATTTCACATTACTAAAATCTCTGTAGCTTTCCAATGTGTCTTATCTTGGCCATTTCTCTCAATGACTGATATGATGAGAACCTAGTCAGTCAGTCATTTGCAAGTCCCTTGCAGAACTCTGCCTCCCCAACATTAACTGAGAGGACTACAGGAGAGCTGTTAGGGAAGCAAAGTTCCGCAAGGGACATGCAAATGACTGACTGACCGATATGTATGTTCTCATGTTTCTTTCAATGATACTCCATCCAGACATACATGTCAGTGGACGTAGATCAGCAGTGCAGTCACGGTCCAGTATAATTAGGGGCACCTTATACAGTAGCACCAAATTCTCACCACAGTCTGCAACCATCTTTCATGAAGTGCCAGACTGCGTTGCATTCTGCTTATCAGTGCTTCAACAGTTTTGTGTTTTGTTCCATATGTCTGGATGAAGTATCACTGAAAGAAACATATGAAGAGAACATACAGGAAGATATTTATATTACTGAACTATTGCTTACCTGGAACAGAAGAACAAGTTACTAATTAACCTTCAACAGGTTACTTGTCCACACATCAGCCACATGTACTCAAAATTTTAAATGATGGCAACTCAATTTTTCTGTGTGCATGAGGACATGCAGCTCAGACAACAGAAAATATCTCTCAAGACTGCACACAGAGTGACACAGAATTAACCACTAGTTCAGTGGAACGTACACTGTATTTCAGATTATACTGCTTTCTAGGAGATATGGAAAATAGGGCAGTTCATCCATACCTATACAACCAGGTCCCATCAAATGAAAAATGAAAAATGAAAAACTTCAATTTCACACTCTTAAAATCTCTGTAGCTTTCCATTATGTCTTATCTTAGTCATTTCTATCAAATGTTACTCATGTGATTTTTTTTTTTTTACCCTAACTCTTACAGGCCAAAAGAACAATCACATCATTCTTCCAGTTGGCTCAGCAAACCAAAAAATACAATACCATTGTCATACAGATTTCAGTGTTTTTTTTTCATATACATAACTTCTAAAGACTTATTAATTAAAGGGAAGAATAAAGTAATATTTTTAAAATCTGGTTCAAGTGTGGATAGCTTGACTTTTCCTTTGTGATCATTTTTTTTTTCCACTTAAATTTATGCAGAAAGTTGACAATCATTCTCAGCTGACAATCATTCTGTAAATAAAATGTGCCAACAATGTCAAATGAATGTAGCTTAATGTATCCAAAAAATAAAAAGTTTAATGTATCAAAAAAAAAAAAAAGAGTATTTTTATCATCAAAAGAAGCTAGGGAACTGTGCATGCTAGACGAATTTAATAAGTGTCCACGAGTCAGTGTCAAAAAGGCTCAAATCTAACCTCAACGAGGGCTTTGTTACAGATTTTTTTTTCTGTTGTGAAGAGCACAATGATCAACCTCATCTTCATCCTAAAGCTTGTTTCAACATATGACACACACACAAGTCATTTCTAGCATTTATTCCTTACAATTCGGGTAAACAAAATCTTGCTTACCTTCCTGTCGCTTGCCACTGTGGCCATCAGCTGACTATTTGGTGAAAAGGTCAAGGACAAAATTTCACACTTGCACTGTAAAAGATAATAAAATAGAAAAATAGGTAACAAGACATATACAGAAATATATCAAGATTACTAATCACATTCATAAAAAGCAATATTAAAAAAACAATAAGAGTCTTATAAATTTTACTCTGCATATTTTTTTCTAAATAGTCCCAATAGAAATCTTCATCCAAAAGAAACATACATACAGAGTACCTAAAAGTATAATTCTAAAGTTCTTTCATGGAATATTCTAAAAAAAAGAAAAAAAGAAAAAAAAAGAAAAACACCTGACTAATGTAAGTGATATCAGCAGTTCTTAACACTTCCTGGGCCAAATACGGGGAAATCAGTATTTCCGGTTTCTGTGCATTGTTGGCCGAAAGGCGGATTTGCCGTATTCGATGGTTGTCTTATTTAAACTGTTTCTAGTGTGTTATTTAAAATAATTTTTAGTTGTCTGTATTTTTACTGCAATGTTAATATAATAAAATATTGTTTTCAATCTTCGTAACTTTAAAAAAAATAGAAATCTCGCGCTATTAGCTGTCAGTAACATGTGTTTCGCGAGATTTCGCAAGTCGACATTTTTTCGAAATGGCGGAGCATGCTTCTCTCGAAGATACTGCTGTTGGCACTGAAATGTGCTATGATTTGTTGTCAGATTGCCCTAATGATGATGAAAAATCACTATTTAATGATTCTTCTAATGAAAATGATGCGTGTGAAAGTGATTCCTGTGACGGCGATTGGATTAAAAATACGATAACTCAGCACAGTGTTGGTGCATCAGATAGTGAAACTTCTAGTGACAGTGACTGTGATTCAGTGTCAAGATATAATGTTCCAGTTGCAGATATTTTACATTTTTCGTGTGATATAGTTAGCAGTGATATAGGTGTGTGGAGTAACACTGATTCTACACCAGTTCTTGAAAATTTTCTAGGAAATCCTGGTGTTTCAGTGAACGTAAACAAACCAGACAGCATAGAGGAAATTTGCAGTATGATGTTTGGGAATGATTTTTTTGAACTGTTAGCTCATCATGAAAATTTATACTGTGCACAGACCCAACATATGCACAAACCTACTACCTTTTTGTCTGAAAACATAACACCTGCAGACATGAAAAAATTCCTTGGATTAATCATTTTGATGGGCCAGACTAGGAAGCCACACTGGAAAGAGTACTGGACAACAGACCCTCTTCAGGAAACACCAGTATTTTCCAAAACAATGAGCAGAGGTAAATTTGAGCATCTTCTGACCTTTCTGCATTTCTCTGATAACTCTCAGATACTTCCAGAAACAGGCAGAATTGGCAAAATAAAACCTCTACTGGATTATTTTTTGCCTAAGTTTCAGGAGCTGTATAAACCAAAACAGCAGCTTTTGTTTGACGAAGGAATGATTCCTTGGAGAGGAAGACTGAAATTCAGGACATATAATCCTTCAAAGTTAACAAAGTATGGGATCCTTGTGAGACTGGTGTGTGAGAGTGACACAGGCTACATATTAAACATGGAAATATATACAGGAGAAGGAAAGAAGCTAGAAGAAACAGTCCTCTCAGTTCTGAGGCCCTATCTTGGAATGTGGCATCATGTATACCAAGACAGCTATTACAACAGTGTGTCAATGGCTGAAGTTCTACTGCAAAACAAAACCAGAGTCTGTGGAACAATTAGAGAAAAGAGGACTGCCAAAAAGTTTGAAAGCTGCTTCCAAAGGAATAAAGAAAAGTGAAAGCACATTTTGTCGGAAAGACCAAACACTGCTTCAGGTCTGGAAAGACAAAAGAGTTGTTCGCATGATATCAACAATGCACAATTCAAGAATAGTTGCTACTGGAAGGACAGATAGAAAAACTGGACAGCCACTGATGAAACCAATTTGCATTGTTGATTACAAAAAGCACATGAGGGGAGTAGACAGGGCTGATCAGTATCTCTCGTACTACAACATCTTGAGGAAGACGGTGAAATGGAACAAAAAAGTAGGATTCTATCTCATCAATTGTGCATTGTTTAACTCATACTTAATCTACAGAGCCTTAAATAAGAACAAGAAGACCTATAAGCAGTATCTGGTTGAAGTGGCAAGATTCTGGCTCTCTGAAACCAATTCTACTGTTTAAGAAATCTTGGAAGCAGGTGATGAGAATGAAACCCCTACCAAACAGCTCAAAAGGGCTCCAAGCAAGGATCCTCCAGGAAGATTATCCGGAATAGTAAAGGATCATGTCCTGGTGAAGCTTGAGGGTCAAGGCACTAAAAAACCACCATCTAGGAAGTGCAGAGCGTGCTCGGTCAATGGGAAAAGGAGTGAAACAAGATTTATTTGTAAAAGTTGTCAAGTCCCACTGCATCCAGATAACTGTTTCACAAGATATCACACACTCAAGAAGTACTAGAGAGTCTTGGGAGTCTGTCTACCAAGTTGGATTACATTCCCTAAAGGGTGAGTAGAGATATGCATGTTTTTCTAAGTTCACTCAAAAAAGTTCATTTTTCAGAAAAATGGCTGGCAACTGGGGGTTTTTCAGGGTATATAACTGTGGTCAACAAAGTGTTAAAAACAGGCAGTATTTAAAAAAGAACACACTGCTTTGTCTGGAGAAACTGGGGGCGAAGATGCTGTCCATTCTGCATGAGGTGCCCCATAGATGACACATTAGCATCAGTGAAGGCGAACAATAGCTTACCAAGACCCTGTCCAACCTCTCCATTGGTACCCCCAGTAAAAGGCCCAGTCTGGCTAACAGTTCTTTTTTTGATGTGGCCATGTGTGTAACATAGTCCCCAAATTTCACTCAGATTCTGAAGAAACAGCCACCATGACCCACTCACAAGCCAACAAAATGCTGTGCCTCAACAATTTCATCACATCACTGCAAAGAAGCTCACAATTCCTGGGAGACAGAAGAAAAGAATATTTCATCTTGACTTGGTGACTATGTTCTCGGATACTGATTAGCAAAGAAGGCACACACATTGCCATCACTACTACCAACCCTATACTTCAAACATCCCTTTTTATGAAGCAAACAATCGAACCCTATCAAGCAGTCTTTTCCTCCCCACAACATTAAAAGGTATATGAAAAAGACAAGTACCAATCAAGATCAAGCTGTATGACAATGCCAACAACTAAAGACAGACTTATGTGTCCTTCAAAGATGTCCATCTTGATGTCTGAGAATGATCAAAGAATATACTGGTTAAACTCAATAATTTTTGTTTTGTTCTGTTGCATTCTAAGAACTAGCTAATGTCACCTATACCTAATGATATTATACAAGGATAAAACAAAAATAATGAAGGTTCTCATTAACGAGGTAGGACAAGTATACGTAGAAGGAACAGCTGTTGAAGAAGTAAACCATTTTGCATATCTCAGCAGCTATATAGACCACAATGGTGACACCAGAAAGGAAGTTAGGATTCGAACTGCCAAAGCAGCATTGACCGTCAAGAATCTTGAGAACATATGGCATTCAAAAGTTATAAGCATAAAAACCAAGTTAAGATTATTCAATTCAAATGTAATATCCAACCTCATTTATGCATGTGAAAGCTAGAAAACAACTAAAGAAATAGACAAGAAATTACTCTTTCAAAAACAAATGCCTAAGGAAAATACTCTGTATAAGTGGAATGAATTTAAGAACAATGCGAGATCAAACAGATGAACAAACAACAACCTGTCTCATGGCTGATCAGAAAAAGAAGATGGATATATGTCGGTAATGTGATGAGAAGAAACAATCAGAGAATCCCCAAACAAGCTATCAAATGGAACACAACAGGCCAAAGAAAAAGAGGTCGACCATGTGAAACTCTAAAGAAGACACTGTTAAGAGAAGCCAATTCAGTGGGCATAATACCCCTTGAGGAGACTGAAAAACTCGCCGAAAACAGAACATCTTGGTGAACTACCATGCGGGCCCTATGTGATGTTTAACAGCACGGGAAGGATGTAAGATGTAAGAAGATACCTAATGAAGATATCTCACACAAACTGATCATTTGGTAATACGGTATAGATTCCACAACATGGTGCCATTATGGTGTAGTGGTTGGTGCAAGAGGAAGGTCTCTGGTTCAATTTTGCACTTGGGGGAGAATTTTTCTGTCCCACATGCACCAGGATCAATCAAGCCTCAAATAATTGGTGCCTGCAGTTTCCCCAGGAAAACAAAAGCAGCGAGGACAGATGCTGGCATCCCTACCTCAAATGCTGTAGTGGCTCAGAAATGTGAAGGCATTAAACACTTCACACCCCCATAGCATGCAAATGCCACGAGAAGATGGATTTTTCCAAAACACAGACTCCAGAGTGCCCAACATACAAGAGCCTACATAACCAAACCTGGACAGATGATCTACATCTGAGATTAAAGTTATAAGACAGTGCCAGAACGTGGACAGATGGTCTACATCTGAGACTAAAGTTATAAGACAGTACCAGAACCTGGACAGATGGTCTACATCTGAGACTAAAGTTATAAGACAGTACCAGAACCTGGACAGATGGTCTACATCTGAGACTAAAGTTATAAGACAGTACCAGAACCTGGACAGAAGGTCTACATCTGAGACTAAAGTTATAAGACAGTACCAGAACTTAGAGAAAACTGCAAACTTCATTTTCATGGTGAGACTCCACTCTTATACTACCAAACAACATCCATAACCCACAAACAGTTTTTGCAAAAAAAAAATCTCAACCACAATGTTTCACCATGATATGACCATTTGCCCACTTTTAGCATTTACGGTAGTTTAAAAATATGAACTCCCAACTATGGGAGCATATAGTCTATGAGAACACTTATGAAAAAAAATACCTTCCTCACCTTCATAAATTCAAATAAGTCTGTGTCTGTCTTGTATTCCCAGCTCACATTCTTGGGGAATCCATAATCACCTTTAGGTCCTGACCAGTATTCGACTATTCCCTTCTTGTCTGCTGACACTGCCAGTTCAAAACGTGGGTTGTACTGAAAGTCAAGTCAGTCAGTTCCATAATAAACGTGAAATGACTTTACAAGCATTATACAACATGCAGTCATTGGAATCAAGAATACTGATGTCATAAATCTTGACACCTAATTAATGTACCAGTAATAACACAAAAAGAAAAAAAAATGAAGGAAAAATAAAACATGAACATTACAGAAACAAAACTGTCTTTTTAAACTATTATTTTACTTCACCCTCTCAAAAACTACATGAAACAAAACAATGTTTTAATGCAAAATATGCTGATGTTACGAATCATTTCTTAATTCTTAGGACTTCATTGTTCCATTGTTTTTATTGCACAGTGCTATGAACACTAATGAAGAAAAAACAAAAGGAAAGAAAAAGAAGTAGCAACAGCTGGAAAAAAACAGAAATGAACTAATACGACCGACTCTTAGCAGTTGCCTTGTTTGTGTCTTATACTCCAAAAGGCATTAAATAAAAGAGGAGTAATGAACTGCAGATTAAGGTATCCATTTCTCCTAAAAGACTCCCAAGCATCATATCAAAACTCGCATGAAAATGAGTCCTGTGTACTTCAATACAATCACAACTCTATCATATAGCTAGGTGCTTCATTACAATTATTACTCTATCCAAGAGCTGCACTAGTGTTGTGGGTTAGACATTTGCTTGTCTATCAGGTGACCCAGTTTCAGTTTCCACTCACCACAACAGTGGTCAGACTGTGGCTTGCCAAAAAAAGCAAAAAACTCCAGCTTCAAGAAAAATTTGGTACCAGGGTACCTGGGAAGGAAATGGAACGTCACCCGTGGTGACAGAGTTCGCGCTGATGGTGACACTGGTTGGTAGTTTCTGTTCAAATGCTGACTAAGTGCTAGAGCACTAATGGTTTGACCATGTGCAATGATGTTGATTCACAGTGACTCATCATCATATCATCATCAGGTGCTGTGCTGACTGGCGTTGGCTATTATGCTTCTCCAGAGTACAAGATCCTTCATGCAGACCATCAGCTCAGTTGGTGATCTCCTCTCACACCATCCCATCAGACTGTCCGGTATCATTTCTCTTGGTTTTCCTCTTGTTCCTCTTCCTTCTATTTTTCCTGTTGTTATAATATTTTCAATGCCCCTCTTCTCATTGCATGTATTATGAAAGTACATTGTCTCTCTCTTATCTTTTTGACAAGATTTTTTTGTCTATCTAACTCTTCTCACACATTCTTCATTAGTTATTTCTGCTGTCCAGGGGATTCGCAACATTCTTCTAATAAACCACATTTCTGCTGCTTCCAGTGATTTTTGTACACACCTGCTTATTGTCCATGATTCACTTCCATATAACAAGATAGGTTCAATATAGCATTTTAGGACTCGTTTTCTAACATTCATTGATAAGGATGCGTTGCATAACGTGTTTCTCATTCTCTGAAATGCAGTCTTTGCTTGGCCTATTCTGTTCCTAATTTCTGTTCTGCATTTCCCATCTGAAGTTATTACTGCTCCAAGGTATTTGAATTTCTGCACCTGCTTTAGAGTAGTTCCATTCGATTTTATACTGCATGTTGGTGGATTCTGCTTCTTAGATATAACCATAGTCTCTGTCTTTTTGATGTTCAAAGTAAGGCCTTTCTGTTCACTTTCTTTGGCGACTTTATCCAAGAGATTTTGCAGGTCTTGTTGGTTCTCAGCTATCAGTACTGTGTCGTCAGCATACCGAAGGTTGTTAATATTGTATCCTCCAATTTTCAAAGTGACTACCATTACCATTTACCCTATCACTATGGCTAGAGTTTTATTTTAATTTAATTTTAACTTTAATACGCATATCTTGGCAGGATGGTGACATCAAAAAAGGAAGTTAGAATTCGTATGCAAAAGCAGCATTGACATTCAAGAATCTTGAGAACATACAGCATTCAAAAGTTATAAGCACAAAAACTAAGCTAAGATTATTCAAACAAGCTATAAAGTGGAACACAAAAGGTTGAAGAAAAAGAGGTCGACCACATGAAACTCTAAAGAGGACGTTGTTAAGAGAGGCCAGTTTAGTAGGAATAACATCCACTGATGAGGTTGAAAAAGCTCGCCGAAAACAGGAAACCTTGGCAAGCTACCATGCGGCCCTATGTGACATTTAGCGGCATGGGAAGGATGTAAGATGGCTAGGTGCTTCACTGCAATCCTTACTCTATCCTATGGCTAGGTGCTTCACTGCAATCCTTACTCTATCCTATGGCTAGGTGCTTCACTGCAATCATTAATCTATCCTATGGCTAGGTGCTTCATTACAATCATTACCCTATTCTATGGCTACATGCTAAAATACACTCAGTCACTCCTACATCCTATATCTAGGTGCTTCAGTGCATTCAGTCATTCCTATATTCTCTGGCTAAGTACTTTACGAGAATCATAACTCTATTCTATGACTAGGTGCTTCAGTACACTCAATCACTCCTAAATACTATAAATAAGTACTTCACTCAGTCACTGCTACAAGCCCATGACTAGGTACTTCAGTACACTCAATTACTCCTATATCCTATGGCTAGGTACTTCACTCAATCACTCCTTTATCATATGGCTAGGTACATCAGTACACTCAATCACTCCTATATCCTATGACTAGGTACTTCAGACAGACAAAGAATGCACACTATGGAGATACCAACCTGTATCAACACTACAGGAGCAAAGTGTAATTTGTCCAACACTTTCAGAGCTGTACTTGTCCCTCTGCCATCAAAAATGTGAATCTTGGTACTGTCCTTTTCTGCACTGGGGATTAAACTTGCTACTGAGTAAACTTGTTCGACCTGGGGCCAAAACTCTAAAAATCTTAACCTTTAACTCTTTCCGTGCCCGCGGGAAAAAACGCGGATGTCACGTTGGTGCCAAGCAAAATGCGCGGGTGTTGCAATATTTTTGGGGTATAGTTTAAAAAGTGATTTAACAATTATTTCCATCTTTCACAAATATACTTATTATACATCAAAAAAAATAAAAATGAATGAAGATTCCGTAAATGCAGAGTTTGTTTAGAAAAAAATAACTGGTGAGAAAATACGACAACATTTTCAGCCCCCCAAGGGAAAAAAATTTATGAAACACAAATAAAATTATTTTCTACTTATCATTGGAGCTGTAAATATCCACTTGGAAATCACAAATCGATGATAAATGGAAATCCTCACATGAAATGTAATCACTTGATCACTTTGTGCACAAATTTGCAGAAACAAACAAACAAAAAAAAACACTCTACTTACCATTGGAGCTGTAAATATCCACTTAGAAATCACAAATCGATGATAAATGGAAATCCTCACATGAAATGTAATCACTTGATCACTTTGTGCACAAATTTGCAGAAACAAACAAACAAAAACACAAACACAACAGAAAAAACTAGACGAGCTATCAGAAGCATTATCTGAAACACTGTCCGACGAACTATCAGAATCATTGTCAGATTGCCGGTCAAAAGCATGGTCAGAAACAATGTCAGAAGATTTCTTACCACAATATGCAAGTAAAAACTGCCTAGCACTTGTTTCAGCCTTTCTTTCTGGTAAAGACCTAACTAGGAACATCCAGTAACATGTGTCTTGTCTGAGGGCGCGTCCATTCTCAACTAGGTTTAGAAAAATATTCACAAATTTGAAGATAAACGTACGAAAAAACGGCTACCGGCCGGTGACGCGAGCGAAAAGGATGCCGGGTAATTCTGACATGCACAGATAACTTGCGAGTGAAAATTAAAATCGTATTTTACTCGAATCGTGTTTTAAACAACTGAATTATCACTATATCGACTATGGCACCCAACGCAGTAACCGGAAGTTGTCACTATAGCAACTATGGCACAGGAAGAGTTAATTTCCATTTACATAAAAAGTACTCAAATGATGGCACAGTTTTACAGCAGTGGTTGGCACATCATCTTCTCAAGCCTTGGCAGCCCCTCATTCTACAGAAGTCCAGGCTTCTGTTCCCATTTATTCTCTAATTGTTCTCTCTCTTGCAACTAAAGGATGTTAATTTTGAATGTTAATTCTACATATTCTGTTCCCTTAAATTTTTGTACCTTAATGATGTGAGTAAAATAACACATGACAAAAGTGACTTCCTTCAAACACACCAAAAAAAAACAACAACAAAAAAACCCCTACACTGCCAAAAGAGACACGGGATCTCCAGCTTTGTAGAGCCAGCCTGCACACTGAGGGTGAAAGCCAAGCTTCAACATATTGATCATGTCTGAAATATTAAATAAGAAAACACACTTATTTAATAAAAATAAACTATACAAACATCCATTAAGATAAACACAATGAAAAGAAGGTAAATGGAAAGACTGATCCTTTTTCTTTTTCTATCTCTTGAGACCTGTGAGCTTGACCTTCTCTGCGGCCAACACGGTGATGATATTGTGACACAGAAATGTGTTGGATTGGGAGCATGACATGGTGACCATTTTTCTCAGTCTCTGAGTGGTGTTAAAAAGCAGGAGGCATGCAATATTTCTTTAGAAAACTCTACCGCCATGGGGTATTGGTGATCCCTGTCCCGTTACACAAGGTAGGGCTGTAGAGGTGGCACAAAGTCTTCATTGGCTTTGGTTTGCCAACCCTGATGCTAGCATGTCACTTGGGGCTTGCTGACTGCCAAACTGGACAATGTCTTCCCTAGAAAGACTAAGACTTTCATAACAATTCACTTGTCTTATGATTTTTAAATTTCAGAGACTTTTTTTTTTTTGCTTTTGTCTGTATCTCCTGAACAGTTACTGTAATTGTGGCCAGTAATTTTCTTATAGTTACAAGAGGTGATTGATAAGTCCTCTGTCTAAGGTACAACGGATTATTTGTGGACAAATTGTTGGGGTTATTTCTAAACATAGCCCCCTTGCAAGTTTATGTAATTAGTCCAGCAATCCTGGAGCATACAGATCCCTTCTTTGTAAAAGTCAGCATCTTGTGCCAGTAGAAAGTGGTCTACAGCAAGAATGACGTCATCATCTGAAGCAAATTTGCGACTTCTGAGCTCCTTTTTGAGTTTGGTAAACAGGTAATAGTCCGAAGGGGCCAAATCTGGGGAATAAGGAGGATGTTCAAGAAGATGGAAGCCGCATTCATGAATGGCAGCCATTGCCACCACTGACTTGTGAACTGGAGCATTGTCTTGATGAAAGCTGACTCCTCTCGTCAATTTCCCTTGATGCTTTTCCTTCAATTGGACCCGCAATTGCTTCACAAGATTAGTGAAATAGGCCCTGGTGACCATTCTGCCCTTTTGAAGATAGTCTACCAATAGCACACCTTCTGAATCCAAAAAGATGGAGGCCATCATTTTGCCTGCAGACAGAACTACCCTTGCTTTCTTTGGAGGTGAGGATCCATGATGTTTCCACTGCTTTGGCTGTTCTTTGGTTTCTGGTTGAAAATGTGAACCCAAGTCTCGTCCATAGTCACAAATTGCTGAAGAAACTTTTCAGGATCTGCAGAAAAATGGTCAAGATTGTCTATTAATATGTTGAGACACTGTCGTTTGTAATCAGCTCCAATAAGTTTCGGGACCCATCGAGCAGAGACCTTTGTTTTTGAAGATCATTGTGAAAAAAAAAAAAAATTAAATTTGATCCTTTGTAAAAGTAATGATAATTCTGGTGTCTCAAAAATAAGTTAAAGCTTTAAAAGAAAAATAACTTTCCCAAAGTCTTATAAATACATTACTCATTAATCTTTCAAAGGTACATATGATACAGTCCTATATTTCTCTCTGTTGGCTGTTTCTAGATTGCTGTGGAAAAACAGCAAACAAAAAAAATAATATCCCAACCAGTTTTTAACTCTGGATTAAATAGGTTACATTTCACAAAATAAACTACTCATCCTGTTAACTCTGGATTAAATAAGTTAAATTTCACAAAATAAACTACTCATCCTGTTAACTCTTGATTAAACAGGTTACATTTCACAAAATAAACTACTCATCCTGTTAACTCTGGACAAAAATATACTGAGAGACTTACCGAAGTTTAGAACATCAAACACTTTTGCATTCTTGTCTGAAGACACTGTAGCACACAGCTCACCATTTGGAGACATGGCCAAATCCTCAACAGTGCCTGTGTAGTAAAGAAATACAGCATTATTTTTTTTTCATCATCAATAACTTTATTGCATTATTATGTGATTTAATGTTATACAGATGGCTCAGTGACTCAGAAGAGCAGAAGTGACTGGGGTTTTGTTGTCTACCGAAGTGGAAGAGTTATGGCACAGGGTTTGGGGGCCTTTGAAGTCATCATATCAAACATACAAATGAAAACTGTGTCGGCGGCAATGGAATGGCCCGTTGCTCATGATGTGGTTAATGATGTCACTGTGACAGATTCACAGAGTATGCTTCATAAGACTGAGATGAAATTGCTTAGAAAAGACTGGGTTCATCTGTTAAGCCAGTCAGCTGTGACAAGCCTAACATGGCTTTACTGTCCAGGGCATGCAGGTGTACATGGCAATGATGTGACAGATAGACTGGCTGGTCAGGCTAAAATAAATGGTAGACTGACAACGGACAAGGGGGGATATTACTAAAGCTGTATTGGACAGACTGTGAGAAAATGAAGAGCAGGAATGGAAGAATATAGATAAGAAGAGATTGCTAGAGCTAGGACAAATTAAAGGTGCTGGCAGGAAATCCGAACAGTGTGGCAGAAAATGCATCATAAACAACCAACATCTGATAGGAACTATTAGCAAACATAAACAACCAACATCTGATAGGAACTATTAGCAAACATACTCTTGGACAGATGCTGAAGGTGGGTGAGTTGTATTTAATTAGCTTTTCAGATTTTTTAACAAAATTTTTAAACATGTTTTTAAGAAATGTTGATTTTGATTAAATAAATTACATTTTCATAATAACCTCAAAGGCCACAAAAGAGGCTTTGCTGGCTGCATGTGGACCATCTTTTGGATACCTTTCTTTTCTAGATATTCTATTCCATAATTTTAATTCACTTTCATCAATCTCATCATGTCTTTTCTTTTTCATCTCAGTTATAGGTGGATATGCAGACCTCAAATTCAAGCTCAGTATTGAGAGCACAAGTTGGTGAATTAATACTTAATACTGAACTGGCTTTTTATGCAAAAGCAATGGGCTCCAGATCAACTACATTCATGCTCCAGCTGTGTATGAATTTGCATTTTGATTGTGATATATAAAATTTAATATGCAAAAAATAATTAAACAAAACTACGTAGATATTTTTTAAAATTTAATGTTTTAGAATATTTAGGCACATGAAAAACTGTATATAAAACCAGATACAATATGCTCTGCAAAATTCTTAACCAAATTTATTCTGGCACATAGTGAAAAATAGTTCACGTGTGAAAGAGTTAGGTGCTCCTGCCCTTATTCAAGAAAAAGCATAAATCAGCTACTTGTATATATTTCACCTGTTCATGGTCAAATACTTAACCTCCTCTCTCTCACAACGATTAACTAAATTGTTTAACATAATAAAAATGTTTTTTTAACATGTTCAATAACTGCAACATAATGACACTTCTCTAGAATATAATTTCTTGTCTCATAATTTTATGTCACCAGCTCAAGGAAGGCTGACTAAAATCTGTTCCCAGGTGATTGTTCTTTGCTTTTCTATGCACTTAACCAAGCTGCTTGCTGTTCATCTGATGACATTTTCCATCATAAACTGCTACTTTTTCTTTCAACTTTTCTCTTCCAATGTTGATTTTATTTTATTACTACACTATTTTATACTTTCAATATGGCTCATAATGTGGGTACTATGCCTGGCATTCCATCCAGCAGTGTTGGAATAAAAAATTAGTAGCCTGTCAATGTCCTGTGAACACACAGGTCAACCCACATCCTTGTCTGTACAGACTGGAGACAGTGGCTGTGAAGCAACTGGTTAATGAGGTTCTGGCTCGACCAAGGAGACTCCCCTAGGTTGACTTCTGCCCTTAAACCAGGACTAGCCCAGCAAAATGGCAGCTCGCTATTATAAAGGACTAGCCATGAAAAATCGTCCCACATTTTATGCATACAGTGTCTTGCAAACACTCCCATCCGACAAATAACAATGCTATCATGGAGATACCAGTCCCTAATCATTTCTGTGGCCCCAACCACAGAGGCAAACGTGATTTTCTGGTAACAGTCATCAAACAATGGCAAGCTGGTGACATAAGTTGCTTAATGCTTGAGAACCACTACATTCAGGAATACTGGATGCTGGAACCACATTGTGTGAACTCGCATAACATTTCCCTCTTCCACAATCATATTCCCTCTGTACTAAGTTCCACTTCTTTCTCACTTGTAACACATAGTTCAGAATCTCCTCACAGCATCAGATTATAACCCCTCTACCCCAATGATAATTACCTATTCCACCTTCTCCCAGCTAGATTACCACTATATCACTCTCTCCCTTTTCCAGTTTTCTCTCACCCCCACCCATTTATGACCCACCTATCACACATCACAAGCCTCCATTTAAAAATTCTCTACACTCCATCATGCGCACTTCTGAACACAACACAAGTCACAGCTATGTGCTCCATTCATTATATTTTATTCTATTTTTTTTCCCATTCCTATTTTTCAGATCTGAATTTAGATTTTATCTTCTCTTTCTATTTCTTCATCCTGTACATTTTTGTATGATTAAGGTTCACACTGCAACTGCTCCTACTTTTTTTCCTGCTTTATACATCAAAGCTATCAAGGAATACTTGAAGTTGGCTGTTTATTTTGTGGCCCATCTCATACCATATTTTTTTTTATTCTATGGAAAATAAGTTTATTTTCTGATTCCTTACTTAATTTGTTATCACTGTACATGAAAGATGACTTTTATATGAACAATATTGGCACATTTCATGTCATTCACTGGTTCTGAAGCAAGCAGATTTTAGCTGTTCTGGAACTTTCCAAGTATCGTTTGTTGAACAGCTTCTCTCATGACATACATGATACATGTGTAACTCTTATAAAGGAAAGATATCACTCAGACAAAGATGCAATTACCCAGGTGACTCCTGAAGTGTTTAACAAACTCAATCCCTGCTTCTTCACATTTCTTCCAAAACTTCACATGACCGTCACAACTGGCTGTTATTATGAAACCTGACCTGAGAGCAAGAGGAGGATGGGGTGGGGGGGTGAGGGAGAACACATCAACATCAATGGTACTTTCAACAGCGAGGCTAACCAGCTTCATCAGTAAAGAACAATGATCACTGAATGTTTGACAGGCCAGACAAAACTTTCACATAGTAAAATACAACTCCCTTTCTCCGTCTCCCTGTCACTCTCTCTCTCTCTCTCTCTCTCTCCCTCTCTCTGGAATAAAAAATAAGATTAATGATGGCAAGTTCATGTTATTCAGATAATTACAGCTCTTTTTATCCTGAATTGCAGTTTTTCATAATCAGCTGGTACATGAAGTTTAGAATTTGAGCAGAAACTTAAACACAAATTTTAAAAAAGGGGGTACTATTATTACCTGTACAAATTATGATGTATGAACACCATGCTTTGTTTCTCTTTAGCCAGGAGAAAGGACATGGAGTATACTCAAAGGTATATGGAAACAAATCTTTCCAAAAGAACTCCAGAATGCAGAATAGATAAGATGAGAGACTGAAAAAAAATAAGGTATTCAGATGGAGAATTTCTTATGTGCCCTTCTTCATGGACAAGGAGCTTTGTTCCATGCCACTGAGGCACATAGAATCTATGGTGTATGAGCCTATATTTTCCTCAGCTCTGCTGCTCACCTCTGTAGCACCCTTCCATCCTACCCAGAACTCATAAGTGATATTCCTTCTGTTTAACCTTTTCAACATCTGCTTGATTCTGATTAGATAACATCTATAGACATCTATTTTCCTCACAGTATTATTATCCTATCATCATCATATGCTTGAAGAGTAGCTAAAATAATGGTATTTACAACCGACCACTCATGCAGTTAATAACCATGTCCTGCACTGATTGACTTAATGTCAAGGACTGATTTTTTTTAATACTGATTTTCACTTTAACAAACAAACAAACAAAAATCCTTTTATTGATGAGCACATTTAATTTCATACACATCTCATACATAGAGGACTCATGCTTCCTAAGTGCTGACTGCTATGTCACTTATGTCATTCCAAAAAATTCCAACACAAATGAATGTCCACAATGGAACAAGGATGTCCACAATGGAACTGAATTGAAATTTTTTTTAAAATGGCATTATAATATGTACTAACACTAACAAAGGTAATAATTTTTTTTTTCATTTCTGTCATGATGATTCTCCTTTCATGTTTGGCTGTTAGTGTCCATGTTTCACATTTATAGCACAGAGTTTGGAGGAAATCTGTGTTGTACAGTGCTCTTTTTGTTTCAGTTGTGATGTATTTGTTTTTCAGTAAAGGTGCCAAAGGAGTATCACACAGAAAATAGTCTGGCAATACTCAAAAACAAAAACAAACGAAAAAAACATTGTGATTTTTCCCACATGCAAATCTCAGGTTAGTAAAAGGTCAAATTCTCTTGTATCTTAACAAGATAAGAATGTTTCAAATTTACTCACAAAAGAACAGTAAAGGTAACGGTATGAGTTGTGAACCAACATCACTGCACACATTCAAAGCATAAGTGCTCTGCTGCCTCGTCAGCAGCTGACCAGAAACTGCCAACTAGTGTCGCTGTCAGCATGAGCTCCGTAGCTAGCGGCATCATTCCTGTTCCTTCCCAGGGTCTTGACCCTGGTACCCACTTTTTATTGAGGCTGGGTGTGCCCTGGCCGGCACTATGGTCAGTGGAAATTGAAACCAAATGGCCTGGTCGGTAAGTGAGTGTCTAATATACTATGCTAATGCAGCTACCAAAGAACTATTTTTTTTTAACATAGTTATTATCATCAGAAATGTATTTTGGTTATTAAATTTACTATCATAAAAAACAGTAATTTTTATTAGGCATAAAATTTCATATTGTAGAAACAGTAATTTTAACCATCAAATTAACTATTATAAAGTAACACTGTCCTTTTAGATACTAAAAAAAAATGCAGATACTTACTTACTGACGGCAACATGAGTGATAATGTCTCGATGCATGTAGCTCTTCTCATAGTATTCACAAGATGGTAAACTTTCCAAATAAACTTGCTCAAATGCCAAAGCTGAAATGAAAATTTGCACTTAAACTCTTCACAGTAAACTTTCAACTGAAATTCTTATGAACTGCTCACTATAACCTTTTTTGGTTATCTTTTTTTTTCCAAACAAAATTTTCAATAATTTCCCCCCCCCCCCCCCAAAGCAACCTATATTTTAAAAATGACTATGTACCAGTGAAATGTTTCTGAAGTAAAAAAAAAAAAACTGTAATGATACATACTTTTGACTGACAGTGTTTCAAAATTCTTCTTCGCCCTCTCTTTTTTTGCCATTTACCTTTCCAGTCCAGATAGAGAAGACGACGAAGACAGACATTCCTAGCTGGTCTGGCTGCACGGTTTGGTGTGAAAACAACAAATGAATTGATTTGAGACACAGATGATTGAGCAAGATGGCGAAAGATGACCATCTAAGCCTATCATCATGGCACTGATCTGATCTGTATCAAAATTATGCCTGGTGTGTTTTCTGTTAAAATCCAGGAATGGTAAAAGAAATATGCCTACTGGCTGATATAAAAAAAAAAAAATATTATTACAAAGGCACTTTATGTAGCGCTTGCCACTTCTGTGAGATTTTTTTTAAGTTAATAACTTTGCAAGTGACAGGTGTCCAAGTAACAAAATGGTCGGTGTACTTTTTTCTACTGTTTAACCAAAATTACTCCCTTCTCCAGCTCTATAGCCTAGAAAAAATATACACACATGCACAGAGGTAGAGGGAGAGAGAGTCAGACAGTGAGAGGGAGAGTAGATCATGGGCTTAGAAAATTTATGATTTTACAATAAATAGATATTAACAATTTCATTGTGGCCTAGGCACAATGTACCAGCACAATAATTGGTGTATAAGTATACAACTATACACTAAACACTGCAGTAAAGCTGTGATACTAGAATGTATAAAATTGGAAAAAAGTAGGAGCAGCTTTATTACTCCACGTCCTACCAGATCCATTCCTGACACACACCGCCAGACAAGCCACACCTTGCAATTTACAGCTAAGTACTTTTTTTTTTTTACAGTATTCATGTAAATCTATACTTTATCTCCTCTCCCTATTTCTTCGTCCTGTATGTTTTTGTATGATTAAGGCTCACGCCGAAACGTCACAACTTTGTAATCGCTAAGTAATAAAGCTGCTCCTACTTTTTTCCAATTTTATACATTCAATGTACCAGCACGAGTACTTGAACGATACATCTTACAACAGTGTGAGAGTTTTAAAGCTGAGGAGTAACTTGGGTGTGGCAACTGATCTGAACAGTAAAGTTGTGTGGGGGGAGTAAATAGTTAGTGGGATAATTCCACTCTTTCATTTAGTAAAGTGGAAGTTTTTGCACTTCATAAGCTCTTTGTCAAGAGTGCCATCATCCCAAGCTACAACTCTGCTTGAAAGGTATACAATTTTTATTTACTTCTACGTTTCTTGGGTTTCACTGCTTCGCTGGGGGTAGGCCCAACCCATTCATCTTCACTGTCATTCTCATTCCTTCCTTCCGCCTTTTCTTTTTCGTCAGACGAATTTTGTAAATCTTTCAACTTGTCCGCCATCTTAAAATGCATACACAATTATTTTTCTTCTTAACTGAAGAGCATCACAGTGTTTCCAGAGTGATAAAACAAAATCGTCAAATTATTTTCCTTAAAATATGATAGAATCAATGATATATTAAACACAATCGATACTAAACATAATCTACATTTAAAAGATTGCACTCATTCCCTGTCAGTATAAACGCTTCTTATAAAGTTCTCGCTCAAAGAAAAACAGGTTCTTGTATATATGTATGTACCTCATTACGTAAAGATACAAGATGCCACCGCAGTAAAACTTGAATAACAAAACAGTTTAATTCGACAATTTAGTAGTAGTAGTAAAAAAAACCATATGTGAAAGAAAATAGTAGTAGTAGTAGTAGTAGTAGTAAAAAACCATATGTGAAAGAAAAATGACAAGAGAAACATGTCGCTGTACTCTCGTGGCTAGACCACCGCTCGTCCTACAGCAATCCGTGGTTCAAGTCCCAGGTCTCCTGTCATTTCTTTCTCTCACATCTAAAAGTGCTATGTTTATGCTTTTTTTCGAAGTCTGACCATACAAAACTGTGTTCTGTTACTTTACTGTGCGAAAGCTTCGTTATTTCCCACGTGGTGGATGAAAACCTGTGGCTAATCTATAAGGTAAAGGTTTGCCGATGTTATTGGTGTTTTACCTTCTTTCCTTCCTTCCTCTCATTCTGTGCCACTAATTTGGACACAGACCATCAACAAAGGCCTTCCATTTATTTCTGTCCTGGGCTGTTTCTTCTGTCCATCTCCAGGTGTAGTCAATCTTCTCTATGTCTGCATCGAGACTTCTTTGCCCTGTGTTTCTATTGTCTTCCTTGATTCCTCTTTCCCTGGAGATTCCGGGTGAGAGCTTGGTGTTTGTACCGGTTTTCAATATTCCTCTAGTAGGTCCTGTGTATAAGTATCCCTGCCATAACCTTGTCAAAAAGATAAGAGAGAGACAATGTACTTTCATAGGACATGCAATGAGAAGAGGGGGCATTGAAAATATTATAACAACAGGAAAAATAGAAGGAAGAAGATCAAGAGGAAGACCAAGAGAAATGATACTGGACAGTCTGACGGGATGGTGTGAGAGGAAATCACCAACTGAGCTGATGGCCTGCATGATGGATCGTGTACTCTGGAGAAGCATAATAGCCAACGCCAGTCGGCACGGCACATGATGATGTTGATGATGATGATGCCATAACCCGCTCCCACGCCGATATGATGATGCGCCTCAACACCTTCACAGCATCGGTTGCAAAGAACACCATCTAGCATTTACAGGGAGAAGAAGAAGAAGAAGAAGAAGAAGAGCATTATTTCTTTGTTTCTTTCTCCCTGAACTCTGTAGTCCGTAATTAATTACAAAGAACTAATGATTACTTGTATGATATATTACATTTTCGACACCAAAAATTTTCAAAACTTCTTCAGGGTGCCGCATCTTGCTTGCCAAACCATCTGCCTAGCGCCCTCACATATACATAGATACACACAAAACACAGTTCTGTTGGTTCTGATGCCCCTTGCTGTTCCCTTCTCTCTTATGGTCGCGACTCTGGATGTTAGGCACTCTCAGAACAACTGGCCTGGACACTGCAAATAGCCAGCTAGTACATTTAAATTTTTCTTCTACTCCTTTATTAATAAATAAAGTAAATGAGTAAATTATTTACTCCAGCCCTTTTCTGCCTCTGCACTCCTCTCTCTCTCTCTCTCTCTCTCTCTCTCTCTCTCTCTCTCTCTCTCTCTTCTGTTCTCTTCTCTTTGTCAATCTGAAACATACTCGTCTGTCTATCTCTACTCCAAAATGAAAAGGAATGGAGAAAGAGGAGAGACAAGACTGTCAGCCAGTGGCTTACGCATCAGCTGATGTGTTTACATAATTGTCGTAAATAAACCCATAAAACACTGGCAACAAACTCCGTATTAGCTCACATCAGGATCTTGCCAACACCACGTGCCATGAAGCCGATCGATAAAAGACGGGATGAATTCAGCCAGATACACCGAGGCAATATCAACAGGAAGCAGTTTGTCTTTTTCTGATCCGGAGTTTGTTTATCTCCACGCCGATTCCCCCCACCACCACCACACCGAGCGTTGATTAATTTTTTTTTTTTTTTGGTGCTTTTTGCTCTGTTTATCATTTGCCCGTTAAAAAAACGTAACAAATTTTAAATTACACATAAACAAATAAACTAGGGCAAGAAAAGAGCTATGCTCTGGACAGTAGGGAAAAAAAAAACTAACAAAATTCTGGAAGAAATTGCAGAACCATGAAGACTAGAACAGCAGTAAAAATCAAAACTCTTCTGATACATTTCTTTGAACATGTAATGATAAGGTGGAGATGGTTAGGACCCATAGCTGGTTTTGCTTCTGTCAGGGTTGGCCAATCATGGTCGATCAAGACCCTGGACAGAGAAGAACTGAAGATGGTTCCAGTGTAGGCTCAGGCGTGACTAACAGGCCACGTGTAGCTATAGTCCCCATGGTGGTGGGTCTGCTAAAGAAGCATTGCAGCTTTTCCTGCTTTTTTTAGTTCCAAATAGGGTCTGAAAAAGAAAAATAATCGTTGATAGTTGTTGAGTCGGAGTTATGCGCCTGTTGGCCCAACACATCCGACTCATTTTAAAGACTGGATTCGTCTTTTGAATTCGATCCTTTTTCACTTGGCCAAACTGCTGTTTGTTTCCATGGCACCGCTAGCAGGTAGAATATGGTCTTAGGCGGCTATGCTTCGCTAGCCTTGGTGCAGGCAAGCAGCTATGGGCCGCGGACCGATGTCTCATTCAGTCTGAGAACGTCTTCGGGCCCTCCTCCCCCATATTGGACTAATAACAGAAGGAATGTTTAAACCAGATGAGAACCGTAAACTTTAAATCGTTTTAAAATATTATGAAAATATTAATTACATGTGTTTTAGAATAACATAAGATATATTTTAAAAATCATCAAATGATCATAGCTTAATACTAAGCCTATCGCACTCCGGTAAAGAGTGCTGTCTTCACTGGTCAACCCGACAAAGCCACGAAGAGCCAGGTCAGGGCGCATGGCTCAGTTACTAAAGGGCCCTTGTCCCTCTGTAGACGAAACGTTTGTGTGTTTTATCTCTAATTTAAAAAAAAAAAGGAGAAAACATGGTCGCCGGGCCCCGAGATACAACCCCGCCTGCTCCGTCCATCTTGTCAGCACTGATACAAACCTGGCAGCTTTCCAGAGCACAGTAATGACCTCTGAGGAGCACAGTCTTGAACAGATTAGTATGCCCTCTAGTAAACAATAGGCTGGGCCCGAAGTTGCCTGGCATCGGTTTTGATTATAGGAAACAGCAGTTTCCATAAGAAACAAAAATAAATGAAACGCCGGATTGTGGAAGAAAATGCCGTACCAGTTTATTTCATGGGGTGTGAGAGTACGTGCTCGCGCTAGCGTTATTGTGTGAGTGTGTGTATGCGCCCGCGCGAGTGCGTGTTTTGATGGAGGGGAGAAGAAAGGTGAAAAATGCATGGCAGGACCACTGGGATAAAACTGATACAAAGTGGGAATAAATGAGGAAAGACAGCTGCGGGTTATCAGAGGAATGACTCCTGTCGTTAACTGAACAGGAAAGAAAATGTGAAGATCTTCAGACTCCGGCATAGACCACAACAAACTGAGACATCACATGTGTAACAACTGATGAGCAACTGATTTGTGGCCTGGAAAAAAAGACATCCTAAATTCATTTTCATTCTCTGTCAGAATAAACTTTGGTGAGAAATGTTGATAAAAGTAAACTGGAAAGAAGTATTTCTATAATTTTTAAATATGGGTTCAGCTAGAAATGTGCTACTTTTCATTTATTTTAATTTTGCCTAAATACTCTGATCATTAATTCGCATAGCCTTGCAAGATCCTCCAACACTGCTAGCGTTGGTTCGGAGAGAAAGAGATTGTGTCCAGAAGATCTGAAATTACAAATCCATGCAAGTGTAACATTTTTTTTTTGGTGAGAAACCCTGTTGTTGTGGTCAAACAGTAATAGACATTACATATTATGCCAGAACGGAGAAAGTATCTCCATGTTCCGATTGAGAATTCAGTCACTTGGATCTGATGTCGGTAATGATGACACACATGCAGGAGGGACTGACGATGCCCTCCCATACTTGCTGAGGGATGTTGGAAATGAACGGGATGGCTCCTCTTCGCAGGCCCCTGTTCCACTTCAGGAGCTCTATAAAAGGGCGGCGGCTCGATTGGGGGCGCAGAGTACTTCCCTTTCGGGTATGGAAGGGCCCACATCCATGGTGGTCTCCTCGGGAGTTAGCTCTTCGAGTTCTGATAGTATTTCTTTGGCTAGGTGTAAAGAAAAGCACATTAGACACACTAGTTGGGTAGTGTTCTTCAAATAAGGAGTCCATCCTTTGCTCCTGTCCTATTGCTATGGCAGTAGAAATATATGGTGTAATCCAAAGAGCTCATTATTAAATTGTTGTATATATATATATATATATATATATGCTTAGCACCACAACTGTTCAACGTATTTTTTTTTACAAATTGTGCGTGCTCGCAATTTATGTAGCTGCATAGCCAGCTTTGATTGAGTGTTTATAGCTCACTTCTGGTGAGAGTTATCTGTTAAAGTTTTGTTTTTTTTTTAGATATTTGATGGCCAAAAATCTACTTTTACGAGGTGGGGATATATTCTGTAAGATTCTGTTACAGATTTTTTTTGTGAGAAACCCTGTTCTTGTGGTCAAACAGTAATAGACCACAACTCACCCGTTTATGCTAGCACAGAAAAAGCATCTCCCTGTTCCGACTGAGAACTCAGTCACGTGGATCTGAGGGGCGGTATGAATGGGTTAGTTTTTTGGTGTGAATGTGTTGGGAGACAGGTCATGTGTTTTATTTTCTAGAAAGGGATGTTAGGGATTCTCTGGTTCATTATGTAAGTTTGGTGTGATTGTCTTCTTTTAGGACATAAATGTTGCTCTAGTATGTAGTATTTGTGTTTATTTGTCCTTTTTAGGGCAACAGTTGTCGTAGTTGTGTTAGATGGACTGTCCTTTTTAGACAATGTTGTAGTTAGGTGGATTGTCCTTGTAGGACAATGTTGTAGCTAGACAGATTGTCCTTTTCAGGACAAATGTTCTAGTTAGATGGATTGTCCTTTTCAGGACAGATGTTGCAGTTGTCATGTAGAGTGTGTGCTTGATTTGTCCCCGTTTTGGACAAGGTTGCAATTTCAGGTTGAAAGGTATGTTGTAGTTTTGAAGTTGGCATGTTTTGTCAATGTTGTATGTCTGAGTCAGTCCCATGGCGATGTTAGTCGCCCGGTCATTTTTTTTTATGATAGTTGTAATTGTTCTCATCAGTTTACACTCCACATCTATGCAACACAGATCGAACAAATGGGATTCGTCATTAAACATTTGCTGATTGTTTGGTGACTGCTGAATCCTGTGATTATTGGATTTTTGTAAAGTGTTAACTGTGGTGTTGAGATAGTCGATTACATTAACTGGTCGATTACATTAACTGGTCATGTCGTGTATTGATGTGTAGTTCTTTGTTATTGTTATCTGGGTTGTCTTGTTACACGGCGTATACCAGTGTAAGGTCTGTTGTGTCATAGGGCCCACTGCTCATGTTAACACGTAATATGAACAGTACAGAACAGACTGTGAGCAAAACACGTGTTAGTGTTCAGTAATACAAATATGAAATCTGTTTCAGCAGGTGCGTGGTTGTTCCTATGAGCAAACAAAGAAGTGTCGCAGGGCCATCACCTATACCAGTCCAGACCAAGATGTATGGGCATTTCGACATCTTGAGGCGGACTGGAGCGTTCTTCAAGGATATCCTGCTTGACGTCCAAGACTCGTTCCAGTTCACAGAAGAAGAAGAAGAAGAAGAAAAATGATAGAGGAACGTAATTTAGTTTTACAATGGAAATGTAATGAAAGAGAGAGAGAAAGAGAGAGTGAGTGAGTGAGTAAAAAGGACCGTTTATATATGATTGTTTTCGTGAGCTAATGGTCTCCTGCTTAAATTTCCCTTCCTTGTCCCATGCTGTAATCTCTTTTAATATCTTCTTCAAGTTATTCTCTTTCATTTCTCCTTCCATCCTACTGTAAAACTAAAACATATGGCTTTGTCCCTTAAACATCAGTACTAGCCCTACGCGACGGCCTAGCTGGCTTTAATGGCTGCATAAGGACTGATATTCAGGAAAGATATTTCATGCGAAGGACGTAGGCATGCAATTGTAAAATATTACGTACAATGGCCTGCCCATACCAAGGTCTTGAACAAATAAAATATTCTTACATATAGCCACCCTAAACCCCATGGTCTACCTTTGTGAAGCTCAAACCTTTTATTGCACACGCATCTGACACGCGCTCGTTGAAAAGATGAAAAGTACCAAAGTACAATACGACAGAGTAATTCAACAATGACTCGTTAGCTGTTCTATTCAACATGACACGCACGTGAACTGTATTCTATATAGTACGCTATGAAGTGTCTTTACTGAGTTCAATTTGATCGGTTCTCAACAAGGTAAGTGTGTTAGGCCTTCAATGGATTCAATTTTCCCTCGTGGGCTGAGATCTGAATGGTAAAGGTCATTGCGAAAATGTGCAGTAAACAGCCAAATAAAACTCATACATTTGAAAGATGTAGGTTAACAGCTGTATAAATTTGCCACTGAAAGATGGGGGTTGGGGGTGCGGGGCGGGAACGGGACATCACATAAATAAGTACTAAATTAAAAAAACTGACGGGTACTAATGAGCTACTCATCTTTTACTGCTATTTGCGTGACGCGTAGCAGTTTGTTAAGATAGTCTCTGCAATGCTATAATATCTGTTATCCCTAAAATATCTTTCATAGGACACAATTTACATTCTTCTGGGGCCATCATCTGCTTCTGGTTGCTTCTACTCACGCACTTTCGGCCGGTTGATCTGGCCCCATTGTGATGAAGTGTTCCAACTATTTCACTCATCGCATTTATTGTGGAAGCCGAAGACTTGTGTCACAGAGAGTGAGACAACCACACAACAATGGAAGAAGTTAAACCGTAACCCCCCCCCCCCGCCCCACCCCAATTTTTTTTTCAAAAAGGCCTTGAAACCTATGACGTTCAAATAAGAGTGGGATAGTTTAAGTCAAGAGTTGGTATGATGTATATTATGGTTACAGTTGTGTCGGCTGTGCCTTCGTTACTTACTCGGGTCTCTCATATGCTTGTAGGCTTGCCTAATAACTGCTTCTTCTTTTTCTTTGACTTCATGTTATTGTTGTTCTTGTTGTTGTTGTTGTTCTTCTTCTTCTGCTGCTGCTTCTTCTAACTCCCTGGAACTGTGAGCACGATCTTCTTGCAGCAGGTGCGGTGAAGGTGTTGAATTACAGCTTCCTGTATGACTGGATAATGACGATTGTTTTTCAATCCCTCTATGAAGCTAAAAAGCATGGGGTGTGCAATACTTTTTTTTTAAAGCAAACTCTACCGCCATGAGAGATTATAATGATCCATACCCCGTTAGTACACTAGAGGTGCAAAGAAACATGGAAAAATGGAACAGCGTGAGCTATGGTTCGCCAACCCTGATGCTAGCATGTCAATTATGAGTTGCTGGCTGCCAAATTGGGCAGCGTCTCCCCCCCCCCCCCCGGATAACTGTTTCACTTAAACATCCTATCTCGTTTGCGAAAACTGTTTTAGTTATACATTTTTTTAACAGGTAAAACTGAATAATAAAGTCCTTACACTTGTTTTACTCACGAAGTATAGCAGAAAACACAGACTGTCTGACAAGAAAACAGGGCAGAAAAATATGACTGTCTCAAAAAAATGTTCTTTAGTCTGCACAAAATTCACTGACATAAAAAAGTACGATTATCCATCTAAAACGCTATTAAACATATGAGTCAGCTGTCATAAAACTTATGAAGTAACAAATAGTGTGCATAGCAAGTGTTTTGAACATAAATTTGAACATATTAAATGTGCCAAAGACGTTCACGCAACTTAATATCTCATCATCCTGATCGTTCACCGAAAAGACAACTGAGGAGAGGGGAGGGAAGTTAAACCCTGGGGCAAGTCACGCGGGATTTAGCAAACATTACTTTTGTAAGCTAAGAACTTTATTGTAAGGGGTTTAGCCTATGGAAGAATCTTCCCATTTCCTCAGTATACCCCTTATCAGAAGTTCAGTCGGATTTGTAATTTCAGATCTTCTGGACACAAATTAAGAAAGCGTTGTCCATGTATTCTAAGGTTTATGAACGTCGCTGATATTAAAGGCAAGAGATCTAGCCAAGTGCACATCATCTTTGCGGGGGAAAAAATGCAATTCTGACTGATCTATTTCAGCAGCCAGTCAGTTTTTTTTTTCCTGTCCAGCATGAAGGAAGGCAGAAGAAGAAGAAAAAGAAGACGTAAAAAGACTTAAAGAAGACAAGCGAGGAGAGAAAAGCAGACAAACATTCTTCTTCATCAATCGCTCAGACATCAAGGCCAGTCTCTCGCACAGATGCGCAGAACGTCTCTGATTCTCTGTATCATCGTTTTACTGCAGTTTTACTACAGTCGTGCTTTCCGTTATCTCGCAGCACCGCAGAGAAGTGTTTCTCAGACTTGTTCGAGTTACCGCCCCTTATCTCCCAGGTCTCATACTCAAAGCCCTCCCCCTCTTCCTTATATACTATTTGTACAATCATTTATTAAACTAAAATATGCATTACATAATTAAAAACTTAAGCTAGCAAACCAGTTTATTTAACAATATAAAAGAGCACATTTATAACTCACCGACTGCATTATTCTCTCAACTTTTATAAGTTTCGTGTAGGGACACAAGTTTCTCGGTATCAGGTTGACAAGTTCTAGGAAGAAGTCTTAGATCTCCACGTTCAGTAACTGTCAGTCTGTTTCTCTGTTGGTAATGTTTCTCTGTTTGGTAAGAAGACTCGTGACTGCACTGAAACCTCGCTAAATACGTCGTCGGGAAGGCAATAAAGTAAATATGGACTTTGTTCCACAACATAGAGGATAACGTTCAGAGATGTTATTCTGTAACCAAAAATCTTGATATGATTTTTTAAAATTTTGGCTTCAATATAATGTCATTTTGGAGTCTTCTTCTTCTTTTTCTTCGTTCACTTCTACCACCAAAAACCGCACTATGAATCTACTGAATTTACGCCTGTGGTCCTCGTTAGGTCCCGTGGTCCCCTGTGTGGTCCAAAATAGACCACACGAGATCCACGAGAGGACCACAAAGGGTTCAGAGTATCACAGTGCTTTAGCCTGTATTCTTGGTGGGTCTCGGA
This sequence comes from Achatina immaculata, assembly GCA_009760885.1. Lineage (NCBI taxonomy): Eukaryota > Metazoa > Mollusca > Gastropoda > Stylommatophora > Achatinidae > Lissachatina > Lissachatina immaculata. The sequence continues at coordinate 45,806,911 of CM019720.1, read as the reverse complement.
AGCGGGATTGCGTGACACCGTGGTTTTCATTGCACCAGTTTAGTCTAGAGTTGGACTTTCTCACCGGAAGACCTCGACGTGTTTAGGATATCAGTGCATCCCCGCTGGATGAGAGGCGGTAGCCCACCCAGGAAAGAGTTGGACTTTCTCACCGGAAAACCTCGACGTGTTTTGAGATACCCGTGTATCACCGCCGGGTGAGAGCTGGTTGCCCATCCAGTCCAGGGTTGGACTTTCTCACCGGAAAACCTCAGCGTGATTAGGATACGCAGACATCCCCGCCGGGTGAGAGGTGGTTGCCTATCTAGACTGCCCTGGTCCAGTGTCTCCGACTTCAGCATTTTGCGGTCGTGGCCGCTACCCTTCCTAGTTGTGACCAGGATGGAGCTTTTGTCCAGGAGGACGAATCCTCGCCACTAGTGACTTCTACCCCTGGATTGAGCCGGTTTAGGCATTATCCCAGTATGGGCGTGTTTGGGACGGGACCGACCTCTAGGGCAGAGGTACTGTGACATGCATAGCCTTCAAGATTCACCCCTGGTATGAGCCGGTTTAGGCAAAATTCACCAGTATGGGTGTTTATCAGGCGTTACCGACCTCTAGAGCGAAGGTGGCATGACATGTCTAGCCATCAAGTTCCACCCCTGGTGTGTGCCGGTTTAGGCATATTTCACCAGTGTAGGTGTATTTCGGACGTGGGCGGCCTCTAGAGCAGAGGTGCCATGGTATAGCTCTCGTAGTGTTACTACTGGACATACCAGGTTAAACTTCACTTTCCACCACCTTTTCCCATCGGCACCGCACATCAACCTTTATTTCTTTTCCGCATTTACTTCCTTAACCGGGAGGAGCTTCACTCCACGCGCGGCATTTGAAGAGTCTCGCCAGCAGTGTCTTAACCGCTGGGACAAGCCGGTTCATGCATTTCACCCGATATGACTGCACTCAGGACGTGGCCGACCTCCAGACCAGAGGATTTGACTGTTTGCTTCGCTTTATCCTTTCTACCACCTTTTCCGCAGTGATGCTGCGCGGCAACCTCATTTGCAAATTTCTTCATTGGCCGGGAGAAGCACCGCTCACGCACGGCAGCTGAAGATCTCGCCAACAGCGGCAGATGAGCTACCAAACGTGCCACTCATCTACCCTAAGTAACTGGTTTTCAGGCGCCAGATATTCGCCCTCTCCCCTTCTCCTGTCAGTTTAAACAGTTCTGCCACGGGAAGGCCAGGAGCTGGACTTGACAGCCAGAGGCTGTTTGTGGCGCGTTTGCAGTCCTTAGAACCTCATTTTGGAGTGAAACCAGTTCTTCCTCCAGCATCCCCAGTCCGTCACTGGAACATATCAAGATATGGACTGATCACCCAATCTGGTATTTGAGGTAAAAAGAGATCCTGAAATCTGTCAGACATGGCCTTAAGCTGCTGATCCATAAGTGAACAGTAGATCAGAAGGTCATCGTCTGATATCCGTTTCTCTTTGTTCAGCTCAAAAAGACTTGGAAACTGCGACAATTCACAGCCCAGAAAGTTTAATGGCTTCATGTGAGAAGATTTTTTTTCACAGAGTAGACAGAATGGTCGCTGCTGGTTATTTGGTGTTGTTATAAACCCATATTTTAGATATTCCAAGATATATTTTTGTTGTTGTTGCTTGTGGCGCTGCTGGCATTAAAAAAAAAAAAATTCTGGACTCTCAGAAACGATGTTCCGCCACTGACAGATATTTCGTCGTTTGGAAGGGAAAAGAATTGCCGGCCTAAGCATCCCCTTGCAGCAGTTACTAAAAGGATCATTACATCCAATCGAAGCTTTTGAAGTGCTTTCAAACCCTTTAGACCAGCGATTTTCAGATCCTTTTGCTGCAAGGCCCACATTTAAAACTCAAACATTTGTGCAGCCAACTAATAAAGTGCTTTATATTTGCAAGGCATAAATCTAATTGTATAAAGTATTATGTAACATTTTCTCTACATGTTTAACCGCATGTTCATTGCTACACAAAAGTTCTTTTCATTTACCTCAAAGATGGTACTGTTTCCGGTTGGATAGCATGTCTATTATGGCTGGAATTTGTGACAAATACACTCGAAGATCATTCTCCATGTTCATTCTTGAACGATTTTTCGTTTTCATGGCATCAGTGCAGAAAATGAAACTTCGCATAAAAAAGTTGTTGAAAAAGATAGAAGAACTTTCATCGCCAGGACCTACAAAAATGGATATTCCAGAGAAACAGTGCACCAAAAGGAAGAGATATCCACAGCGGGGTAATTAAATGTGATTTGTAATGTGCGATCGCTAGACAATTCTGCTAATTCTACTTGTGCACGACCGATTAATTCAGAGAATGCAGACTGAAAAGGATCACGAATCTAATCGTACGCTTTAATGTCTTCGGGCGTGCCAGATGCCCTTTTATTACACCAGTGACCCCTTCCAGAACCTCGCCATTAACTTCACTGCTCTCTATAAATTCACAGAACAAGTGAAACAAGTCTTGTGATTTGTTCTCGAGTCGCGTGCACCAAAGTCGTAGTTTCTTCTTAAAGCCTGCAACTTTGTCGTATGTCTTGAGTATATTGGGATCTTTACCCTGCGGTGATATGTTCAAACAGTTCAAAAAGCTAAAAATGCCAGCAAGGTATACCAGCATGGCAAGCCACTCGGTATCAGCGACCTTACCTGCCAGGTCGAGATTGTGTTCTGTCAAAAACTACAACAATTCTAAACGAAGCTCAAACACCCTAGCAAAAACTTTTTCTCTAGACAGCCAATGCACAGCCGAGTGCAATAAGAAATGCTTGTGTTTTGCATCTGACTCAATACAAAGTTGACAAATAATCGACTGTTCACTGTTCTAGTTTTTATGAAGTTTACAATCCGAACACAGTCTTCGAGTACAGATCCCAGATTTTCATTCAACTTCTTTGAAGCGAGTGCCTCACTGTGGATCATGCAATGGGTGCCTACAATCTCGGGTGACACTTGGTTTATGCCAGTTACAATATCACTGTTGCGGCCAGCCACTGTGGCAGCACCGTCGGTACAAACACCGTTGCAATTCGTCCACTGCAGTCCACAAGTTGTAAAAAAATCTTTTAAAACACGAAATATTTCATCAGCCGTCGTTCTCGCTGGCGTGACTTGCAAAAACAAAAAAAAAAAATTCCTCTTGCATACTATTTTGCCAACAATAGCGAACATAAGCATGCAGCTGTGACTCGCTAGCGATGTCAGCAGACTCATCTAACTGAATAGCAGATTTAGTAAATTGTAATCGTTTAGTTAGCTGCGCGACAATGTCCTCGGAAATTTTAGATATTCTTCTGCGGACAGTATCGTTCGAGATGGGAATGCTTTTCAGTTTTGTAGCGTAATCTGAGCTGAACAATACGTCACAAATGTCAACAGCGGCTAGCATGATAAGACTTTTCTAATCGTATGTGGTTTCTTTGATTTTGCGATTCTCTGGGCAATCATGTACGATGCTATAAGAGCATTTTCGTTGAGAGTGGCTTTTGTTTTAAACACTTTCTTCTGTTTACTATATTCCTCGGCTGCTTTACGTTAGAAAAATTCTTTGGTTTTATTCTGTATATGTGGATGTCTTCTAGTTAGATGACAACGCAATTTCGTCGGCTTCACTGCCTCATTAGAGAAGATTTGCAAATAACTGTGGCAGAATTTGGTAATTTGTTGATGGAATTAAACCGTACTTAATATACTGCACATCATATTTTCGAGTGTATTTAGTTTTCTTAAAAGTTTCAACCTTAACGTCGTCTCGATCACAGTGTCTTTCGCTGCCAGTACTATCAATTTGTTTGCGCGAAGTCGAAGGCTTACGTTTCACAAATCGACCCATTTTAGCGCCTAAAGTTTTAAAGTTTAAAGAATAAAAAAGGCTATCCGGAAAAGTCTCCATGATCACCACGTGGGCAACTGGAATCCGTTGATTAATCTAATACGAATTACACACAGCACCAAGACCGAACAGCGGTTCTCAAGCCAACGAAATATAGTTTTTAAACTAAAACACAATTGCTGAGAATTATATTTCACTCCTGCTCTCTCGCAGAATCTACGCCGACTGTTCTCTAAAATTACATTGTAAAACTGCACGTTTCAGCAACACGGTCAGAGAGACGCCGGTGTCGCACTTCAAAAGCGATGTCATCTTTTTATGTACGTCACATTTCTGTTTGATGCTGGAAGAAACGCTGTCTGGGCCATCCTTTCTCCAATAGCCGCACTGTGGACATACTAATAAAGTGACCTACAATTCTGTAGCTTGGATCCGTACAGTCTGCCCCTATGCACTGCATGAAAAATCTGAAATAATTGTTCGTTATATCTACTCTTTTTTTTTTTTACTGCTTTCAGACTTCAGCGCGGCCCACAATACTCTCCTGTCACTGCCCAACTTTGTGCCGCGTCCCATGGGTTGAGAACCGCTGCTTTAGACTATTAAAGGAACATATTACTGCCCCCGCCTGCTGCTTCGTTTTTACCTCAACACACCCATACTAGTCCCTTTTCTTCCTCTTCTCTCCCCCACTGGCTTTTTTTTTTCTTTCACCGCCCCTTGCCCCTTTCAACGCCCACAGTGGGCGTTATTACCCACTTTAGGAAACACTGCCGTAGATCTTCCCCTCTATGAGGCTGAGGTCTGACCAGGTCCTTTGCCTGGGTGTTTTCTGTTCATTGCAAGACATGTTGTGCTGTCTCTGTTTCTTTGCGTAGGACTGCTGGTCTGTTGAGCTCAGAGGAATACATATGAGTGGGGACAGATCGTATCTGCAGCAATGAGCCTTGGAAGCTTGCAGTGCTGAAGACAGACAGACAAAAAGATAGTCAAGTATTCCTATAAAAACAAAGCAGAGATGTTGTCACAGCTGACTTCTAGTTTCTACGATGCATTATCGGTGTAATGTTGTAGGGACTTGCTTCCCACTTTCACAAAAGGGTGGCCAGGTGCCTTTCTCTTAAATTCAGATTACGAGGGCAACCAGTAGATGGCGCTTATGCGATCCAAGCCAAACAATATTTCCTTGAGGCTTTTAAACTCACCAAAGTGTTTCCTCTTTTTAAATCCGGTAAGACTAGTTACCTTTCAAATTTTAGACCTATATCCATTCTGTCATCATTATTTAAAGCTCTTGAAAAACATATACAAAAGTTAGCACTTGTCTACATGCAGGAAAACAATCTAGTGATAGGCAGTCAGTCAGGCTTTAGACCAAATCGCTCCTGTCACACAGCGTTAACTAGAATTTGTGAAAACTGGCTATCTAATATAAATGATGATAAATTATATGGTGCTGTCTTTGTTGATTTCAAGAAAACCTTCGATATGATTGATCGTGAGATTATTGCAGAAAAGCTCGAAGGTTAACGATTTACAACCTAACCTGACAAAATTTATTACATCTTTTCTCTCAGGTAGAAAACAAGTAGTTTGCTTTAGAAACAAAATATCTGATTCGTGTTTGGTTGATACTGGTATCCCTCAAGGTTCCATTCTTGGTCCTCTTTTCTTTGTTGTCTATATTAATGATTTACCATTACATTTAAGGCACGTTTCATGTGATCATTTTGCAGATAACTGTACTGTTTACAATAGTGACTATGACATCAATAACCTACAGACAACGCTCAAAAATGATATAAACATTTTGATTAAACAGATTAATAATAATGGTATACTGGTAAACTCCAACAAAACAAATCCATGCTAATCACTACAAGACAGAAACTACAGAATGCAACAAAAACTTCACTACAGCTTTATGCTGGGATTACAGAAATAGAAAATCTTCATGAACATGAAACTCTACGACTCATCATTGATCAACATTTAACGTGGAATTATCACGTATATAACCTAACAAACTTGATAGCACAGAAAGTTTACCAACTAGTCAAAATTAAACACTTTATCGACAAGGACACAAGAAAGATATACCACATATCACGCATAGAAACACATTTAGATTACTTCTCCACAATCTGGGATGACTGCTCGGTCTCAAGCACAAAAAGGCTCCACTCACTTCACAAACGAAGTTTTGTGGCAAACACCCAGTACAGGTTGCAGATCAGCACAAACAACTCAAATTCTACCCCACAAATATAGCCATTTTTAACAAAGTTAGATTTGGTCATAGAATTTTGTCGCACAATGCTCCGCCTTACTTGTGGCCACTGTTTATGTATAACACGAATCATAGCCAACGTTTAAAAAACTGTTTTCTTCCTAAGCCCAGACTTGATCTGTACAAGAAAACCCTATCATACTCTGCAATACAGCTCTGGAACACCTTCCCCTACCATTTAAAACCCATTAGTAATACTTCATCCTTTAACTCAACCCTTTTTCGATATTTACTTGCTTGTAACTATATGCCTCCATAGAATAACCAGTAGTCTCTCAACCCATGGTTCGCAAGCCGTCAAGTTCTAAATGGACATAGGTCTAAAGTTACTTGGTAGATCTTTTTATAAATTTTTAAATGAATATTAAAGAACATATCTTAGAAGAACTCTACTGAAATTTTATTTTATGTATATGCCAGCGTGTGCACCCATGTGTGTGCCTACATGTGTGCGCCCGCTACTTTGTTAGGCTAATTATTTCTTCTCTTATATTGTGAATGTAACAGTTTAATTTTGCTCTCTTTTGATATGTTTTTTCCCCATGTAATTTGTATACTTGCATTAAATCGAGTGTGTGGGAAGAATGAAAGAGTGATGAATGGCAGAATATAAGACGGGCACAAGTGCCCACTTCGTTACAATTTAAAAATAAAGATCATTCATTTATTCTCTCTCTCTCTCTCTCTCTCTCTCTCTCTCTCTCTGTGTCTCCCAACCCCTCCTAATATGTTATTCATAGCTTATGTCTACGTGTTGGCAAGGACACTGAGAGGGGAGTCCATGGAGTAGCATTGCTCCGGGGACAGTAGGGTTGTCCCTGTTTTAAAGGTGAGCTCGGAGTGTATGAGAAACAAACAGAGAGGAGGTGGAATTTATACCGGACTGCAACATCTCTCTCGGAGGCCCTGCTTGAAGGTACTGAGTCGTCTTGTTGGGCTTCTAATAAAACTATCAGGGTCAAGAACACTTTCTCCTCATCATGCATCATTCAGCGCCATCTCCCCACGAAATGCTGGGTACAATGGTTCTCCAGTTTGCTGTTTCCCCATTGTTCTTTGTGTTCACAGTGCAAACCAACAGGTTGGGGGGGGGGTCCTACCGGTGCACTGTTTCATGGCCCGGCAACTTCCGTTGTTTTACATGAGGGCCCGGAAAGCTTCCGCGAGGGAGGGGGGATAACGGTGAGAGAGAAAGAGAAAGAAAGAGAGAGGAAGAAAGAGAGAGAGAGAGTAAGTTTTGAACTGACTTTCAAAATTCTTCGTGGTGACCCTGGCACTGGGCCAAGCTGAACCCAGTTTATCTCTTTAAATTGTCCATCAGTCTACAGGATGACCATGAAGTCGTTTCCTCATTTCATACATTTATTACACAAATTCTGTGCTAGCCACATACCATGTTGTTTTCTGCAAATTTTACTTCAGCCGAAATTTTATATATATATATATATATATATATATATATATATATATATATATATATATATATAAACCTTTATATACTAGGGTCATACCGAAAGTCGTGGACAAATATTTTTTTTAATCAGAATTTATAGACTGAGAAAATATAAATGTATCACCTTTACATGTATCCTTTGCACTTCATAGGTCACATGACGTCACCATCTTGTGTCACGTAACCACGTGGAGCAGAAACAAAATGGTGGGTGCTGAAGTTTCTTTTCGGCAAAATGCTGTTATTGATTTCCTCGTTAAATATGAAATCTCCGCTGCTGAAATTCACCAACGACTTCAACTTTCTTATGGTGATGTGTGTATGGGTGCTAGCAGTGTTAGGAGGTGGGTGAAACATTTCAAATATGGAAACACGAGCATCCAAGATATGCCTCGCAGCGGTCGCCCTCGAACTGCGTCCACTGAACGCAACGTGGAAAGGGTTGACAATATCATTAAACAAGATAGACGTGTCACAATATTTGAAATCGCTGTAAATCTTGGAATAGGTCACAATGCAGTACAGAAATGATTGAAACCCTAGGCTATAAAAAAGGTTTGTGTCCGCTGGGTCCCATGTTTGATGATTGAAGATCACAAAGCTGTGAGAAAAACTCTGCTCGCCGGGCCGGACAACTGAAGAAATTCAGAAAATATGCTGGGAAATTCTTCCACACCCTGCCTATAGCCCCGAACTGGTACCTAGTGATTACCTTCTTTTCGATTTTGTCAAAGAACAAATGCAAAGCCATCACTACGACACAGGAGAAAACGTCTAAACAGCAGTACGTCTGTGCCTTCGGTCAGCTGGAACTGAATTCTACCGGGAGGGTATTTTCAAACTTGCACAGCGATGGGAAAATGTGTGCAAAGAAATGGAGATTATGTTGAAAAGTGAAGAAAATGATACAGCTTAAGATGATACATTTATATTTTCTCTATCTATAAATTCTGATTTAAAAAAATGTACTCACGATTTTCGGTAGGACCCTCGTTATATATAAAAAAAAGTAAAGATAGTCCCATAGCAAATGCCGTAGGGGGTGAAGCGTTAGAGACCTCATTATGCTGGGTCATCAGCGTATGAGGTAGGGTGACCAGTTCCTTTCCTCGCTGCCTTTACTTCCCAGATTTTCTCTGGTACCCATTTTACGAGGCTGTGTCGACCTCGGGGCCGTATTGGTCGGAAAAAAAGTCCCGCTCAGCTGGGGATTCGAACCCTCGACCATTTGGTTGCTAGACGAGTGCTCTAACCACTACGCTAGCCGGCCGCTCGTTATATATATATGCAGGAAACTCTCTACCCCCTCAGGAAGTACTTCTTCTGATGATCTGAAGGAGTTGTGTTACTCATATATATATATACATATATATATATATATTATATATATATATATATATATATATATATATATATATGAATTGATAAGTCCAGTCCGGACATGATCACACCTCGTATGGTACTTCTTGCTTGAGTTGTGTGTTTTGTGTTCGCCGTGGAATTACATTAAAAATATCCAAATATTCTAGTTGCTAAAACTTGTTCAGGATCATAAAATTTATTTCATTGTTGGTGGGGGGTGAAGACGCTGTCCGCGATCCATAACTGATATTCCAGAGTCAGGGTTAGCGAACCATAGCTGACCAAGACCCTGTTCCACTTCTCCGTAGTACCCCTAGTAACAGGCCTAGCCTGGCCATTGGGGCAAGGATCGCCACAGTCCCTATGTGGTGAAGTCTGCTAAAGAAGCATTACACACCCCCTGCTTTTTAGCTGCACTTCGGGACTGAAAAAGTAGCCGCCGATACGATGCTGTGTCTCAACATCTCTACAGCATCTGCTGCAAAGAACAACAGCTCGCAGTTGCAGGGAGTTCATACAAGCACAAGTTCAATTTTAGTGACATCTAGCGGTTACAATTATAATTGTGAGAACTCTTTTCAGTTTTGTGTTCATGAGAATGTATCAGATTTCTTTGCGGTGTACATCTGTATCTTTGTTATTTTAGATCTGGTGTATTAGTCTAATCTTTCAAACACTCGCATGATTCTGTTCGGTATAAAATATATGATAGGAAAAAAAATGCGAGTTAGAAAAGAACAGAAATAATTGAAGCTGACATTTCGCCCAGGTTTTTTTTCAATAGTTATACGCTTTCAATACAAACAGCAAAACTGAAGACACTTTATCAGCCCTAACCTCTGTTTTCAGTCCTAAACGTAAAAATATTGCATTTTATAAATTTGGACAAAGTAGAAACTCGACGAAATACGAAAATCTAAATTGAGCAACGGTTTTCTTTTTTAACCACAAATTAAAAACCTCTAGTTTGGTATTTATGTTAAAACTGTGCCAGTCAATCAGCCAATCATTTGCGTATCCCTTGCGAAACTTTGCCTCCCTAACAGCTCTCCTGTAGGCCTCTCGGTTGTAAGCAAGATGCCCTGCTGCTGATGCATCTATTTGCACATTATCGACGATGTCTTGCAGCCACCTTCGCCTTAGCCTTCCTCTCTTTCTTTTTCCCATTATGTACCCTTCTAAGACGGCCATCTAAATTATCATGACGTTTAATATATCCAAAATATTCAAGTTTTCTCTGTTTAATCCTCTTTACTAGACAACCTTCTTCAATATTAAGTTCAAGACTGTGCCAGTGATAACAATTCTCCCACAGAATCTTTACGAAAAGAAAATCAGCGATATAGCCAATAATCACCTTAATATCTACATGAAAGGTGACTAAAATGTATTGATTAATTTTTTTTAAGTTACTGTCGCAGTGTGAATTTATACGAAGAACAAGATAAATGCAGCGGTCAGTACTTTTAAAATCCCATAAGTTTTATTCATCATAGCGCTTATGTTAATGTGAAAGGTCTCTCACTGTGTATGTCTTTTTCTTTTCTTTTCTTTTTTTTAAAACTATATATATTTCATCTGTAACGAGCACTCTCTTGCTTTCACCAACATACGACAGATGAAATTTAGGGAGAAAAAAAGAAGGGAGTGTAATTTTTGTTCTACATTTTAAAATCGTAATATCTAGAGAAAAATTATAAAAACTGCAATCGCAAAATTGACTTCAACACGTTACAGTCATCTTTCAAAATATTTTTTTTTTGTCAGGGCTTGCAACAACTAGCAATTTTTAGCATCATCTTTATCTCTTGATGATGACGATGATGGCGATAAGAAATGTGTAGTTTATGTTATGATTTAAAATTGTTTATAGATTTTGAGAAAGCCTTTGACAGTGTCAACAGAGATGCACTGTGGAAAATCCTAAGATGGCATGGGCTCCCCCATAAGATAGTGAATGTAATCAAAGCCCTATATGAGGGTTTTCAGTGCAAAGTGATCTGTGGAGAACATACCTCCAGCAGCTTTAGGGTACAAACAGGAGTGAAGCAGGGATATGTACTATCACCAACAATTATATATATATATATATATATATATATATAATTGTAAATGCTATTTGAAATTAATGGTCGGACATGTTAAAATGTACTTAACATAATCGGTTTTAAAATATTAAACGTTAATTTGAAGATGTGTATGTGTGTGTGTGTGGGGGGGGGGGGTGGGAGTGCGGAAAAGTATGCTACGTACACAGAAGTAAACTCCATAGGCCCGGCCCTGATTATAATATGCCTCAAATATACGAATGAGGTCACTTGTTCTAGTGTTTTTCCGTGGACTTTATCTTCCTTATATTTCATACATTCTGGTTACTAATCTCTCTCTCTCTCTCTCTCTTGTAGATTCTACTCATCTCCTAACATTCAAAACTTGTTGCCTGAGACAATTTTACCTCCCCTGTTCCCTAAGACAATTTTTAGTTTCGCTAAATGGTCAGTATATGGCCGCGACGAAAATGTTTTAAGTAAAGCTGGTATTAATGGCAATCTTTAAACCCTGAAGTTTGACCTTACACGATAAATATTTTCGTGTCACCAAGTCACGAGACATTTTGTATTACATCTCTCTGAACCGGAGGTAATTCTGCCCTTGCCGCACACCATCCCGACCGACGGGAGGTTGGATGAAGGCAAACAAGTGATAACACGTAACGAGTCACCTTTGCACTGTGGCACAGATAATTAACCACTACATGAACGAGGGAAGCGTGGGACTGGAGTTGATTTGCAACAGTAAAGAAGTCAGTACTCCCGAAACGTTCTCACTGCTCGTTTTCTCACGGAGGGTTGTCTTGACTGCTAGAAAATCGCCATGGATCTCAAAATTGTTGTAACTGGGTTTCTCGTTGCAATTGCTTGTAGTCTAGTTTATTCTCAAGATGAGCCGGAGACTACAACAGGTAAGAAAACTTTCAATATTTGTCAGTTTAATGATTTTAAATGAATTATTTCTAAATCCGGGCCCAACGTGAGGAAGTATAGCATGTGCATTACTCAGGGACCCATCAGGGAAGGCCAGATTGGCTAGACTGCGAAAAAATGGTCCCTGTGACTCTAAAGGCGGAGTAGGGTTTTTAAAAAGGTAAAATCCCCGTTTCCACGCCAATGAAGCATATTGGGGATACGATGTTAGGCCCGTATTTCCAAGACCATCGCCACATGAAAGCATTTACCTTCACAGATTTCTCTGGTGCCCATTTTTAGAGGTTTGGTGGACCCGACGCCTTTTTCGGTGTGTTCCAGAAAAAAAAAAATCCCACTCCTGGGACTTAGATCCGATATCACCGGATTAGTAAACAGAGCGTCTAGTTCAGCCAAGCAGGAGCAGGTTAAGGTGCTCGAAAATCCTCTCAAATCCTTGAATATGACAGGCAAGAGATTATGTACTTTTGCACCAAATGCAGAAAAATGAGTAACTTTATGGTTTGCCCACCGTCCTCTAACAGCTGGGTGACAGCTGGAGGCTGGGGTTCAATTCTCACTCATTCTCTTTGAAATATTACTTCCCTCACATCCATGTGCTGTTTCTATAATATTTTTTTTACTGAATTGTATTTACATACTTTAAAAGCAGCAAGAGTTGTACATTTATTTATTAGCATCAACAGAACAACATCACCCCTTGATATACTTAACGCAGCAACATGAATATATTTCATTAAAAAGATTACTCCAAAGAGAAAAGCTACTATCTCAAGCCTGTGATTTTATTCATCAGTTGTATTGTAGACTTTGAATATACTGATTCACTTGATGCCATTGCGAACACCATTATTTGCTTACTTATTCAGTTATTGTTCTTATTTTGTTGTTTCTGAACCCACTGCAAATGCTCTTTTCTTCTGAACAAAGTTTCCAAATATTTCTTAGGTTTTAGAGAAAGTGTTTTCTCATTTGATGCGAAAATTATTTACTTACTTTACTTTATCCTTCCTCTTGTACCATGAAGTGTCGAGGGGAGATGCAATTGGGGTTTCTTGGACCATACAGATGGCCTCAGTGACGGTCATGCAATAATCAGCAAATGTTTCTCTGATACGATCTATCCATCTCTTTCTGGCTCTTCTTCTTGATCTGCGACCTGTAGTTCTTTGGCTGAAGGCTCTCGCAGCTGGTTGTGAGTGTATCATTCTCATCAAGTGGCCGAACCACTTGATTCTTTGCGTCTCTGTGTGTTGTAGACATGGTGTAGTTCCTACCATCTGTGTTATGGGTCATTTCTTAGCTTGTCAAACCTGGTGACATTTGCTGCTTTCCTAATGCATCTCATTTCACATATGGTTATATTATTCTGTTGTTTCTTAGTAAGTGCCCATGTCTGGCATTGGTAGCACAGCGTTGGTAGGAATATGCTATTAATTAGTTTCCTCTTAGTTTCAAGTGGGATGTTGCTGTGTAAGCAGCGAGGATAGCTGGTATGCAATAGCAATGGCTCTGTGTGTTCTAACGTCAGTTTCTTTATCAAGCTTCCTATCTTCTGTGAACATGCGCCCAAGATACTCGAATTCTTTTACTTGTTGTACTTTGCGAAAATAATTATTAGATGTTAATTCCAATGTGTGTGAAAAGACAATTTCTTATTTCTATTTTGTTTCATCTCCATCATCTACGTCCTCGGTGTTCTTATTTGATACGTTTGTTCAGTTGTTTATGGACAATTCAGAAGTTTCGATGGAATGTTGATTTAAAAGGGACAAAAATAAAAAATGTAAATATCATACATAACACAAAAAGTAATATTGTGGCTTGCCCTATGTTAAATATGTTTAATAGATAAGTATAATATGTATAATAGTTTAATTTCATTGCCTTAGATTCCCGTAGTGTCAGATAAGTCACACAAATATATTACAAACATATATTGATCAAGGAAGGGTAAACACTACTTTTGAAATTACTTCTGGCAGTACCTTGAGAAAAAATTACAAGTAATGGTCTGTTATTAAAAGTAACACCGAAAGACCACTTATCTTGCTCTGATTTCCTGAAACTGCGAGAAGGATGCTCTTTGCGCCGGAAAAGCCACATATCTAATAAATTTAAAATAGGAAACAGTCTATCGCGCCTATTTAAGTGAATGTGTAATGAAAACGGAATATATCGCATGAAACCATCGTTGGTTACATCCATGGCCAGTGCAATAATCAGAGCAACTTAGGAGTTTCGTTTCAGTCTATCTTCCCTGGGAAAAATGATTCAGAATGACATCTAGGGATTGTCACTTGTTAATCATAAGAGGTTTATATTCGTCACATTCTGAATATTTTTAGTACTCTTAACATCGGGATTTGACTTTACAGTGCTTTACATTAAAATACAATTTGTTTATGATTTTTATCCCTTTATTTTGTGTGTTCACTCTAGAGAAGTGAGTGCTGGAAAATCACTAAAACCATAGAAAACAAGCGGAATTCTTTCCAAACTAAATGTTTACGAAGAATTAGAAAAATATTTTGGTCAAACACCATAAGAAATAACATCTTGTTGGCAGAAATGCAGATGAAGCTACTGACAACAATTATTGAGGAAAGACGCTGGTGATGGTTGGGACACGTGCTTCGTATGACTGACAACTCACTACCAAAAATAGCACTAAGATGGACACCACAGAGGAACAGAAGTAAGTGTAGACCAAAGGAGACATGGAGAAGAACAACAGAGAGGATGTTGAGCAATAGAGAGCTCATCTGGGCAAGAGCGGAAAAAAGGCAAATGACAGGCATTTGTGGAAAACCTTTGCGGAAGCCCCATGTGCCGTGGGCACATAAAGTTCAGTGAGAGAGGGGGGGGGGGGTTATGCGTTGAAAACATGTTTTTCCATTGTATAAAATTCCATTATCCATCGTGGCTTTTATTGTTAAACATTGTCAAAAGAAAGAATTTATGGCAAAATTCATAAGACGATAATCCAGATTTGTAGATGTTTTGAGAAGAGGCAGACTGGAACATCTAGTGACAACAGGAAAAATGGAGGGATAGCTAGGCACAAGAAGACAAATAAACAAGATACATGATGAGCTAAAATGACTGGCATGGAGCATGGTCCAATGCACATCTTATAGAAAGAGTAAAGGAACAGAGAGAGAGAGAGAGAGAGAGAGAGAGAGAGAGAGAGAGAAATTCTCTGTGGAAATAGATGGCGAGTTTCTTTGTGCATAGCTCAGACATCGACGCCAATGTTTCAACAGTCTGTCTCTGGTTTTCAACATCGCTATAATATAGCTTCTCAAAAGGGGGCTGACGTCTGGCCAACTCATTTGGCTGAGTCGGTTGTTTAGCTGGCATCGTAGGAGGATATGCTATGCTGTATATGTCTCTCTACCACAGACATGAGAGCCTGTTGAATATGAAGAGTTGAATGGTGATTTCCACATTTTCGGTTGTTTTTATAAAACCCATAAAGGACTGTAAGGTCGTGCTCAGAATAGCCCTGCTGCTTTATGGTGTTTCTCGTGATCATTATGTGTGAAATGGAACAATTCTTCTTCTTCTTCTTCTTGTCTCTCCCTCTCTTCTTCTTCTTCCTCCCATCTCTTCTTCTTTTTCTTGTCTCCCCCTCTCTTCTTCTTCTTCCTCCCATCTCTTATTCTTCTACTAACTACCACCATTACCACCACCACCACCACCACATCCTCTTCCTTCTATCTTTCTGAAACTGCCAGCTTGATGTTTCTAGCAACTAATGCGGTGTTGGTGTTAAGGTACATCGTTACGTATGAGAGTGGAAGCAGGTTAGGGCGGTTTTTTAAGGCCCTATTTGGAGCTTAAAAAAAAGCAGAAAGGTTTGTGGGGGGGGGGGGGTATGCAATACTTCTTTAACATGCTCCACCGTCAAGATTAATATGATGATCCTCGTCGTGGTAGCCGCTGCTCCACCGTCAAGATTAATATGATGATCCTCGTCGTGGTAGCCGCTGCTCCACCGTCAAGATTAATATGATGATCCTCGCCGCCGTAGCCGGGTTAAGCCTACTGCTGGGGGTTACCAATGAAGAGATAGAGCAGGGTCTTTGTCGTCCAAGGTTCGCTAGCCCTGACGCTAGCATGTCAGCTGTGAGTCACTGACAGTCTAATCGGACAGCGTGTTGGCCGCCAGCAGTTTTGACAACTGCATTTTTTTAAAAATTGTGTCAACATGGGTGAATTATTTATGTTTGATGACTGGAGTTTATACTGATACATTACTCGAACTGCCTTTTTCAGAAGTCCGTTCTAAGACAAACAGAACAAATTATTATAGCGCCTTTTTTTTTTTTTGGTATATTCGTTAAAGTGATGACATGAAATTTTTAAAAAGTCATTTTAGTAAGTTTTCTGCTTCACATTAAGATATGACTTCTGTATGATCACTTATTTCGGCTTCTCATTCTTGTCATTGATTTACTAACTACTATAGTGTTATGCTGTGTACAAGGCAGTAATCTGAGGAATGGTTTGAAGTGACAGTACACTCACCACTGAGGAATTCAAAATTCCCACGTGACGTGTCACGTGATACTTCCTGTTATGGAGTGTAGTTTCTTCCTTTGAACCCGTTAAGTTCTCCAGCTTAATCTAGTGACTCTTCTTCTTCTTCTTCCTCTTCTTCTTCTTCCTCTTCTTCTTCTTCCTCTTCTTCTTCCTCTTCTTCTTCTTCTTCAACTCGGTCAGCCTAAAGAGGAGATGGAGTCGCCTCCATTAATCTCATCATCAGTAGGGGTTATTCGCATACGATCCACAGTATACGATCATGTTCGTTTCCATAGGTCATGTCTGGGCTGTTAGGTCTATGTAGAGAGTGGAGGTTTTTGCTGGATGTGGTTCAGAAATATCAAGATTTGTTTTGGCAAGCGCAGGCTAGGGTGTAAGAGGTCTTAAGTCAGTACAGATGTGCCTGTGGTCTGGAATGTTCTGTTCAGAGTCTGAAAATTGTGTTGATGTGTGCTGGAGGAGGGGTGGGGTGAATGGAGGGGGTAGGAGGAGGAGAGAGAGAGGGGGGAAGGGGGTGTGTTCTATTTAGCTTTAGAATGGGATCTTTGTAGAATTTGCTATCTGTTCTGTGTCCCCGCGAAATACTGTACCTTCCTTTGACTTTTCTTCATTTTCTATTATTATTATTATTATTATCATCATCATCATCTCGTTTGCCCTTTTTTTATCGAACTTGTAGTTTAAATATTCTAAATTTGATACTGTCCTCTTGTGAAGTACGCTTTGATATAGCGATAAAAGCGATGCTGTGTATTGGATACGAACGTTACAAAGCTACTTGAAAAAAAAACCCATACTAAACATATACATTTTCATTGTAATCTGAAAGTCAATATTGCACGAGAATAATTTGCATACGTAAGCGACACTAAGAACTAGTGTATATTATTTAACATTTCCCTCTGAACTTGTAGTACCATAATATTCCACCACCTGTACCATGTCACGTGTTTTCCGCCACCTGTTGCAGCTATATTCGTTAAAAGAATAATACATTGTGAAAATCGCCGAAGTTACTGTACTAAAATGTTGTGTCACGAAATTGTTTTCTCCAACGGTGTGTTTTGATAAAACTTTGTCCTCTGCAGATTGGCTTTCTGTTTGATTCAAACCCACTGCAAGGGTATAAATCCTTAACCAAACTGAGTTTTATGGTTTAATATTGTGCAATGACTCGCCTGTCGTCCATGATAGTTATTAAATTAAGAGATATTAAACTTTATGAGCGCCAGGTGTCAAAAAAGTCATACTTGGGGGACTGATATAAACGAAACAAATATTGCCGCACAGTATATTATAGGTAAGATACATATCGCTTTTAGATATGCCAAACAAATTTTTTTTTAAAGTTTAATGTATCAAATATGGAAAATAATGAAACAAAATCAAGCCATATCCCATTATCCAGGGAAAGAAAGGCTGGTTGTTTGTGAGAAGTACATGGGAAGACAGATCCGGCAACTGATGGTTGGGTTGAAATCCAATATACACTAGGACCAAAACAGAACGGAATAAATGACAATCTTTCAAGCTTCACACGGTGTCATCTCAGTCTCTTTTATACCGAGTTAGAAAAAAATATTAACTTTTAAAAATGTGCCATATACAGAGTTTTAAATATTTTACCGAATACGAATATGTGACTTTCTGAGCGTGACATTCTCATGAACACGACCGCTCGCTGGAACTTTGAATACAAAAACAACCAGTAGCTGGAAAATAAATATTTCTTTTGTTTCTTATACATAACTCACCACAAAATTGTAAGCTTCCAAAGACTCCAAATTTTTATTATAAATTTCTTGTCCAGCTTTCCGATGTTCCTGTGAAAAATATATCTGTCTGAAATATGTATTAACTTAGCGCCATTTGTATGCATTCCAAGAGAAATGTTTATTTAGGAGTTCTAATCTGAAAATTCAAATTTCGTCATTATTAGCCGAATAATAATTGAAATATAAAATTCTGCACTTTTCTAGCGAGAATATACTCTCACTTGTAAAACAGGCAATACGGCGACTGATTCTGTATTTTTTAGAATTACATTTGTGCAAGTGCCGCCGAAGACTTTTTGCAGTGTCTGAGAAAGAATTAGTTCGTGTAATAAATATTTCACATAACTTTCAGTACATAGTCTTATCAGAGAGTTAAGTAGTTCGAGCATTTGATACATGTTAAATCAGAATAAACAGCATCATGAGCATACAACTCGAAAACATCTTGATGTAAGGGGCGAGGAAAAAGCTGATAGAAAGACACACTGAGGAAACATTACATTACAGCTACCCACGTCTCTCACCTTGCTCTATGCATTCTCTGGGAGGAGAAGGAGATGGAGGAGGAGCTAAGGGCAGGCTGCAGTCATAATTTTCTTTTATGAACATATACCAATGAGTGGCAAACCCTTACTGTAGTAACATATACCAGTGAATGGCAAACCCTTACTGTAGTAACATATACCAATGAGTGGCAAACCATTACTGTAGTAACATATACCAATGAATGGCAAACCCTTACTGTAGTAGCATATACCAATGAATGGCAGACCCTTACTGTAGTAACATATACCAATAAATGGCAAACCCTTACAAAAATGACATCTTAACATAATGGAACTTCTGTTTCTGTGATAGTCTGATGGTTTTTTTAACTGGATAGGGTTGCTGGCCCTGTGTGGAAGCCTCCTTAGTCGCCTTTTACGATCATGCGTGGTAGGGTACAGTGGTTCTGTGCTTTTCTTCCCAGACACGTGCTCAGGTATTGGGTACCAAACGTACTAAGTGTACTACTCTATGGAAATGAATGCTGGAAAATCACCAAAACCAGAGAAAACTAGCGGAATTCTTTCCAGGATAAATGTTTACGAAGAACTGGAAGAATATTTTGGTCAGACACCGTAAGAAATAACATCCTGTTGGCAGAAATGCAGATGAAGCCACTGACAGCAATTATTCAGGAAAGAGGCTGTCGATGGTTGGGACATGTGCTTCGAATGACTGAATGACTAACAACTCACTACCAAAAATGGCACTAAGATGGACACCACAGGGGAACAGAAGTAAGGGTAGACCAAAGAAGACACGGAGAAGAACAACAGAGAGGATGTTGAGCAATAGATGGCTCACATAGGCAAGAGCGGAAAAAAGGCAAAGGACATACTTTTGTGGAAAACCCTTGCGAAAGCAACATGTGACTATGGGCACAAGGTTCACACACACACACACACACACAGAGAGAGAGAGATAATGGAACTTATATACGAAAGCTAAAGGGATGTGGATGCTATAATATACACAGCGTTTCATCAAAGACAGATTTTTGTTAGGACTAAGGGGTTTCTGTCGTCAGAGAGAGCATTCCATGGTGTCAGATGTAAGTTCGCCATTCCTTTGTTTTTAAGGGGCTATTAAAAAAGTTATGAGACCGGTTTGGAGACTCAAAGGAGATGTCTTGCTTCTGTATATCATTACCTAGTTTATTGAAATCTATCTATCTAATATACGCTATTCCATATTGTTTGCTTGCAAGCATGACAGGACTTACTTATGAATTCCTAGTGTACTATCATCGCCCAGGCCCGCTAAAGTTAGTAAGGCCGCAGCCGCCTTTCGACCTATACAGTCCATCTTCTAGTTGTGATCTCTGCAGTTACTGTATGACTGTATTAGTACAGGCCAAGCACAGATCACTGTCAATCATTTAGTCTTTCATGAAATGTATTCCTTGGTTCTTTAATAATTTTCGTGTAAACAAATCTCACTCTGTATTTACAGAATTTATGTTTTGTTTTCTTAACACCAGCTTTTTCCTCGGGGTCCATAAGCTACAGAAACCTACTCAACCTAGTAGACAGTCCACCAGTGTAATGTGAAACAGCTTTTTTAGGAAATATAAATGAGGGTGAAAGGAAAGAATAGGAAAGATAAAACATACATTCAATACCGTGAAGACAGATTCAGGAATCTGCTCATAAAAACAAAACTGAGATTCCTAAAATGCTATATTTAATCTGTTTTACGTTATGAATCTGAAACCTTGATTCTAAGCACACACAAAAAATGGAGAGAAAGATTAATGAAGCGGAAATGAAACCTAGGTCATGCTAGAAAACTAGGTCATGCTAGCGTCAGGGTTGTGGACGCATAGCTGACCAAGACCCTGTCCCACCTCTGTATTTGTACCCCCCCCCCATCTCCAGTAAGGGGTCTCGTCTGACTAACGCCATAGTTCCCATTGCAGGGGAGTCTGCTAAGGAAGTGTTGCACATTTCCTGCTTTTTTTAGCTCCACTCACGAACTGAAAACATAGTCGCCATAAACCTGCTCCCAATCCGACACGATGCTGTGCCTCAATACCTTCACCGCATTGGCTGCAAAGAACATCAGCTAGCAGTCCCAGAGACAGATTTATCTTTACCAGCACCCACCACACAAAATAGCCTTCTTCACAGACTGCAGGGCACTTCTGAAAGTCTCTAAAAACAACCAAGAACCCACAAGCTAAACATACAGGAAATCACAACAGAACTGAAGCACCTTACACTGTCAATAACCATGGCCCTATACTGGGTACCATCCCACTGTGGAATAGCTGGCAATGAAATAGCTGACAGCCTATCCAAAGCTGGCACAATCAAGATCAAACCAATCATCCAATAAACTACCAACAGGCGAAAACCATAATCCGTAACTAGTGCAGATCTGAACGGAAAAAGAAACTGAAATGCAACAATGAACCAGATCCAATACACCAACTACAAAGACATCAGCAAACCATCCTCTTTCGCTTAAGGACAGGCCGCTGCAGACTACTGAGCCACCTGCATCGACTCAAAATGTCTCACACAGACGATGGTCCATGAGGCAGTGGAGTCCAGACTCCAGAACATATCCTACAAGAGTGCCCAAACCATGCAGACCTGAGGCGTGAGACATGGCCAGAAGACACAGGCTTGGGGCAAAAGCTTTGGGGCTCCTATCAGGATCTGGAGAGGACTGCCGGTTTTACTATGTCGACAGGGATCAGGATCTGAAGTGACCAACAACCTCGAACGCAGGAGAAGACAAAGAAAAAGAAAAAGAAGAAGAAGAAGATAGAAAACAAGGTAGGCACGGAAAAATAACTGCTACGAGTTTTACACAGGGAAGGGATCTGTGTACTCTGTATCTTACGTTGCCTAGAAAGTTACCATCATATTTACCATCAGTAACATCGATTTTTGTAATACTGATGACCAAAAAATACATACGTCATCATTGTACAACTTTCACATGCAACTTTCCTAATGTTAACAAAAGCTTAACAAGTAAGGTTAACTAGACATGCTGAAACATAATCCCATTCTTTGACGAAAGAATCAATTTGGAAATACACAGAGTTAAAATACACGTCAACTAAGGTTGAAAAAGATTGGTTACAAATGGATCTGAAACTGATCATATATAAATACTCGTAGTAATGGAAGTCTTCCACCCATGAATATAAAAAAATCGATGCTGGCAAAAAGGTTTTAAAACAAAACTGGTATGTAATCGCACAAGCTTTAAAAAATCTGCATTTTCCCCGTAAAAACACAAGTATGGAAACTGGACTCGTCACATTCAATAGTTTTCCCTCTATTGTAATGATACTTTCTTTATTCTACTTCTTCTTATTATTATTATTATTATTATTATTATTATTATTACTTAGGCTTTCAAATGTTATTTGTTGTTTGTATTATGATATTCTTAGATACAGACCATATTTGATCGAAACTTCTCTCGTAATATTTCTTCTATTATGTGTAACATTAAAACGTTACATTTTTTTATTTCTTTTTTTTTCCTTATTATAAGTTGTGTTTGGTTTCACATTTGTTTCTTGGGGTTTATAATAAAACAAAACTGTAGTATGTTGTTTTTTTTTCCTTAAAATGTCACTAGAGAAGAACCTGTAAAAATGTTAATAATATTCACTAACTACCGTGGGTGTAGTCATTAAGGATAACTACCGTGGGTGTAGTCATTAAGGTTAGCTGCCTTTACTGTAACCTTTAAAACATTGTAGATGATAATTCATTTTTTTTTTTTTACATTTTCCCTCAGCGGCTACAGTCATAACTACTGCAGGTAACTTAACCACCAACACTCCTGAAGCTACTACACAGCGTAAGTTGCATAATGTTTGCCTATGTCTGCTTTATTTTTGTTTTCCTCGTCATACTAGTTTTTGCAGTAAGTTGCATAACGTTTGAGTATGTCTGCTTTATTTTTTTTTGTTGTCTTCATCACACAACTTTTGGCAGTAAGTTGCATAACGTTTATGTATGCCTGCTTTATTTTGTTGTCCTCGTCATACTAGTTTTGATACCGTTCCATCTGGTGGTGTTTTCTGCGCATGAGTTTTCTAGCAATATATGTGACTTGTTGCTTTGTTGGGAGACTTTATTCAAGGAAATGGATATGTGTGCCAAACAGGTCACATGAGCCTTCATACCTAGCTGTTTCTCTTATGGTTAAGTGAAGTTTTGTCAGTATTTAATCTGTAGCACTAACCACAATAACCTGTATCTGAGGTACTGCGGCATTTTGTTTTTTTTTTACATTTTTCCTCAGCGGCTACAGTCATAACTACTGCAGGTAACTTAACCACCAACACTCCTGAAGCTACTACACAGCGTAAGTTGCATAACGTTTGCCTATGTCTGCTTTATTTTTGTTTTCCTCGTCATACTAGTTTTTGCAGTAAGGTGCATAACGTTTGCGTATGTCTTCTTTATTTTTTTTGTTGTCTTCATCACACAACTTTTGGCAGTAAGTTGCATAACGTTTATGTATGCCTGCTTTATTTTGTTGTCCTCGTCATACTAGTTTTGATACCGTTCCATCTGGTGGTGTTTTCTGCGCATGAGTTTTCTAGCAATATATGTGACTTGTTGCTTTGTTGGGAGACTTTATTCAAGGAAATGGATATGTGTGCCAAACAGGACACATGAGCCTTCATACCTAGCTGTTTCTCTTATGGTTAAGTGAAGTTTTGTCAGTATTTAATCTGTAGCACTAATCACAGTAACCTGTATCTGAGGTACTGCGGCATTTTGTTTTTTTTTTAATGTATTTCATGTCCTTTTTTCAGTCTGATCTACTTTAATCATCTAATAGATGCGATTCCGCCATGCAAAGTCGCCATTCTTTTGTACGCGTTTTTTTTCTTTGTATTTGTCCTCTTGTGGCCAATGAAGAAATCTTTCGTGAATGATTTGTCGACATTTTTATACTGAGATATGGTTTTCCTGGCAACCTCGTCTCAGCCAGACTTTCACATTAAACATCATAGTATTTGGTCTCCTTGGATGATTAGTTTATTCTTCCAACAAGAGCCAACCATCCTATTCTTCTGCCGCTGAGTGTTGCTAAGAGGCAGTATTGCACCCTGTTACAGGTGATTTTGTTCTATTTGATGTTTGCTATTTTTGCTAAGGCAAGCCCTGTATAAGCTGTTAACTTCTTCCTAGGATCTGTATCTGAAGTCTACATTGTCTTTTTTGCTCATCCATGAAATATAATGTGGTTTTGTAGGCCGTTCTGTGCTATATCTTCATACTATGACGATCTCTACTAGATAAATGGTTTTTGTTTATGTTTATTTGTTTTGTCTTCTTTGTTGTCCTTGATAAAAGCATATATATATATATATATATATATATATATATATATATATATATATATGAACCTTAAGTGCCCAGAGCACATGGGGCTTCCGCAAAGGTTTTCCACAAATGCCTGTCCTTTGCCTTTTTTTCTGCTCTTGCCCATGTGAGCCCTCTATTGCTCAATGTCCTTTCTGTTGTTCTTCTCCATGTCTCCTTTGGTCTACACTTACTTCTGTTCCCCTGTGGTGTCCATCTTAGTGCTATTTTTTGTAGTGACTTGTCAGTCATACGAAGCACGTGTCCCAACCATCGCCAGCCTCTTTCCTCAGTAATTGCTGTCAGTAGCTTCATCTGCATTTCTGCCAACAAGATGTTATTTCTTATGGTGTTTGACCAAAATATTTTTCTAATTCTTCATAAACATTTAGTCTGGAATATATATGAGAGTGTTAATGCGTTTTGTGAATGTATAATTTGTATCCGTATGTTACTGTGTACCCTTGCTGTCTTCGCTGAGTAGAGATATCTGTTTTCAGAGTCGATCGATATGCATCTCTCGTTTATTTCGTTATAAAACATAAAACTTTTTTTTTGTTACAGATTGACAGATCTTGCAATCATCATCATCATCATCATCATCATCATCCTGTGCTATGCCTGGAGGCGTCGGCGACCATGTCTCTCCACAATTTCCGATCTTTCGTGGTATCCATCATTTTCGTTGGTGTGCTTCTCTCATGCGATTTTGTCAAGCCATTTGAGATTTTCTCTCTTGGTCTACCTCTCCCTTTCCTGTCTCCAATGTTCCCTGTTGTCGCGATATTTTCAATTCCTCTTCTCATTATATGCCAATGAACCTAATCTCACTCGTAG
The DNA here is from genome assembly GCA_009760885.1 of Achatina immaculata. Lineage (NCBI taxonomy): Eukaryota > Metazoa > Mollusca > Gastropoda > Stylommatophora > Achatinidae > Lissachatina > Lissachatina immaculata. The sequence goes on along the minus strand of CM019720.1, from coordinate 45,781,901 downwards.
TGTGTTTATTAAGGTTCGCTTCTCTTTGGCTTTCATTAGGCATTCTTCATTTGTTATTTTATCTGCCCGATGTGTTTTTAACATTCTTTGTAGGAATCACATTTCAGTTGCCTCTAATCCTTTCGGTGTTGTTTGTGTTAGTGACCATGATTCGCTTCAATATAGTAATTCTGGCTCGATGTAGCATTTCAAGACACTTTTCCTAGTAAGCTTCAGTATAGTAATACTGGTTCGATGTAGCATTTCAAGACACTTTTCCTAGTAGGTACTGACAAAGATGGGCGACACAAAAGTAATTTCGTTTTCTGAAATGCTACATTTGTCTGGCATATTCTGTTTGTGACACATCTACCCTCTGAAGTTATCGATGTCCCAAGGTACTTGAATTTGTGCATGTGTTTTAATAGTATTCCTTTGATTTACACATTGCATTCCAGTACGGATTTCGCTCTGGACACGACCATCATTTGTTTTCTAACTGTTCATTGATAGTCCTTTATATTCACTTTCCACTACTTCTATATCTAGCAGCTCTTGTAGATCTTTTTCCTTGTCCGCTGTTAGGACTGCATCGTCAGCGTATCTCAAGTTATTGATGTTATGTCATCCAAATTTTTATCCCTACTTTGTTGGTGATGGCGCTCATAATATTCTCACACATACAGACTGATAAACTCTGAACACATGAAATAATCCAGCCAAGTCAAACGTTTCAATCTCGATGTCTTGGTTCGCCTCAAGATCTCTATTGATTTCTTTTACCAACAACAATAGCATCAATAACAGCAACATTTCATTCTCTCTCAAACCCCATAAGTCACAATCTTCTCGGTCTGACATCAGTCTCCTGTTTTATTTATTAGTATTTTTCATCAAATCGGCCTGAGAGTACAGCTTATTCTGGGACATTTTGCCACCGCTACCACTTTGTGGCTCTTATACTTTTATTACTACTTAAATGGCCTTGCATTCATATAACTTTGCATGCGTCTTCATCTTTGGTTGTTTGCCACTACTCTGTGACTTCAGTTACTGTTTTCGCTATTACTTTGTGACTTCATATACTGTGTTCGCTATTACTTTGTGACTTCATATACTGTGATCGCTATTACTTTGTTACTTCATATACTGTATTCGCTATTACTTTGTGACTTCATATACGTGTTCGCTATTACTTTGTGACTTACATTTAGTGTGTTCGCTGTTATTCTGTATTCATCATTTTGCTCTCGGTAACACATTATCACTAGAATCTATTGTTTCCTCTCGCTGCTGTTTGTGAGTATTTTTTTAAATTTTAATTGCTATTTCAGTCGCCGGTTGGCATTTTCTCCAGTAATTATAAGCACAACGTTTCTCCATTGCCTATGTAGAATCAACGTCTCAACTCCATTTTATATCTTAGATTTGCTCTGTTTGACATTAGCTCAGATCATTATATCCAAAGCAGTTATCATGAATCTTGTTTTTATTTTAGTTAGATATATTTTCTAATCTAAGTGCCATGCAGCGTGGCGTAGGCGATCATTTCTCTCCACAATTCCCTGTCTTTTGCGTTGATTATGAGATCCGCCAGTGACTTTCTTCCTAGCCACACTGACAGCCCATCCAGTAATCTCTCTCTCTCTCTCTCTCTCTCTCTCTCTCTCTCGATATATATATATATATATATATATATATATATATATCACCACCATCGCCGGTAAGGGCGATCTATGACCTTCTCTATGAAACTAGGACACTACAGTTTTGAACCTGCTTATTTGATGATATTCTGGTCATTGCCGCAGTTTGACTGTTCAGTACATTCTTTTTTGTTCACCTGTGCCTCTTGTCATCCATCCATTTTTATCCTTGTTCGGTGATCGATTGAACAATCACCGGCCAGTAAGCCTTGTGGAATCATGCAGGACGGCAACAAATTCTCTCCACTGCTCACGATCTGTGTGTGTGTGTGGGGGGGGGGGAGGCTTTGTATGGTGTCCCACGTGTGCTGCATGCTTTTTCTCTCAGTGTAATGCACCATTGATTATATGACCATATTAAAAATTAAATTATGATTATTAGCCTGTATTATTGTTTTTTTCATTTTCTTGATTTTTATTTTTTAAGCTGGAAGTGGAACTACAAGTGGACCTGCTGTTACTACTACTGCTTCCCACAGGAGCAGCGGCTGCACCATCCGAGGTCTCCCTGTGATCGCCCAGCTTAGCTTAACTTATGTATTTTCTTGTGTACTGAGAAAGCTGATGTTTGCTTGAGTTCAAGCGTGAAGTTTATTAACGTTTATCTTTCAAGCGCAGGATATCATTTGAATATCACTACATCTTTGTTCGCTATATAATAGTATATGAGTGTTAGAATGTAAGACAGATAACTCAGCTAGTAAATGAGCTAACTCTACGCAGTTTTTCATAGTCGGATCTTGTAAGATTGAATCTCTGCGTTGATGCGTTTAGTGGGGTTATTTTTTAATTATTATTTTATAATAAATAGCAATAATACATTAATATCCGAATGAAATAATTGAAACACAAGAAAATAGCATTCTTTGTAACAGCCACACAAAAAAAGCCAGTATTATAACACGGCAGACACGAGTTAAAGGTTAAATGGCGAAATTTAAAACAAAAATCCCACGCGCATGTTGTTGAATGAGTCATCTACTGGAAAGAAGATAAAAATAACAATAAAAAAAGAAAGTTATAACAAAACAAATGTTTTAACTAGAAAATAACCACAAAAGTCGTAAAGATGCAACAGTCTTAACTGCAGCTCTGACCCCAGTTTATGACTGGAATTTCCGAGCATGTCCAAGCCATTTTGTAATTAATCTTTTATCTTCTGTCATTGTCTGTAGCTTGCCTCCTAATTCGATTTATTACCCTGCTATGAACTGCTGTATGGCTACTGTGCCGAACACATTATTCAAGAACGACATCCATATGGTTAGTTTAAAAACACATTTTCTGCCTTCGCCCTGCTCTATGCAAAGGACTTATTTTGTACAGTGTTTTTGTATAATTAGCTTTCGAAAGTATATATGTATTCATGTGCAAATATCCAGTGAAATTTTTCCCGACACGAAATGTATCGTGTAAATAAAAGTCTCAAGGTATCAACATGACCAAAAATGTGCAGCTCACACGCCAAAGGCGTTCAGAATATTTTCAAAAGGTTTGGAAGATTTTCATGATTTCGTTAAGTGTGGGATGCTAACATAAAAATTATTACAGAATAAATAAATAAGTCCAGTCCCATAGGTCGCCTTAGGATTCTGTTACAATGGATAAATTAGACGGAAATCAGGGAGTCGGTTTGATGGATATAAACCATGAATGAGGGCCCATGATGAATACCTGTCTATATCCCGTAGAACATGCATGCTGTATGGGGTGTGTAGTGTTGCTGCCTTCACATTTCTAGCACACTACAGCATTTGAGATAAGGATGACAGCACCAGCGCACGCTGCCTTAGTTTTCCTAGGTAAACCCCAGGTATCCATTTTTTTTTTCCTTAAGATGGATTAACCTCGGTGGCGGTCGATTCGAAGATATTCCCCCCGAGTGCCAAATTGGACCAAGGACCTCCTGATCGGCATTCGAGTGCGCTAACAACTACACCACCGCATGATGAATATGGAGGCATTAGAAATGAGTACTTTACATGAGAGATATATGTAAAATAAAGGAACACCTTCTGCAGCAAAGAATTTTACGTTATGATAGCAGGGTAGGAACTTATTTCAACAGACTTCATATAGTACTACATTCCTCGTGCATTGTATCATGCTTGCAAACCGGAATATGCAGTAGTTTCGGCGAAAATAAAATGCAAATATTCTAAAGTATAATAAAGGGGGGAAACAGGTGCAGAAACCAATAACACAGTGAGTCACCTAAACAGTCATAATCTACTGGGTTGAGATACTAACATGGAAGAATGTCACGGGACGTTTAAATTAATTCGGTTTTTTTTAAATAAAGTACATTATGTTTTAAGATTGCAAAGATGCATCCGCAACAAGAAACAAAATGAAACGTTGTTGGTTGGTCCCTGCAGAGCTGAAACTAGCACACATGCTCAGATTCAACTTTCTGTGTAAATATTGTCATGGGAAACAGAACAGGTTTATTTGTACGTGACACAATGTTATGTATTTGCCATACATCTCAACGTTCGCTTCTGGTATCTGCAGGTTGTACGCACACTGTCATACACAGCTGGAAGAGACACAAACTCAGGGGTCAATCATTTATAAATAAATGATGAACTAATGCATTTTTGACAATAACTTAGTGACGGAAAAATTTGTTTCGTTTCCTCGCCACAAATTCTGCATTAACAGAAATAAAAATTTAGACTTTTCTTATTTCTATACTTTTCCCCTATAAAATCATTCGTTATCTTTGATGCAGATAAATGAGAACGGATCCAAAGACACTGAAGTAATAGCTGGTAAGAGCATTGCAAGGCATATACATTTCCACATGTTATACAAATCTATCATTGACTGCAGTAGCTTACGACAAATCTTATGCTTTGCTTCCTTCCTCTCTTTTAGTACATTTTAATAAAAAATTTCATCACCAACAATGAGAGAGTATTATCACTATTTACAATGTTATCAGCGATGAGCAGTCAAAGTGGGTTCTTTCTACATGTTTCGTCGACTGTCAAGATTAATTATGTTAATATTTCACGTGACTGTTTCGAAAACTGTACATGATGACCTGCCTACCAATGTATCTTAACATTTTTACACAGGTCTGACTGCAGTGTGTCGCTGTATGTTCTGTCTAGATATCTGCATGAATATGATAATTTGATACTAACTTCTGGAGGTGATTTGCATGTTGGTGATAATTAATAAAGATAAATTTCACGTTTTTTCTGTTTTGTGCTTATTAAAATTGTTGATCTGTTTATTGATCTATAAACTCGCTGTCATGAATATGTAACCTTTTTACGGTTACAGCGCCCCGCCTTTTTTTCCCAGGAACCTCCCCCAACCAAACCTTCCTACAAATGGATTGCCGATGTGACTTCATACCCTCTTCGCCAGCCTTCTGAGACCATCATCCTCGCTAGCCTTATCTTCTTATTCTTCTTCTTCGTTCGCTTCTACCACCAAAACCGCACTGTGATCCTACTGAATTTATGCCTGTGGTCCTCGTTAGGTCCCGTGGTCTCCTGTGTGGTCCCCGAAAGTACCACACGAGATCCACGAGAGGACCACAAGGGGTTCAGAGTATCGCAGGGCTTTAGCCAGTATTCTTGGTGGGTCTCTGAAGCGGATTGCGTGATACCGTGGTTTTCGTTGCACCAGTTTAGTCTAGAGTTGGACTTTCTCACCGGAAGACCTCGACGTGTTTAGGATATCAGTGCATCCCCGCTAGGTGAGAGGTGGTAGCCCACCCAGGCCAGAGTTGGACTTTCTCACCGGAAAACCTCAGCGTGATTAGGATACGCAAACATCCCCGCCGGGTGAGAGGTGGTTGCTTATCTAGACTGCCCTGGTCCAGTGTCTCCGACTTCAGCATTTTGTGGTCGTGGCCGCTACCTTTCCTAGTTGTGACCAGGATGGAGCTTTTGTCCAGGAGGACGAATCCTCGCCACTAGTGACTTCTACCCCTGGGTTGAGCCGGTTTAGGCATATTATCCCAGTATGGGCGTGTTTGAGACGTGACTGACTTCTAGAGCAGAGGTACTGTGACATGCATAGCCTTCAAGATTCACCCTTGGTGTGAGCCGATTTAGGCAAAATTCACCAGTATGGGTGTATATCAGGCATGACCGACCTCTAGAGCGGAGGTGGCATGACATGTCTAGCCATAATGTTCCACCCCTGGTGTGTGCCGGTTTAGGTATATTTCACCAGCGTAGGTGTATTTCGGGCGTGGCTGGCCTCTAGAGCAGAGGTGCCGTGGTATTTATAGCTCTTGCAGCGATACTACTGGACATACCGATTAAACTTCACTTTATCCTTTCCACCACCTTTTCACATCGGCACCGCACAGCAACCTTTATTTCTTTTCCGCATTTTCTTCTTTGACCGGGAGGAGCTTCACTCCACGCGCGGCATTCGAAGAGTCTCGCCAGCAGTGTCTTAACCTCTGGGACAAGCCGGTTCATGCATTTCACCCAATATGACTGCACTCAGGACGTGGCCGACCTCCAGACCAGAGGTGCCGTGATTTGACTGTTTGCTTCGCTTTATCCTTTCTACCACCTTTTCCGCAGTGATGCTGCGCGGCAACCCCATTTGCACCTTTCTTCATTGGCCGGGAGGAGCACCGCTCCACGCACGGCAGCTGAAGAATCTCGCCAACAGCGGCAGATGAGCTACCAAACGTGACACTCATCTACCCTAAGTGTCTGGTTTTCAGGCGCCAGATATTCACCCTCGCCCCTTCTCCTATCAGTTTAAACAGTTCTGCCACGGGAAGGCCAGGAGCTGGACTTGACAGCCAGGGCTGTTTGAGACGCACGCCGTTGGAGTGGAGATCGAATTCTCCACCCCACCCCCGGCAATAGCAGTCCTTAGCACCACTAGCCTTATAAAACTCTAATAAACCAATTTAGTTTAGTTATCGAACCCAGCGCTCCCATCATTTGGTTCTCATAACCCCCCCCCCCGGAAAAGGGGGGGGGGGTGTCCAGGCGGTGCGCCTCTCCCGTGCAAGAAGGATTTTCCGTTTTAAAAATCGCCACAGAGCGTGTTGGGGGCGGGGGGTGTTGCTGTAGTGAATGAGAACAGATAAGCTGGAAAGGGGGGTGGGGCGCAGAGAGGAGAGGAGTTTGTACCGGCTTACAGAATGTCTCTCTGAGGCCCTCTCCATACCCCCAAGGGATTTAGATGCCCCAGTTTGAAGCTGGAAAACAACTAAAGAAATAGCAAATTAGACTCTTTTGAAAACAAATGCCTCGGGAAAATACTCGGTATAAAGTGGAATGGATTCAGGAACAAGGTAAATAAGGCAGATAAGCAAACAACAACCTGTCTCGTGTGTGATCAGAAAAGGAAGATAGACTTATGTCGTTCACGTGATGAGAAGAAACAGAGAATACCAAAAGAAGCTTTCAAGTGAAACACAACAGGCTGAAGAAAAAGAGGTCGACCACGTGAAACTCTAAAGAGGACATCGTTAAGAGAGGCCAGTACCGTGGGCATAATATCCCTTGATGAAATTGAAAAGCTAGCCGAAAACAGGATAAATTGGCGAACTACTTTGCGAGCCCTATGTGACGTTTAACGGCTCGGGAAGGATGTAAGAAGTTAGAAGCCATGCTCTAAGTTGTAATTATTATTTTTTTCCGTTTATTATGTATAGTCGGAGTTGGGGAAGGAAAGGCGGCCAGGCGTGATGCTGACTACATCACTCTCTAGTTTGCCGACAGGTCATGCAAAATATGGGCACTAGCACCACATCCCTATGTGTCTCTACGGCATGACAGGATTACCTTTACTTTTTTAAAATTTATAGTCAGCAAAACCTAGCATTTAGGTATATCTGGTCCGTCCGTCCGTCCCCACCTCCCCCCGAAATTTCACTTTTGGTCTCTTTCCTTACTAAACGAAATCTATGGATACGAAAAAGATTTTGGATTTTACGAAAACTGCAATAAGATGCAAGTGCATGAAGAAAGGATAGGTGCGAATAGAAACCGAACACAACAGCGAACATCTCGGAAGTGAAGTCGTTCAAGAACTGCACGTGAAGCAATCTGCAGAAGACTTTCACTACGACTGACAGTGCTGCAATGATTGCAGAAAAGTATTGCATTAATTTTGAAAGGGCTCGTTGGTTCAAAACAGGCTTGGAGGATGCTGTGAATGCGAGAGGCTAAGCAGTCAAGCATACCGTCGTATTTCAAGCCTTCCACATCAGTTATAGTGCAGACGAAGAGCTTCAAACTTCGACATCGAGGCAGGCAGGCATAGAAGAAAGTGTAGACTTTAGGGGCCTGCTTGCCTCTAATTGATTCAGACAACGGATGAGATGTTAACAGACGACCCTCTTACTCTCTCTCTCTCTTACTCTCTCTCTCTCTCTCTCTCTCTCTCTTATACCCAGGTCTCCGAACACTCAACCTGACACAGACCATCACCACCATCTCTCAGTCTACCAGTGTGCTCGCTCTCTTCCCTATTCTGTTAAGTGAAATTACACTGTACACACAGTATTTGTACTTCATGTAAATTGTATTTATCACATAATTACTGCTTTTACCATATGTTTGCACTGTTTGGGGTTTTATGTGTTTTCTAGTGTGAGTTGGTAAGTTATTTTTGGGCCTGAGAACACTCAAAAAAAAGTTTTCCCATACAGACAGTCAGGCCCTGGGTCACGAACGTTCGACTTAGTACAACCTGTAATCACGAACCAACACCCGTAAAGCGTATTATATTAAAAATTAGAGTTACATACAGTACTTCGTAATAAGTTGCTTGCTTACAACAGCTCGTGGGTTTTAAAAAAAACTCTTTCACTTCTGAATTAACGTCCATGTTCTGCCAGAATAAATTTGTTAAGAAATGTTGGTAGAAAGACACTGGAAAGAAGTTACTCTAACAATGAACTGGGCTAGAATTGTTCTACTTTTCACTTTGTTTAGGCTTTGTCTAAATATAGCTTTCAGCATTGATTCGCCTTGATAACCAAGATCTACCAACACTGTCAGTGCTGTTTTGGAGTGAAAGGGCAGACCATACACTAAACAAATATGTGACTAAGTGAAGTTAGATGTCGAACCGTATCTTACTGTTCCGACTTACGTACAAATTCGACTTATTATCAATTCTAACCTGGGGACTGCCTATATAAAATAATGGTAAGTGCTTTTTCGCTTTGCTCCATTTCGGTTCACAAAAGGTTTCAGTCTACTTTCGAATAGAGGAAGAAAAAAAATGTGTTGTTGTTTAAATAACTGTCTTACGAACATTATCGCTGCACACTGAACAAGTCAACTATTTTTTTTTGGAAGCGAAGAATATTCCTTCATAGTTTGTAGTAAGACTCCAAGATCAGCCAGTATGACAACATCAGATGTTGGGGGTTGGAGACAAAAGTATGGCTCAATCCGATGAGGTTTTGCTGACTGGGTTATCAAAACACAAATGTGTCACAATTTTGACGTACGACAACAAATGCTGTAGGATATACGTCGATAGTGACCAGGTACCACAAGTCCACAATGGTACCAAATACACGAGTCTCAACTAATCTATCCTCTAAGGTTTTGTTGTTCGTGCTCAAAACTTTGAATTGGTCTGCAAAAACGTTCCCAAGAAGAATTGTGTGCGCAAATGTGCCTCGTAACGTCAAATAACAAAGTATAATTTAAATTTCTCACAGAGGAAAAAAAAGGTAAAAACACCAAAGAAATCAGGAAAGCAAATTCGTGTAGCGATATTATATTTTTCTTCAGTTTTACTATAACATAAAATAAGATCACAAACATGAAAAATAACGCAGCAATTGTATTTATTTATTTATTTATGTACTGAGCGACATATAAATTTGTGTGCTCGGCGTTATTTCTCTAAGTGCGCAGCCGTGCAGCTCAGAGAGAACATTGGTCTCGGACGGTTCAAACAGTATTTAATGGTGAACATGATGGTGATAGAATCTGTGAGTGCAGCTGACGATGATAGCTTCCAATAGCTCAAATTACTGGTGGAACGCGCGAGAATACAGATACTTTGGCCACAGAAAACTTGGACCAATTATTCCATCACAAGAAATGTAAACATTCTTTTCACCCTCTTTACTACCAGCCTATCACACATCCCAAGTCCCCATTTGAACACCCACAACACTAATACCACGCACACTCTTGGTTGCAGCTTCTTACAAGTGCTCTCTTTTTTCTAACTTTTCCGTTCCTATTTGCTGCATAGCATTCACGTGAATTTATATTTTATCTTCTTCCCCTGTTTCTTTGTCTTGTATGTTTTTCTAATGATGTAAACAGAAAGTCACAACTGTCTGTTTGTTTATTAATAAAGCGGTTCGTACTTTAAGTAGTTTTATCATTTAGCATCTTCATCTACTGTTGCTAGAGCTATCTTCTATTAATAAAATTACAGTGGTACCTCGGCATACGTTCACTTTAAAACAAGTCCAACTTGATATACGTCCTGTTTGGAGGCGAAAATTTTTGTTTGGTATACGATATTTGTTTGGAAAACGACTTGAGTTCGATGAGTCATGACTGTCTTTCTAGACAATGCTACGGCTGCCCATTAGCGTCAGCACGCCTGTTGCTACTATTACCTGCGATATAACTCTGAATTTTCACCTGATTTTGTGGGTTTTTTTCGCGTAAATTTTGTTGTAAATTCGTTAACAATGAGTTTTAAGAAAGTTAATGAGAAGAGTCAAGCAACGAAGAAAATAGTTAGGATCACCATGAAGGTGAAAAAAGAGATTGTTTAAAAGTATGAAGATGGCACGCATATCCGGGACTTGGTTATTGGCGTTTGTCCCGGACGGAGTAAACGTTCCAACCCGAACTCTGTAAGGTCCCTGGCTTGACTATCTGTCCTAGAAGGGGTAAACGTCACACCCCGAATTCGGTTAGGACTCTGCCCCCACTTTCCGACCTGGCTCGACTCAGGAGCAGGGATTAGGGAAAACAGCTAAAGAAATTAGCTTGAAATACTTTCCCCACAAAGCTGGACAGATAACAAGTAAAGTCGGGTGATGTGCCGTACAGTGTCAATCTAGGTCATTCAATGTGCGAATAGAATGTGCCAGTGGACACAGCCATTTAAGATATAAGATGGCTGTGTCTATTGGCACATGCTATTCGCACATGCAGTTCTTATATCCTTCCCGTGCCGTTAAACTTCACATAAGGCTCACAAGGTAGTTCGCCAATTTTTTCTGTTTTCGGCGAGCTTTTCAACCTCATCAAGGGATTTTATGCCTATTAATTTGGCCTCTCCTAACAATGTCCTCTTTTAAGCCATCTTCATCATTCATTTCTTTGCATGTCCCTTGCGGAACTTTGCCTCCCAAACAGCACTCCTGTAGGCCTCTCGGTTGTGAGCAAGATGGCCTGCTGCTGCTGCATCCATTTCCAGATCGTCAACGATGTCTTGCAGCCATCTTCGTTTCGGTCTTCCTCTTTTTCTTTTTCCCATTATGTATCCTTCCAATATGGTCTTCTCTAAATTATCATGACGTTTAATGTGTCCAAAATATTTAAGTTTTCTCTCTTTAATCCTCTTTACTAGCCAGCCTTCTTGAATATTAAGCTCTTGTAGTATATATATATTTGTTCTTTTTTGTGTCCACGATATTTGGAGAACTCTTCTGTAGCATTTACATTCAAAGGCATTTATGTGTTTCTCAGCTGTTTTGTTAAGTGTCCAGGTCTCACAGGCATATGTTGCGATGGGAAAGATGCATGCCCTTAAAAATCTTAATTTTGTGGTTCTGTCTGCTCCTCTCCACAGATTCTTTATTTGTTTTACTTTCTGAAGAGCAATAGATGTCCTCCTTTTAATTTCCCTCATTGTATCTCCATTGTTAGTTAGTAGTGATCCAAGATATTCAAAACTCTCCACTTCTTCCAGTTTTTCCTCATTGATACATATTTCAGTTGCCTTGTTTGTTTTGTCAGTTGTCATCACTTTAGTTTTCTTTGCATTAAGATAGAGGTTCTGCTCTTCGCTGTTCTTGCGGACTGACATAATTAGTTTTTCCATTCCTTCTTGTGTTGTGGACAGCAATACTGTGTCATCAGCATATCTAATCTCTGGTATTTCATAACCTCCAACTGTTATGGCATCGTAATATTCTTTGTCTACATCTTCTCTAACATTCCTCATTATATTTTCAGTATACAAGTTAAATAAGTAAGGTGACAATATGCACCCCTGACGGACCCCTTGTTTTATGTCAAACCAAGCTGTTGTTTCACCATTTATTCTTACTGCTGCTTGTTGGTCTAGATACAGCAGTGATGTTAATTGTATCAAATATGTTGGAAATCCCATTTTTTCCATTATTTCCCAACATTTCTGGTTTTGTACACAATCAAATGCCTTTGAGTAGTCTATAAAGGATAAATATAGATTCACATTAAACTCCCTGCATTTCTCTATTATTAATCTTAGATTGAATATATGATCTCTTGATCCTCTTCCTTGCCTGAAGCCAGCTTGGACCATATTGACTTCTTCTTCTATTTTCTTTCGAAGTCTACCCATTATGATTTTTAACAGAATTTTACTGGCATGACTAATCAGGGCAACAGTTCTGTAGTTGGTGCATAATTTCAGGTTATCCTTTTTTGGCAGTGGTATGAATACAGTTCTTTTCCATTCTTGTGGCCAAATACCTGAATGCCATATCTTTTTACATAGTTCATGATAGATTGTTGCACACTCCTTTCCTCCTGCTTTAATAAATTCAGCTGTTATCTCATCACATCCTGGTGATTTACCATTTTTCAGATTCTTTATTGCCCATAAAACTTCTTCCATTGTCGGCTCGGGTTCTTTCTCCTCCAATAATAATTCACACTGTTGATTTCTGCTTCCACAGTCGGTTGTTTCATACATTCTTTTGCAATATTCCTTCCATCTTTCTAGAATTTCCTCTGTCTCTGTCAGGGTATTCCCCATCTCATCACAAATTACATTTAGCTTAGGTGTGACATTTCTCGTCAATGTCTTCATTTCTTTAAACATTTCACTATCTCTTCCATACCTCTGATGTTCTTCTATTCTTTCACAACAATCTTGTATGTATTGTTTTTGTTTTTTCTTATGTTTCTTCGTACTTCTTTTGTTAAAGTTGTATATTTATCTTTGTTGTTGTTTGTCACTCTCCATTGCGTCTTCGAGTGGTCTTGATCCCATAACTATCTTTTTTATCTTTATCTTCATGTCTGCTATTAATAACTCATGGTCCGTGTCACAATAAGCACCTGGTAAAGTTTTTGCTGATGTTATGCTTGACCTCCACCTTCTCTGCACTAAAATGTAATCTATTTGATTCCTGGTTTTCCCATCAGGTGATGTCCATGTGTAAAGTCTTCTTGGATGTTGTTTAAAAAGTGTGTTAGCGATCATTAGCTCATTTTCCATGCAAAACGCCATTAGATTGTCACCTGCCTCATTTCTGTGTCCTATGCTAAATTTCCCTACAACATGTCCTTCATCTTCTGCTCTTTCTGTACCAATTTTTGCATTAAAATCACCCATTATAAATACAATATCATTTTTCCGTACCTGGTCTATTGTCGTTTGCAGTGTGTTATAAAAATGTTCTACTTCCTCTTCTTCTGCTGCTGATGTAGGTGCATATATCTGGATGACTGTTACATTTCTAGGAATGCCCTTAAGTCTGATTGTTAGGATTCTATCACTTACTGGATTGTAGCCTAGTAATGCTTTTGATGTTGATTTGTCCAAATAAAAAGCCACTCCATTCTTTCCTCCTACTTCTCCGCCAGAATATATAAATATATTATCATTCTCGCTCTTAAAGTGTCCTGATCCTTTCCATCGATGTTCGCAGATTTCCAAAATGTGTGTCCCCGTTCTTTTCATCTCGTCACTTATTACTTGATATTTTCCCTCATACATACTTCTTACATTTCCATGTTCCTACTCTTATTTTTCTTTTTAGTTTGATACAGGGGTTTTCCTTGGTAACACTGTCAGGATTTTGTCCGTCATCACAATTACTAGTATCGACCTCTGCCTCACACTCTTCCCCAGTGTTAAAATTAGATCTATCTGGCCTGGGGGCGTCACCACCAGATCTTTTTCCTATTTGACTTTCCATGATTGCTGCTTGGGTTTCTTGGTATGTTTCCAGAAGGTAGTTTACCATTGCTTTCCTTCCGGGCAGTGACTGTACTAGTCAGTGATCGTAGCCATTGTCCCTACATTGAGATCATCTGCCTACCATCATAGAATGGTGACCATAACCAACATTATCTGTCAGCTGCTCTCCCATTTCATCCACCACCTGCTCCCATGGCTTCACGTCACCCTGATCGGGGGGCTATACGGGTACTCCACCTTGCCCAAGGGTGTCCTGTAGACTGACGGAGGTAAGGAGGAGTCTTACTTCTCCTTTGATAGGGGATACCCCTATCCCGCTAACCAATTTAAGCCATCTACGATTGTGAAAAACAAAAGACCCATCGGCTAACGTTGCGAAGAGGTTGAAATCGATTACCAAACAAAGATCGGAGACATCAGATCATGTTGAGAAAGTGCATTTGATCTTCATTTGTATTTTAGTATTAAACAGTGTTATAATAATAGCAATATTATTTTTTAAAAATAAGAACGGCTTATTTTCCCTTTATTTCTTATTGGAAAAGTTCGTTTGGTATACGTCCAGTTTGGTATAAGTCCAAGGATCTGGAAGGTATTAATGACGTATACCGAGTTACCACTGTACTTAAAATGAGTGCACAAGCACGTGTTTCATCAATGTATTATTACTATTATTTTTTAAAATTGTATTTTTAAAAAAATTGACTTCTGAACCACAGGTAAAAGATTTGTTACAGGTCCTGCCCTTTGACCTTGTAGCTTATCATTATTTTATGAAACAAAACATATGATAACTGTACTTTCTTCGGTATATGTGTCGAACAGAAACTGAATATGCATTTTCATAATACATATTTTTAGATAAACAGTTCTACTCACGTATGAATTAAATTGTAGCTTAAAATAATAAAATTATTAATATAAATAATTTATTTCGTTTCGTAAACAGTTACTTAGTTTCCTTGTCTTTAGACGCGCCATGCACGATTCAAAGGTTAAAGTCTAGCAGACTTTCGCTAGATAAAACTGAACATATAAACAAAGCAGCAGAAGATTGAACGACATATGACTTCAAGAAGCAAGAACCTTTACCATAGAAACTAATTTCAATGCAATGGCAGCCAATACAGGGTAGGTACATCGGCGAGGCGTGTACATATGCGTTATTTTAGAACAAATGTTTTTGGAAGAATGTATTTCCTCATAATGAAAATTCCCCATATTCAAAATGGAAAAATACACATAGAAGGGACAGATATTGAAGAAGTCAATCAATTTGCATACCTTAACAGCTACATAGACCAGGATGGTGACACCAGAAAGGAAGTTAGAATTGCAAAAGCAGCATCGATCTTCAAGAATCTTGAGAGCATATGGAATTCAAAAAGTTATAAGCACGAAAACCAAGTTAAGACTATTCAATTCAAATGTAATATCCACACTCTTTTATGCATGCGAAAACTGGAAAACAACTAAAGAAATAGACAAGAAATTAGACTCTTTTGAAAACAAATGCCTAAGGAAAATACTTGGCATCAAGTGGAACGAATTCAAGAACAATGCAGAGATAAGACAGATGACTGAACAACAACCAGTCTTATGGGTGATCAGGAAAAGGAGATGGACGTATGTTGGTCACGTGATGAGAAGAAACAGTCAGAGAATCCCAAAACAAGCTATCAAGTGGAACACAACAGGCCAAAGAAAAAGAGGCAGACTGCATGAAACTCTGAAGAAGACATTGTTAAGAAAGGCCAAATTAACAGTCATAAAATCCTTTGATGAGGTTGAAAGACTCATTGAAGACAGGAAAAATTGACGAACTACTTTGCGAGCCCTATGTGACATTTAATGGCACGGGAAGGATGTAAGATTTCTTCATGGAAGAAAAGAAGGCCTATAGAGAAACATCTGAGCTGGTGACAAGTGGCGCAGGTAAAGAAAGCTAATTCATCTGCTTGGAAAAACCAAAGGCTGTGCATGGGAAGGAGGGTTAATGCTCAGTGGTCTGGAGGATATTCCTTGTTTTAAGGGAGGGTCCTTAACTAGGAAAATGATGATGTCATCACCATAGAGATGAAAACAATAGCTAATAAATATGGTAAATTGGGAGTGGGGTGGGGGTGGAGAGATTTTTTTTTTTTCACAGCTTCCAAAATTCCTCTCGGATACCCTTCATGTATGACACATAATGATTTTAGTGGATTTTGTATGTACACTTACACAAAACTAGAGGTTCTTAATTAATTGAGGAACATTGTAGAAGAGTGAGACTAGCTTATAGCTTTATTTTTTATTGATAGAAATTTAGCTTATTTGATAATGAATGAATGAATTCATTTGCATGTCCCTTGCGGAACTTTGCCTCCCTAACAGCACTCCTGTAGGCCTCTTGGTTGTGAGCAAGATGTCCTGCTGCTGATGCATTCATTTACAGATCATCAACAATGTCTTGCAACCATCTTCGCCTCTATCTTCCTCTCTTTTTCCCATTATGTACCCTTCCAAGACGGTCTTCTCTAGATTATCATGACGTTTAATGTGTCCAAAATATTTAAGTTTTCTCTCTTTAATCCTCTTTACTAGCCAGCCTTCTTCAATATTAAGTTCTTGTAGTATAGATATATTTGTTCTTTTTTGTGTACATGATATTTGAAGCTCTCTTCTGTAGCATTTACATTCAAAGGCATTTATGCGTTTCTCAGTTGTTAATGAATGTTTTGCAGTAATATAACATAAGTCCCCCTAGGCTCTTTAAAAAACAAAACAAAATATTATGTTTGCTGAAACTCAAAACATAAACGTTGAGCTCATCTTGTTGTGTGAAGCATCAGTTTTCTTAAAGTACAGTGATGCAGCCAGCCAACTTTGTGGTTATTAACTTTATTGTTAAAAAAGCACATATGCAGGAAACTCTCTACCATAGAGAGCAGAACAACAACACAACTCCTTCAGATCATCAGAGGAAGTAACCCCCCCCCCCCCAGACAAGTGTTTCGGCCCTTTAAACTCCTGACACTCTAAGGGGGGGTGGGCCCCTCTGGGTCATGACTCCCAGAGGTCTTGTGAGTTGTTGCTTTTTTTTTTTCCCTGGTCCTGGGATTGAACCCATGCTCTACCACTTGCCACTGCACTTTTTTTAAGTGCGTCTTTAGCGGTTTAGCTACGGAAGACTGGTATTGGTTGTAGCAAATGAAATTACTTATGTTCCCAATGCTTGTTTCGCATACTCCACAGCCAGCATGAGGCCTTTTCTGAAAGGCTTCTCAGTGCCCTTGCTCTTGCTTGTCCCTTTATGCCCAGTTGCTTACATAGGTCATATGCTGATGTTGCTATGAATCCTCTTGCTCCCACTTCTACAGCTATCACTTTTGCCCTGATTCCTGCCCCCTGCCTCAGTTGCTTGACCAGATCATTGTACTTCTCCAATTTGAGTAAATGCTGTTCCTCTATTCTAGTTTCGTATGGGACCATAAGCTCGATCATTATTAATTCCTGTTTTACTGTGGAGTACACTACAGAAAACTTTGTGGTTATTAACTTTATTGTTTAAAAACCACATATTCTGCCAGTGACATATTAAATATCTATTTTTGTCTTCTTCTTCTTCATTGGATTGCCCGATGTGACTTCATACCCTCTTCACCAACCTTCTGAGACCATCATCCTCACTAGCCTTATCTTCTTCTTCTTCGTCGTTCGCTTCTACCACCAAAACCGCACTGCGATCCTACTGAATTTACGCCTGTGGTCCTCGTTAGGTCCCGTGGTCTCCTGTGTGGTCCCCGAAAGTACCACACGAGATCCACGAGAGGACCACAAGGGGTTCAGAGTATCGCAGGGCTTTAGCCTGTATTCTTGGTGGGTCTCTGAAGCGGATTGCGTGACACTGTGGTTTTCGTTGCACCAGTTTAGTCTAGAGTTGGACTTTCTCACCGGAAGACCTCGACGTGTTTAGGATATCAGTGCATCCCCGCTAGATGAGAGGCGGTAGCCCACCCAGGCCAGAGTTGGACCTTCTCACCGAAAAACCTCGACGTGTTTTGAGATACCCATGTATCACTGCCGGGTGAGAGGTGGTTGCCCATCCAGTCCAGAGTTGGACTTTCTCACCGGAAAACCTCAGCGTGATTAGGATACGCAAACATCCCCGCCGGGTGAGAGGTGGTTGCCTATCTAGACTGCCCTGGTCCAGTGTCTCCGACTTCAGCATTTTGTGGTCGTGGCCGCAACCTTTCCTAGTTGTGACCAGGATGAGCTTCTGTCCAGGAGGACGAATCCTCGCCACTAGTGACTTCCACCCCTGGGTTGAGCCGGTTTAGGCATATTATCCCAGTATAGGCGTGTTTGGGACGTGACCGACCTCTATAGCAGAGG
Organism: Achatina immaculata; assembly: GCA_009760885.1. Taxonomy (NCBI): domain Eukaryota; kingdom Metazoa; phylum Mollusca; class Gastropoda; order Stylommatophora; family Achatinidae; genus Lissachatina; species Lissachatina immaculata. The sequence goes on along the minus strand of CM019720.1, from coordinate 45,763,713 downwards.
TACTGTGACATGTGTAGCCTTCAAGATTCACCCCTGGAGTGAGCCGATTTAGGCAAAATTCACCAGTATGGGTGTATATCAGGCGTGACCAACCTCTAGAGCGGAGGTGGCATGACATGTCTAGCCATCATGTTCCACCCCTGGTGTGTAGCGGTTTAGGCATATTTCACCAGTGTAGGTGTATTTCAGACGTGGCTGGCCTCTAGAGCAGAGGCGCCGTAGTATGTGTAGCTCTCGCAGCGATACTACTGGACATACTGATTAAATTTCACATTATCCTTTCCACCACCTTTTCACATTGGCGCCGCACAGCAACCTTTATTTCTTTTCCACATTTTCTTCTTTGACCGGAAGGAGCTTCACTCCACGCGCGGCATTCGAAGAGTCTCGCCAGCAGTGTCTTAACCTCTGGGACAAGACGGTTCATGCATTTCACCCAATATGACTGCACTCAGGACGTGGCCGACCTCCAGACCAGAGGTGCTGTGATTTGACTGTTTGCTTCGCTTTATCATTTCTACCACCTTTTCCGCAGTGGTGCTGTGCGGCAACCCCATTTGCACCTTTCTTCATTGGCCGGGAGGAGCACCGCTCCACACACGGCAGCTGAAGAATCTCGCTAACAGCAATCTATTTTTGTAATATCTTCATAATATATCCATATTACAAGAACTTAATATTGAAGAAGGCTGGCGAGTAAAGAGGATTAAACTTAGAAAACTGAAATATTTTGGACACATTAAATGTCATGATAATCTAGAGAAGACTGTCTTGGAAGGGGACATAATGGGGGAAAAAGAAAGAGAGAAAGGCCAAGGTGAAAATGGCAGCAAGACATGGTTGATAATCTGCAAATGGATGCATCAGCAGCAGGGCATTTTGCTTATAACTGAGAGGCCTACAGGAGTGCTGTTAGCGAGGCAAAGTTCTGCAAAGGACATGCAAGTGAGTGAATATATATATATGTGTGTGTGTGTGTGTATATATATGTGTATGTATGTATACATATGTGTATATATGTATATACATATGTGTATATATGTATATACATATATGTGTGTGTATATGTGTATACATATATATATATACATATATGTATATATGTAAATTATGTAAATGTTTCTTATAATGATAAAGATCTATCTTCTAAGTTCACTTTTCCCTGAGCATTGATATGTCACATACCCATTTTTGAACCTGGATTGCCCAGAGAGTGCTGATAGTTGGTTACATGCTTAAACCTTGGTAGAAGCAAATATTGGATTAGAAGTTGGGCTACGCAGCTGGCGAGATTCTTCAACTGCCGTGCGTGGAGCGGTGCTCCTCCCGACCAATGAAGAAAGGTGCAAATGGGTTGCTGTGCAGCACCACTGTGGAAAAGGTGGTAGAAAGGATAAGGTGAAGCAAACAGTCAAATCACAGCACCTCTGGTCTGGAGGTCGGCCACGTCCTAAGCATACTCATATCGGGTGGAATGCTTGAACTGGCTTAACCTAGAGGTTAAGACACTGCTGGCGAGACTCTTCGGATGCCGCGCGTGGAGTGAAGCTCCTCCCGGCCAAGGAAGAAAATGCAGAAAAACAATCAGGGTTGCTGTGTGGCGTCAATGTGAAAAGGTGAAGGAAAAGGATAAAGTGAAGTTTAATCGGTATGTCCAGTAGTATCTCTGCGAGAGCTACACATACCGCGGCACCTCTGCTCTAGAGGCCAGCCACATCCAAAATACACCTACACTGGTGAAATATGCCTAAACTGGCATGCACCAGGGGTGAAACTTGCTGGCTAGGCATGTCATGCCACCTCCGCTATAGAGGTCGGTCAAGCCCGATATACACCCATACTGGTGAAATATGCCTAAACCGGCTCACTCCAGGGGTGAAACTTGAAGGCTACGCATGCCACGGCACCTCTGCTCTAGAGGTCAGTCATGTCTCAAACACGCCCATACTAGGATAATATGCCTAAACCAGCTCAACCCAGGGGTGGAAGTCACTAGTGGCGAGAATTCATCCTCCTGGACGAAAGCTCCATCCTGGTCATAACTAGGAAGGGTAGCGGCCACGCTCACAAAATGCTGAAGTCGGAGACACTGGACTAGGGCAGTCTAGATAGGCAACCACCTCTCACCCGGCGGGGATGTATGCATATCCTAATCGCGCTGAGGTTTTCTGGTGAGGAAGTCCAACTCTGGACTGGATGGGCAACCACCTCTTACCCATCGATGATACATGGGTATCTTAAAACACGTCGAGGTTTTCCGGTGAGAAAGTCCAACTCTGGCCTAGGTGGGCTAACACCTCTCACCCAGCGGGGATATACTGATATCCAAAACACGTCGTGGTCATCCAGTGAGAAAGTCCAACTTTAGACTAAACTGGTGCAACGAAAACCACGGTGTCACGCAATCCTGCCTCCGGGACCCACCAAGAATACAGGCTAAAGCCCTGCTATACTCTGAACTCCATGTGGTCTTTTCGGGGACCACACGGGGGAACCACAGAACTTAACGAGGACCACAGGCGTAAATTCAGTAGGATCGCGGGGCGGTCTTGGTGGTAGAAACGAACAAAGAAGAAGAAGTTGGGCTGAATAGGCTTAAGCCTAGGGGCCCAGAAGCCTGGGAGCCTGGCAAGAATGGAAAAAGAGCCAAAGAAAGAAACCTGCAAATACAGATTATTGTTTCATGTGAAAATCATTTATAACTACTATTGCAGCATCATCATGTTATATATGTATTATGTGAAGGACAACAATGTATCTTTTGTGTTTGGTTTATGTATTACAAAATTATGTAGTAATAATAGAGATCACAGCTACAGGGGAATCAGGCCATATACCAGATGTACAGTATAGAACTGAAGGTCGTGGGAGGGGGAGGTGCCCTTCCTAAGTCTAGCCTAAGTGCCTGGTGATAGTTTATCTGCCTCTGCTAAAGGCTGTAAACTAAACCCACTTGCACCAGACTTGTCTGAAAATACCTGACCATTCTTTCTCTTATTGTATTAGGAAACTTGCTGGCAGAACAGTGTTCATTACTGGAGCTAGTCGAGGAATTGGCAAAGCCATTGCACTAAAAGTTGCAAGAGATGGGGCAAATGTTGTGATAGCAGCCAAAACAGCAGAAGTACATCCTAAGTTGCCTGGCACCATTTATACTGCAGCAGAAGAAGGTATGTCTCTTTGACTTAGAATGTATAGAAGATAGGACTTTAGTAGGCAAGAAACTCTCATCTGTGGTAGGGAATATTATATTATGCTCATGTTTTCTTGATGTATAGGAACACCAGAATGTAATGTCATATCATGCCTGGGTGCCATTCTTTCCCAGTCACTCTGTTTTGTATTTATTTTTATATATTTTATTGAAGGATCAGAAAATCGAAAGTAGATTAAGAGGATGTGAAGGAAGATGCCTTAGGAAAATTTGAAGAATACACTGGGAAGAATGTGTGACAAACGAGGAAATGACCAAGCATAGAGAACATTAATAAAGATGTCATAAGACAAGAATGGAAGTGACTGGGGCACATACTGCGAATGTGAAAAAACAAGACACCCCTATACTGCCTTGACTTGAACGCCTCAAGGGAAAGAAAAGAGGGGCAGGCCATTAGGGACATGGAGACATATAAGAAGTAAAGGAAGTGGGAAGGACATGGTTTGTGGTATCCCGACTTGCTTAATACAGAATTGGCTGGAGAATCTTTGTTGGTGCCCTGTGCTCCATTGAGAGTGCAGAGGACTGATATGATATAATATGTTATATGTAAAACTTGTTCATTTCATATTTATTGTTCTTTATTACACATAATATTTATGCCATATTGATGTCAGATGATTGCATTAGAATGAAAGTTGTATTATGAAGGGTGGAATGTCAGACTGGCCTGCACATCCAATTCTTCACCCTTTGAAAATAAAGTTTGTTCATTTTTTCCCCAAGTACCTAGGGGCTAGGTACTAGTTGTAAGTAATTTTTAAAAAAAGAAGTGTCATTGCGCTCCTATACCTACACTGGGTCTTCATATTTTACAACAGGGTTCTTTTGGTCTTGTGAAACAAATTCACTACCACTGAGCTACTCCTGTGCTAAAATAAACTCAGATGATTAAAGCATGTGCAGATGAACGTATAGATTCATCAAGTTTTGCTGCATTCTTTTATGCATTTTTTTTTTGTCAGTTAAAAAAAAATCATTTGATCTTAGTCTTGCTTTTGCATCTGTATATATACTAGTTGTAACCTGTCAAGAAGAAGAGGATTAAAGAGAGAAAACTGAAATATTTTGGACACATTGAGCGTCATGATAGTTTAGAGAGGACCGTATTGGAAGGATACGTGGTGGGAAAGGGAGAGAGAGGAGGACCAGGATGAAGATGGCTGCAAGACATCGTTGACGGTCTGGAGATAGATGCAACAGCAGCAGGCCATCTTGCTCACAACCGAGAGGCCTACAGGAGTGCTGTTTGGGAGACAAAGTTCCGCAAGGGACATGCAAATGAATGAATGAATGAATGAACCTGTCAAGATATAATGGATGAAAAACTGAAGATATGAATTTATATGTTTTATTTGACTTTTTTTTCTGTGTGTGTACAGTGAACAAAGCTGGAGGGAATGCATTTCCCTGTATTGTTGACATCAGAAGTGAGGAGCAGATCCTGGAAGCAGTCAAGCAAACAGTGTCCAAATTTGGAGGAATTGACATCCTTGTCAACAATGCTAGTGCCATTTCTCTGACAGGAACATTGGCAACATCCATGAAGAAATATGATTTGATGAACAGTATAAATGCCAGGGGGACATATCTTTGGTTTGTGCCCATGATTTTATTTGTAATATTCAGTTACTTCTTGTTTCTTGTGACAAATAAAGGTTCAACAAAGATTTTTCATAACATTCTCCTGCATAAGCCTTTTTATCTGATTTTGAAATGTATCTTTTTTTTTTTTTTTTTCAAGTAAATTTTATTCTGTGTATCTCTATGGTTTCTTTCGTGTGGTCCATTGTGTTTTTTTGTTGTTGCAAGTTTCAGAAATTAAAATGACCATGCAAGAACATTTATCAGGTCCATTTGACTATAACTGTTCATGACCTTGCCCTAGCTTCTCCTGCCATTCTTGGAAATGATTCTTTTCTATTCTTGCTCGCTTTACCCCTGTTTGGATCATAGGCCGTCAACAAGGACTCTCCATTTTTTTCTGTCCTGGGCTGTTTATCAATACCTGTCTGCAGATATAGTCAGTTTTTATATCTCTGTTTCAAGACTCCTTCATCAGGTGTTTTTAGGTCTTCCTTGTTTCCTCTTTCCTTGGGGATTCCAGGTGAGAGCTTGTCTGGTTATGTTTGTGGTAGGCTTATGAAGTATATCCTGCCCATCTCCAATGTCTTTTCATTATCATTTCTTTCACAGTGGGTTGGTTCATTTTCAGCTCTTCACTGCTGATGGCATCTGGCCATTTAATCTAAAGGATTTTCCTTAGACAAGTGTTTACAGAGGTCTGCAGTCCCTTGGTACTTTTGGCGGATACTGTCCATGTTTATGATCCATACAACTGGACTAATTTAATGGTTGTATTGAGTAGTCTAAGTTTTGTTGTTGGGGATATTCCCTTAGCCTTCCAGATGTTTCTCAGCTGTAGAAATGCTACTCTAGCCTTTCCAGTTCTTGCTGTAATATCTGCTTCTGTACCACCCTCCCCATCTATGATGCTGCCAACACATGTGAGTGTGTCTACTTCTTACTTGAAATGAGCTGTTATTCTTTTTCAGCCAGGCTAATGTAGCAGAAATCAACTGAGGTCTCCATGGTGGCAAAGCTACCAAAAAGGCATTTTTAAAATACTTAATACGTAATGATTCAAGATGTGCACAACATTTTTGACTAAAAAAAAAAAAAAACCCTCAAGTTTGCAGTACGGCAGAATTCTACAACAGTGACATGTGAATCTCAGTTTTAATGTCTGGTGATTCTGTGGGAGGATGATCTTCTCCATCTTTGCTGATGGTATTAATAGAAGGTGGATAAATAGTGACAGGTAGTGTGAAGGAAGGGCCATACCCCTGCTGCACCACTTCCCTTGCAGCTTATAAAGGGAAAAAAAAAACATGTTTCATACTTTTGAAAATCAAACTGAACTCCAAGGGGATGCTAGAAGATGAGTAAGGAAAAAAAAACCATCTCACCACTGGCATGCCCAAGATCACCTTCTCCAAATTTCAGCCAGGGTCCACCCTCTCTGCCTTCAAGTCCCAAACTACCCTTAACACAGTGGATTTGACAGCCACAGATAGTACTGTTGAAAGGTTACAAGCAAACCTGACATGACATTTTTGTGAGAATGTGGCCTATTGGCTTCATATCTTACTGTTCTGAAAAGAGTAAGTGATTGTTCTTAGAGCTTTTGATAGGTTTTTTTTTTCCTTGCCTTTGTTTTACTTTTATTTGTTAATCCTAATTTTGATTCATTAAAAATTCTTTGGACATGTCATGAGCTGGCAGAGGTGGAAGAACATAGCAGTCACTGGAGAACTGAAAGGAAAAGAGGGAGAGGGAGATTAAAAAGAAAAATATATCAGTGGGGATAACCAAGTAAAATAAAGGCAGTCGGTTTGATTAAAAGCACTAAGAACTTCACATACGGGAGAAATATGATTGCCAAAGCATATAAAACACAGCTTCTGATGAAAGAATGAATATTTAGCTTCAGCTTTTGCTTTGACAACTTCAGTTACTTTATACTGTATACTGTTTTTCTGAAGTGAATGTGATAACCATGCTAAAGCTAAAGGAAATCGCACAAATTTTTCCTATAGCTCTCAGGCCTGTTTGCCACACTTGTTGAAAGGCAAGAACCCTCATATTCTCAACTTGAGTCCACCATTGAATATGTCACCCAAGTGGTTCAAAAGCCATGCAGGTAAGTTTTACCTTAAGAGTAGGTCCCTTTTTTTAAGAGGCATCAGTTAGAATGTAGAAGTGCAGCATTATTTATGTTTTATTTCTATATTTCAGTGTTCACATATGTATTCACATTATTGTCACAGTGCCCAGAAGAATTCTAAAAGAAAACTGTTTTTGAATGAAATGGATGAAGATTTGTGAAAGGTATTGAAAATTGGCATCTGTAAAAGGTAAAATCACTGTTTTCGTGCTATTAAAGTATATTGGGGTGTTAGGTCCATATTTCTACAAATATTTATAAATAGAGTTAATGCACAATTAAAATAACGAAGGTTTTTCTGCATTATTTTTTTCTGCATAAACTGAATTTATTTATGCATTTATGAAGCTTCTTATAAAATGAAAAAATATATTCTTCTGACTATTTTTGAGTCATGTGAATGATTTACATTATGTCTCGACTGTTATTTACAACATCTTGTGTTAATTCCATGTTAAAATTTTCTTTCTGAGATCAAGATGCAAGCACAAAAACAAGACAAATGATAAAAATATTATACTGTTAAAAAAAAAGAAACCAATTCTCCTGTAGTCGTAATGGACACCAATGATTTCAAACTTGTATCAAAATTTTATTTGACAGAATTAATGTTTCAATCTTGGCATGAAGAAACTTTAAGACTTTAACAATGAAATGATGTTCATTAAATTTAATTTTGACTTTTATTCTTTGCGACTGAGGCCTCTGTTTCAGTAAGGTATATGACCTCCTCTGCCTGTATCAGAGAAAGACATCTCCTTGACATGGATCCGATTAGTCATTGGATCTGTTGTTGTGGGATGGCTGCCCACTCTTCCTGCAGTGCAAAAGACAACTGTCGGAGATTGGTTGGCTCCATGTCTCGCTGGCGAACTTGTCTGTTGAGTTCATCCCATAAGTGTTCTATTGGGTTCTTGTTTGATGACATGGAATGGTCTGGATGTTGTTGTCAGCGAGGAACTGAGTGGTGAGTTGTGCCACATGAGGCCCTGCTGAAAAATCAACCCTGGTGCAGCCAGAAGTGGAAGGGCGTGAGGGCAAAGAATTTCAGCAACATGTCGTTGAGCATTCCTGCGTCCTTCAGTTTGCACCAGGTCATTTCTTCCCATGAACTTGATTGTCCCCCACACCAATACACCTCCACCACCATGTGGAGGAGCCTTATCCATGCAGTTCTGGGCGTAGTGCTCATGGACTCTGCAGTAAACTCTTCTCTTTCTATTGTGTCACTGGAGCAGAAAGAATGATTCATCACTAAACCAAACCCTTCTCCAATCATTCGCAGTAGTCCATTGATGATGCTGGTTCGCCCACTGCAGTCGGTTCTGGCAATGCCGGTCCATAGGGTCTTCTAGCCCAAAGACCAGTGCCCTGACCATTTGATCTGAAATTCAACGAGCTGCTGTCATTGACTGGACTGTTGAGGACGCAGATGCAGATTGATTCCTGACGTGATGCAGCTGTATGAAGCAGTCTTCGGCAGGAGTTGTGACTATGGGTCTTCCACTGCATGGCCAGTCTGCAACTGAGCTAGTTTCTTGAAATCATCTCCAAAGGCGACTAATGATGCTTCTAACCACATTAAATTGTCTGGCCACTACACTTTGTGACTGTCCAGTCTGTAAACATCCGATGATGATGAGTCATTGTTCTATAGTGAGATAAACCATACTTGCGCATTGACTTTTCAAATGAATTGATTTGAGGAGCATCAGTCATTTATTAGGCATTCAATAACATGGTCAGTGAGTTTTGTGTTTAGTAAGTTTCATGGGGATTCTTGTGAACCTATCATGAGTTGTCAAAAATGCTGTTTTCACAAGTGTTGCTTTTCTGTGCTCTTGAATCATCTGTTGAGTACAATTCAGGTCAGCACGTGAAGTTGATGTCCAAGTGAACATTTCAGGCAATTTGCCCTTGTCTGATTAGCAAACTTCAGTTTAAATCGCAACATTGTATTTGTTGCATTTATTTTTTTAACAGTATACTTTGTTACATTCACTTTTTCAACTATACACACAATACATTTCTTCTTCTTCATTCACTTCTACCACCAAGATCGCCCTGTGATCCTCCTGAATTTACTCCTGTGATTCTCATGATAGTCTCATTTAGGATGGAGGCTCATGACATTGTGGTTTTCATTGCACCAATTTAGTCTAGAGTTAGACTTTCTCACTGGAAAACCTCAACATGTTTTGGATATCAGTATATCTCTGCCGGGTGAGAAGTGATTGCCCATTCAGTCCAGTGTTGGACTTTCTCACTGGAAAATCTCAGCGTGATTTGGACATGAATATATCCCCGTCGGGTGAGAGGTGATTGCGTGTCTAGACTGCACTAGTCCAGCATCTCTGACCTCAGCATTTTGTGGTCATGGCCGCTACCCTTCCTGGTGGTGACCAAGACAGAGCTTCTGTCAAGGAGGATGAATCCTCGCAGCTAGTGAATTTCACCCCTGGGTTAAGCAGGTTTAGCCATATTATTCTAGTATGGGTATATATAGGATGTGACTGGCCTCTAGAACGGAGACGCTATGGTATGAGTAGCCCTCACCGTGAGTCTATTGGCCATACCAATTAAACTTCACTTAATTTGTTCCATCACCATTTCCACAGCGGCGCCGTGCAGCAATCCTAATCGGATTTTTCTTCATTGGCCAGGAGGAATTTCACCCCACACGTGGCAGCTGAAGAATCTCGCCAACAGTCTTAGTTTAATTCCTGGGTTAAGCCAGTTTAGGCAGTTGAGCCAGTATGGATGTATATAGGACGTGGCCAGCCTCTAGAGCAAAGGTGCTGTGATATGAGTAGCCCTGACCGTGAGACTATTGGCTACTTCACTTAATCCTTTCCATCACCTTTTCCACAATGGTGCATTGTGGCAACCCTAATCGCATTTTTCTTCGTTGGATGGGAGGAGTTTCACCCAATGCACGGCAGCTTAAGAATCTTGCGAGCAGGAGTTTTCCTTCTCCTAGATGAGCTACCAACCAAGACTAACAAGTCTCATCTACCCGAAAACGTTTGGTTTTCAGGTGCCATATATTCGCCTTTCGCCCCTTCTCCTGTCAGTTTAAACAGTTCCACCATGAGAAGACCAAGAGCTGGACTTGGACTGTCTGAGGCTATTTGAGACGCATGCCACGGAGACATTTAATTGGAGTGGAGAGCATATCCCTCACCCCGCCTCCGGCTGTTACAGTCCTTAGAACCAGTTCTCAGGTCAAAGTTCAGTGTTCGTATGCATCCACAGCAGTAAAGTGAAACAAACAGGCTGCTGATAGAATCAATGTATGATGGGGGGGGGGGGAGATATTAACATCCAAAAACACATGAGTTATGTTTTACAGACCATTTTACAGAACATCTCATTTGAGGAAATGTGATTGTCTGATTTGGAAATATGCTCCCTCCATTTAGACACGAGCAAGACACACAGCGTGTAGGCTACATGTAACCGTTATGATATTGGTGATGCAGATTTAGAAAGGCCAGCAGCTAGAGATGGACTGAACAAAAATGACAGATTATTATTTTTTTAAACGAAACAAAGACAAGAAATATGTTTTCTGTCAAATAACTTCGCTCAAAATGCACGTGAAACAACCACATTTTTTTGGCTGGGTCAGTAAAAACAGTTTAAAAGACGTGGTTGCTACAAGATTTGATATCTGAAAGCAAACTCAGTTTAAAAAGCCTGTGTATATTTATAATGCAGTTAAATCTGTTGTAGTTTTTATACATGTATGTACATATCTTTGGGTCTCCTGTGTTTGTTATGCATATCCAACAGTTAATGGATGGTCAAACTCTATATAAAACTTGCATTTTGTGCAGGAATGAGAATTGATTAAGCCAGCTTTGGTGCACCAGTCATTATGAACTGCGGATTATATCACTAGGATCATATAATCTGTGATAGATTTTCTTTACATGTAGCATACAGGTATGTATTACCTTCCACACAGCAAAATGCCATTCTTGCAACAAACTTGCCTTGGACGGTTTTCTCCAAAACGTCTCTATACATATTAAGACCCACTCTTTTAATTTGGCAGAAGTAGAATGTCTGCGTTTTTGCCTGTGGCAGGGAAAGAGTTAATAACATTCATTTTTCTAAAGCTTTCAGAATCATTAATTTTTGTAATATCAGTGCATCCATATTTGCAAAATTATGGTGATAATATTATTTTGTATTATATAACAGCATACACAATGGCCAAGTATGGAATGTCCATGTGTGTCTTGGGTATGGCTGAGGAATTCCGTGATGCAGGAGTGGCAGTCAATGCTTTATGGCCTAGAACAGGTAAGTTATTATAAGGGTAGGTAGAGGCATACAGTTTAGTTTTACAAAATGACAGAGGAAAATGAGGAAAGGTAAGTTATTGTACATTTTAACAGTCAGAGGAGTATCAAAACAATATGAGAAAAGCTGAGTAAGAGATGCAAAAAAGCTAAGAATTGGAAAAGGCTTGAGATAAGATAGAATAATATAGCATAACATCCATGTCCTGCACATGTTAACAAGAGCAGAGCCTGGGAGAGAGATGGAACAGACCAAAAAGCAAATGAAGAAAATCTTTTCCAGACTGAACTTTCAAAACTGAAAGACAAACAAAAATAAAAAGAGATAAGATGATCATGTAAAAAAGTTTTTTTTTTCTTTTGGTATCCTTTGATTTTGATCAGCTGTTAATGATGATGATGATGATAATAAACTGTCAGCTGCAATCCCTGCCCTGTTAGCCAGACTAGGCCTGTTAATGGGGGCACCAGTAGAGAGGTGGGGCAGGGTTTTGGTTCACCAACCCTGGCGCTAGCATGTCAGCTTAAGTCCACTGATTGCCAAATCAGACCCTGCTAGGTATAGATAGGAAAAAATATTTCTGTATAGAAGATCCCTGAAAATAGCACTGAAATTCAAAGGGGTAAGGCCTTGACTTCTGGACATTCTAGAGAGTGATTTGATGAATATCACAGCAGCCACTTTTTTTTTTCCCCCTTAACTCCTTGTGGAGCTAGATACCCTTTTTTTTCACTGGATGCAGCAGCAAGCAGAAATCTTTGATACCAGCTTTCAAGGATTTAATGGGATAATGTATAGGGGGATTATGTTGAAAAATTGTTTTTTTAAATTTAAGGCAAATTTTCTAGCTCTTTTTACAACTTATTTATTGTCTTGCTCTCATTCTGTGAAAAAAAAAGTCAGGCTGTAGTTTCTACCAATGAAAGAAAGATAGGCATTGCATTTTGTTTATGCTGTTGAAAGAAGAAAAACAGAGAGAGAGAGACAGACATTGTATTTTCTTTCCAATATTGAAAGAAATAATAGCCATTGCATCTTGTTTCTGTTTCTGTCATTTAAAAAAAACAACAATACACATTGCATCTTGTTTCTGTTTCTGTCATTTAAAAAAAACAACAAATACACATTGCATTTTGTTTCTACTAGTTGAAAAAAGACAAGAGATTCTGTTTCTGGTAGTAAATGGACATATATTTTGATTCTGTTGATAGTGAAAGACATGATAAACTGCCATAAGTAAAGCTTACGGCTCTTACATATAAATAATGAACATGTATATTGCAGCCATATGGACAGCAGCAATGGAGATGCTTGGTGGTGGAGAGGGAGTCAAAGAACAGTGCAGGACAGTGGATATAATGAGTGATGCTGCCTATATCATTCTTACTCGTAACAGTAGAGAGTTCACTGGAAACTTCTATATTGACGATGAAGTGTTACGCTCAGTGGGAATTACCGATTTGGAGCAATATTCATGTGTGCCAGGTAATGATTGGGTTTGTCTGTTTTAGATGTTCAGCTGCATCTTTGACAAGTAGTTAAGAAAAATCCAGTTTAATATCAAATTTTGCTGTGGATGTGACAAAAGATTGGTGTTAGGCCTGCATTTCCAAGACCTTTGGTACATGAAAGTATGAGATAGTCATTATCACACCTGGCTGCATTTACCTTCCCAGATTTCCCTAGTACCCGTTTTTAGAGGCTGGGTGGACCCCTGGGACTTTTTGGTGTGGTGGTACCAGAGAAAATCCCCACTGCAGGGACTTGAACTCTGTACCACTGGGTTAGCAGACCAAACACCTAACCACTCAGCCATGCCACCAGGGGTAAAATCCCTGTCTCCATGCCACTGAGGCATATTAGAGATACAGTGTTAGGTCCATATTTCCAATACCATTGTCTTAGTTGTGAGAAATGCAAAAATCTGCACTTTGACTGTCATAGATTAGGGCATAAAAGCTTTTAGAATAGATTTTTCAGTAGCTTTCACAGAGTTTTGTTTTTCCACAGGAAGCAAACTTTTGCCAGATTTTTTCCTGGATAATGGACCAGAAGCATCTGAGAAAGGTGGAAGTAGCAATCCAGCTTCTGTTTCAAAAATATTTTCAGGCATTCAGAATCTTTTGTCTGAGAACTTGGTCAAAGAAATTGGTGCAAGCTATCAGTTTGATTTGTCAGGTATGGGTGTTTTAAAACTTTGAAATCTCTAATCAGTATGTTTTAGAAATGAATCAAATCTGAAATTTTTTATGGTTTCTAAAATTTGTTAAAGCTGTCATTGGCTGATAAAAGAAACCTAGGATAACACTTAACAAGTCACTGGGAAAGAGAATAAGAGCATTTGAAATCAAATGTCATATAAGGGCACTTGGAATATCATAGATAGAAGGAAAATAAAAAGATACTGATGGGATTAGGTATCACAGAAAACTGGCTTGTATACACGATCAAAATTAGAAGGCTGAGATACTTTGTCCACATCAAGAGACACAGTGGTTTAGAGAGGTTGATAGTAGAAGGCTGAGATACTTTGTCCACATCAAGAGACACAGTGGTTTAGAGAGGTTGATAGTAGAAGGCTGAGATACTTTGTCCACATCAAGAGACACAGTGGTTTAGAGAGGTTGATAGTAGAAGGTTGAGATACTTTGTCCACATCAAGAGACACAGTGGTTTAGAGAGGTTGATAGTAGAAGGTTGAGATACTTTGTCCACGTCAAGAGACACAGTGGTTTAGAGAGGTTGATAGTAGAAGGCTGAGATACTTTGTCCACATCAAGAGACACAGTGGTTTTTGATAATAGAAGGCACAGCACTTGGCAAAAGAGGAGAGGAATGACCTTGGCGCAGGACTCTGTACATCATGGGAAGTCTGAACATGTCATTGTGAGATGCTGGTCAGCTGGAAAGGACACATCACATGATTAAAAAAGGATAACTGTGGCTATCAAATGCAGATGAAATGTCTGATAACAGTGTTTAGAAAGGAAAAAAAGAACAAATCTTTTGTGAACTGTGATACACTCGAATAAAGTGCATTCAGCCACATCAGTGGTAATAGCCGTTCTAGGGTGAATCAAGTTTTTCAGCACAGGTTACTTCAAAGAACTCCCACACCAATGACTTTAACTGCAAAGCAATAGTTAACACATTTTCAAGTTTGTTATTACATTTAAATAGAGGGTGGCCACTGATATTTAACAGAAACTGATTGTCCAGCATCTCTAACTGTATTGACTTTAACTGCAAGGCAGTAGTTCAAGCTTGTTATTACATTTAAATAGAGGGCGGTCACTGATATTTAACAGAAACTGATTATCCAGCATCTCTTATAGTCCCTGTAATGGCAGAGCTCACTGGGAATTCAGGTGGCCGTGGGGACATCATCCCATCTTTTTGTGTAAGCTGTGGATCATGAGATAAGTCATGACATTCAGAGATCACACTGATCAGTCCTATAGCATTCAGAATAACACAAACATATTTTAACTGTAATAATTGTGGATCGTTTTCCCTTTGTGTGCAGTGCAATGCAGTCCCATATATATATATATATATATATATAGAGCCAAGTTGTGCATGATAACCTGTTTTGTCTTTCAAGCACTGACAGCCACACATATGCAGTGTAATATAGTTCTTGGCCTTGAACACAAATATTTTATTTTCTGAGACAGTTTGTCGTCACCACAAAGTGCTGAATACCCCTTTTGTACAGCTAGGTTGACTGGAAGATGACAACAGTTACCAGTACAGTGCCTTCAGTCCAGACCTGACCAAACATCACTATTTATTTATTCAGCCAATTATTTCTTCAGTCTGAGGATTTACATATTGCAGTTTTAAAGGGATATAAATGTTTAAATCCCTTTTCATATACTTTCATTACAGGAACAGAAGAAGAGTTGTGGTATCTTGATCTTAAAAATGGAAAAGGATCATCAGGAAAGGGGAAAATGGACAGTCCTGATGTAACGATGAGCTTGGATAGACAGCTTTTTATCGATATGTTTGCTGGGAAAGCTAGCTCCACCGCGTCGTTCATGGCCGGCAAGCTGAAAATAAAGGGAGACATGCGGGCAGCTATGAGTTTAGAGAAGTTACTTAAGAAGGTGCAGTCAAAACTTTAGTGGTTTTATGTCAGTGAGTTTTTCTTTTAACGCTCTTTTTTTTCTTTTTAAAATTTAAAATGTATAAGACAAAATATGATTATCAACTCTGTTGCTGACATCTACATTCTGGTCTTTGTTTATTCCATCATGTATATGAAAATGTTATGACTTATTAGTATTATGTCCCAGTGTCAATTATGCTGTTAAAATGTCACTCATTTGCTAGATCAGTGCAGTCATTTGCAGTGCTCCTGCTTGAAAAGCCATTTTCCGATAAGAGTCAGATACTTTTTTTTTTAAAGGATTACTAAATTGAGAGATAACATTTTTTTTTTTTTAAATTACAATAACAGATATGTTTTTTAAAAATATCCCTTTTCTTTACCCTCACAATAGACTTTTGAATCATTTACAAGCACTGGCCAAATTAACAGTTGATTTCTAGAAAATTCTTTCATTTTTCAATTTTTTCATGATCAGGCTTATGCCTGTCTCTTTGAGTTTTTAATGTTATAATGTGATATTCTTTATACAATGCTGTACTTTTGTGAAGTTCAGTATATTATGAGGTTTAAAAAAAAATGTGTTGCTGGAAAGGTAGCCAAAGTAGAGAGGGATAGTCAAGTCAGTTTTGCACCATTGGAGTTAGTACAGAAACTGAGTACATGCACCCTGATACAAGAAAATCAGATGCAGCTTAGCTAAAAGCTCTGCTGTGTTTAGCAGTCACTAACAGAGATAGCATTGTTGTGCATTTAACCCTTTCTCTGCTAAAGACAAGTTAGCATGTTCTTATCATTTTGTTCCTACAGTGCTAAAGACATGTAAACTCGTTTCAAGTTTTCTTGATCACCGCTGTAGAGCTATTCTCGTTTAATATCTGGGAAATTGCAGTAGCTATTTTTAGTTCTATGTGACCTATTTTCACATGCTGAAACCGGCCATGTGCTGGAAATGTGTCGCTTTTAGTAGGAGATGCGGGCAGGCCTATTCTGTATGCATTGTGTACTACTATTACACTGCTTCTTTTCTGTGTGTGCTTAGCATTTAGTATTCTATACATATTTATTATTGTGATACTGGTGGATAGATCGGTGGTCCTAATTGCTTGGATTGTGAAACAACAGGGGGTCCATGGTCTACATTTTGAAATAGCAGAGTGTCTACAGACTTTTGTTAATCGGAAATAACTGAGGCAGATTATACCTGAAGTTAGAGAGGGGAAACAGCAGATCGTCCGTCATTGCTTTGTGCCATACTCATTTCCTCTATTTTCACAGACATCCAATTTCTGGAGTCTGCTTATTAAATGTTATGACAAGCATTGAATGGATAAATCAAACACTTGTTATTTGGTTAGACGGAGGCGGTGAGAATAAACATTTTGCTGTGTTTTTGTTTGATTCTATGTAACAATGCTTATGAAGAAATAAATGTGTTATGAGCCATATAATGTGACTTAAATGATATGAGTTTAAGAGTAATGTTCTAAGTGTACTACTCTATGGAAATGAATGCTGGAAAATCACCAAAACCATAGAAAACAAGTTGAATTCTTTCCAGACTAAATGTTTACGAAGAATTAGAAAAATATTTTGGCCAAACACCATAAGAAATAACATCTTATTGGCAGAAATGCAAATGAAGCCACTGACAACAATTATTGAGGAAAGACGCTGGCGATGGTTGGGACATGTGCTCCGAATGACTGACAACTCACTACCAAAAATAGCACTAAGATGGACACCACAGGGGAGCAGAAGTAAGGGTAGACCAAAAGAGACATGGAGAAGAACAACAGAAAGGATGTTGAGCAATAGAGGGCTCACCTGGGCAAGAGCAGATAAAAAGGCGAAAGACAGGCATTTGTGGAAAACCCTTGCGGAAGCCCCATGTGCCCTGGGCACTTAAGGTTCAGAGAGAGAGAGAGAGAAATGATATGAGAGTGGAAGAATCCAAGAGTTACAACATGTTTATATTTTCTGGTGATACAAAAAATTGTCAGCACAGGATGAAAGTTGGCCAGCGAAGTATTCAGCACAGTGGGAACTGGTTCTTTAGAAGTATGTAGCAGTGAAAATGTTAATTTAGTGTGTCAGTGATTAATGCATAGATAATTTGAAATGTTGATTTGTTTTTCCAAAGACAGAGAAAAAAAAACGCTAATACATTACAGACAAAATGACAGAGTTACTATTTTATTAATTCATTATATATAATGACAGCATAGAAGAAGAAGCATAAGATAGACATGATTTATTTTAATAAATCTAAAATTTTCATATTATTCATTTTGATTATGTGCTTTATTTCTGTGACTCTGTCAGGAGATAATTGATGTGAGCACTTCTTACAATTAAAGATGATGAGAATATCACTAACTGGTGCCTTAATAAATTATAGTAGGGATTTTTTGAAAAATGGAATTGAACAAAGCAGTCCTTTTATTATTATCCTGCCAGTTTAGGCAAAGTTCTGTGTACGTGAGGCTATTATATAATATGTTGGGCTCTTCCTCCTTTCCCTACCACACTTGACCTTTATGTGTATAGTGTGGATTTTTTTTTTCCCAGAACTTTCCCCAACACATGCATCAGTTATCTATTTAAGGGCTGATTCAAGGACATTGGAGTTGATCCACCGTACATATTCTGAAAACCTAGTCATGCTGTGCTGCTTCTATCCAAATGTAATCCTTCAAATCAGTTCCTTCTGATTCCCAGCCAAATGTTTTTATTTTTAAATATTGCAAATAAATGTTGGGCGTTGCTAAGAACATGAACTAATGGGGAAAGAAATGAGAAGACAGTGAACCAGTGAAAAGTACATAGAGAGGGGGAAAATATAAACGAGTATTATGATGCTGCATAGTTGAAAAAAACAAATTGCAGCTTCGAGTTCAGTGTCCCTTCCAAAAGACTGAAAAGCAATGGTTAGATTCATAAATGTGTTGAAGGGTAGTAGGTTACAAATCACAATAAAAAATAACTACAGAAGACATTCTAGGACGGCCAGACTTAACCTTCATATGAGATTGAAAGGTAAGTGTTAGGCAGTCAGTCCTATCACACCAGCTGTATAAATGTGGGTATCTTGTATTTATGTTAGGGCAAACTGCCTCTGAGAATGGAAGATGAACATCAGAGAACATTAAACAAAACTATCTTAAATCCTTCCCGTGCCGCTAAATGTCACATAGGGACCGCATGGTATTCGCCAAGATTTCTTGTCGTCTGCGAGTTTTTCAATCTCATCAAGGTATGTTATGCCTAAAATAGTATTGCCATGACCGATTAGACTGGTCACATGCAACACTGACAATAGTTATGCTCTGCTGTCTGAGTAAGGACAGATGATGAAGCTGTTTATGTAAGTGTCTAGTGGAGTAAAAAGGTTGTAGTTAAATTCATCAGACTACTACTCAGATAGGAAATGTTCTGTCTGGAAGTCTTATCAATTGTTTCAAGGTTATTCACAAGAAACTGAACATACCCAGATTCTCAACAACTCCACACAGACAACAGCCACATAACTTGAAACTTCTAACAGCCCTCCACAAAACTGACACATAGCAGTGTGGATTAATTTGAAGACAGTTTGAAAACATTAACAGATTTATTATGAGAAATAATGACTGGTCCTGATGAATTGCTTAGACAAAAAAACAACATGTTTGAGGCTCCACTCCCCAGCTAGAACAATTACTACCCACATGAGGAGGAAGAGGACAACTCTCTCACAACAAAGATGCAACAGTGCTCACACAACATGGAATAGCAAAAGGCAGCAACTTACATCTTCTGAACATCTCGCTGAATACACATGAATCACAACGCTTACTAACAGCAGTTAGTTCTGAACACTCCTTGCACAGTAACATGAGGCAACATTTAGTAGCACTCTTCTAGCTAGAACAAAACTCACTTCATAATAGTTCTAACCTTCTATTAAGGAAACACAATGATCAGCTATTACTCTCGGTCTAAACTGACAGCATGTTCTATCTCATGATACAAGCCTCATTAATGGAAAGAATTGTCCTCAAGAATCATTCTCATAATCACAACTGTAATCAACTGATACTGATCAAAATTCACATTCTCATCTAAAAACCTAATATATCTCCTGCATAAAAGTTCAGAGATTAAATATCATCTACCATGTCTGCTTTCCTTTGTTCATGAACATTCCTTCATGAGAAAGTCTAAACTTCATCTTGGACTAGTCTCAAAAACAACCTAAATTTAGCATAAAAACATGTTCAGAGAAAGTTCAATAAAACTCATCAAAATCTTGGGATGTCAACGTCCAAAAATGACTTTCAGTGAAAAACTAATTGGACTTTTCCAAATTTAATTTTCATAAAGCATGTCAGGATAAAGTTTATGATTCCCCGTGATTTTTCAAGGTCCTAGTTTGAACTTCCTGTGACCTGTCTATGACAACATTAAGGGCCTATAATCAAACCATCAAAAAATACTAGGTTTATCATGGATTATATCCCTTAGAATACTATCACAATATCCACTGAACTGGCCTCTCTTAACAATGTCCTCTTTATAGTTTCATGTGGTTGACCACATTTTCTTAGGCCTGTTGTGTTCCACTTGATAGCTTGTTTGGGGATCCTCTGATTGTTTCTTCTCATCACATGATTGACAAATGTTCATCTTTTTCTGATCATCCATGAGACAGGTTGTTATTGCTCATCTGTCTTATCTCTGTGTTATTCTTGAATTCGTTCCACTTTATACCAAGTATTTTCCTTAGGCATTCATTTTTGAAAGAGTCTAATTTCTTTAGTTGTTTTCCAGCCTTCACGTGCATAAATGAGGGTGGATATTGCATTTGAATTGAATAATCTTAATGTGGTTTTTGAACTATACTGAACAATAATTAGTGTATGAACTATACACTATACTGAACAAGACTTTCAGCATTACCAGATCTTAGTGCATATATTTCTTTTACGCAAAGCCACAACCACAAAGCTTAAAGTAAACATATACAGAACCAATGTTACAACTGCTATGGGATCACTGGCATAAATCGTTTTATAGCTCATGTTGACAGCTCCTGTTAACAGATTAGCAAGTAAGAAAAAGAGTAAGGAGTTGAAGCTTATAGCATCTAACAGGCATACTTCAGGCAGTAAATAATGATCAGTTTGGCTTCTGCTTTTCATGTATTCAACTGTATCACCACCTCCATCAGCTGAAGATGGATTAGTTCTACTTCTGTTCCTTTGTTCCATTTCCTGATTATCATAGGAGGCCAGTCTGTGAAAGTGCTCTATGGTCTTGTCCTGATCATGCAATGCTGCATTGTGTAGATTTGCTATGATGTAAGTGATAAATATATCTGCCAGCATGAGCTCCAGAATCATTAGGCTGCTCAAACTCAACTGAAACACAGATAATGGTATAAAATATTTGTGCATATTAAAAAAAAAAATTGGCATTCATAATCCTGGGATGTAAATTGTCTTCACACATGCTTCAAGTTCTATACTTTCATTTTTTCAAATCCATTAGATATAACTTTTTATCTAAGTTAAGGTAAAGGTAATCATTTCATGCCTTAGAGGCATTTAGGGATATGGTGTTAGTGCCCATAACTTTTTATCTAAAACAGAAATAAAGATGACTATTCTAACAATAACAGAAATGCAGATGAAACCACTGACTTTGATTATTGATGAAAGACACTGGCAATGGTTGGGGCATGTGCTCTGGATGACTCATTGCCAAAAGTAACACTGAGATGCACACCTCATGGGAACAGAAGTAGAGGTAGACCAAATGAGACAAAATAGAGAACACCAACATAGAGGATGTTGAACAACAGAGGGTTCATCTGGGCAAGAGCGGAGAAAAAGGTGAAAGACAGGCATTTGTGGCAAAGACTTCCCATTAAAAATTCCTAAACTGCAATGGTAAATATTGCACTGGTACAACAAACACTGAATAAAATTTAAAATGACAGTGCAACAAAACAATAACTTCACAAAAAAAAAAAAAAAACATACGATAGAAAAATGCAACAAAGCAAAATAATCTGGCGTGAAACAAAGAATGAAGAACTATGTTATTCAAAAGTCCAACAGTGAAGCACTAACTGACATTTGGTAACCAATACTCTTAATGTTAGCTATTATTATGGATGAAATACAATACTCACAACCCAGAAGGCAAAAGCTGCATTTGCAAGCCGCCTGGAAACAGGCTCAACTGCCCAGTGGAAGATGGTCATAACAAGTGTAAAAACAGCAAACTTCACAGCCAAGCTCTTAGCAACCACCAGCCAGTCTTTCAAATTCTGCCTTAACAATAAATTATTAAAACAAAATCAAATTACAAAAAAAAAAAAAACAACATATTCTGTTTGCTTGTGCAATCTCCCTGTAACTGCGAGCTGTTGTTCTTCACAGCCGATGCTGTAAAGGTGTTTAGGCACAGCATTGTATCAGTGTGGGAGCAGGTTATGGCAGCTATTTTTTCAGACCTGGAGTACAGCTAAAAAGCAGGGGGTGTGCAATGCTTCTTTAACAGATTCCACCACCATGGGGACTATGGTGATCCCTGCCCCATTAGCCAGGCTAGGCCTGTTACTGGGGGTACCACGGAAAGGTGGGACAGTATCTTGGTCAGCTATGGTTCGCAAACCCTGATGCTAGCATATCAGCTATGGGTCGCTGATTGCCTCATCAGACAGGCATCTTAAGATAAGGCATTTTAATCTGAATGTATATATTTAAACATATGCAACAGCATTTTTTTATAATCACTTAGCATATACTATAAGTTTATCAAATAGGGTGCACGAGTGTATGTTTGAGAGAGATAGGCTGAGAGTGGGAAGGGGTAGATAAAGTGAGGAAAGGAAACAAGGATATCAAGAAGAGAGTCAGATTTTGAGAGATTTCAGCATAAATATAATTGTATATGAGTTATTTTGCTTCATTCCAGACAGTATAGCTTAGAAAACATTCATGCCAAGAACTGTAGGAAACAGCAGAGTCTGTCCACAAAAGGCGGAGGGAGGAAACTATAGAAATCTTAAATATCTCGTTACACAAAGCAAATTGCCAAGGCCTATCATGATGTTTATTTGTCCTCTCAACACTAAAAAGTATATGAGGAAGGAGACAAGTTGTTTCATTCTATAAGACAGTTACCAGCATCTTACATCCTTCCCGTGCCGCTAAACGTTATATAGGGCTTGCATGGTAGCTTTCCAAGATTTCCTGTTTACGGCAAGCTTTTCAACCTCATAAAGGGATGTTATTCCTACTAAACCGGCACATCTTAACAATGTCCTCTTTCGAGTTTCACGTGGTCTATCTTTTTTTTTTTTTGTCTGCCTTTTATATCCCACTTGATAGGCTGTTTTGGGATTCTCTGGTTGTTTCTTCTCAGCACATGACCAATATATGTCCATCTTCATTTTCTAATCACCCATGAGACAGGTTGTTTGCTCATTTGTCAGATCTCTGCATTGTTCTTGAATTCATTCCACTTTATACCAAGCATTTTCCTTAGGCATTTGTTTTCAAGAGTCTAATTTTGTGTCTATTTCTTTAGTTGTTTTCCAGCATTCACATACATAAATGAGGAAGTGTATATTACATTTGAATTGAATAATCTTAACTTGGTTTTTGTGCTTATAACTTTTGAATGCCATATGTTCTAAGATTCTTGAAGGTCAGTGCTACTTTTGAAATTCTAACTTCCTTTTTGGTGTCACCATCCTGGACCATGTAGTTGCTGAGACATGCAAATTGGTTTACTTCTTCAACAGCTGTTCCTTCTGCAGTAAGTAAAATTGAAACATACAAAGATGGGGGAGGGGAACAGATAAATCCTTTGGCAGCAAGAGTACAAAGTTCCAAATTCAGATGCCAGCTTCACTGCATTTGTACAACCCCATATATGCTCCGCCACATGCCGTAGCATCCATCCATGAATATGTTTGCTAATAGTTCCTGTCAAATGGTTGTGTACGATGCGTTTTCAACGTAACCATGGCAACATTTACACCGAAATGAAAGTGTTTGAAACCTAAGTCCAAAGTGTTCTCAGTGTGCTGAGAGATTGAATGGCTGCAGGGAATGCAGTTCCTAATGTCGAATTGGTCTAATGTGAGTGGAGCGATATCAGATGGCTAATTAACTCTTCCCATGCTGCAGGAAGAAACACGACGTTCCGTTGGGTGCTGGAGTAAAATCGCGGGTCTTGATATGTATCAGGGGTAAAGTTGGAAAAGTGAATGAAATACAGTATTTCCATGTTATGTGCACTTACTATGTTTCAAAATAACTAAAAATGTTTAAAGATTTCATAAATGCAGAGTTTTTTTAGAAAAAAAAAGCAGTAATGTGATGTTTATTTGACAATAATTGTGTTCTATGTACCATCAGCCAGGTCTAGGGTACAGTACGTACCATCTGAGATGCCTAGAATTACCTGTCGATCTCATCTTGTGATTGTATGTGTCTTTCTCCTTAAAATAATGTCTGAAATAACCTTCTAACTACTTCTCCAGTCATCTAATATGTTTATGTATAAAATCGAAAAAAAGTAGGAGCAGCTTTATTACTTAACGATTACAAAGTTGTGACGTTTCGGCGTGAGCCTTAATCATACAAAAACATACAGGATGAAGAAATAGGGAGAGGAGATAAAGTATAGATTTACATGAATACTGTTTAAAAAAAAAAAAAAATTTTTTTTAAAGGAGTACTTAGCTGTAAATTGCAAGGTGTGGCTTGTCTGGCGGTGTGTGTCAGGAATGGATCTGGTAGGACGTGGAAATTGTTTAAATAGAGACCTGTGACATGTGGTCAGTGGGTTGTAACTGGGGGTGGTGGATGGGGAACCGGGGAGGGGAGAGAGAGTGAAGCACTACTGGCCTAGCTAGGAGAATTTGAAACAGGTGATTGGGGAAGAGGTATTGCAGAGAAGAGGGGTTGCAGAGAAAATAGCGGGGTTGCAAAGTGATGCTGTGAGGAAGTTTGAAAAGTAAGAAGGGGTGGATTTAGTGGAGAGGTACTATAATGATTGAAGAAGATGATGTTACGTGTAACTAAACAATCGTCATCTGCCGATAATCCAACTCGACTCCGACACTCGTAACATTTTCACTGAAGCACCCCTATTGGCATACAAACGTGAGCCAAACCTTAAGGACATCCTCGTCCACAGCCACTTGAAGCAGAGCCTTACGTATGTTGGCACCGGAAAATGTAACCGCCCCCGCTGCGTTACCTGCCCTGTAGTTTGGGAAACGAAAACAATCACCTTCCCCAAAACTATCCTCACTCTTCATGAGGGATTCACATGCGAGTCCCGAAATGTGATATATGTCATCGTGTGCAAAAGATGCAGGATGACATATATCGGTGAGACTGGCCTCAGATTAGGGGACCGCATGCAAAAACATCTGTACGACATCACCCAGCATGCTTCGAAACCAGTCCCAAATCATTTCAATGGCTCCAACCACAGAGGCAAATCTGATTTTCTGGTAACAGCCATTAAACAATGTCACGCAGATGACACAAGCCGCCTGGCACTTGAGAACCGCTGCATTCAAAATTATGGGACGCTGGAACCACATGGGTTAAACTCGCTGTTTAGTTACACGTAACATCATCTTCTTCAATCATTATAGTACCTCTCCACTAAATCCACCCCTTCTTACTTTTCAAACTTCCTCACAGCATCACTCTGCAACCCCGCTATTTTCTCTGCAACCCCTCTTCTCTGCAACACCTCTTCCCCAATCACCTGTTTCAAATTCTCCTAGCTAGGCCAGTAGTGCTTCACTCTCTCTCCCCTCCCCGGTTCCCCATCCACCACCCCCAGTTACAACCCACTGACCACATGTCACAGGTCTCTATTTAAACAATTTCCACGTCCTACCAGATCCATTCCTGACACACACCGCCAGACAAGCCACACCTTGCAATTTACAGCTAAGTACTCCTTCAAAAAAAATTTTTTTTTTTTTTAAAACAGTATTCATGTAAATCTATACTTTATCTCCTCTCCCTATTTCTTCGTCCTGTATGTTTTTGTATGATTAAGGCTCACGCCGAAACGTCACAACTTTGTAATCGTTAAGTAATAAAGCTGCTCCTACTTTTTTCCGATTTTATACATTCTAGTATCACAGCTTTACTGCAGTGTTTAGTGTATAGTTGTATTCTAATATGTTTAGTTCTACTTGGGATACATTCAAGAACAGTGGTCTGGTCACAGGGCATGTCCATGCACCTATCTACCCCTATCTACATCACCAAAAACTGAAATTTCTTGCACAAAACTTCAATTTTCTCCCTTGTAACCAAGCACTCTTCAGCTATTTTGAAAAAGGTCATGAGGCATGCACACTAAATGTTTACAATATAAACGTTACACCAGTTGTTTAAAATGAAACGAAGCATGGCCAAATTTCTGGCTGGCAGCATTACCCTTGGAAATCGCCAACGCCAAATTTCTGGCTATAAGCATGCAAAGAGTTAAGCCTCTTCTTTGGTATAAGGACACTGCCAGAGTGACTATTTAGTTCCCTTCCTGTAGTACAAAACTGCCATGAATTTATATTTTAATTTACAGAACTGTCACTGGTGCAGCGGAGCTCGTGCACTGAAGTCGACCCTGCAGCAGCATCTAAATAAGGAATCAAATCAACCAGAGTGAAGGAGGAAAAGGAACCATCGTGGGGGAACAAAGAAGAAAAGGAGAGCATGGAAATGTAAGAATAGGACAGCAAGAGTAATAAAGACAAACCTGCTTGCCAAAATACCAAGAGACTATAGGCCTTTGTTTAACACCTGCTTAAGGAAGATTCTTCAGATTAGATGCCCAGATAACATCAGCACTGAAAAGCTATGGCAGAAAATGAACCAACTCATAGTGAAAAAAATAAAGATGAAAAGACGCTGGAGATAGATAGGACACATTTCAAATGCCTACCATAAACATAACTAGACAGGCTCTCACCTGGAATCCCCAGGGTAAGAGGAAACAAGGAAGACCTAATTCCACCTGGTGAAGGAGTCCTGATGCAGAGATCAGAAAGATGGACTACACATGGAGATGGATAGAAGGAGCCCAGGGCAAAAATAAATGGGAGCCCTTGTTGATGGCTCATACTCCAAACAGGGGTAAAGAAAGCATGGATGGATAGATTATGTCAAGATGTTATCATCAGCATCTTGTGCCATCTCCCTTTGGAAAGTTTGGTCAGCTGCAATGATTTGTCCAACTTGCTTTCTCCTTTGTTTTCAAAGTGCACTCGGCCACACTGAATTCAGTCCATCTCTATGTAAATAAATAGTTCACCTATTTACATCCTCTTGCTCTCTTTCGTTTAAGTTTTTCCCTTGAGTATGATTTTCATTAAACTGACGACCTGCATGAAGGACTGGGTACTGTGGAGAAATATAATAGCCAACGCCAGCTGGCATGGCACCTTATGATGATCATGGCTTTCATTATTGTACTTTGCCTCTTGATATGACTAAAATATTTTAATCATCTGGTTCTTATATATTTCATTAATTCTCTTTTCAACTGATTTTCTTGTTTGATTTTTTTTAAAATCCAAACATACCTTTGTTTAAAGAATGACCTTCCAAGATGTACACCATACATGTAAATGGCAATGTACCCTAGTAGAGAACATATTCCCTCCCTGTTGGCATCAATATATCCAGATCTTCCTCCTGTGCCATCTGAACCATTAATGATATATGAGGATAGGCCATTGGATAAGAGAGTTTGATGCCCAATCATAACTGCCGTGGCTCCGACAGCTGAACATCTTACAGGAAGTATACAGTAGATCATAGTTAGTAACATCTGTGAATGAGCAATTCATATATCACATTTCAACCAAAGCAATCAGTTATTCATTAACATATTCACTGGGCAAGATACTTGTGTATTCAGTAAACTTTTAAGCAAACTCTTTATTAGCATTCATATAATATGATTATAACTCTATTAAGTTCCTTGTGCTTTTATTTGTTATTTCTATTTTCTGATCTTCAAATGAATGACTTATCTGGAAATGCCACTAGTTTTTCACTGGTGAAAATAGGAAAGAAAAAAGATGAAGTTAGTCAAATTCGTTTCCGAGAAATCTGGAATCCTACACATGTCAAATTAATACTCAAGATTTTTATGTAATTACTGCCAAGAACATCAGAAAAAATTCTGTTTTCATTAAGAATCGGTCACTGAGAGATGCTGAGTCACCAATACACGATCTATATATTTGTCATCAGTGAATATGTATGGTAGAGTCTTATCTTATATCCTTCCCGTGCCGTTAAATGTCACATAGGGCTCGCAGGGTAGTTCACCAATTTTTCCTGTCTTCAGCGAGTCTTTTAACCTCATCAAGGGATTTTATGCCTATTAATTTGGCCTCTCTTAACAACGTCCTCTTCAGAGTTTCACACAGTCTGCCTCTTTTTCTTTGGCCTGTTGTGTTCTATTTTATAGCTTGTTTTGGGATTCTCTGATTGTTTCTTCTCATCACGTGACCAACATATGTCCATCTCCTTTTCCTGACCACCCATGAGACTGGTTGTTGTTCAGTCATCTGTCTTATCTCTGTATTGTTCTTGAATTCGTTCCACTTGATGCCGAGTATTTTCTTAGGCATTTTTTTCAAAAGAGTATAATTTCTTGTCTACTTCTTTAGTTGTTTTCTAGCTTTAGCATGCATAAATGAGGGTGGGTATTACATTTGAATTGAATAGTCTTAACTTGGTTTTTGTGCTTATAACTTTTGAATGCCATATGTTCTCAAGACTCTTGAAGATCGATGCTGCTTTCGCAATTCTAATTCTAACTTCCTTTCTGGTGTCACCATCCTGAGTACAGATTCAATAATATATACTGTTCAAAAAAAGAAACACAACAAATACAGTTTTCTGATCAGACAAGGGCAAATTGCCTGAAACATTCACTTGGACATCAACCTCAAGTGCTGACCTGAACTGTACTCAGCAGATGATTCATGAGCACAGAAAAGTGACACTAATCAAAGAGCATTTTTGACAATAACTCATAACAGGTTTATGAGAATCACATGAAATTTACTGAACACAAAACTCACTGACCATGTTATTGAATGCCTATAAAAGATTGATGTTCCTCAAATCAATTCATTTGAAAAGTCAATGCGCAAGTATGGCTCATCTCACTACAGAACAATGACTCATCATCATCGGATGTTTACAGACTGGACAGTCACAAAGTGTAGTGGCCAGACAATTTAATGTGGTTAGAAGCACCATTAGATGCCTTTGGAGATGATTTCAAGAAACTGGCTCAGTTGCAGACTTGCTGCACATTGGAAGATCCATAGTCACAACTCCTGCTGAAGACCACTTCATATGGCTGCATCACCTCAGGAATCAATTTGCATCTGCGTCCTCAACAGTCCAATCAACGACAGCAGCTCGTCAAATTTCAGATCAAATGGTGAGGAACCGGTTGCACGTCGCTGGTCTTCGGGCTGGAAGACCTTATAGAGGTTCTGTTCTTACAGACCGGTATCGCCAGAACCGACTGCAATGGGCAAACCAGCATCGTCAATGAACCATTGCAAGTAATTGGAGAAGGGTCTGGTTTAGTGATGAATCATTCTTTCTGCTCCAGCGACACGATAGATGGAGAAGAGTTTACTGCAGGGTCCATGAGCGATTTGTCCAGAACTGCATGGATGAGGCTCCTCCACATGGTGGTGGAGGTGTACTGGTGTAGGGGGATGATCAATCTCATGGGAAGAAGTGACCTGGTGCAAATTGAAGGACACAGGAATGCCCAACGATACATCACTGAAGTTCTTCATCCTCACTTCCTTCCACTTCTGGCTGCACCAGGGTTGATTTTTCAGCAGGATAACACTCGACTTCATGTGGCGCAACTTACCCCCAGTTCCTTGCTGACAACAATGTCCAGATCATTCCATGGCCATCCATATCATCAGACATGAACCCAATACTTGATGATGCGTAGTACCCTGATTTTTGCGATGCACCTTTTGGCTGGGTACCTCCGACTTCAGCACCTTTCCTTGCTAGGACAGACTGTGGTCTTGCTCAGACTGCCATGAAGACAGCGACGTAGGCTGGCCTGGCCAAAACTTTGTTTTCCAGCTTCTGGTGGCTGTACTTAAGCCCCATCTCCATGTAAGATTCAGCATGCAATGCTGGCTGGCCAGGTGGCTTTGAGACAGTTCCACAGAAACACTCCAACTTTGGGATGAGGAATCTGATGAGTGCCTCAACGATATCCATTCCCTGCCACCTATAGTCTGCTGGCTTTGTTTTGTTTACATCATTCTGATAGCCATTGTTATAAAGACTCTATAAGGCTGTCATGTCCCGGATTCATTGGTTTCACACCAGATTTCCTCATCCCTGCTGGCAATCTCCATGTCCCCATCTGCTCACCAACCTGACATTACATTTTACAAAAATAACAATTAAAATTAGTGTTGATTGCTACAGGTTTCTGGGCTACAGAAGCAGGTCAGAGTTTTAAGCAAACAGATCTATGTTCTCTGTCTCACAAAGACTATGTTAAGATAAGTTTGTTCTTAACACAACTGTTCCCACGGGACTGAACCCAATAGAACACTTATGGGATGAACTCAACAGACAAGTCTGCCAACAAGACATGGCACCAACCAATCTCTGACAGTTGTCTCTTGCACTGCGGGAAGAGTGGGCCGCCATCCCACAACAACAGATCCAACAGCTAATTGGATCCATGTCAAGGAGATGTCATTCTCTTATACAGGCTAGAGGAGGCCATACACCTTACTGAAACGGAGGCCTCAGTCGCAAAGAATAAATATCCAAACCAAATTTAATGAACATCATTTCATTGTTAAAGTCTTTAAAGTTTCTTCATGCCAAGATTAAAACATTAATTCCATAAAATAAAATTTTGATATAAGTTTAAAATTTGGTGTCCATTACGACTACAGTAGTGTTGCGTTTCTTTTTTTGAACAGTATATAAAGTGAGCCATATGTATGCATACCTATGAAACCAGACATGGCAACAGAAACTATATATCAGACTGGTGTTTTGGGGCTGCCATTAGAAGTGTTAACAACAGACTTCATCCTCATAACAAAGTAGCTGATTTACTGGGACCTGCCATATGATTGCTGAATCATGACAACAGCAATCTTTAGAGGGCATATTTTTTTAATACTCAAAAGTTATATAATAGCATCTTATTATTCAGAATAATGAGACAGATAACACCTTAAAGTGCACGCCATCCAAAAAATAACACATGAAAAGCAAAATACATTTATACTCTAAAATTTCCAAGTCTTATAAGTAGATGCAGTTCATTAGTCTAACTCTGAAGCTGAGAACACAAAATTATGACCCAAAAAAAAAAAAAAGCTTACCTTCAAGGCCGCTAATGTGAAAAAGAAATTCCAATGCACACCATATTCTGTAATATGTTCATGATAGTCAGCTCCTTTAACTGTCAGAAGTCTTGCAAATCCCAAGATCAGCAAAGGTAGGGATGAAACAACTGCTTCTTTCATCTGATGCCAAGCTGGCAAGGCACTGCCCTTTCCTCTAGCCTCATGGCTGACAATGGCATTTGATACAACAAAAAACCCCACACCTGTGTCCATTCCACCAAATCCATACATTTCAGATTTGGCCAGTCTCCTAGGAAACACTGGAAAGTCAACAGCCAGGATGGCAACTGCTGTAGACAAATTAATAACAGATCTGAAGTAAGTAATAAATGTTTTTTTGTTGCTGAGATTAACTTGATCAAAAGTCAATGCTGTACTGTGGGAGTGGCCAGATGTCCTTCGAATATGACAGTAAAGTGTAATGCTTGCAAATATAAGAACAAAAAGAAACAATCCAATATAACTGTTTAACACTGTCACACCAATACTTGGCAGCACCAGCAGTACCACATCTATCAATAACCTGGACCTGTAGAGAGAAAAACAGGGCAGATGTAGAGCAGTGACTTAAAAACAGAATTACTTAATAAAAAAATGGTTTCGTAAATACTAAATATTTTTAAAAATGGTTTCATAAATATTCTTTACACTGGAAGACAGAAAGCACAGATATTAAAGACAATCATACAACTATAAAAATCATTAGAGGTAGATCTGCAACCAATCAAAAGTGTTTTTGATTTCATTTTGAAATTTTTGTGAAATGAACATTTATTTTCTCAGAAAAAGTTTTTTTTTTTTTTTTACTGACCTGCAGTTAACAGTGACAGCTCTTATTTGTGTGACATATATTTGTGAGACAGTTCTTATTTGTAGCTCTTAATAGACAGCTCTTTAACAGACAGCTATTATTTGTGAGATAGTTCTTATTTCTGAGACAGCTCTTATTTGTGAGACAGCTATTACTTGTGAGACAGTTCTCACTTCAGTGCCTTCTATAAGTTGTTCTTTAGCCTCATCTAAAGAGAGAGAGACTGATGACCCCGTCACTGTAGCACACCTATCATCCAGTAAATAATTTTAGTTCAATGATGCAGACATTCTTTAGGCCCAGTGTGCTTTCAGCTGTGAATGCTAATGCTATCCATACAACCTTTGTTTTTTTCACTCTCAGTAGTTACATTATTCAGTAAATTACATGAGACATTCAATACTTTATTAAAAAATAGTTCTTGTGCAGATGATTTTGCCAAAAATGTAGGCTAATGTAAGTGTTCTGAGCACATATAAGATCAGGCTAAGCTGTGATGTTTGGTAAGGTAGGTAAATTTTCAACACGATGAGATCATCACATTGTAACCCCATCCAAATCAAGAAGCATCTATATGTACCCAGACCCAAGCCAAAACCAACTCCCAACTCCTTCATACATGGTAAATTTCTATCAACTCCATCTCTATCTCCTCCCAAAATTGCTTCCCACCTTGACTCATTACACCACAGTCCTGGTGCTGACAAATTTTTTGTCTTTGTTTTCTTCAGCATTAGTGCATTTTTGGTACTTTTTTACAGTTCCATGATGTTTCTAATCTGTAGAAGATATTTCATGTGTTTTTAACAGTATTTTGGATATGAGTGTCAGCCCATTACTATATCTGCTGTCAACAACCGTGATTTTGTGCCGATATCTGAACCGGATGGACATGTGTGACTGTTGCTTTTCAACACGGAGTTTATGTTGTAATGAAAGCTTGAACTATGGATATGTTTTGTCTTATACATTTTTCGACTGTTTGTATAGCTCTCAAGTCCTATCTCAGTTCGATGGCCAGACTATTAAATGGCTGAATTGAGGACATTTATTTTGATATGTCACACAATACATCTTCCACTCATCAAGTCATTATCATCAAGTTCCACCAACAAAATATCCTATGTGTACTGTTATAACCCGACTTGACTGATTTGTTCCAACATGTGGTGTCTTGCAATTGTAATAGAATCTGGGATATCTGAAACGATGTATATTCATTCTGAGGCTATTTACCAATACTGCAGCATGACAGTCAACATTGCGCCCTTATAGTATGGTAACCGTTACACGTTTAAAACTGCTCCTCAAATTCCAGTTACTCCATTACGCCTAATCAACACTACCTAACCTAATACGTTTTAATCTTAAACGAAACTGAAAATATGAGAATCATTTCAACCCACTTCCTACCTTATAATTCTTCTGAGGTCCGACAAGATGAACAAGTCTCTAAGAAAACAAGCAATGCAAATAATGCTTGATATCACTGCTACCTCCAGATACGTTGTACCGCTATGACCTGTCATAAAATTCTCATGTTCCTGTTTATATGAGGAAGTCATGTTTACAAATCTGTGAGTGTCGTGCATGTTGTACACTTGGTTAAATGGCTAAAAAATCTTTAAATGACACGATGAAAAATATATCCCATTTCGAAGTTTTCAATGTTGCAGTTCTTTTTGTAACGTTTTTGGTGAAGAGTTCCAGTATAGAGTCTAAAGAGGCATAACATCCCTTGATGAAGTTGAAGAACGCCGAAAACAGGAAAACTTGGCAAACAACTAACGAGCCCTATGTGACGTTTAACGGCACGGGAAGGATGTAAGATGTTCCAGTAAGCATCATCTTGTGTCATCTCCATAGGAAAAGCCAGTTGTAATAGACCTAGAGTTTGTTCTGCCTCTTTAATCCCACCCACCCCCTTTTTCGGTACTGCTGTTTCCTACAGTTCTTGGAATGAATGTTTTCTATACTATAATGTCTGGAATGAAGCAAAATAACTCATATACAATTATATTTATGCAGGAATCTCTCAAATCTGACTATCTTCTTGACATCCTTGTTTCCTTTCCTCACTTTATCTACCCCTTCCCACTCTCAGCCTGTCTCTCTCAAACATACACTCGTGCACCCTATTTGATAAACTTATAGTATATGCTGAGTGATTATAAAAAAATGCTGTTGCATATGTTTCAAAATATATACATGAAAATGCCTTATCTTATGATGAGGCAATCAGCGGCCCATAGCTGATATGCTAGCATCAGAGTTTGCGAACCATAGCTGACCAAGACCCTGTCCCACCTTTCCGTGGTACCCCCAGTAACAGACCTAGCCTGGCTAACGGGGCAGGGATCACCATAGTCCCCATGGTGGTGGAATCTGTTAAAGAAGCATTGCATACCCCCTGCTTTTTAGCTGTACACCAGATCTGCACAAAAATAGCTGCCATAACCTACTCCCACACTGATACAATGCTGTGCCTAAACACCTTTACAGCATCGGCTGCGAAGAACAGCTGGCAGTTACAGGGAGATTGCACAAGCAAACAGAATATGTTTTTTTTTTTTGTAATTTGATTTTGTTTTAATACTTTATTGTTAAGGCTGAATTTGAAAGACTGGCTGGTGGCTGCTAAGAGCTTGGTTGTGAAGTTTGCTGTTTTTACACTTGTTATGATCATCTTCCACTGGGCAGTTGAGCCAGTTTTTCCAGGCGGCTAGCAAATGCAGCTTTTGCCTTCTGGGTTGTGAGTATTGTATTTCATCCATAATAATAGCTAACATTAAGAGTATTGGTTACCAAATGTCAGTTAGTGCTTCACTATTGGACTTTTGAATAACATAGTTCTTAATTCTTTGTTTCACGCCAGATTATTTTGCTTTGTTGCATTTTTCTATCGTATGTTTTTTTTCCATGAAGTTATTGTTTTGTTATTGACCAGAATTAACACCAGATACTGAAAACTGTGATGGACCACCAATACTTGACGATAAAATCATAGATGCCATCAAACACATGAAGAAAGGAAAAGCGACTAGGCCTGATAATGTAACATAGAAGAAATAGAGGTGCTAGAAATGACAGGATTAAAAATAATAATCAAGTTACTGAATGACATTTACAACAGTGGTTATATGCCCAGTGACTTGCTTAAATCCACGTTTATAGCACTACCAAAGAAACCAGGTGCAAAGGAATGTGATGACCACCGGACTTTCAGCCTCTCATGTCACATAACGAAGCTACTTCTGATAATCATTATGAGAAGAACAAGGGAAAAGATAAAGATGGAAATACCAGATGAACAGTTTGGATTTGTTGAAGGAAAGGGAACACACAATGCCATTTATGCTTTACGAACACTAACAGAAAGAGCTTTAGAAGTATAGAAAGATCTCTACTTATGCTTCATTGATTACACCAAGGTATTCGACAAGGTGAAACATAATTATTAAAATGCTTGAAGACATCAATATAGACGGCAAAGACCTGAGGATTGTAAAACATCTATACTGGCAACAAGAAGCAGCAATTCGAGTTGAAAATAGAACTGGAAAATATCAACCTATAAAACAAGGGGTGCGACAAGGATATGTACTATCTCCAGACCTTTTTTCTCTGTACAGCGAGAATATTCTAAGAACGATCATCACAGAACCAGGCATAAAAATTGGAGGATACAATATTAACAACCTTCATAACGCTGACGACACAATACTGATAGCTGAGAACCAACAAGACCTGCAAAATCTCTTGGATAAAGTCGCCAAAGAAAGTGAACAGAAAGGCCTTACTTTGAACATCAAAAAGACAGAGACTGGTTATATCTAAGAAACAGAATCCACCAACATGCAGTATAAAATTAAAAGGGACTATTCTAAAGCAGGTGCAGAAATTCAAATACATTGGAGCAGTAATAACTTCAGATGGGAAATGCAGAACAGAAATTAGGAACAGAATAGGCCAAGCAAATACTGCATTTCAGAGAATGAGAAACATATTATCCAACACATCCTTATCAATGAATGTTAGAAAACGAGTCCTAAAATGCTATATTGAACCTATCTTGTTATATGGAAGTGAATCATGGACAATAGGCAGGTCTGCACAAAAATCGTTGGAAGCAGCAGAAATGTGGTTTATTAGAAGAATGTTGCGAATCCCCTGGACAGCAAAAATAACTAATGAAGAATGTATGAGAAGAGCTGGAGAGACAAAAAACCTTGTCAAAAAGATAAGAGAGAGACAATGTACTTTAATAGGACATGCAATGAGAAGAGGGGGCACTGAAAATATTATAACAACAGGAAAAATAGAAGGACGAAGATCAAGAGGAAGACCAAGAGAAATGATACTGGACAGTCTGACGGGATGGTGTGGGAGAAGATCACCAACTGAGCTGATGGTCTGCATGAAGGATCGTGTACTCTGGAGAAGCATAATAGCCAACGTCAGTCGGCACGGCACCTGATGATGATATTGTTTTGTTGCACTGTCATTTAAATTTTTATTCAGTGTTTGTTGTGCCAGTGCAATATTTGCTGTTGCAGTTTAGGACTTTTTATGGGAAGTCTTTGCCACAAAAGCTTGTCTTTCACCTTTTTCTCCGCTCTTGCCCAGATGAACCCTCTGTTGTTCAACATTCTCTATGTTGGTGTTCTCCATTTTGTCTCATTTGGTCTACCCCTACTTCTGTTCCCATGAGGTGTGCATCTCAGTGTTACTTTTGGCAATGAGTCATCCAGAGCACATGCCCCAACCATTGCCAGTGTCTTTCATCAATAATTAAAGTCAGTGGTTTCATCTGCATTTCTGTTATTGTTAGAATAGTCATATTTATTTTTGTTTTAGATAAAAAGTTATATCTAATGGATTTGAGGAATTCTTCTTCTTCTCCGTTCGCTTCTACCACCAAGACCGCTCCGTGATCCTACTGAATTTATTCCTGTGGTCCTCGATAGATCCCGTGGTCCCTTGTGTGGTCACCGAAAGGACCACACGAAATCCCCGAGAGGGCCACAAGAGGTTCAGAGTATCGCAGGGCTTGAGCCTGTATTCTTGGTGGGTCTCAGAAGTGGGATTGCGTGACACCGTGGTTTTCATTGCACCAGTTTAATATAGAGTTGGGCTTTCTCACCGGAAAACCTCGACGTGTTTTGGATATCAGTATATCCCCGCTGGATGAGAGGTGGTAGCCCATCCAGGCTAGAGTTGTACTTTCTCATCGGAAAACCTCGACGTGTTTTGTGATACCTGTGTATCACCGCCGGGTGAGAGGTGGTTGCCCATCCAGTCCAGCGTTTTACTTTCTCCCCGGAAAACCTCAGCGTGATTAGGATACGCATACATCTCTGCCGGGTGAGAGGTGGTTGCCTATCTAGACTCCATGGCCCAGTGTCTCTTACTTCTGCATTTTATGGTCGTGGCCGCTACCCTTCCTAGTTGTGACCAGGACGGAGCT
Source organism: Achatina immaculata (assembly GCA_009760885.1). Lineage (NCBI taxonomy): Eukaryota > Metazoa > Mollusca > Gastropoda > Stylommatophora > Achatinidae > Lissachatina > Lissachatina immaculata. Next base: position 45,726,591 of record CM019720.1, on the reverse strand, counting down.
TTGTCCCTGAGGACGAATCCTCGCCACTAGTGACTTTCACCCCTAGGTTGAGCCGGCTTAGGCATATTATACCAGTATGGCCGTGTTTAGGACGTGACCGACCTCTAGAGTGGAGGTACCGTGACATGCGTAGCCATCAAGTTTCACCCCTAGTGTAAGCAGGTTTAGGCATATTTCACCAATATGGGTGTTTTTCGGACATGGCCTCTAGAGCAGAGGTGCCGTGGTATGAGTGGCTCTCGCCGCGGTACTACTGGACATACCGATTAAGCTTCACTTTATCCTTTCCATCACCTTTTCACATCGGCGCCACACAGCAACCCTGATTGCTTTTCCCCATTTTCTTCCTTAACCGGGAGGAGTTTCACTCCACGCGCGGCATCCGAAAAATCTCGCCAGCAGTGTCTTAACCCCGAGTAAGCCGGTTCAGGCAATTCGCCCGGTATGAGTGCACATGGGACGTGGCGGACCTCCAGAGCAGAGGTGCAGTGACTTGAGCAGTCCTGACATCAAGACTACTGATTTTTTCACTTACTCTTTTCTTTTACCTTTTGAACAGTGCAACGGAAACCCCATTCGCACCTTTCTTCACTGGCCAGGAGGAGTCCCACCACGCACGGATGCTGAAGAATCTCGCCAGCACCGGCCGTGTTGAGTCAAATTAAGCAGCAAGCTCCACTCCTGGTGGTGCCCTTCCGTCAATTCTTTTAAGTTTCAGCTTTGCAACCATACTTCACCCGGAACCCAAAAACTTTGGTTTCCGGGACGCTGCCCGCAGAGTCATCGAAGCAACTCCTGCGGATCGATAGTCGGCATCGTTTCAGAACTACGACGGTATCTGATCGTCTTCGCGCCTCTGACTTTCGTTCTTGATTAACTCTTCCTGTGCCCAAGAAAAAAACGCGGACGTTCCTGTTACACAAAAAGCGCGGGTCCTGATCTGTATAGTGGGCATAGTTGTAAAATGGAATGGAAAACAGTATTTACATGTACTTCCGTGTACTTATTATGTTTCAAAGTATAACTAAATGTATGAAAATTTCATAAATGCAGAGTTTTTTAGGAAAAAAGAAGTAATGTGGTGTTTTTAGACAATGATTGTGCCCAGCTCACCATCGGCTAGGTCTAGATATGCACTACTTACCATCTGAGAGTCTAGATCTACTTGTCGATCTCGTATTGTGATTTTATGTTGCATTCTCGCTAAATTAATGTCTGAAATAACCTACTAACTATTTCTCCAGTCGTCTAAAATGTCTAAATCTACTTAGGATACATTCAAGAGCAGTGGGGTGGTCACAGGCCATGTCCATACCCCTATCTACATCGTCAAAAATTGAAAAATTTAGATGTTTCTCTTCCTTTTTCTCGCTCGGCATCGCTCGTAACTAAGGATTCATCCACCATTTTGAAAAGTGTCACCGGAAACGCGAACGAAATATGTACAATCTATATGTTACATCGGTTGGTTTTATTGAAACAAATGAATTGTCACTATAACATCTATGACACGCAACTCAGTAATCGGAAATCCTCACTATAGCGACTATGGCACGGGAAGAGTTAATGAAAACATTCTTGACAAATGCTTTCACAGTAGCTCGTCTTGCGGCGATCCAAGAATTTCACCTTTAATGCTGCAATACGAATGCTCCTGTTTGTCCCTGTGAATCATTACCTCCAGTTCCGAAAACCAACAAAATAGAACAGAGTTCCTATTCCTTTATTCCCCAGGCAGCTGGGGCCTGCTTTGAACACTAATTTTTTCAAAGTAAACGTGCCGGCCACCCGGAATGCTCAGTGAAGAGCACCCGTGGAGAGAGCCAGCAGACGGTAGGGCAGAAGACAACGGGAGCGAGCCGGACCGCCCGCCTTAGATCCAACTACGAGCTTTTAACCGCAACAACTTTAATATACGCTATTGGAGCTGGAATTACCGCAGATGCTGGCACCAGACTTGCCCTCCAATAGATCCTCGTTAAAGGATTTAAAGTGTACTCATTCCAATTACGGGGCCTCGAAAGAGTCCCGTACTGTTATTTTTCGTCACTACCTCCCCATGCCGGGAGTGGGTAAATTGCGCGCCTGTTGCCTTCCTTGGATGTGGTAGCTGTTTCTCATGCTCCCTCTCCGGAATCGAACCCTGATTCCCCGTTACCCGTTACAAACATGGTAGGCATGTCACATACCATCGACATTTGATAGGGCAGACATTTGAAAGATGAGAAGGCCATGCGATTAGCACAAAGTTATCCAGAGTCACCAGTTGGGACGCCAAGCCCCGCGAAGGGCAATGGCGATTGGTTTTGAACTAATAAAAGCGCTCTTTCCACGAGGGTCGGAGCTCGGTAAGCATGTATTAGCTCTAGAATTGCCACAGTTATCCAAGTAGGATCGTGTCATCTAAGGAACCTCGACTGATTTAATGAGCCATTCGTGGTTTCACAGTGAAACAGTGTGAACTTAGACATGCATAGCTTAATCTTTGAGACAAGCATATGACTACTGGCAGGATCAACCAGATAGCTTTCTTCACCGAACTTTAGTCGGATATCTGCCGACAGACCGACGCGGGGCAAGGGAGACAGCACTCTGCTCAGAGCGGATCCCTTTCGACCCCGGCGGCATTTCATTTCCTTTAACCACCAGCAGCACAGCATGCCTAGGTTTTCAGAATATGTACGGTGGATCAACTCCATTGTCCTTGAATCAGCCCTTAAACAGATAACTGATGCCTGTATTAGGGAAACTTCTTCAGGAAAAAAAAAAAGCCACACTACCCACATAAAGGCCAACTGTACTAGGGAAAGGAGGAAGAGCCCAACATATTCATATAAAATAACCTCATGTACACAGAACTTTGCCTAAACTCTCTCTCTCTCTGAACCTTAAGTGCCCAGGGCACATGGGGCTTCCGCAAGGGTTTTCCACAAATGCCTGTCTTTCGCCTTTTTTTCTGCTCTTGCCCAGGTGAGCCCTCTATTGCTCAACATCCTTTCTGTTGTTCTTCTCCATGTCTCTTTTGGTCTACCCTTACTTCTGCTCCCCTGTGGTGTCCATCTTAGTGCTATTTTTGGTAGTGAGTTGTCAGTCATTCGGAGCACATGTCCCAACCATCGCCATTGCCTAAACTGGCAGGATAATAATAAAAGGACTGCTGTGGTTAATTCCATTTTTCAAAAAATCCCTACTATAATTTATTAAGGCACCAGTTAGTGATATTCTCATCTTTAATTGTAAGAATTGCTTACATCAATTATCTCCTGATAGAGTCACAGAAATAAAGCACATAATCGAAATGAATAATATGAAAATTTCAGATTTATTAAAATAAATCATGTCTATCTTATGCTTCTTCTTCTATGCTGTTTTTATATATAATGAATTAATAAAATAGTAACTCTGTCATTTTGTCTTTAATGTATTAGTGGTGTTTTTTTCTCTCTGTCTTTGGCAAAACAAATCAACATTTCAAATTATCTATGCATTAATCACTGACACACTAAATTAACATTTTCACTGCTACATACTTATCAAGAACCGGTTCCGCTGTGCTGAATACTTCACTGGCCAACTTTCATCCTGTGCTGAATTATTTTTTGTGACTTCAAAATCTAAGACAGTGCTGACAATTTTTTTATCACCAGAAAATATAAACATGTTGTAACTCTTGGATTCTTCCACTCTCATATCATTTAAGTCACATGATATGGCTCATAACACATTTATTTCTTCATAAGCATTGTTACATAGAATCAAACAAAAACACAGCAAAATGTTTATTCTCACCACCTCCGTCTAACCAAATAACAAGTGTTTGATTTATCCATTCAACGCTTGTCATAACATTTAGTAGTATCGATTCGACTGATGTTTGTCATAGCATTTAGTAAATATCCATATGATGCTTGTCATAACATTTAGTAAATATCCATTTGATGCTTGTCATAACATTTAGTAAATATCCATATGATGCTTGTCATAACATTTAGTAAATATCCATTTGATGCTTGTCATAACATTCAGTAAATATCCATTTGATGCTTGTCATAACATTTAGTAAATATCCATTTGATGCTTGTCATAACATTTAGTAAGTATCGATTCGACTGATGTTTGTCATAACATTTAGTAAGTATCGATTCAACTGATGTTTGTCATAACATTTAGTAAGTATCGATTCGACTGATGTTTGTCATAACATTTAGTAAGTATCGATTCGACTGATGTCTGTCATAACATTTAGTAAATATCCATTTGATGCTTGTCATAACATTTAGTAAATATCCATTTGATGCTTGTCATAACATTTAGTAAGTATCGATTCGACTGATGTTTGTCATAACATTTAGTAAGTATCGATTCGACTGATGTTTGTCATAACATTTAGTAAGTATCGATTCGACTGATGCTTGTCATAACATTTAGTAAATATCCATTTGATGCTTGTCATAACATTTAGTAAATATCCATTTGATGCTTGTCATAACATTTAATTGGACATTTGTCATAACAGAGGAAATGATTATGGCACAAAGCAATGAAGGACATTCTGCTGTTTCCCTTCTCTAACTTCAGGTTTAATCTTATCTCAGTGATTTCCGTTTAACAAAAGTCTGTGGACACCCTGCTATTTCAAAATGTAGGTCACGGACCCCCTGCTATTTCAAAATCTAAGCCATGGTTCCTCCATACTTTTGAAAAGTTTCATATCTGTATGGTAGCTGTATGCTTTAAATGCAAAAGAATTTTTTTCAGAAAATGTGGGTAACTTTTAATGAGTAAATGCTACACTGCACTAAAAAACACAGTACAAACTTGGTGAATTTTCAAAATGACAATGATGTAGTTAAGAAAAAATAGACACCAATTAATATTTCTACATGTTCTAACAAAAAAAGGGCCCTGAATTTTTGCCATGGACCCCCATGACAGGTTCAGCAGACCTGAGGCAGGGTTCACAGACCCACCAATTGGGACCACTGATCTATCCACCAGTATCACAATAATAAATATGTATAGAATACTAAATGCTAAGCACACATAAAAAAGAAGTAGTATAATAATATTTTGTAAGAATACACAATGCATATAGAATAATAGGGGGCCCCCCCCCCCCAATCTCCTACTAAAAGCGATACATTTCCAGCTCATGGTCAGTTTCAACATGTGAAAATAGGTCACATAGAACTAAAAATAGCTACTGTGATTTCCCAGATATTAAATAAGAATAGCTCTACAGCAGTGATCAAGAAAACTTGAAACGAGTTTACATGTCTTTAGCAGTGGAGGAACAAAATGTTAACATGTTAATTCATCTTTAGCAGCGACTTAAAACGAGTAAACACGTCTTTAGCAGTGAAAGGGTTAAATGTACAACAATGCTATCTCTGTTACTGACTGCTAAACACAGCAGAGCCTTTAGCTAAGCTGCATCTGATTTTCTTGTATCAGGGTGCATGTACTCAGTTTCTGTATTAACTCCAGTAGTACAAAACTAACTTGACTATCCCTTTCTACTTTGGCTACCTTTCCAGCAATACATTTTTTTTTTAAACCTCATAATATACTGAACTTCATAAAAGTACAGCATTGTATAAAGAATATCACATTATAACATTAAAAACTCAAAGAGACAGACATAAAGAGTACATGGAAAAATTGAAAAATGAAAGAATTTTCTAGAAATCAACTGTTAATTCTGGTCAGCGTTTGTAAATGATTCAAAAGTCTGTTGTGAGGGTAAAGAAAAGGGATTTTTTTTTAAAAACATATCCGTTGTTGTAATTTTAAAAAAAAATGTTATCTCTCAATTTAGTTATCTTTTAAAAAAAAGTATCTGACTCCTGAATATAAATAAATAGCTGGCTTTCCAAGCAGGAGCACTGCAAATGACTGCACTGATCTAGCAAATGAGTGACATTTTAACAGCATAACTGACACTGAGACATAATACTAATAAGTCATAACATTTTCATATACATAATGGAAGAAACAAAGACCAGAATGTAGATGACATGTCAGTGACAGAGTTGATAATCATATTTTGTTTTATACATTTTAAATTTTAAAAGGAAAAAAAAAGCATTAAAATAAAAGAAAAACTCACTGACATAAAACCGCTAAAGTTTTGACTGCACCTTCTTAAGTAACTTCTCTAAACTCATGGCTGCCCGCATGTCTCCTTTTATTTTTAGCTTTCCGGCCATGAATGACATGGTGGAGCTAGCTTTCCCAGCAAACATATCGATAAAAAGCTGACTATCCAAGCTCATCGTTACATCAGGACTGTCCATTTTCCCCTTTCCTGATGATCCTTTTCCATTTTTAAGATCAAGATACCACAACTCTTCTTCTGTTCCTGTAATGAAAGTATATGAAAAGCGATTTAAACATTTATGCCCCTTTAAAACTGCAATATGTAAATCCTCAGACTAAAGAAATAATTGGCTGAATAAATAAATATTGATGTTGTTTGGTCAGGTCTGGACTGAAGGTACTGTATTGATAACTGTTGTCATCTTCTAGTCAACCTAGCTGTACAAAAGGGGTATTCAGCACTTTGTGGTGACGACAAACTGTCTCAGAAAACAAAATATTTGTGTTCAAGGCCAAGAACTATATTACATTGCATATGTGTGGCTGTCAGTGCTTGAAAGACAAAATAGGCTATCATGCACAACTTGGCTCTATACATATGGGACTCTGCTATAAACGACAAAGGGAAAACAATCCACAATTATTACAGTTAAAATATGTCCGTGTTGTTCTGAATGCTATAGGACTGATCAGTGTGATCTTCATTGCTGAATGTCATGACTTATCTCATGATCCACAGCTTATACAAAAAGATGGGATGATGTCCCCCAGGCCACATGAATTCCCAGTGAGCTCTGCCATTACAGGGACTATAAGAGATGCTGGACAACCAGTTTCTGTTAAATATCAGTGGCCACCCCCTATTTAAATGTAATAACAAGCTTGAAAATGTGTTAACTATTGTCTTGCAGTTAAAGTCATTGATGTGGCAGTTTTCTGAAGTAACCTGTGCTGAAAAACTTGATTCACCCTAGAATGGCTATTACCACTGATGTGGCTGAATGCACTTTATTCGAGTGTATCACAGTTCACAGAAGATTTTTCTTTTTTTTCTTTCTAAACATTATTATCAGACATTTCATCTGCATTTGATAGCCACAGTTATCCTTTCTTATTCATGTGATGTGTCCTTTCCAGCTGACCATCATCCCACAATGACATGTTCAGACTTCCCATGATGTCCTGAGTCCTGCGCCAAGGTCATTCCTCTCCCCTTTTGCCAGGCGCTGTGTCTCTTGATGTGGACAAAGTATCTCAGCCTTCTACTATCAACCTCTCTAAACCACTGTGTCTCTTGATGTGGACAAAGTATCTCAGCCTTCTACTATCAACCTCTCTAAACCACTGTGTCTCTTGACGTGGACAAAGTATCTCAGCCTTCTACTATCAACCTCTCTAAACCACTGTGTCTCTTGATGTGGACAAAGTATCTCAGCCTTCTACTATCAACCTCTCTAAACCACTGTGTCTCTTGACGTGGACAAAGTATCTCAGCCTTCTAATTTTGATCGTGTTTACAAGCCAGTTTTCTGTGATACCTAATCCTATCAGTATCTTTTTATTTTCCTTCTATCCATGATATTCCAACTGCCCTTATATAACATTTGATTTCAAATGCTCTTATTCTCTTTCCCAGTGACTTGTTAAGTGTTATCCTAGGTTTCTTTTATCAGCCAATGACAGCTTTAACAAATTTTAGAAACCATAAAAAATTTCAGATCTGATTCATTTCTAAAACATACTGATCAGAGATTTCAATGTTTTAGAACACCCATACCTGACAAATCAAACTGATAGCTTGCACCAATTTCTCTGACCAAGTTCTCAGACAAAAGATTCTGAATGCCTGAAAATATTTTTGAAACAGAAGCTGCACTGCTGCTTCCACCTTTCTCAGATGCTTCTGGTCCATTATCCAGGAAAAAATCTGGCAAAAGTTTGCTTCCTGTGGAAAAACAAAACTCTGTGAAAGCTACTGAAAAATCTATTCTAAAATCTTTTCTGTAAAGCTTTTATGCCCTAATCTATGACAGTCAAAGTGCAGATTTTTGCATTTCTCACAACTAAGCCAATGGTATTGGAACTATGGGCCTAACACTGTATCTCTAATATGCCTCAGTGGCATGGAGACAGGGATTTTACCCCTGGTAGCATGGCTGAGTGGTTAGGTGCTTGGTCTGCTAACTCTGTGATACTGGGTTCAAGTCCCTGCAGTGGGGATTTTCTCTGGTACCACCACACCAAAAAGTCCCAGGGGTCCACCCAGCCTCTAAAAATGGGTACCAGGGAAATCTGGGAAGGTAAATGCAGCCAGGCGTGATAATGACTACATCATACTTTCATGTGCCAAAGGTCCTGGAAATGCAGGCCTAACACCATATCCCCAATATGCCTTAATGGCAAGGCAATGGGGATTTTACCTTTATCTTATGCACAAATGATCTTTGTTTTTGTTTTTTATTGGAGGAAAAAAAAATAGGAAATGTTTCAGTGACTAAGATATTTTAAACATCTATTTGCAGTTAATAAAAAGCTTCTTATCATTTTGACTATTATATCTATATATTGAAACAAAATGAACAGATATTCATAACAAAATGTTAGACTTTAAAACAAAAGTAGGGCCAAGGACATAGTTGTAACATTTCAGTTCGCACTTAATCAAAGAAAAACACAGGGCAAAGTAACAGAAAAATAAGATTAATGATTCTGCCAGCACTCTCAGATGCAGCTTCCTGCAAGTCACAACTAACTACTTCTTTTCTATTTTTTTTCTATTTTTATTTGTTACTAGCAGATTACCCGGCATTGCCCTGTGATTTATTTATCCTAATCAACAAAGTTCTATTCCTTTCCACAACCTTCTAGATGGTTCTACAACATTCTATTCATTTCCACAGCCTCCTAGAAGGTTCTACAGAGGTCTATTCAGTTCCACAATCTTCTAGAAGGTTCTACAATGTTCTATTAATTTCCACAAACTTCTAGAAGGTTCTACAGAGTCTAGACAGTTCTACAGTTCTATTCGACTACATGCGGGCTTAATTGTCATCAGGACTGTCACCAATCAGCTTAGCGACCCCGAATACTATGGATTCGACACTAATTCCAGTCAATTTAGACATTTTATTTTTCACCACTTCTCACCCACACCCTCCCCTCCTCCCCCATGTTAATGGGGCTGAACTTGCGAGTGTCATTATTCATCTCAGCGACCCCGAAAACTACAGACTGGACACTAATATCAGTCGTTTTCAACTATTTTTACATGTCACCCCCATCCTGCCCCCATGCCGGCTGAACTTGGACTTAAACGGAATCAAGAGTGTCACTATTCATCTCAGTGACCTCGAAAACTATGGATTCAACACAAATATTGGTCATTTTTAACTATTTTTACATGTCGCCCCCATCCTGCCCCCACCCCTAGGTCCCCTCCTGCCAACTGAACTTGGACTTAAATGGCATCGGGAATGTCACTATTCATCTCTGCAACACCAAAAACTATAGATTCGACACTAATATTGGTAGTTTTTTTTATTATTTTTACATGTCACCCCCATTCCACCCGCAACCATAGAGCCCACCATGTTGATGGGAGCTGAACTTGGACTTAAAATGGCATCAGGAGTGTCACTATTCATCTCAGCAACCCCAAAAACTATGGACTCGACAATATCAGTCATTTTCAATTATTTGTACATGTCACCCTGACCCTGAAGCCCCCCATATTGCTGGGAACTGAACGAGGACTTAAATAGCAAACAGCATCAGGAGTGTTACTATTCATCTCAGTGACCCTGAAAACTATGGATTCGACACTAATATCGGTCGTTTTTGATGATTTGTACATGTCACCCCCATCCCGAGACCCCCCCCCCCCCATGCCACTGGGGGCTGAACTTGGACTTAAATGGCATCGGGAGTGTCACTATTCATCTCAGTGACCCTGAAAACTGTGGATTCAACACTAATGTTGTTCATTTTCAATTATTTTTACATGTCACCCCGACCCCTAGGGGCCATAGGGGTATCCTAGGGATGTCTTATCCCAACAGGATTTCTTTCCAGATTGTAAGTCATATGTGTACCAAGTTTGGTTGAAATTACTGCAGGCATGATGCTGGAACATATACACACTCGATAATTTTTATGTCACCCCCAGCCCAAAGGTTCCCTCCCCCCCATGCTGCTGGGGACTGAACTTTGACTTAAACAGCATCGGCAGTGTCACTATTCATTTCAGTAGCAACCCTGAAAACTGGATTCAACACTAATATTGGTCATTTTCAATTATTTTTACATGTCGTCCCCATTCCACCCCAAGCCCGAGGCCACGCCTTGCCAATGGGGGCTGAACTTGGACTTAAATGGCATCAGGAGTGTCACTATTCATCTCAGCGACCCCGAAAACTAAGGATTCGACACTAATATTGTTCATTTTCGATTATTTTTACATGTCACTCTGACCCCTAGGGGCCATAGGAGTATCCTAGGGATGTCTTACCCCAACAGGATTTCTTTCCAGATTGTAAGCCATAGGTGTACCAAGTTTGGTTGAAATTGCTGCAGGCATTCCAGCGTGATGTTGGAACATACACACACATTCATTTATATATATATATCATTCGTGTGAATTTATATTTTCTACTTGAAACGATACAACTGTGCTCATTAATTAATAAGGCTGTTCCTAATTTTGTTGTAAATTGTCTAACATTTTGTTTTCACAGGTTTACTGCAGTAGCTTTGAGCGAGTATATTTATTTTTTTTTTTTTATATAGAATAATACCCAAAAACTATTTGTGAATCTCCAGATACCCATAATATTCTTTTTTCACATCTAAAGCAAATTTAAAACCAGAAATGGGAAATAAAATCTGATATTAAATTGGATTTTTCTTAACTACTTGTCAAAGATGCAGCTGAGCATCTAAAATATCAGATAAACCCAATCATTACCTGGAACACATGAATATTGCTCCAAATTGGTAATTCCCACTGAGCGTAACACTTCATCGTCAATATAGAAGTTTCCAGTGAACTCTCTACTGTTACGAGTAAGAACAATATAGGCAGCATCACCCACTATGTCCACTGTCCTGCACTGATCTTTGAGTGTTTCCATTAACGCTGTCCATATGGCTGCAATATACATGTTCATTATTTATATGTAAGAGCCGTAAGCTTTACTTATGGCAGTTTACATAACTGATTCGAGAGAATCAAAATATGTGTATTTTTACTACTAGAAACAGAATATTTTGTCTTTGTTTGTTATTAGAAACAAAATGCAATATCTATTTTTTTTTTCAATGACAGAAAAAAGATGCATTGTCTATAGTTTCTTTCAATATTGGAAAAAAAATATGTCTGTCTATTTTTTTTTTTTTTCAATAGTAGAAACAAAATGCAATGTCTACCTTTCTTTCAACAGTAGAAACAAGATCCAATGTCTACCTTTCTTTCAACATTAGAAACAAAATGCAATGCCCATCTTTCTTTCATTGGTAGAAACTAAAGCCTATCTTTTTTTTTCACAAAAGAGCAAGACAATAAATAAGTTGCAAAATGAGCTAGGAAAAAAAATGACTGTGAGTACTTGCCTTGAATTAAATTTTTTTTTTTTTTACATAATCCCTCTTTACATTCAGACACTTATGCCATCAATTCACAAGTCCTTGAAAGCCGGCATCAAAGAAGGTTTCTACTTGCTGCTGCAGCCAATGAGTTACCTCCCCGGCAATGTCATCATCGTCTCACAAATGGTGACCACTCAGGTGATTGATTGACTGATCTTTATTTATGATTCGTCCATTACTGAAGTTCTGGATCCAATTACACATGGTTTTTCTTGACATACACTTTTCGTAGTACACTTCAAGTATTTCTTTGTGCACTTCCTCTGTGCTCAATCCTTTGGCCAAAAGAAATGTGCAACTATATGCTGTTCTTCTCATGTACACACATGTAACGCACTACTATTTTCATTTGGATATTTTTTTTTTACTCGCTATATTAAAATCTTACATCCTTCCCGTGCTGTTAAACATCACATAGGGCTCGTATAGTTGTTTGCCAAGTTTTCCTGTTATCTGCAAGTCTTTAAACCTCATCAGGGATTTTATGCCCACTAAACTTACTTCTCTTAACAATATTCTCTTTAAAGTTTAACGTGGTCAAACTCTTTTTCTTCCGCCTGTTGTGCTCCACTTGATAGCTTGTTTTGGTATTCTCTGATTATTTCTTCTCATCACATGGCCTACATATGTCCATCTTCTTTTTCTGATCACCTATGAGACAGGTTGTTGTTTGCTCATCTATCTTATTTCTGTGTTGTTCTTAAATTCGTTCCACTTTATACCAAGTATTTTCCTTAGGCATTTGTTTTCAAGAGTCTAATTTCTTATCTATTTCTTGATTTCCAGCTTCCACATGCATAAATGAAAGTGGATATCACATTTGAATTGAATAATCTTAACTTGGTTTTTGTGCTTATAACTTTTGAATTCCATATGTTCTCAAGATTTTTTAAGGACAATGCTGCTTTTGCAATCTGAATTCATATTAAAATGGCAAATGCTAAATAACCTTGGCATGCTGGGACAGAACTCTGGTTCTAATTTCACACCAACTGGTGCTGCTAAATACTGCCAAAAAATTATCATTGAATTTTCAATTGTTTTAAGTCTGTGTAGATTTGCGACTTATTTACTGACTTGCCCTTGTATTATGCCTACCTCTACTACATGCTGAAATAAAACATTGAATCTGTTATACTGGTAGAAAAAAAAAAGATAGCGTCTATGTCTGTCTTTACTCTTCAAAAATAAAAGAATGTGCCTGACTAATGTAGAAATTTTCAGCTGCTTTTGCTGTTTCAATGGAAACTTTGCTTCCTCATTAATGTTTTCTTCTGTGTCCTTTTCCTCAGTTTTCCTGGTAAACTTGTTTTTCCACATCCTGTCATAATCTTATAAAGAAAAATGTTAGAACAAATTATTTAATTAAATGTCTCTGTCTTAGTATGAAAAATAGTATAATTTTTTCTTTTTCACCTCAATACTGAAAATGATTAAGTGCATTTGTTTCTCATGCCAATGGATATGTCTCAACTCCTGTCCAAAATGTACAGCTAACCCAGCTTATGAAAAAATGGGTATCTAGCTCCACAAGGAGTTAAGGGGGAAAAAAAAAGTGGCTGCTGTGATATTCATCAAATCACTCTCTAGAATGTCAAGAAGTCAAGGCCTTACCCTTTTGAATTTCAGTCCTATGGAACAGGGATCTTTTATGCAGAAATATTGTTTCCTAACTATACCTAACAAGAACGATGGCAGCACCAACAAAAACTACTCAGGTCATCAAAGGAATGGAGAGATACCATCTAGACGTATTGAGCATCAACGAAATGCGTTGGCCAGAAGCAGGTAAAAGATCGGCAGAAAACGGTAAGTTAATAATACATTCAGGCAGAAATGACGGTAAACATCAAGATGGGGTAGGTATTATTATGTCAAATGTAGCAGCAAAGAGCCTTGTAGAATGGGAACCAGTGAAAAGTTGTATAATAAGAGCATGATACAACCTAATACACGAAAGATTAACAATAATACAGTGTTATGCACCCACGAACGATGCAGATGATGAGGTGAAAGATAATTTCTATCACCAGTTACAACAAATCATCAACAAAGTCCCTAAACATGACATCCTAATTGCTATGGGAGACTTCAACGCTATGGTAGGGAAAGATAACACAGACGTTGAAAAAGTAATGGGGAAAGAAGGAATTGACATGGTTAATCAGAACGAAGAAAGATTAATTGAAATATGTCTAACAGAAGGCATGGTCATTGGAGGCACAATATTTCCACACAATGAGATACATAAAACAACGTGGATATCTCCAGATGATAGAACTAGAAACCAGATAGATCATTCTTGTATTAGAAAGCAATACAGAACATCTCTGATAGATGTAAGGGCTTATAGGGGTGCAGATGTTAACAGTGGTCACAACCTGTGCATAGGGAAAATAAAATTAAAATTGAAAAGACAACACAAGAAATCAATACACAGAAAGATAAACAGCCACAGCCTACAAGAAGAGAATACTAACATTAATTTCAATCAGGAACTTGCCAATCACTCCAAAACACCCAGTGAAGTAGAGGAGATAGGTACAGATGAATTATGGAATTCTTACAGCACAGCTATAATCATAGCAGCAAAAGAAAGTGCTGGACTGAAAAAACCAAACAGAAAAGCATGGATATCAGAAAACACATGGAAGTACATATAAGAAAGACAAGCAGTCAAATTAGACATGTTGAATGTAAAAACAGATCTTGGAAAAGATATGGCAAAAGCAACATACAAAGAAATAGACAAGAAAGTAAAAAGCTCAGCTAGAAGGGTTAAAAGAGCATAGACAATATGGCGAAAGAAAAAGAGAAAGCAGCAAAAACAGGAGACACCAAAACTTTATATAACATACAAAAGAAGCTAACAGGTACTATTACATCTAAAGAAAGACCAATCTTTAGCAAAACTGGTACCCTATTAACATCAAATAAAGACCAAAAGCAAAGATGGGCCGAACACTTCCAAGAAATACTTAACCGACCACACCCAAAAGAATTGTTAAACCTTGAAACCGACTTACCAGCCCCACAACTAAATGTCAACCTAGATGAAATTAAATTGCATGAAATTGAAACAGCAGTGAATTTAATGTCTAACAAAAAAGCTGCAGGTGAAAATGAAATAACACCCAAAATGCTAAAAGCTATCAATAGTGACAACATGAGACATCTACAGAGAATGTTTAATAAGACTTGGAAAGAAGAAAAGGTCCCATTCTAAATGGAAAAAAGGGATCATTGTTAAAATACCAAAAAAAGGCAACCTTAGTAACTGTAACAACTGGAGAGGAGTAACCTTAATATCAGTTGTGTCAAAAGTATTTTGCAAGGTCATTTTGAATAGACTTAAATATATAGTGGATACCGCAATGAGAGAAGAACAAGCAGTATTTTGAAAAGGGAAAAGCTGTCTCGACCAGATCTTTACTCTATGAATAATACTTGAATAACATATTGAAAAGCACAAACTATTAATACTGAACTTCATAGACTTTAAAAAAGGCATTTGATAGCATACACAGAGATTCACTGTAGAGATTTTTAAGTCTATATGGAATACCATATAAAACTGTCAACATCATTAAGGACTTCTACAATGGATATGTTTGTGCAGTCAAAACAGAAGAAGGGATGAGTGAATGGTTCCAGATTGAAACACTTGTGAAAGAAGGATGTATACTATCTCCTTTGCTTTTTGGGATTACAACAGACTTCATCATTAAAAAATGCTGCACAGGTAGTACAGGTATTGACTGGGTACATGGGATCCAACTAGAAGATCTTGATTTTACTGATATCTTAACTCTTATCAGTAACAATGTGAATTCTATGCAAGAAAAAACAGATAGCCTGTCTTTACTGGCTAGCAAAATAGGACTTAAAATTAACAAGGACAAAACAAAAATAATGAAAATTCCCATTAATCAAAATCGAAAAATACACGTAGAAAGGACAGATATTGAACTTGGCAGCTACATAAACCAGGATGGTGACACCAGAAAGGAAGTTAGAATCAGAATTGCACAAGCAGCATCAATCTTCAAGAATCTTGAGAACATATGGAATTCAAAAGTTATAAGCACGAAAACCAAGTAAGACTATTCAATTCAAATATAATATCCACCCTCATTTATGCATGTGAAAGTTAGAAAACAACTAAAGAAATAAACAAGTTAGAAAACAACTAAAGAAATAAACAAGAAATTAGACTCAAGAAATTGAAAACAAATGCCTAAGGAAAGTATTCAGCATCAAGTGGAACAAATTCAAGAACAATGCAGAGATAAGACAGATGAATGAACAACAGCCAGTCTCATGGGTGATCAGGAAAAAGAGATAGACATATGTTGGTCACGTGATGAGAAGAAACGATCAGAGAATCCCAAAACAAGCTATAAAATGGAACACAACAGGCCAGAGAAAAAGAGGCAGACCGCGTGAAACTCTGAAGAGGACATTGTTAACTCTTTCCACCTGCCTGGACCCTACAGGGGCCATGTTCGTTTTACGTCGGCAGTCTAAAGGCCCCTATGGGACACCCTGTTTTATTTCATTCACATGTGAAATTAACTTTTTAGTTAACGACTATCTGCGTATGCCAAAATCTTCCTTTACTTCTGGGCACGCCATTCAAAAAGGAGTTTGTTAAATATTACCAAGAATTTGTGTTTTTCAGCGACATTTTCGAGACCGACTAAAAAAATGAACCCACCCACCGACTCGACAAATGTGACTGCATGTTATTCAGGTAGTGGTAGGCCTGTTAGAAACAGTGCAAAGGTAGCTTTGAATTTATTTAAATGTATAGGTAACAGAAAGACCATAACTGAATCAAGTTCTCACGTGGATGAACCTGTAGTTAGTTTATCTCCCTATAGTGACGGTGACAGGCATAGTGAAAGTGATTCGGACAATGGCCCTACGACTAGTTCTAGTTCTTTAGCCGGACCGAGCAACAGAATATGTCCTCCACCTGTGAAACGACCTAGAACTATTGTTTCTGTGGCTCAGAGAGAAAATAACAATTCAGTATCTAACTGGAGAGAAGCACAGGTGAATGAAGAGCTAGGAACTCCTACCAGCAGTGATCCTGCCAGTGGTATTCTGTTAGATGTTGGCCGTGAGCGGACACCACTGGGGTTTTTCTTTGCACTATTTACAATAGATATTTTGGACAGTCTCATAGCCAGCATAAATGCTTATGCTTTTATGAAACTTAGCCAACCAGGTGATGGTAGTAATGATTCTGGATGGACACCTATTGGCCGCCATGAAATGTATAAGTTCATGGCCACTATCATTTCAATGAGCATGCAACCTAAACCAAAACTCAGTGACTATTGGATCACCACAGGCCATCTGCAGTCACCATTTTTTAGGCAGATGTTTAGCAGGGATAGGTTTCTAATGATATACAGAACCATGCTGCATGTCGGTGAAGCTGATAGTAAAGGTAAAGCCAAAATTGAACCTTCTGTCAATCAGCTGGTCGCATCTTTTCAGGCAGCCTTTTACCCTTTCAGAGACGTAAGTATTGATGAAATGGTAATTGGCTACAAGGGACGCTGGTGTCACAAGCAATATAACGCTAGCAAGCCAGCCAAATATAACATCAAGACGTTTGGCCTTTGTGACTCCATCACAGGTTACGTGTTCAACCTGGTAATATATTTTGGGAAGCAAACCTCCTATGACCCTGCCACTGCTGACAGTCCAAGTCATGCTGTGAACGTTTTTCAGACACTTTTGCAGCCAGTGAAGGCTGCTCATCATATATTTGCAGACAGGTTTTATACCAGTCTTCCTCTGGTTGATTATCTGCTGTCAAAAAGTCACAATTACACTGGGACCTTGAATATCTGTCATAAGGGCTTTCCTCTGCAGCTGAAAACTCAGACACTTGAGGAAAACAAGCCTGTTTACCATGTCAGAGATGATGGTAAGATTCTCTGTGTTTCCTGGACAAACAAAAAGTCAAAGAAGCCTGTTCATGTGGTTACAACACATGGAAAAGCTGTCACTATTCCTCTTATTGAAGGACAACGAGAGGTCCAGACACCAGAGATCATTCACACATATAACATGTGTATGAATGGATGTGACAGAGCTGACCAAAAGGTTTCATACTATGGCATGCATTCTAGAAAGACAATAAAGTGGTGGAAGAAAATATTCAACTGGATTTTGGAAATAACACAGGTGAATGCTCACACTTTATATTTGGTTTCAGAGAACCCTGGCAGGAGTAACAAATCTCTGGTCTTCTTCAAGAACCAGCTTATTGAAGGTTTGGTATCCTTGGCAGACAGCAGCTTCATTGCAGAAGTTAGTATGCCTGCTCCCAGGCAAACGGGAGCAGCAGCACATTCCCTTATCTCAGAACGCTACCAAGGTGTTCATCTGATTGACATGAAAGATTTCCGTAAACAGTGTTTATACTGTTCGAGGCCAGACAAAAAAGTTCGCACCTATTACTACTGCACTACGTGCTCGGACGAACCTCATCTGTGTCCAAAGAATTGTTTCTGGGCGTATCATAAGTCACATCGAGCATGATACAACTGTATTCTAGTACAAATAGTTCATTTGCCTGTGCTTTCTACATTTACTGTCTGAGCCACCCTTGACATCTCTGTCTAGCCTGACCATTTTTACTCTGTAGGTGACTGATTTCTTGACTGAAGACAGCAGAAGACTAGTGTTTTTGTACCTGTATTGTATATATTGACAGCAAAATTAATTTTTTTATACTTTTTTATCATGTAAATATACTGTGTACAGATCACATACTGACAGTTTTATACAAGCTTTCACCTCAGCCGACAGCAGCTTTATAACGGCCCTTTTCAGGGCCATCCAAATTTTCAAGACTGCCAATTGCTCAGGAAAGAGGAGCCTTCACCTCAGCCGACAGCAGCTCTATAACGGCCCTTTTCAGGGCCATCCAAATTTTCAAGACTGCCAATTGCTCAGGAAAGAGGAGCCTTCATCTCAGCCGACAGCAGCTCTATAACGGCCCTTTTCAGGGCCATCCAAATTTTCAAGACTGCCAATTGCTCAGGAAAGAGGAGCCTTCACCTCAGCCGACAGCAGCTCTGTAACGGCCCTTTTCAGGGCCATCCAAATTTTCAAGACTGCCAATTGCTCAGGAAAGAGGAGCCTTCACCTCAGCCGACAGCAGCTCTGTAACGGCCCTTTTCAGGGCCATCCAAATTTTCAAGACTGCCAATTGCTCAGGAATGAGGAGCCTTCACCTCAGCCGACAGCAGCTCTGTAACGGCCCTTTTCAGGGCCATCCAAATTTTCAAGACTGCCAATTGCTCAGGAAAGAGGAGCCTTCACCTCAGCCGACAGCAGCTCTGTAACGGCCCTTTTCAGGGCCATTCAAATTTTCAAGACTGCCAATTGCTCAGGAAAGAGGAGCCTTCACCTCAGCCGACAGCAGCTCTGTAACGGCCCTTTTCAGGGCCATCCAAATTTTCAAGACTGCCAATTGCTCAGGAAAGAGGAGCCTTCACCTCAGCCGACAGCAGCTCTGTAACGGCCCTTTTCAGGGCCATCCAAATTTTCAAGACTGCCAATTGCTCAGGAAAGAGGAGCCTTCACCTCAGCCGACAGCAGCTCTGTAACGGCCCTTTTCAGGGCCATCCAAATTTTCAAGACTGCCAATTGCTCAGGAAAGAGGAGCCTTCACCTCAGCTGACAGCAGCTCTATAATGGCCCTTTTCAGGGCCATCCAAATTTTCACAATTGACATGCACAAGGGTTGCGCAAAATGAGTTCACATTGTTTTCTGTTGTGTTTGTGTTTTTGTTTGTTTGTGAGTCTGCAAATTTGTCCGCAGTTTTTACACTTCATGTGAGGAATTCCATTTATCCTCATAGTGTGTTTTTCAATTGGATATTTACAGCTGTAATGGTAAGTAGAAAACAATTTTATTTGTGTGTCATAACTCTTTTTTGGGCTGAAAAGAGATATAGTGTATATTAGATGTGATTCATTTGGATTTCACAACAAAATGTGCCAAAGTTGGATTTATATTCAGTTGGAATATATTCAGATTGAGGGTAAGTTGAACATACTTTTTTTTTTCCCAGTCCTAAATAATTTTTTTTTTTTTTTGCTCACAAACTTTTCAATTTTTTCTCAACAGTTCTCTTTCTTTGACAAATAACTACGTTTATGAAATCCTCATTCATTTCTACTTATTTTGATATATGATACATTTATGTTGAACCCTGAATTAGTTTGTTAAAATTAATTTTAGAGAGGGACCCAAAAATTATCACAACACCCGCTCGACAATATAACGTCTGCCCGTATGCCGGTAACGTCCGCGTTTTTTTTCCCCGGGTGGAAAGAGTTAAGAGAGGCCAAATTAACAGCCATAAAATCCCTTGAATGAGGTTGAAAGACTCGCCGAAGACAGGAAAAATTGGCGAACTACCTTGCGAGCCCTATGTGACTTTAACGGCACGGGAAGGATATAAGATAAGATACCTAATACGGTCTGATTTGGCAGGTCTGATTGGCAATCAGTGGAGTTAAGCTGACATGCTAGCATCAGGGTTGGTGAACCAAAACCCTGCCCCACCTCTCTACTGGTGCCCCCATTAACAGGCCTAGTCTGGCTAACGGGCAGGGATTGCAGCTGACAGTTTATTATCATCATCATCATTAACAGCTGATCAAAACCAAAGGAGCCAAAAGAAAAAAAAAGAAAAAACTTTTTTACATGATCATCTTATCTCTTTTTATTTTTGTCTTTCTTTCAGTTTTGAAAGTTCAGTCCAAAAAAGATTTGCCTTCATTTGCTTTTTGGTCTGTTCCATCTCTACCCAGGCTCTGCTCTTGTTAATATGTGCAGGACATGGATATTATGCTATATTATTCTATCTTATCTCAAGCCTCTTCCAATTCTTAGCTTTTTGTATCCCTTACTCAGCTTTTCTCATATTGCTTTGATATTCCTCTGACTGTTAAACTGTACAATAACTTAACTTTCCTCATTTTCCTTTGTCATCTTATAAAACTGAACCATACATTTCTATATACCCTTATAATAACTTACCTGTTCTAGGCCATAAAGCATTGACTGCCACTCCTGCATCACGGAATTCCTCAGCCATACCCAATACACACATGGACATTCCATACTTGGCCATTGTGTATGCTGTTATATAATACAAAATAATATTATCACCATAATTTTGTAAATATGGATGCACTGATATTACAAAATTTAATGATTCTGAAAGCTTTAGAAAAATGAATGTTATTAATTTTAACACCAAATTTATAGCCAATAGGTGAATACTTAAGAACTTTCACATTAGCAAGAAATTTTTAAATATATTTATCATTTGGCCTGTTTTTGTGCTTGTCTCTTGATCTCATAAAGAAAATTTTAACATGTATTTAACACAAGATGTAAATAACAGTCAGGAAACATAATGTAAATCATTCACATGACTCAAAAATAGTCAGAAGTATATTTTTTTCATTTTATAAGAAGCTTCATAAATGCATAAATAAATTCAGTTTATGCAGAAAAAAATAATGCAGAAAAACCTTTGTTATTTTAATTTACATTAATTCTATAAATATTTGTAGAAATATGGACCTAACACCCCAATATACCTTAACAGCATGAAAATGGAGATTTTACTTTTTACAGATGCCAGTTTTCATTACCTTTCACAATTCTTCATCTATTTGATTCAAAAACAGTTTTCTTTTAGAATTCTTCTGGGCACTGTAAATCAACTCTAGACAATAATGTGAATACATATGTGAACATTGAAATACAGAAATAAAACATAAATAATGCTGCACTTCTACATTGTAACTGATGCCTTTTAAAAAAAGGGACAACTGGACAATGTACAGACATTGTACAGGTATCCTGGTGGGACAGCTGTCCATAGAAGGTAAGGATATTAACAGCATAGTGAAGGAATTCAATGCTTGTATCCTTCAGGCCGCTCGTGAAACCATTCCCAGAGGAGCTCACAGGGACTATAAACCATACTGGTCTAGTGAGCTGGGAAAACTCCATGATGATGTGGAAGCAGCTCGAAAGCAAGCAGAAAATAGACCATGCCAAGAACACCACAATAATTACCAACATTCTAAGGCCAAATTTCAGAGAGCAAAGCTGCAAGCCAGACGGGAAAGTTGGAGAGAGAAAACAGAGTCCCTAAACTTTGAAAAGGATGGAAGGAAACTGTGGAAACTAATCAAACAGTTAAATGATGAGAGTACTGGAAGAAGTACAAAGGTTACACTAATAGAGGATGGGAAAACTCTTACAGGTAAGCAGGTAGCAGATCACTTTGCTCGCATGTTTGCACAGGACTGCAACATTGATATCCATCCAGAGAAAGAGCGTACAGTGCGCATCAAGCCACAGAAAGAGGAGGAACAAGTTAGAAAAGTGGAGGTCATGGATGCACCAATCACACGCAGTGAGTTAGACCTAGCAGTTAGTAAACTGAAACCAAGGAAATCACCAGGACCAGATGGAGTGTCCAATGAAATGATCAAGAACCTGGGAATGGCAGCAAGGGGAAAGCTGTTGGATATTTTCAATATGTGCTGGAGCACAGGTAAGTTACCTCAAATCTGGAAGGAAGCAAGCATGGTACCACTGCTAAAACCAGGGAAAAACAGTGATACTGCCTCCAGCTACAGGCCAATCAGTCTCACTAACTGCCTATGCAAAATGATGGAACGCATCATTGACCTGAGGCTAAAATGGTACCTAGAAAGTGAAAACCTTCTCCTTCCACAACAAGCAGGATTTAGGCAGTACTACAGTACGGAAGATCAAGTGACCTATCTCTCTCAAGAGATTGAGGATGCATTCCAAGAGAAAAACCTTGTACTAGCAGCGTGGATAGACCTGAAGAAAGCCTTTGATAAAGTATGGAAAAAAGGTCTGCTGTGGAAACTAAGAAACTGCAATGTGAATGGAAGACTATACAACTGGATAAAGTCCTATTTACACAATAGAAGAGCTAGAGTAGTAATGGATGGTCACAAAAGCCAGAAAGTACTTCTGCGACACGGTGTACCACAAGGAGGAGTCCTTTCGCCTACACTATTCCTTGTATTCATTAATGACCTGGTCAAGGAACTTCCCTATGGAATCAAAGCGGCACTGTATGCAGATGATCTGGTCATGTGGTGTACAGATGAATATGCGACAGTTGCTACACAGAGACTCCAAAGAGCAGCAGACATCTTGACATCATGGACAAACAAATGGTGTGTAAGTATCAACACAGAGAAATCAAGTACCACTCTGTTCACCCTCTCATCTAAACAGAAAGCAGGTAAGATCTTTGTAAATGAAATACCCTTAAAGATGGACAACCAACCCACTTACTTAGAAGTGATTCTTGACTCAAAACTGACGTGGAAGCAACACATCAACAGTGCAGAAGCAAAAGCCAGAAGAAAACTAGCCATATTAAGAAAATTGAGTGGAACCACATGGGGAGCTAGTGAAAGAATCCTCAAGAATGTATATCAGCAAAGTATTCTACCACATTTAGAATATGGCTCAACATCTTGGTGCACAGCATCAAACACTACACTGCATAATCTAGACAAGGTTCAAAATCAGTCACTACGGATTATCACAGGTGCCATGAGGTCCACACCAATAGTAGAAATGCAGAAAATAGTTGGTGTTCAAGCGCTAAAGGAACATAGAGACACAAAGGTCATGACCATGGGAGAAAAATTCCTTAGCTCTGTAAGCCATCCCCTGAAGGAGAGATTCAATAACTTGGCATTAGGACGGCTTAAAAGAAGCAGCTTCATTCATCAGGCCAAGCGTATGCGTAAGCTGATACCTGACCTTCCAACTGTAGTCGCTCCATTATCATCTGTACCAGAGCATACACCATGGAAAGAAGCAGATTATACACAAATAACTATTCAGACTGAAGTGAAAGGTGTGCAGAATGGTGAGATGCAGAGCAGTCTTGTAAGATCAACAGCCACACTTAGTGTTCTGGATGACAAATATCCATGTGACACCTGGATACATGTGTATACAGATGGATCTGCACATAATGCCATAAAGAATGGAGGGGCAGGAGCATATATTGAATATCCAAACAACACCATTGACAAGATTTCCATACCCACTGGTAAATACTGCAACAACTTTGATGCAGAAGTTAGGGCAATTATTGCTGCAGTTGAAAAACTATCAGACTCCAGAATTGATACATGTCCTGTGGTAATTCTCACAGATGCAAGATCAGTACTAGAAGCTCTTCAGAGCAACAAACTACCAGACCTTAAGGATGCCTTGTCAAAAATTGGCTTACAACATGGAGTCACTTTGCAATGGATTCCCTCCCACTGTGGGATACCAGGCAATGAGAAAGCTGACCATCTGGCTAAAGAGGGCACTGAAATGGAGCAACCAGACATACCAATCACCTATAATCAGAAGAAAAGCATGATAAAAACCTACAGGAAGCCACAAACACCACCACATGATGACTATTACATGCTAAACAGAAAGGAACAAGTCACCATCTTCCGTCTCCGAACAGGACACAGCCGACTCCGAAGTCATATGTATACAAAGTTTAGGGTTGGTACTACTAATCTATGTACATGTGCCCAGGTGCCCCAAACTGTGGAACATATCCTCCAGAACTGCATCAACTACGAGACACTGAGAAATAATTACTGGCCCAGTGAAACCACTAAAGAAGATAAGCTCTACGGTTCCATACATGAGTTACAAAAAACAGTGAAATTTATCCAAGAGACAGGACTGCTGATATAGACAGACAATGCGAACGAAGAAGAAGAAGAAAAAAAGGGACCTACTCTTAAGGTAAAACTTACCTGCATGGTTTTTAAACCACTTGGGTGACATATTCAATGGTGGACTCAAGTTGAGAATATGAGGGTTCTTGCCTTTCAACAAGTGTGGCAAACAGGCTTGAGAGCTATAGGAAAAATTTGTGTGATTTCCTTTAGCTTTAGCATGGCTATCACCTTCACTTCAGAAAAACAGTATAAAGTAAATGAAGTTGTCAAAGCTGAAACTAAATATTCATTCTTTCATCAGAAGCTGTGTTTTATATGCTTTGGCAATCATACTTCTCCTGTATGTGAAGTTCTTAGTGCTTTTAATCAAACCGACTGCCTTTATTTTACTTGGTTATCCCCACTGATATATTTTTCTTTTTATCTCCCTCTCTTTCTTTTCCTTTCAGTTCTCCAGTGACTGCTATGTTCTTCCACCTCTGCCAGCTCATGACATGTCCAAAGAATTTTTAATGAATCAAAATTAGGATTAACCAAAATTAGGATTAACAAATAAAAGTAAAACAAAGGCAAGGAAAAAAAAACCTATCAAAAGCTTTAAGTCACTTACTCTTTTCAGAACTGTAAAATTTGAAGCTTAATAGGCCACATTTTCACAAAAATATCATGTCAGGTTTGCTTGCTACCTTTCAACAGTACTGTCTGTGGCTGTCAAATCCACTGTGTTAAGGGTAGTTTGGGACTTGAAGGCAGAGAGGGTGGACCCTGGCTGAAATTTGGAGAAGGTGATCTTGGGCATGCCAGTGGTGAGATGGTTTTTTTTTCTTACTCATCTTCTAGCATCCCCTTGTTGATTTTCAAAAGTATGAAACATGTTTTTTTTTTCCCTTTATAAGCTGCAAGGGAAGTGGTGCAGCAGGGTTATGGGCCTTCCTTCACACTACCTGTCACTATTTATCCATCTTCTATTAATACCATCAGCAAAGATGAAGAAGATCATCCTCCCACAGAATCACCAGACACTAAAACTGAGATTCACATGTCACTGTTGTACAGGGTCCAGCATAAAGCATAGCTGGATTTAACTGACGTTGTGCGCAGAAACTGAACAGGTGTGAAAAAAAATATGATGTCAGAGATGAAGCAGAGAAACGGTCATTTTTAACAATGGCTTCTTGGCAAACACAACATCGCGTATTCACCGTTTAAACTTATTTTAAAAGTGGAGAATCATCTATTACTGTACAACAAAAGTTTCGTCGCCATTTTGAGATGCATTCCCATGATAATGTTCCCGATCGGAGAACAATTTTGAGGTGGGTCAAAAAATTTAAGGAAACCGCTAACTGCCTTAATAACAAGTCTACTGGTCGTCCAAGAACTCAGCAGACACCTGAACAAATTCAAGAAGTCCACAACGCATTGCTGAGTAGCCCTTAGTGATCAGCTGTAAGGAATGCTTTGGCACCAGGCATCCTCTTACTATTAATAGTGATCTTTATATGCAGATGCTAACTGAATACTTCATTCCAGACTTGGCCAATAGAAATAAGAGACTAATATGGTTTCAACAAGATGGAGCAACTGCCCACACAGCCCGTCAGGCCATGGCCATGCTGCAACAAGCATATCCCAAATGTCTTATTTCCAGATTTGGGGATATTCATTGGTCGCAAGGTTACCGGATTTATCAGCTGCAGACTTCTTTTTGTGGGGGTATCTCAAGAACACGATGTATACTAGTCGACCACAGCCAATTGCAGACCTAAAAGACTGAATCCAACACTGCAATCAAAATATCCCTTTGAACATGTTAAATGGTGTCATGCAGGAATTTTTCAGACCCCTGGCTGAATGTGTCAAATTTAATGGCGGTCATCTAACCAGCACAATTTTCAAATCCTAAATATGATTGTCAGTAATAATAAAAATACCCACTTTTCTGAGTTTCATTTCAATTTTTTTTTACCAAAAACATGTATAGCGGTTATTTATTTTCCATTTTTAAAATCCAGCTATGCTTTATGCCAGACCCTGTAGAATTCTGCAGTAATGCAAATTTGAGTTAATATAAATAAATAAACATAAAATTTACTTGAAAAAAAAAAAAAAAGATACATTTCAAAATCAGATAAAAAGGCTTATGCAGGAGAATGTTATGAAAAATCTTTGCTGAGCCTTTATTTGTCACAAGAAACAAGAAATAACTGAATGTTAAAAATAAAATCATGTGCACAAACCAAAGATATGTCCCCCTGGCATTTATGTTGTTCATCAAATCATATTTCTTCATGGAAGTTGCCAATGTTCCTGTCAGAGAAATGGCACTAGCATTGTTGACAAGGATGTCAATTCCTCCAAATTTGGACACTGTTTGCTTGACAGCTTTCAGGATTTGCTCCTCACTTCTGATGTCAACAATACAGGGAAATGCATTCCCTCCAGCTTTGTTCACTGTACACACACAGAAAAAAAAATTCAGAAAAAAAAGTCAAATAAAATATATAAATTCATATCTTCAGTTTTTCATCCATTATATCTTGACAGGTTGCAGCTAGTATATATACATATGTAAATGGAAGACTAAGATCAAATGATTTTTTTTTTAACTGACAAAAAAAAAAAAATGCATAAAAGGATGCAGCAAAACCTGATGAATCTATAAGTTCATCTGCACATGATTTAATCATCTGAGTTTATTTTAGCACAGGAGTAGCTCAGTAGTAGTGAATTTGCTTCACAAGACCAAAAGAACCCTGTTGTAAAATATAAAGACCCAGTGCAGGTATAGGAGCGCAATGGCACTTCTTTTTTTAAAAATTACTTACAACTAGTACCTAGCCCCTAGGTACTTGGGGAAAAAATGAACAAACTTTATTTTCAAAGGGTGAAGAATTGGATATGCAGGCCAGTCTGACATTCCGCCCTTCATAATACAACTTTCATTCTAATGCAATCATTTGACATCAATATGGCATTAATATTACATACACATAAAGAACAATAAATATGAAATGAACAAGTTTTACATATAACATATTATATCATATCAGTCCTCTGCACTCTCAATGGAGCACAGGGCACCAACAAAGGTTCTCCAGCCAATTCTGTATTAAGCAAGTCGGGATACCACAAACCATGTCTTTCCCACTTCCTTTACTTCTTATATGTCTCCATGTCCCTAATGGCCTGCCCCTCTTTCCTTTCCCTTGAGGTGTCCAAGTCAAGGCAGTATAGGGGTGTCTTGTTTTTTCACATTCGCAGTATGTGCCCCAGTCATTTCCATTCTTGTCTTCTGACATCTTTATTAATGTTCTCTATGCTTGGTCATTTCCTCGTTTGTCACACATTCTTCCCAGTGTATTCTTCGAATTTTCCTAAGGCATCTTCCTTCACATCCTCTTAATCTACTTTCGATTTTCTGATGCTTCAATAAAATATATAAAAATAAATACAATACAGAGTGACTGGGAAGGAATAGCACCCAGGCATGATATGACAACATTACATTCTGGTGTTCCTATACATCAAGAAAACATGAGCATAATATAATATTCCTTACCACAGATGAGAGTTTCTTGCCTACTAAAGTCCTATCTTCTATACATTCTAAGTCAAAGAGACATACCTTCTTCTGCTGCAGTATAAATGGTGCCAGGCAACTTAGGATGTACTTCTGCTGTTTTGGCTGCTATCACAACATTTGCCCCATCTCTTGCAACTTTTAGTGCAATGGCTTTGCCAATTCCTCGACTAGCTCCAGTAATGAACACTGTTCTGCCAGCAAGTTTCCTAATACAATTAGAGAAAGAATGGTCAGGTATTTTCAGACAAGTCTGGTGCAAGTGGGTTTAGCTTACAGCCTTTAGCAGAGGCAGATAAACTATCACCAGGCACTTAGGCTAGACTTAGGAAGGGCACCTCCCCCTCCCATGACCTTCGGTTCTATACTGTACATTTGGTATATGGCCTGATTCTCCTGTAGCTGTGATCTCTATTATTACTACATAATTTTGTAATACATAAACCAAACACAAAAGATACACTGTTTTCCTTCACATAATACATATATAACATGATGATGCTGCAATAATAGTTATAAATGATTTTCACATGAAACAATAATCTGTATTTGCAGGTTTCTTTCTTTGGTTCTTTTTCCATTCTTGCCAGGCTCCCAGGCTTCTGTGCCCCTAGGCTTAAGCCTGTTCAGCCCAACTTCTAATCCAATATTTGCTTCTAAAAATGTTTAAGCATGTAACCAACTGTCAGCACTCTCTGGGCAATCCAGCTTCAAAAATGGGTACATGACACATCAGTGCTGTGGGAAAAATGAAATCAAAAGATAGATGTCTCTCATTATAAGAAACAATTACATAATATATACATATATATCTGTATACATACTTCCGGTGTGACGTGCAAGATGGCGGACGTTTTTTTTAACGCTCCAGCCGGCATGCAAAAATCACCAGAATTCCGCTTGATCTGTCACATATCCTGTACCAGGAGTTCCGCACAAGGCTAACAACCTTATCCTGGGACCTATCTAAAGGCAACTCTAGATGGGAAAAAAAGTTATCATTACGGAAACTAGCAAAGAAACCAACCGAGCATCTGGGGTACCAACCCCAAAGAGCTCATTCGTTGGAGCCAAACATGTGCAAAGATTGGATTCTGGAATGTAAGAACGATGGCAGCACCAAAAACTACTCAGGACATCAAAGAAATGGAGAGATACCACCTAGACGTAGGCATCAGTGAAATGCAATGGCCAGAAGCAGGTAAAAGATCGGCGGAAAACAGTAAGTTAATAATACATTCAGGCAGAGACGACGGTAAACATTAAGAGAGGGTAGGTATAATTATGTCAAATGTAGCAGCAAAGAGCCTTGTAGAATGGGAACCAGTGAACAGTCATATAATAAGAGCACGATACAACCTAAGACATGGAAAAATTACAATAATACAGCAAATCATCATGAAAGTCCCTAAACATGACATCCTAATTGCTATGGGGGACTTCAACATTAAGGTAGGGAAGGTAACAACGACGTTGAAAAAGTAATGGGGAAAGAAAGAATTGACATGGTTAATCAGAATGGAGAAAGATTCAATGAAATATGCCTGACAGAGGGCATGTCATTGGAGGCACAATATTTCCACACAAAGAGATACATAAAACAACGTGGATATCTCCAGATGATAGAACTAGAAACCAGACAGATCATTTTTTGTATTAGAAAGCAATACAGAACATCTCTGATAGATGTAAGGGCTTATAGGGGTGCAGATGTCAATAGTGATCACAGTGTATATGGAAAATAAAACTAAAACTGAAAAGCCAACACAAGAAATCAATACACAGAAAGATAAAAAGCCATAGCCTACAAGAAGAGAATACTAACAGTAATTTCAATCAGGAACTTGCCAATCATTCCACAACACTCAGTGAAGTAGAGTTGACAGGTATAGATGAATTATGGAATTATTACAGCACAGCTATAATCACAGCAGCAAAAGGAAGTGCTGGACTGAAAAAACCAAATAGAAAAGCATGGGTATCAGAAAACACATGGAAGTGCATACATGAAAGACGAGCAGATAAATTAGACATGTTGAATGTAAAAACAGATCTTGGAAAAGATAAAGCAAAAGCAACATACAAAGAAATAGACAAGAAAGTAAAAAGTTCAGCTAGAAGGGATAAAAAAGAATACATAGACAACATGGCGAAAGAGGCAGAGAAAGCAGCAAAAAAAGAGGACAGCAAAACTTTATATAACATACAAAAGAGGCTAGCAGGTACTATTACATGTAATCCTTAGCAAAACTGGAACCCTATTAACATCAAGTAAAGACCAAAAGCAAAGATGGGCTGAACACTTCCAAGAAATACTTAATTGACCACACCCAAAAGAACTGTTTAACCTTGAAACCAACTTACCAGCCCCACAACTAAATGTCAATCTAGATGAAATTACATTGCATGAAACTGAAACAGCAGTGAATTTAATGGCTGAAGAACAAAGCTGTTGACCAGATCTTTGCTCTAAGAGTGATACTTGAAGAGCATTTTGAAAAGCAGAGACCATTAATACTGAACTTCATAGACTTTGAAAAGGCATTTGATGGTGTGTACAGATTTACTGTGGAGAGTTTTGGGTCTATATGGAGTGCCATCTAATGTTGTTAACATCACTGGGGACTTCTGCAATGGATATTTTTGTGCAGTTGAGACAGGGGAGGGAATAAGTGAATGGTTCCAAATTGAGATGGGCGTGAAACGGGGATGAATACTGTCTCCTTTGCTTTTTGGAACTGTTATAGACTTCATAGTGAGAGAGTGCTGCACAGGTGGCACGGGTATTGACTGGGTGCATGGGACCCAGCAGGAGGATCTTGATTTTGCTGATGACATAACTCTTGTCGGTGGCAGTGTGAATTCCATGCGAGAGAGAACAGATGTCCTGTCTTCACTGGCTAGCAAAATAGGACTTGAGATTAACAAGGACAGAACAAAAATAAAAAAAAAAATTCCACTGGTCAAAATGGAAAGATACATGTAGAGGGGACGGATATTGAAGAGGTCAATCGGTTTGCATGCCTTGGCAGCTGCATGGACCAAGGTGGTGGCACCAGAAGGGAAGTTAGAGTTGGAATTGCAAGGGCGGCATCGATCTTCAGGAGTCTTGAGAGCATGTGGCATTCAGGAGTTCCTCATTACAAATAGAAATTGGGCATCCATGTCTAGTTGCAATTGTAATCATTTCCACACCTCTCGAATCGTGAATACCACCTGAATATCTGCGCACGAGATAAACAATTATCCCCATAAATTTGTCACATCAATTCAACTGCCTCAATGGCACTTTTTCTGAGTTTTAAACAAAATTTAATGTTAGCTTTTTGCTCCATGCTGATTACATAACAATGCACCTCTGACTAGGTCAACAAAATGGCGGCTTGTTTGTCGTCTGCTTATCGGGCGGCGATGAAAAGTTTCCAGATCATAGATGAAGGTTGCCTCTTTGGATTCCATGCTTTGCTTCATAGATGGCATATTTTTCTTGGCCATAATAAAATCAGTCTCATTACTTAATTGTTAGACCTTGTATATACATACATACATATATATATATATAAGGTAAAATTCCCTTTTGGGGGCTTATGTTATATTACTGCAAACATATATTATCAAATGACAAGCTAAATTTCTATTAAAAACCAATTTAAAAAAATAAAGCTAAGCTAGTCTCACTCTTCTACAATGTTTCTCTAAGAAGTTCTAGCTGTGTGTAAGTGTACATATAAAATCCACTAAAATCATTATGTGTCATACATGAAGGGTATCCGAGAGGAATTTTGGAAGCCGTGAAAAAAAAATCTCTCCACCCCCACCCCAATTTACCATATTTATTAGCTATTGTTTTCATCTCTATGGTGATGACATCATCATTTTCCTAATTAAGGTCCCTCCCTTACAACACGGAAAATCCTCCGGACCACTGAGCATTAACCCTCCTTCCCATTCACACCTTTAGTTTTTCCAAGCAGATGAATTAGCTTTCTTTACCTGCACCACTTGTCCCCGGCTCAGATGTTTCTCTATAGGCCTTCTTTTTCTTCCATGAGGAAATACATTCTTCCAAAAACATTTGTTTTAAAATAATGCATATGTACACGCCTCGCCGATGTACCTACCCTGTATTGGCTGCCATTGCATTGAAATTAGTTTATCTGATAATGGTTCTTGCTTCTTGCAGTGATGCATCGTTCAATCTTCTGCTGTTTTGTTTATAAATTATCTAACGAAAGTCTGCTAGACTTTAACCTTTGAATCGTGCAACGCGCGTCTAAAAAACAAGGAAGCTAAGTAACTGTTTACGAAACGAAATACATTATTTATACAATATTAATAATTTTAAGTTACGATTTAATTCATACGTGAGTAGTACTGTTTTTATAAACGCATTATTATAAAAAAATGTATATTTAGTTTGTGTTCTACATATATACCGAAGAAAGTACAGTTATCACATGCTTTGTTTCATAAAACAAATGAGAACCCAGTAGGTCAAAGGGCAGGACCTGTAACAAGTCTTTTACCTGTTGTTCAGAAGTCAATTTTTTTAAATACAATTTTAAAAATAACAGTAATAACACACTGACGAAACACGTGCTTGTGCACTCATTTTAAGTAATTTTATTAACAGAAGCTGTTGAAGATTTTAAATGATACAACTATTTAAAGTAAGAATGAGCACACAGTGATGGCTTTCTGTTTACACCATCCATTACAAAAACATACAAAACGAAGAAACATGGAAAGAAGATAAAATATAAATTCACGTGAATGCTGTGCAACAAACAGGAACGGGAAAGCTAGAAAAAGAGAGCACTTGTAAGAAGCTACGACCAAGAGTGTGCATGGTATTAGTATTGTGAGCGTTCAAATGGGGACTTGGGCTGTTGGTAAATTTAAAAAAAAAGGGGGGGGGGGTGTTTCCAGTTTTTCTAATGGAATAACTGGTCCAAGTTTACTGTTGCCAAAGTATATGTATTTTCGTGCGCACCACCAGTAATTTGAGATAATGGAAGCTATCATCATCAGCTGCACTCATAGATTCTATCATCATCATGTTCACCATTAAATATTGTTTGAACCGCCTGAGACCAATGTTCTCTCTGAGCTGCACGGCTGGGCACATAGAGAAATAATACCGAGCACAAAACTTTATATGTCGCTCAGAAATAAATAAATACAACTGCTGCGTTATTTTTCATGTTTCTGATCTTATTTTGTGTTATAGTAACGCTGAAGAAAAATATGATATCGCTACACGAGTTCCAACTGTAGTCGCTCCATTATCATCTGTACCAGAGCACACACGATGGAAAGAAGTAGATTATACACAAATAACTATTCAGACTGAAGTGAAAGGTGTGCAGAATGGTGAGATGCAGAGCAGTCTTGTAAGATCAACAGCCACACTTAGTGTTCTAGATGACAAATATCCATGTGACACCTGGATACGAGTGTATACAGACGGATCTGCACATAATGCCATAAAGAATGGAGGGGCAGGAGCACATATTGAATATCCAAACAACACCACTGACAAGATTTCCATACCCACTGGAAAATACTGCAACAACTATGATGCAGAAGTTAGGCCAATTATTGCTGCAGTTGAAAAACTATCAGACTCCAGAATTGATACATGTCCCATAGTAATTCTCACAGATGCAAGATCAGTACTGGAAGCTCTTCAGTGCAACAAACTACCAGACCTTAAGGATGCCTTGTCAAAAATTGGCTTACAACATGGAGTCACTTTGCAGTGGATTCCCTCCTGCTGTGGGATACCAGGCAATGAGAAAGCTGACCGTCTGGCCAAAGAGGGCACTGAAATGGAGCAACCAGACATACCAATCACCTATAATCAGAAGAAAAGCATGATAAAAACCTACAGGAAGCCACAAACACCACCACATGATGACTATCACATACTAAACAGAAAGGAACAAGTCACCATCTTCCGTCTCCGAACAGGACACAGCCGACTCCGAAGTCATATGTATACAAAGTTTAAGGTTGGTACTACTAATCTATGTACATGTGCCCAGGTGCCCCAAATTGTGGAATATATCCTCCAAAACTGCACCAACTATGAGATACTGAGAAATAATTGCTGGCCCATTGAAACCACTCTAGAAGATAAGCTCTATGGTTCCATACATGAATTACCACAAAAAAAAACAGTGAAATTTGTCCAAGAGACAGGACTGCAGAAGAAGAAGAAGAAGAAGAAAAGAAGAAGAAGAAGAAGAAGAAGGAGGAAGAAGAAGGAGGAGGAGGAAGAAGAAGAAGAAGAAGAGACATTTAGTCTGGACAGAATTCAACTTGTTTTCTATGGTTTGGTGATTTTCCAGCATTCACTTCCATAGAGTAGTACATTTAAAACATTACTCAAATATCCTGATTTTCGTATTTATACTTTTTTAGATTTCCATATAGTCTGCAGTACTGCAAAAGCCTGGTTTGCTCTAGTAAGTCTGCTGTTGATGTCCTCTGTGCTGTCTCCATGGTGTGATAAATACAGTTTATATAAAGTAGAAGTAGTATGTATAATTTCACTTAATAGAATAGAGAAGACAGCGAGCACACTTGTAGGCTAAGAGGTGGTGGTGATGATGGTGTGTAAGGCTGAGTGTTCGGAGACCTGGGTATAAGAGAGAGAGAGAGAGAGAGAGAGAGAGAGAGAGCAAGAGGATCGTCTGTTAACATCTCATCTGTTGTCTGAATCCATTAGGACAAGCAGGCCCCTAAAGTCTACACTTTCTTCTATGGCTGCCTGCCTCGATGCCGAAGTTTGAAGCTATTCGTCTGCAATATAACTGATGTGGAAGGCTTGAAATACGACGGTATGCTTGATTGCTTACCTCTCCCATTCACAACATCATCCAAGCCTGTCCTAAACTAATGTGCCCTGTCAAAATTAATGCAGTACTTTTAGGCAAGGGAGTGATTATTGACACAAATGTGCCATTAAGTAGACTACCGGGGTTAGTTTATTGGCACATTGACAACTGCGCATGTCTTCTGCACATGAACAGTGACAACGGCACTGACCACTGCGCATGTCTTCTGAGCAGACGAATAACAGACTAGGATTACATATATGAGTATATATGACTAGGATTACATATTCATATATATATATATATTAAAATGCCACACAAAGGCAACCTTAGTGACTGTAACAATTGGAGAGGAGTAACCTTAATATCAGTTGTGTTAAAAGTATTTTGCAAGATCATTTTGAATAGACTTAAAGATATAGTGGATACCGCAATGACAGAAGAACAAGCAGAATTTCGAAAAGTGAGAAGTTGTCTCGACCAGATCTTTACTCTAAGAATAATACTTAAAGAACATATTGAAAAGCAGAAACAATTAATACTGAATTTCGTAGACTTTAAAAAGGCATTTGATAGCATACTCAGAGATTCATTGTGGAGAATTTTAAGTCTATATGGAATACCATATAAAACTGTCAACATCATTAAGGACCTCTACAATGGATATGTTTGTGCAGTCAAAACAGAAGAAGGGATGAGCGAATGGTTTCAGATTGAAACAGAAGTGAAACAAGGATGCATACTGTCACCTTTGCATTTTAGAATTGCAGTAGACTTCATCATGAAAAATGTTACATAGGTAACACAGGTATTGATTGGATACATGGGACCCAACTAGAAGATCTTAATTTTGCTGATGATATAACTCTTATCAGTAACAATGTGAATTCCATGCAAGAAAAAACAGATATCCTATCTTCATTGGCTAGCAAAATAGGACTTGACATTAACAAGGACAAAACAAAATTAATGAAACTTCCCATTAATCAAAATGGAAAAAAATACACGTAGAAGGGACAGATGTTGAAGAAGTCAATCAATTTGCATACCTTGGCAGCTACATAGACCAGGATGGTGACACCAGAAAGGAAGTTAGAATTAGAAATGCAAAAGCAGCATAAATCTTCAAGAATCTTGAGAATATATGACATTCAAAAGTTATAAGCACAAAAACCAAGTTAAGACTATTCAATTCAAATGTAATATCCACCCTCATTTATGCAATTGAACGCTGGAAAACAACTAAAGAAATAGACAAGAAATTCGACTCTTTTGAAACAAATGCCTAAGGAAAATATTATGTATCAAGTGGAACGAATTCAAGAAAAATACAGAGATACGATAGATGACTGAACAACAACAACCAGTCTCATGATTGATAAGGAAAAGGAGATGGACATATTCTGGTCACGTGATGAGAAGAAACGACCAGAGAATCCCAAAACAAGCTATCAAGTG
Organism: Achatina immaculata; assembly: GCA_009760885.1. Lineage (NCBI taxonomy): Eukaryota > Metazoa > Mollusca > Gastropoda > Stylommatophora > Achatinidae > Lissachatina > Lissachatina immaculata. Next base: position 45,690,159 of record CM019720.1, on the reverse strand, counting down.
AAACACAACAGGCAGAAGAAAAAAAAGGCAGACCACGTGAAATTTTAAAGAGGACATTGTTAAGAAAAGCCAAATTAAAATAGGCATAAAATCCTTTGATGAGCTTGAAAAGCTCGCCGAAAACAGGAAAAACTGGCGAACTACATTGCGACCCCTATGTGACGTTTAACGACACGGGAAGATTATGACACTATTTTCTCAATAAAAAGACACATTTGTCTTTTTTATTAGGAAAAGTTATACTTTTGACTTTTATATTATGACACTATTTATTTCTCTTTTTATTAAGAAAAGTTATACTTTTGAAAGATAGATCCCTAGCTGAACGGGATTATTTTTTTCCACCAGGACCCCGAGGTCGACCGTGTCTCGTAAAATGGTTACCAGAGAAAATTGGGGAAGGAACTGGCCACCCTACCTCAAACGCTGATGGTCCAGCATAATTATTGCTGTTGAAGTTTGCACCAGACATGGCAGGAGACCGTGTGTATGTTTGTCTAAAAAGTTAATACCTGCTAGAGAAACTGAATTTAAGCTACGAAATTTCTGTGTCACGACCTCGTTTCTTTCCGGTTGTCACGATCCCTCGTGTCTACTGAACAGTTACTAAAGACTATGTCAATAAAACACCTTTTTTGGGGGGTGCTAGTTGACTATCTCGATAGTACGCTGTTCTCTCGTGGCTAGACGGCCGCTTGTTCTACCGGAGTCCGTGTTCGAATCCCAGGCAATTCTCTTGTGATTTCTCTCTCTCTCTCTCTCTCTCTCTCTCTCTCTCTCTCTCTCTCTCTCTCTCTCTCTCTCACACGTCTCACTAAAGTGCTTTGTCTAAGATTTTTTCGAAGTCTAATCCTACAGAACTGTGTTCTCTTACTTTACAACATAATGAGGTCTCTAACGCTTCATCCTCACGGCATTTGCTGTGGGACTATCATTATACTTTTAAATAGATATTTGATGCCTGTGTTAGTGAAATAGAGGTGTATGGTGCAGTTTTACAAGGTGGCAGAGGGAGTGAGTCAAGTGAGAAAAAAAAAACAAATAGAAAGTATGAGAGTGAGTTGAGAATGTATAAATGAAAAACATACAACATACAGCGTGTGCCTTTTTCGAGAATTACATATACAAACGAGAAAAAAAAACTAAACGAAAAAACTTATCCTAATGTGACATCCTCCAAAATTAGGGAACCACAGAAATGTGTATCCATTAAACGAGTCATAGAGACCACACGGGACAACACAAAGGATAAGCCGATAGTGCCAATCGTAAAGAAGACGCGGAGAAGGGAGGGAAACAGGTGGGGGAAGGGCAATAGAAACAGCCACTAGAGGATAAGGTGGGGGGGGGGTGGGAAGCGGAGAGATAATGAATGAAGAACATAAACACCGGCATTGAGAAAATGTGAAACTGATGAATAGGACATGACCCTATACAAAAGGGGGATGGAAAACTAAAGAAGTTAAAGGAAGCTGAAGACATTGTTAATTCCAGCTGGGTGGAGACAGCCACCTGGAAAATAAGGCGGTGTTCTAGGACCTTCCGAGATCGTACATCAGCAGAACAAGAGCGGATCGCACTAGCAGTAATGTCCTGTTTTCCCCTGTGGTTCTCTCTCTCTGAACCTTAAGTGCCCAGGGCACATGGGGCTTCCGCAAGGGTTTTCCACAAATGCCTGTCTTTCGCCTTTTTTTCTGCTCTTGCCCAGGTGAGCCCTCTATTGCTCAACATCCTTTCTGTTGTTCTTCTCCATGTCTCTTTTGGTCTACCCTTACTTCTGCTCCCCTGTGGTGTCCATCTTAGTGCTATTTTTGGTAGTGAGTTGTCAGTCATTCGGAGCACATGTCCCAACCATCGCCAGCGTCTTTCCTCAATAATTGTTGTCAGTGGTTTCATCTGCATTTCTGCCAATAAGATGTTATTTCTTATGGTGTTTGGCCAAAATATTTTTTTAATTCTACGTAAACATTTAGTCTGGAAAGAATTCAACTTGTTTTCTATGGTTTTGGTGATTTTCCAGCATTCACTTCCATAGAGTAGTACACTTAGAACATTACTCTTAAATATCCTGATTTTCATATTTATGCTTAGTTTATTTGATTTCCATATATTCTGTAGCATTGCAAAAGCCTGGTTTGCTCTAGTAAGTCTGCTGTTGATGTCCTCTGTGCTGTCTCCATTTTCTACTACTCTGCTGCCAAGGTATACAAATTCGTTGACCTCCTCCACTAACTTGTTATCTACTCTGAGTACATTTCTGTTGTTCACATTTTGCTTCATTAACTTTGTCTTTCCTACGTTGATCTTTAGTCCTATGTTGTTTGCATTCTGGGTTAGCTTGTTTATTTTATCTTGCATATCTTTGTGACTGCTTGATAATAGACAAATGTCGTCCGCAAAGTCAAGGTCCTCCAGCACTGTGTCAAGGGTCCATTGTAATCCTCTGCGTTTGTCTGATGTTGCCTCCTTCATTAACCAGTCTACTGCCAAGATAAATAATGTTGGTGATAGTACACATCCCTGTTTCACTCCTGTTTGTACCCTAAAGCTGCTGGAGGTATGTTCTCCACAGATAACTTTGCACTGAAAACCCTCGTATAGGGCTTTGATTACGTTAACTATTTTATGGGGGAGGCCATGCCATCTTAGGATTTTCCACAGTGCATCTCTGTTGACACTGTCAAAGACTTTCTCAAAATCTATGAATAATGCATATGTTGTGCTATGCCACTCATTTGCCTGTTCTAATATTTGTCTAAGTACAAATATATGGTCTATGCATGATCTTCCTTTCCTAAATCCTGCCTGCACTTTCCGAAGTTTTTCCTCAAGTGTTGGTACAATTCTGTTGATGATTATTCTGCAAAATACTTTACTAGTGAGTGGCAGTAGGGTAATGCCTCTCCAGTTCCCGCAATCTCTGAGGTCACCCTTCTTTGGTAGTTTTACTATAAGACCAGTTTTCCACTCCTCTGGGGCTTTTTCTAAATCCCAAATTTGTTGTAATATCCGGCAAAGTTGTTTTGGTGTTTCTGTTTCTTCTGCTTTCAACATCTCAGCAGTCACTTCATCTTCACCTGGTGCCCTGTCTGATTTTAGCTTCTTTATCGCCTCTTTTACTTCATTTATTGTTATTGGTCCTGTATTGATGTTTAGTTCCGCTTTTGCTTCAGGTATATCTATTGCTTGTGCTGCTTGTGTTCTGTTTAGTAGGGTGTTAAAGTGTTCCCTCCATCTTTCAATTTTTTCTCTTTCTCCACTGACCAGTTGTCCATTTTGTGTTCTTACTGCACTTTCACATCTTGTATTGAAGTTACCTGTCATCTGCTTTATGATTTTATATATGGTTTTCATGTCATTTGTATATGCTGCTTTCTCTGCTGTTTCTGCTAAGTTGTCATAATATTGACGTTTATCTTGACGGCATGATTCCTTCACTTCTTTGTCTTTTTGTGCATAATTACTTAAAACTCGTTCTTTAAGTCGTTGTGATTTGGTGTTCAGTAATTTTTTCTTGATTTCTTTTCTTTGCTCTATCTTTTCCCATTTGGTCTCACTTATCCATTCCTCTTTTCTCCTTTTCCGATATCCCAGCACCTCTTTTGCTGTTTCCTGTAGTGTTTTATTGAACTCTAATATGGACATTTCTGCTTCGTCTTGTAGGACACTGAAGCGGTTCTTAAGTATTATTGAGAATTCATTTCTTGTTTGCTGGTCTATCAGTTTCCTTGTATCAAAATGTATCTTTCTGTGTTCTCCGATTCTGACTTTCCTTAATTTTAGTTTTATTTTTGCTACCAGAAGGTTGTGATCACTTCCTATATCTGCTCCTTTCCTTGCTCGCACATCTTGTAGTGACCGTTTCCACTTGTTGTTTATTAGTATGTGATCGATTTGGTTTTCTGTGGTTTTATCTGGTGACCTCCAAGTCACCTTATGGATGTTTTTGTGTTGGAAAATTGTCCCTCCGATGGTCATCATGTTTTCTTCACAGAAACTGCACAGTCTTTCTCCATTTTCATTTATTTCTCCGATTCCTTCTCTTCCCATGATTCTTCTTCTATCTTCATTTCCTTCACCTACTTTTGCATTGAAATCGCCCAAGATGAGTAGCATATCATGCTTGGGTATTGTTTCTACTGTGGCTTGGAGGCTGTTGTAAAAATCTTCTTTTAATTCCTCTTCAGCTGCTTCTGTTGGTGCATAACAAACTATAATAGACAGCTTCGTGAATCTTGAGTTGAACCGTGCATATAATAATCTCTCATTTATTGGGGTCCATTTCAGCAATGCTCTTGATGCTTCTTTTGTTATAATCAATGCTACTCCTCCTTCATGAAGATCTTCTTTACCTGACCATATTATTGTATCTTCTGTGTGCTGTGTTGTTAATTTCCTTCTGCCTTGTCCTGTCCATCTTGCTTCTTGTATTCCTAGTATGTCTAGTTTGTATCTGTGCATTTCCTTGATGGTTTGTGCTAGTTTTCCAGTCTGGTTTAGTGTTCTTACATTCCAGCTGCCTATTTGCATCTTATGTTTAGGTTCCAGGAGGTCTGCAGTCGGGCTGGGGACTTCCAGTGGCTGGCTTTCGTCCACAACCTTCATGGGCTCAGTTTCCTGATACGCATTTCTCCTTCCACCTGCATTTGCTTTTTCCCTTGCTTCTGTTTCTGTAGCAGTCTGATAGTTTTTTACCAGATAGGGTTGCTGGCCCTATGCTGAACCCTCCTTAGTCGCCTTTTACGATCATGCATGGTAGGGTACAGTGGTCCTATTCTTTGCAGATCCCGGGTACCACACGGGGGCCCCTGTGGTTGCTAAGGCAAAAATGTTTAGCCACAGGTGTCCAGGCCCTCTTAGAAATATCGTTAAGATGTTGGTGAAAACGATCTCCTAAGCGTAAACCGGTCTCACCTATATACTTCATACAACACCGTTTGCATATAATAGCACAAATAACATTGCGTGAAGTGCAATTGAAACACCCCTGAACTGATAATGTGGACTTAGGGAAGGAGATCTGGCTAGCCTCGGCAACAGACGGCCAAGTGTTGTATCTACGGCTTCCGCAACGTCTGGTACCATAAAAAGCGTCATCTGTCTTAAGGCGACTCCGAACTATAAGGTCCCCGAGGTTCTTGTCCCGTCTGTAGGGGTTCCTCAAAAAGTTCACGTGTATCAGGCTTGGTCTGGATGAGATGGAGATGGTGAAACAGTATGTTTTTAACTGCCAAACTATGAGGGTGGTGTGTGGGTACCGTTTAAACTCTATCCGAGCTACAGTGCGGTTTAGTAGTGAGGGCTTGTTATGACACTATTTTCTCAATAAAAAGACACATTTGTCTTTTTTATTAGGAAAAGTTATACTTTTGACTTTTATATTATGACACTATTTATTTCTCTTTTTATTAAGAAAAGTTATACTTTTGAAAGATAGATCCCTAGCTGAACGGGATTATTTTTTCCACCAGGACCCCGAGGTCGACCGTGTCTCGTAAAATGGTTACCAGAGAAAATTGGGGAAGGAACTGGCCACCCTACCTCAAACGCTGATGGTCCAGCATAATTATTGCTGTTGAAGTTTGCACCAGACATGGCAGGAGACCGTGTGTATGTTTGTCTAAAAAGTTAATACCTGCTAGAGAAACTGAATTTAAGCTACGAAATTTCTGTGTCACGACCTCGTTTCTTTCCGGTTGTCACGATCCCTCGTGTCTACTGAACAGTTACTAAAGACTATGTCAATAAAACACCTTTTTTGGGGGGTGCTAGTTGACTATCTCGATAGTACGCTGTTCTCTCGTGGCTAGACGGCCGCTTGTTCTACCGGAGTCCGTGTTCGAATCCCAGGCAATTCTCTTGTGATTTCTCTCTCTCTCTCTCTCTCTCTCTCTCTCTCTCTCTCTCTCTCTCTCTCTCTCTCTCACACGTCTCACTAAAGTGCTTTGTCTAAGATTTTTTCGAAGTCTAATCCTACAAAACTGTGTTCTCTTACTTTACAACATAATGAGGTCTCTAACGCTTCATCCTCACGGCATTTGCTGTGGGACTATCATTATACTTTTAAATAGATATTTGATGCCTGTGTTAGTGAAATAGAGGTGTATGGTGCAGTTTTACAAGGTGGCAGAGGGAGTGAGTCAAGTGAGAAAAAAAAACAAATAGAAAGTATGAGAGTGAGTTGAGAATGTATAAATGAAAAACATACAACATACAGCGTGTGCCTTTTTCGAGAATTACATATACAAACGAGAAAAAAAAACTAAACGAAAAAACTTATCCTAATGTGACATCCTCCAAAATTAGGGAACCACAGAAATGTGTATCCATTAAACGAGTCATAGAGACCACACGGGACAACACAAAGGATAAGCCGATAGTGCCAATCGTAAAGAAGACGCGGAGAAGGGAGGGAAACAGGTGGGGGAAGGGCAATAGAAACAGCCACTAGAGGATAAGGTGGGGGGGGGGTGGGAAGCGGAGAGATAATGAATGAAGAACATAAACACCGGCATTGAGAAAATGTGAAACTGATGAATAGGACATGACCCTATACAAAAGGGGGATGGAAAACTAAAGAAGTTAAAGGAAGCTGAAGACATTGTTAATTCCAGCTGGGTGGAGACAGCCACCTGGAAAATAAGGCGGTGTTCTAGGACCTTCCGAGATCGTACATCAGCAGAACAAGAGCGGATCGCACTAGCAGTAATGTCCTGTTTTCCCCTGTGGTTCTCTCTCTCTGAACCTTAAGTGCCCAGGGCACATGGGGCTTCCGCAAGGGTTTTCCACAAATGCCTGTCTTTCGCCTTTTTTTCTGCTCTTGCCCAGGTGAGCCCTCTATTGCTCAACATCCTTTCTGTTGTTCTTCTCCATGTCTCTTTTGGTCTACCCTTACTTCTGCTCCCCTGTGGTGTCCATCTTAGTGCTATTTTTGGTAGTGAGTTGTCAGTCATTCGGAGCACATGTCCCAACCATCGCCAGCGTCTTTCCTCAATAATTGTTGTCAGTGGTTTCATCTGCATTTCTGCCAATAAGATGTTATTTCTTATGGTGTTTGGCCAAAATATTTTTTAATTCTACGTAAACATTTAGTCTGGAAAGAATTCAACTTGTTTTCTATGGTTTTGGTGATTTTCCAGCATTCACTTCCATAGAGTAGTACACTTAGAACATTACTCTTAAATATCCTGATTTTCATATTTATGCTTAGTTTATTTGATTTCCATATATTCTGTAGCATTGCAAAAGCCTGGTTTGCTCTAGTAAGTCTGCTGTTGATGTCCTCTGTGCTGTCTCCATTTTCTACTACTCTGCTGCCAAGGTATACAAATTCGTTGACCTCCTCCACTAACTTGTTATCTACTCTGAGTACATTTCTGTTGTTCACATTTTGCTTCATTAACTTTGTCTTTCCTACGTTGATCTTTAGTCCTATGTTGTTTGCATTCTGGGTTAGCTTGTTTATTTTATCTTGCATATCTTTGTGACTGCTTGATAATAGACAAATGTCGTCCGCAAAGTCAAGGTCCTCCAGCACTGTGTCAAGGGTCCATTGTAATCCTCTGCGTTTGTCTGATGTTGCCTCCTTCATTAACCAGTCTACTGCCAAGATAAATAATGTTGGTGATAGTACACATCCCTGTTTCACTCCTGTTTGTACCCTAAAGCTGCTGGAGGTATGTTCTCCACAGATAACTTTGCACTGAAAACCCTCGTATAGGGCTTTGATTACGTTAACTATTTTATGGGGGAGGCCATGCCATCTTAGGATTTTCCACAGTGCATCTCTGTTGACACTGTCAAAGACTTTCTCAAAATCTATGAATAATGCATATGTTGTGCTATGCCACTCATTTGCCTGTTCTAATATTTGTCTAAGTACAAATATATGGTCTATGCATGATCTTCCTTTCCTAAATCCTGCCTGCACTTTCCGAAGTTTTTCCTCAAGTGTTGGTACAATTCTGTTGATGATTATTCTGCAAAATACTTTACTAGTGAGTGGCAGTAGGGTAATGCCTCTCCAGTTCCCGCAATCTCTGAGGTCACCCTTCTTTGGTAGTTTTACTATAAGACCAGTTTTCCACTCCTCTGGGGCTTTTTCTAAATCCCAAATTTGTTGTAATATCCGGCAAAGTTGTTTTGGTGTTTCTGTTTCTTCTGCTTTCAACATCTCAGCAGTCACTTCATCTTCACCTGGTGCCCTGTCTGATTTTAGCTTCTTTATCGCCTCTTTTACTTCATTTATTGTTATTGGTCCTGTATTGATGTTTAGTTCCGCTTTTGCTTCAGGTATATCTATTGCTTGTGCTGCTTGTGTTCTGTTTAGTAGGGTGTTAAAGTGTTCCCTCCATCTTTCAATTTTTTCTCTTTCTCCACTGACCAGTTGTCCATTTTGTGTTCTTACTGCACTTTCACATCTTGTATTGAAGTTACCTGTCATCTGCTTTATGATTTTATATATGGTTTTCATGTCATTTGTATATGCTGCTTTCTCTGCTGTTTCTGCTAAGTTGTCATAATATTGACGTTTATCTTGACGGCATGATTCCTTCACTTCTTTGTCTTTTTGTGCATAATTACTTAAAACTCGTTCTTTAAGTCGTTGTGATTTGGTGTTCAGTAATTTTTTCTTGATTTCTTTTCTTTGCTCTATCTTTTCCCATTTGGTCTCACTTATCCATTCCTCTTTTCTCCTTTTCCGATATCCCAGCACCTCTTTTGCTGTTTCCTGTAGTGTTTTATTGAACTCTAATATGGACATTTCTGCTTCGTCTTGTAGGACACTGAAGCGGTTCTTAAGTATTATTGAGAATTCATTTCTTGTTTGCTGGTCTATCAGTTTCCTTGTATCAAAATGTATCTTTCTGTGTTCTCCGATTCTGACTTTCCTTAATTTTAGTTTTATTTTTGCTACCAGAAGGTTGTGATCACTTCCTATATCTGCTCCTTTCCTTGCTCGCACATCTTGTAGTGACCGTTTCCACTTGTTGTTTATTAGTATGTGATCGATTTGGTTTTCTGTGGTTTTATCTGGTGACCTCCAAGTCACCTTATGGATGTTTTTGTGTTGGAAAATTGTCCCTCCGATGGTCATCATGTTTTCTTCACAGAAACTGCACAGTCTTTCTCCATTTTCATTTATTTCTCCGATTCCTTCTCTTCCCATGATTCTTCTTCTATCTTCATTTCCTTCACCTACTTTTGCATTGAAATCGCCCAAGATGAGTAGCATATCATGCTTGGGTATTGTTTCTACTGTGGCTTGGAGGCTGTTGTAAAAATCTTCTTTTAATTCCTCTTCAGCTGCTTCTGTTGGTGCATAACAAACTATAATAGACAGCTTCGTGAATCTTGAGTTGAACCGTGCATATAATAATCTCTCATTTATTGGGGTCCATTTCAGCAATGCTCTTGATGCTTCTTTTGTTATAATCAATGCTACTCCTCCTTCATGAAGATCTTCTTTACCTGACCATATTATTGTATCTTCTGTGTGCTGTGTTGTTAATTTCCTTCTGCCTTGTCCTGTCCATCTTGCTTCTTGTATTCCTAGTATGTCTAGTTTGTATCTGTGCATTTCCTTGATGGTTTGTGCTAGTTTTCCAGTCTGGTTTAGTGTTCTTACATTCCAGCTGCCTATTTGCATCTTATGTTTAGGTTCCAGGAGGTCTGCAGTCGGGCTGGGGACTTCCAGTGGCTGGCTTTCGTCCACAACCTTCATGGGCTCAGTTTCCTGATACGCATTTCTCCTTCCACCTGCATTTGCTTTTTCCCTTGCTTCTGTTTCTGTAGCAGTCTGATAGTTTTTTACCAGATAGGGTTGCTGGCCCTATGCTGAACCCTCCTTAGTCGCCTTTTACGATCATGCATGGTAGGGTACAGTGGTCCTATTCTTTGCAGATCCCGGGTACCACACGGGGGCCCCTGTGGTTGCTAAGGCAAAAATGTTTAGCCACAGGTGTCCAGGCCCTCTTAGAAATATCGTTAAGATGTTGGTGAAAACGATCTCCTAAGCGTAAACCGGTCTCACCTATATACTTCATACAACACCGTTTGCATATAATAGCACAAATAACATTGCGTGAAGTGCAATTGAAACACCCCTGAACTGATAATGTGGACTTAGGGAAGGAGATCTGGCTAGCCTCGGCAACAGACGGCCAAGTGTTGTATCTACGGCTTCCGCAACGTCTGGTACCATAAAAAGCGTCATCTGTCTTAAGGCGACTCCGAACTATAAGGTCCCCGAGGTTCTTGTCCCGTCTGTAGGGGTTCCTCAAAAAGTTCACGTGTATCAGGCTTGGTCTGGATGAGATGGAGATGGTGAAACAGTATGTTTTTAACTGCCAAACTATGAGGGTGGTGTGTGGGTACCGTTTAAACTCTATCCGAGCTACAGTGCGGTTTAGTAGTGAGGGCTTGTTGCCGCGATATAAGGCTGATGCGGTTCCAAGATGACGAGAGAATATATTCTGGATAGCTGCGTTGACGGAAGAAATCTAGCATTTTATGGCCTTGATCCTGGACATCAACATCCTCTGTACACAAACGTCGCAACCAGGAGGAATTAACAATATCTTCAGCTTCCTTTAACTTCTTTAGTTTTCCACCCCCTTTTTTTTTTACTAAATGTTGCGCTCGTTTTAATTAATACGGCTGTGTCTAGAGCTATGCCAATAGACACAGCGAATTAATAAAGCTAAATAAAACAAAGTTCTGTGTACATGAGGTTATTTTGCATGAATATGCTGGACTCTTCCTCCTTTCCCTAATACACATATGTAGTGTGCCTTTTTTCCAGAATAAGTTTCCCTAACACAGATAAAAGGGATGGCGACTGCAGTAAAACTGGTTCAGATAATAAAGATAGATAAAGGTGTATGGTGCAGTTTTACAAGGTGGCAGAGGGAGTGAGTCAAGTGAGAAAAAACAAATAGAAAGTATGAGAGTGAGTTGAGAATATATAAATGAAAAGCTGTTCCTACTTTTCCCCCCTAGTTTATACATTTTGTCATCACAGCTTTATTCAAGTGGCTTCATGTATTGTTATATACTTAGTTTTATATACTTATACACTAATTAATCGTGTTTTCTTGTTCCTCAGCTTTCCGAGCCGGCTCATTGCTACAGATAACGGTCGCATCCATTCGTCTCTATTCCTCATCTTCTCTCTAGCTGGTGACACCAGTTTCTTTGATACCTCTTCTATGTTGTCTTTTCATCTCTGTCTTAGTCTACCCTTGGTCTTGTTTCCCTCATCTCTTGTGCATACATCATTTTCGTTTGTCTGTTCTCTTCCACTCTTTCTACATGGCCCAGCCAGCGTAGTCTGTTCAGTTTCAAGACATTTATAATTCGTTGGGATTATAAGCTGTTCAGTTCAGTGTTCTTTCTAGCTCTCCATTTTCCACTGTTGGTATCCTTTATCGGCCCAAAGATCCTAATTTTCTTAGGATCTTGTGGATTATGTAAATCGTTTGGCAACTGTAAATCGTTTGGCAACTATCTTCTTCAGCTTTCTATATTATTTGTTTGGAAATAGGAGTATCTTCATTCTGTTGAAGACGTTGCTAGGTATATGTATTCTTCTGTTAATTTTCATTTTATATTTTCATCGTTTGTTGTCCTGTAAACCAATTTATTTCATACACTTCTAAAATGAATCCAAATGACACTTAGAAATATCACTGCCTAATTTTATTTATTTACCGAACTCTTCACTTGTTGACTTTCATTTTATAATAAGAATATATAACAGCATTAAGTTTTTGTTTGATGATTTTGTGTTTTAAAAAGCCGCTTAGTTTAAAACAAAAATTGTCTTGCTTTACTTTTTTAAAAAAGATTAAGTGCTAATCACGTGACATAACCCAAACGTGAACAGGGAAAACAAACAAAATGGCGATTCCTGCTACTGTTATCGCTGCTGGCTGGATACCCTTTGTTGTAGTGATTGTGGTAGGATACAAAGCTGTTTCTCTTTCGGCTCTTGTCATTTTTTTATATTAATTGTTTCAGATATTCAGTAGTTTCTTCTGCTCGTTCATAGCTACATGATAGTTGACTTTCACAAAGAGCAGTATTCTACGCGTAAAAAGCAACCCTAAAACAAATATTAGGTTGCGATATAAATATGAAAATATATAAAACACCTCGAAAAAATAGATTTAAAAATTCAGATCTGTAGTATATTTACTTAGAGCAGATAAGAATTACAGAAATGGAAAGGAAAAGTAATAGTCATGAAAGTAGCATAATCACTTTACTGTCACCTGATATCACTTGGATAATAGCCATGTTTTTCGATAAAATTAATGTTCAGGGTAGATTCTCAAAGTTTACTGTAATTTAACTGAAGTTTTTTTTTTCAATATAAACAGAAGTTTAAAAAGTAAATTGTGCTATGTGATTTTTTGAATGAATAATCCAGTTTCATTTACAAACCCAGAGTGGACCAGAAACAAACATATATTTCATAGAAATAAAGCAGTGGACAGGGCCCATTGATAAAAAAGTAAGACATCTGCAGTAGCATCAGTGTAGCATTCACAGAGTGATGAAACATCTGTGAAATAAACATTATATCATTTTCTCAGCAAAGTGTGAGTTTTGTATAATGGTATATTTAATGTTGGGTAATTTCCTCCGTCTGCCTCTTGCATGAATGACCTCTCCCCTTTTTTTCTTTGACAATGGTCATGACCAATGTTCCCTCTAAGGTTTTGTGGTCATGTGCAAAATTTTCAACCTGTGTGAAAATATATTTTCAGAAATATTTTAGGTGCAGATGTCTTCTTCTTCGTTCGCTTCTACCACCAAGACCGCCCTCTGATCCTGCTGAATTTATGCCTGTGGTCCTCGTTAAGTCCTGTGGTCCCTCGTGTGGACACGAGATCCCCGAGAGGATCACAAGAGGTTCAGAGTATCTCAGGGCTTGAGCCTGTATTCTTGGTGGGTCTCAGAAGCGGGATTGCGTGACACCGTGGTTTTCGTTGCACCAGTTTAGTCTAGAGTTGGACTTTCTCACAGAAGACCTCAACATGTTTTGGATATCAGTATATCCCTGCTGGGTGAGAGGTGGTAGCCCACCCAGGCCAGAGTTGGACTGTCTCACCAGAAAACTTCGACATGTTTTGAGATACCCGTGTATCACCGCCGGGTGAGAGGTGGTTGCCTATCCAGTCCAGTGTTGGACTTTCTCACCGGAAAACCTCAGCATGATTAGGATACGCATACATCCCCACAGGGTGAGAGGTGGTTGCCCATCTAGGCTGCCCTGGTCCAGTGTCTCCGACTTCAGCATTTTATGGTCATGGCCACTGCCTTTCCTAGTTGTGACCAGGATGGAGCTTTTGTCCAGGAGGACGAATCCTCGCCACTAGTGACTTCCACCCCTGGGTTGAGCCGGTTTAGGCATATTATCCCAGTATGGGCGTGTTTGGAATGTGACCGACCTCTAGTGCAGAGGTACCGTGACATGCGTAGCCTTCAAGTTTCACCCCTGGTATGAGCCAATTTAGGCATATTTCACCAGTACGGGTGTATATCAGGCGTGACCGACCTCTAGAGCGGAGGTGGCATGACATGCCTGGCCATCAAGTTTCACCCCTGGTGTGTGCTGGTTTAGGCATATTTCACCAGTATAGGTGTATTTCGGACGTGGCCGGCCTCTAGAGCAGAGGCACCATGGTATGTGTAGCTCTCGCAGCGATACTACTGGACATACCAATTAAATTTCACTTTATCCTTTCCTTCACCTTTTCACATCGGCACCGCACAGCAACCTTTATTTCTTTTCCGCATTTTCTTCCTTGACCAGGAGGAGCTTCACTCCACGTGCGGCATTTGAAGAGTCTCGCTAGCAGTGTCTTAACCTCTGGGTTAAACCGGTTCATGCATTTCCCCCGATATGACTGCACTCAGGACGTGGCCGACCTTCAGACCAGAGGTGCTGTGATTTGACTGTTTGCTTTGCTTTATCCTTTCTACCACCTTTGCCACAGTGGTGCCGTGCGTCAACCCCATTTGCACCTTTCTTCATTGGCCAGTAGGAGCACTGCTCCACGCACGGCAGCTGAAGAATCTCGCCAGCAGCGGTAGATGAGCTACGAAACGTGCCACTCATCTACCCTAAGTGTCTGGTTTTTAGGTGCCAGATATTCGTCTTCACCCCGTCTCCTGTCAGTTTAAACAGTTCTGCCACAGAAAGGCCAGAAGCTGGACTTGACTGCCAGAGGCTGTTTGAGACGCACGCCGTTGGAGTGGAGATCGAATTCTCCACCCCACCTCCGGCAACAACAGTCCTTAGAACCAGGTGCAGATGTGATTTGTAACAACAAGTTACAGAGTATAGTAATTTCTCATAGAAAAAAAAATACTAAAACTCAAATAAATAATTAAAACAAACTCATGTAGTGGTATCATATTTTTCTTCTGTTATACATAGTGCAGAGTAACAAATGGAAAAATTGAAGTAATCGTGTTACTATTTTTTTTCAGCATATAAAATTTAGTGTGCAGCATGATCTTTTTCTGTGTGTGGCCATGCTGCATATGCTACCGCATAGCTTACATAGAGCAGTGGTCATTTTTTTTAGCATTGATTTTCATATTGTGGTTTTCATATGCCTTTGCTTAGCTATCCATGTTCTTCTGTGGGTATTTTTCCAGTGTAGCATTAAGTGCTTGCTTGTTATAAAAAAGAAGTTCATTTATGGTCCACCTGTTATGTTTTCTGAATGGTAAGTTTATCAGTGTTATTTCTTTAGTTTGACTGTAGGGCAGTTTTGTGGTGTAAGTTTACTGTGCCCTACCTCACTAAGATGAATGGTTTGAACACTCTGATGAGGCTTCTATATGTCTAATTTAACCATTGTTGATGAAATAAATTTACAATATATCTTCAGTTTTGTTTTGGTTATAAAATTGCATCTAAATTTACACTGCTTAGACATATATATATATATATATATACATACAACAAAGCTGCAGGTGAAGATGAAATAACACCCAAAATGTTAAAAGCTATCAATAGTCACAACATGAGACAACTACAGAGAATGTTTAACAAGATTTGGAAAGAAGAAAAGGTCCCATTCTAAATGGAAGAAAGGAATCATTGTTAAAATACCAAAAAAAGGCAACCTTAGTGACTGTAACAATTGGAGAGGAGTAACCTTAATATCAGTTGTGTCAAAAGTATTTTGTAAGGTCATTTTGAATAGACTGTAAGATATAGTGGATACTACAATGAGAGAAGAACAAGCAGGATTTTGAAAAAGGAGAAGCTGCCTCGACCAGATCTTTACTCTAAGAATAATACTTGAAGAACATATTGAAAAGCAGAAGCAATTAATACTGAGCTTCATAGACTTTAAAAAGGCATTTGATAGCATACTCAGAGATTCATTGTGGAGAATTTTATGTCTATATGGAATACCATCTAAAACTGTCAACATCATTAAGGACCTCTAAAATGGATATATTTGTGCATTCAAAACAGAAGAAGGATGAGCAAATGGTTCCAGATTGAAACAGGTGTGAAACAAGGATGTATACTATCTTTATCAATGAATGTTAGAAAACAAGTCCTAAAAGGCTATATTGAACCTATCTTGTTATATGGAAGTGAATCATGGACAATAGGCAAGTCTGCACAAAAATCATTGGAAGCAGCAGAAATGTGGTTTATTAGAAGAATGTTGCGAATCCCCTGGACAGCAAAAATAACTAATGAAGAATGTATGAGAAGAGCTGGAGAGACAAAAAACCTTGTCAAAAAGATAAGAGAGAGACAATGTACTTTCATAGGACATGCAATGAGAAGAGGGGGCATTGAAAATATTATAACAACAGGAAAAAATAGAAGGAAGAAGATCAAGAGGAAGACCAAGAGAAATGATACTGGACAGTCTGACGGGATGGTGTGAGAGGAGATCACCAACTGAACTGATGGCCTGCATGAAGGATCGTGTACTCTGGAGAAGCATAATAGCCAACACCAGTCGGCACGGCACCTGATGATGATGATACTATCTCCTTTGCTTTTTGAAATTGCAGTAGACTTCGTAATGAAAAAATGCTGCACAGGTAACACAGGTATTGATTGGGTACATGGGACCCAACTGGAAGATCTTAATTTTGCTGATGACATAACTCTTATCAGTAACAATGTGAATTCCATGCAAGAAAAAACAGATAGCCTGTCTTCACTGGCTACCAAAATAGGACTTGAAATTAACAAGGACAAAATAAAAATAATGAAACTTCCCATTAATCAAAATGAAAAAAAAATAACGTAGAAGGGACAGATGTTGAAGAAGTCAGTCAATTTGCATAACTTGGCAGCTACATAGTCCAGGATGGTGACACCAGAAAGGAAGTTAGAATTCGAATTGGAAAAGAAGCATAAATCTTCAAGAATCTTGAGAACATATGACATTCAAAAGTTATAAGCACAAAAACTAAGTTAAGACTATTCAATTCAAATGTAACATCCACCCTCATTTATGCATGCAAAAGCTGGAAAACAACTAAAGTAATAGACAATAAATTAGACTCTTTTATAGGAAAATACTCTATATAAAGTGGAACAAATTCAAGAAAAATGCAGAGATAAGACAGATGAGTGAACTGCAACCAGTCTCATGGGAGATCAGGAAAAGTAGATTTACATATGTTGGTCACATGATGAGAAGAAATGATCAGAGAATCCCAAAAAAACAAGCTGTCAAGTGGAACGCAACAGGCTGAAGAAAAAGAGGCAGACCACAGGAAACTCTAAAGAGGACATCATTAAGAAAGGCCAAATTAATAGGCCTTAATGAGGTTGAAAAGCTCGCCGAAAATAGGAAAAATTGGCAAAATACCTTCCGAGCCCTATGTGACATTTAACGGCACAGGAAAGATATAAGAGATAAGACATAGCTTATGGTAATATATATTGTACATACAGTAAAATAGTTTAAGGCAGAGATGAACTAAAAAAGCTGTATGAATGCTTTGCAGCTGTGGTTGGATCTCTAATTTGTCTGACATAACTGGTACTGCATATAACTCCAGACTCTATCAAATATTGACAGGCAGGCCAGGCAGAAAAGCAAAAAATGCAAAATGTGCCTTGCTGATTTTCATATTGTAAGTTCCACTAAGTGGAAAAGGTGAGAACCATTTGGTATCAGTCACGAGACCACACCATTTGAGGTTGGGTTGATGGTCATCAGCAAAACAATGAACATCTGGTTCATTACAAACAAAAACAGACTAACCAGAAAAAAAAAAAACTTCTGTTGGCTCATGTAACAGAAGGTTATTGATCATAACTTCACATAAATTGTGAAAAAATATACTTATAGCTTTATAGCTTCCCATACTTTCAGAATATTCCATCACATTCTCTGCTTACCTAGGCTGCTTAAATGATTTTTTCCAATTAAAGTTTATCATTCTTTAGAGAACAACTTTGACAGTCTTGCAGTTTTCAACAGACTGAAATCCTGTTGTTGCACATTTTTTTTCTATTTCTGCATGCTACAGCTTACAACTTTCTGTACTTGTAACCGTGAACAGTGAGGTGAAATAATCTGCTTACATTGTCCTTACTCTCACTTTGTAACAGAGTAGACAGACAGCTGTCGTGGGCTGTTATAGAGACTGATTATTAAAATTAAGTATATCTTTGTAACCTTTAGAACATCTGTATAAATTGTTTAGTTTATAATTCCAATTACATGTGTATAATAGCACTGTTTATTTTAATACTGTAGATGTTTTATTGTTTTTTTTTTCTTTCTGTGATGTACTTTGATTTCACATATGCCAGATTTTGTTGAATTCTCAGGCGATTTATGCATTTCAGAAACACTGGGTTTTTTTTTTTTCAGTTAACAATACTTTTTTCTGGCTTTTATGTGCGGTACTTCATGAGCAAATATGAGAACGAATTATCTACAACTTTGACCGCCATATTTGCCCTTACAGTTACTTTGCTGACATCAGCTCTTGTTCCAGTGGACATTTTCATGGTTTCATTTATGAAAGATGCAAATGGCATGTTTAAGGTGAGTCTAAATAACGCAGGCTAAAAGAATGTTTCAAAGGATGAAAAATATTTTATGTAATCAATCACTAACACTGAAAGTGAGGAAAAGAGCACTCCAGTGCTATATTAAACCAGTCCTGTTTTTTTTTTTAATGTGAAACATGGACAGGCTCCAGGGAAGTGCCTGGAGGCTGCATTCTCCTTAGGAGAGTGTTAAAGACACCATGTATAGCAAAGAGATCAAGTGAAGATGTCCTGAAAGAGGCAGAAGAGAGATGAGCAGTAACAAAATTCGGGAAGAGACAATCCAAATTCATAGGATGCGTCATGGAAGCAGGTGGATTGGAAAATTTGATAACAACTGGGATGGTAGAGGGCAAAAGAGATGGATAAACAAGGAGAGAAAATGATAGATGGACTGGTGAAGTGACATGGAGAAAGAACACCAATCCAGGTAATAATTAACACCCAGACTAGAGAATTGTGGGAAAACATGACTGCCAGTGCCTGTTGGCATGGTATTGGATAGATAGAGAGTCTAATTAATCGTTAATTTTTTTAAAAATGGCTTTGGTTTACAGGTATTTCTCCATCTAAAAAAGAGATAGCATTAGCATTTAAAATTTTTTCATTAGTCACAAGGAGTAGAAATAATTGGGTGAAGAATTTGCCATGAAGAACTCTTCTGCACAGAACTTTACAGTATCATTTGAGAAGGAAATGAGGGTTAGATAGTAAGAAATGTGAACCCACAACAAAAACCCAGGGTCCTGCAACATAAATGTGGCTCCATGTTTCTTCCTGCAGTTATACTACCCAAATACTGGTATAATCAGACATAAGAGCAAAGTGAAGCTTGTCAACTTGCTTTATCAGACATAAGAGCAAAGTGAAGCTTGTCAACTTGCTTTATCAGACATAAGAGCAAAGTGAAGCTTGTCAACTTGCTTTATCAGACATAAGAGCAAAGTGAAGCTTGTCAACTTGCTTTATCAGACATAAGAGCAAAGTGAAGCTTGTCAACTTGCTTTAACTCTTACACACAAAAAAACAACACTGCCGGTTCAGTATATCTTGCACATCTATGTGAATCAGTGCTGAGAGCAATATTTTGGCAGTCTAAATAAAATGAAAAGTAGCACGCTTCTAACCCAACCCATATGTTTAAATTATAGAGTAACTTCATTGCAGTTTTTTTTTTCCTACCAAAATTTATCATCAGAATTATTGCTAGAGCATGAAGATTAATTCAAGAGTGAAAGATTTAACAGCTGACATACTTTAATGGTTTTATGTAGAGTTAAATGCTTTGTTCAGGACATATTCTGTTTCTTATCTACACTGCAGATTAAATATGAGGGGCGTTCAGAAAGTAATGCACATCATTTTTCTCAGGAGCTGTTTATTAAAAAAGCATGAAATTTATACACAATATACATGGATGTGCCATCTAAACATCGGTATTATTCAACATAATCCCCATCAACTTGTACGGCTTTATGCCAGTGCGAAACAAGTGCATGTATTCCTAGCCCGTACCAGATTTTCTCTTGATTATGTAGCCATTTCTTCGCTTCATGAATCACTCCTTCGTCATCTTCAAATCTTACCCCTTGGAGTACATCTTTAAGTGGACCAGACAGATGGAAATCCGAGGATGCCAAATCGGGATTATAGGGTGGATGGAGTAGTACAGTCCAACCCAATTTGGTGATTGCTTCCTGTGTTGCCAGACTTGTGTGAGGGCGCACATTGTCATGAAGGAGAAGCTGGTCTGCTGGATTCTTGTGCGGCCGAACTCTGTGACAACATTGATCGAGTTTTTTCAATGTCTTAATGCAAGCTTGAGAATTGATTGTCTCTCCTCTTGGCATAACATCCACAATAATCACACCTTCAATGTCCCAGAAGACTGTGATCATGACCTTTCCAGCTGAATGAGTTGTCTTGAATTTCTTTCTTCATGGTGTTGCAGATGATGCCACTCCATTGACTGTCTTTTTTGTCTCAGGTTCAAAATGATGTGCCCAGGTTTCATCAGCTGTTATGATCTTAGCCAAAAAGTTCTCTCCCTCAGCATTGAAATACTCCAACAATTCAGAAGAAATTGCTTTCCTTTGCAATTGATGGTCATTTGTGAGACTTCGAGGAACCCATCTTGCATAAACCTTAGAAAACCTGAGAGCTTTTATAACTGCATTTGCACTACCATTGGTGACTGATTTTTTCTCATGTAGTGAGAATAATGCTCTCAGTGCATTTCAACATTTTTGCCTTGGTTGCGCGGCCACTTATCTCCACTTATTGATTCTTTGATTCTCTGAACCCAGCAACTGACTTTACCCCTGTTGACTACAAAACTTCCGTACACATCACATAGATGCTTGTGAATGTTCACAACAGTTTCCTTCTCTGCAACGAGAATTTCTATTACAATTCGGTGCTTATATCACAGTTTCTAACACACTCCATTTCAAAGGTTAGGGCAGCCATATTCTTTGGCCGGTTGTGGTGCAATTTGGTTCACACAGTCAGCACATGCCATATTTAAAGTATGCAAAATTTCATGTTTATATCTTCATTATTAGCTGAAAAAAACGATGTGGTGCATTACTTTCTGAATGCCCCTCATATCTAGGTAAATGATCTGCATATGCAGATCAATATTTTTGTTTTGGAATTTAATTTTCAGTATTGTGAGTTGAATTTTATTTTTCTGCAATGTGTTTTGCAGGAATGGGCAAACAATTCTGTTGTCCGCGATGAAACAGAGAACAGCGTGCTTCTTGCATATTATAGTATGTAATTTTTGTAGATTTTACACAAATTTTATTTTGCTTTGTCTAAAGTGATCATTGTCTTGTGACTATAAGTCAGCTGTGTAATATTTTTGTGTAATTTCATCCCAAAATTTTTATTTTGCATCAAACAGAGCTTACTGTTTGATTCACTCTGTGTCGTCCAGTGTCTCTTCAGCCATCTTTTCAAGTTTCCTTTTTTATTATGAGCAGAGGTAGACATAGATGTATGGTTCAGTTTCACCAGATAGAAAGATTGGGAGGGAGGTGGATGAAGAGAGGCAGACAGAAACAGCTGGAGGAACTAATAAGATGAGCAATAGAAATGTAACACAAACATTAACAATCCAATATTTCAGCAAAATGCTTTTGTGAAGGATAACGGAAATGACAAAACAGCAGATAAATACACACACAAAAGAACAGTGGGTAGTTAGCTGACATAGATCTACTTAGTATGTTCCAAGTATGAAAATTGGGCTCTTTCTCTCTGAAACTGTGAGCTTGATGTTCTTTGCAGCTCGTGCTGTGAAGATGTTGAGGCACAGCATTGTATGAGAAAGGGAGCAAGTTTCAGTGGCTTTTTTCAGTCCATGGGTGGAGCAGAAAAGCCAGGAGTATGTAGTACTTCTTTTAGCAGACTCCACCACCATGAAGACTATGATGATCCCTGCCTCGTTAATGCAGCTGACTGTTAAAGGCTGTTGTTTAGCAGTGCTGTAGACCAAAGAGTCAAGGCATTTTACTTATTCATAAACATCTCAGCAACATTTAAAAAAAATTATTTCAGCTTTGATGAATACACCTTAGATGCAGGTGTTAGCATTTTTTGTCTCCTGTATCAGTTCTCATTTTGTATTTCAGTTCTTTATGGGATTGTTGCATTCTGTCTGTTTCTCCTTCTGCCGTTCATGTATTTCTTTTATGAGGAAAAGAGCGAAAACTCTTCCTGCAAATCTGTGAGTAAATTTTTAAAATACTTTTTTAGTTTTTGTTTGTTTGTTTGTTGTAATTTCCTTGTTGAGAAATATACAAGGTGTTCCAAAAATTCCTTTACATTTTCTGGAGGACACTGTAAAAACATACCTCAGGTACTCAGTGTGATCCTCCCTGGTGACACAGCACATGCCAGTGCAATAATCAAGTTTCTCCCAGGTTTCATGTAGCATATCTGAAGTAACAGATGTAATGTCATCCTTAATTTGCTGCTTCAGAATGTTCAGACCTTGTGGAAGTGGGGGTGTGTAAACATTGTCTTTAAATGTATCCTCACAAGTAACAGTCACAAGGTGTCAGGTCAAGGTATCAGTGGAGCAACTGCAACAAATGTGAATTGTTTTAACTAGGTCTTCTAGTTCATTGATTGGGCAGATTAAAATTCAGAAAGACATCATTTCAGTGCCATTGAAGAGGTACACCATCTTGCTGAAAAAAAAAAAAAAGGAAGTTTTGGCTGTCCTCTTGAAGATGATGCATCAGTAGGTCAGTTAACATGCTGAGATAGGACATACCAGTTACAGAGTCTTCCTCAAAGAAAAAAGGCCCATAAATGTTTTCCTTTGAAATGGCACAAAAGATGTTCACTTTTGGTGAATTCCATTGATGGTCAGCAATCTGGTGGGGTTTTTCTGTACCTCAGATATGAGCATTATGTCTTTTTATCTTGCCACTTAAATGGAACATTGATTCATCACTGAAAATTACCCACTCTTTAATAATATTTTCATAATTGTCTGTTCCAGCCAGAAAAGCAGTATACGTATTTAACCATCATAGTTACTCGATTGCTTGGACAAAAGGTGATTTGGGTGAATATTGCATTCAGGTTTTCCTTGTCAATCTTGTTTTGAAAGTCAGTGCAGAATTTATGTCTGATGACTTTGTCATTGTTTATTAAACCATGCACAAGTTCAAGCATTGTTATTGTACAAGCATGTGAAAAAGTGCTTTCACATGTCACAATGTAGTCTTCAGTGTCTGCAACTCATGACTGCCTTGTTGAAGTGATTTTCATGGACTGCATTGGTAAGTTTTGCAAATTTCCTTTACTTGCTCACATGACATAGATGGATGGCCACTGCATTTTGCAGCACACAGGCAACATGTCTGTTCAAAACAGTGATACCATTGATTGATTGTGGCTCAAGAAGGTGTTTCTTTTCTGAAACTCAGCTGTACTGCATTGACACTGCTGGGTTTTTTTTTTTTTTGCCAATTTCAGCATTCCATCTTTCATATAGAGCCCTCTAGTGTGATGCATGATTTAAAACTTTGGAAGTTTCTCTTCAAATTGTCTTCTTACAGTTAATACACACTTTCTTCATGTAGCTGCTGCATTTGTCTTTCTCAGTGGCCTCTGTAAAAGAACTTTTGGAACACTGCATATAGTGGTGAAGAAGTATGAAATATGTAATATTCAAGATATATGTAGCAGCAGTATAAGGACGAGAGGAAGTAACAGTCACTGTTTTTGTGATGTATCTTGTGTTTTCAGGAAACACATATTTAGTGGGGTGTGAGTTATGTGCTGCATATGTTCTTCACCATTTAGGAATATTAACTGATTAATAAATTTGATTGAGTTGACATGATGGCATTACAGAAATTTATATTGGAATGAAATTTGTAATATGCATCATAATGAAATTTATCATATTGACATCAGTGTTATTAAAATTTTTCATATTTTTATATGGTGAAGTCACTGAAATTTATAATAGTAATATAATGCGTTTGCTAAAATATATCATATTGATGTGTCATTGATAAAATTTGTTATATTGACGTGATGTAACATTTGACATTTATCATGTTGAGATGAAGATAATTAGCAAAATTTTTAACATGGATATTAATTTTGAGAATAACTGTAAACAGCAGTTTCGATGTGAATATTCCATCCAGCGTTGCTGTACCGCCCTGAAATACTCCATTGTTTGTGTTTTGATTGCGGCCACATTTCTTCTGATTGGGTAAGTGGTGTTCGCACAAAGAGGATATAATTTTTAGGGGTATAGCTATTGAAGAATTACACTTAATTTGCATATCTCGGCAGCTACATAGACTAGGATATAAGATATCTCATGATGGTGGCATCCAAAAGGAAGTTAGAATTGCAAAAGTAGCATTGACCTTCAAGAATCTTGAGAACATGGCATTCAAAAGTTATAAGCGCAAAAACCAAGTTAAGATGATTCAATTCACTTTGTAATATCCACCCTTATTTATACATGTGAAAACTGGAAAACAACTAAAGAAATAGACAAGAAATTAGACTTTTTTGAAAACACATGCCTAAGGAAAATACTTGATATAAAGTTTAATGAATTCAAGAAGAACATGGAGATAAAGCAGATGAGCGAACAACAACCTGTCTCATGTGTGATCAGAAAAAGGAGGTGGGCATATATCAGTCACATGATTAGAAGAAACAGAGAATCCCAAAGAAGGTATCAGGTGGAACACAACAGGCCAAAGAAAGGGGTCGACCATGTGAAACTCTAAAGAGGACAGTGCTAAGAGAGGCCAAATTAGTAGGTATAAAATCCCTTGATGAGGTTAAAATCTTGCCAAAAACAGGAAAACTTGGCAAACTACCATGTGAGCCTTATATGACATCTAACAGAATGGGAAGGATGTAAGATATAAGATAGCTGTACCTAGTTACCACAATGGTTGTAGTGGTACTAATAGTGAATTTAATTCTTAACTGTATTTAATACATTGCATATGCTTCAAAGGTCTTCTTTACCAAGATGAAAAATGATGGCAATCATTATTAGGTGGTGCGCAAATAGATCTGGATGATTATGCCGTACCATTTTTTTTTAATGGTCACTTACATCTCTAATTGCATTTGTTTTTTTCTTTCCTTTTTTCCCACATTGCTTAACTTACTTCTGTATACAACAGCATTGTCAAAAAGTAACCACAAAAGATCAAGGGTGGGTCAAAAAGTTTTTTCATTTATTTTTCAGAAATGATGTTCATTGTTTTATGGTTCCTTTTTGACTCACTCTTATAGAAGTGTCTTTTGTTTTGGCTGCTTTTTTTTTTTTGACTAGAATTTTCTAATGCTTAACAAGTTTTCTTCTTCTTCTTCGTTCGCTTCTACCATCAAGATCGCCCCGTGATCCTATTGAATTTACTCCTGTGGTCCTTGTTAGGACCAAGAGTTCCTGTGGTCTCTGAGAGGACCACAAGAGATCCCCGAGAGGACCACTAGAGGTTCAGAGTATCGCAAGGCTTGGGCCTGTATTCTCGGTGGGTCACAGAAGTGGGATTGCGTGACACTGGTTTTTGTTGCGCCAGTTTAGTCTAGAGTTGGACTTTCTCATGGAAAACCTCGACGTAGTTTGGATATCAGTATATCCCCCCGGTGAGAAGTTGTTGCCCATCCAGTCCAGTATTGGACTTTCTCACCAGAAAACCTCAGCGTGATTAGGATATGCATACATCCTCATCGGGTGAGAGGTGGTTGCCTATCAAGACTGCACTGGTCCAGTGTCTCCGACTTCAGCATTTTGTGGTCATGGCTGCTACCCTTCTTAGTTGAGACCAGGATGGAGCTTTTGTCCAGGAGGATGAATCCTCGCCACTAGTAAGTTTCACCCCTGGGTTGAGCCGGTTTAGGCACATTATCCCTGTATGGGCATATTTAGGACGTGACCGACCTCTAGAGCGAAGGTACTGTGACATGAGTAGTCATCAAGTTTCATCCCTGGATTAAGCCAGTTTAGGCATATTTCACCAGTATGGATGTATGTAGGATGTGGCCAGCCTCTAGAGCAGAGATGCCATGATATGGGTAGCTCTCGCTGTAAGACTACTGGATATACTGAGTAAACTTCACTTTATCCTTTCCATCACCTTTTTCACAGCGGCACCACATGACAACCCTAATCGCATTTTTTTCATTGGCCGGGAGGAGTTTCACCCCACCCACGGCAGCTGAAGAAACTCACCAGCAGCGGAGCAAGTTGTCTAATTACTGTTGTTTCTTGACATATGCATACATATATTCTCTGGAGAGTTGTTTAAGGCTAACAAGATTTTTGTATGCACAAACAATAGTTTTGTCTTTATGTTTGTTATAAGCATGTTGTTTTTTCTTTTTTCCAAGTCCTGTGTTAGGGCAGTGTTTTTAAAGTTCTTATATTTAAGATAATAAAAAACATGAGGGCTTCTGCCTATAAGTTAGAGGTGAGGTCTAAAGAAAGCTGTAAGTCGTAGATCTGGTTCTTACGACCATAAAGAACAACTTGGCAGGCATGTTTCCACAAGAAGATATTCATTTCTATCTTGTTATTATGTTTTACCTAATTTTTTTTTTCTTAGTTTCTACAAATATTTAGAAAATCTGTTTGTACAGTTATCAATTTCTTTTCTGTTTTTACCACTATCCAAATTCTTTTTTTTTTTTTTTCAGTTTCTATCATTGTCTAAGTTTGTTTCTTCTGTTTCTAAAAGAAAAAGTATAATACCTAGAAATGGATTTTTAATGAAATTTTTTCTTTGTTTCTAACATTATTATAATTTTTGTTCTTCTGTTTCTCTACCATTATCCAAATATTTTTCTTTTCTTCAATGTTTGAAAAATTTCTGGAGATTATCATTATTTTAAAAAAAATTAAAATTAAATGAAAAATGAATGTTTCCAGAGGTTTTGTTCCAACAAAGTCTTACCCAGATAGCAACAGCACAAGTTGGAAGAAAATTGAGGCTCTCTTCAAAGACATGGCTAGCACTGGTATGTGATGAGCATTTCACTAGGCAGTCTGCTGTTAAATGTTTTCAGCAACAGTTTGAAGTTAGCAATAGCAATGCCAGTCATCTACTGTGTGCTGATTGATAAAGTTCGTGTTG
The DNA here is from genome assembly GCA_009760885.1 of Achatina immaculata. NCBI lineage: Eukaryota > Metazoa > Mollusca > Gastropoda > Stylommatophora > Achatinidae > Lissachatina > Lissachatina immaculata. The sequence goes on along the minus strand of CM019720.1, from coordinate 45,663,453 downwards.
TTTTATAATTATGTTGATGCTTGCGAAACATTAGTGTTGGAAGTCACAGTGGAATATACAGTAAAACTTCACAAAAAAAAAAAAGAAAAAAAACCAGTAGAGTTGTTGTTTTCTTAGTGATGGATGCTTGTTTCTTATAGTAAGGTCAGAGGTTCAGGTCTGGCCAGAGTTGCCCCAGTCACCCAGTTGTAGAAATGGGTTCCTAGCTCCTTGTAGAGCTGGGGACACTGAAAGTGGCCAGTGGATCAAGGAAAATTTAGGCACCAACACCATATCCCCTGGTGCATCAACAGCATTGTACGGCTAAATTTCAGGGATGGAATTTATGTCTGGTTGTTAAAGTGAAGGATGTGTTGTTAATCTGTTAATTTGCTTCTTTTAACATAATAAATATACCTATTTTCCTTGGGTCAAAGGATTTCAAGCAAAGTTAGTGCATTAAAAAAAAAAAAATTCTAGGCTTGAACATTTAATGGAATAGAACATCTGCTAACTAAATCCAGAACATAAAAATCTATAAACTGAGAGAATTGAAATGACAGTTTAACAAAGAAAAATTCATGTGTCATATGAAAGTTCTCCTTCAATATATTTTTTAACTTATTATATCTTGAAGGTAGCTTTGCAGTAAATTATATGACAAGAGGAAAAAAAAATATTGAATAGATAAATAAAATTTGTTTCATTTAAGTAATGACATAGTTCTGTATTTTGTATGTGCCTACAGGAGTGGAAGATGCCCTGTCATTTGTCATAAGTGTCTTCAGCCTTGTTGGTATGCTTGGGATTCTCTTCTATACTGTGAGTAGCTGATTGTTATTTGCAGTAATATAATCTGCTTCTATAATTGTTTTCATATTCAAGCTTGAGAATGTCTGAAACTGGGAATTGATGGAAGAGACCTGCAGATAGTAAAGAACATCTACTGGCAACAAATGGCAGTAGTAAGAGTGGACAATACCATCAGTGAGTTCCAACAAATAAAAAGAGGTGTGAGACAAGGATGTGTTCTGTCTCCAGACCTCTTCTCTTTATACAGTGAAATAATTATGAGAGAAATCAAGAAAATAAGTGGAGTTAAGATTGGAGGAAAGAAAGTAAACAACATCAGATATGCAGATGACACAGTACTAATAGCAGAGAATAGGAAAGCCTTACAAAAACTCCTAGATGAAGTCACAGAAGAAAGCGCAGAAAAAAGGGGTCATAGTTAAACACCAGTAAAACAGAAATAATGATGATATCCAAGAGAAAGAAAATACCAGAATGCAGAATTATAGTGCAAGGAAAGTTATTAAGACAGATCAGTAGATACAAGTATTTAGGCACAATCATAACATCTGACGGCAAGTGCACTGGAGAAATCAGAACCAGGATAACAGTGGCAAAGACAGCTTTTGGAAAAATGAAGAACATATTAACAAATCAAAAACTGTCATAAGAAAGAGAGTTCTAAGATGCTATATAGAACATAAACTACTTTATACAAGTGAAACATGGACCATGAATAAACAATTAGAGCAAAGAATAAAGGCTGCTGAAATGCAGTCCCTAAGAAGGATGCTTTGCATAGCATGGACAGCCAGAAAGACAAATGAAGAAGTGTTACAGCAAGCTAAAGAATATCCCAAACTGTTGCCATACATAAGAAAAAAGACAATCAAAGTTTCTCGGACAGGTCAGCAGACATGAAGGTCTCAAAAACTTGCTCATGACTGGAGAGGTAAATGACAAAAGACAGAGAGGGTGAAGAAGACAGACATGCCTAGAAGGTCTGACTGCATGGTTCGGTGTGAGAACAATTGAATTGATTCGAGAAACGGAAGATCGAGCGAGATGAAGAGAATCGGCATGGCTCTGATCTGATCTGATGTCCGACGTGGTCACTCTAGGGTTGTTGATATCACTGTACAGTTTGTTCTGGATTTGGTATATATGGCTGCCTGATAAGCTTTCCCAGTTCCTTTTACATGAAGCACTTCTTCAGCAGGTCATTTTTCTGGTAGTGTCTGTACATGTCAGGTTGTGCTTAGCTTTTTTTTTTGTTTTTGCTTTTTTCATATTTTATCTTTTGGTATTTTCTGAACTTGTGTGTCTATGGAAGATCATATATGGTGGCATAGAAAGGTCATCATTTGTTCTTTTCTTTTGCATGGTGGCATAGGAAGATCATCATTTGTTCTTTTCTGTTGCATGATGGCATAGGAAGATCATCGTTTTTGTGATGTATGGTGAGCCTCCATAAATACAAAGCACTTTAGAAGTGAGAGGAGAAAAATAACAAGAGAATGACCAACTCAAACCTACAGACACCATTCAAACAACACCTGCCTAATCAAGAAAGGACAGTGCATCATCTCATATCTATTTGTTCTCTCTGGTCCTAACGCTGTGTGGAAGCCCCATTGTTCCTTTATTTGTAAAATCTGCAGCAAAATTATACACATCAGTCTCCTGGTGGGCCAGAGACCATTTCTCCAGTTTGCCTCTGTTTTATTTTGGTTATCATTTTAACCTCTTTAGTTATTACTTCATGTTGGTTATCATTTTAACCTCTTTAGTTATTACTTCCCCCCGTGGGGTACCCGGGATCTGCAAAGAATAGGACCACTGTACCCTACCATGCATGATCGTAAAAGGCGACTAAGGAGGGTTCAGCATAGGGCCAGCAACCCTATCTGGTAAAAAACTATCAGACTGCTACAGAAACAGAAGCAAGGGAAAAAGCAAATGCAGGTGGAAGGAGAAATGCGTATCAGGAAACTGAGCCCATGAAGGTTGTGGATGAAAGCCAGCCACTGGAAGTCCCCAGCCCGACTGCAGACCTCCTGGAACCTAAACAAAAGATGCAAATAGGCAGCTGGAATGTAAGAACACTAAACCAGACTGGAAAACTAGCACAAACCATCAAGGAAATGCACAGATACAAACTAGACATACTAGGAATACAAGAAGCAAGATGGACAGGACAAGGCAGAAGGAAATTAACAACACAGCACACAGAAGATACAATAATATGGTCAGGTAAAGAAGATCTTCATGAAGGAGGAGTAGCATTGATTATAACAAAAGAAGCATCAAGAGCATTGCTGAAATGGACCCCAATAAATGAGAGATTATTATATGCACGGTTCAACTCAAGATTCACGAAGCTGTCTATTATAGTTTGTTATGCACCAACAGAAGCAGCTGAAGAGGAATTAAAAGAAGATTTTTACAACAGCCTCCAAGCCACAGTAGAAACAATACCCAAGCATGATATGCTACTCATCTTGGGCGACTTCAATGCAAAAGTAGTGAAGGAAATGAAGATAGAAGAAGAATCATGGGAAGAGAAGGAATCGGAGAAATAAATGAAAATGGAGAAAGACTGTGCAGTTTCTGTGAAGAAAACATGATGACCATTGGAGGGACAATTTTCCAACACAAAAACATCCATAAGGTGACTTGGAGGTCACCAGATAAAACCACAGAAAACCAAATCGATCACATACTAATAAACAACAAGTGGAAACGGTCACTACAAGATGTGCGAGCAAGGAAAGGAGCAGATATAGGAAGTGATCACAACCTTCTGGTAGCAAAAATAAAACTAAAATTAAGGAAAGCCAGAATCGGAGAACACAGAAAGATACATTTTGATACAAGAAAACTGATAGACCAGCAAACAAGAAATGAATTCTCAATAATACTTAAGAACCGCTTCAGTGTCCTACAAGACGAAGCAGAAATGTCCATATTAGAGTTCAATAAAACACTACAGGAAACAGCAAAAGAGGTGCTGGGATATCGGAAAAGGAGAAAAGAGGAATGGATAAGTGAGACCACATGGGAAAAGATAGAGCAAAGAAAAGAAATCAAGAAAAAATTACTGAACACCAAATCACAACGACTTAAAGAACGAGTTTTAAGTAATTATGCACAAAAAGACAAAGAAGTGAAGGAATCATGCCGTCAAGATAAACGTCAATATTATGACAACTTAGCAGAAACAGCAGAGAAAGCAGCATATACAAATGGCATGAAAACCATATATAAAATCATAAAGCAGATGACAGGTGACTTCAATACAAGATGTGAAAGTGCAGTAAGAACACAAAATGGACAACTGGTCAGTGGAGAAAGAGAAAAAATTGAAAGATGGAGGGAACACTTTAACACCCTACTAAACAGAACACAAGCAGCACAAGCAATAGATATACCTGAAGCAAAAGCGGAACTAAACATCAATACAGGACCAATAACAATAAATGAAGTAAAAGAGGCGATAAAGATGCTAAAATCAGACAGAGCACCAGGTGAAGATGAAGTGACTGCTGAGATGTTGAAAGCAGAAGAAACAGAAACACCAAAACAACTTTGCCGGATATTACAACAAATTTGGGATTTAGAAAAAGCCCCAGAGGAGTGGAAAACTGGTCTTATAGTAAAACTACCAAAGAAGGGTGACCTCAGAGATTGCGGGAACTGGAGAGGCATTACCCTACTGCCACTCACTAGTAAAGTATTTTGCAGAATAATCATCAACAGAATTGTACCAACACTTGAGGAAAAACTTCGGAAAGAGCAGGCAGGATTTAGGAAAGGAAGATCATGCATAGACCATATATTTGTACTTAGACAAATATTAGAACAGGCAAATGAGTGGCATAGCACAACATATGCATTATTCATAGATTTTGAGAAAGCCTTTGACAGTGTCAACAGAGATGCACTGTGGAAAATCCTAAGATGGCATGGCCTCCCCCATAAAATAGTTAACGTAATCAAAGCCCTATACGAGGGTTTTCAGTGCAAAGTTATCTGTGGACCTCCAGCAGCTTTAGGGTACAAACAGGAGTGAAACAGGGATGTGTACTATCACCAACATTATTTATCTTGGCAGTAGACTGGTTAATGAAGGAGGCAACATCAGACAAACGCAGAGGATTACAATGGACCCTTGACACAGTGCTGGAGGACCTTGACTTTGCGGACGACATTTGTCTATTATCAAGCAGTCACAAAGATATGCAAGATAAAATAAACAAGCTAACCCAGAATGCAAACAACATAGGACTAAAGATCAACGTAGGAAAGACAAAGTTAATGAAGCAAAATGTGAACAACAGAAATGTACTCAGAGTAGATAACAAGTTAGTGGAGGAGGTCAACGAATTTGTATACCTTGGCAGCAGAGTAGTAGAAAATGGAGACAGCACAGAGGACATCAACAGCAGACTTACTAGAGCAAACCAGGCTTTTGCAATGCTACAGAATATATGGAAATCAAATAAACTAAGCATAAATATGAAAATCAGGATATTTAAGAGTAATGTTCTAAGTGTACTACTCTATGGAAGTGAATGCTGGAAAATCACCAAAACCATAGAAAACAAGTTGAATTCTTTCCAGACTAAATGTTTACGTAGAATTAAAAAAATATTTTGGCCAAACACCATAAGAAATAACATCTTATTGGCAGAAATGCAGATGAAACCACTGACAACAATTATTGAGGAAAGACGCTGGCGATGGTTGGGACATGTGCTCCGAATGACTGACAACTCACTACCAAAAATAGCACTAAGATGGACACCACAGGGGAGCAGAAGTAAGGGTAGACCAAAAGAGACATGGAGAAGAACAACAGAAAGGATGTTGAGCAATAGAGGGCTCACCTGGGCAAGAGCAGAAAAAAAGGCAAAAGACAGGCATTTGTGGAAAACCCTTGCGGAAGCCCCATGTGCCCTGGGCACTTAAGGTTCAGAGAGAGAGAGAGTTATTACTTCATGTTGGTTATCATTTTAACCTCTTTAGTTATTACTTCATGTTGGTTATCATTTTAACCTCTTTAGTCATTACTTCATGTTGGTTATCATTTTTACCTATTTAGTCATTACTTCATGTCTTTTGAGGATAGTTTTCTACCTTTCTTAGGCTCTTCATTCCCAGGGTCATTGCAGTGGGTTAGATTCCACCATTATTTTGAGACCTAGACATTTTCTAGAGTGTTTTTTCTTAGGTCATAAAGTCTTTCTTTCTCCCTCACTCATCCACTTTCATGTCACATGTTTTCTGTGTCATTAATGAAGTCTGAAGACTTTTAATCACAACTTTGTCTTGCCTCCTTATCATATATCTTTCAGTGTTTGAGGGGCACATAGACTTTCTGATATAGCACAGCGGTTTTCTTCTTATAACAGGATATTTAAGGTTCTGTAATTTCTCCATCCACATCTTGCCCCCTTTGTTTTCTATAACTTTTAGCACAAATGTTTTCTGTGGTATACTATGAGGTTATAGTCACACAGTGTGGCCAGACCTTTGATTTGTCATTTCTGAAAGTAGTATAATACTGGAGTTACTCCAGTCTTTGCCCTGATGATATCATTTCTGATTTTGTCTCTTCTAGTTACATTTAGTGTTCTTCTCAAACATCTCATTTCTGTTGTGATGATTTTCCTTTTATTTTTAGTTCTTATTCTTGTTAATTGCAACACAAACTTGTAGATACAGAGAGAGAGAGAATGAGAAATTGTGGTGAATCTCCTTTTTGCCACAATACTTGTCAATTATTGACTCTTTGTCAATACTTAATGCAGTAGACTGCTTTAGTCCTTTTAAGTTTTGTTTAGAATATACAAGTATACTGATCCATTTATGTAGGTATTACATCTTTGTAAAGTTAAGTTTTTGATACATTTACTTCCTATAGGGGAACATTTAAATTGACCATACCAGACTTACAGTCCATGTTTTTTCACTTGATTTGTAATGATGTTATTTGAGATCTATTAAAAACCTTGCCTTTCATGTTCCAGGCTTATGGGATGTCTGCTTTGCCAATGGACCTCGTGAGAGGGCAGCGAAGTGTTAAGAAAGAACGTATGCAGACCCAGACAGAGAGGCAGGAGAATCAGAGGAGAAGGCAGATGTTGAAAGACAAAGTGAGCTCATGTTGTTGTGTGCTACTGCAAGAACAGTCATTCAAGGATTACTGAATCATAGCCTGTGTGCACTTTTCTTAACTTTCACAGCTCTCGTTTGTTAGTGAGAAAAAATTTGAGTGCATGTTAATGGTTTTAATATTATCAGGCTTTGGTGTTAAAAAAAGTTGCTCATTATCTTTTGTTGTACAGATTTTGTTGGTCCTCAAGAGAAAAATCTGTAGGTTTGTTTCAGTATCTTTTTATTTCTTTTTTCAGATTAGCATTTTCATAATATTTTGGCTGGGATTTTTGCATGAGCTTAATTGTGAAATTTAATGCATTTTTCTGTTTAAACTGCACAGTATTTCAGTCGTGGTTCAGTGAATTCAAGAGCAGCCAGACAGGATGCAGACCTGGCCGAGGAAGACCATTTAATGGCTCGTCGTGAGCGTCACTTGATTGCTTTGGAGAAGAGTTGGTGTCACAAGTGTTGGATCTTGCTGCGGCCATTTGAGATCGTTGTTGGAATTGTGTTCTTCCTGTTGGCGCTGCTGATTTTTATCTCATTGTTACTTACAAAGTAAGTTCATTTATTTATTTGTGAAATAAGCTCTTTTTTTTTTGCTACTTACAGAATAAATTCTTTTCTTTATTACTTATCAAAATAAGCTCTCTTCTTTCATACTTAAACTTTTCCGTGTTACTTGTAAACACTTCATATTTAAAATGCTAGTGTTGCATCATCATCAGTCATCTGTACTCCCAATTGGGAGTGCATCAACAAAGGTCTTGGGCAAGTCAGGATATCTCAGACCATGTCTTTCCTGCTTCCTTTAGTTCTTCCTGTATTAATGTTACATACCAGTTACATAATTTTTTTGGTTTTCCGTGTGAAGAGAGTTGTTTCAGAACTAGTGTACAACAGTCAGCCCATTTGAAGATACCTCAGCCTTTCATTACAGAATGAAGACAGCAAGGTGAAAATCATATAATTTACCTCTAGGAACTGGTCTCTTTAGTTGAAACCTGTAACTTCTATGTTACATGTAAAGGTGTCGCAAGACCGATAGATTGCATTACTTGACGGATAGCAGGACTTTGAGAGAAAAACTACATCATGGTTGTATTTTGTTTGTTGTTTATGACTCACATCCGCAGAATAGAGATCAGAATTTAAAGTATGATAATTTCATATGGACAAACTGACTACAAAGCAAACAGTCGAGACTATAAAATGAATGTTAAAACTATTTTCTTCTTTGTACACATTTAGCGGTAATGCGTGGCACCCTGATTTTTGTAATGCACCTTCTGGCTGGGTACCTCCGACTTGATCATCTTTCCTTGCTAGGGCAGACTGTGGCTTGCTCAGACTGCCATGAAGACAGTGTTTTCCAGCCTCTGGTGGCTGTACTTAAGCTCCTTCTCCACATCAGGCCTAATGGGTTTGAGACAGTTCCACAGAGACACTCCAGTTTTGGGATGAGAAATCTGAAGAGTGCTTCAACAATATCCATTCCCCACCACTTATAGTCTGCTGGCTCTGTTTTGTTTATCTCATTCTGGTAGCCATTGTTGTAGATACCCATAGGCTTGTCACATCCTGGATTCATTGGTTTCACATCAGACTTTCCTCATCCCCACTGGTGATCTCCATGTCCTTCTCCATCTACCATCCTTACATTATAATTAGTGTTGATTGCTATAGGTTTCTGGGCTACAGAAGTAGGTCAGAGTTTTTAAACAGTCAGATCTATGTTCCCTGTCTCACAAAGACTGTGTTAAGATAAGTATGTTCTTAACAGAGTTGTTCCCAGGGGATTAAAACTAAAAGAAAAAGTAGGAACAGCTTTATTAATTAACAAGTACTACTTTTGTTTTAAATAGTTTTAGCATTTTATTATCGCAGATTGACTGCAGTGGGTTCGTGTATACCTGTATAGTTTTATATATACTTATACCCTCTTCTTCTTCTTCGTTTGCAACATACTTATACCCAAATTAGTCTAGACTATAATTCATCTCAGAAGTGTCTTTTTTGTTTTTTCTGCAAATTCAGCATAGACAAGGCCATGCACAGTCTGGGTTATGCCAGTGGCTATGCACTACCAGAAAGACACCTGCCTAACCCTGTCGACATAGTTTTAGTTCACTCACAGAAGGTATTTATTTCTTTGAGTGGCTAGTTTTAGTTCACTCACAGAAGGTATTTATTTCTTTGAGTGGCTAGTTTTAGTTCACTCACAGAAGGTATTTATTTCTTTGAGTGGTTAGTTTTAGTTCACTCACAGAAGGTATTTATTTCTTTGAGTGGTTAGTTTTAGTTCACTCACAGAAGGTATTTATTTCTTTGAGTGGCTAGTTTTAGTTCACTCACAGAAGGTATTTATTTCTTTGAGTGGTTAGTTTTAGTTCACTCACAGAAGGTATTTATTTCTTTGAGCGGCTGGATTTTTTTTAAAAATTAGGAGTATTTGATGTTTTGTTAATGGGAAAGGCTTTTTTCCTATCGTACACAAACGTGATTTGTTTAATGTTAAAATCCCATTAATATATCTGTGTCCAGTTAGTATGGAATAAAAGTCATAATTATTATCATCATCATCATCAAATCTCTGTACTCCCAGTGGAGCATGAGGCATCAACAAAGGTTCCCCTGCCAGTCCTGTCTTGAGCAAGTCGGGACACGTCAAACCATGTCTTTCTGACATCCTTTAGTTCTTCCTGTATCGTATGTCTCCATGTTCCTAATGCCCTACCCCTCTTTTCTGTGTGGGCTGTTTCCCAGTTTCGAAGATGGTGTAAATGTTCCAGGTTCCTGTCCGTAGTAGGGATGGGCAAGGACTGAGGTGGAACAGAGATTTCCTTGCAGTTTTTGTCCATGCTCATCATTGGTGGTGTCACTACTGCAGTCCCTTGCAGCCCTGCCAAGACTTAACATGTAGACTCTTTTGTTGATGTTTCAGTAGCACTTCTTTTTTTTTTTATTTGGTAGGTCTCTGGCCAAATGTAACAATCCCCAACCTGGTGGACCGGGGTGTCTCTTTTCATCTGTCTCATATTGTGGCATTAGAAAATGACTACTTTGGGTCAGATAGATCAAAGATAAGTTAACAGAGTTGCTGTTCAGCAAAGTACAGATTATTTATTTATTTATATATTTGTCTGGAAAGGAAGCTAAGATGTCTGACCCAGGAGTGATGGCACAGGCATCAGAGTCTGTAAATCAGAATTGCTGGCTCAGAACTAAATCTTGCTGTGGTTTTCCTAGAAATTTTCTGCAACCCGGCTGACAAATGGAGGGGAAGAGGAGGAGCCCCTTGACATATCTTGACATGGTAGAAGGAGTGTGGGTTGACATACACACGCAGTAGAAGAGTATAGCTCCCCTAGTGGAGTCTGATAAGAAGCTTGTTGCTTGAATATAGCCTAGAAATTCAGGTAAACAACTGAAACCCACTCCCTATCCAACACCAGGTTGTGCATCAAGACCTGCACAGTGTCACCTCATTAAGAAAAAAAAAAAAAACAAACCAAAACTTGAGTTCACTGTTGTAGGAAGATCCTGCCAGTATCAACATTTGTCTTTCTTGAAGATACATAAATGTAGTTCGGTACTGTTGATCGCGTTATGAAATAATGATTCATAAAAACATTACTTAACCAAAATGTAGTGACTGAAATTACATTGAACAGTTTCTATGTCCTAGGTATTTCCCCTGGACTATATCATGATGGTGGGAATTATCGCTTACTTTGTGCTGTGCTCCATGTCAGGAATTCGAAACATTGGAATCTGGTTCTTGTGGATCAGGGTATAATTCATTGTGCGTCATAACATAATAAATTAACATATAGAATTTTGATCAGGGATGTACATAAAATTGTATGTATCGTTTTATTATATCCCCACTCAGTAGACCTGTCTTTTTATTTACAGCTTTGCTTTTTACTTTGCGAACTGAAATCATAAATCTTGAGCATGCTGATGTGAGTAGGGTGTTGTGGCTTCTTTCTTATAGTAACTTCACGGCCCTCACAAATTCTAAAAGGCTGTATTACTTTTAAATCGAATGTAGCATTTCACCGGTTCAGTTCTGACATAGTTGTGCAATCAAAGTGACCATTGTAATAAACTTATATGAGCTGACTGTGGATTGTACGAGGGGTGATTGATAAGTTCTCGGCATAAAGTATAACGGATTATTTGTGAACAACTTTTTTTTGGTTATTTCTCAACAGTCCCCATGCAAGTTTATGCACTTAGTCCAGTGATCCTGGAGCATACAGATCCCTTCTTTGTAATAGTCAGCATCTTGTGCTAGTAGAAAGTGGTCTACAGCATGAATGACGTCATCATCTGAAGCAAATTTGCGACCACTGAGCTTCTTTTTGAGTTTGGTAAACAGGTAATAGTCCGAAGGGGCCAAATCTTGGGAATAAGGAGGATGTTCAAGAAGCTGGAAGCCGCATTCATGCAGTCATTGCCACAGCTGACTTGTGAACTGGAGCATTGTCTTGCTGAAAGATGACTCCTCTCAATTTTCCTCGACGCTTTTCCTTCAATTTGACCCGCAGTTGCTTCACAAGATTAGCGTAATAGGCCCAGGTGACCATTCTGCCCTTTTGAAGTTAGTCTACCAAAGCACACTTTCTGAATCCCAAAAGCCATCACTTTGCCTGCAGACAGAACCTCCCTTGCTTTCTTTGGAGGTGGGATCCATGATGTTTCCATTGCTTTGACTGTTCTTTGGTTGAAAATGATGAACCCAAGTCTCATCCATAGTCACAAATTGCTGAAGAAACTTTTCAGGATCTGCAGAAAAATGGCCAAGATTGTCTCTTGACATGTTGAGACGCTGTCGTTTGTGATCAGCTCCAAGAAGTTTTGAGACCCATCGAGCAGAGACCTTTGTCATTTGAAGATCATTGTGAATAATGGCATGAACATGTTCCTAGGAGATGCCCAATTCAGTAGCAATGTACCGGTCAGTTAGTCGTTGATTCTCCATTATCATGTCACAGATTCTGCTGGCGGTTTCATCGGTGGTTACCATTACTGGTTTTTTGGATGGGGATCATCTTCCAGACTCTACCTTCCATGTCTGAATTGAGCTGCCCATTTCTTCGCTGTGTTTTAAGAAGAGGCACTCTCCCCTAGAGTCTCTTCCATATCCTCATGGATCTCTTTCAGTGATAAGCCCTTGATGCAGAGGTAGCGAATGACTGCTCGATGAGAAATTTTATGCATTTTCTCAATTTCTGCCACTCCTTATAACTTCAATAGTCTGTAAAAAAATTTCTTGAAACTTGGTGTTTAATCTTATATTAACAATTAGGTGCATTCTACAAATGCACCTGTGTTTTTCAAGTATTTGTGCCTTAGGCCGCGAACTTATCAATCAACCCTCCTAGGATTTTGGGAAATAGAACAAATTTAGATGTGAATGGTTGTCACTAGTGAGCTGACTTCTCATGTGGAAGTATGTGAGCTGAAGATTCACTACCAGCGTCCTCTGCTCAAAGTAACAGTTGAAATGACAGCCTAGAACAGTAGTTAGTGTTTGAGAAAATAGGCTCTAAAGATGTAGAGTACCTGCCTGCGTGGCAAGGCACACTGTGTTGCATTGCACACACAGGGCTATCCTAAATGAGTGGAAAATCAGATGTCAAATGAAATTCAGGACATGAATAAGGGATTTCACTTTGGTTTAAGCAGATGGATATGAACACGCATAAAATTGTTGGGCTCGTTTTTGCGGGAATTCAGGTTCAAAGAATTAATATGTCAGATATTGTGAGCTGTCACCAGAGCTGTAAATTGTTATATTAATAATGAGTTTTATTTAAGAAATAAAAATAAATATGTGATCTTTTGCATGGAATGTCCTGAATATATGTAGTGGAAATTGCTGCAGTAATTTTAGCTTTAATATGGATGACTATGATCTATTTCAACAATTTGGTGCCATTCTGTATCTCATTGTATGTGTAATTTGTGGAAAGATCCTGTGGCATTGTTGTCTTGTGAATCAGCCGCGCAGAGCTGCGCCGACCTGCACAGCGTGGGCGGTTGCTGTTGCGCAGGCCGACCGTTCTTTTGGCGAAAAAGCGCTCTCGAGTTCCGTGCGTGGGGAGACAGGCTTTCGCTCCCTTCCCGGACGGCGAGAGTTAAGGTGTTTCGATGCAGAAGCAAGTGGTTTGTCCGTCGAGCGAAGCATGTAAACGGCTAGCCAGCCAGGTTCGTGATAACGATGTAGTACGGTTTTGTCGACCGATGGTCTCGAAATTGGCCCATCTCTCTCAAAGAGTATCGGGTCTGCAGTATGTAACGTGTGTTGTTTGTGGGTGGCCAGGCTTTCTTTTCCGCTCGTTAGAGCAGAGAGAGCCGCCCCCGCCGGTTAAAGGAAATGAAACGCCGCCGGGGTCGAAAGGGATCCGCTCTGAGCAGAGCGCTGTCTCCCTTGCCCCGCGTCGGTCTGTCGGCAGATATCCGACAAAGGTTCGGTGAAGAAAGCTATCTGGTTGATCCTGCCAGTAGTCATATGCTTGTCTCAAAGATTAAGCCATGCATGTCTAAGTTCACACTGTCTCACGGTGAAACCGCGAATGGCTCATTAAATCAGTCGAGGTTCCTTAGATGACACGATCCTACTTGGATAACTGTGGCAATTCTAGAGCTAATACATGCTTACCAAGCTCCGACCCTCGTGGAAAGAGCGCTTTTATTAGTTCAAAACCAATCGTCGTTGCCCTTCGTGGGGCGCGGCGTCCCAACTGGTGACTCTGGATAACTTTGTGCTGATCGCATGGCCTTCTGTGCCGGCGACGCATCTTTCAAATGTCTGCCCTATCAAATGTCGATGGTACGTGACATGCCTACCATGTTTGTAACGGGTAATGGGGAATCAGGGTTCGATTCCCGCTGTTGGCGAGATTTTTCAGCTGCCGTGCGTGGAGCGGTGCTCTTCCCAGCCAATGAAGAGGTACAAATGAGGTTGCTGCGCAGCATCACTGCGGAAAAGGTGGTAGAAAGGATAAAGCGAAGCAAACAGTCAAATCATGGCACCTCTGGTCTGGAGGTCGGCCACGTCCTGAGTGCAGTCATGTCGGGTGAAATGCATGAACCGGCTTGTCTCACTGCTGGCGAGACTCTTCAAATGCCGTGCATGGAGTGAAGCTCCTCCCGGTTAAGGAAGTAAATGCGGAAAAGAAATAAAGGTTGCTGTGCGGAGCAGATGGGAAAAGGTGGTGGAAAGTGAAGTTTAACTGGTATGTCCAGTAGTATCGCTACGAGAGCTATACCACGGCACCTCTGCTCTAGAGGCCGGCCACGTCCGAAATACACCTACACTGGTGAAATATGCCTAAACCGGCACACACCAGGGGTGGAACTTGATGGCTAGACATGTCATGCCACCTCCGCTCTAGAGGTCGGTAACGCCTGATAAACACCCATACTGGTGAATTTTGCCTAAACCGGCTCATACCAGGGGTGAATCTTGAAGGCTATGCATGTCACAGTACCTCTGCTCTAGAGGTCGGTCCCGTCCCAAACACGCCCATACTGGGATAATGCCTAAACCGGCTCAACCCAGGGGTAGAAGTCACTAGTGGCGAGGATTCGTCGTCCTGGACAAAAGCTCCATCCTGGTCACAACTAGGAAGGGTAGCGGCCACAACCGCAAAATGCTGAAGTCGGAGACACTGGACCAGGGAAGTCAAGATAGGCAACCACCTCTCACCCGGCGGGGATGTTTGCGTATCCTAATCACGCTGAGGTTTTCCGGTGAGAAAGTCCAACCCTGGACTGGATAGGCAACCACCTCTCACCCGGCGGTGATACACGGGTATCTCAAAACACGTCGAGGTTTTCCGGTGAGAAAGTCCAACTCTGGCCTGGGTGGGCTACCGCCTCTCACCCAGCGGGGATGCACTGATATCCTAAACACGTCGAGGTCTTCCGGTGAGAAAGTCCAACCCTAGACTAAACTGGTGCAATGAAAACCACGGGGTCACGCAATCCCACTTCCGAGACCCACCAAAAATACAGGCTAAAGCACTGTGACACTCTGAATCTCTTGTGGTCCTTTCGTGGATCTCGTGTGGTCTATTTTGGACCACACAGGGGACCACGGGACCTAACGAGGACCACAGGCATGAATTCGGTAGGTTCACAGTGCGGTTTTTGGTGGTAGAAGTGAACGAAGAAGAAGAAGAAGAAGAAGTTGTCTTGTGCCATCTCTCCATGTAAGGTTGACTGCATTGGGTCTCCATCACTGTTCCCTTGAAGCTGCATGGCTGTGCACAGAAAAAAATCATACCGCTCACAAAATTTTTGGAGCCGTGCAAACAAAAAAATGAAACTGTTACTTATATTTTCCAGTTTCCAGATGTTACTCCGTGCTATAATTGAGATCAAGAAGAATACAATGATGGTACATGTTTTACCTTTACTGTTTCTTTCTTGTTGAGATATGATTTTTTTGGATCAGATGTTTCAACTGATCTTTTATTGCGTAGTTTCAGTAGGACTGTAGCAGAATCATGATGAGGCAAGTGGGCACACAGAGAATAGAGGGTAATTAAAATAAACGGGCAGATGAATTTCTACTGCTGAAAAGTACAGCAGGTCTGTCCTGTTATTAAATGTACAGACCTTTACTTTCTCTCTCTCTGTGGGTGGGGGGGGGGGGTGTTTTGTGTTTTTTTGTGTTTTTTTTTTAACTACACACATTTGCACACACAATATTTTTTGCACATGAGCTGATCATTTTATGCACAGACTGTAAAACCTTAGAGGGAACATTGGTCTCCATCTTGCTCTATCCTTTGCTTTCATGGTGCACCCGGTCAAGCTGAATCCATCCATCCGCCTGGGTCATGTTGTCATCTTGTTCTTATTCCATCAACTTTTCTCCTGGATATTGTTTTCATTATTGATTGTGCCATTTGAATAATGGACCAGAATATTTTAGCTGTCCAGTTCTTACATTTTTCATTAATTCTCTTATCAGTTTCAGATGTTTTAGTTCTTTGTTTTTTTTTCTATCCATGTAGTATCCTCCATTTTATGCACATTTCAAGAGCCACAATTTTATTTTATCTTTTCTTATTTAACAGCAATCCTCTTACATCATAGACGAGTGTGGAATATGCATAGTATTTAAGAACTCTTCACTTCATCTTGTTATGCTGTTTCTTTTGAAGTCAGAACCTTTTTCATTTCATTAGAATTGTATTTGGAAAAACTGGTTTGGATTGTGTACATGGATTCTCTCTTTCTTTTTTTTTTTTTTTTGTAGATGTATAAAATCCGTCCGAGAAGAACCAGTCCCCAGGGTGTCCTGATGTTCTGTATGATATTGATGTTTATTGTGCTTGCCATCAACATTGTGTTGTATGAGTTGACACCACAGTATTCATCATTTGGAAGTGAACATTATGTAAGTGAAATCTTTATTATGTTCTTCTGTTACAAATTGTTGCTTTCTCCGTTACTTCGCAGCCTGTTGTTCTCAGTCTTGTGGATTTATTTATCTTTTTGAATTTTTAAAAATATCAACAAACTTAATATGTGTTTTATATGCAAAAGTTAGTGATCATAGTTATAGAGATCTATAATTAATTTATTTAATGACAAAAATATAACATTTTTCAGGTGAATGTGACAATTTCTGGGAATAAGACACTACACTCTGATATTAAGCAGTGTACAACTGAAGTCAGCGAAGGTATGTTACTTGCATGTTTACATTATTCTTTTGGTTTTTTTTTTTAAAGTATAAGTGATGATTTTGTATGAATAAAAAAATAGAATAGCTAAATCCATGAAAATTGTACTTCAGTTCATTTGCAAATAAATGACTCTTTTTTCCTGTCGGGTAGTTTTACCAAAAAATTGAAACTTTTCAGTGTTGCTAATTCTTGTTGTTACTAATCTCCTCTTTAGTTTTATTCTAGTATATAATCTTACATCTTCTTACATCCTACCCATGCAGTTAAACATCACACAGGGCTTGCATTGTAGTTTGCCATGTTTTTGTGTTTTCTGTGAATTATTCAACCTCATCAAGGGATTTTATGCCCTCTAATATATAATGCTAGTATTAAATTGATGTTGAATCATCTTATTTGATTGAAAGTTGAATGATGAAGGGCAGAATGTTAGGTATGCCTGGCTGTCCAGTTCTTCACTCTCTGAAAGTTTGTTCATTCTCTTTTCTTCTTCTTATTGGTGCTAATTTTGGGAAGTCATGATCCGTCCAAAGGTTGAGTGTATGTCCATTTGCTAATGTTCTTATACTGTGCTTTGCTCCAACTTTGTTGGAAACCACTTCATTCTGCAGGAAGTATTGATTTTGCCTTTACTTTGTTTGCTATTCTTCTGGCTGTCCCTGGTTTTTGTTGTTTTTTTTTTTTTTGGAGGCGGGGGAGCCAGTCTGGGCAGATTGCTGGATATAACAGAGTTCACAAACTGGTAGGTGAGGTAAACTTGGGCAGATCACTGGGTGTAACAGAGTTTACAAACTGGTAGGTGAGGTAAACTTGGGCAGATCACTGGGTGTAACAGAGTTTACAAACTGGTAGGTGAGGTAAACTTGGGCAGATCACTGGGTGTAACAGAGTTTACAAACTGGTAGGTGAGGTAGACTTGGGCAGATCACTGGGTGTAACAGAGTTCACAAACTGGTAGGTGAGGTAAACTTGGGCAGATCACTGGGTGTAACAGAGTTCACAAACTGGTAGGTGAGGTAGACTTGGGCAGATCACTGGGTGTAACAGAGTTTACAAACTGGTAGGTGAGGTAGACTTGGGCAGATCACTGGGTGTAACAGAGTTCACAAACTGGTAGGTGAGGTAAACTTGGGCAGATCACTGGGTGTAACAGAGTTCACAAACTGGTAGGTGAGGTAAACTTGGGCAGATCACTGGGTGTAACAGAGTTCACAAACTGGTAGGTGAGGTAAACTTGGGCAGATCACTGGGTGTAACAGAGTTCACAAACTGGTAGGTGAGGTAAACTTGGGCAGATCACTGGGTGTAACAGAGTTCACAAACTGGTAGGTGAGGTAAACTTGGGCAGATCACTGGGTGTAACAGAGTTTACAAACTGGTAAGTGAGGTAGACTTGGGCAGATCACTGGGTGTAACAGAGTTTACAAACTGGTAGGTGAGGTAGACTTGGGCAGAAGAGGACTGGAAATCTTCACTGCTCCATTAGAACCCCAATGCTAACTTAAGTCTGTGTCTTAGTACATTTTTTTTATCTTTAAATAGTTCCTTCACTCCTGAATGTTTTTTTTTTCATGTATTTGGTCTTGATTTTGAATATGCAGTGAAGTTTTGACTCTGAAAAATGGATGAAGTCATCCAGCAGAAAGAAATTTAGTAGATTAAAGCAGTCAGCACATGAAAGGAAAAATTTACTGGCCTTCACTAGACTCTCAAGGATAATATAAATTAAAAACTCTGGGGTATTTATAACTTTATGAATGATTTCTTTCAAAGTTCATTCACTTACAAAAGCATTTTCTAAATACATTTTCATGACTGAATATAAGAAAAATATGTAACAAATTGCTAAATCAAGCTTCTGTTTGTGGAAGTGTGTTTCTTACAACAGTTAAATCTAAAGATGGAAGATGTAGGTGCATAGGGGCTGGACACTACGGCATAAGCATGATACATTTTTATTGTAGCTTGTTAACAGCAGTTAAATATTCGCAAGAAATGGCCAGGAGAGAGTTTTCTCAACAGAAGGATTCTTGGCAACTTCCGTGAATGACTAACAAATATGCACTTGAAAACTACCATAAAAAGTGACAAAAGTAATTATACATTTATATTATTGTGTGAATATCATTTGCTGTTACCAGGCATTGCATGATGATGATGATGATGACGACGATGACAATGATGATGATTGGTCATAATTGTAGAAAAAAAATACATTCAGTAGGTGAAACATTTGTTTATTCAGATGATAATTCATTGTTTCACAACTTTATTTGACTATTAGCATAGTCTTAATTCCCTTCAATATGATCTACAACCTACATTCATCTCTTTCTCTAGGTGGGTAGGTTTTTTCATACGTTGTTTATTATTGTATTTACTCAATGTATGATTACCTTTTCCCCATCTGAAGAATTCTGCGTGATTACACGGATGACACTTTTGCTGGTTCGGTTCTTCTACAAAATGTGGGTGTTTGGTGCAGCTTACTATTGGCTGACATGGGTTTTCCTAGGGGTAAGTTTGTTTTTGTCATGAAACTTGACACTTTTCCTTTCAATAGACCCAAGTCCAGCAAGAGGTGAACCAGTAACCCAGGCTGTATTTTCTGGTTCCATTTGAAGCTGAGAAATTAAAGGTGGTCAGGAATAATGCCAGATCACATCACTCAATTTTTTTTTTTTTTAACACAGCATTCATGTGAATTTATACTTTATCTCTTCTCTCTCTCTTTCTTTGTCCTCTGTGTTTTTGTATGATTAAGGCTCATGCTGAAACATCACAACTTTGTAGTTGTTAAGTAATAAAGCTGTTCCTACTTTTTTCCTAGTTCATACATTTTGGTATCACAGCTTTACTGCATTGGCTTCATGTATAGTTATATACTTATACACTAATTATTGTGTGTTATATCACTCTATAGTGTGCTAAAGGATCTTGGAAATTATGGGCTCTGGTATCATATACTCTAGGTATCTTTATGCCATGATAGGGCAGCATTTAACTTTATTTTTTTTTTTTTAACTTTTCCTTTGTTGTTTTATGGGAAAATGGCTAATGCTTATCAATGATTTTATGTAAGTTCTGATGTCCACTTATTGGTCAGCAGCAAGCCAGTGGGTTGAAGTTTTTACTGGATTAATAAGTACAGGAGTAATGCTGTTGGAGGAAAGTTAATTCCCTTATCTAAGCAGTGGGAGTGTGATGTAGGCTTGTTCTAGTATACCCCAGTCTTTCTAGCTGAAAAAACTGGGTACTTGACATCTGTGTTAGGGAAATCATCTCAGAAAATTGAGAATTACAGCATACATGACAAGAAACTGATAGTGCATACAACTGTCAGTGTTTTCTGAGGAATACCTGTCTCTAGTGAAGTTTAAAAATATTCTTAACTGCTATCATTTCAAATTTTATAGAGCATATAGATTTACAGAGCCCTATTGCTATAAAGAAGATTTAACAAAGAAAAATTAGTTTTTCTGACATATTAAAAATCATGAGAGTTTGGAGAAGACAGGCCTGGAAGGGTCATAATGGGGAAAAGAAAGAGAGGAAGACCAAGGTGAAGATGGCGACAAGACATTGTTGATGATTTGCAAATGGATGCATCAGCACCAGGCCGTCTCATTTACAACTGAGAGGCCTTCAGAGAGCTGTTAGGGAGGCAAAGTTCTGCAAGGGACATGCTAATGAATGAATGAAATTGCTATGAGCTCTGAAGTAATGCCACTGATAGAAGGTGCAGTGATCTTCACATATGGGTCTGTTGTGCTGTGAGTTTCATAGATTTGTCAGTTGTACATTATGGACAAGGTGTGCATAGGCTTTCACGTCACACATGCATGGAAGGATTATTAGGATGATGTGCTGAAGGTTTATATCACAAGTAGCCTATACAGTGGAAGTATTGGCCAAGTCTGCCAGATTGATTGGTACCACAGAAATATACTTAGGCCCAGATTTTCAGAGACTCTCTTTGCTTCTCCTGCAACAGTGTCATAATATCCATCTTCATGTTATGCCATTTTACAGTCTTAGTAATTTTTTTTTTAATATCATCTAACACAGACATTCTTGATTGGCTTCCTTGTGGCCGTCATCAAGAAGCGCCATTCTGCCATAAGTGGAGTAGTGGATGAGGATGATTTTGATGAAAGTGATGAAGAAATGATTGCAGGGTGAAGGGCTTTCTGAGTCTGCAGTGTCCCTTCGGTGAACTGCACCATTTTTCTACAGAATGAAACTTTCTTGATTTATTTAGAAGTTAATGGCTGCACAATCAGCTTAAGAATTTTTTTTTCAGAATTTTTTTTTTTTTAAAAGATGAGTTAACATAGTTTGTGGTGATTTAACTTCATTCAGTTGTTAATTTTAACCAAAATCTATTTCAGGGACAAGATTGTTTCACAGTTTTTGGGGTTTTGCAGTATTTGAATTTCAATTGTCATTATAAATTTTGCCTGCTTTTTTTGTGAAAAGTTCTAATTGATATATTGCTTTCTGTTTTGGAGATACATGTTTTAGATATATTAAAGTAGTTTAAAATTTATCTACATTTTTTAGAGAGATATTATTTGTATTGGTGTGGCAACTACTTGCTTATGTGTATAACCATTTACAGCTAAGTTACAAATATTATGTCGACCAATAAAGACACCTTAGTGAATGTATTTAGAAATGAGCTTAAAGTAAGCAGTAGAGCTCTTACTTAAAAGCTACAGACATCTGAGAGATAATGGTAACATTTATTTCTCTGTGTCTTTCTTCTCATTTTCTGTGAGTTCTTGTGTGGGAACTTGGATGGCCATGTGAGGGCAGGATTTTACCTGCTTCTATATGGTCCAGCCACTGACAACAATTATTGAGGAAAGACGATGGCGATGGTTGGGACATGTGTTCCGAATGACTGATAACTCACTACCAAAAATAGCACTAAGATGGACACCACAGGGGAACAGAAGTAAGGGTAGACCAAAAGAGACATGGAGAAGAACAACAGAAAGGATGTTGAGCAATAGAGGGCTCACCTGGGCAAGAGCAGAAAAAAAGGCGAAGGACAGGCATTTGTGGAAAACCCTTGCGGAAGCCCCATGTGCCCTGGGCACTTACGGTTCAGAGAGAGATATGGTCCAGCAATTGAAATACTGAAATCGTTCATATAAAAATCTGGCATTGTTGCACATGATTGCCAGTTGTGGTCAACGATAATGTTTGCCTTTATTCGTGATTTGTTTTCCCCCTGGTATTGAAGCCCCATGTGCCCTGGGCACTTAAGGTTCAGAGAGAGAGAGATTGAAGCCCTTGTATATAAAATTTCTTTTGATGTATTCACAAATATTTGTGACATGTGAATGTTTGTCATCCAAATACTCGTGTGATTCCTACACCGATCTGTCGTGTCTGGCCTCAGCTTGGACCAAGATAACTGTGATAAGTGTAGAGTTTAATGAGAAAAATCTTTTTTTTTTACCTTCCCATGTGTTGTAAAATTGTGAGTAAAAACTGACTAGCAAACTAAATGGGGGTCTCAGAATTTAGTTTTTGATAAAGAGAGTTTAAATAGTGCACCATCATAAGGGGAGTAAATGTCTCAAATGACAAGATAAAACAAGATATCGTTGTGCAAGCCTGTAGTAGCACAGCCAGTCATGGGAAATCAGGGAATGGCTGATGTAAAACTTCAATCTGTCAGCTGTGATATTCGAAACATAGACAGGGTGCAGGAATGGAAAAGAGAAAGGACATCCCTTAGATATATAAAGCACTTATTTTTTTAGTATATTAGACCATTTAAGCAGTTGTGCTGATTGGTGTTGACTCAAGAGATTGGCAAATACATTAGAAGGACAAGATGTCTTTTCTTTGTGGCCCAAGTGAAACATTTGCAACTTCTGACATTGGCTTATAAGAGAAACAGATACATTTATAATAAAGCAAAAAAAATACTGTCATAAAAATTGGGACAGAAAAATCAAACGATACTTAAGTTTACAAAGAACTTTATTATGTCCAATTAACCATTTGTTATTTATTTTTATGATTAGCGCTTGAAATTAAAGGCCATGTGTTTTTTTTTTTTTAAAGATGTCCCAACGAGAAAAACTGGCAAAATTGGCATATATGAATGAATATTGTCCAATAGATGAATTCAAAAGTTTTAATGAATCATGATGAAAGACTTCATTATTCATCAACATATGGGATATATTGTCACCCCCCCCCCCCCAAAAGATCAAAAAGAAACATAGTGGAGCTTATTAAAAAGCCTGTTATTGCAATTTTCTGATATGATCTCTGTATGCACAGGGAGTTTTTTTTTTACATTAAGCAACCCTAGTATAGCTGTAATTTGCCAGGCTGGACTTAGACCTTATTGCTCTGCCCAAATGGTCTTCATAAAAATTGACATGGATAATTGAAGCTGATCTTACATTAACAACTAAGTCCCATGTTACTTAAAAACAATAACATAAAAGACAGAAAGTGTGCTGCATAGTAAGAACTGTTCCTATTTACTGTATATCAGTGTTGTTTCTTTAAACTGATATACTGTATCAGTACCTAAAATTGTCAGGTTTTCAAGTACTTATAAAATAAGGTGCCCATCAAAAATAACCAGAAAAACGTAAAAATGTTTGAATCCTATTTTTTTTTAAACATTATTTTGTGGAGTTTCAGATTTATTTTGAAATATCTCATTAAATGACACATTGTTTGACATTAATGAATGGTTATCAAGGCGGTATTGTCCACAGGCTGTGAGTTGTCTCAAAGTAATACTTAAATCTTCTTCAACCAGAAATGGAGATTCCATGCTTGTGGATTATGTCGGTGGCTTGCTGATCCGTTAACTTCAAACATCACAGACTTTGGCAGTTTTATATTGTCATTTACAGTCTAGCCTATTAATAAAGACAGAAGTCTATACCAGTGTTTTCAGTTATGATACAGCACATTAATGACCACAGAATTATACAGCCGTGTTTGTAGTCAGTACGCTGTACAGTGACCTTCAATTTATTTACACATATTTTCTGTTGTACAGTACTTTTGAATTGTGAAGCTCTAGTTTCAGTTCTGGACTTGTACGATATTATATTCCTTTCATGGAAACTTTTTCAGATATAAGTGAACTATGAAACTGTCAACTGAATGCTGTCATGTAGTAGTAAATGCTAGTTATAAGACATATATATCACAAAGTAACCATCCTCCATATGTTGTTTTTTATCTTTGACTGTTAGCACTAACAGATATTTGTGTTGCCAGTCTCCAGTACCTGCATGTAGTGTTTAAAATGGCTTTTTTAAAAATTTATCTAACAAACTGTACAAAGGATAGGAATTTGTTAGTGTTTCCTGCTTATATGGGATCCCAAATTCTTATTTTAATGTGAATGAGTATCAAGTTTTCTTATAATAAACTGATGTCATGTCTTGTCTTGTCTTCTGTCTCCCTGTAACTGTGAGCTGGTATTCTTTGCAGCTGATGCTGTGAAGATGTTGGACCACAGCATCATATCAGCGTGGGAGCGGGGTTATGGCAGGTATCTTTTGAGTCCCGGAGTACAGCTTAAAAACAGAGAGTGTGCAACACTTCTTTAGTAGACTCCACCACCATGGGGACTCTGGTGATCCCTGCCCCGTAGCCAGGCTAGGCCTATTACTGGGGATACCACGGAGAGGTGGGACAGGGTCTTGGTCAGCTGTGGTCGCTAACCCTGACGCTAGAATATCAGCTGTGGATTGCTATTTGTCTCATCAGACTGGCTGATAATGATGTGTATGTCTCACCTTACAGGCATATATTCTCATTTTTCAGAGCATGTTCCCTAACACAAGTGGCAGGTTTCAGCTTGGTTGACTGACATTTAATTGACATGTGTTGTAGATTGGCAGACTCAGATCGCATTGCAAACTGAGCTTATACTCAACTTGAGAAATGAAGAGTGCAACTGAGACTAAATTTTGTAATTGTATATTTCTTCTGCCCAACTGACTTCAGGGCTCAACCACAGTGTA
Organism: Achatina immaculata; assembly: GCA_009760885.1. Classification (NCBI taxonomy): domain Eukaryota; kingdom Metazoa; phylum Mollusca; class Gastropoda; order Stylommatophora; family Achatinidae; genus Lissachatina; species Lissachatina immaculata. The sequence goes on along the minus strand of CM019720.1, from coordinate 45,638,783 downwards.
GTACTAGTAAAATATCAGTGTAAGCTCACATTTCAATGCAGTCATTTGCTTTGTGTACTCGTTCATGTCTCCTCCTATATTAGTCATGATATATACTACCAGAGTTGTAGTCTCAAGTCCATCAATTGGGATTTTAAAGACTTGACTTGGATTTGACTCAAGAGATGAAGTGTCATGAGTTGGACTCAGGTTGCAGCTAGAAGATAGTGGCTGGATACATAGCATGAAAAACTTGAACGCAGTTCTGTTTAAATACTGTTTCCTTTATCTTGAGAGGCCAGCACATTATTATCTCTTGCACTTGAAGAAGGATTGCAAAATATCAGTGCTGGAACTTTCACCAGAAAAAAAAAAAATAATAATTGGAACCTTGGGGGAAGATTGAGAAGTGAAACCTTCAAGAAATAAAACCTTCAAGAAATAAAGTGAAACCTTCAGGGAAGACTTCTATTTTTTTTTTCATTCACTCAGACATCAATGTCAGTCTCATAAATGCAGCAGTTTGTATCAGGTTTTCAGCATTGTAGCTTCTACTATAGGGGGTTGAGGTCTGGCCAGGTCCTTTGCCTGAATGGGCTGTGTAGCTGGCAGCTTTGGAGGATGTGATGTGGGATCTGTTGCGCTCTGTTGAGTCAATTTTTCAACTTCTGCAGGGAATACTAAGAAATGGAACCTCCAGAGAGGAGAGTGAAACTTTGAAGGATGGTGAAATGGAACCTTCAGGGAAAATTGAAGAAGTCCTAAAAATACATGACAGTGAAGAACAGAAGACCAGTTATAAATATTAGTAATGTGAGTCTTTGACCTGATTTATATAAAACTCCTACATTTTGGATGTGATTTTAGGATCTCATTCATGACAGTGTTTGATATTTGTTGTACATAATAAATTAAATGGTAGACTATTGTAGACCATGGATTTTGTTTTTAAAAACCGAGTAGCTGTTGTTTGAGTTTTCTATACTGTGATGCAAATCTGTGTCATTGATGGCTAGAACTCTATGTATATCATATCTGTTGATATAATAGTTGTTCGCTTTAAACCTTCCATCTTTCTTCTCATGATATGTCTGGTGATTACCAGTTTCTCTAAGTTCTGTCTTTTCATGGTACTTCCGAGGAATTTTGAATGTCTTTGTCTTGTAATTTTAACTAGCTTTGCATTATTTCTTTACTGATTCTGTCATATCCATTTATACATGGACAGATAGACAGTGCAGACTAATCTGAAGTGCCTCTTGGTTCAGACAAACATTTTTCCATTCTTCTACCTTCTAGAAGGTAGCTTTCCTGAAGGCAGAGACAGCATACTTTAAACATCTCGTTCTAACATCAGTACATCATCTGTTAGAGCTCTATCTAGATCAGTAGTTCTCTACCTTAAACCACTACCCAAATTAGGGGCGCAGGGGATCTAAAGTAAAGTCACAAGAAGACCAAACATCTTCATCCACATGCCGCAGCTGGTTGTTTGTGCAGAATTTTCTGAAGTCCCGAAACCAAAAATTTAGTCAGCAAAAAACATCGCGTGCTCCAGTAAACTACTTCCAATGCTTCATACAACAACCAACCCTTCTACAATATAACACGCAGAGTTTGGCGGGGCAGTTTACAGACAAGAACAGAACCTTTTTTTTTTCTTTTATCGATCGAGAAACGCCGATCTCGTTAGGTGCACGAAGTGTCATGCTAGCTATGCGAAAGTGTCATGTCCGGGCAAATTCTGCTCGTGTCTGAACATGCAAAGTTCGATCTTCTAGATTTCCAATCAACCAATCGAAGGAGTGATTGGAAAATCAGAATACAGCGATCGATAAGATTCGACTGGTAAAGCCACGTCCAGACTTGCAGCGTGGGGCTAATCACTGTTATTCAGGTTGGCACAGTTCCTAAAGAGAGCGCTGAGTAAGGTTCAAAATGTAAAGGTTCTTTTCTGGGTCGTTTAGATCTAGTCGCAGTAACGCCCGTACTGTTGTGGTCTTTGATCTACGTATGTGACAGCGGTGCTGTTGAAGTTCTCAGTTTTATTTACTTTAGTTAGCGAAACTGTGAATTATATAAAATGTGTGAAAATAGGGCATAGTGATTACATGCATGTACGGTAGAGAGAGAGAGAGAGAGAGAGAGAGAGAGAGAGTATGGCCGTCAAAGAACATCAAAACAAGGACCAGACTTGGGTTCTTTTACACAGATATAAAGACTGTCTTATTGTATGGTTCTGAGACATGGTTGATGATTAAGAAATACAACGGAGAATATAAACATTCATAAACAGCTACTTGAGGATGATTTTAAACAAATGGCAGGACAAGATCAGGAACGAAGAAGTCTGGAAAAGAGCAGGACAAAAGCCTGTGAACCTATAAATCATGTCTAGGATGTTGAGATGGATTGGTCACATATTGGAAGCCCGACACCAGCATAACAAGACAGGCATTGATGTAGAATCCCCAGAGACATAGAAATCGAGGAAGACATAGAACTTTTTGCAGGAGGGAAACTATGACAGTGCTCAGAGGCAAGAGATGTACATCGATGGAAGCAGAGAACAAATCCAAGAACATGAACAACTGGAGAGCCTTTATCCGTGGTGTATGCTTCTAGGACAGTGATGTTGATGAGTAAGACAGACAGAAGAAGTGGATTATGGGAAATGAAAGTACCGTGGGGCTGAAGAAGGGAAGAGAAGGAACAAGGTGAAAGTTCAGCTATGATTGGAAAGGTAAAAATGACGGAGAAGGAGTTTGTAGAAAAGGGGGGGGGGAGAGAGAGAGAAAGAGAGAAATATGTAAGATAAAAAATGGTGATCATCTCCTGCCATCTCCGGTGAAAGGTCGGTAGCTGTAATCAAGTCCGACAATATTGGAAGGAAAGAGGAAGAAGAAAGCCGGGTTTGGACCTCAGGGTGGGAAGTTGAACCCCGGTCGCAAACATTAAAAAAAAAAAAATGCACATAGCCAAAGTTGGATGTGCTGGGTAAAAATGCGCCAAACAGCGACCCAACGCAACCAAGGCGCTTTTGACAACGACTACCGAAAAAAGTAGCCGAGAAGCCTGGACTGTTAGGTGTGGGAAGCCCTATGTCCTCTCCCCCCCCCCCAATTTCTTTTCTTATTAGAGCAAGAAAACACTAACGTTCCGCCTACAGCGTTTCCCGTGTATGGAGTCTTTCATTTATTCATTCATTAGAATGTCCCTTGCCGAACTTTGCTTCCTTAACAGCTCTCTTGAAGACCTCTCGGTTGTAAGCAAGATGCCATGCTGCTGATGCATCCGTTCGCAAATCAACAATGTGTTATTGCCATTCGCCTTGGTCTTCCCCTCTTTCTTTTTGTACCTTCCAAGACTGTCTTCTCCAAACTCTCATGATGTTTAATGAAAATACAGTAGAATCTCTCTTACCTAGCACCTAGTTAACCGGCAGTACCAAAACAACGGCACTTTCGAAGATCTAAATTTACTTTACGTCGTTGTTGGTGTAAAATGTGGCCAGTGATCAGATGACAAGTCATGTGACGGAGATTTTCCTGGTTTTGGAATACGTCATGTGTCTGACATATTGGATTTAGTAACACATTCAGAGAAAGTTATTGTTAGCGAGGAGGAGATACAGGCTTGGGTAGATGTAGACAGTTCTGATCCCGTCTCTCTCTCTCTCTCTTGATGACGACAAAATAATCGAACACGTACTGAGAAAGATGATGATGAGGACTACCACAGGCAGACTAAGAAAGTTACGTGGAAGGAATCTCACGAAGGACTGCAGACTTTCATAGATTTGCCGAGCAATGTTCATCAATGTCAGCATGTGATGTTATGAAACTTCTTTTTGTACACGGTGAATTTTTTAAAACTCCGCCGACAATCCAAGTTATGTTGTGTCGTCACATTAATAAATTCACAACTTTCATGTGTATAATACGTAATGCAATTTTTCAATACTGTTTAAATTTGATTTTGTGAAATATAAAATTATGTGTATGTGTTTTTAGTTTTAAAAAATCCACACCATTTTTTATGTTCCTTATTTAATTATGGCCAGTAGATCGAAAATACGCCCAATGAACTTTGCATGTTGCAGTTTCTACAGATGGCATCACAAAACATGAACAGATAAGTTCTCAAAATATATATTCAGTTTTCCGGCAAAATCGATGAAATCCAGCTGTTGCCGAGTAAAAGAAACTTTACTGTACGTAAGTTTTCTCTGTTTAATCTTCTTTACTAACCAACATTCTTCAGAATTAAATTCGTGTAGCATGGATATATTTGTTCTTTTTTATATGTAAATGACATCTGAAGGATTGTTCTATAGCATTTACATTCAAAGGCACTGATGTCTTAGCTGTTTTGTTAAGTGTCCATATATCACAGGCACATGTTGCGATGGGAAAAATGCATGCCCTTAAAAACCTAATTTTTGCAATTCTCTGTCCCACTCCACAGCTTCTTTAGTTGTTTTAGCTTCTGAGCAGCGTTGGATGTCTTCCTTTTAATATTCCTCATCGTGTCGCCATTATTAGTAATAATCAAAGATATTAAAAACTGTCCATCACTTTCAAATTCTTCTAATTGATATATATTTCAGTTGCCATTTTTGTCTTGTTAGTTGTCATCAATTTAGTTTTCTTTGCATTAAGATAAAGGTCTGGTTAGTGGGCGCACCAACTGACCCTTTCGTTCGATTTTTCTGTTCACGGAAATGGCCGCAGTGAATCGCTTCAAGGCATTTTATTTACATGCAACTTCTTCTCGGGCGTTGGAAGCAACTGGATGCAAAACACTTCGTGATTTTTAGAAAACCCGAATCAGACTAAACGGTGTTTATCTCACAAGCAGTGGAAGAAATATGATATAAGCCTTGACATTACTCAGGTAAAGGGAAGCAACAAAGACACCTGACAAAACACTTCGTCAATTTTTGAAAAGTTACAACTATCTACCAATCTATTCTTCCTGTTTTCTAGAGCGGTGAAGAGATCCACCACTGGACTGCTGGGACAGTCTCGGTGAAACATTGGACTCCTCCGAGATAAGATTTCTTTCAGGTTGTACCTATTGTTGATCTGTGGGGGTGAACAGGAATTTTACTTCGCAACGTAGACCTGAAAGTAGACCAGTCAAAATGTAGCACCGAAAATGCACGAATGTTACAGAAGGTTGCGTGCATGTCGCCTGAAACATGCCTTTATTTTGTTCCTGATTTTCATTGCTTACAGGGAGATGAAACACTTGAAGAAGTGTCTCGTATAAAAAAAACCAACATAAAACTTGAAAACTACTGCAACAGAAATGGATGAGAATGATGTAGTAGAACTGATTTGCACAGAGAAGAATTATCCAATGAAGAACCTATAGAGTTAGAAGCAGAAACCGAAAACTGAAAAATTAGAAACAGGAAAACCAGAAATCAAACGTCTCCTTCTTAAATCTCCAGTCATATTTAAAATATATAAATTTATATACGTATGTAGTTGCTTTCTGCACCGAGTGCATGGATAAGAGCGAAACGTAAATGTTTATTTTATGTCTCTCAGCTTCAGTGTTTAGTTATGTTTGTTATATGAGCACCATATTTGTAGAATGTCTGAAACAGAGTGAAAGTTGTACGATAAAGGGCAGAATGTCAGACCGGCATGCGTGCCCAATTCTTAACCCTTTTGAAGTAAAGATCAATCAATCAATCCATGGAACCGTAAGCTGGTGTTGACGACGCCATACAAAAGAGAGAACAAAGTTTTGTAGGTTTAGACCTCGAAAAAATCGTAGACAAAGCACGTTAGTGAGACGTGAGAGAAAGAAAAATGACAAGAGAATTACCTCGGATTCGAACCACGGACTCTGGTAGGACGAGCAGCCGTCTAGCCACGAGAGAGCACAGTTGGCTAACTCTTATCTAATTCTTATCAGAATTATTTTTCATCAAATTTTTTTTTTTTTTAGCAAAGTGATAGTGTTTCTCCTCTTTTTCATTGTTATGCTTTGTAAAAACAATTCTACATCTATTTTATACCTGATAAGTATTTTTGTTACTTTTATTATTTAATTAAAAAGTATTATTTGGAAGGGGCATATTGTTACTTTCGTAGAATCTCACTTACGTTAAGGTCCATGGAAGGGGGTAGTTTGTGTAGATACATAAATACACGTAAAGTGTCGGTATAAATACAGGAAGTGTCCCAGAATAGAGCAAACAATACGCCGCTTGTGTGACAGGATTTCTTTCGGCTTGTACCCATTGTTAATCTAGGGGGGTGAACAGGAATTTTACGTCGCAACGTAGAACTGAAAGTAGAATATTCCATCTGGAGGTAGGACAGACTACCTCACCTGAATAAATCAATCATAACATTCGATAGATCGAATCACCCCCCCCCCCCTTTTCCCCCCAAACCACACACAGATTTAAATAGCAAACATTGGGGGAAAAAAAACAAAGCAAGAATGAACAGAGAAACTTGTGTTCGAGCACGTTTTCTCGACTAGCACAAAGTAATGTAGTTTAAAAATAGATATTACTTGCCGATCGATAATCGATTGATTGTAACCCAAACGATCAGTAGGAGCTGAAGTTTTACTGGCGTAAAACAGTTGCTGTATAATCCTCGGGGCAGAATGTAAGACGGGCCTGCATGCCCAATTCTTTACCCTTGAAAAATAGATTATTCATTCATTCATTCCTTTCTAAATCATCATCGCTGTTCCTTTCTTACTCGTCATCGCTGTTCCTTTCTTACTCGTCATCGCTGTTCCTTTCTTACTCGTCATCGCTGTTCCTTTCTTACTCGTCATCGCTGTTCCTTTCTTACTCGTCATCGCTGTTCCTTTCTTACTTGTCATCGCTGTTCCTTTCTTACTCGTCATCGCTGTTCCTTTCTTAATCATCTTCACCATTCTTTTCTAAATCATCATCGCTGTTCCTTTCTTACTCGTCATCGCTGTTCCTTTCTTAATCATCTTCACCATTCCTTTCTAAATCATCATTGTTGTTCCTTTCTTAATCCTGTCTTTTATAAGGAACAGAGATGAGTAAGAAAAGAGCACTTTCATTTTCTCATCAAAATCTTAAGTTTTTTTTTTCCTTTGTTTGTATTCATGAATGCACTTGTTCAATGGGAAAAGTTCTTGAAAAAAGCAACATGAAGACGACGATATAGATGGATGGACAATATCAAAAGATGGACTGGATTCAGTGTGGCACCAATTAAAAGCAAGCAAAAAAAAAAAAAAATGGTGATCCATTGCAGCTAACCTTCCTTGGGGATGGCAGCACAGAGATGATGATGAGTTTGACAGCAGTTAAAAAAATTTGTTGAACGACCATGTTTCCCTTACTCATTAGTCAAGATGTACATTAAATTAGTAATTAATAATGAGCGTTGGTTACCAGCAGACAAACATAAACATATAACCAAGTATTTATCATCTGTGCCGTATTAACGTGATATTACTGAAATGAATGTTTATATCTGCAATGAGATCAATATTATCCATTTATTTTGTCCTCCCAGTTCTACAAAACTTAGTTTGTGTATACTCTCCTCTAACGTTTCCCCCACAATCTTTCTTTCACACATCAGTATCAATTTGTAAAGTGCCAGCCACGCCTGGAGCTTGATGAACTTCATAATAATTCATAACTGCCAGTATTCATATATTGTACACCTACTGTACAAAGAACAGCCAAATTCTCCACTATGGCATCAACTGCTAATAGTTTTTAGTTCACAGATCTCCCGTGTATGGAGTTTTCTTCATGTCCTGCTGGTTAACAATGATTTTATCAGCAGAAAAGCCAAATATGAATTAAAAGAAGTATAACAGTTTACGGCAAAACACTGATAAAAACAGACAGAATGAAATAAAAAAACAAAATATAATTGTTTGTACAATTTGAAACTTTATTAATAAAATAGTCTTAAAAAACTCAACAGCAACAAACTGGTAGATGATCGTGGTTATTCTGTTGTCTTTTTTTCAGGTTTAAGTAGATGTTTGTTCTTTGTTAGACTTATGTAGATATGGTTGTTCTTTGTCTGGCTTATACAGACAAATGTTTGTTCTTTGTTAGGCTTATGCCAAATATTTGTTCTTTGTTAGGCTTATGCCAAATATTTGTTCTTTGTTAGGCTTATAGTGACATGTTTGTTCTGTGTTAATGAAAGGCAGAAACTTGCCATGAATCAGAAAAAATGATCCATGGTGACTGGTCTTCAGACTACATTCTGAGAATTACTCTTCAGGCCATCAAAGAAACTATTAAGACAAAAAAATGAACAATTTTAAGAAAAACCTTTAGAACTGTTAAGTACACTTGGGTTTTTTTTTTTGACATATAAAATTCAATAAGTAAGCATGCACACCAGTTCAAAGTCAGAATAAATGTCAGATCTGTTCAACAAACACTGGTACATAAAGAGACAAAAAAAAAGGTACAACAACAGCAGCTCTTGTCATCTGTTCCTATTAGCAAGTGCAAATAATTGGCTCCAAAATGACAGCAAAATTGTATTACCAGGTCCAGACTTTTTGAGCTTGGATATCTTAAGCACAATAACATATCAAATATATAGAATAGAATAAAAAAAATAATAAAATGTGGTTCAGCAGAAATTTGATTCCATGCATAGAGATTATTGCTCGTTGTTCATATCAGAAGTATAATTAATACTAAATCAACCAGAGATTCAGAGAACGAGAAAAAAAAATGCTAAACACATACACAAATATATCTTCCAATAACTTTCACATGCATCATAATGATAATGAACAGAACAACAAAACTTATGATGCCTTTCATGGTGGATTGAGAAAGAGAAACTTGACCACAGACATACAGAGACCAACCTGGGTATTAGAAGCATTATTAAAATTAAACTGACAAGAGATACAGAAAAGCGAGAAAAGCTAATAACGCACACAGAACACACATTATATAAAGTTGCAAGACATCTCCACGAATATCTTATAACTGCCTTCTCATACATTACAATTGCAACACAGAACAGAAGAAGAAAACTTATGACTGATGTGGTTCACATGGAATCAAAATAAAAATCTAATCACACGTTTAGATATTACATATTACTGTGGACAACAAAAGAATAACCGACACATACTCGGCACTCTGATGGCACAAAAAACATCAAATAAAGGCTGTCAAAGTACACTGAAATCTTCATATCAGCGGTTCTTAACCAGGGGGTGTCCAAACCACTGACAGGTATAGGAACCAAAAGATGGGAACATGGTACTTGCTCTGTGAAAAAGCTACTGCCATATTACAATTTTCTTTCACAGGTTCTATTCCCAGCTATCTGTACGTAAAGTAAAACCAAACTACTGACGTCTTCTAAGTCACACAGGTATGTAATGGGATTGGTGGAGATGATTTTAACATTATAGCTAAGGGACGATATGAGGATATATTGGATAATCCACTACGGGGCTGGGGATCAGTAATAATAAAAATGTTTAGAACCTCTGCTTTATATAACTCACTACAGCCACTCACTGTAATGGTCACCCCATACTGTAAGGACACAATGTTGACAGTCTCTGATGCAACTAAATATAGATCAGACATCCCAGGTTCATGCACATATTTGTGAAAGACTTCCCATCACGGACTACACCACCCACTCAGTTAAAGCGACTCGGTTACTAACAACTTGAATGCAAACACAAAATCACGGGCGTTAACAGCATAAAACAGTAATGAGGTTGACACCCATATCCAAAATACTGTTACATTATAATCTTCAAATTCTCATGCTAATAAAACTAGATTTAAATAATAAAACAATAAACTCAACAGTTGTGAAAACAAGCAAAGAATTCACACAAAAAAAAATGAAGTGTGTCAGCTGAGGCACAGTATTCGGTGGGGCAATCAGGAAACAAACATTAACAAGCGATAATCATGGTCAGGGTCATTCAACGATATCAGTTTCATTAACAAAGAACATTTAGTGATTTCATGAAAACAGAATTATTTTTATGACAACCAGAAACTTGAATAATCACTACTTGATTCATGTGTAAATATACCAGGCTGAATTAAAAAAAAAACAAAAAACCACAATAAATTTTTTAAAACATAAAATCTTCAAATATAATTGAAAACTATCATTTTTTTCCAACGTGGTTCCTTGAGAAAAAAAAATCTGATCCACTGTGTAGCCACCTATGCACTGCCTCTTTTATCTTATAGTCCGTACTGAATTTATCTAATAGCACCGCACTGAGGAGACCAAACACATAAACTACATGGTGTGAAGTCAGGTGAATATGATAGATGTAGAAGACACTCAAAACTTGCAGTTGTTGCATTAGCTGTGTGATAATGCATTATCATGCCGTAACAACACACTGGACAAACGACATTTTGACCTAGTTGAAGGCATAAAGTGGTGTTCAAGTTGATTATAGTATGGTTCACTGTTTATAGTGGTTCTCTTGGACATGTAATGTTCCTGAACTGGGCCTTTACAGTCCCGGAAGACATAATATAAAAATTTCACAAACATCCTCATGATGGATCAGAAGCAAGTTACTGTAGTACTCATCTGTCAGAGACTTCTGTAACACAGCATGTCACGAATTATGTAGTGCGCAGAGTTACGACTAATATCTTCATTTCTCCAGTCGCTTCATCAAGTGTTACCTGCTAATTTTCCTGCATCATCCGTTCTGTGTTTGTGTCAGGCATGTTCACACTATGAGGCTAGCTGGAGTGAGCTGCATTTGCCAAATGTGACACCCATGCCACTCATATACCTACCAAAGCAACACACTGTACTACCTCTTCAATCTGCGATAAATAACTGTGGGTTTTTCACCCTCACAACTCAAGAAACAAATATGGATTGTTCCTCTCTCATGCACGCTTGCAATGGAGCAGCCATCTTGAACTAGTTTGATGACTAGTTTCCAAACTGGCAGACATGCACCTATGTACATGTATCTAAAGAGAGTGGGCGCAACATATCTGTCCTAGAAACGTCTACTACTTGAATTAGATATTTTAGAGCAAAATAGTGGCTACTTTCTGACTCTACTTGTAACTTCTGTAGAGATGTGGTTGAGAATATGGACAGACTTATCAAGTCACATAAATGTATGAGTGTATACTTTGTATAAATAAAATACATAATTACTGTACAGTTTCATCACAACACCTTCTACTCTGGATTGGGAACAAAAATGTTCTGATTCATGGCATCAAGACTCTCAGTTTGCCAGAACAACAGATGGAAAAAGGTTGCTGAAAAATCTGGCAATCTGAATTTTTCAAATGAAAATTAAAAAAAAAACATTTAACTTCATAATGCCCATAGGAAACACGACTGATTTAATAGGTAATGTACACACAATGCACATACACTGCATAAACATAATATATGAACTACAAAATACAAAAATGCAGTAACTAATGTGAATTATTACCAGCATCTAACAAATAGTGGTACAGTGCAATTTCAATAATCCATAATTCCTGTCAGGAAAAATATTTAGAAAATTAGGGAAACTGATGTTCACCAGATCAAGGGTTATCAGCACTGTCCAACTTTATACACAAACTGTCACGCTACACTTTTTAAAAAGTCCCTGCCTCTACCTCCTATCAACAAACCAAGACAACTATTCTACATAAAGGTCCTTGCCTCTACCTCCTATCAACAAACCAAGACAACTATTCTACATAAAGGTCCCTGCCTCTACCTCCTATCAACAAACCAAGACAACTGTTCTACATAAAGGTCCTTGCCCCTGCCTCCCATTAACATACCAAACAACTATTCTATATAACAAACTTCATAAACTGTGAGAGGACACTGAAGAAACTAACCAAAAAATAAACTACAATTAAATAAAATTGATGTACACAAAACATTTAAAAATCTCCCCAATTAACCACACGGCCCTGGGGTTCACCCAGCCTCGGAAAATGAGTACCAGAGAAATCCGGGAAGGTAAAGCGGCCAGTCGTGACACTGACCACATCACACTTTCATGTGCCGAAGGTCATGGAAAGTATAGGCCTAACGCTGTATTTCCCAATATGCCTTAATTTTACCTCAAATTAATCAAGTCTCTAAGGTAAACTTACACTGTGACAATACAGCTTAATGAAACAACTGCTGTAAAGTGCCCAAACTTTACCACCAAAACTGAGCAGCTGGACATAATATTGTAATATGGGATAGTATTTTCTATGCTGTGCAAACTAAACGGTTTTTAACCGTGATAGAGGGTAGAAGGGAAACAGCTTCTGCATCAGTTTGATTACTGGACTGAAGCAGAAGCCAGCAGTGGCAACATACATCTGATTCCACGGATGAAAATTAATAACCCTGAGTATACAAAATTACAATATAAGATCTTTAACACAAATATATGGTCCCACAAACTGACCAGAATGCAACATAAGATCTTTAACACAAATATATGGTCCCACAAACTGACCAGAATGCAACACAAGATCTTTAATGCAAAAAGCTACAATATACGGTCCCACAAACTGACCAGAATGCACCATAAGATCTTTAACGCAAATAGCTACAACATATGGTCCCACAAACTGGCCAGAATGTAGCACCACCCTGAAAACACAGCACCAGCTGCTGACTAATCCCAGCTTTCTTCTACTTCATCTTGGGACTAAGCAACTGCAAGAACATGTTAAGGTACTCATGACCTCTAACCACTACCTGCACTTGCTTCACACGAATGCCATAAGTTTTTTTTGGGCATACACCAAGCACATGCTGATAAAATGCAGTAAATCTGCTTAACAAGTTCACATGCTAAGTAAGCCCCATCAGTAACACCATAAGGGCTTCAGTTCAGTCAAGACCTCTATCACTGTGTGCTGTTTTATGAGCAATGATATGCCCTCATTTCAAACACCCATGCCTTTATTTTTTTAAACCCTAACTCAGAATCCCTCTTCCTTTCAAGGAAAAAAAACAACACATATATATATATATAACCAGTACCAATGACACAGCAATTATTGAGGAAAGACACTGGCGATGGCTGGGACATGTGCTCCGAATGACTGATAACTCACTACCAAAAACAGCACTAAGATGGACACCACAGGGGATCAGAAGTAAGGGTAAACCAAAAGAGACATGGAGAAGAACAACAGAAAGAATGTTGAGCAATAGAGGGCTCACCTGGGCAAGAGCAGAAAAAAAGGCGAAGGACAGGCATTTGTGGAAAACCCTTGCGGAAGCCCCATGTGCCCTGGGCACTTAAGGTTCAGAGAGAGAGAGAGAGAGAGAGTACCAATGATGCAGAAAGTCCAGTAATTTTAACACATGTCAAGTTTGTACTCTTATAAAGAAGTCTCCTTTTAAAAAAAAAAAACCTTGGAGGCATTACTTTTTACCATGCCATCATCACTATCATGTGCCCTGCTGGCACACATTGGTACTCATGCTTCTCCACAGCATCAGCCCACGTAAGACTGAATGGTAAATTCTTCCTCACATACAGATGAATGTCCATATAGGAGTAGAGCATGGACTTCAGAACATGTGCTCCAAGAGTGCACAACTTTTTACAGATCTACACAACTAAACATGGCCACAGGGCTCAGACTTAAGCTATGGAGACCATGAGGACCTGAAGAAGCTGTGGGGATGCCACGAGGACACTGTGGGGATGCCACAAAGACCCGAGGAAGCTGTGGGGATGCCACGAGGACCTGGGTAAGCTGTGGGGATGCCATGAGGACGTGAAGAAGCTGTGGGGATGCCACGAGGACGTGAAGAAGCTGTGGGGATGCCATGAGGACCTGAAGAAGCTGTGGGGATGCCATAAGGACCTGGGGAAGGCTGTGGATTTCATCCTAGTGACCTGGCTTCTGATTTAGCATGACCAAGAACCTGTAATTTCTTCAGTTTTTGCCATTATCTAGTAGTTCTATACTAAATGAATGTTACTTACTCATAAATTTTTTTGCAGTAAAATACTGAATCCTTCTTTCCATCAATTTTTATGCAAAACAGAACACAGGTACCATTATCGTAACTTCTTTACACACCACCAATGTACCATCATCCACATTACATGTTGACTTACAGCCGTAAACTGATCACGCTGAACTATCTAAATATACGCTTGCACTTTGACTGAGATGAAAAAAAAACAATGCAGTGTGTCAGCATCGTTTCAAAATTCTGGGCTGTGTTCTCTTTGTGAAAATAATGGCTGTGCTGAAACAATGTAGTCATCCGTGGGGAGAGCTTCTAATTTCATGATGCAGTCTATTGAAGAAAGAAACAAGAAAGTTAAAGAGGGAAAAAAAAGCATGCAAAACATAACATTCTTATTAAAAAAAAAAATCCCCCCAAAAAACAAACCTATTTTTCTAATATCAAGACACTGGTGTAACACATGAACCTATCATATCAATTTATGTTGAGAGTAGGTACATGCTAAAATATATACGATAAATCTGTGATGACATAGCCTACAAGAACTTTTCAAACTCTAAAAATGATGATACCAAACACTATTGCATACTATTTCTAAATCGCTTGATTCTGAGCATCTCAAAATGTCCCAGAACTCATCTTCAATCCCAGCCTACACCATCCATAACAATGCCATAGTTTTTCTATTTGATCATGCTTCATGGGAAGCAAAAATGGCATGGGGAAGTTGTGTTACCAAGCTTTTGTTAGCTCAATAACAGTGCACTTATAATTTCTCTCATACTTGAATATTACAAAAAGCTCACTTTTTAAAATATCTAAGAGTGATAAAAAAAAAACAACCAACAACAAACCAAATTTCATAAACTACAACAAAGTCTTCACCTAAAACCCAGGCAGGTTTGATCACAAGTTTTGTAGGATTGTGGTTGTCTCCAAGGTGTATCGATGCCCGTGTTTCTGATCCTGTAACCTGATAATTTATAACAGGAAAAAACCCCCTTTAAACATCACCTATTTTAAAAAAATATCATAAAATGAGAATTTAATATCAGTTTAAAAATATGAACCCAGTAAACTCTGAGAGTCATTTTTTCATATTTTAGATACTGCATGTCTTTGATGATAGGAGGAATGGTGTGGCTGCATAGGTAAGGAGTGTGGTCTGTGGCTACTTTTTATGTATTTTTACTATTTTTTTTTACTCTACAACAACTCTGGTCTTTAAGGCTGGGTTTTGCCAGGTGTATAGTTTTTACATTAAAAAAAAAAAAACCCACCAATTTAATGACTTTCAGTAACCAATAACCACAGAACATTATATTATAAAGATAAATGGGAAGAGAAGAGACAGAAGACCAACAGAAAAATTATGAACAGTATAACATGATAGTACAATAAAAAGTCACCAACTGAGCAGATGGAAAATATCAAAGACAGTATCTATGGCAGTGGTTATCAACCCATGGGCCGTGACAGGGAGTATTGTGGGCCGTACTGAAGTCTCAAAGGAGCCAAAAAAAAAAAAAAAGAGAAAAAAGTAGATATAATAAAAAATTTAATTATTCCACATTTTTTCATGCAATGAAAAAAAAAATTAAAAGAACTTTTGTGTAGCAATGAATATGCAGTTAAACATGTAAAGAAAATATTACATAATACTTTATAAAATTAGATTTATACCTTGCAAATATAAAGCACTTTATTAGTGGGCCGCAAAAATGTTTGAGTTTTAAATGTGGGCCGAGCAGCAAAAGGGTCTGAGAACCGCTGATCTATGGAGAAGTATGTATGACTGCTAACACCTAACAGCACAGCACCTGATGATGATACTGTATTACAGATTTTATTCTAGGATTAAGAAAAAAAAAAAAGTTTTTTATCCTTGAGTATGCAAAAACAAAAAGGGGAAAATTTTCAAAGCTGGTGCAGAGCATGAAAATCTATATAAAGAAAAGACAACCATTTTTTTTTTGCCATTTCTTGAGAACACACAAGTTACAGAACCTGACAAACATTTCCGAAAGGAAAATGTAAAAAAAAAAAAAATCTGAACGACTGAACAACTGGCACAGGGGAATAAAAGTAACCTGTCTAATTACAAGCATAAAGAACTACACATAATGGAGAAATGGATAAGCACAACTGTCAATACTTATATATATGAAATGATATCTAAAGAATAAATGAATGAAATGAGCACAAATTCACTAACGCTTCTTTAACTATTCCCGTGCCCAAGGACTAAAATTGGTCACTTCCGACTTGTGTCTATACTGCCATGGGACCATATTTTTATACATGTTTTGTTTCTACCAAAATGGTGTAACTTTTTAATTGTACACATTTTATTTTGCGAATGTCCTTTCATCATGGCGGAAGCGTGGTTAGTAACAAGCGATGTCAAGCGTGAAAATCAAAGTTTTTGATCAATAAATTTCAATTTTTGGTGATGTATATAGGGATGTGGACATGCCCTGTGACCAAATCACTCTTCTTTAATGTATCCCAAGTAGATCTAGACATATTAGATGACTGGAGAAGTAGTTAGGAGGTTATTTCAGACATTATTTTAGTGAGAATGCACATATGACAAGATGAGATCGACAGGGTAGATCTAGACATCTCAGATGGTAAGTACTGTAAATCTAGACTGAGCCGGTGGTAAGTAGGACACAATTATTGTCCAAAAACATCACATTACTTCTTTTTCCTAAAAAAAAACTCTGCATTTATGAAATCTTCATAGATTTACAGCTATTTTGACACAAAATACGTATAATTTTACATGGAAATAATCTGTTAATTCAATTTTACAACTACACCCTAATACATATCAAGACCCGCACTTTTCGTCTGGCATAGATACAACTTTCATGTTTTTTTGCCTGCGGCACGGAAGAGTTAAAAAAAAACACTGATATAATGTACTGCCGAAAGCAAATGAACAGGCATTGAGAACATTACTAGAGGTCAAAAGACGAAGATGGAAATGGCTGGGCCACATACAATGAATGGAAAAAACAAGACACTCCTATACTGCCTTGACTTGGACACCTCAAAGGAAAGAAAAAAAAGAGGGGCAGGCCACTGGTGACACAAAACGGGAAGATCTAAAAGAAGTGGAAAGACATGGTTTGAGGTATCCCAACTTCTTCAAGACAGGATTGGCTGAAGAACCTTTGCTGATGCCTTATGCTCCATTGGGAGTACAGAGGACTGAATGAATGGTCAAAAGCAACATGCTAGATATACTGAATATAATGTAATAACAAACATACATTTCCACCGCAGAGGTTAATCAAGTGAACAAGCTCCTTTCGTGGTGGGGTGCACAAGGTAGACACAAAAATTGCTCCCAATTTTGAGAAGAGGTCAATCTTGTAACCAGGGCCAGCATTCTGTCTATCACAGCGAGATTTCTGTTAAAAGATACACATACACTAAAATTACAGCATTAACGAAAAAAAAAACAACTCTTCTTCAGCTGCTGAACATAAATATATGGAGGTGAAGACACCGTAGAATCAGACAGTCAGCAACCAACAGCTGACATGTGAACATTAGGGTTGGCAAACAATAACTGGCCAAGACCCTGTCAGTCACCAGTCTGCAAGTTCTGAGGAGATTTGAAATATATATATATATAAAAATGTGGCCTGGTTGGCTGAGTGGTAGGTGGTCAGTTTACTAATCCGGTTGTACTGGGTTTCAGTCCCAGTGGTGGGATTTTTTTCTGGTACACACTGAAAAAGGCCCTGGGGTTCACTCAGCCTCTAAAAATGGGTACCAGAGAAATCTAAGGAGGTAAAGCGGCCAGGTGTGACACTGACCACACCACACTGTCATGTGCCAAAGGGCATAGAAAATATGGACCTAACACTGTATTCTCCAATATGCCTTAATGGCATGGGAATTTTATTTTTACCTTATATATATAATATATATATGGTCAGACAATTAAATAATGAGACTGATTTTTATTATGGCCAAGACAAAAATACCATCCATGAAGCAAAGCATGGAATCCAAAGAGGCAAGCTTCATCTATGATCTGGCAACTTTTCATCACCGCCTGATAAGCAGATGGCAAACAAGCCGCCATTTTGTTGACCTAGTCAGAGGTGCATTGTTACATAATCAGCATGGAGCAAAAAGCTAACATTAAATTATGCTTAAAACTCAGAAAAGCTGCCACTGAGACATCTGAATTGATGCGACAAGTTTATGGGGATAATTGTTTATCTCGTGCACAGATATTCAGGTGGTATTCATGATTCAAAAGTGATGTGGAAATGATTACAATTCAACTAGACATGGATGGCCAATTTCTTTGACAATAGTGATGACATCCAAAGGGCCATAACATCGAGTTTAAGGGCCACACCAACAGAAGAACTGCAGAGGTCATTCCAGTGTTTGTTAGATCGTGCCACTCACTGTATCAATGCACAAGGGGTTTACTTTGAATAAAATACAGGTTATATCTTCAACTGTTATTTTATTTTTATGTAATTAGTCTCATTACTTAACTGTCGGTCCTTGCATAAGCACCATTAATAGCCACTCTGATATCATAGCAATCAAAGGAAGCAGCAGGTTCAAAACTGTGCTTTTATGACCACCCATACCTACATTTTATTATTAAAATAAAAAACATTTAAAAAAGGGAACAGCAATATTAAACCACATACGTTTATTCATCTAAATAGAAAATAAATGCTGAATTCTTGAAAATACACTTGTTTACGAATTTAAACGTTAGCAAGGAAATATGATAAGAATGTACCCTAATAGATTCGACAATCACTCACATGAAATGATTGAAAAAAAAAAAGAAAATCCCAGTGGGGTGCAGTGTGAGTGTTTGAGAGAGAGAGGCCAATGCACTGATCGGGGGTTCAAAGCACGAAGATGAAGCAATACAGACTCAAGACCAATTAGAATGGGGCCTAAGGACTCCCGAGGAAAAATGAGGAATGGGATAGGGTGTTCAAAAATAGTTTTACATCACCTTACAAAATTCCTCTCAGAACCCCTAAAACAATGTCTTTCCCACTTCCTTTAGATCTTCCCGTATTGCATGTCCCCAGTGGGCTGCCCCTCTTTTTTTTTCCCTTGAGGTGTCCAAGTCGAGGTTGTATAGGTGTGTTTTGTTACATGTAGCAAATAACACTTTTAAAAGTCTATGAGTTGCACCAGACAACACCTTTAACAGAAACAACAAAAGAACACTCTGTTGTGAGTCAAATTAAATGAAGTTAAAAAAAAAAAAAGGGACTCTTTCAGCTACTCACTCTGGCAGCTGGGAAATAAGTTACTTCATAGCTCTCCTCCTGTAGCCACTCACCAGCTTCTAGGGATTCCAGAACCTGCAGCAGATACATATTCTAATATTTTCAGAACGAGATAACAATGTTTCCCACAGCTCCCAACAGAAAGACCTGTTAGCAAGCAGGCAACACATTTTAACCAAGTTTGCTTTCTTCATTAATTCATGAACTCTTTAAAAGTCTCTGGGCAAAAAAAAAAAAAACCAAAAACTTCTGCCATATGATTATGTTCCCCAGTTGAGAGTCAGTAATTTTATTAACTGCTATAAAGAGTAAAAACATATTGTATTATTTCCTAATAAACCCATCATCTTTGATTAAAAAAAAATGTATCTGTTATTGATGTTGCTTGGTAGGTTCAGAGTTAAAATCAATATTTCTAAAGCAGTTTGATGTACCAAGATTGAATTGACAACTAACAGAATGTCTTGACTACCTTCTTACATCCATGTTTTATCTCTACATTGTTCTTGAATTCGTTCCATTTGATGCAGAGTATTTTCCTTAGGCATTTGTTTTCAAAAGAGTCTAATTTCTTGTCTATTTCTTTAGTTGTTTTCCAGCTTTCGCATGCATAAATGAGGGTGGATATTACATTTGAAGTGAATAGTCTTAACTTGGATTTTGTGGTTATAACTTTTGAATGACATGTTCTCAAGATTCTTGAAGATCGATGCTGCTTTTGCAATTCTAATTTCCTTTCTGGTGTCACCATCTGGCCTATGTCAACATCATATAGGGCATGCATATTAGTTCACAATGTTTTTCTGTTAAGTTTTTCAATGATTTCTCTTGACCATGGCTGTGCAGATTTTACACTCTATCTCCCTAGAACAGTGAACTGTTCTGCAAAACAACACTGTGACAATGCTGGATGCACAGGTAAGTGACAAGTGTGGAGTGGATTAGTGACCTGACAGATTCCACCACCATGAGGGCCATGGATGGAAATACCCTTCCAGCCAGGTTGGTTTAGCATATGACATTGATTATTGAGGAAAGATGTTGGCGATGGTTGGGACATGTGCTCCAGAAGACTGACGACTCATTACCATAAATAGCACTGATATGGATACCACAGGAGAACAGGAGTAAGGGTAGACTAAAGCAGATATAAAGAAGAACAACAGAGAGGATGCCGAGCAATAAGTGCTCACCTGGGCAAAAGTGCAAAAAAAAAAAAAAAGGTGAAGGACAGGCATTTGTGGAAAACCCTTGCTGAAGCCGTGTGTGCCTTGGGCACTTAACATTGTGTGTGTGTGTGAGAGAGAGAGAGAGAGATTTAGCACATGAACAGGTGAGTTATGGTTAATATATCTGTGCCATCACTCAGTACAGTCGTGTGTGTGTTTCTGTCTCCCCCCCCCCAATCCTGATAACTGAAGTGTTTCTGATTTTAATAGCAGCCACATATGTGAAAATGAAAACAGTTCTGATAAGTTCAGGGATTACATTTATGTTTTATGCTCATACTAAGTTTTGGATTGTTCTCCTCTGAATAACCACCTGACTGACTTTGATTACCCTGATGTGACTATGTTCTGATCTTGATGAAATCACTCTCAGCACCAAACTTTCAGAAATTATTTTTTACTGGAAAAATTTTAGTTTTTGGTGGGTGAGTAAAAAAATAAACAGAATTCAAATGTGAATAACATGTAATTAGAAACCTCAACATGGATTTGAAGAATATCAATGAAAGACTAATATATATATAAAAAACACACACAAAAAAAAACAAAAAAACTGACCCATTCTTTTCGAAGCAACCAGCATCCACGTGCTATCGCTCTCACAACATTGAGAGTTCGTCTTGGCTCACCGCAAACAACATGAGTACTTGTAGCTTCTACATCATTTGTTATGTGGAAAATGCCAAGTTTTTTCACTATAGAATACACCATTGCTTGCTCCCTTAAAAATGAATCAATATATAAAGTTGTAAAAAGTATATGGTCTTTACTTCATTATACAAAAAAAATATTAAAATTTATTAATGCCTGAAACTTAAAAAAAAAAAACAAAAAAAAACACCACCTTCATTAGAAGTGGTAAATGAACAAATATCCTTCAAAACAAATGTTATCTTACTTCAGCACTGTGGTCAAGCCATCAAAAGAATGATGAGAAAAGAAATGGAAATTATATTTTCACACTGGAACTGACATCATACTTGTGTCATCATCACAATACATGCAGTTTCTAATCAAATATATCTTCAGTCCACTAACAAGTTATTCATAACAAATAACGCTCTCTCTCTCTCTGAACCTTAAGTGCCAGGGCACATGGGGGTTCCGCAAGGGTTTTCCACAAATGCCTGTCCTTCGCCTTTTTTTCTGCTCTTGCCAAGGTGAGCCCTCTATTGCTCAACATCCTTTCTGTTGTTCTTCTCCATGTCTCTTTTGGTCTACCCTTACTTCTGTTCCCCTGTGGTGTCCATCTTAGTGCTATTTTTGGTAGTGAGATGGTTTAATAGAAAGTAAAACAACATACAACTATGGCACAGAAGCATGAGAGACAATGATGGTTAACAGTAAGTAGCAGTGCTGTTACTGGCAAAAGCATGCTATCCATGAAATACAATGTAAATACAGACAGATTTGTAAGACACATAGGAAAGTGATGCTAAAATTTAGCATCAATTCTCAAATCCAGAAAATTATGTTCATAAATGGTGGAAAAAAAACAAAACAATATCACTTCTGATATTCTTAAAAAAATAACAAACCAGTTAAGCATATATAAAATAACATTTGAAGGATTAAAAAGGGGAGTGTGTGGAGTGTTTCTTCAGAGACATAAGTCAGCTGTGAATATCTAAATAAACAGCAGACAATCAAAACAGGTCCTCACTGATTTGCAGGTTAGTCTCTTTAATCAAAGACAAATCATACACAAACCGAACAGAAGGCAAGCAACCACCACACTTTCATTCCCACGCCTAGCCATGCTTCATAAATTTATTTCCAATCTGGTAAGATGGTAAGGATTCATTTGTGATTCCTTCTACAAGTGAAATATGATGGAGCTCTTTTTTGTGAAATCACATCACAAATTTATTCACTCATAAATTCACCTACTCCTCTTCCTTCTTCTGCGTTCGAGGTTGTTAGTCACGTCCAATCATGATCCAGATCAACAGGGCAAAGCCTGCAGTCCTCTCCAGATCCTGAAAGGAGCCCCAAAGCTTTTGTCCCAAGCTCATATCCTCAGGCCCACATGGTGGACACTCCTGCAGGATGTTCTCCACTGCTGTACGGACACTCGTCTGTGTGAGACATTTTGAGTTGATGTAGGTGGATCAGCAGTCTGCAGTGGCCTGTCCTTACACAAAAGTGCATGGTTTGCTGATGAATTCACCAAATTCAAAATAACTATATAGCTCTGCTATATTTTCACCAACTGAAAAAAAAAAGAGAACAGCAAAAGCCATATTTTGTTAACTCTCTGCTGACACTCAAATTCCACGACTAACATTCCCAATACTGACTAGTTCAAACACTAAACAAAAACAACAGATAAAAAAGCCACAGATCCAGTTCTTACACTCTTAAACCACTCAAGTACTCACTCTTTATGAAAGCTCGTCACCACAAGGGAATATGCCGACTTTTTACAAAAAGGCCTGAACTTCTGTTCCATAATCAATGACTGGGCATGACGTAAAGAAGCTGGGGCAACTTCAACTGCATGAGACGATGATGATTCATTCAAGGTACTGACAGCTTCAGTGCCTGAAGTCACATGCTGGGATTTTTGTTTCTTAATAAGAGTGTTGCCATCTGAAATGCTGTTGACTGATGAACTTTTCCTCTCTGATTCTGCATATTTTGCCGCCTATTGGCTCTAGGCTTCCCACACCTGGTTCCAAATTTTTTCTTTGGTTTAGTCTCATTTTTATTTCCCGTTTTCATTGATGATGTAGATGTTTCTTTGGCTTTCTTCCAACCAGTTATGGAGCTTGTACGAAATTCAGCTAAACTTTGTCTTGAACTGCCAGTTCTAACTACATCTAATGATGACACATCCTTTTCATACGCCACTGACATTGATGTACTCACATAATTTTGGGACACCGATTCCCCCAGAGATAAGCTGCTTTTATCAGAAAAAACTTTTAAAGAACAGTTTTCCATAGAAATCTCAGGGAGACAGTCATTTGATTTTTTTATTTTGAGTCTTGGAAAAGTGCCATTTTGTAGCCCCGAGGTATCATTCAATGAAGATTTAGTGCCGTTTATCCTTTCACTTCTTCTCCTAGTCTGGTTTTCTCTCTTTGACATTTTAGGCTTTGATTCACCAAACATAAATGAAACATCAGATCTTGCATCTAAATCTGAAAAATGGTGCTGGGGTTTGTGAGATGATGATTCTTCTGATGAAGATCCATTTATGGAAGCAGTGTCTGCAGGATGTGGTAAAGATGTAGTTAAAACTATGTCTGTGAACAGATTTCTCTTTTTTCTTGTTGTCTTTGGTTTCAGTTGAGCTACAGATGACCCCTCAGGTATGTGTTGAAGAGTTCTTGTAGATTCACTCGCCGCATCTGTTGCAGAGTTATGTAATTTTCATTATTCTCGGGTCTCAAACTAGTGGACTTTCCAGAGTTACAGTCCAACTTAGAAAGTATTTCTGACTGAATTTCATTATTTGATAATTTTTGTTTTGAGTCTCTCCCACTCTTCAATTGCTTTAATTGTGATACAACAGTTTTTCTGCTCTCATCAGCATTACTGCTGTCACCGTCCTTTGCAGGCTCTGAAGACTGAATATTATTTTCTCCTTGCAAGTTTTCTCCAGTTAAAAAACTGGATTTGAGAGAGCTATCAACATTTATAAATCTTTTCAATAATCTGGACTGTGGCGGTGAGTCTGATGTTCTGAAAGTTTTCTTTGGGTCTTTGATATCAAAATTCAATGACAGGTCGCACACATTTGTATCTTTCAGTGACAGTGCACACGATGCCATACTCAGCCTCTTGCTTTCACGAAAGAGACTAACCTGAGGTTCTGATTTTCTGTTCCTATTTTCAACATTTTTGGGAAACTTCCTGGTGCTAAGCCTGCCTTTTGCAAAAGGTGAAACACTTTGACCTGTGCTTATTTCTGTGGGTGATCTGTCACAATCATGACTGCTCATGGATGTGCTGAGATCTTGTCTGTTACAAGGAACTGTAGTCTCTCTGTCTGCAACAACAGCTTTTGCTTCACATTTCTGTGAACGAAATTTAGATACTTGATCCGCAGCACTTGCACGCTGATTTGGACTGTTCACCAAGGATGAATCCTTCACCGACTTTTCTGATGCAGAAAATTTATTTCCACCTGAATTCTGTGACGACTGACTGCTTGCTCGCTGTTGGAGTCCAGGCTTTCGATAAGTTTTACAATTGTCTTTGATGAAGCTTCATCCTCTTCATTGCTGCTTCCTGTGCTTATCAAATCACTGGCAAGCACATCTAGGAGAGGAAAAGAAATCATAAGAGTCAACATCAATCACAATACAGAAATGGTCAACAAGTAATGGACATACAAAGATCTAGTGTAAACTGTTGAGAAATGGCAGAATGTGAATATACAAAAGATAATATTTGCAAAGTATGAATGGCCATTAAAAAAAAAACAAATAAAAAGGTTTTTAGAGAAGAAGCTGAACATTTCTAAATAAACTGGGTAAATAAACCTAACATTTTCTGCACATGCTTAAAACAAAGATGTGAAAGAACATGACAGTTTCTTGAAAAAGTCAAGGCAAGAAGAGTTGATGGCTTCAAGATAAACATAAATGGGAAAAGAAAGCCAACTGTTTTAGTACTGGAGATCACAAAAGTCAACAAATCTGACAAAGATTTCAAGGACAATACAAAATAAGAAGCATAATCACATTACTCAGACTGGTCCAGCAACTTACAAATGGTAAAACTAATAAACACACAGACACTGAAATCTGGATAATATTAAAAGTAATGACTCTATACTCACTATTTACAGACATTAACTAGATATTAAGATGTACAAAGTAGGCAACTTCAAATGTTTAATTAAATTTATTCACCAAATGCAGCCACATATATCTAATATAAAAAACAGTTTAATATCACACTTGATAAATGGTGTGTCATTAGCATAAGAGTGAGCAATACACTTGACTCACATGGTGGCAGCGAGGGGTTCAATTCCAGCCAGGTTCATTCTAGTCAATTCACTTGTAAAAACTTACACCCTTTTCTTTCCCAGAGATCACAATGAAAAATGGTTATCCTTATCCTGAGTTAAATTAGTACAAGAAAAAATGGTTATCCTTATCCTGAGTTAAATTAGTACAAGAATCAGAACAGCATGACTTTCTCATAAATCTTATGTAAATCCTCTGTACAGACACCCGTTCACATACTTAGAGCTACCTGTAAACTTTTTTTTTTGGGGAGGGGGAAGAGAGAAAGAGGATCGAATTAGAAGACAAATCCTGCTTAAAAAAACAAGCTATGCCACAGTACAGGGCAGCAAAGTGCAGGCATCACTGCCTGGTTATAAACCATAACACAACGCAACCATAACTCTCTGGGCAAATGCTGAAAAAAAATGTCTTACCTATCAAGCGTTTCTGTGAGAACTTTTCTCCTGGTCCTTTAGGTGTCGATGGTGGTGAGTCATCCAGAGCCATGTTAAGAACTAAAATAAAGGTTGGATTGTGGAAAAAAAAAGACCAAAAATAATAAACTAAGTATTAAAAAAATAAAAAAACTGATTATGAAAAAAAAATTGGATGAAAAAAAAAAAAGTAGATCATGAATGACAAAAACTGTAAGCTAAGTGCTAAAAACAAATAAAAGTGGATTGTGAATGATGCAGTCTATCAATTAACAGCATAAAACTAATAAAATACTAAAGTAAAACTGACAAAAACATCTCCCGAAGCTTATTGCTATGGAAAACAGAGGCCACATTAAAACCACAGAACACAGAATCCATGCATCAAGATCATTCCAAATTCAGCCAGAGAGACACAAGCTTGCTCTTCCAGGCAGATAAAATAAACAGAGGGTTTAACAAAAGCAAAAAAAAAAGAACCTGGAAAAGTGTACTGAGAGAGAAAATATAAAAATCTGAGAAGATCAAAAGTGAGTTTATATATTCATAAACAGCCTTCAATAAAGGGACCCTTGAGTTGCCACGATGGGTAGTATGCTAATCTCTCACATGGAGATCTGTTGCCCAGATTACCCACCTGTTGAAAGGCTACAGGACTTCCTCTTAAGCAGGGTAAGGAAAGACAGCAAAGTGTGGGGGTTATCACATCACTAATGTGCTGGCTTCTTCTCTCAGCAGCTTTCTGAGGTACTGAGGCTCACTGCTGCAGACAAGACATGTGTCTGTTCCTCTCTGTTCTTGACAACTGTCGATTCCAAGAGCAAGATATCTTCTTCTAGAGGTGTGCCGACTAGTCAAAGAAAATACAGGCACTAACACATATCTCCACATGCTTCTATGGCATGGGAGGGCTCCATTTTTTTTTTCAAATACAAGAGAGTTAACTTCCCAAGATACTTAGCAAACGAAAGGAATATGATCAACAACACAAGGTCTCTAGACCAATCTCCCAAGCTTTTTTTTTCATCAAAATTTTCTCGGTGTGCCCCGCCTTCAATCTCCATTACTACTTTCTGAACCTTAACTGCCCAAGGCACATGGGGCTTCCGCAAGGGTTTTCCACAAACGCCTGTCCTTTGCCTTTTTTTCCACTCTTGCTCAACAACCTCTCTGTTGTTCTTCTCCATGTCTCCTTTGGTCTACTCTTACTTTTTGTGAAATCCAAACTTCACCCCTGTGGTGTCCATCTTAGTGTTATTTTTGGTAGTGAGTCCTCCATTACTACAGAAACATGTTATTTATGTCTTTTGGTTCTGCCCCCCCCCCTCCCCCCCCCCACACACACACACATACAAATTTGGTGCAACCTCCTGGGAACATCGTACAGATCACGATGAGAAAGCCTGCTCTAGAACTTAAGGTCCAAATTATAAATAAAAAAGTTCACTTCATGACAGATTTGGGTTTTGCAATCTTGGTAAAATAATGAAAGAACAGACAACTGAGAAAATATTTAAACAAAAAAAAGTTTCATGTATGTAAAATACAGAGTATCACAGCCTTTGAATGAAGCTCATGGACTGACCTCGCCGTTGCTCTCTCCTCATCTTTTCTAGCCTTTCCTGCATGCTTGGAGGCGTATCTGGTACAGGAGAGCTTGTCCTCGATGCAACAGAGACCATCTAAGGAAGAAATTTTTTTTTTTTTTTAAAACAGATGAAAAAAAAATTTTGAAAACATACCACTATTACAACATCAAACTTCATAGTGATTTTCATCACAACAAGAACAACTCTCAGATTATTAATTTTAAAGATGTTCAAAAGCTTCTCCACCAATACTCTGATACACTGTCTTCACCAACGTTTCTGTAAAAAAAAAAATTATTAACTTTCCATTTCTTTCGTTTCACCTGCCTTCATACTGTCATACCTCAAAACCATATCTAACTCTAAACGTACACTTACAGGAAATCTAGCTTGGGTTTCGAAAGCTAAAACATGGACAGGGGAGGATGAAGTGGGTGTCGTTTCTTCAGTCAGCATAAATTTGTTGGCCTGCATCTTCCTTCTACGTCGCTTCTCTCCCCTCTCAGCACTTCTAGCAACTTCCTCCTCAAAGTCACATGGCTGCATTGACTTCATTTTCTGATGAAATATAAGAGTTTTAAAAAAACAAGGATGCTTGCTATTTTTAAAAACAAACTGCTTCAATATTCTACCCTAAATATTACACATCACTTGTCCGCTGAAATAATTATCATGATCAAATGATCACCAACTGAAGAGAATGCAACTGATAAGTAAAAATAGATTTGGGACTGTATTATTAATACAATATTCTGGTTCCTATACCAGGTACCAACCTTCCATCGCACAGTTTGATGAATTCTGGGAAGCGGGCTGCAAATTTCTTCAGGCAAAACTGCGTTGAAGTCTTTTTCGGATACTTGCTTCTGATTCTGTTTACAGCTGTTTGAGAACATAAAAAGTCAAAACAATTCAACCACAAAACAATACTGAAGTAATCAAGTAAAACTTTCAAAATTGACCAACTTCAATCCACCCAATTTTCTTTTTTTTTTTTTACCATTAGCATCATGTGCCTTGTAAACTGCAACTGTTTTTCTACTTCTAGTTGGTATATTTTCACTATTTCTGAATTCTGTAAGCTTTTGTTATCACATGGTCAACATGTTTCTTGAAACATAGAATGTGATCAAATTTCACTCCTAAGTATATCATCAAGTTAGTTCTGATCACATTCTTGCCACCCAATCACACAACAGGCATATCGGTGTTAACAATATGGTTGTTTAGTGAGAACCATGTCACTGATGCTTTTGTAGGATTGACAAGGGCATTAGAAACTTCACACCAGGAGAAAATTTGATCAAGTTTGCTCTGCAACGCATTATCAGTCTCCTATCTGTCTTTTCCCTGTCGATACACTAGAATATCATCAGCAAATGACAGAGTCCTTTCCCTCCCAACAAGTTGTTGTTCAGTGATTGTCACCATATACACACTGAATAAGCCTGGTGATAACGGAAAGCCTTGTGGCAAACCTAGACATATTGTTATCGACTGAAGACCAACTGCCACTTCAGAAAACCACCTTTCTCTGGGTTGCTGCAACTGGGGTGTACCTTCAGCCTAAGAAGCATGCACATTAGGCTGATGAATGGCACTCTGTTGTACGCATCTTCTAGGTCTACTGCAGCTATGCCTCTACTCAGCCCTGATTGGTTAATGGTTTCTGTGGTTGCCATAGCACTGACCTGATTTCCTTTTATCTCCAACCCCTAAAATTCAACACATGCAGCCAGACCTCAACATACAAGGCAGAGTCAAAAGTAAAAGCAACAAACACTTTAATAGTGGCAACTGTGAGCAAATGCACATAACAGTTATATCACTCCTGCACATGGTTCCTGCCATGCAGCACCAGAACCAATGCTTTCTCCAGGCAATGAAGCTTTGGGTTTAACATAATTTTGCATTTGAATGTAGAAGGAGAATAACTGAAAAATGATTCTGACTCTGAGTACATACTTTTTCCTACTGACAGTGGTCCTGTAAGAAATGAAATGCAAAAACCAAGCTCGTGTTCAGACAACATCAACCTAACTGCAGCATTGCAGGAATCAGTGGCCATATTAACTAGCAATTACCAATAAATTACCGATGGAAAAAAAGGAGAACCCTCCCCCTCCCCCCAACAAAAAAAAATTTTGGAACTCATCAGTTACAGTAACCAGTTTATTATCAAAAACGTAGTAAAAAGCAACCATTGAAATCGGCTGGAGGATAACTGGGCCAGTAGGACAATGAAAAACCTTGTCAAAAAGATAAGAGAGAGGCAATGTACTTTCATAGGACATGCAATGAGAAGAGGGGCCATTGAAAATATTATAACAACAGGAAAAATAGAAGGAAGAAGATCAAGAGGAAGACCAAGAGAAATGATATAGGACAGTCTGACGGGATGGTGTGAGAGGAGATCACCAACTGAGCTGATGGCCTGCATGAAGGATCGTGTACTCTGGAGAAGCATAACAGCCAACACCAGTCGGCACGGCACCTGATGATGAGGACAATGAAGCTCAATATGCATCCTCATCAGCCATTTTTGACTTTGGTCAGCATGTGAGAATTTTGTCAAAATTACATCTTATTGGAATTAAGGCACAACAAAAATATTCACATGAACATTTACCTTCCACTGATGTTTGTAAAGTATGTTCAGTGTTACATTTTAAAAAAATAAAATACTGAATGTTGCATGAAAAAAAAAACAATATTCAAAAAAAAAAAAAGCTTCATGCAAGGTGAAAGACAGGTACAGGTGTACTAGTTTCAAAAGATCCTAGTGCGATCACTGAGGAATGGAAGAAGTTGTTCTCAGCCCTGATATGATGTCACACACCTGTCAATCCAGGAGACGGACACGATGGGAACTTTTCGTTTCACAGCTTTACTCCAGGTTCTCTTTGTCCCTTCTTTAAACACAACATGTGTGACTGCATCTGTAAAGGTAGGCTCCACCTTTGCTCCCAGCTGCCTTAGCTCTTGTGAGATGGCTGCACTTCTATTGTCGCTGCCGCTACGTACTTCCACGTAAGCAACCACATCTAAATCATAAACAAATGACACATAAATCTTGAATGAAACAGCCGTAGGAAAGAAACTATTCATGGAATTAAAGGAATTTTTAAAAAAGAAAAAAAAAAACAACCACACAAAAAAAAAAAAACAACTAGGCCTATCATGTCATAGAGGCATCTTGGGATATAGTGTTAGTGCCCACATTTCCCATGACCTGTCAGAACACAGTGGAGTGATGTGGACAGCATCACACCTGGCCTCGTTTCCTTCACTAGCTCCAAAAGGTGCCAGGTACTCATTTCTACAGCTGCATTACTAGGGTGCTTCTGACCAGACTTAAGCCACTAACTCCATTGAGAGAAGAGTGCACAAACCACTTGGGTACCCAAAAATAAACTAGAAGACAACAAAATAATATTTTCAAAATGTAAACTTAGACAATGCTTTTAGACAAGGTCAGAATGTACATATACTCTTCATTCTTGTTCTTTCCATAAGCTACAAGCCTGCAGCAGAAATGGTACTGAATCCATTCCTTCTATTCTGTCTCATGCCTCATTCTGACCTGCTTCCAGACAGCATATTATGCTAGCAGCTGAGACAACTGGACAGATTATAAAAAATGGAATCTTTGTCGAGGCCTGCCACAAATTTTTCTCTTTACCCCTGCACCCCCACCCACAATAAAACAGTTTTTGAATTCTTGTTAAATGCTGATAAAACAAGAGAACTGTCCAAAACAAGCTTACCTCTCAAAATATAAACCTGTTCCTCCATGACTGATAATCTGGTCATCAATTTTGGCTGTGACTAGAAGTTCACAATTGTTCACCTGAAATTTGCACGGGCAAACACTGTTATTCACCAACAATCCTGTAACGCAATGTTCTCAAACATAGAGCTGCTGTGATGAAACTACAAATTCAGCAAACCTTTCAGGAAAACTCCTTCAGTTTTCCAAGCTCACTGTTGCAGATAAAGTATGCATACATTCCTCTCTATTTCTAATCTTCTGTCTCCAGTTGGAGACACCAATTTCCTATGTATCCTCTTTTATGTTGCTTTCCATCTGTCTTGTCCACCCTTTAGTCTTGTTTCCTTCACATCTTTTGTACAGTATCACTTTCGTTTGTCTGTTCTTCACGAAGTCTAAAGTACTAATTTACCACATCTATATACTCACATGACTAAATCATTATTAAACTGAGGAAAATAAAGAGACTGGTGCGAGCGTGCATAATAACCATTTCGTCAGTATTAAACTTCCACACGGCAGATGCTGACCGTAACATAAAATAATATTATGAACAAAAAAGACGTGTAACTTACTCCTTCTGCTTAAACAGATAAAAAAAGCAAAGTTATTTTTAAAAAGTTGGAACATCTGTAATAAATGTAAGTGCCACCTTAAGAAAAACAAAAGCCACCTTAGACTGAAGTTATACGGACACAATCCGCAGCTCAAAGTTAGCGCCGCTGTCCAGATAAAACGGAACCGGAAGCCAGATTCCCCCCCCCCAATCCCCACATTAGGCGGTGTATACACTGTACTACATACACACGAACAAAATGTAAAAGAAGGAAAGCCACTGTAGTAAAGATGAAATAACAAACGATTAGGCTACTTTAAGAAGGCAGGAACAGCTTTATTCATTAACGGGCACAGCCCGCTCATTCCACGGGGTAGGATTCAAATCCCACTGAATATTGAAACAGCTTTTTTTCCCCACGTGTACACGCTTATAAAAACCAATTTGTTTACAGTGTCACACATTTTACGCAATGGAAACTGCCCCAAAAAGAGAAAAACGGCACAGTCCATTATTTATTTGACGTGAAAGAAATTTAAGGAACACGGATATAACTGAGAAACGACATATAAGCAGAACACAGGAAAGAAGGCTGCACTTGTGTGTAAACTAGTGTTTGTAAGTTTAATGATGAAATATTTAACTTTTTTATAACTCATTTCTGCTCAGCCGTCTTCACCACCGAGGTAAAGCGTTTTATGTTAAAGGGACAAATGGGTTAAAATCTCCAGAAGCGACAACTACTGTAAAATAAATATTTTCTATAAATGATGCAAAATGTTTGTTTCCTCCCCTGGATTTTTGGCCGCCAGAAAAATTACAGTGCACCAAACAAACGTTACTACGATAAACAGCGAGTGGGGATGTGACCCCACCCACCTGATTTATTTTTCTTCACAGACCACGCGCGACCCATCCACCGCCCTTATCATGGGCGTCGGTTTAGGATCATTTTATTCTTGAACCTTAAGTGAAAGCGTATTTGACTCAGAAACGGCGAGCTTTTGATCTTATTGCAGCCAACATCGTGGTCGGTAGTTTTATCGCAAAATCAAACCGGCAGAACATTTTCACTGAACTGGTTTCACAGCGTGCTTCAGCAGAGAGTATAGATTCACTGCTAAAAGAACATTTGACCGCGTTTATAGAAATCAATAGAGGCGTTTACAAGAATATATAAACAGTTGCTTGTGTGAATACTAAAAAAAAACCACAATGATAATGACATTTTTCATCTTAGATCGGTTTTGAAGTTGGCTAATGTTAGTTGTGGGTTTTGCAGATCACGTTCGTGCTAACAGCTCCTTTCATTGGCGATTCTACCAATGTTGGACTGGCTTTCGTTATTTCATCCTTGATTTGCGTCGGTCCAATTTGCGCCGGTTCAGAATTACACTGATTTTGAAAACAGAATCTGCCTGCCTATCTATCTATCTAGTTATTTCCCCAAGAATAGTTTTAGGGTTATATATATATATATATATATATATATATATATATATATATATATATATATATATATATATACACACACACACCACAGCAGTAAAGCTGTGATAACAAAAGGAAAGGCTGTTTAAGACAAAAGCAGAAATAGCTTTATTAATTAACGAGCACACCGTTGTAACGTTGTGGTTTACACCTGAATCATACAAAAACTTAGCGGAGAAAGAAATAAAAACATAAGTGAAGATACAAATTCTTATCAATGATATATAATAAGTAAGAATGAGAAAAGAAATAATACAAAAGAAAAAAGGAGCACTTAGCTGTGAATTGCAAGAAGTGAGTTTTAAATAGTATGAACTTTTCTTCAAGACTATTTTCCACGTGCTAAAACTAGATAAAAATGCGCCAAATAGACCAAGAGGAAGAGAAGGTAAGAGAAGAACTTCTCCTAGAAATAAAGACAAACGATCTCCAGCGCATCCTCTCCGACATAAATAAACTCACTGATGATCTCTTCAAGACTGACCACTGTTGGGAACGGAATGAATCTTACATCCTTCCTGTGTCGTTAAACATCACATAGGGCTCGCATGGCAGTTTGCCAAGTTTTCCTGTTTTCAGCGAACTTTTCAACCTCATCAAGTGATGTTGTGCCCACTAAACTGACCTCTCTTAACGATGTCCTTTTAGAGTTTCACGCTATCGACATATTTTTCTTCGGCCTTTTGTGTTCCACTTGACAGTTTGTTTTGGGATTCTCTGATTGTTTCTTCTCATCATATGACCGACATAGTATGTCCATCTTCTTTTTCTGATCACCCATGAGACTGGTTGTTGCTTGCTCATCTGTCTTATCCCTGAATTGTTCTTGAATTCATTCCACTTGTTGCCAAGTATTTTCCTCATGCATTTGTTTTCAAAAGAGTCTAATTTCTTGTCTATTTCTTTAGTTGTTTTCCAGCTTTCGCATGCATAAATGAGGGTGGATATTACATTTGAATTGAATAGTCTTAACTTGGTTTTTGTGCTTATAACTTTTGAATTCCATATGTTCTCAAGATTCTTGAAGATTGATGCTGCTTTTGCAATTCTGATTCTAACTTCCTTTCTAGTGTCACCATCCTGGTCTATGTAGCTGCCAAGGTATGCAAATTGATTGACTTCTTCAATATATGTCCCTTCTATGTGTATTTTTCCATTTTGATTGAGAGGAATTTTCATTATTTTTGTTTTGTCCTTGTTAATTTCAAGTCCTATTTTGCTAGCCAGTGAAGACAGGCTATCTGTTTTTTTCTTGCATGGAAATCACATTATTACAGCAAAATCAAGGTCTTCTAGTTGGGTCCCATGTACCCAGTCAATACCTGTGTTACCTGTGCAACATTTTTTCATTATGACGTCTATTGTAATCCCAAAAAGTAAAGGAGACAGTATACATCCTTGTTTCACGCCTGTTTCAATCTGGAACCATTCACTCATCCCTTCTTCTGTCTGACTGCACAAACATATCCATTGTAGAAGTTCTTAATGATGTTGACAATTTTAGATGGTATTCCATATAGACTTAAAATTCTCCATAATGAATCTCTGTGTATGCTATCAAATGCCTTTTTAAAATCTATGAAGTTCAGTATTAATGGTTTCTGCTTTTCAATATGTTCTTCAAGTATTATTCTGAGAGTAAAGATCTGGTCGAGACAGCTTCTCCCTTTTCTAAATCCTGCTTGTTCTTATCTTATTGCAGTATCAACTATATCTTTGAGTCTATTCAAAATGACCTTGCAAAATACTTTTGACACAACTGATATTAAGGTTACTCCTCTCCAGTTGTTACAGTCACTAAGGTTGCCTTTTTGGTATTTTAACAATGATTCCTTTCTTCCAATTAGAAGGGACCTTTTCTTCTTTCCAAATCTTGTTAAACATTCTCTGTAGTTGTCTCATGTTGTCACTACTGATAGCTTTTAGCATTTCGGCTGCTATTTCATCTTCACCAGCAGCTTTGTTGTTAGCCATTAAATTCACTGCTGTTTCAGTTTCATGCAATTTAATTTCATCTAGGTTGACATTTAGTTGTGGGGCTGGTAAGTCAGTTTCAAGGTTTAACAATTTTTTTTGGGTGTGGTCGATTAAGTATTTCTTGGAAGTGTTCAGCCCATCTTTGCTTTTGGTCTTTATTTGATGTTAATAGGGTTCCAGTTTTGCTAAGGATTGGTCTTTCTTTAGATATAATAATACCTGTAAGCCTCTTTTGTATGTTATATAAAGTTTTGCTGTCTCCTGTTTTTGTTGCTTTTTTTGCCTCTTTCGCCATATTGTCTATGTATTCTCTTTTACCCCTTCTAGCTGAACTTTTTACTTTCTTGCCTATTTCTTTGTATGTTGCTTTCATAAGATCTTTTCCAAGATCTGTTTTTGCATTCAACATGTCTAATTTGACTGCTCATCTTTCATGTATATACTTCCATGTTTTATCTGATATCCATGCTTTTCTATTTGGTTTTTCCAATCCAGCGCTTACTTTTGCTGCTGTGATTATGGCTGTGCTGTAAGAATTCCATAACTCATCTATACCTATCTCCTCAACTTCACTGGGTGTTTTGGAATGATTGGCAAGTTCCTGATTGAAATTAATGTTAGTATTTTCTTCTTGTAGGCTGTGGATGTTTATCTTTCTGTGTACTGATTTCTTGTGTTGACTTTTCAATTTTAGTTTTATTTTCCCTATGCACAGGTTGTGATCACTGTTGACATCTGCACCCCTATAAGCCCTTACATCTATGAGAGATGTTCTGTATTGCTTTCTAATACAAACATGATCTATCTGGTTTCTAGTTCTATCATCTGGAGATATTCACGTTGTTTTATGTATCTCTTTGTGTGGGAATACTGTGCCTCCAATGACCATGCCCTCTGGTTGATGACCAAACCCTACTGGTTTATCAAGGGGTTATGCGGTGTATTAAAAATGTAGTCGCTGCGAATTACCAAATTACTCCTTATAAATGACTGCTTTGAATCTGAAATTTTACCCACGCACGCACACACATACACATACAAACACACTGGATTTTTTTTTCAGAAAAGTTAATCTTTTTCCTCTCATTCTTCATAGCATCCTTCCTACTGTTTCCCCTATTCGTCTCCTTCTCCCTCCTCTTTCTCTCTGTCTTTCTGCTTGTCTGTCTGTCTGTTTGTCTGTCTGTCTGTCTGTCTCTCTCTCTCTTTCTCTCTCTCTCTCTCTCTCCTTCTGGTAAGTCGACTTTTCACTGTTTAAAAGTGGACAAAAAATACTTTCAGTAAATAACAGACTTGGATGATAAATTGTTTTTCGCCCGGCAAATGAGGTAATTCATTTACATATGGTGTTAATTCGGTTGGCTCGCTCTTACACTTTCATTTTTTTTTCAACTCAATATTTATTTCCCATTCCCATAAGGCGTTCATATCTCCTCAAGTTCATGTACAAATCCCATCTCCGCTTTCACTCTAAAACCAAACTTTGCCTGAGTAAACTGTCTACATTAGCCAAACGCTAAGGAAAGTTGATTATCCCCTTGGCAAGTAAACAGACAAATTCTGCTAAGACTACAGCCACGGTTGCTAGAATGTTCGCAGGAAAGGGTTTTGCGAGGGGAAAAGTAGATGCGGTAATTTACCGATATCTGACTGCGCGAATTGCGGATTGATTTCTCTTTATTTTAGGAGTAGTTGAAACCCGATTTGTTGATGTCACAGCTGCTCCATTGCATCAACTCAAAATACCTGGCCTAATAGTATTGCCAACTGGAGATGAATAAGCAAAATTATGCCCGTGTAATACCACTGCATTTACAGTACAGCTTTCGTGAACTGAAAGGTCGAATTTATTCTAATATTATGATTATTAAATTAATAACACGAAGGGATTTTTTCTTCTGGACCCCACTATCAATCTGCATGAAAGATAAATAATGAATGCTACCCTTCCAAACCCAACTACCAACTCCCCATTCGATAAAATAAGAACGAACAGCTCCGTCAAGCAGGAAAGAAATTTTAAAAAAAACATCGAAGAGAGATTAGAAATAAAACAGATACAAAGTTCTGGTTAACGCAAAGATATCTATGGTTAAAAGAAAACGGGAGTAGAATAATCTCAAACTGAACTTAGATCTTGGTCTGTGGAATCAAGCTGTTACGAAGAGCAAGAAACTACAGTGATCAATAAAGGAATACGAGAATGTGATTTCTATGAAGAATGTTGACGAATTCATTGCAGAATAAATAATGCTTAACGTGGAGTGATTGGGGAAATGTCGAAGGAAAATGTAAGGGAAAAACCGCAAGGGAAAAATAGTTCAACATTTACATGATATAAGAAACAAAGAATATTGTTCGAGCACAAAGCAACGAATATGTTTGGGAAAAGGTCAAAATTAAAGACAGGAACCTGACCAAAAAAAAAAAAATAAAAAAAAATAATGGTAACGATTACGAATGTGTATTCGACTTACAGCAGGCTCCAGCATTTCAATGCGAGTCATCACACGGCGGCGAATAGGATCCATGGTATCGACGCAATACCTGTATCGATCCAATTTAACCAAAAACTTAAATTTGATTACGCTGTTTGCCCAGTTCACAAAGGTGATGTTCTGCGTCGATTGTTTCTGTTGTGGAGGTTCCGCCCGTGATTCTTAGTTCAAATCCATGAAATTCAGGTAAGCCCCATTAGGACATTTTTTTCTATTCTGTACTATTAACAGTTGAGTTTTCTTACAAAACAGTTGTTCTGCGACCAATCTTTGAATCTCTTTTTAAAAAACTGTATAGTAAATTAATTATGTAATGAAAAAGCTTCTTACTTCGAAGCATATAGGACACCAACTTAAGCCGAAAGTCATCAAATGCTATCCACACGATCTTCTGCGTTTGTTTTTGTTGTTGTTGTTCTTCTACTACTAACTCGTTGAAAGTGCCAATACGATGCTCTTTGCAGTCGATGCCATGAAGATGTTGAAGCACTCGCGACATCTTCTCTTAAAAACCCCTACCAGCATACAAATGGGGAAAAAAATCTTAAGGACATCTGCGTCCATAGTCACCTGAATCGGAGCCTTGCAATATGCTGGCGCAAGAAAGTTTACCGCTCTCGCTGTTTTACCTACCCTGTAGTCTGGGAAGCGAAAACGATCACCTTTCCCAAACCATCCTCACCCTCTATGAGGGATTCACACGCCAGCCCTGTAATGTAATATATGCCACTGTATGCAAAAGATGCAGGATAACTTATATTAGTGAAACTGGTCTCAGATTAGGTGACCACATGCAGAAACATCTCTATGATATTACCCAGCTTGCTTCAAAAACCAGTCCCTAATCATTTCAATGGTCCTAACCACAGAGACAAATCTGATTTTCTGGTAACAGCCATCAAATAATGTCACGCTGATGAATGAAGCCGCCAAGCTCTCGAGAACCGCTATGGGACGCTGGAACCACATGGTTTGAACTGGCAATTCAGCTACACCTAACATTCACCTCTTCCACAGTCATATTGTCTCTGCACTAAGTTCCACTTCTTTCTCACTTGTAACACATAGTTCAGAACCTCCTCACGGCATCAGATTACAAAACCGCTACCCCCCTCCACCTTATCACCTATTCCACCTTCTCCCCAGCTTGATTACCATTGTATCACTCTTATTTTTAATCACACATCACAAGTCTCCATTTAAACATTCTCCACACTCCACTATGCGCACTTCTGAACACAGCCTCTTACACAAGTCACAGCTTATTTAAAATTAAGAGAAATCAAACGGACAGACATCTTCTTACAAATCACAGATAAGTGCTCCATTCATTTTATTTTATTCTATTTTTTTCCTTTCCTGTTTTTTACATAGCATTAACGTGAATTTATATTTTATCTTCTCTTTCTGTTTCTTCGTCCTGTGTGTTTTTGTATGATTAGGGTTCACACAGAAACGTCACAACTGTGTGTTCTTTAAGTAATAAAGCTGTTCCAACATTTTTACTAGTTTATACATTTATCATCGTGTCGGATTGGCAGGAAGTTATGACGCATATTTTTTTCGGTCCATGAGTTAAAAAAAACAAAAGGGTGTGCAGTATTTTTTAAAACAGACTCCACCGCCATGGAGCCACGCTAGGCCTGTTACTGGCGGCACAAACGGAGAAGTTGGACAGGGTCTTGGTTGGCTATGGTTCATAAACCTTGGAGCTAGCATGTCAGCTATGATTCATAAACCCTGGAGCTGGCATGTCAGCTATGGTTCATAAACCCTGGAGCTAGCATGTCAGCTATGGTTCATAAACCCTGGAGCTAGCATGTCAGCTATGATTCATAAACCCTGGAACTAGCATGTCAGCTATGGTTCATAAACCCTGGAGCTAACATGTCAGCTATGGTTCATAAACCCTGGAGCTAGCATGTCAGCTATGATTCATAAACCCTGGAGCTGGCATGTCAGCTATGGTTCATAAACCCTGGAGCTAGCATGTCGGCTATGGTTCATAAACCCTGGAGCTAACATGTCAGATATGGTTCATAAACCCTGGAGCTAGCATGTCAGCTATGATTCATAAACCCTGAAGCTAACATGTCAGCTATGATTCATAAACCCTGGAGCTAGCATGTCAGCTATGATTCATAAACCCTGGAGCTAGCATGTCAGCTATGGTTCATAAACCCTGAAGCTAGCACGTCAGCCTAATCGGACATTGTCTCCCCTGTTGTAGGGACACAAACATTAAATAAGAAAACGAAGGCCCTTGAAGTATGTACAGAACAATAGAGCGAATTCCACGTACAGAAAAAAGAAAGTAAATAATGAAGTACAAAATCTATTGAAAAAGAAAAAAAAATGAATAACAACAACATATGGCTAAGATACCTCTGTTACATGAAGAGGCGTTAAATAATAATGAAAACCAAACTCTAGGGAAAAGTTGAAAGAAAAAGAGCTAGATAACGACAACAATACAGACAGGTACATAGAAAAGATTCAATGGAAAGCTGGTGTAGAAAATATAATGAAGAAAGAAAATTATTAGAAGCAGATTATACATTGCTTAACTTTGACAGAATAACTATTTAGTTAAGTGTTTACCAGAGGGAAATTAACTCTTTCACTTCATAACAGCAATGGCAGTGTTGGTAGCCATTGTACTCCTATTCAAATCAATGCTCGAAGAGATGTTTAGGAAAGTCTACATAACATGAAAAGTAGCATATTTTAAACCCAAAACATTTGTTTAAAAATTATATAGTAACTTCCTTCCAGTTTCTTTCTACGAAAATTTTCTCATAAAATTGTATCCTGGCAGAGCGTTGAAATTAATTCGAGGCTGGAAGAGTTAAGTATAATTGGGAAATTTTTGGGATAAACGGATAAAAATAAATAACTACAGATAAGAACTATGCACCAATAAAAGGCATAAACTAGTCTATAATTCTAAAAAAAAGAGTGTATGAAAAGAAGTCCCTTCTTTAATTTCACATTTGCCCTTCGAAAGAAATGGATCTGACTGGGAGTGTAACCATGGTACAGAGAGATACTTTGCCATACTCAGTTCCATAACGCCCCCCACTTGTCGACTTCCGGTTCTGCTGGCACCTAATCTTCGCTAGGGATGGAAATCCCAGCGCCATCGGACTGCTGCATTGTAAACAGATGAAGACTGCTCTAAAATGTGATGTCAAATGGCTCGATGAATCTCTATATCTCTGTGGAGTTGCCAACTCGAGGCTTTCATTAAACTGTCAGTTCACTTTGTTAGCGACATAATAGATTGGAATACACTGGTTTAAGTTGCCGCCATCACTTTAAAACATTTGTTTCTTTTAATTTAACAGCATCGATTTTTAATTTTGTCTTATCATGACCGGCTCTCATGAATTTGACACCAATGTTGTGAAGGACGTGTATCCAGAGGATGTTACACAAGAAAGTAAGTTTTATATCTTTAAGTGTTGTTCTGTTAAGTTTTATATCTTTAAGTGTTGTTCTATTAAGTTTTATATCTTTAAGTGTTGTTCTGTTAAGTTTTATATCTTTAAGTGTTGTTCTGTTGACAATAAAAATATATTTGAAAGCATCGCGATTTCACGTAGGATTAAATGTAAAAATATAACAACGGTAGTCCGAATATAAGTATCTTCTTCTTCTTCTTCTTCTCCTCAAAAGAACATTATCTGCGTTGTGCCGCCATTATATACATTGTAAGATCTTCCACATCCAACTTCGGCATGGCGTATTTTTAGGACTGAGCTGGCCTTCACATTGTAGTCCCTATTCACTCAGTCAAACTACTACTATCTGTTTCCAGCGGTTTAACACAGTGTTGTACTGTTAGCTTTTGAAAAATCTGTTTTCAGAGGCACCACTTGGAGGTAGAATGGGAACTTGGTCGGTTAAGGTTTGTCAACCCGGACACAACCAGTCACCTATAGGCCTGACTGCTGTCTGACTCAGCTTAAGCACTGCATCTTTCCTCCTCCTCCCCATCCCCTTGTTCTTATTTGAGCAAGTCACTGAGGCTAAATGCTGTAGACAAGACACGTCCCCATTTCTCTCTGTTCTAAAAGGACATAGTTCTAAAAGCAGCTTGTTAGATCTTAGAAATTATTTTAATGAATGTTTAACAATATATGTTAGAAGAACTGCGCTGAAAATGTATTTTTGTTTATGTATATGCCTGCCTGTGTGAGCGCTCTGTTTTGCTAGGTTAATTACTTATTCTCTTATACTGTGAATGCAATAGTTTAATTCTGCACTCTTTTGATATGTTTTTTCCTCATGTAATTTGTATACTTGTATTAAATCAAGTGTGTGAGAAGAATGTAAGATGGAGTGATGAAGGGGAGAATATAAGACGTGTCTGCGTGCCCAATTCTTCACCCTTTGAAAATAAAGATAATTCATTCTGTTCTTGATCTTGCCACTTGTCGATTCCAAAAGCGCGTGTATCTTCCTCTAGGTTGTCTCGCCATCATCGTCAAGGTCCACCTCTTGGTCTATCCCATCCCTTTCATCACTTCTGTATAGGCCATCTTTGTTCGTCTGTTCTCCCTTTTTTAAAATTGAAAAGTAACTATGACCTGTTAAAGTTTGTTTCTGTTCCTATAAATTATCTGAAGCATTGACTGCTTATTTCATCACGTGCCTGATTATTAAGGAAAGATGTGAGGAGACGATTGAGATCCCATACTTTCTCATACAAAGAACAAGAACAAAATCCCCTTGCACGATATAGTTTGGCCGTTCATTGCAAACGAGTTCTACAACATCACAACCAAAAGGTCTTTATATCAGCATTTACAGTCTTTCACAAACACACTCTCGTACACAACTTCAAACACACCATAAAATAAGCACCCACCTTTTTTCAACATTTCTATTTGTTATGTATCATACATGCAAATTTCTTCTTTTCCTGCCTCTTCGTCCCGTATGTTTTTGTATGAACATACCTCAAGCGGAACGTTATAATAATGCGCTCCGTTTATAAATTAAATTGTTCATATCTTGTTTTACAATAAAACATTGTAATTATTATTGTTATATTGGTGGTGAATTTAGTCAGCTAATAAGATAAATTACTGTGGGGACCAATTTTTGTTCTCACAAAAAGCCACTGAGTGCTGCGTACGCTTCAGCGTAGAAATACAGGGTGTCCCAAAAGTTCCTTTACACTTTCCGGAGGTCACAGCAGGAAGCCAAATGCAACTACTTGGAGGAAGCGTGTGTTAATTATATGAAGACGAATTTGTAGAGACATTTTCAAAAGTTGAAGTCAATCGCCACATATTATTCCGGACACACAAGACGGATCTGTGTGCAAGATGGTGGCGGAATCAGCAGCAGAAAAAGTTTTTTTTGCATGTTGAAATTGTGAAAACCAGCAGCAGCGTGTCATCAATAGAGTGGAGTTTCTCTACACGTTTCAGAAAACAGCTAGTTCCAATGGTATCGCTGCTTTGAAGATATGGATTGTGTGTACCGTGGAACGCAGTGATCGCCCGTCTGTGCCATGTGAGAAGACGGAGGAAAGTCGCAAGACGCATCAATATACTTCAGGGAGGTAGAATTGAGTTGCAGATACCGAAGACAACACCGAGACGTGTGTCCGGAAAGCGCCTGTGCACGCGCCTGTGCACGCGCCTGTAAAAGCTATAGCTAGTGCATGGTTTAACAAACACAATGACAAAGTCGTCAGATACCAATTCTGAATCGGCTTTCAAAGCAAGATCGAGGAAGATGACTCGTTTGCCAGGTACGTAGCCGTCAGCGACGAATCAACGCTACGTTTAAGTGGCAAAGTAAATAAATACAATGTTCGTGTGTGCGGCTCAGAAAACACCCATCAGGTCATCGAGCATCAACGGGATTCACAGAAAGTGAATGTCTTTTATGCGATTTTGAGGACGAAGGTTTATGAGCCTTTCTTCTTCAATGAAGACTATGTAATTGATATGTCATATCTCAGCATGTTGATTGGTTGCTGCGTCAGCTTGAGGAAGACAGCTTCAGCAAGATGGGGCATCTCCTCACTGGCGTCGAGGCATGAGTGTCTTTTTGAATGCTGAAGCCAGTGGTTTGAATGAGCTGATAAAAAAAACGACTCATATTTGTTGCGGTGGCCTCCTAGATCCCTTGACCTGACACTTCGTGACTTTTTCTTGTGTGGGTGTTGGGGTGGAGAGGGTACATTAAAAACATTGTTTATGTAGCCCCAATTCTCACAGGATCTGAACATTCTAAAGCAGCGAATCACAAACGTCGTTGCATCTGTTACTCCAGATATGATACCTAACACCTGGGAGGAGCTCGATTACTACATTGACGTGTGTCGTATCACCAGGGGTCTCACACTGAGTCTCTCTAGAGTATGCCTTAAACTTTGATAACTCCTCTAGAAAATAACGCACACTTTCTCCACGTAGATGCATGTGTCTTCCTGTAGTCGTCTCTGTAAACTGTAAAGGAATTTTTGAACTCCATGTATACTACAGAATCAACCATATAATTACAACACATTCGGGGCAGTGTAAGTTTTATCCGTATCGAAAATATAACATCTGTCAGAAGAAGAATGTGACTAAAACATCACCTTTCGAAGATTTGTTTAATATTTACAGAAGCATTCATATGTCGAGACAGTATTCGAATTTACCTTTGCGATCGCTTTGTGTGAAAGCTCAACAATTAGTTTGATCCGTGCACCATTTTTTAAATCAAATATTGACGAGTGACATATAAATTTATGGAATCATCATGTCCACAAAAACAGCTTGTGAAAGCTGTGATTTTATTGGTTGTATTCAAATACAAATACTCCCTTGTCAGA
Organism: Achatina immaculata; assembly: GCA_009760885.1. Lineage (NCBI taxonomy): Eukaryota > Metazoa > Mollusca > Gastropoda > Stylommatophora > Achatinidae > Lissachatina > Lissachatina immaculata. The sequence goes on along the minus strand of CM019720.1, from coordinate 45,594,183 downwards.
CTTTACCTTTTCCGCGGTTACCGAGAAACGCTTTGAATGGAAAATAGTTATGAATTTCAGCCACACCTAAAAGAAAGCAGTTTCCGGTTATGTCCATAGCATTCCATTATCGTATGAAATGAATTTCAGTCTCCAAACAATGGATTTCACTGAAAGTCACTTTCACACGAACAGAGCAAATTTATGAATGTAAAAGTTATGGAAATGTCCTGCCCGAATATATTCTCACTGTTGGCTTAAGAAACTGATTTAGAAACAATGTTCTCTCCTATTTTTTTTTTAACAAGCTAAAGCGACCCATTATTGATTTCGGGGAAATTTGAATAACTCGTTTGTTGTTGGGGAAAGTCATGGTTTTCTACACTTTGTTATTGATCTTCGTTTTCCAATAAAATGTAAGGAATGGAAAAAAAAGTGATGGTTTGTACAAGTGGATTAGTGTCTGAGCATCGGTTTGATTCAGCAACATCACTAAAACAATCATGAGATGGATGCCCTACGGAAAAAAAACAACAAAAAGAGAGGCCTACCAAAGCTACATGGCAGAGAATGGTAGAAGCAAAAATGAGTAGCATGTAGCTCAGCTGGGGCACAATACAAAGGTTGGCCACTGACTGTGAGAAGTGGTGAAAAGTTTTTTGCTGCCCCTGGTACGAGGCGGTTGCTACTTAGCCAATCACCGACCAAGGACATGATGATGATGACGATGAGTTCGATGTGAACGATGTGCTTAGCTTAGTCACACACCAGTCATGACCCAAGTTCGAGAAATATATGCTCCAGACCTGATATTTATGTAATACACTAACAATGTCTCCTTTCTATTATATACATAAAAATGTCTCCTTTCTATTATCCCGTGCCTTATCCTTGTGGAAGGTTGGCTGCAGTGGTTCTCTATCTTCCTATGTCCTTCCTTTTCACTTGCTTTGTCCTTATTTTTCACTTGCTTTATCCTTCCTTTTCACTTGCTTTGTCCTTACTTTTCACTTGCTTTGTCTTACTTTTCACTTGCTCTGTCCTTACTTTTTACTTTCTGTTCTTTCTTTTCACAGAGCACCTGGTAAAGAGCAGTCCATTAGATTTTTTTATACTGTCAGCCAATTTATCGGTGTTCTTTTTTCCTTGAACTTTTCCCTCTAGTATGGATTTCGTTGTCGTATTTTGCCTCTCTATTTGACCAAAATACTTTAACAAAAAGCATATGGTCAGTTTTGAGAATTGGCCAAATTTTTAAGCTTGGAACATAAAATGAATGTTTATAATTTCCTGACTATTTTTTTATTATATGGAGTCAAAACCAAGCCACCCTCTGTAAACATACAAAGAAACCCTCATAGCAATATGGACACACAAAAAAAGAACAAATATATCCATACTACGAGGGCTGACTGATAAGTTCTCGGCATATAGTACAACGGATTATTTGTGGACAACTTTTTCTGGTTATTTCTCAAAATAGTCCCCTTGAAAGTTTATGCACTTAGTCCAGCAATCCTGGAGCATACGGATCCCTTTTTCGTAAAAGTCTGCATCTTGTGCCAGTAGAAAGTGGTTTACAGCATGAATGACGTCATCATTTGTAGCAAATTTGCGACCACTGAGCTTCTTTTTGAGTTTGGTAAACAGGTAATAGTCCGAAGGGGCCAAATCTGGGGAATAAGGAGGATGTTCAAGAAGCTGGAAGCCGCATTTATGAATGGCAGCCATTGCCACCGCCGACTTGTGAATTGGAGCATTCTCTTGCTGAAAGATGACTCCTCTCGTAAAATTTCCCTCGACCCTTTCCCTTCAATTTGATCTGCAAAAGATGGAAACCATCATTTTGCCTACAGACAGAACCGCCCTTGCTTTCTTTGGAGGTGGGGATCCATGATGTTTCCACTGCTTTGACTGTTCTTTGGTTTCTGGTTGAAAATAATGAACCCAAGTCTCATCCATAGTCACAAATTGCTGAAAAAACTTTTCAGGATCTGCAGAAAAATGGCCAAGATTGTCTCCTGACACGTTGAGACGCTGTCGTTTGTGATCAGTTCCAAGAAGTTTCAGGACCCATCGAGCAGAGACCTTTGTCATTTGAAGATCATTGTTAATATTGGCATGAACATGTTCCTGGGAGATGCCCAACTCAGTAGCAATGTACCGCTCAGTTAGTCGTCGATCCTGCATTATCATGTCATAGATTCTGCCGGTGGTTTCATCGGTGGTTATAGTTCTTGGTCTTCCTGGACGGGGATCATCTTCCAGACTCTCCATTTTGGTTGCAGTTAACTTCTTGAAACTTGGTGTTTAATCTTGCATTAACCTGATCTACAAATGCACCTACTATCAACTGTATGTTTCAGGTATTTGTATTTTATGCCGATAACTTATCAATCACCCCTCATACAAGAACTTAATATTGAAGAAGGCTGGTTAGTAAAGAGGATTAAACAGAGAAAACGTAAATACTTTGGACACATTAAAACGTTATGAGAATTTAGAGAAGACCGTATTGGAAGGGTCCATAACGGGAAAAAGAAAGATAGGAAGACCAAGGCGAAGATGGCTGCTGCAAGACATCGTTGATAATCTGCAAATGGATGCATCAGCAGCAGGGCATCTTGCTTACAACCGAGAGGACTACAGGAGAGCTGTTAGGAAGGCAAATTTCCGCAAGGGGCATGCAAATGTTTGACTGACTGGAGTGAAAACAATTTCTAGATTAAACCTGGAAAAGACTGTGGTCCTATTTATTAAAAACTATATCAGGTGCCCTTTGTCGAACAACAGGTGCTGTATTTACTTGAGTCTTTTTGGAGTCATCACGTAATGCGATAGTTTGCGCATGCGCTAACTGTGTATTATTTCCTACAGAGAGAAACATATTAAGCAATCAGAGGGTGTCATTCAAACATTTTGCGATAAAATAAATGCTGTAGTTTGGTAAAAAAAATGCACAGTTTCAAGTTTTAAAAATATATTATCAATTCTTTGACCACCAGTTTCATTGGCTAAGTCTAATATGTGCTAATATATTATCAATTCTTTGACCACCAGTTTCATTGGCTAAGTCTAATATGTGCTATAATATATATATATATATATATAATATATATATATATATATAGACCAAGAACGATAACCACCGATGAAACCACCGGTAGAATCCATGACATGATAATGCAGGATCGACGACTAACTGAGCGGTACATTGCTACTGAGTTGGGCATCTCCCAGGAACGCGTTCATGCCAATATTAACAATGATCTTCAAATGACAAAGGTCTATGCTCGATGGTCCTGAAACTTCTTGGAACTGATCACAAACGACAGCGTCTCAACGTGTCAGGAGACAATCTTGGCCATTTTTCTGCAGATCCTGAAAAGTTTTTTCAGCAATTTGTGACTATGGATGAGACTTGGACTCATCATTTTCAACCAGAAACCAAAGAACAGTCAAAGCAGTGGAAACATCATGGATCCCCACCTCCAAAGAAAGCAAGGGTGGCTCTGTCTGCAGGCAAAGTGATGGCTTCCATCTTTTGGTAGATTATTTTCAAAAGGGCAGAACGGTCACCAAAGCCTATTACGCTTAATCTTGTGAAGCAACTGCGGGTCAAATTGAAGGAAAAGCGTAAAGGGAAATTGACGAGAGAAGTCATCTTTCAGCAAGACAATGCTCCAATTCACAAGTCGGCGGTGGCAATGGCTGCCGTTCATGAATGTGGCTTCCAGCTTCTTGAATATCCTCCTTATTCCCTAGATTTGGCCCCTTCGGACTATTACCTGTTTATCAAACTCAAAAAGAAGCTCGGTGGTCGCAAATTTGCTTCAGATGATGACGTTATTTATGCCGTAGACCACTTTCTACTGGCACAAGATGCTGACTTTTACAACGAAGGGATCCGTATGCTTCAGGATAGCTGGACAAAGTGCATAAACTTGCAATGGGACTATGTTGAGAAATAACCCCAAAAAGGTGTACACAAATAATCCGTTGTACCTTATGCCGAGAACTTATCAATCAACCCTCGTGTGTGTGCAAGATCTACCAACAGTGTTAGTACTGTTTTGAAGTGAAAGGTTTAAAAACTGAAATGTCAAATCGTCGTACTTTAAAACAGAAAAAAACAGCAAAGATTTTTTAATATAGAAAAGGAAGCGGATAACGCACACCCTGTAAAGTTTTTTTTTTTTATAGACAGAGGCAGCGTTTGTAAGATAAAGAGAACATTGTATTAGTGCCCACATTTTCCTGTATCAGCTGGCGACGTGCACTCTGCTAATGTATGATCAAAATATCCAGAAAAAAACACAAGAAAACTTAGACCACAAAGAGTTAAAATCAAGAAGATAAATTAGATATGAAGAAGGTGACAAGATTCAGTCTTGTATATAACAACATGAAAACAGCTGACGTTACAAAAAGTTCATTGAGAAAGAAAGAGAAAGAAATTAATAATGATGAAATCGTATGTGTGCCCCTGTCTTTACTGTGTTATTGGGGCACTCGTTAAATCAGTGTTGTGACCTGATGTGCACTATGATTCTGATTTGTACATTATCTTGAAGCTGTGCTTTCTGAGTGTTATGGATTAGTTAATCACTATCTCCAGCCATTCTTCACTCCCAGGCTCTTTCAAACCCAAGGTTAGCCACACACTGATACGGAAATCAAGCCAGTCCTGCGTAACACTTGACATGATGATTTATTAATGAAATAGATGAAAATGCAGATAGTGATGACGATAAGCTGACCGCCGGCAGGTTTGCCCTGCCATATGAAGAGTCCATTCAAACTTGCAAAACTCCAAAACAGATATAAACGTCCATTTTACTCGACAGATGCATCACGAAAACCATCCACTCGGGTACACATCGAAACGAAGACTAACTCAACCAGCTTTTCTCCCACTATTCTCAGCCAAAGGATTCACAAACCACGTGACCTTCTGGAAGGATCTCGACTCTGACTTGGACGTTCAAAATAAAGACTCATAGGGCAACAAATGCCCTTTCTGTGAAGGGAAAAAAACCCAATTATCTCCCATACTGTTACAATGACGTTTCATGCCGCTCAGGGTTATGATAGATAAAATGAAATTTAGCTTCAGTGTTAATGACACGTAATGAGACAGTCACGAACAAGTGGCACAGAGCAGGGGTTTTCAAACTGTGCTCCACGGAGGCCAAGATCTCCGTCTTAGCTATCTAGCATTCTTTTTCCTAATTTAAATATTTTAAAATTTTCTTTTTCATACTATGAAAAGTAAAGGTAAAATCTCCATTTCCATGTCATTCCTGGCATAGAGCATTTGAATATTCTAGTGACGCTAGTTCAATAGTTGTTCACAAAGTGAAGTTTCATCGGTCTGAACAACTGGTACCTATTAACCAGTAACTTTAAGCGAGAGATTAAAGAATGGCGGAAGTTGCTGAGAGTGTTCAAGATAATTTAGATATTATCTACAGCATTTTATTGTTCGGGATCAAAAGGGGATACATGTAGTCAAACAAACATTACGTCTTAGATGCTCTGTCTTAAACTGGCTCTACAGCGTGTACAGCAAATGTTATTGTTCTAGTCAAGGTAACGTTTCGAAACTACCGGATGTGTTATTAAAAAAGGCAGTTGCTGTGGAGATGATTATGACTAGCGTGCACCGCCAGCTCTACCGATGGTATAACACGTACATTTGCATAAGGGGGAAAGTTGGGATGAACTGGAAGAAAAAATAAAATAACATAAAAATAAATTATTCTTTAAAAAAAGCAACACATTTTTATTTATTATTGATCACGCTTACTTGTGGATTTGTCCAATATTATTTTGGGAAAAGGATTCAAAATGAATTGATTTCTTTCTACTCTGTGGCCATTAAAAAATAATTTCTGTGGTGCAGAAAGCTAAATATTATATCATAGTTACAGACTGTACTTTAGATTTAAGTCATAATGAACAAGTTAACCCTATTTGCAAGATTTGTTAATAGAGATCCAAGTAATATCAGTATTCTTGAGCATTTTCTTGGTTTCATTCCTGTAGAAAACATTACAGATTCGGTGTTAGCTTATTGTATTCGTAGTTGTATTTGTCAGATTTATTGTTCCGTTCGCAAGCACCCGTGGCCATGATACAAACAAGAGATCAGATATAAAGGGAAAATATTCAAGAGTTCTACAATGTACTAGAGACTTGAACTCGCGAGTTTAATATTTTTTTTTTTTTTTTTTACAAATCTCTTGTTGCTCTCATTCTCTCAACTTTGTTGTCAGTGACGACGCAATCTCATCTAGAGAATACGTTTTATTTTGAGAAACAATTTCTCAAATATTTAAAAAATAAAACTTATAATAGTGTATTTCTCATAGTAAAAATTGGCGAACTATATAGTCAACACTGCGTTGGGGAACCTTTATAACTCTAACGCTGGAGTCACTAAATATCAGCTGCTGGGAATCGAGGATCGAAGCCGTTCGTCCTGTAACATATTCTGTTGACGAATTTTATGTTTTGATAGAAATTGCTGACGTAGAGTCAGTGGACAAAATGGCAGGACATGAAACGCATGCCTTTAATGTCAGAGGTTTTAAATGTTTATATTATCCTGTTATATGGCGCCATGTTTTAAATGAAATTAATATTGCTAAGTAAACTTACTAACGCTTAACAGTTGCCGAAACTCAACTGGAAGGACTTACCATGATTTCATTTGAGCATGAAATCGGTCAAAAATTAGACGATTCTGATCGCTTCCTGATTTGGCGAATGTGAAAGCAAAGGGAACTTTCTTTTAAGCCCAAGATATTTACACGAAACAACAGAAGTGAAATATAACTCGAAGACGTGTGTGCTAAAAGCTCAAACATATACGAATGATTGTTTGTGGTTTAAAAGTTCCTCGCTCTACACGTGATAAGCATTACGATGATATATTTACATTCATTTTTAAAAACTGTTTCTCAGTTTGTAATAAATTTATATTTTATCTTATGATTTAAAAAAATGAATTCATAAACTGTTATTAATTATTGCTATTTAAAATTACTGGTCGGATATGATGACGCTTACTTAACATAATCTGTGTTAAAGTTGTGTTGTTTGTATCGGATGTGTTAATCTGAGCACAGAATGGGGCGGCAATATATGCTACTGCAGGTAGAAAGCATACTTCCTTGAGGTCTCGTTCGTAGCTCGCTAAAATGACTACAGAAAGAAAGAAATTGTTTTTCTTAAACTATGTACAAAACATTACCGCTATCTGTGGTTGAGCACGTAAACAAATAAGATGAAAGATGTCTGAAATTTCTCTGTAACTCGATCCAGAGAAGTTATCTTTCGTAAGTTAATAATTTAGTCTGCATATTTCGACTTGTAAAAAAAGGTGTATAAAGAATTAATTTTCTTCGTTGCAGCGTAACTTTACAGTTTGGAGTAAAGAAACGATAAAGCGACAGACTTTTTAAGGAATCGCTACAAATATTTGAAAGCTGTTTTCGGTTAGGTCCAAATGAGTTAGCCTTTGAGAATCTTGCTAATTATATGCCCAGTATCTGTGGCCGCGATTTCATGACAGCTTCAAGGAGACGATATTTCACATTCTTTAGGGTTCGAATATCCAGAATAAATTGCAAATTTATCCAGAATAAAGTAATGATGATGATGACGATGATTATGATGTTTAAAATTATTAATTGACGAGAAGTAAAATTTTCCACTGCGTATGTAGTTCATGCTATCAGAGAATATGGGGAAAATTGTTTTATCCCACACTATCAATCCAAAGTTAATATTGTTGGAATCATCTTTTTCAAAGTGTTTTTTTTTAAAGTGGACTACAATGGACATTTGACACAAGGTAATGTGTTATGCAGCTTTTACAGTGACATATCGCGAATCTTAGCTAAGACATGAGTAAGAGCACTTACGCGCGAAATACATGTTATCAGTAATAGCACACTTCAAAAGTGAGTACGAGGGTCATACCGAAAGTCGCGAGTAGAATTTTTTTAAAATAGGAATTTATAGATATAAGAATTTTTTATATAAATATATCACCTTTACTGCATCCTTTTCTTCACTTTTCAACGTAATCTCCATTTCTCTGCACACACTTTTCCCATCGCTCTGCAAGTTTGAAAATACCCTCCCGGCGGAATTCCATTCCAGCTGACTGACGGCACACACGCACTGCTTTCTGGACGTTCTCTCTTGTGGGACCCAGGGGGCACAGACTTTTCTATAGCCCAGGGTTTCAATCATTTCCTGTACTGCATTGTGTCCTATTCCAAGATTTACAGCAATTTCAGAAACTGTGACACGTCTGTCTTCTTTAATGATGCCGTCAGCCCTTTCTATGTTGCTTTCAGTGGAGGCAGTTCGAGGGCGACTGATGCGAGGCATATCTTGGATGCTCGTGTTTCCATCTTTGAAATGTCTTCTTCTTCTTCTTCGTTCGCATTGTCTGTCTATATCTGCAGCCCTGTCTCTTGGATAAATTTCTCTGTTTTTTATAATTCTGTATGGAACCGTAGAGCTTATCTTCTTTAGTGGTTTCACTGGGCCAGTAATTATTTCTCAGTGTCTCATAGTTGGTGCAGTTCTGGAGGATATGTTCCACAGTTTGGGGCACCTGGGCACATGTACATAGATTAGTAGTACCAACCTTAAACTTTGTATACATATGACTTCGGAGTCGGCTGTGTCCTGTTCCGAGACGGAAGATGGTGACTTGTTCCTTTATGTTTAGCATGTGATAGTCATCATGTGGTGGTGTTTGTGGCTTCCTGTAGGTTTTTATCATGCTTTTCTTCTGATTATAGGTGATTGGTATGTCTGGTTGCTCCATTTCAGTGCCCTCTTTGGCCAGACGGTCAGCTTTCTCATTGCCTGGTATCCCACAGTAGGAGGGAATCCATTGTAAAGCGACTCCATGTTGTAAGCCAATTTTTGACAAGGCATCCTTAAGGCCTGGTAGTTTGTTGCACTGAAGAGCTTCCAGTACTGATCTTGCATCTGTGAGAATTACTACAGGACATGTATCAATTCTGGAGTCTGATAGTTTTTCAACTGCAGCAATAATTGCCCTAACTTCTGCATCAAAGTTGTTGCAGTATTTTCCAGTGGGTATGGAAATATTGTCAGTGGTGTTGTTTGGATATTCAATATGTGCTCCTGCCCTTCCATTCTTTATGGCATTATGTGCAGATCCATCTGTATACACACGTATCCAGGTGTCACATGGATATTTATCATCTAGAACACTAAGTGTGGCTGTTGATCTTACAAGACTGCTCTGCATCTCACCATTCTGCACACCTTTCACTTCAGTCTGAATAGTTATTTGTGTATAATCTGCTTCTTTCCATGATGTATGCTCTGGTACAGATGATAATGGAGCGACTACAGCTGGAAGGTCAGGTATCAGCTTACGCATACGCTTGGCCTGATGAATGAAGCTGCTTCTTTTAAGCCGTCTCAGTGCCAAGTTATTGAATCTCTCCTACAGGGGATGGCTTACAGAGCTAAGGAATTTCTCTCCCGTGGTCATGACCTTTGTGCCTCTACGTTTCTTTAGCGGTTGAACACCAACTATTTTCTGCATTTCTACTATTGGTGTGGACCTCATGGCACCTGTGATAATCCGTAGTGACTGATTTTGAACCTTGTCTAGATTATACAGCGTAGTGTTTGATGTTGTGCACCAAGATGTTGAGCCATATTCTAAATGTGGTAGAATACTTTGCTGATATACATTCTTGAGGATTCTTTCACTAGCTCCCCATGTGGTTCCACTCAATTTTCTTAATATAGCTAGTTTTCTTCTGGCTTTTGCTTCTGCACTGTTGATGTGTTGCTTCCAGGTCAGTTTTGAGTCAAGAGTCACTCCTAAGTAAGTGGGTTGGTTGTCCATCCTTAAGGATATTTCATTTACAAAGATCTTACCTGTTTTCTGTTTAGATGAGAGAGTGAACAGAGTGGTACTTGATTTCTCTGTGTTGATACTTACACACCATTTGTTTGTCCATGATGTCAAGATGTCTGCTGCTCTTTGGAGTCTCTGTGTAGCAACTGTCGCATATTCATCTGTACACCACATGACCAGATCATCTGCATACAGTGCCGCTTTGATTCCATAGGGAAGTTCCTTGACCAAGTCATTAATGAATACAAGGAATAGTGTAGGCGAAAGGACTCCTCCTTGTGGTACACCGTGTCGCAGAAGTACATTTTGGCTTATGTGTCCATCCATTACTATTCTAGCTCTTCTATTGTGTAAATAGGACTTTATCCAGTTATGCAGTCTTCCATTCACATTGCAGTTTCTTAGTTTCCACAGCAGACCTTTTTTCCATACTTTATCAAAGGCTTTCTTCGGGTCTATCCATGCTGCTAGTACAAGGTTTTTCTCTTGGAATGCATCCTCAGTCTCTTGAGAGAGATAGGTCACTTGATCTTCCGTACTGTAGTACTGCCTAAATCCTGCTTGTTGTGGAACGAGGTTTTCACTTTCTAGGTACCATTTTAGCCTCAGGTCAATGATGCGTTCCATCGTTTTGCATAGGCAGCTAGTGAGACTGATTGGCCTGTAGCTGGAGGCAGTATCACTGTTTTACCCTGGCTTTAGCAGTGGTACCATGCTTGCTTCCTTCCAGATTTGAGGTAACTTACCTGTGCTCCAGCACATATTGAAAATATCCAACAGCTTTCCCATTGCTGCCATTCCCAGGTTCTTGATCATTTCATTGGACACTCCATCTGGTCCTGGTGATTTCCTTGGTTTCAGTTTACTAACTGCTAGGTCTAACTCACTGCGTGTGATTGGTGCATCCATGACCTCCACTTTTCTGACTTGTTCCTCTTCTTTCTGTGGGTCAGTGCGCACTGTACACTCTTTCTCTGGATGGATATCAATGTTGCAGTCCTGTGCAAACATGCCAGCAAAGTGATCTGCTACCTGCTTACCTGTAAGAATTTTCCCATCTTCTGTTAGTGTAATCTTTGTACTTCTTCCAGTACTCTCATCATTTAACTGTTTGATTAGTTTCCAGTTTCCTTCCATCTTTTTCAAAGTTTAGGGACTCTGTTTTCTCTCTCCAACTTTCCCATCTGGATTGCAGCTTTGCTCTCTGAAATTTGGCCATAGCATGTTGGTAATTATTGTGGTGTTCTTGGCATGGTCTGTTTTCTGCTTACTTTCGAGCTGCTTCCACGTCATTATGGAGTTTTCCCAGCTCACTAGACCAGTATGGTTTATAGTCCCTGCGAGCTCCTCTGGGTATGGTTTCACGAGCGGCTTGAAGGATACAAGCATTGAATTCCTTCACTATGCTGTTAATATCCTTATCTTCTATGGACAGCTGTCCCACCAGGATACCTGTACGATGTCTGTACATTGTCCAGTTTGCTTTTTTTTATAGTTCCATCTGGGGAGAAGCCTACTGGTGTTAAGGAGTTCATTTTCTATTGTCAGGAAGGCTGGTCGATGGTCGCTACCTCCAAGTTGTTTTCCAACTTCACGTGTAATGTTCCACTTCAGATCTGGAGAGTGGAATGCCAGATCTGGTGTTGAGGTTGTATGCCAAGCCCTTGAGTAAAATGTTGGGGGATCCATTGGCTGGTTGATCAGGAGAAGTCCATTATCATCCTGCCAGCTCTCAACTTCCTCTCTTCTCTTGTCTATGTGGTCATAGCCCCAGCTCTGGGAATGGCTGTTAAAATCGCCACAGATCATCAGTCTCTCTTTGTGTGGGATTGTTTCTAAAGCAAATGGGCGGTCATTAGGACAGTAATAGTTAAGGAGGTGGAAATCTGTATTACTACTTTTTAGATGGATCATCTGGTATTCGGCTCCTTCCATGTACACTCCCACCTGACATGCGCTGATGTTATTCTTAACAAGTGTGAGTACTCCTCCTTTTCTTCTGTCCTGTCGGTCTGATCTAAAACGCTGGTAGCCTCTGATTTTAAAGGCGGCGTCTTTTGTTAGGTGTGTCTCCTGTATGCAGCATATACTTATCTGCTCTGCAAAAAGTATGTTCTCTAGTTTTACCTTTTTGATATAGCCATCTCTAACACTGCTGACACCCTCAGCATTCCACTGCATTATTTTAAGTTCTTGCTTTTTGGCTGTTTTCTTTTTGGCCAGTAGCTCTACTTTCATGTCTCCTGACTCCACAAGACGAACTGAGAGGACCTCCAGTAGCATTGGGTGGATCCTTTCGAGGCAGGGGGACGGCACTGCACCTGCCTGGTTAGTCTTCACATGGCGAGCACCATGTTTGAATACTGCAGATAGAGACATTTCATTAGCGATAATGCGTGTTACTCTGATTTTTGCGATGCGCCTTTTGGCTGGGTAACTCCGACTTCAGCACCTTTCCCTGCTAGGGCAGACTGTGGTCTTGCTCGGACTGCCATGAAGACAGTGTGGCTGGCCTGGCCAAAACTTTGTTTTCCAGCCTCTGGTGGCTGTATGTAAGTCCCGTCTCCATGTCAGATGGTTTGGAGACAGTTCCACAAAGACACTCTGACTTTGAGATGAGGAATCTGATGAGTGCTTCAACGATATCCATTCCCCGCCATCTATAGTCTACTGGCTCTGTTTTGTTTACATCATTCTGATAGCCATTGTTGTAAAGACCTATAGGCTTGTCACGTCCTGGATTCATTGGTTTCACACCAGACTTCCCCCATCCCCGCCAGAGATCTCCATGTCCCCATCCGTCCACCAACCTGACATTACATTTTACAAAAATAACAATTACAATTAGTGTTGATTGCTACATGCTTCTGGGCTACAGAAGTAAGTCAGAGTTTTTAAGCAAACAGATCTATGTTCCCTGTCTCACAAACACTATGTTAAGATAAGTGTGCTCTTAACACAGTTGTTCCCAGGGGGTCATCTTTGAAATGTTTCACTCACCTCCTAACACTGCTAGCACCCATACACACATCTCCATAAGCAAGCTGAAGTCTTTGGTGAATTTCAGCAGCGGGGATTTCCTCTTAAAGAGGAACTCAATAACAGCACGCTGACGAAACGAAACTTCAGCACCCGTCATTTTGTTTATGCTCCACGTGGTCACGTGACACCACCATCATGTGACCTCTACATAAAGTGCAAAGGTTGCAGATCAAGGTGAAACATTTATATTTTCTCTATCTATAAATTCTGATTTTTAAATTTTTGTTCACGACTTTCGGTATGACCCTCGTAATTACAACTTATGTTGCGAGATTTATAAAAAAACAATAAAATAAAATAAAAAAGAACTGGTAAAGCACTCACAGCTATGATACTGTCACCGTCAAACACTGAATGCGATCACAAGTTTCAGGAAGGTTGAGGCAACATCCTATCCACACGGTGATGTTTTGTTGTGCGTTTAGTGATCCACTGTACGCTACCTTACCACCCTAGCATCATAACCATCGAGGCGTATGTTATGGGAGGAACCTCGCGCTAGCCAAAGATTTCCAAGTCAACCAGGCTCTAGGTGACTTTACGAGGACATTGACATATCGTGAGTCCTAACACAGCTATGGGTTATGAGCCAGTAAACAACTGGGTTTCCATGAGAAGGCTGGACAGATACTCTCTATACCGACTTGCTTATATATAGCACTTTTTGCTTGTGTTTTATGTTTGTAGTGGAATTACAATGAGTATTCAAATATTTCAACTGGTAAAACATATGCAGAATAAAAAAAAATTATTTCAAAGATAGTTTTTATACAAATGAGTTGGCAATAATCATGAAGACGTGCAAATTATTATAAAACAGAAATAATAACTGTAATAAAAGAAGGAGCGATTGCTTTTATAAATTTGTGAACTCTGTTCAGTTCTGTGTTCATGAGAATACGTCACACTTCTTTGCTGTTTACATCTGGGTCTTTCTTATATTAGACGTGTGTATTCGTCTAATAAAAAAAAACTCGCTTATTTAAGTCCAATATAAAAGGATCAAATAAATTTCCTTTCCAAGATTTTTTTCAATATTTCTACGCTTTCAATACGAACAGCAAAACTGAACACACTTTATCAGTCTATTTTCAATCTTTTACGTCAAAATATTTTCAGTACCAACAAATTTTACCAAAACAGACAGTTTATAAAAATACAAAACAGTAACAATAATAACAATAGTAATAATAATGATAATAAATTGCGCAACGGTTCTTTTTTTTTTAACCAAGAACTAAATAACTCTGGCTTCGGTACCTTATGTAAGGTAACGTGTACTCTTTCGCTATTATATATAAAGAATTTTTTTATATATACTGTACATTTTAGAGTCGGAATATCCAGAGAAAAATGATAAATACCGCAAAAACAAACTTCGTTTCAACAAGTCGCATTAATTTTTCAAATAATTTCTCGTCAGTGTTTGCAAAATCGTGTATACATATGCCAAATATTTTTTTAATCCTCACAGAAAGGATCTACGCAGTCATCAGCAAAATGTCTATTTTGCAGTAACATTCAGATTCTGATGTTTATCGTACCACGATATTTTACACGTAATTAACAACTAGTTCATGCCACATTCACATAATCGGTAGAGGATTGGAAGCATGGAACAGAAACACTATTTCTTTCCACTGGGAGATTCCGCAAAGTTCATCATAAAACTACATCCTGGATAATGTAAAATAATTCTTCTTCCATGTCGTGCCATCTTCAACAGTAGAGAAACGACATTTACGCCTTGTGCTCGAATGTGAAACGATTGGAGGTATGTTTTTCAACAAATTTGGATAATAATTAGAGACGTGCTGATGTGACGATCCACACTGGTACTGGTCTACCAAAGGAAAATGTATTATAACACATGTGTTCTTCATTACGAAACATGAACACGCAAGACCGCAACAGTACAAACTCTGCGAACATTTCTAGAACACTCCAGAAAACAGACGGCGGTGCCACCACACCTAAAACTACAGGACCGAAGTCAATTAATTCTGATCGCACCGACGTCAAACTGGATGATGCTTCGGCGTCCACAAATGCCGAGAACAACAAATGGACGGATAATGCGAGAAAGGATGATCAGCCTAGAGTTCCCAGCGGTTCTTCTAGTGGAATTGGCAGCAAAGGTTCAGAAATATCAGGTATTACTATTCTATAATTTATTATTTTATTACCATTTTATTTTTTTTTTCAAACTATCTGTCGTTTATCACCTTCTCTGGTAAGCTGTCATCCAGTACAACTTCTGCGCTTTCTACAGTTACTGTTAACGCTGATAATAACATGTGGCAAGCGTTGTGCAGCGAAGAATTATCAAGTCTTTAGATAGGGGAGTCCCAGGTGATTTATTTGTCGGACCAGGCTAGCGGTAAATATATGTACACGAGCGCTCGAGCACGCATGCACAGAGTTAACCAATACAAAGACAATAGGTTTGTAGAACTATTTTTGAGACTGTTAAAATACATACGAACACTGAGATGGATAGACAGACAGGCAGACGGGTGGATGGATGGATGGATGGATGGATGGATGGATGGATGGATGGATGAATGGATGGATGGATGGATGCATGCATGCATGCATGCGCGTATAGGCAGACAGGCAAAAGCACTGCGTACATCTGAGCCACTTAAGTACCGGAAATTGACCGGCTTTAATGAAATTATACAGGGATAGTCAAGCAAGAGAAAAAATATGGTGAAAGAACAAGAAAGACAAGGAGACGTACTGTAGAAAACATTAGATAACAGGGTAAGATCATGAAAAATAGCCGGAAGTGAGGTGATTGAAATGTGTCAATGGAGGACTCGCCATTTGCACCTGCCCCATGACTTCTGAAAAGCCGTGAATGAAACATTATACGTACTAGAATAAATACTTCAAAGAATAGCCGTATAATTCTTATTCTGCATGCTTTTATATTTTCAAGTTAGAAGTTTCCCATAAAATCTTTCATAAAAAAGCCATGTTTAAAATTATAATTGTGTTACAGATTCATCTTCAGAAAGCTCTGGTCCCGTCCAGCCTAGTCGAGGTTCGGAGTCCTCCATACTGGGACTGTGCAAGCGAGGAGAATGGTTGCTTGTGGAAAGAAAGCTAAGGGTAGCTTCTGAGGCGAGACAGAAACAGGTTTTGGAGAAAGATGAGGTATTATAGATACGTCTTTCTTTGTCTGTCTGTCTCCCAGTCTACATGCCGTCGTACTTGTTTCCGTGTAGCTGTACAGTAGAAGAAAGAAATCTTATACGTTTTCGGACAGGGTACATGATCTGCTTCTTCTTTTGTCAGAAGAGTACCACTGTCATACTCTCTCTCTCTCTCTCTTTCTTCTGTGTCTGGAATCAGAGGCTGCTTCTTATTTTTCAAACATACATATTATATGTATACTCATATCTTTGCCATCAATATTTCCGCTTTCTAACATTTTTGACAGTGTCATCATATTTCGATTCAATCAGCGCCTTACTGTAATCAGTGAAAGTAGAGTATGCCTTTCGGCCCGAAATTAATATTTCACATAATGAGACAAATACAGTACCACGTATTTATTTCTTTGAACAAATCCACACAGTTGAGCTTTAGTTTTTGTTTGTTTGTTTGTTTTGTTCTTTAATTCGTATTTTTATCGTCGCGTTATAATTTACCAAATCTTATTTGTTTCTGTTTTTGTCTTGTCTTGTATAGTCTTCTTCTTCTTCATATACCTTTCAGTGCCGAGGAGACAAGAAGACGTGCTGACTTAGGGCTCGGCGGTACACAGAAGCAGTTCTGACCTGAAAAGCTAAACATTCATAAGACGTTCACATTCTTCAGCTGTTAGATGAAACCACAAAGGAGGGTCTTATTGTCTTGGTTCTTTTCATATCGCATGACTGTTTTCTTGCAGACAGACTTTAGATTTTAGTATCGTTGCTGGGGAGCAGTTTATTTCGTGACATCGGTTGAATCGCTCAGTCAGCCAGTCAATCAGTCAGTCATTTGCATGTCCCTTGCGGAACTTTGCCTCCCTAACAGATCTCCTGTAGGCCTCTCGGTTGTAAGCAAGATACCATTCTGCTGATGCATTCATTTGCACACTATCAACGATGTCTTGCAACCGTCTTCGCCTTGGTATTCCTTTCTTTCTTTTTCCCATTTTGTATCCTTCCAAGACGGTATTCTCTAGATTGGCATGACGTTTAATGTGTCCAAAATATTTCAGTTTTCTCTATTTAATCTTCTTTACTAGCCAACCTTCTTCAATATTAAGTTCTTGTAGTATAGATATATTTGTTCTTTTCCGTGTCCATGATATTTGAAGAACTCTTCTGTAGCGTTTATATTCAAAGGCATTTATGTGTTTCTCAGCTGTTTTGTTAAGTGTCCAGGTCTCACAGGCATATGTTGCGATGGGAAAAATGCATGACCTTAAAAATCACATTTTTGTAGTTTTGTCTGTTCCTCTCCCCAGCTTCTTTAGTTGTTTTACTTTCTGAAGAGCGACAGATGTCCTCCTTTTAATTTCCCTCATTGTATCTTCCTCGTTAGTTAGTAGTGATCCAAGATATTCAAAATTCTCCACCTCTTCCAGTTTTTCCTCATTGATACATGTTTCAGCTGCCTTATTTGTTGAATCGCTCACAGTAGCAAATAAATCTTTCTTTGTGCTGCAAAATCCAGTTTATTCACAAGTGAGTCTGCAAAGTTCATTTTTGGCACTCGTTTCCTCCTCATATGACACACCCAGTCGAACTCCACTTTGGTACGATCTTTCACCAGTTCTTATCAATCCTCCTGATTGGAAGACAAGTATCACTGGAACCCATGCGAGGTTGCCGAATGTAAACTTCACCGCGCCCTACGTAACTTCGCCAGTGACGCTACATTTCAGCTTTCTCTCTTTGTGGGCCGAATGACATTCATTCTTAATTAATGACTTGTTAATGGCGTACTTCATATTTGTTGGCGGGTCACGCGAACTCTATGCTTCAAAACATGGCAGGACTATGAAAGAAAAGGTACGCCATCAACCATCATGATGAATAGAAGGTCATCATGTGTCCTAGAGAAACGAACTGGAGTAAAGATATACAGAGATGTATGGTTCAGTTTTTCAAAAAGATGGAAAGAACAGGAGCGGGAGGGGGATTGCAATGTATAAATTGCAGAAGTAAATAATGCGATGGACGCACAGAAATTAAAAACTTACACTTGCTGTCATTTTGTAAAACTGAGCCTTACACTTCTGTCTGCCTCTACTCCACTAGTAATAGCTTTATTGCAGTCATCACATTTATCTTTCACTAGACATGACAGTTGCGAAAAGTCAAAAGTTGCGACAAAAGTTGCAAGAATTAAGAAACGGATCTTTTCATGGAAGAGGTATTCTTGAAACACTTTTGTACTAGAAAAAAAACATCACTAACTCTTCCACACTACAGATTATAATAGATTGAATATCAGCGCAAAAGAACAAGAAACAAAGAAATATTAAATATAAGTTTCTTAATAATTTTTTTATCTCTTTTGTTGCAGACTACTGGGGTGACAGCTCTCATGCTCGCAGCACAAGAGAGTAAACTGAATATCTGCAGCAAGCTCATCGAATGCGGCGCTGACGTCAATGACACAGCCCACGTACGTATAATCTATCTATCTATCTATCTATCTATCTATCTATCTATCTATCTATCTATCTATCTATCTATCTATCTATCTATCTATCTATCTATCTATCTATCTATCTATCTATGGTGTAGCAGTTAGTATATTAGACTGCCGATCAGACGACCAGAAGATCCCTGGGCTTCATTTCGCACTCGGGTGGAACTTTTTCGGACCGATCGGGAGCAGGGTCAACCCAGCCTCAACAACTGGGTATCTGGGGTTTTTCCTAGGAAAACAAAGGCAGTGATGACAGGTGCTGTCATCCTTACCTCAAATCAAATGCTGTAGTGACCTAGAAATGTGAAGGCACTAATACTTCATATCCCCACTGCATATAAGTCCTACGATATATATATATATAATGAGGACGTACGGCAGCCCTAGGGAAAGAGAACGGGCGGACGGACGAGACTTTGAATACATAGTCTATGAACTAATAAGAATATTACAGTTATATCCCCCCCCCCTTCTCTCTCTCTCTCTCTCTCTCTCTCTCTCCCTCTCCCTCTTCCCCCCATAACACACTTTTAATTGAAGTTTGATTCATTCCATTTATTGAATACCTTATCTGTAACCGCTAGTGATTGATGCTTCCGTTATTTTGTGACGGTGGCTGGTGTTTCTTGTCAGTTGCCTCCCTTGTTCAAAGCCACAAGAACAAATCATTGACAGAGCATCTTCGAAACTCCTGCAAACTTTGTTTCTTTCTATACTCCTCTATATTTTTCCACATTGTTTTCAGAAGTGAAATAAAAAAAAAACAACATTTTTTTAGTCTAAGTATAAACACATACATATATATATATATATATATATATATATATATATATATATATATATGCGTAGAAGTTACAGTAAAGCGAGTGGCAATCAAAAGTTTGTTTTTTTGTAGTGGAAGAATATATTTATCCATTAATGAAGTACACAGTTCTAGTCTTCCCACACGGCCGTGAACTTGTCACAAGATGAGTGTTATTTTCCATTCCCTCTTTGTTGTTGTTATTATTATTATTATTATTTTATATACATGTGATTTAGCCTCTTCATGCCTCTCCTCTTTCCTCGATATGTTTGGTTTTGTTCCAGGAAGACATATTCGAAACGTCACAGATATGTACGAGGGATGATTGATAAACTCTCGGCATAAGGTACAACGGATTATTTGTGGACAACCTTTTTGGGTTATTTCTCAACATAGTCCCATTGCAAGTTTATACACTTAGTCCAGCGATCCTGGAGCATACGGATCCCTTCTTTGTAAAAGTCAGCATCTTGTGCCAGTAGAAAGTGGTCTACAGCATGAATGACGTCACCATCTGAAGCAAATTTGTGACCATCGAGCTTCTTTTTGAGTTTGGTAAACAGGTAATAGTCCGAAGGGGCCAAATCTAGGGAATAAGGAGGATGTTCATGATGCTAGAAGCTGCATTAATGAATGGCAGCCATTGCCACCGCCGACTTGTGAACTGGAGCACTGTCTTGATGAAAGATGACTCCTCTCGTCAATTTCCCTCGACGCTTTCCCTTCAATTTGACCCGCAGTTGCTTCACAAGATTAGCGTAATAGGCCGCGGTGACCGTTCTGCCATTTGGAAGATAGTCTACCTTCTCCCAAAAGATGGAAGCCATCACTTTGCCTGCAGACAGAACCACCCTTGCTTTCTTTGGATGTGAGGATTCATGATGTTTCCACTGCTTTTAACATAAAGGCGATTGTGGTTCTGTGCTGTTCTAGGAGCTGAGATCAGTCATTTGCAATTTTTCATGATTTTTTTTTGGGTCATTTTATATTGTTTCGTTAACATAAATTCATTTGAATCTGTATTTTATCTCATCTTTCTGATTCTTCGTTCTGTTTTTTTGGTTTTTTTTTTGTTTGTTTGATAAAGGCTCGCGCCGAAACATCACAACTTTGTAATCACTAAATAATAAAGCCGTTCCTACTTTTTTCCTAGTTTATATATTTTGGTATCACAGCTTTACTGCCGTGCTTTGTGTATTGTTGTATACCTAAACGCTAATTATTGTATGTTTCAAGTATTTGTACATTATGCCGAGAACTTATCAATCACCCCTCGTACTTATGTTTATATACATACATACGTATATATTCTACGCTCCCAGCATCTTTCTAAGACATCCTCGTCCAGCACCACCGCTATGTTGTGCAACTTTCTTTCTGTAACGTAATTCACTTTTTTTTAAAATTCATAAACGAAAGTAACGCGAAATTAACTTTTTTGCCATTTCATTGGTTATTTATTTGCCTTCACAAAGGCACCTTGGCCTGGTTTGTCCGTATAAAGCAATTTGAAAGAAATAATGATAGCTGGTTCGCTCATTGCAGTTACCTGCTAATTCTTTGACTTACGTAACTGATCAATAGTTACGTATTTGCAACTAATGATAAAATCTTGTTACGGTTCCGTGCGGAGAAATGATCTTAAAAGAGCCCGCTGCTTGAACTATGGGTTGCCTTGTAATCTGTAGGCCCAGCGGTTACTCCTATAGGCATAAGTTGGAAATAACCATTTGATGTATCAGTTGTTTGCAGTATATTGATTCTGCACTTACTGAAACTCGGCAGATATGCCGTATTTTGGAAGGGAATGAATAGTCTCAGTGCTTGGTGCAGAGCACAAAGGCATCCAGAGAATTCCACGCTTTCCCGGGTGCTGTATGGTACACAGAAAAACTAGGCAGCTGCTTGCTTTCAGCCGTGTTCTAACCAGTAATTAAAACCCTCTCTTCCCCTCCCCCACCCCCCCCCCCTCTTCAAGCGCAGAGAAACATGCAGAGAATCCACACCATTGTTCAGTCTTGTCCGTGCTGGGTCCTAATCTTTGTTGCCTATAAACTGTCATTTTTGTAGGTCACAGCTTGAAAGATGCTTCGCGTCGGATCGGGAGTGGATTCGGCTAGTTTGCTTAAGGCCCCTAAGCAAACACAAGAACTAAGCTTCTTGGAAGATTGTACACAATCATGGGGACCACGATGTTATGATCCGTTAGCCAGGTAGAATGAGTACAACAACCGGCTACTAGGATAATCAGGGGAAACAAAAATCCAGCGCCCCAGTCCCTATAGTCGTGCTGTGACGTTTTCTCAGCCATTTTACTTTTCACCGACATTCCATCGAAGCCTGGGAGAACCGATCAAGCTTCTTAACCGAGTGAGGATGAAGCCCACGATCTTAGATTATCAGTTTTTGGAGGTAGCGAAGCAACAAAATGCACTACATCTATGCCCGGATGCACCTGTTATTTGCTGAAAAGAAAAACAAAGTTCTACTAGTTCACTAGTTATAATTAATAGCAAAACTGAAACAGTTCCCCTCCACAAAACATGTGTTTAGTCACGTGAAGGAGATTCACATTTTTGCTATTTAAACCACAAAATCCGTTTATTTCAATTTTAAATATAGACATCACAGGATAAACACATGAATAATTAGGGAGTGTCTATTGTAATATATATCGTAGTGTTTAAAAAGAAAATGAACATGTTTTTTTTTTTTAGCGTGCTTCTCATAGTTCTTCCATTTGGGGATAAATATGGAAAAATCGTAGAAAATATAATATTACTGATAAAAATTTATTAAAGAGGTAAATTAAGAAAAAAAATACCAGTTTAAATGATTTTTCAATAAAACGGAAACGAACAAAGAACTTAAAAAACATTTCTAATTATAGGTTATGCACATGACATTTTAGTTTTTAAATTTATATCATACCATTTTTATTTTCGTATTTGAATTATGGTATTTTAGTTTCCATATTTATGTTATAGATATAACATTCCAGTTGTTGTATTTTTATATTTTATAGTATGTTATTTTTTTTATTTATGCTTCTCATATGAAAAAAGTCTGACAAAACTAATGCTGATATTTTAAATCATTTATTCTTACAATTTAAAAGAAAGCAGATTTTAAATAAATTTCTAAGTAGACAACAACCAAAAATCCGTTACAAAACGAACACTTCGTCTATTTTAGTTTTCGTATTTATTTTTATCTGAATAGATATTAATTTCAAAATTTATGTTGTATATCAAGTTTTGTTTTGTGTGTTATCGATTCAGTATTTTATTTTAGAGATTTAATTTACAATCGGAGGGGGAAAAAGTGCTGTTTAATAACTGTGCATTTGTTTTGAAGATGTTCATAATAAAGATTATAATTCATGCATTGCCATATTTATATAATGATTATAATTCATGCACTACCTACCGTGCTGGATAGCGCTAGTGTCATGTTTATTCACCTTGAACTATTTTTTACCATTTCCGATCATTTAAGATATTTGTACTTTTTCCATACCACTTGGTGTGAGACAAATGAGACGACAAATAATTAGAACAGCCAGAAAAAAGACAGTCTAAATTTATGGAATATGTCACGAGAAAAGGCAAACTAGAACACATCATGACAACAGGAAAGTTAAAAGGGAAAAGTGGTCGAGGTAGACCAAGAGAGAAAATCCTGGATGGATTGGCAGGACGGCACCAGAACAACTCATAGAGGCAACAGAAAACAGAGAGAGTTGTGAAGAGTTACGACTGCCACCGCAAATAAGCACGGCACTTGACAGATAGGTACCATTTGCTCAGTTAGTTGAGATTTTTTTTTTTTTTTGGGTCTCCCTCTCCCATTTTTTTCCTTGAATCTTTCAATCATTACCAACTTCTCTAACTTCTGTCTTCTCATGAAACATTCAAGAAATTTTTACTATCATGTTCTTATAATTTTAACTACTTTTCTTTGTTCTGAAACTTCTATGAAGACCCGTTTATTTGTTTTTAACGTAATTTGGAAGATTTTAAAGATTTTTTTAAAAAATAAAGCAAACATTTATGTGAAATGTGTAAGATTAGGTTAGCCACTGATAACTGAAAAGAAAGAGAAAAATGTGCATGTATCAAGCACCTATTAGTGCAGGCATTATAAGAAAGTGTGTAGGAATTGCAGTTTTGGAACCTCATTACGTATAAACCAGTCAGTCATTTGCATGTCCCTTACGGAACTTTGCCTCCATAACACCACGCCCGTAGGCCTCTCGGTTGTAAGCAAGATGCCCTGCTGTGATGCATTCATTTGCACATTATCAACAATGTCTTACAGCCATCTTCACCATGGTCTTCCTCTTTTTTTCTTTTTCTCATTATGTATCCTTCCAAGACAGTTTTCTCTAGGTTATCATTCATTCATTCCTTTGCATGTCCCTTGCGGAACTTTGCCTCCCAAACAGCACTCCTGTAGGCCTCTCGGTTGTGAGCAAGATGGCCTGCTGCTGCTGCATCCATTTCCAGATCATCAACGATGTCTTGCAGCCATC
Organism: Achatina immaculata; assembly: GCA_009760885.1. Lineage (NCBI taxonomy): Eukaryota > Metazoa > Mollusca > Gastropoda > Stylommatophora > Achatinidae > Lissachatina > Lissachatina immaculata. Next base: position 45,570,237 of record CM019720.1, on the reverse strand, counting down.
TTCGTTTCGGTCTTCCTCTCTTTCTTTTTCCCATTATGTATCCCTCCAATATGGTCTTCTCTAAATTATCATGACGTTTAATGTGGCCAAAATATTTAAGTTTTCTCTCTTTAATCCTCTTTACTAGCCAGCCTTCATCAATATTAAGCTCTTGCAGTATAGATATATTTGTTCGTTTTTGTGTCCACGATATTTGGAGAACTCTTCTATAGCATTTACATTCAAAGGCATTTATGTGCTTCTCTGCTGTTTTGTTAAGTGTCCAGGTCTCACAGGCATATGTTGCGATGGGAAAGATGCATGCCCTTAAAAATCGTATTTTTGTGGTTCTGTCTGCTCCTCTCCACAGATTCTTTATTTGTTTTACTTTCTGAAGAGCAATAGATGTCCTCCTTTTAATTTCCCTCATTGTATCTCCATTATTAGTTAGTAGTGATCCAAGATATTCAAAACTCTCCACTTCTTCCAGTTCTCTAGATTATCATGACGTTTAATATGTCCAGAATATTTAAGTTTTCTTCTTTAATCCTCTTTACTAGTCAGTCTTCTTCAATATTAAGTTTTTGTAGTATGGATATATTTGTTCTTTTTTGTGTCCATGATATTTGAAGAACTCTTCTGTAGCATTTACATTCAAAGCCATTTATGTGTTTCTCAGCTGTTTTGTTAAGTGTCCAGGTCTCACAGGCATATATTGCGATGGGAAAGATGCATGCCCTTAAAAATCTTATTTTTGTAGTTCCGTCTGTTCCTATCCACAACTTCTTTAGTTGTGTGTTTACATATAAGATACTAACATATTTCTTACATCCTACCCGTGCCGTTAAACGTCAAATAGGGCTGGCGTGTGGTTCGCCAAAGTTTTTCAACCTCATCAGGGTTCTTACACTCACTAATTTAGCCTCTCTCAGCAATGTTCTCTTTAGAGTTTCACCTGGTCGACCTCTTATTCTTTTTCCTGTTGGTCCTATTTGATATCTTATTTTGGAATTCTCTGACTGTTTCTTCTCATCAAGTGATCAATATAGATCCATCTCTTCTTCTTCTTCTTTTGATCACTTTTGAGCTAGGCTGGTGTGTGCTCATCTTCCTTATCTCTGCACCAAAATACAGGGTCCGGCATACATCTTAGCTGGATTTTAAAAATGGAAAATAAATATGCTCTATACATGTTTTTGATAAAAAAAGGGAAATGAAACTCAGAAAAGTGGGTATTTTTATTATTACTGACAATCATATTTAAGTTTTGAAAATTACGCCTGTTAGATGACCGCCATTACATTTAACACATTCAGCCAGGCGTCTGGAAAATTCCTGCACAACACCATTTAACATATTCAAAGGGATATTTTGAATGCAATGTCGGATTCGATCCTTTAGGTCTGCAAATGAATGTGGTCGGCTAACATACACCGTGTTCTTAAGGTACGCCCATAAAAAGAAGTCTGCGGCCGATAAATCCGGTGACCTTGCCGGCCAATGAATATCCCTAAATCTGGAAATAAGACGATTGGGAAATGCTTGTCGCAGTATAGCCATGGACTGATGGATTGTGTGCGCAGTTGCTCCATGTTGTTGAAACCATATTAGTCTCTTATTTCTATTGGCCAAATCTGGAATGAAGTATTCAGTTAGCATATAAAGATCACTATTAACAGTAAGAGGGCGCCCGTCTTTCAGATGCCCTGAAATTCTGCTTGCTCAGACTTCATGACAACTCAAATTGTGTTTTATCAGACATTATGAGGTTATTTAGCAAATTAGGATTTTCTTCAATGCGTGCTAGAAAATTGGTAGCAAAGTCAAGTCTCTTAATTTTTTTTTCCAAATAATTCAGTTTCCGCACAGCTTGCAACTTGTAAGGGTGGAAATGCAAATGATTATGATTGATGCGACGTAGTGACCGATCTGACATACCAAGTGCCAAAGCGTGCCTAACAATGCGTTGCGGACTTCTTGAATTCGTTCAGTTGTCTGTTGAGTTCTTGGACGATCAGTAGACTTGTTATTAAGGCAGTTAGCGGTTTCCTTAAATTTTTTGACCCACCTCAAAATTGTTCTTCGATCGGGACCATTATCACGGGGTTGCAACTCAAAATGTGATGAAACTTTCGTTGTACAGTAATAGACGATTCTCTACTTTTAAAATAAGTTTCAACAGTGAATGAGCGATGTTGTGTTTGCCAAGAAGCCATTGTTAAAAACGACCGTTTGTCTGCTTCATCTCTGACGTCATGTTGTTTTCACACGTATTCAGTTTCTGCGCACAACGTCAGTTAAATCCAGCTATGCTTTATGCCGGACCCTGAATTTAGGCGACAGATATTTTAAAAGTTGCAAGAAAATAACTTTGGAGTCGCATCTCGTATTCTCACGCAGCTAACAACCAGGCTGTACTCTAAATATTCAGACATAAAAAAACTCTATGAAAAAAAGACTTACTGAAGTCTAGAATTGCGTTAGATGTCACGTGACATGTGGAACGGAAACGAGGCCGCGTAAAGGAATAATGTTGTCCCATGGCATTTGTATGCCCTAGGGGTATGAAAGTCCAGATAGGTCTTAAAAATTTCACCCGAGAATTTGGCTCGAACCAGGGGTCTTCTGATCGGGAGGCTAAGGCACTGATTTCGACATCACTTCGGCACCGAAGGGCACGTATCAGTAGAAATAAAGATAGCGCAGGGATAGAATATACACCACTTTTACAATAGGTCTGCCACCTGCAGATGTTTGCTTCACAAAGAGCAACGTTAGTAGTAGTGACATAGTAATCGACTTTAGTGGTGAATATGATATCTGACCAATGATCGGAATAAGAAGAGTTTAGAGAGTCTGGAAATCACAAGACACAAAAAGGAAAAGAAAACAAAACAAGTGGACATCTAGGAGGAAAAAACAACAGCTGACCAAATGGAAAAGAAAGGTAACCAGACTGGTTTGAAATACAAAGAACCACATAACATGAAGAAGCGTTATAGAAGCTTGACGGCGCAGCATTTAAGTAAGGAACGCAGAAAGGAAGGAGGAGGGAAGGAATGTAGAAAGGAAGGAGGAGGGAAGGAACGTAGAAAGGAAGGAGGAGGGAAGGAACACAGAAAGGAAGAAGGAGGGAAGGAACGCAGAAAGGAAGAAGGAGGGAAGGAACGCAGAAAGGAAGGAGGAGGGAAGGAGCGCAGAAAGGTAGGAAGGAAGAAGGAAGGAAAGAAAGCACACGTCATCATTCTGTAAAAAGACTCATTAACTCTTTCCCTCCCTCCCTCCTCTCTCTCTCTCTCTCTCTCTCTCTCTCTCTCTCTCTCTCTCTCTCTCTGTGTCGTCTTTATTTTTTTCTTGTATTGACTGATGTCCAAAAATTCGACACTGCATCCGCCCCCCCCCTTCCTCATTCCAATAACCCATACATGACGAAATTGTCTGACGAAGTTCTGTGCACACATAACGATTTTGCAGAGTTAAAATATCAAATCAGCCCATTCACATGGCTTGGAGACATGGTGAAATACAAAGGGGATAACAAATGTTTCCAAATGACTGCCCTCGTTGAATAAAAGGCCCAAAATGGCGCGACAAGATCATAGATGGAAAAATGGGAGCCAACTGAGCAAATACCAGTGACACGGGAAATTTATATCGATCAACGTGTTCTGTATGTTGCTGTGACGGTGGGCGAAGAACATCTCACATTGATACAATGTTCGTCAATGCCTACTTGTACTTTTTCTCAAAGCAAATATAGGAGACAATGATCGGTTACTTTTTTCCTGAAAGGTTTGAGTAAATTCTCGTTTACATCGTATACAGGTAGTCCTTGATATACGATCGTCACACACACACACACACACACACACACACACACACATATATATATATATATATATATATATATATATATAATTGTAAAAATGATACAGAAAGTTCAGTAATTTTTATCATGTGCTTTCGTTTCTCTCTCTATCTCTCTTCTGCTCTTTACACTTTTGCAGACTATGTTATGGGCAAAGAAAATCAAATTTCACTCTATGTGATAGCAAATGAATGGATATTCGGAATAATGAAATTTCTGTTCAAGGAATAGTGCATCTGTCCGAAGTTTCGAACCGTTGCTACATACTGTACTTAGCCATGTTGTATGCAACTGAAACACATGATACTAGTTCCCACATCTTTTCTACCTTGACGACACAAAAGAGGGTGGTGCAGTCAGTATCATGCCTTTATAATTTCATTCCATAGCCCCAAGAGGAGTCAGGTATCTGGTTTTTTTTTACAGCTGGGTTCACTAGTCTCCTCTAGTCTGGAGTGATTCATCAACCACGTAAGAGACGAGCACGGGTTTTCGCTGCTAGGGAACCTGACTTGCAGAATTATCATGTTCCATGCTAGGCTCATTGTTAAGACTGCACAGATTGCACCTTCACATAATATGAATTAGCATAGGATGTGCTAGGAACAATGATAGCTGGTTGTTAAGAGGCACACTGCTAGTCAAGACTTTTTGTGGGCGCTTGTGAAGTTGGTGGCACCTTCAGCTTGGTTACAGGGATAGGACTCTACGTCCGCCCATGACTTGCTTCTTTGGTCAACTCCAGAACTTTCAATGTGCCCCTGTAACTCAGTTTTCACCAAAGACAGTGACTTTGCTGTGAGATCATCACGCATAGGGTGACACAGTTTCGCAGCTCCAGAGGTATCAAAGAAGAAGAACAGCAACAACACTTACTGTAACATTTCATATTAGATTATTTAAAATTTGTTTTTTAAAAGTTGATATTTTAAATTTGATATTTTACGGACGAAATTCCACATTTTTAACTGGCAGATTGTTACAACGAAGTCTGCATAATATAGTGATATATATTCCCATATAGTGGGAAAATTGTAGACAAAGCTCTTTAGAGAAAGATTTGAATAATGAAAGAATTGTTGTGAGTCGAACTTCGGATTCCAGAAACAACTCCAGAAGTAACCCTAAATATTTGAACGGAATGGCAGGTGTCCCACTTACTAGAAACAGACGCTGTGATTGGTTGGATGAGAATATTCTGGTGGCTGAAGTAATTCATAGGGATCACAAGAGGAAGCAGGATAAGATCTTTGCTTTCAATCAAGTAATTTGGACCTTACTATCAGTCATACATTGTGGCAACGGGAAATATAGAGGGCAGAAGAGATCGAGGCAGACACAGAAAAAAAATAGTGGACCAACAAACAAGATGGCACGGACAGAGAACGCCAGTACAGCTTATACTCAGCAACGGGAGCAGAGAATTGTGGGAAAGCATGATCGCCAGGACAACAGTCTGCAGGACAACAGATCATACACTGATAATAGTAACGAAATTGCTGGATAATGTAATTTCATCTGTTATTTTCAGACGCACATATCGGTCGGCCAATTTTGAACGTGGTGTTTCAATCTGTTATGTTAGATGCGGATCCGAAAAATCATTTCTCGTTTTTCTAGGCTGACAAATGGGATGGGCAGCACAAAGGGCAGCCAACTTCTACTTCGTTTTTGTTGGTTGCTCTCTTTAGCCTTCAGCTTCTCCAGGCAACCTATAGCGCAGTAGATTGCTGTTTCTCTTAGTCTTAATAATTCCCCTCGACATTTCCGGCTTGGGAGATCCTGATAGCAGCTTACATTGCTACAGGATTATCTCATGGGATCATTGGGATACTCAAGCCCCCCCCACCCCCACGACAGATTATAGACTCATGGAGTGGATTGCGGGGGGGGGGGGGAGGAAATAATATAACAATATTTATTATTTCATCGTCAGTGTAACTCTTAAAGCTTGTTTTGGCAGGATGGAAGCACCCCTCTTCACTTTGCAGCAAGCAGCGCCAGAGATGACACAGTCCGAGCCTTGCTGGCCAAGGGTGCTGACCCCATGAAAGCTGGAGGGGTGAGTAGAGTTTAACCAGTTTACAATTATTAACATAGACTATATATATATATATATATATATATATATATATATATAAGCGTAGATCAAAAGCATTTAAAAAGCAAAATTTTAATAAAGCACAGAAACAGTAACAGCAGTATGGATATGTATGTAATCAGTCCTTGAATGTTGCAGCCTCTCCTTCAATATCCAATCCATGTGGCTTGCGGGAGAAGCGCTGGAGCTTTGACATGTGCCAAGATCTTGTTATCAGCCATGGGAAAAGAGGGCAGGCTAGTCCAAGACAAGGTAATGGAGTACAGTCTTTGAGGCTGAAATACTCAGGTTTGGTGTGTTGCCAGTAGTCAGTTTCATATTTGCCAAAGCACCTGTCCTAAATATTCCGTTTTTGTCACAGTCGCACAACAAACTGTCTCTTTCTCTCTCACTATTACTAAAAATTGTTAACTGCATCATCTACAGTATTGTGTTATACCTCCATTCAGTCAAGAGCTTTCATTCACATGCTCTCTCTCTCTGCTTTAACCTTGTATTGTTCTAAATTTTACAAAATGTATTTGAAGATAATTCAGCATATTTTGTATCTTATTCTAAGGTATGTTAGATTTCACCACCACCACCACCACCACCACCATCACCAGCAGCAGCAGCAGCACCACCACCACCACCACAGCCACCAGCACCACAACCATCACCACCACAACCACCAGAACCACAACCACCACCACAACCACTACAACCACTACCACAGCTACAACCACAACCACCATTATCATCATAAGTAATAATAATGTGCTGTCTCTGTATAAAAAAAAACTGACTTTAGTGAATTTCCACTTCATAGTAAATAAAAAGATACAAATAGCTGTAATGTGTCACAGAGGTACTTAGTGGATATGATATTAATGGTTTGCCATAATCTTTTTCACTTGATGTTGTGCTGTTTGTATACAACATGATTCCAACCGTGTCACTTCATTGGTTGACTATTCTTCTCTTCCGTCCTTCTTCTTTCTCTTATACTGTGGATGAAATAGTTTAATTTTGCACTCTTTTGATACCTTTTTTCCTTGTGTAATTTGTTTATTTGTATTAAATCAAGTGTGTGGGAAGAATGAAAGATAGGGGGATGAAGGGCAGAATGTAAGACGGGCCTATGTGCCCAGTTCCTTCATCATCATCATCATCATCATCAGGTGCCGTGCCGACTGCTGTTGGCTATTATGCTTCTCCAGAGTACACAATCCTTCATGCAGGCCATCAGCTCAGTTGGTGATCTCCTCTCACACCATCCCGTCAGACTGTCCAGTATCATTTCTCTTAGTCTTCCTCTTGATCTTCTTCCTTCTATTTTTCCTGTTGTTATAATATTTTCAATGCCCCCTCTTCTCACTGCATGTCCTATGAAAGTGCATTGTCTCTCTCTTATCTTTTTGATAAGATAAGGATCATTCATTCATTCTTCTTCTTCTTATTATTATTATTATTATTATTTTTATGATTTCTATTATATTTTTTGCAATGTTTTTTCCAGGATGGTTTGATCCCTTTATTCACAGCTATACAAGCAGGAAATGTTTCAGTTGTCAGAGAACTCTTGTCCGTATGTACCAGCCAGCAGATCTCTTGTCGAAGAGAGGTACCTGCCAATCTTAATATATAAATCTTTTTTTTTTGACATTATTTAAATTTTAACTCTTGCATATCCTATATAAAATATATTCAGTAAACAATGTAGCTTTCCATTGTTGCGATAAAGTTCCCTTAGATCAGTATTCTTCAAAGTGGCCAGTGAGACTCCATGGGGTCAATAAAATTGTCATGAAATTATTTTTGTTATTATTACAATTCTCAGTGCTATTAGATTACTGTTTATTAAATTCTTGTATCTTACATCCTTCCTGTGCTGTTAAATATTTTTTTTTAGTTCATGTATTAAATCATGTAATGTAAATTTTACATAGCAATCACAGCAATAAAAATGCAAAAAAAATAGCCTCAGAATGTGAAGAAAAATTGAATTGGAAGCTTTAATTACTGTATTTGCTGACCTGTATGATACAAATGTATGGAACACACTCCTTTTTCCATTGACATTTATTAAGGAAAAATAATTTTAGTACATATAAGGTCAGACAATTAAGAAATGAGATTAATTTTATTATGGCCAAGACAAAAATGCCATCTATGAAGCAAAGCATGGAATCCAAACAGGCTACCTTCATCTATGATCTGGCAACTTTTTATCACTGCCTGATAAGCAGATGACATACAAGCTGCCATTTTATTGACCTAGTCGGAGGTGCATTGTTACATAATCATGGAGCAAAAAGCTAACATTAAATTCTATTTAAAACTCGGAAAAAGTGTCATTGAGGCAGTTGAACTGATGTGACAAGTTTATGGGGATAATTGTTTATCTTGTGCACAGATATTCAGGTGGTATCCATGATTCAAAAGTAGCATGGAAATGATTACAAATGCAACTAGACATGGGCGCCCAGTTTCTGTTCGTAATGAGGAACTCATTGCAAAAGTCAGAGAACAGATAAAAGAAGATCGTTGTTTGACTGTGAGGATGATGGCAGATGAATTTGGTGTTAATTGAGAGACCATTCATAACATTTTAGTGGAAGATTTGGGCAAGAAAAAAGTTGCTTGCTGGTTTCTACCACATTCGTTGTCTGATGACCAAAAACATCAGCATGTTGAGTACACAAAAGATGTCATCAAAACGTGTAGCAGAAATAAACATTTCTTAAATTTGATTGTTGTAGAGAATGAAACATGGATTTTCTGCTATGGTCCCACAAGTAAACACCAGAGCGCTCAGTGGAAGTCATCATCATCACCAAAAGGCAAAAAATATTCGTCTTCAAAAGTTGAAAGTAAAATCATATATAAAACCATAATAAAATCAATGTTGGTGTGCTTCTACGACAGCAAAGGAGTTATTCACAAAGAATTTGTTCAAGAGGGACAGACTGTCACTGCCAAAGTTTATTTAAGTATTTTGAAACCCCTATTTAAAAGGATTTTCTGAGTCTGACCCGAACATTCAACACCTGGCAGTTTTTTTCTTCTTTATGATAATGCACCGACTCACTGGATGGTAGTTCTACAGGAATTTTTGACCGAAAAACAAGCGTGTGCTCTCAACTATTCACCCTATTCGCCAGATTTGTCTCCCTGCGACTATTTCCTATTCCCAAAATTAAAGTTACCATTGAAGGGATGCTTCTTTGATGATACTGATAACATTCAAAGGGCTGTAACATCGAGTTTAAGGGCCATACCAACAGAAAAACTGCAGAGGTCATTCCAGTATTTGTTAGATCATGCCACTCACTGTATCAATGCACAAGGGGTTACTTTGAATAAAATACAGTTTATATCTTCAACTATTGTTTATTTTATTTTTTATGTAATTAGTCTCATTACTTAATTGTTGGCCCTTGTACTTGCACATGGTTGTGGTGAAATTCTGAAACCATGCATCACAAAATGGAGAAAACAAATAGAAATGATTTCTCTTGCATTCACCGTACTGAAAATTGGTGAGAATTGTGCATAGTACTTATATAAACCAGCAGACTTAAACCAATCATAACTCTACTGAAATTTCAGCATCCAGCATAATAAGACACTCTGTGAACTTCAGTTCCTATGTCTATTGTTGACACGGAGAAAAATTATGAAAAAACACATGCTTACACAAAAGCTGTTATGAAAAACACATTAAAAAATCATTTAAGAACTACTATATATCAGTAGGGTATACAAATGGATGATTAGTCTAATTTAATGCCTTATACCTGTTTATTAAAAAAAAATCTTGTAGGACACTGGGGATACTGCATTACATATTGCCTGCAGGAAAAGAGAGTTAGATGCTGTGAAAGCTCTTGTAGACGCACGGATTAATCTGGACATAAAGAATGTAAGTATATGATCTTTGAGAGCAAAAGGCTGACTTTTTAAAATATGTCTTTTGGTTAATTACAAATATTGTGTGAGCAACTGTTACTTGCTAAAAAAATAATGTGATATTTTGACTTGTATTGTGAAGAAACAATTTGCTTCCAGTTTTTTCACAATTCAGCTGTTTTCAGTGCTCTGCTACAGTGACCATTTGGCTCTGCATGTGTAATTATAAACATACTCTAGTGGGGGTGAAAACACTGTCCAATCTGGCAATCTCCAACCCATAGCTGGCATGCTAGTGTCAGGGTTGGTGAATCATAGCTGACCAAGACCCTATCCCACCTCTCCATTGGTACCCCCAGTAATAGGCCTGGCCTGACTAATGTGGCAGGGATTGCCATAGTCCCCATGGTGGTGGAATCTGTTAGAGAAGTATTGCACACTTATGCTTTTTAGCTGCACTTAGAGACTGCAAAATTAGGCACTGTACTATGATCCCAAGGTGACATGATGCTGTGCTTCACAATCTCCACTGCTTCAGCTACAAAGAACACCAGCTCACAGTTCCAGGGAGATTGAAAAAGAAGAAGAAAATAAACTCTTGTTATTCACATAAATTTGAAAACTTCCTGCTGTAGAAACTAGCCTTCATTTTGAGCTCTTTGATAATTTTAATGTGGCAGCAGATAGTTGGAAGTCATTCTAATTTTTCTTCTTACATGTTAGCACCTCTGTATTTTTTATTCTTATCTCATAGGTACATGTTTTATTATCTTTATTATCACCTGATGAGAAAACCAAGGATCAAATAAATTACATTTTAGTGCAAAGAAGGTGGAGATCAAGTACAGCATCAGAACAAAACTTTACCAGGTGCTGATTGTGACACAGACCATGAGTTATTAATAGCAGACATGAAGATAAAGAAAAAAAAGACAGTTATGGGATCAAGACCTGTTGGCTTTGATCTTACAAAAGTACCAGAACAATACAGTATAGAAGTGAAGAACCGCTTTGAAATCCTGATGGCTGTACAGTAGGAGATGACACCAGATGAAATGGCTGCACAGGCCAGAGATATCTTAATAACAACAGCTAAAGACATGGTTCCAGTAAAGAAAACACAAAAGAATGGATGGGTTACAGCAGGCACACTAGAACTGATAAAACAATGTAGAGAAATAAAGACACAATACATAGTGACAAACAACAACAGAGAGGAATATAAATCTTTAACAAAAAGTATGAAGAAACATAAGAAAAGATAAAAACCAATATATACAAGATTGTTATGAAAGAATAGATGGACATCAGAAGTGTGGAAGAGATAGTGAAAAGTTTAAAGAAATGAAGACCTTGATGAGAAATGTCATACTTAAGCTAGATGTAATTTGTGATGAGATGATGAATACCTTGATAGAGACAGAGGAAATTCTAGAAAGATGGAAGGAATATTGCAGAGGAATGTATGAAACAACCGACAGTGAAAGCAGAAATCAACAGCGTGAATTATTATTGGAGGAGAAAGAACCTGAACCGACAATAGAAGAAGTTTTATGGGCAATAAAGAATCTGAAAAATGGTAAATCACCAGGATGTGATGACATAACAGCTGAACTTATTAAAGCAGGAGAAAAGGAATGTGCAACAATCTGTCATGCACTATGTAAAAAGAAAAGATATGGCATTCTGGTATTTGGCCAAAAAAATAGAAAAGAACTGTATTAATACCACTGCCAAAAAGGGTAACCTGAAATTATGCACAAACTACAGAACTGTTTCCCTGATTAGTCATGCCAGTAAAATTCTGTTAAAAATGATAATGGGTAGACTTCGAAAGAAAATAGAAGAAGAAGTCAATATGGTCCAAGCTGGTTTCAGGCAAGGAAGAGGATCAAGAGATCATATATTCAATATAAGATTAATAATAGAGAAATGCAGAGAGTTTAATGTTAATCTATATTTATCTTTTATAGACTACTCAAAGGCATTTGATTGTGTACAACACTAGAAACTTTGGGAAATAATGGGAAAATGGGATTTCTAACACATTTAATACAATATGCTGTATCCAGACCAACAAGCAGCAGTAAGAATAAGTAGTGAAACAACAACTTGGTTTGACACAAAACAAGGGGTTCATCAGGGGTGCATATTGTCGCCTTACTTATTTAACTTTTACTGAAAATATAACGAGGAATTTTAGAGAAGATATAGACAAAGAATATCATGATGCCATAACAATGGAGGTTATGAAATACCAGAGATTAGATATGCTGATGACACAGTATTACTGTCCACAACACAAAAAGGAGTGGAAAAACTAATTATGTCAGTCCATAAGAACAGTGAAGAGCAAAACCTCTATCTTAATGTGAAGAAAACTAAATTGATGACAACTGACAAAACAAACAAGGCAGCTGAAATATGTATCAATGAGGAAAAATTGGAAGAAGTGGAGAGATTTGAATATCTTGGATCACTACTAACTAATAATGGAGATACAATGAGGGAATTTAAAAGGAGGTATCTATCGCTCTTCAGAAAGTAAAACAACTAAAGAATCTGTGGAGAGGAACAGATAGAATTACAAAAGTAAGATTTTAAAGGACATGCATCTTTCCCATTGCAACATATGCCTGTGAGATCTGGACACTTAACAAAACAGCTGAGAAACACATAAATGCCTTTGAATGTAAATATGTAAATGCTACAGAAGAGTTCATCAAATATCATGGACACAAAAAAGAACAAATATATCCATACTACAAGAACTTAATATTGAAGAAGACTGGCTAGTAATGAGGATTAAAAAGAGAAAACTTAAATATTTTGGACACATTAAACGTCATGATAATCTAGAGAAGACCATCTTGGAAGGGTACATAATGGGAAAAAGAAAGAGAGGAATACCAAGGCGAAGATGGATGCAAGACATCATTGATGATCTACAAATGGATGGATCAGCAGCAGGTCATCTTGCTCACAACTGAGAGGCCCACAGGAGTGCTATTAGGGAGGCAAAGTTCTGCATGGGACATGCAAATGAATGAATGAATGAGTGTTTCAGTATTTCTATACTTTACCTATTTTATACATTTTTAACACAGGAGCAAACATTTGACTGTATTAGACAGGTGGCATGATTTTCTGAATGAGAAATTTCTGTGAAATGAAGAACAAGAAATGTTTTAATCTTAAGACAGAAAATAATAATATTTTGTTTCACAGAACTGAAGGCAACAGTTTCTTTATTTTTTTATAAATCTTCCTTTTCAGCTTGTAAATTCACTGCAAAATAGTTGTTGCATCAGTCTGTAAAGATAAGAGCATTTAGTAATGTTTACAAACACTCACAAAGCACTTACATAATGTCCTGTTAGAAATTCCTTTTTCTAACAGAAATTTGACATTAGAGATGGAGTAACCGTAGAAGGTGAGAGAAAACACTCCTATTTTGTGTGTGTTTATAATCTTTATTGTTGTTTAATCATGCAGAAAGAAGGACAAACTCCAGTGCACGTTGCTACATGGGAAGGTGACGAGAGCACGGTGAAATGTCTGTACTCAGCAGGGGCAAATTTCAGTGCCCAAGATAAGGTAGCTTTTCTTGCCTGTTATGACATACACAGAATGAAGAAGAATTTAGCTAGGTAGTACTGCATATTTCTTGAAGCAAGGAGACCAAAGTCTGCATACATCAATGTAATGTTGACAATCCAGGCAAAAATTAGTACAGGTATCCTCACTTTCTGGTGAAGTTCCATTACTGCAGTCATGCTGGAAGTGAAATGAACATATAGTGAATTTCATAGGAATGAATATACAGTATTTTACTGTCAGTAAACAGACAATAAAAATAAACTAGAGTAATCTTATAATTTGTACACAGATTTTAAAATAAATAATTTTGCATTAAATAAGTACTGTATACTGTAAAAAAAATTGCAAATTTGCAATAAATAGTTGTTGGACTGATGGTTGAAAAAAAATCTTGTAAAGCTGGACATTAAAAAACAGAGATTATCTGTATATGCTTTTGTACGAAATGGATGAAGAGTAGTTGTCCTGCAAATGAATCCTAATTTTAGATTACTGAGTTTAGAAAGGAAAAAATTTCTAGCATTTCACTTCCTTAAGTGTCAGCCGCGCAGAGCTGCGCCGACCTGCACAGCGCGGGCGGTTGCTGTTGCGCAGGCCGACCGTTCTTTTGGCGAAAAAGCGCTCTCGAGTTCCGTGCGTGGGGAGACAGGCTTTCGCTCCCTTCCCGGACGGCAAGAGTTAAGGTGTTTCGATGCAGAAGCAAGTGGTTTGTCCGTCGAGCGAAGCATGTAAACGGCTAGCCAGCCAGGTTCGTGATAACGATGTAGTACGGTTTTGTCGACCGATGGTCTCGAAATTGGCCCATCTCTCTCAAAGAGTATCGGGTCTGCAGTATGTAACGTGTGTTGTTTGTGGGTGGCCAGGCTTTCTTTTCCGCTCGTTAGAGCAGAGAGAGCCGCCCCCGCCGGTTAAAGGAAATGAAACGCCGCCGGGGTCGAAAGGGATCCACTCTGAGCAGAGCGCTGTCTCCCTTGCCCCGCGTCGGTCTGTCGGCAGATGTCCGACAAAGGTTCGGTGAAGAAAGCTATCTGGTTGATCCTGCCAGTAGTCATATGCTTGTCTCAAAGATTAAGCCATGCATGTCTAAGTTCACACTGTCTCACGGTGAAACCGCGAATGGCTCATTAAATCAGTCGAGGTTCCTTAGATGACACGATCCTACTTGGATAACTGTGGCAATTCTAGAGCTAATACATGCTTACCAAGCTCCGACCCTCGTGGAAAGAGCGCTTTTATTAGTTCAAAATCGCTGTTGGCGAGATCTTCAGCTGCCGTGCGTGGAGCAGTGCTCTTCCCGGCCAATGAAGAAATTTGCAAATGAGGTTGCCGCGCAGCATCACTGCGGAAAAGGTGGTTGAAAGGATAAATCGAAGCAAACAGTCAAATCACGGCATCTCTGGTCTGGAGGTCGGCCACGTCCTGAGTGCAGTCATATCGGGTGAAATGCATGAACCGGCTTGTCCCAGAGGTTAAGTCACTGCTGGCTTGACTCTTCAAATGCCGCGTGTGGAGTGAAGCTCCTCCCGGTTAAGGAAGTAAATGCGGAAATAAAGGTTGCTGTGCGGCGCCGATGGGAAAAGGTGGTGGAAAGTGAAGTTTAACCTGGTATGTCCAGTAGTATCGCTACGAGAGCTATACCACGGCGCCTCTGCTCTAGAGGCCGCCTACGTCCGAAATACACCTACACTGGTGAAATATGCCTAAACCGGCACACACCAGGGGTGGAACTCGATGGCTAGACATGTCATGCCACCTCCGCTCTAGAGGTCGGTAACGCCTGATAAACACCCATACTGGTGAATTTTGCCTAAACCGGCTCATACCAGGGGTGAATCTTGAAGGCTATGAATGTCACAGTACCTCTGCCCCAGAGGTCGGTCCCGTCCCAAACACGCCCATACTGGGAAATGCCTAAACCGGCTCAACCCAGGGGTAGAAGTCACTAGTGGCGAGGATTCGTCCTCCTGGACAAAAGCTCCATCCTGGTCACAACTAGGAAGGGTAGCGGCCACGACCGCAAAATGCTGAAGTCGGAGACACTGGACCAGGGAAGTCTAGATAGGCAACCACCTCTCACCCGGTGGGGATGTCTGCGTATCCTAATCACGCTGAGGTTTTCCGGTGAGAAAGTCCAACCCTGGACTGGATGGGCAACCACCTCTCACCCGGCGGTGATACACGGGTATCTCAAAACACGTCGAGGTTTTCCGGTGAGAAAGTCCAACTCTGGCCTGGGTGGGCTTACGCCTCTCACCCAGTGGGGATGCACTGATATTCCAAACACGTCGAGGTCTTCCGGTGAGAAAGTCCAACCCTAGACCAAACTGGTGCAATGAAAACCACGGTGTCACGCAATCCCGCTTCCGAGACCCACCAAGAATACAGGCTAAAGCACTGTGATACTCTGAACCCCTTGTGGTCCTTTCGTGGAACTCGTATGGTATATTTTGGACCACACAGGGGACCACGGGACCTAACGAGGACCACATGCGTGAATTCAGTAGGCTCACAGTGCGGTTTTTGGTGGTAGAAGTGAACGAAGAAGAAGAAGAAGACTTCCTTAAGACAGTATGTTTGCTGTGTGTGAAAAACCCCAAACAATATTTTAGCAGTTGCCTTCATCAGGAACAACAGAAGAGAAACACAAATGAAAGATAACAGAAGGAAAAAGTCATCAGTCAACTATAATTAGCCTGCAGCACAGATGCAGACTGAGAGCAAAGAATGAAAAAAACTTTACTTTTCAAAGGACGAAGAAATGGCATATGGGCCTTTCTGACTAACAGTATAACAAAACTGAGAGTATAAATACTTGTGAATATGAAAATCTACAAGACCTCCAGATACACACTGATTTCTTTGGGCATTTCATGGCTTATAAGCAGAAGAAAACAAAAGAGTTCTTTTCAAGATAGCTTTTTTTTTTTTTAGAGTAATTTTGAGGGAAGGAATACACCTGTTTTTCATAATGGGTCTATGTTTATGTTTTCAGATGGAAAGGATGCCACTGCACATAGCAGCAGAACGAGGACATACAAATCTTGTTGAGTTCTTGATAACGCACTGTAAAGCACCTCTCACTGACCGCACAAGTGATGGGAGCACTCTGATACACATTGCTTCAAAATATGGGCATCCAGAAACTGCATTAGCTTTTCTGAAGAGAGGCGTACCATTACTTATGCCTAACAAGGTTATCATTCTCCATATTTTCCTTTCTTCCCTTGTACCTGTTCTTATTCCCTCACATTTCCATTTCATCCCTTCTTCCTTCTTTCCTTTTTTTAATCTTCTTTTTTTAATTCCTATTTTCTTTGTTTTTTATATATTTTCTTTCTCTGTTTAATCTTTCTTTTCATATTTCCATCACTTTTTCTTTCTCAGTGTTTCTAATTCTTTTTTTTTCTCATTTTGAAATATATCTTTCTTTCATTTTTTGTGTGTTTAAACATATCTTTAAAAAATTTCACTATTTTTTTCTACTTAAGCAATCAGTTTCATATGGTCAGCTATCTATACAAGGAGACAGGTTGCCTCCATGAATCCCACCATCAGTAGGAGTTGCTCATATGTCCCCCACAGGTTTTCATCCATGCTCATTTCATGGGACTAGGTTTGGACTTTTAGATCTCTCTAATGAATACAGGTCTGCAGGATGTGTTCCGGAGTCTGGAGACTACTTTGGCAAGTGCAGGGTGGAATTTGATCTGCATTCATTCAATTTGTGTAGATGGGCTTGTAGTCTGCAGTGTCCTGTTTGAAGCCTGAAAATTGTGGTTTGTTGTGATCTGTTTAGCTTTAGAATGGAGTCTTTGGGATACCTGCTCTGTTCTGTGTCTCTATGCAGTCTTGTACTTTCCTTTCATGATGGTAAAGTAAGAGTACATAGTTTGTAGGATTAAATCTAAAAAAAAATTGTAGATAAAAAGGATTAGATCTAAAAAAATTTGTAGACAAAGCACTTTAGTGAGACATGAAAGAAAGAAAGATCACAAAAGAATTACATGGGATTTCCTTTCATGAGCATTTTTGGTTCTTTATGTGATACTTTATGTTAGAATTGTTCTTCTTTTGGTATCTACTATAGCGAGTTTGTCAGCTGCTTCAATTCCTCCAACACAACAGTGTGCAGGAATCCACTGTAGTGTTACTTTGTTGGTAAGGAACAGTTGGTTCAGTTGTTCAGTCACTTTTTTGGTTAGCTGATGGTTTGGAGAACTATCTGCATATGTCGTAGATGCAACAGTTGCCTGTTTGTTGTCCTTCCCTTAGTCCATGTTATCAGTTCAGGAGGGCTTCACCTGCACTTCAAGCAATGTCATTTATGCCATTATGTGCAAACATTGTGATATGAAGTATATAGGGGAGACTGGTTTACACTTAGAAGACCATTTTTATCAACATCTTAACGATATTTCCAAGAGGGCATGGACCCCTGTGGCAATCCGCTCCTGTTCTTCTGATGTACAATCTTGGAAGGGTTTAGAATTATTTTCCAGGCCGGCTGTCTCCACACAGGGTGGAATTAACAATATATTTAGCTTCCTTTAGATTTCCACCTATTTTCTGCTATTTATACTCAACTTTCTTGTCTTAGCCCCGCGCATTTCACTACAGTTCCTCATTCATCAGTTTCACATTATCTCCATGCTTCTCTCCCCCCCCCCCCCCACTTTCTTCTCTAGTGGCCTAGAGGTATTTATTGCCTTCTGATCTATTTCCCAAGCCCCCCCCCCCACACCTGTATTGTTATCTGCCTTTCACCGCCGCTAACATCCAACTGGTTCAATTTGTTTTCCTTTGTGGTCTCCCAGCTTTGTCTTTAGGGCACATTGTATTGTGTACAAGGAAGGATGCCACAAAGCTAAGTTTTTCATTCTCATTTTTCCTTTTTTATTATATGTTGTGTTTGTTTTTTTATGTAATCCTTGAAAAAGGCTCACACCGAAGTATTGGAAGTTGTATGTTTTTCATTATTTGTGTTTTTTCTCACTTTTCTCCACTCCAATTAAATGTCTCCAAGGCATGGGTCTCAAATAGTCTCTGACAGTCAAGTCCAGCTCCTGGCCTTCTTGTGGCAGAACTGTTCAAACTGACAGGAAAAGGGGCAAAGGCAAATATCTGGTGCCTGAAAGCCAGACATTTCGGGTAGATGAGAGTTTTATTTGGTAGCTCATCTGAAAGATGGAAAACTCTGATTTAAAACACTCTGCTGGTGAGATTCTTCAGCTGCTGTGTGTGGAGTGGGGCTCCTCCTGGTCAGTGAAGAAAGGTGTGAATTGGGTTGCCAAGTGGCGCCACTGTGGAAAAGGTGAAAGAAAGGATTAAGTGAAGTAATCAGTATTCTTGAGGTCAGGACTGCTAAAATCACGGCACCTCTGCTCTGGATGTCGGCCACGTCCTACGTGCACTCATACTGGGTGAATTGGCTGAACTGGGTTAACCCAGGGGTTGAGACACAGCTGGCGAGATTCTTCGGATGCTGTGCGTGAAGTGAAACTCCTCCCGGCCAATGAAGAAAATGCGAAAAAGCAATTAGGGTCACTGTGCGTCGCTGATGTGAAAAGGTGATGGAAAGGATAAAGTGAAGTTTAATCGGTATGTCTATTAGTTTCGCAGTGAGAGATACTCATACCACGGCACCTCTGGTCTAGAGGCAGGCCACATCCGATATACATCCATACTTGTGAAATATGCCTAAACCGGCTTACACCAGGGGTGAAACTTGATGGCTACTCATGTCACAATACCTCCACACTAGAGGTCGATCACGTCCTAAACACATCGATACTTGGATAATACACCTAAACCAGGTCAACCCAGGGATGAAAATTAATAGTGGCGAGGATTCGTCCTCCTGGACAAAAGCTCTGTCCTGGTCACAACTAGGAAGGGTAGTGGCCATGATCACAAAATGCTGAAGTTGGAGACACTGGACCAGTGCAGTCTAGATAGGCAACCACCTCTCACCCTGTGGGGATATATGCATATCCTAATCACGCTGAGGTTTTCCGGTGAGAAAGTCCAACTCTAGATTAAACTGGTGCAATGAAAACAAGCAATCCTGCTTCTGTGACCCACCAAGAATTCAGGCCCAAGCCCCGCGATACTCTGAACCTCTTGCGATCCTCTCGGGGATCTCCTGTGGGCTTCATGGGGACCACAAGTGGACCACGGAACACATTGAGGACCACAGGAGTAAATTCAGCAGGATCATGGGGCGATCTTGGTGGTAGAAGTGAACGAAGAAGAAGAAATTCCAGAGCAGTGTCTTTGTGACTTCTAATATGGTTTGTAGTTCTGCTCTATAGGTTGTTGATGTTTCACCATTTCATTCATTTGCATGTCCCTTGCAGAACTTTGTGTCCCTAATAGCACTTCTGTAGGCCTCTCGGTTGTGAGCAAGATGGCCTGCTGCTGATGCATCCATTTGCAGATCATCAACGATGTCTTTGCAGCCATCTTCACCTTGGTCTTCCTCTCTTTCTTTTTCCTGTTATGTACCCTTCCAAGACGGTCTTCTCTAGATTGTCATGTCATTTAATGTATCCAAAATATTTAAGTTTTCTCTCTTTAATCCTCTTTACTAGCCAGCCTTCTTCAATATTAAGTTCTTGTAGTATGGATATATTGTTTCACCAGTACCACATGATTTCTTTATTCCTGCACCATTTTGTATTAGTATTAGGAATCCAGCTCCTCTTTTTTTTTCTGAGGGGAAAAAGACATATGGAGACATATGTGTCAGTTGTGGTCTGGAATAGTGGTTACTGAGGTAGTCTGGTGTTTTTTGTTTTTAATATGGAAGGGGTTTCAGTATTTCTGTTCTCAGTGGACTGTTAGAACTGCTGTAGCAGGATCTGAGTTATTTCCATTCTTCTATATTTTTGGAGAGTATTTATTTGTATTTTTTGGCCATTAATTCTTTACTTATGCAGAAGAAACTTGTTCTTATAGAGCAGTGTTTGGTGAGTTCCTTCACCATCTTTTACATGGGATGGTATCCTAAGTGTATGAATTTTTCTGCCTTTAGGATGACTTTCTCTTCTCTGTGTTCCCATAGACTTTGTAGTCCTACTATTGCTTTCTTTGCTGTTAGTGATATACTCTTTAGGCCATCTTTGCCATCTGTGATGATTCAGAGTCCTGTATTTTGAATTTTGTCCAGCTTCTGAAGTTTCATGTTTGCCTTTGTTGAATCAGTGCTTATTCTGTATTCTAGAATAAAGCAAACATCTTTAGTGTAAACTTTGTTTATCTGCTCCACATCGGGTCCCCAATAGTTTGTTATTTTTGCCCATGGAACTTAGCTTTGTGGCTTTCCTCTCTGTTTCTTCAGTGTGAGGTGCCCATGTCAGTCTTTTGTCAAATTTTACTTCTGGGTATAATGATTTGTCTTCTCTGTGTAGAACAGTGTTGTCTAAGATAAGTGTTTAGTTTTGAGGTTTTGTACAGAGTGAGAAGAGCATCATGTTCATCTTGTTTTTTTTTTAAATTTGGACTTTCCATGTTTCTGCCCAGTCTTCCATTGTTTTAATTGCTTCCTGCATTCTCACTTTTGCAATTCTAAATGCATCTATATTGTGAAATTATCTACATGTAGTCAACCCTCTGTGGAGCTATGGTCTAAACTGGTTTTGCCTTTCAGTACTATTATTTTCTTTCATAATAAAACTATAACTTGTGAACACAGGATGGTGCTATTTGTCTGCATGTGGCAGCCATGATGGGTCATACTGCAGTGGTGAAAGCACTGATAGCCAAAGGAGCAGCTGTCAATGCAACCACAAAAGTAAGTAAATCTGCCCATTTTTTAAAAAAGAAGTCTCAGAAAAGAAAATGTAGAAATGAGATAAAATGAATGTTACTTTTGTTCTTGTAACCTCTGACTAGTGATCACACTAAGACTTTTTCAGACTGGTACAAATGAGCCTGTTTTTCATCTTGCATGAAGTACTTTCTAAAATACTGGTTTTGTCATTACAACATTCGGTACCTTATACTTTTTTTTTTTTCAAATGTAAACTTAAACATTCTTTACAAACATCAGCGGAAAGTGAATGTGCATGTGAAATTTTTATTCCTATCTTATTTTTCAGTGAGATGTAATCTTTACAAAATGCTCACATACTGAAGCAGAGTCAAAACTGAGTGATTCTCACCCAGGCAAACTGAGCATCATCGTTCTATAGGCCTGATTATTCACCAACTGATTTCACTGGTTGCTTTTTATTAGGCTTCTGAAAATATAAACTGATTATGGTAACCTTCCTTCTTTCCTCACTTATTTATCCCTGTCTGAGGGGAATCAACAAGGGCTCACCATTTTTTTTCTGTACTGGGCTGTTTCTTCTATCCATCTCGAGGTGTAGTCCATCTTTTTTTTTTTTTTTAATCTCTGCTTCAAGACTCCTTCATCAGGTGTTTCTAGGTCTTGGTTGTGGTAGCTGGCAACCCCCAAAAGTTTCAGTTTTTCTATTTTTTAATCAGTAATTTACTGGTAATTGCCTGTAAATGCGATCACTGCCTTTGACTCCATCTCTTCCTGTTTAGTTCCTCCCAAAGGTTTTCCTTTTCTTTTGTGACACATACAATTTATTTCATTTTTTCATTATTATTGGCCTCTCTGTGGAGTTCAGGCTCTCATATTTCACAAAATTATACTTCTCTTGTACAAGTAAATTTGTTGCATTTTTCATATAACATCTTAACAACGTGCATATAGATTTGGACTAAACATGATTATTTTTTTTTAAAAGGCTATTATTGAATCCCATTCAATAATGAAAAACAATACTTGTTGTGGAAGCATGTGGTGTATGTATAAAAATATACAACTGTCATTAATATTTTCTAATATATCAGACCATGAAACTTACTTATGAAATGACTTTCACGCAGATCAGTTTACTTTTTATCTTACATCTTACATTCTTCCCATGCCATCATGCGTCACATAGGGCTTTGCAGTGTGTCTCTCCATGAGTCTAATCTCCATGACTTTCTCAATCTTATCAAGGAATCTGATGCCAACTGTCTTAGCCTCTTTTGTCTTGTCAGTGTTCTCTTTAGGGTCTCTTAAGGTTGGCTTCTTTTTCTTTTTACAGATGTTTCCCATTTGACGACTTGGTTTGTGATTCTTTGATTGTTTCTTCTCATCATGTAGCCCATATACTGTATGCCCACCTTTATTTCTTGATCACTACTGAGGCTATTTGTTACATGCTCATTTCCCTTATCTCTGCTTTAGTCTTGAATTCATTCCATTGTATACATCTTTTGTAAAGTGATGTTTAATTGATTTTCAATAAGTAACTGATGATATCAGTGAAGTTAAAAGGCACATAACATAGAATTGTGCATTTCAAATAACTGCATTTATATTTTCATATTTTAGTTAAAAATTTCTTATCTTTTGTGAAACAAGGATGGTCAAACAGCTCTTCATCTCGCTGTAAAGTACAAGATGCCGCAAGTTGTTCAGGCTCTCATTGGGTGTGGAGCTCAAGTAGAAACCAAAGGTGGACAAGTAAGCAGCAGTTGCATTATTAATATAATATAAGCAAAAGTAGATATAGAAGCAAATAAGTGTTGAAATATATTATGTTACACACATAATCATTGTGCACACAGAGACAAGTGCATCTGGATAAATTACTTTATTTATGGTCTGTTTCTGATTTAAGTAAACAAAAAAATAAAAGTCTGTCAAGCACAAGGTCTGGGAAAAAATGTAGGAAATGAAGATCACGACTGAGATAAAAAAGATGCAAGTGCAAGGAAACTAGTCATTGCAACACAAACATCTCTTGCTGTTACTGTGGCAGATTATGCAGAACCAACAGTGGTAGAGTCAGCCATGAGAGGACCTGTCCAGCAAGATGATGTTCAGCTAAAACCCACAACAGCTGATATCTGTCTGCTTCAAAATCATCTTCTTAGACAGAAAAAAATGGCAGTATAGAATTATATAACTAAATGAATGTAATATTTTTATAATTTGATGTCACATGCATATTCACTGCATATTAAGTCAGTTACTTAATGCTGACACATGGGCACAGAGAGACATGTGCTTCTGAAGAAATTACAATATTTATAGTCTTCTTCCTCTGAGTTAAGTAAAAACAGTTATTATTATTCTTTACTAATTTTAAATAGAGAAAAGTTTTAAACAGAGAAAACGTAAATATTTTGGACACATTAATCATTTTGATAATATAGAGAAGACCATCTTGGAAGGGTACATAATGGGAAAATGAAAGAGAGGAAGACCAAAGTGAAGATGGCTGCAAGACATCGTTTATAATCTGCAAATGGATGCATCAGTAGCAGTGCATCTTGCTTACAACTGAGAGGCCTACAGGAGAGCTGTTAGGGAGGCAAAGTTCTGCAAGGGACATGCAAATGACTGACTGACTGAATTTTAAATATTATGTTTCAAAGTAATTACCAAACTTAAGCGCATCAGTAGATTTAATATCCATCTTCCACTGAGACTGAAGTTTTACTCCACATATTTTACATTTCTTCATGCAAATAAAATTATATTTTGGAGAAAGAATAACTGATAATAATTTTTTAAAAATATTTTAGGAGACTTGCTCAGAATGAAGCTCTCTGTATGATTTATGTAATAATTTCAGCAAATGGAGACTCCACTTCACATTGCAGCACGAACAGAGGCAGGTGAAACATGTGCTGAAATGTTGCTGAAAAGTGGTGCTGATGTGAATTCCACAAGGGAGGTTCGTAAACTTCTGTTTAATGAAAAGATAAGAGATTACTCTATACATCTAATAAAAAATTAAAGCAATTTGAACTCACTTTAATTTTGATAAATGTTATGCTCAAATTTAAAACAAAGATACATATTTGTAAAAAGTGAGGTAAAAGTAACCCTGCCATGCTTAGAGTCACACAAGGATGTTAGTGCCCATATTTTCCTTGACCTGTCAGCACACTAGAGGGTCACATGGTCAGCACTGCACTTGGTTGCCTTTCCTTCCCTAACTCCAGAAGAAGTAGGGTACCCATTTCTACAGCTGGGTGACTGCGGGTGCCTCTGGCTGAATTCGAACCCCAACCTTCGCCATGAGAGACTAGTACACTAACCAGTTCACCACTCAGATGCCCATAAATATTTGTGTTAGATGTGAAATAAAAGACAAGCTAAAATGAACTTTAAAAATGCAGTTATTTATAAAAAAAGGGTGTCATGCATCTATCATGGGAGATTGATATCTGCTGTTTTAAGTGAATGACATATAGAAAAATACATTTTATTTTGATCATGAAGTGTTAGGTTCATAATTTTGATAACAAATCCTGATTGGTTTAATTTAAAACAAAATAGTCTGAAGAATCAGGTTTGGAATTTAAACAGAAATTTGAAATGGAGAATTCAGTTTTGAAAAATAATTATTTTGATTGTAATTAATAGCAAAAGTATGTGGTACATCTTTATTCTGTGCTTTGTAATATAGGATAAGGGAAATGATAACTGTGTTACAACTGGTTCTAGTAATGAAGTAGATAGAGGTGTGTGGTTCAGTTTTATAAAAGATAGAAAAAGTGAGGGAAGTGGACAGAAACAAGAATGGCAGAAAGTAAGATGAGCATATATAAATGAAGAACATACAACAATCAACAAAATTTTGATGAAAATTAAACATTTAGCTTTTTTTTGGCATCCTTCTTGTAAGAAAGATGGGTGCAAAATTTTAATGTTTTTATCTGTTGTGTTGTTTTTGTATGTGATTCTTGAAAAAAAGTGTTTGCTGAAATATTGGATTCTTGTATGTTATTCATTTATACATGCTCATCTTACTTTCTGCCGTTCTTGTTTCTGCCCACTTTCCTTACTTTTTTCTACCTTTTTATAAAACTGAACCATACACTTATCTACTTGTGTTAAGAGAATATGAACTTCACAATCATGTTATTTTTGTTAGTTAGAATATGTTTCTATAATTACAGAACGGTGAGATAGCTCTGCATGTGTCAGCAAGATATGGCAGACTGAATGTCCTGAAGTCCTTGCTAAGAGAAGGAGCTAACCCACTGCATCAGTCAAAAGTATCATTGTATAATTAAATTTAACTTGTTGCATAACTTGCTTCTGAGTATAATTAAATTTAACTTGTTGCATAACTTGCTTCTGAGTATAATTAAATTTAACTTGTTGCATAACTTGCTTCTGAGTATAATTAAATTTAACTTGTTGCATAACTTGTTCCTGAGTATAATTAAATTTAACTTGTTGAATAACTTGTTGCTGACCAGTCTGCAGTGTGATCTGTGTGTTCATGAAGTATATTTCAAATTTTCATAGATCAAATCTGGGAGGGAAGATGGCTTTGTTAGAGTGGCAGCCCTGTTTCCATGGCCAGTGAACCATAGCTGGCCATGACCTTGTCTTACCACTCTGCCTGTGCTGCCAGTAACAGGCTCAGCCTGGCCAGTACAGTGCTGGTCATGATGGCCCCCAAAATGGTGGAGTCTGCTGGGAAACAGCTTACCTTTCTCAGTTTTTTAGCTTCACTCTGGGCCTGAAAGCTAGCCATTGTTATCCACTCCTCATTCAACATGTTTGTGCTTTAATACCTTCACTGCATCAGCTACAAATAACATCTTTCTAGCACTGTCAGGGAGATAGAACAAGAACAATATAGACCAGTTCTTCTAAATTATTACCAGTTTTTTTTTTAGGGGTTGCATCTAATCAACAATTAAACATATAAAAATAAATATTGAATAAAAAATGCAAGCCGTTGAGATAAAAATCACAAAGGAAAGTACATAAAATATGATCCCACAAAAAATCTAAAAATGGAGACCATTCTGTCTAACAAGTGATAACTTCACTATGAGAAGAGACAGTGAAGAACAGAAATAAATTTTAAAGTGAATAATGAACAGCTGAGTACATAAAATACAGTGTCAATGACCAGTCAACATTTTTCAAAATGAGATCTTCAAGAACTAAATATTGCCCAAGTAGTAAAAGATCTTGTTTTCAAAAAATGACATATGCTATTATTCACAGGCAGGAGAAACTGCACTGCACATTGGAACCCGTCATTGTCATTTGGATGTTGTAAAAGAGTTGCAAGAATTTGTCTGTCTCAAGAAATCTTTGCATGATGCAATAACCCTGGCCAATCAGCAGAACAGTGTAAGAAAGTGATTTATAGTTTTCTCCACAATATCTGTAGTAGGCTTGATGACTTTTATATTGTTCCTGAAAGCAAGGTGCTTAGGTCAGATTTTTTAATAATTCTGTATGGGGAAATATTTGTTATGATTGACTTTTCCTTATGAAAGCTTCCTTATTTTGCATTTTGATCTGAGGTTAAAGTGGCTGAATGGTCAACTATAAGATTTCTTGTACTGAAGAAGTTAAAAAAAAAAAAAAGATAAAATCTCCATTTCTATGCCATAAAGGCATATTCGGGATACAGTATTGGGGTTTGTCTCCATGACCTTCAGCACATGAAAGTGTGATGTGGTCATTATCACACCTGGCTGCATTTACCTTTCTATATTTCTCTGGTACTTATTTTTAGAGGCTGGCTGTACTGAAGAGAGTGGATTCTATTTCCAGTGCCATTGCCCTCTGGTACTGTAAAAGTGACTACTCAGCACACTATGCTGAGAAAATATCACTTCTGAAAAACACAGGATATTCACCTGCATGGCAGGAGGCATTGAACAAATACAAATAAAGAATGCTGCTCTGGTTCAAGTCCAAGCAGTGGGGATTTTTTTTTCTGGTACCACAACATTAGAAATGTTCCGGTAAAAAATCGGTACCAGAGAAATCTTGGAAGGTAAATGTGGCCAGGCATGGTACTGACCACATCACACTTTCATCCCCTAGGAACAACTGTGTTAAGAACACACTTATCTTAACATCGTCTTTTTGAGACAGGGAACATAGATCTGTTTGCTTAAAAACTCTGACCTACTTCTGTAGCTCAGAAACCTGTAGCAATCAACATTGATTTAACTGTTATTTTTGTACAATGTAATGTCAGGTTGGTGGACGGTTGGGGACGTGGAGACTGCCGGTGGGGATGAGGAAAGTCTGGTGTGAAACCAATGAATCCAGGACGTGACAAGCCTATGAGTCTTTACAACAATGGCTATCAGAATGATGTAAACAAAACAGAGCCAGTAGACTATGGGTGGCGGGGAATGGATATCATTGAGGCACTCATCAGGTTCCTTATCCCAAAGTCGAAGTATCTGTGTGGAACTGTTTCAAAGCTGTCTGGCCAGCCAGCGTTGCATACTGGATCTGATGTAGAGAAGGGGCTTAAGTACAGCCACCAGAGGCTGGAAACAAAGTTTTGGCCAGGCCAGCCTACACCACTGTCTTCAAGACCATAGTCTGCCGTAGCAAGGAAAGGTGCTGAAGTTGGAGGTACCCAGCCAAAAGGTGCATCGCAAAAATCAGGGTACCACACATCATCGCCATTGTGTGTACGAATAAGAAGAACATCACACTTTCATGTGCTGAAAGTCATGGAAAATACAGGCCTAACACCATATTCCCCAATATGTCTTAATGGCATGGATACGGTGATTTTTACCTTTACCTCACCTTTACTCTATTAGTTTACTGCTTGGTAAGGAAAATTTTTGATTTAAAATGAGGGTACCAAAGTCTGATGCTTCCTAGAATACAGATATATGCTATTTCATTATCTCATCATGTAATTTACTGTGGATATTAAGCAAGAAAACTAATAAAGATAAATATTTTTTGTATCTCTGGATATTTCTGTTTATTTTAGGAAGGTGAAGCTCCGATTCACTGTGCAGCTGAGATAAAGAAAAGTCAGATCCATGGTAACTTTGAAGACACAGATCTTATCAAGCTTATACTGAGTTACAATGCAAATGTGTCATACACCACTAAGCTAGTAAGTCAGTGTGTCCTCATGCATGTAGAATACCACATGAATTTATTAATATTAAATTAATCTAAGTTGTTACTTACTTCAGAGAGATTTTTCTTGTTTAACTCTTAGTGGGTGGATTATATTAGAGCAATTTTCTTTGTAAATGTGTAATCTCAAGCAGTTAATCCTTGGTATTCATGGCGTTTAAGGACACAAAATGGACAACTGGTCAGTGGAGAAAGAGAAAAAATTGAAAGATGGAGGGAACACATTAACACCCTACTAAACAGAACACAAGCAGCACAAACAATAGACATACCTGAAGCAAAAACGGAACTAAACATCAATACAGGACCAATAACAATAAGTGAAGTAAAGGAGGCGATAAAGAAGCTAAAATCAGACAGGGCACCAGGTGAAGATGAAGTGACTGCTGAGATGTTGAAAGCAGAAGAAACAGAAACACCAAAACAACTTTGCCGGATATTACAACAAATTTGGGATCTAGAAAAAGCCCCAGAGGAGTGGAAAACTGGGCTTATAGTAAAACTACCAAAGAAGGGTGACCTCAGAGATTGCGGGAACTGGAGAGGCATTACACTACTGCCACTCACCAGTAAAGTATTTTGCAGAATAATCATCAACAGAATTGTACCAACACTTGAGGAAAAACTTCGGAAAGAGCAGACAGGATTTAGGAAAGGAAGATCATGCATAGACCACATATTTGTACTTAGACAAATATTAGAACAGGCAAATAAGTGGCATAGCACAACATATGCATTATTCATAGATTTTGAGAAAGCCTTTGACAGTGTCAACAGAGATGCACTGTGGAAAATCCTAAGATAAAATAGTTAATGTAATCAAAGCCCTATACGAGGGTTTTCAGTGCAAAGTTATCTGTGGAGAACATACCTCCAGCAGCTTTAGGGTACAAACAGGAGTGAAACAGGGATGTGTACTATCATCAACATTATTTATCTTGGCAGTAGACTGGTTAATGAAGGAGGCAACATCAGACAAACGCAGAGGATTACAATGGACCCTTGACACAGTGCTGGAGCATCTTGACTTTGCGGACGACATTTGTCTATTATCAAGCAGTCACAAAGATATGCAAGATAAAATAAACAAGCTAACTCAGAATGCAAACAACATAGGACTAAAGATCAACATAGGAAAGACAAAGTTAATGAAGCAAAATGTGAACAACAGAAATGTACTCAGAGTAGATAGCAAGTTAGTGGAAGAGGTCAACGAATTTGTATACCTTGGCAGCAGAGTAGTAGAAAATGGAGACAGCACAGAGGACATCAACAGCAGACTTACTAGAACAAACCAGGCTTTTGCAGTGCTGCAGACTATATGGAAATAAAAAAAAACTAAGCATAAATATGAAAATCAGGATATTTAAGAGTAATGTTCTAAGTGTACTACTCTATGGAAGTGAATGCTGGAAAATCACCAAAACCATAGAAAACAAGTTGAATTCTTTCCAGACTAAATGTTTACGAAGAATTAGGAAAATATTCTGGCCAAAAACCATAAGAAATAACATCTTATTGGCAGAAATGCAGATGAAGCCACTGACAACAATTATTGAGGAAAGATGCTGGCGATGGTTGGGACATGTGCTCCGAATGACTGACAACTCACTACCAAAAATAGCACTAAGATGGACACCACAGGGGAACAGAAGTAAGGGTAGACCAAAAGAGACATGGAGAAGAACAACAGAAAGGATGTTGAGCAATAGAGGGCTCACCTGGGCAAGAGCAGAAAAAAAGGCGAAGGACAGGCATTTGTGGAAAACCCTTACGGAAGCCCCATGTGCCCTGGGCACTTAAGGTTCAGAGAGAGAGATTCATGGTGTTACTTTCCTTGGGAACCTAATCAGTATAGAAATTGCTAATAAGAAACCACTCATCCTATGGAAAAAAGGGGGTATGGTTCCTGCAGAACCATATTCACTATACACTTTTACTCCAACCACCAGAAACTCAATTTTTCATGTATCATTCTAGTAAAAACAAAACACCTTATTCACTACTCTATACAATTATAAATGTATTTTTATAAAGTGTTTTATTTGTAACAGCATAGTATATGTACAGCTTATGATGATACAATACTCACCCACTCACTCATTCACTCACACTGCCACTATTAATTTAATGTTTCTCGTGTCATATTGGCTCTTGAAGTGGACTATCCAGCCAGTAATAGCCAAGAAGGGCTTCGCTTTTTTTTTGCTTTGGCTTTTCAAGACATCTGCATGACTTTTAAGTTGGATTTCAGTATCTTAATCTGTATCAGTCTTATATACCATAGATATTGAACTGCCTTATACAAACAGATAAAATAACCATATCAATGGACAGTTGAATTGAAAATTGATAGGTAAAGATGTATAGAACAAGTTACTAGAGACAGAACAGTGAACATTCATTTTTATGCATTTGTAGACTCAAGAGAGTTGCCTACATTATTGTGCCCGAGCTGGTAATGCAGATGTTTTGTTAGAAATTGTCAGACATTTGGGGCCCCAGATTCAGGGAATAGTAAATAAACAATCAAAGGTATGATGTTGTGAATCTGACTTTGTGATGACTGAATTAAAATAGATTTTGGCATAACTGTGGATGATTTTATTCCAAATGCTATGAAAGTTTGAGTTCGTTACTCTTCTACCTTATGGTGACAGTGGCGAAGACAATGATGATAGCAGGCTCTCATGACTTTTCTTTTGTTCTGGATGATTGTCCACCCCAGCAGATTGCCATGCCATACTTTCCAGTTCCATCATGACAGGAAACATTGATGTTCTTTACATTACATGATTATTCTGACATGTAGCATGTAATATGTTTACTGAGTATGACATTGATTTATGGAATATGTTAAATTTACAATGAAGTGACAGAGTAGAATGTGTAATATTGGCCTAAAAAATAATCAACAAAACACTTTACATGTAAAGAAAGAGTAAGAGAATGACCATGACTCGAACCATGGTCTCCCGTGGGCCAAGCAACTGCCTAGCTTCAAGAGGATAATGCACTATCAATTCAGCTAACACACAATAACTAGTGTATAAGTATATAACTATACACGAAGCACTGCAGTAAAGCTGTGATACCAGAATGTATAAACTAGGAAAAAAGTAGGAACAGCTTTATTACTTAACAACTGCAAAGTTGTGACGTTTCGGCATGAGCCTTAATCATACAAAAACATACAGGATGAAGAAACAGAGAGAGGAGATAAAGTATAGATTCACATGAATACTATTAAAAAAGAAAAAAAAAAGAAAAAAACAATTTTAAAAAGAGTACATAGCTGTAAATTGTAAGGTGTGACTTGACCGACGGTGTGTGTCAGGAGTGGATTTAGTAGAACATGGAGACTGTTTAAATAGAGACCTGTGATATGTGGTCAGTGGGTTGTAACTGGGGGTGGTGGATGGGGAACCTGGGAGGGGAGAAAGTGATACAATGTTGACCTAGCCAGGAGAAGTTGAAATAGATGATTGGGGAAGAGGGGTTGCAAAGTGATGCTGTGAGGAGGTTTGAAAAGTAAGAAGGGGTGGAGCTTAGTGGAGAGGTACTATAATAATTGAAGAGAATATTAAGTGTAGCTAAACAGCGAATTTAACCCATGTGGCTTAAGGCTCACGCCGAAACGTCACAACTTTGTAGTTGTTAAGTAATAAAGCTGTTCCTACATTTTTCCTAGTTTATCAATTCAGCTGTCTTTTAATCACACAACGGTTTATTTGGGAAAATGACTTGATACAGAAGTTTGTCTCAGCCTAATGACATCATAAACTATATTGGCCTAATGACATCTTAAACTATGTTGATTTAATGACATACATTGATTTGATGTAATGTAAAAATTCTTCTGACCACATTAACTTTATGTGGATTTGATATGATATTGTGGAGCATTATAGTTGTAATGCACTTTAGTTTGGTAGCACTTATTAATTCCAGGACATAATGGTGATTTGATTTAATGCAGGAGTTTGTTTAATTATGTTTTGCTGTGGAACAGTGATTCCCAATCTTTTTTTTTTTTTTTTTGGCCTTAGACCCCTTTCTGGTACTTTTTGGACCTCTCATTAAAAATACAAGTAAAGCAATAAACAGAACCCAGATAATGCTAAGACTTTTAAAAATCAAGCCTGTCTATTTGCTGGTCCACAGACCCCCCCTGAAATCTTTCATAGACCCCAGGTAAAGTAGTACTGCTGCAGAAAAGTGTTGGGATACCATGATGACATCTTTGGTAATTTAAAACAGCAATTCATTTGATGAGATTTATTAGTTTCCATACATAACATATTAAACTGAGGTCTTAGACTTCAAGTCACATGTAGATTGTTATCATTTTTGCTTCCAGAATGGCCAGTCTCCATTACTTGTGGCAAGTGAGCAAGGTCATCTTGACATTGTTAAAATTCTGTTGAAGAATCAAGCAAGAGTAGACATTTTTGATGAAGTAATAATAATGTACAATATATATTCTGTGTGACACTGATTCTGGATTGTTTGTAAATAATAATCATTGCCATCTTCATCATTTTTATCATCATCATCATTGTCATTGTCATCATCATTATTATCATCATCTATACTTCTCCAGTACTCATGATACTTATTGCTATCAATTAGGTTTCTTTATCAAATTTTCCATGTCCATTTTAGTTAGCTAATCTAAGCTTCTTTTCCTGGCTCTCCTTTCTTCTTTGTACCTTGATTTTATTTTAGTGATTATCAAGTTTATCTTCTCATGGTATGTCTAAAGAACTTTTTGTATATTTTGCTTGTTATGCTGTTATTTTCTAATTGTCTGCATCTTCATATATTTTCAACCAAGTTATACTGAAACAGTGAAATTTAGCTTTACTTCCTTCACTAAACAGCATGGCAAAACTGCCCTTCACCTTGCTGCAGAAAATGGACATGAACAAGTGGCAGACATGCTGCTGTACCACAAAGCCTTTGTCAATGCCAAATCGAAACATGGACTAACTCCTCTTCATTTAGCAGCAGCCAATGGAAATGTAGCCTTCATTAAATTGCTCATCGAAAAACATGGAGCCACCATAGATGCACTAACTTTAGTAAGTAAGATGTACTAGTTTTCATGTAGGATGTTTTCATATTTAAATTTCTTCAATATGAAGATGTTTTGAGAATTAAACTTCTTTAATATGAAACTGAATATGAAAAAAACTTAAGAATTATTTATTTTTACTGCCATAGTTTTTCAGTTCAAAGAAAGCTTCATTTGCATGAAAATTTGTAAAATGAGACTTCATTATCACAAGGCATCCATGTGTTTTATATTACTCTGAGAACTTCCACAAATTATGTCAGTGCAGCATCAAATATTTTTATGAATTTCTAATAGATGGCACCAAAATCTTATGAGGAAATTAAAGTTTTTAAGAATAAAAATATAAAATTTAATAAGAAGAAACATCATGATCACTAAGAAGACAAGTGAATTTTTACAAAGTTTTGTTATGTTGTGTTAGATGTAACAGAAGAGGGGTTTTTCTAGTGTGTTTTCCTTATCACACAATTTTACGTAAGATTAGTAACACATTTACTGTATTTTCATTATAAACTTAATGGTCCTCAGAGTGCATACTTTCTTGTTTGTCTGTGCTTTATCATTAACAAGACAGTAAGACAGTTTACTGGGTACGTGTTAAGAACTGGATGTTATTTTAGAATCCCAGATAATTTTGTATCAAATTTCATTGCTTATAAAATTAATGGCTGAGTTTATATGCAGTAGAAACCAGCATCACATCTGCTTGTAATTGGTTAATGAACATTTTTATTACATGACTTATCAAAAAAAGAGCAAGCAGTAATATTCTGTGTGTAAAAAAGATCTTGCTGAAATATACATGATAAAAACTGGCAGAAGCGCACTCCTTAATGTGACAGCTGACAGTCTCTGTAGACCTATGATATATTCCTTCAGTGTTTAGGCATTCCTGAAACCATCTAAACTAAAGTTCAAGGTTCAAAATTCAGACTCCAGCTTCACTGCATTCAGGACAACCCCATATATGCTCAGCCACATGTCGCAGCATCCACTGAAGAGTATGTTTGTTAATAGTTCCTGTCAAATGTTGGTTGCTTATAATGCATTTTCTGCCACACATTTTGGATTTCCTGCCAACACCTTTAATTTGTCATAGCTCCAGCAGTCTTTTCACAGCTGCATTGTTCTTCCATTCCTGCTCTTCATTCTCCTGCAATCTGTCTAATACAGCCTTAGCAACATCCCCCTTGTCCATTGTCAGTCTGTCATTTATTTTTGCCTGTCCAGCAAGTCTGTCTGCCACATCACTGCCATGTACTCCCATAAGCCCTGGACAGTAAAGCCAGTCTAGCTTGTCACAGCTGACTGGCTTAACAGATGAACTCATTCCTTTCGAAGCAAATTCTTCTCAATCTTATGAAGCATGCTCTGTGAATCTGTCACAGTGACACCATTAACCACATCATGAACAACTAACCATTCCATTGCTGATGAGACAGCTTCAGTTTCCATCCACATGCTTCAAGTGGTGATTTCAAAGGCTCCTGAACCTTGTGCCACTACTCATCCATTTCGGTAGGCAACAAAACCCCAACCACTTATGCTGTTCTGAATCACTGAGCCATCTGTATATATTACAGTGCAGCGATTTTGCTGTTTTTGAAAGACGCCAGCCCGATGAGGCAAATCAGTGATCCATAGCTGATATGTTAGCATCAGGGTTAGCGAACCATAGCTGACCAAGACCTTATCCCACCTCTTTGTGGTACCCCCAGTAACAGGCCTAGCCTGGCTAATGGGGCAGGGACTGCCACAGTCCCCATGGGGTGAGTCTGCTAAAGAAGCATTGCACACCCCCCTGCTTTTTAGCTGTACTCTGGGACTGAAAGATAGCTGACATAACCCCTCTCCCACACCGATACGATGCTGTGCCCCAACATCTTCACAGCATCAGCTGCAAAGAGTACCAGCTCACAGATTTCAGGGAGATAGAAGACAAGACAAGACAAGTATACATTACCAAACTGATATCATTTAAAATATTGTGTCTAACAGGCCAAAAAGACAGCACTGCATATGGCAGCTCAAAATGGGCAGAAGGAAGTTTGCAAAGCTCTCATCAAATTGAAAGCTGATACCAATGCTACTGATGTGGTAAGAATACAAAATACTTACAGTTACAAGTTCAAGAGAATAAAACTGATTATGAACCTCTACAGGGTTTTAGAGCTACAAAAATAAGATTTTTAAGGGCATGCATCTTTCCCATCGCAAAATATGCCCGTGAGACCTGAACACTGAACAAAACAGCTGAGAAACACATAAATGCCTTTGAATGTAAATGCTATAGAAGAGTTCTTCAGATATCATGGACACAAAAAGAACAAATATATCCATACTACAAGAACT
Source organism: Achatina immaculata (assembly GCA_009760885.1). Classification (NCBI taxonomy): domain Eukaryota; kingdom Metazoa; phylum Mollusca; class Gastropoda; order Stylommatophora; family Achatinidae; genus Lissachatina; species Lissachatina immaculata. Next base: position 45,534,410 of record CM019720.1, on the reverse strand, counting down.
TAATATTGAGTAAGCCTGGCTAGTAAAGAGGATTAAACTGAGAAAACTTAAATATTTTGGACACATTAAATGTCATGATAATCTAGAGAAAACTGTCTAGGAAGGGTATATAATGGGAAAAAGAAAGAGAAGAAGACCAAGGCGAAGATGGCTGCAAGACATCATTGATAATCTGTAAATGGATGCATCAGCAGCAGGGCATCTTGCTTACAACCGAGAGGCCTACAGGAGAGCTGTTGGGGAAGCAAAGTTCCGCAAAGGACATGCAAATGACTGACTGACACTGTTTTAGGACCTCTTGTTTTACAAGAAAATCTTTGAGGGTAAACCATGAGAAAATTCATGAGGTGGGGCCCTTAGGGTAGTTTAGCCTTCACCACTATTCTGGCAACTTCTGCAGTAGCTGAGTGTATCTAATTTGTCATTCCTAGTGAAGCCATCAGTTGCATGGAGATATGAAACATACTTCATGGCAACAGCTTGTGGTTGTACTCCAGCTTCACCTTATGGTGTAGATACAACTTCAGTTGCAGCAGTGACTGATTCTAAGTTAGAAAGCATTGTGGAAGAAAAGTCATTAAATTTAATTTCTTTGCTACCACTGGTTTGTGGCCATGTTCACCAAATGGAAAATAAACATATTTGTAACAATATATATTTAGAAACAGCTAGCACATGACATAAGGACAACAGGCTACACAAAACTATCATTAATAGACAAGTGCAAATAAGATGAATAAGCTGGATTTAGTCTTAGGAGAACAGTGCTGCTGAATATCTCAAGTGAAAACGCAGCCCAAGTCATCACTTGAAAATGGAAACTCCAGCACTGAGGGTAAAAACAAGAAAGAAACCAAGAAAGAAATTGCCAGACTAAATGTATGTGGAAAAAAAATTATGTATCAGGGATGCATCACATCATGGTTAGAAGTGACTGTTACTATTACTACTACTTCTGCTAATGTAACCACAGCTATCACTACCACTTCCATAACTAATACCACTTATAGTATTACTACTTCTTTTACAATTACTATTTGTACCACTTTTACCATTACTTTTATTACTACTACTACCTTTACTTCTGTTATTACTGCTACTTCTACTGCTACTACTACTACTATTACTACTACTACTACAACTACTATTACTACTACTATACTACTGCTATTGCTGCTACTACTATTACTACAACTAATATACTATTACTATTACAACCATTACTAGTACTACTACTAGTACTACTACTATTACTACTACTACTACTACCATCACCACCACCATTATTACTATTACTACTACTACCACCACCACTATTATTACTATTACTACTACTATTTCTATTACTAACACTACTAATACTTTTACTTTTGTTATTATTACTACTACTACTACTATTACTACCACCACTATTATTACTACTACTATACTGCTGCTTTTGCTACTACTATTACTATTACTACTACTATACTATTATTACTATTACTACTACTACTGCTACTACTACTACTACTACTATTACACCACCACACCACCACCACCATTATTACTATTACTATTACTACTTCTGTTATTACTACTACTAACACTACTAATTCTTTTACTTTTGTTACTACTACTACTTCTACTATTACTACTACTACTACTACTACTACTGCTGTTACTACTATTATTACTACTATTGCTGCTACTACTACTACAGCTATTGCTATTACTACTACATTCCTAATGCTGGCTTATATAAAAAATAGTAATGAAATGAATTGATCCACTCCTAACGGTCATATTTTTTTTCAATCTGTTTCAGTGAAGATCTTCAAAAACAAGTATTAATAATTTTCCATGTAATGAGTAAACACAAGATTAGACTCATAATTTGATTGATATGTGTATCAATTAAACCTTTTCTTAAACTGATATTAACAAATATTTTATTGCCTTCACAGCAAGGACAAACACCATTACACTTGGCCGCGGAGAACAATCATTCAGATGTGGTTAAACTTTTTCTCAAATATCGACCAGAACTGGTCACTATGGCAAACACAGTAAGTATTCTCTTCCCTTAACAGAAGTTATCAGACATAAATTTTAGCTTTTAGGGAAAGTTATAGTCTTCCTATTGTTAAGTTTCCCATGTAAGCTTTTTTTTTCATTTTCTGGTGGTGACCCTTATGTTTCCTTTGCTTCTGCATCTGTAACCTCTGCAGCAAATGTAATATGAGCACATACTGTTTTGAGAGAAGATCTTGAATTATTGGCCAGAATTTTTGTCTGTCATGTTGAGAAATGTTAAAAAGAACAAGCTCAGAAGTTCAAATTTTTAATTTTGGATTGTCACTCTTTTGTTTCTCAAACTACAATGCTAATAGCCACCCCTCTGAATCTTCACAACAGATGGAGAGAGAAAGGGAGGAAAGAAAGTTAGCAATAAAAAGTAGGAACAGTGAAATGGTTATGAAAAACAGCAATAACAATGTCAGCCGTGCAGAGCTCAGCAACGCAGGCTTACTGTTGGCTTTGAAAGTGCAGGCTGATCATTCTTTTGCCGAATAAGTGCTCTCAAGTTCCGTGCATTGAGAGAAAGGTCTTCACTCCCTTCCCGGATGGCGAGAGTTAAGGTGGTTTGATGCAGAAGCGAGTGGTTTGTCAGTCGAGTGAAGCCTATAAATGGCTTGCCAGCCAGGTTTGTGCTAATGCGTTGGTGGTGTACTATGGTGTTGTCGACCGATGGTCTCGAAATTGGCCCATTTCTCACAAAGAGTATCAGGTCTGCAGTATGTAATGTGCACTGATTGTTGGAGCCAAACTTTCTTCTCGTTTTTTAGAGCAGAGAGAGCCGCCGATGGTTATAGGAAATGAAACACCGCCGGGGTCAAAAGGGATCTGCTCTGAGCAAAGCGCTGTCTCCCTTGCCCCACGTTGGTCGGTCGGCAGATATCCGACTAAGGTTCAGTGAAGAAAGCTATCTGGTTGATCCTGCCAGTAGTCATATGCTTATCTCAAAGATTAAGCCATGCATGTCAGAGTTCGCACTGTCTCATGGTGAAACCATGAATGGCTCATCAAATCAGTTGAGGTTCCTTAGATGACATGATCCTACTTGGATAACTGTGGGAATTCTTGAGCTAATAAATGCTTACCAAGCTCCAACCCTCGCAGAAAGAGCACTTTTATTAGTTAAAAACCAATCATCATTGTGCTTCTTGGGGTGCAGCATCCCAACTGGTGACTCTGGATAACTTTGTGTTGATCACGTGGCCTTCTGTGCCGGCGACGCATCTTTCAAATGTCTGCCCTATCAAATGTCGATGGTATGTGACATGCCTACCATGTTTGTAACGGGTAACAGAGAATCAGGGTTCGATTCTGGAGAGAGAGAGCATGAGAAATGGCTACTACATCCAAGGAAGGCAGCAGGCACGCAACTTACCCACTCCCTGGACGGGGAGGTAGTGACGAAAAATAACAGTACGAGACTCTTTCGAGACCCCATAACTGGAATGATTACACTTTAAACCCTTTAGTGAGGATCTATTGGAGGGCAAGTCTGTGCCAGCAGCAACGGTAATTCCAGCTCCAATGGCGTATATTAAAGTTGTTGCAGTTAAAAAGGTCGTAGTTGGATCTCAGGCGCAGGCGAGGGGTCCGGCTTGCGCCGGTTCATTGCCCATTGTCTCCTGTCCTACCATCTGCCAGCTCTCTCCTGCAAGTGCTTTTCACTGAGCGTCCCATGTGGCCGGCGTGTTTACTTTGAAAAAATTAGAGTGTTCAAAGTGGTCCCCAGCTGCCTGAATAATGGTGCATGGAATAATGGAATAGGACTTCGGTTCTATTTTGTTGGTTTTCGGAACTGGAGGTAATGATTCACAGGGACAAACGGGGGCATTCGTACTGCGGCATTAGAGGTGGAATTCTTGGATTGCCACAAGATTAGCTGCTGCAAAAGCATTTGTCAAGAGTGTGTTCTTTTGGTGAAAAAGCGCTTTTGAGTTCCGTGCATGGGGAGAAAGGTCTTCACTCCCTTCTCAGATGGCGAGTGGTCTGATGCAGAAGCGAGTGATTTGTCCTGTTGGCGAGATTCTTCGGCTGCTGTGCGTGGGCCAAAACCCCTCTCGGCAAATGAAGAAAAATGCGATTAGGGTTGCTGCGCGGTGCTGCCGTGGAAAAGGTGATAGAAAGGCTTAAGTGAAGTTAAATCGATAATGCCAGTAGTCTCATGGTGAGAGCTACCTATATCATGGCACTTCTGCTCTAGAGGCTGGCCACATTCTGTGTGCACCAGAACTGGGATAATATGCCTAAACTGGCTTAATCCAGGGGTGAGACTCACTAGTGGCAAAGATTCATCCTCCTTGGCAGGGCTCTATCTTGGTCACCACCAGGAAGGGTGGCGGCCACGACCACAGAATGCTGAAGTCAGAGACACTGGACCAGTGCAGTCTAGACAGACAACCTCCTCTCACCCGGCGGGGATATATTCATATCCTAACCATGTCGAGATTTTACGATGGGAAAGTCCAACTCGAGGCTGAAATGGTGCAATGAAAACCAGTGTCACCTCTGCTCTAGAGGCCGGTCACATCCTATATACACAAAAACTGGGATAATATGCCTATAAACTGGCTCAATCCAGGGGTAAAACTCACTAGTACAAAACAGGCCCCAGCTCGTCACCAGTACAACTCAAGACCAATGGGGCATAAGAGCAAATCACTTGGTAATGTAGCATCAGAGCAAAAGCAGCAGTAAAACATGCAATATGAGTAATTAGATGTTGATGAAATAACACCAGAAAGCCAAACATTTATACATCTCACACATGAGAGAAATGACACCGTCCATGTATCTAATTTATCATTCCTAGTGAAGCCATCAGTTGCATGGAGATATGAAACATACTTCATGGCAACAGCTTATGGTTGTACTCCAGCTTTACCTTATGGTGTAGATACAACTTCAGTTGCAGCAGTGACTGATTCAAAGTTAGAAGCCACTGTGGAAAAAAAAAGTTATTAAATCTAATATAATCCGTGTTCATTTGGAGGAAAAAAAGTGAGAAAAAAAAAAGTGGAAAAAAAAAGTAAGAACATAAACCACTTTCCTCAAATTGAAAATGTTGTTTTTCGCATTTAAAAAAAAAAAAACACTTTTTTATTCAGAGTTTCAGTTCACTGTCATGGTGCAGTTTATAATAAAGAATATATAATTATAATGTCAGTAGTTTTGTTTATTTGTGTTTAGTTTTGTTTAAATTGTACAAAATAAGTCCTACAAAAATTAGTGTATATCTCTCTCTCTCTGTGAACTTTAAGTGCCTAGGGCACATGGAGCTTCCACAAGGGTTTTCCACAAATGCCTGTCCTTCGCCTTTTTTTCTGCTCTTGCCCAGGTGAGCCCTCTATTGCTCAACATCCTTTCTGTTGTTCTGTTGTAAATGTTATATCAAATAGTATTTGATATAATTAAGTTTGTTGTTCTTCTTTCCCATGAGAGATTGGGAAAAGTCTAGATGTAGCAGAGTGAAGAAATTCTGCTTAGCTCATGACAAAATCAGTGAACCATGCTTTAGATTAAAAAATATATGCTAGGAAGGCAGATATTTTAACTAAACAACTAATAATTTAAAGAAAATAAATATGAATTTTTTTGAGTTAGAAATGCTGAAAGATCTACATATTTTGGGAAAAATGCCATGTTATAACTGAAAAGATTTTGCTTCAAAAGGTTTTCTAGATATGGTGAATTTGTGAATATGGTTCTTGTACTGTATTTCATCAAAGTTTATTTCTGTATTTTGTTATAGGATGGGATGACATGTGCACACATTGCTGCAGCAAGAGGAAGTGCTGCAGTGATCAAGGAACTGATGAAGTTTAATAAGATCATCATTACAACTGCCAAGAATAAGGTCTGCACAAGGACAAAGAAACAATAAAAAATAGAGCTAAGTATAAGAACATCACAGAAAATGTATTACTTATTTCAAGGTTAGCCATTGTTTTGTAGTTTTAGTGAGTTCCAATGATCAGTAACTTCATCAGCCATTGTTTGCTTCTTGAACAAGGTAAAAAAAAAACTTTCTTATTCATGGGGCACATGGTCATATTTCATAGTCACTTTTGTAATGAAGATGAATACAGGCAATGTACAATTACGAGCATGGACAGATTCATAATTACAACATAGTAGAAGAGAAATAACCATTTTAATTAACTGCAAATAGCACTACAATACAAAATATAAAAATGCAGGCATTTCAGTATTAGTGGAAAGTATAACAATTTTACAGTGGAATAAAGCACTTGTTGAAGTGAGTTAAAAAAAAACAACCAACAGGAATTCTGAATTTAACAAAAATAATATTAAATTTGTGTTGTAATTGCTCTGACTGCATAAAAACATAGTGTTTTTCACATGCAGATGTACGCACAGACAAATTAATGCTAATGATTTCTTTTCCCACCTAGACAAATGATTCAACAGCTCTGCACTTGGCAGCTGATGGTGGCCATGAGCAAGTGGTTAAAATCCTCTTGGAAGCTGGGGCCTCAGCCCTGGAAGAGAATGCGGTCAGTGGACATCTTTACTTAAAGTCTCTCACATAGTTTTAAGATTCAGGCTGTCTTTTGAGATTTGTGAAACATTACACAGTCTTGTGAAATTTGTGATAAATCACATGTTCTTAGCAAACTGGTAAATATAGAGAGAGTAGTTATCTGGTTTGTTTATTTTTTTTGAGAAAAGTTTTTCCTGCTTATGATGATTTGTCTTTATTCTCTAGAAAGGTGTACTAAAGAAATTATGTTGCTTGGAATCTTTGCTTATGATGATTTTTCTTCATCTTCTAGAAAGGTGCACGAAGGAGATTATGCTGTATTGTAATCTTGCTTATGGTGATTTGTCTTCATTCTCTAGAAAAGTGTACTAAGGAGATTATGCTGTGTTGTAATCTTGCTTATGGTGATTTGTCTTCATTCTCTAGAAAAGTGTACTAAGGAGATTATGCTGTATTGTAATCTTGCTTATGGTGATTTGTCTTCATTCTCTAGAAAAGTGTACTAAGGAGATTATGCTGTATTGTAATCTTGTTTATGGTGATTTGTCTTCATTCTCTAGAAAGGTGTGCTAAGAAGATTATGCCCCATGAGAATGCTGTTTTTCTTTTTTTAAACTCACATCAGGATGGAATGACAGCCTTGCACTTGGCAGCCAAACATGGCCACATCAGTGTCATGAATGAACTGAAAGACTTCATTCCATTCAGTACAGCAAGTGAAAAGGTTGGCCATGCATTTGTAAAGTTTAAAACACAATTTTTATAATGTAATTATAATTTTGGGAAAGAAAAATAACATGAAAATGATTTATTATTTGCAGAATGTAGTCAAGCCTTATTAACAATATCTATCATTACTTTGTTAGATGACACAAGCTGCAGATTTAAATATTGTTGTGTAATTTGTTAGTTATCATTTTCTTTATACTACTGTCAGTAAATTTTATCATTTTAAAATAGTTTATTAGTTTATTTTTATTAGTGATGAGTAGTGAAAGAAATATTTGAAGAGCCAATGTGCAGAATGCTATATCCTAAAACTGACAAACAATATTGTCATTTACTGAGTACATGATATTCTAGGAACATAATAAAAAAATCTGGTCAAGAGAAAAGGTTATGTAATGGTTCAAATGGGGGTGAAGATACTGATAATGTAATCAGTGACCCGTAGCTGATATGCCAGTCTTGGTTAATGACCCATAACTGACCAAGACCCTGTCCTACCTCTCCATTGGTTCCCCCAGTAATAGGCCTAAACTGGTTAACAGGCCATGAATCACATGGTCGTCCCCATGGTGGTGGAGTCTGCTAAAGAAGCATTGCACACTCCTTCTTTTTAGCTGTGCCGATATGATGCTGTGCCTCAACATCTCTACAGCATTGGCTGCAAAGAACAACAGCTCGCAGTTACAGGGAGTTTGCACAAGTACAAGTACAAGAATGGTTCAGTTTTCAGAGTTTTGGATTAAAATTTGTTTGTGTCATGATTTTCAGACTGGCCTGACAGCACTTCACGTTGCAGCCTATTATGGCAAGTCTGATTTTGTTAGAGAGATGCTTATTAATGTCTCAGCTTGTGTCAAGAGTGAAGCACCCACATCCAGTATATTTGGTTCACAGTGGTCATCAGAAGTAAGCATTGATTTTCAGTCATGTCCCTTTTTTTCTATGTGTTTGAAATCTGAGGTATCAGTACTAGAAATTGTTCATTTGTCAGGGCTAGTGATGACTTTGTTCTACCTCCATATGATTGTTTTCATAAATAGACTGTTGTGTTGTTAAAGTTCCATTAGTGACGGGTTTTATGTCTTCATTCTCTAGAAAGGTGTGCTAAGAAGATTATGCCCCATGAGAATGCTGTTTTTCTTTTTTTAAACTCACATCAGGATGGAATGACAGCCTTGCACTTGGCAGCCAAACATGGCCACATCAGTGTCATGAATGAACTGAAAGACTTCATTCCATTCAGTACAGCAAGTGAAAAGGTTGGCCATGCATTTGTAAAGTTTAAAACACAATTTTTATAATGTAATTATAATTTTGGGAAAGAAAAATAACATGAAAATGATTTATTATTTGCAGAATGTAGTCAAGCCTTATTAACAATATCTATCATTACTTTGTTAGATGACACAAGCTGCAGATTTAAATATTGTTGTGTAATTTGTTAGTTATCATTTTCTTTATACTACTGTCAGTAAATTTTATCATTTAAATAGTTTATTAGTTTATTTTTATTAGTGATGAGTAGTGAAAGAAATATTTGAAGAGCCAATGTGCAGAATGCTATATCCTAAAACTGACAAACAATATTGTCATTTACTGAGTACATGATATTCTAGGAACATAATAAAATAAATCTGGTCAAGAGAAAAGGTTATGTAATGGTTCAAATGGGGGTGAAGATACCTGATAATGTAATCAGTGACCCGTAGCTGATATGCCAGTCTTGGTTAATGACCCATAACTGACCAAGACCCTGTCCTACCTCTCCATTGGTTCCCCCAGTAATAGGCCTAAACTGGTTAACAGGCCATGAATCACATGGTCGTCCCCATGGTGGTGGAGTCTGCTAAAGAAGCATTGCACACTCCTTTTAGCTGTGCCGATATGATGCTGTGCCTCAACATCTCTACAGCACTGGCTGCAAAGAACAACAGCTCGCAGTTACAGGGAGTTTCCACAAGTACAAGTACAAGAATGGTTCAGTTTTCAGAGTTTTGGATTAAAATTTGTTTGTGTCATGATTTTCAGACTGGCCTGACAGCACTTCACGTTGCAGCCTATTATGGCAAGTCTGATTTTGTTAGAGAGATGCTTATTAATGTCTCAGCTTGTGTCAAGAGTGAAGCACCTACATCCAGTATATTTGGTTCACAGTGGTCATCAGAAGTAAGCATTGATTTTCAGTCATGTCCTCTTTTTTCTATGTGTTTGAAATCTGAGGTATCAGTACTAGAAATTGTTCAGTTGTCAGGGCTAGTGATGACTTTGTTCTACCTCCATATGATTGTTTTCATAAATAGACTGCTGTGTTGTTAAAGCTCCATTAGTGACGGGTTTTATGTGTTCCTTCTATGATAAAGCTTACTAAGAAATTTGCTTGGGTCCATTCCAGTAACCCAGAAAAGCCACTGTAGCTTTTTTGTTTTCCCACCTGATATGATATATGCATACTGATATTTCCTCAGCGGCATCAGCTTTCTAGAAAAATAGTGGATAACTTTAGGAGGATCCTAAAACAATTCTGGAAATATTGTAAGCCACTGCCTTTGTGCATGTGAAGTTTTTACTTAATTCTTCCACTGTTTTTGTGCATGTGAAGTTTATCTTGGGTATAGTTTATAACTTAATTCTTCCTCTGCATTTGTGTATATGAAGTTTATCGTGGGTATAGTTTATAACTTAATTTTTCCACTGCATTTGTGCATATAACTAAATTCTTCCACTACATTTGTGCATATGAAGTTTATCTTGGGTATAGTTTCTATAACTTAATTCTTCGACTGCATTTTTGCATGTGAAGTTTATCTTTAATGTAGTTTATAACTTAAATCTTCCTGTTCTTTACATACAGTGTGTTTCTTTATGAAAAGATGAAGATATTAAGAGACTGAGATTTGTTATTAAATAGAAAAACTGGCACAAAATAAAACAAAAACAAGAGGAAATATTTAAAGAGTATGACATGTGTGAAGCATGGCACTTAGAATACTTGCTGCTTAAAGTAAAATGGGATAGGTTTAAACTCAGCACCTGATGTACTCCAGTAAACCCAGCTGAAAATAAGTGCCTAAGAGATGTATTAGGGCCCAGAAGTAGCAGAGCTGAGAGAGAACTTCAGAATTTAGCCTCAAGAATCTGCTCTCGTAAAGGACTGATGCTGTTTTTCTGAAGAAGAGCATGGAACTTTATGATTATAATCGCAGTTTTGTATTTTACCAATATTTCTAGTTTGCTTCACCACATACAAAAGCTTCCTTACTTGAACTCACAACTTCACATTTGATAGCAAACTCTTTGTTTCATAGAGTGACATGCAGATTATAAAAAATATCAGGAAAGTTCCCATGTGGTGCAAGTGTTTCAGTCCTTTAAACTCTTGATTCACTGGAAGCGGCTGATCCCCTTGAGTCATGTCTGGATTATTGTTTTTTACTGCATTAAAATGTTATTTGAATGTCCATAATATCTTGAGCACTCAGTATGTGAAACATGCTGATGTAAATGTTGAACACATTTGTCACATGCATGAAGTTAGTACCTTAACATACACATTAATCTGGCTATCTATTTACACAACATTTCTGCAGGCTGGCATGACCCCTCTACACTTTGCAGCCCAGTCTGGCCATGAAGGTCTTGTTAGAATTTTGCTGAACTGCTCTGGAGTTCAGACAGATTATGCTTCCAGTGTTTCGGTTTGTGTTCTGTACATACAACATGTAATACATAATGGTTTTATAAGGTCTTCCTATGGGCTAAACATTAAACAAATGAGGACATAAACTCAGTTATAAGTTGAGGAAGATTCAGTTTAGAACCATAAATATTTTATCAGAAATATTGTACTCTTATTAGTTTTCATTTATTTTTTTTTTCTACTTCATGGACTTGGATCATTACTAATTAATAATGGAGATACAATGAGGGAAATTAAAAGGAGGACATCTATCGCTCTTCAGAAAGTAAAACAACTAAAGAAGCTGTGGAGAGGAACAGACAGAACTACAAAAATAAAATTTTTAAAGCCATGCATCTTTCCCATCACAGCATAAGCCTGTGAGACCTGGACACTGAACAAAACAGCTGAGAAACACATAAATGCCTTTGAATGTAAATGCTAAAGAAGAGTTCTTCAAATATCATGGACACAAAAAAAAGAACAAATATATCCATACTACAAGAACTTAATATTGAAGAAAGTTGGCTAGTAAAGATGATTAAAGAGAGAAAACTTAAATATTTTGGACACATTAAACATCATGATAATCTAGAGAAGACCATCTTGGAAGGGTACATAATGAGAAAGAGAGAGAGAGGAAGACCAAAGCAAAGATGGCTGCAAGACATTGTTGATAATGTGCAAATGGATGCATCAGCAGCAGGCCATCTTGCCTATAAGACATTGTTGATAATGTGCAAATGGATGCATCAGCAGCAGGCCATCTTGCCTACAACAGAGAGGCCTACAGGAGAGCTATTAGGGAGGCAAAGTTCCGCAAAGGACATGCAAATGACTGACTGACTGACTTCAAGGAATCTATATAAATTCTTTTTTTTTCATGGCATTCTTTGTGTTTTTTTTCTTTTATCATGGATCAGTTAAGAACAGTTAACTCTTCTAAAATGTTTGCTGACCCAGTATAGTAATCATGGATCTTGCATGTATAAACAAAGACAGAGATAAGAAAGTCAAATCCTGTCTAGAAACTGTTGGCGGACAAATCAAAATACTTTATAATGTTAACAGATTTCCAAAGTCAGAAGATCTGATGGAGTCAGCAAAAGGTGATGAGTCAAAATATTTAATATGTCAGTAAAATATGATCAATCATATACATGTAATATGTCAGCAAAAGATGATAAATCAAAAATATTTAATGTCAGCAAAAGATGATAAAGTGGAATATATAATAATTCCAGTAGAAGAAATTATGTATGGAAAGACAGTAAGTCTTCAGAAAGACAAGACTTCTTTAGTATAGTCTTCAGAAAGACAAGACTCCTTTTGTATAGTCTTCAGAAAGACAAGACTTCTTTCTCATAATCCTCAGAAAGATAAGATTTCTTTGAAAAAATAGCTGGAGTATGCTGTAACATAAACCACAGATGGTTGTTTGAGTTGATTATTGCTCCAAAGGGACAGCACTGAATCTGAAACACCTAGAAATGAAAAGGTCAAGGAAACTTCAGGAATAATGGGTTCTTAAAAAGTAACATGCACAGGTTTAAATCTTACAATTCTGGCATTCTGTATCTGTTATCTATTTAAATCTAGTTGCAATCATTAGGTTTGATGTATACTATTATATATTGTTTTTGTCACTTGTTCTCAAAATGATACTATCTATCATGATGAAGTTTAAATTTAATAAATATGAGAATCAGTGCGGGAGTTGAGTCTTTAAGTGTGAAACAGATACTAAAATAGTGACTGGCCCATGCAGATCTATGCTGCAAGATCTGACTAGTGACATTAAGTTTTAGATTGCCATGAAAACCTGAATAAGACTGAGATTTTGAATCAAAGCCTTTTCACAGAAGGAAACAAAATAAATCAAATTATTTTAATATAAATTTATTACAGTTTTTTTTTTTTTCAGAAAAGAACCTTATGAAGAATTTTTGACCCCCTTCAGAAAATATAACAGTTGGGTCTGTAAAGTGAGAACCAGCAGAAAAATCCATAGTTTTTATACAAAGAGCCACTAATCACTTCCACTATCAAAACTAATAGATTATGATGTCAGGGTCATGTTCAAAGTATGGAAGAGAGTTGTCAGACTAACTTCACATTTATACATGAGATGGAATATGCAAGACCAAGGAAAGACATGGAAAAAAAAACTAACAGAATTTAGAAAACTTAGAGAGTAAACAGGTGGAGAGAGAAGGCCAGGAACCAAGATGAGTGGCAATGAACCTTTAAGGCTTTGAATACTGAAGAGGCAGTGAAAGTAAATTCATTATTATTATTCTCCATTTATATCAAGTGGCAAAATGGTTAGTGCACTAGTCTCTTATGGCAAAAGTTTGAATCCAGCTGGAGATGCCTCAGTGACCCAGCTGTAGAAATGGGTACCTGACTTCTTCTGGAGCTGGGGAAAGGAAAGGCAGCCAGGCGTGATGCTGACCACATCATCCTCTAGTGTGTTGACAGGTCAAGGAAAGTATGGCCACTAACACCATATTCCTATGTGCCCCTAAGACATAACAGGGTTACCTTTATCTTATTTATACTTTTGGTGTGTTTCTGATATCCTGGAATCAGATACATTTATAAAATGTATTTGAATGATTCATGTATTCATTGTTTACAGGGTTCTATTCCACTTCACCTGGCAGCAGGAAATGGTCACACATCAGTGGTCAGTCTTCTTCTTAGTAAATCCACTTACCAGATCCACACAAAAGACAAAAGGGGCCGTACTGCTCTCTTACGAGCTGCAGCCAATGGACATCTGGAAATGTGTGCCTTGTTGATTGGACAAGGAGCAGATATCAATACCTCAGACAAGGTATGTTAAGTTCAACATTTTTTTTTTACATCTTACATCCTTCTTGTGCTGCTAAACGTCACATAAGGCCCACATGTTAGTTCGCCAAGATTTCCTGTCTTCGGTGAGTTTTTCAATCTCATCAAGGGATGTTATGCCCACTGAACTGGCCTCTCTTAACAATGTCCTCTTTAGAGTTTCACGTGGTTGACCTCTTTTTCTTCTGCCTGTTGTGTTCCACTTGATAGTTTGTTTGGGGATTCTCTGACTCATCTAGAGGCAACTATAGATGGGGAAAAAAACCAACTGTTATGGAAACTCGTATGCAGGAAACTCTCTACTATAGAGAGTGGAACAACAACACAACTCCTTCAGATCATCAGAGGAAGTACCCCCCCCCCCCCAGACAAGTGTTTGGGCCCTATTACACTCCTGACACTCTAAGGGGAGTGGGCCCCTCTGGTCATGATTCCCAGAGGTCTTGTGAGTTGTTGCTTTTTTTCTCGCAATAAAATCAGTTGAGCAACAGGGATACCAACATTTTTTTTTTACAGCCTATTAATTTTAACAGCTGTAAAAGTTTCATCCTATCTGTGGATGTAAAAATGTATCCACATCAGATATCATTTTCTTACCATAAGTATACTTTTTGATATTGCTGCAGTATTAACCAGTATTACATACATTTTTCATTTTTCAGAATGGGTTCACAGCTCTCCATTTTGCCAGCAATGCTGGCTACCTTAATGTGGTGACATTACTCGTTGAGTCTGGAGCATCACCAAATTTTGAGACCAAAGATGGCAAAATACCTATCACATTTGCAGCATCTGCAAACCACATTAATGTACTGAGTTACTTAATGAAAAAGGACCATGGCACAAGGTTGCTAATGGAGGACAGAAAAGTAAGTAGATGTGATAAATATTTGCAAAGTGTAGCATTCATGTTTCTTTCCCTATAATTTCCTGTATGTTTGATGTTTGTAATTACTGTCTTGAATACTTCACTTCATGAAGAAATTTTGCATAAAGAATGACATGCAAAATATTTTTTCTGATATTTTTATTGTATTTGTTGTATTATATTAAATTGTTTACCATTTCTTTTAAGTAGTACTAGCTAGGGAGGTTCATTTCTTGACGGCTGGTAAAAAATTTCCATTCTCAGTTTGTGTTTGACCTGATGGTGTGTGGAAGAATGAACAGTAACAAATGTATCGAGGAATTCATCCTTCTATCACCAGCTCCAGTGGAAACAGCTGCAAAGTTGTCTCAGAGTTTTCAGTTACAGGTGATCAGGCATAACTTACATTGTAAACTAGGGCTATAACTTATGTAAGTGACTGGGATAAAATTTTGAACCATTTGATTAAGATGCAGGTCACAGAAGATATCAAGGCAGAATGTACATACCATATTGACATACATTCTGAGCAAATAATGTCTTGATTTACATTGTTAATATAGATGTTTACTTCTATTTGTAATCGGAGACAAAGTACTCTGTTAGATTTTCAAATATAACTTGTGACTAAGGCGTAATTTATAAATAGGCCAGATATAACTTCTTTCCTGTTATAAAAATAGATTATACATGATTTGCGTCCAATGTAGATTGTATAAGTAGCTCAGATACACCTTATGTCCAAGGCATAAGTTGTATAAGTAGGTGAAAATATAACTTGCATGTTCAAGGTGTGAGAGGAGATCGCCAACTAAACTGATAGCCTCCATAAATGATTGGGTACTATGGAAAAACATAATAGTCAATGCCAGTCAACATGGCATCTGATGATGGTGATGATGAAAGCATATTTTAAAAATAGATCAGATATAACCAGCAACCAAATATAATTTATGAATTGATCAAACAAATACCTACTTAGGGTATGAATCAAAGGAATGTTAAGATTATTTTCACAGATAACTGATAAGGATTAACTTATACAAACTTTTTTTTTTTTATTACTCAGTTTATAAGAAGCAAAGATGGGCTGAACACTTTCAAGAAATACTTAATTGACCACACCCAAAAGAATTGTTAAACCTTGAAACCGACTTACCAGCCCCACAACTAAATGTCATCCTAGATGAAATTACATTGCATGAAATTGAAACAGCATGAATTTAATGGCTAACAACAAAGCTGCAGGTGAAGATGAAATAACACCCGAAATGTTAAAAGCTATCAATAGTGACAACATGAGACAACTATAGAGAATGTTTAATAAGATTTGGAAAGAAGAAAAGGTCCCTTCTAAATGGAAAAAAGGAATCATTGTTAAAATATCAAAAAAAGGCAACCTTAGTGACTGTAACAGTTGGAGAAGACTAACCAGTTGTGTCAACAGTATATTGCAAGGTCATTTTGAATAGACTTAAAGATATAGTGGATACAGCAATGAGAGAAGAACAAGCAGGATTTCGAAAAGGGAGAAGCTGTCTCGACCAAATCTTTACTCTAAGAATAATACTTGAAGAACATATTGAAAAGCACAAACCACTAATACTGAACTTCATAGATTTTAAAAAGGCATTTGATAGCATACACAGAGATTCATTGTGGAGAATTTTAAGTCTATATGGAATATCATCTAAAACTGTCAACATCATTAAGGACTTCTACAATGGATATGTTTGTGCAGTCAAAAAAGAAGAAGGGATGAGTGAATGGTTCCAGATTGAAACAGGCGTGAAACAAGGATGTATACTGTCTCCTTTGCTTTTTGGAGTTACAATAGACTTCATAATGAACAAATGCTGCACAGGTAACTCAGGTATTGACTGGGTACATGAAACCCAGCTAGAAGATCTTGATTTTGCTGATGACATAACTCTCATCAGTAACAAAGTGAATTCCATGCAAGAAAAAACAGAAAGCCTGTCTTCATTGGCTAGCAAAATAGGATTTGAAATTAACAAGGACAAAACAAAAATAATGAAACTGCCCATTAATAAAAATGGACAAATTCACATAGAAGGGGCAGATATTGAAGAAATCAACAAATTGAAGAACAATGCAGAGATAAGACAGATGACTGAACAACAACCAGTCTCATGGGTGATCAGGAAAAAGAGATAGACATATGTTGGTCACGTGATGAGAAGAAACAGTCAGAGAATCCGAAAACAAGCTATAAAATGGAACACAACAGGCCAAAGAAAAAGAGGCAGACCGCATGAAACCCTGAAGAAGACATTGTTAAGATAGGCCAAATTAATAGGCATAAAATCCCTTGATGAGGTTGAAAGACTCGCAGAAGACAGGAAAAATTGGTGAACTACATTGCGAGCCCTATGTGATGTTTAATGGCACAGGAAGGATATAAGATATAAAAAGAAGATAAGAAGACTTTTTGAAAAAAAACCCTAACAACACATATATAATTATAAAAAAAATAGCATTGTCTTCCATCTTTTTGGAACTGCAAGCTGATGCTGTGAAGGTGTTGAGTAACAACATCATATCGGCATGGAAGCGGGTTATGGCAGATATTTTTTCAGTCATAGAGTGCAGCTAAAAAGCAGGGGGTGTGCAATACTTCTTTAGCAGACTCCATCACCATGGGGACTATGTGATTCATGCCTTGTTAGCCAGGCTAGGCCTATTACTGGAGGAACCAACGGAAAGGGGACAGGGTCTTGATGAGCTATGATCCACTAACCCTGATGCTAGCATGTCAGCTATGGGTTGCTGATTGCCAAAACGGACAGTGTCTTTTAATATATTTTATTCAAGATCTTGAATTTCTTTCATAAATTCTACTTCTGTTTATTGCAGGCCATAAAAGAGAAGGAAAGATCTCGAGATTTAGTGGCTGCTGCAACATATTGTGAAGCTATGGCAGTTGAACTGACAGCTATTGCTTCCAATGTATGTGGTGCCAGAAAATTGTTGAAGGCCCTGGACAACAATGGGATACCCTTTCTAGATGTTCTGATTGAGATGGAGCAAAAGGAGGTAAGTATGGGAGATTAACCTCTTTCCATCCATTTTTTTTTAAGAAAGTAAAGATGCTGATGTATAGATTTTATTGCCAGCTTGGGTTTGACTGTTCATTTTATTTAACTTTCATTTTGTGCATTTGAGAAAGGTGTAAAATTTATGTAAAATTTTTTTTTCAGATAATTGACCACTAATCCAAATGATTACTACTATAATTAATCACTTTTTTAAAAATTCTAATTTCTTTTCCAAGAAAGCTTTGAGATGGGAGTGTGATATCTGAATTACTTTGTGTAAAAATCTTTGATGAAGTAAATGAAAGGGTTCATATTACATGAGAAGATCATGTCTTTAAAAAATATCCTGACCCATTACACTGATCCAGTGAGAAAAAAATGCAGAGATAAAATTCATATTTCTCATTAGTGAAAGATAAAGATGAGTTAGATTAGAGTGAATGAAGATTTAAATTTAAAAGGTTTCAAATTGAATTTACCATTTTGAAAAAATACCATCATTTTTTATTTTTCAGTTTGTCCTTGAGGCTAGCCTGCTTTTCTTTTGATTATCATTGTATTTCAGGGCTTACTAACTTCTGTGTTTGACTTTATCAAGAGAGAATTTAAAGTGGCTTCTCTCTTGTTTGTACTTCTTCACTCACTTTATCTTCTCTCTTCAAAATACATAATTAATATGAGTCTCTATTTTCTGAGACTGAGTTTCTGTGGATCAAGTACTGGATCTTTCCCACTCCTAATGGAACTAGCCCTTACTAGTACCATACTACCCCATCCACTTGTCCAGCTCAGGTTTCTGTCAAGAATCTTTTCTGGTCTGATACAGCCTGAACATCAGCTCCCAACTGTTTTGGGCTACTGCCTTAATACCTTCCAAGAACTTGTTTTTGTTGTTGCTCAGTTGGTTCTGATCCTCTTCCCTCTCCTTCTTCCCTTGCCACCTTCTACACCTTTCTAACATCTCCAGGGGATCACTGCTCCACATCATGACAAGAGAGTCTGATAAGTGAACTGTAATGTTAAGTCCATTTTGGATCAAAATGGTTTGTTTATTTCCATGGAAAAATCAGTTATGGGTTTTGGAGCTACAGAGTCTCATATTTGTTAGTTCATACTGTAGCTTTCATGACTTGTGTGCCTGCATATTTATGATAATTATTACAGAAAATATTCTTGAGGATCTGTAAATTTTATTTGTTTTAATTTAGTTCAGTCATTTTTGCATATATAGGAAAAATAGTAATAGTAACAATGAGGAAAAATTGGAAGAAGTGGAGAGTTTTGAATATCTTGGATCACTGCTAACTAATAATGGAGATACAATGAGGGAAATTAAAAGGAGGACATCTATTGCTCTTCAGAAAGTAAAACAAATAAAGAATCTGTGGAGAGGAGCAGACAGAACTACAAAAATAAGATTTTTAAGGTCATGCATCTTTCCCATCGCAACATATTCCTGTGAGACCTGGACACTGAACAAAACAGCTGAGAAACACATAAATGCCTTTGAATGTAAATGCTACAGAAGAGTTCTCCAAATATCGTGGACACAAAAAAGAACAAATATATCTATACTACAAGAGCTTAATATTGAAGAAGGCTGGCTAGTAAAGAGGATTAAAGAGAGGAAACTTAAATATTTTGGACACATTAAACGTCATGATAATTTAGAGAAGACCATACTGGAAGGATACATAATGGGAAAAAGAAAAAGAGGAAGACCAAAACGAAGATGGCTGCAAGAAATCATTGACAATCTGCAAATGGACGCAGCAGCAGCATGCCATCTTGCTCACAACCGAGAGGCCTACAGGAGTGCTGTTAGGGAGGCAAAGTTCTGCAAGGAACATGCAAATGAATGAATGAGTAACAGTAACATCAAGAAAAAAAGACTTAAAAAGCTGATAATTAAACTTGTTTCAAAAAGATATGAGCTTTATTTGTTAATGGATCACACTGCTGCAGTGTTTCAGCTTATTTCATCTCATTTCATCTTATTTATACAGAAACATACAGAACAAAGAATAGGAAAAGAAGAGAAAGCCTAAATTTACATGTATGATGTATGACAAATAAGAATGGAAAAAAATGATTACTTATCTTGTAACTTGTGTCACTTTATTTCAATGATTTTGTATATATTTATATGTTTAGTTTTATATACTTATCCATAAGATCTATTTGTGCATTCTTACCAAATGAAAAGTGAAAAAAAAAGAAAGAACTCTATAGACTTTCAGAGTCAGGAACAATGAAGGTGTGAGAGCATGAAACAAAAATCTGAGATCAAAGTAAAGGAATTAAGTAAAGAAATCATGTCTTGAATTCATCATTCTTAATTTAAGCTATTTCTACCAAAAGTCTTGGAACCCCTACATACTGATGAATATTTCATGCCACAGTAAAGACTGATTTATTTGTATTTGTAAATAAAATTAATTTTATCAGTTCAACAGTACCCCAAAAAACACATAATTTATTGGACCTTACAGCACAAATAACAAAAGGGATGAGGAAAATCTGATGTGAAACTTTTGGATCTTAATTAATAGTTTATTTCATTGGAACTTTAGTTTTTAACACCATTTATTATTCTTGAACATGAGACAATGCAACAGTTATTCTTTCTACAAAAAAAAAAAAAACACAAGAAAAATTCTGTAGTTAACGTCTCTGCTTGAAGGATATTTTTTTTTTCAGAAAACATTAAAATTTGTGTGGTCTAATTCACGAATACAGGTTGTGGCTCACCCTGCTGTGCAGAAGTATTTGTCAGATGTTTGGACGGGAGATCTTCGTTGGGCAGACTGGAAGATTATGATGCTGTTTTTTGCCCTCCTCTTCTTACCTCCATTGTGGATTCACTTTTCCCTGCCTAGCCGACATAGGTTTAATAAGGTATTTAAGTTGACATTTAAGGAAGATCAGTCAGTCATTTGCATGTCCCTTGCAGAACTTTGCTTCCCTAACAGCTCTCCTGTAGGCCTCTTGGTTGTAAGCACGATGGCCATTTGCAGATTATCAGCGATGTCTTGCAGCCATCTTCGCCTTGGTCTTCCTCTCTTTCTTTTTCCCTTTATGAACCCTTCCAAGATGGTTTTCTCTAGATTATCATGACGTGTAATGTGTCAAAAATATTTAAGTTTTCTCTGATTAGTCCTCTTTACTAGCCAGCCTTCTTCAATATTAAGTTCTTGTAGTAAGGATATAGTTGTTTTTTTTTTTTAAGGAAGATACAATTTAAAAAATTCAGTGAGAAAGAATGTCAAAACCTGATAAACCTTAACAATGTGAAGAACAAAATAAGAAAGCATACATACCCCAAAAATCAGAAACAGGTAAACTGAGAAGCAGAAAAGCAAGATGAAATTAAAAGAATTTGCTTAGTTCAGTAAGGAAATTATAATTGTTTATCATCTCATTTTTTTCCCTTCATTTTGGCTATTTTTTTTTCACAGGTGCCCATAATAAAGTTTCTGACCTACCTTGTCTCACATATTCACCTGATGATACTGTTTTGTCTTGCAACTGTTTCTCCACTGGTCCCGATCTATGAATCATCATCACTGATTCCCCATTGGAATGAATGGCTCCTCCTGATATGGCTATCTGGGTTGTTAGTTACAGAGCTAACTAACCCGGGAGATAGACAAGGCTTGGGCTGGATTAGGACTGTCAATCTTGGCATATGCTCTGTAAGTAGATTATCACTATAATGTTTAAAAGCTAAACTAGACAAAAACTTAATCCTGCTTAGCTTGTCAGTGTTTGCACTCTGTGTCAACTAATCTAACATCATCCAATCCTGATCTTACTCAGGCAGCCACCTGATAAGATGTTTTGATATTTGTTCCTGAAAAATATATGCCACGGCATCTTCCCAATATATAAATAACCATGGTCCTATGATGGCATAGAAGCACCCAAGGATATATACAATACTCGCATTTTCCTTGATCTGTCAGCACATAACAGTGTGATAGGATCAGTATCATGTCTGGCAGCTTATCTTCCCCTAGGTCCAGTAATTAATTTACGCTGGGAACATCTGTGTTAAGAACACACTTATCTTAACATTGTGTTTGTGAGACAGGGAACATAGATCTGATTGCTTAAAAACTCTGGCCTTCTTCTGTAGCCCAGAAACCTGTAGCAATCAACACTAATGTCAGGATGGTGGATGTATAGGGACATGGAGGAGATCACTGGCAGGGATGAGGAAAATCTGATGTGAAACCAATGAATCCAGGATGTGACAAGCCTATGGGTCTCTACAACAACGGCTACCAGAATGAGGTAAACAAAACAGAGCCAGCAGACTATAGGTGGTGGGGAATGGATATCATTGAAGCACTCATAGGATTCCTCATCCCAAAGTTTCTGTGGAATTGTCTAAAAGCCGATGGGCCTGATGTGGAGAAGGGGCTTAAGTATAGCCACCAGAGGCTGGAAAACAAACAGGCCAGCCTACGCCACTGTCTTCATGGCAGTCTGAGCAAGACCACAGTCTGCCCTAGCAAGGAAAGATGCTGAAGTCGGAGGTACCCAGGCAGAAGGCGCATCACAAAAATCAGGGCACCATGCATTAGAAGAAGAAGACAGTAATTAATTATCTTGTGATTAATAACTCTTATTCCCACAAATTATTCTGCAGAGAGTATGTATAATTTTAGAATAATAAACATTCCTGATTAGCTGTTAATTTTCATATTTCAGATTGGAATTTTCTGCCATATCCTGGCAGCAGCTTTCACAGACAATGACCGCCTGATACTTCTGTATATACGTAACCAGTTCTTTGCTTGGGCTATGCTCCTGACCTTTGTACAGCTGCTTGAGTTCCTCAGCTTTCATCATTTGTTTGGGCCCTGGGCCATCATCATCAGAGACCTCATCAAAGACCTTGTCAGATTTCTTGTTATCTTACTTATCTTCATGTTAGGATTCACTTTTAACCTGACTGCCCTGTACCAGCCTGTGTTCAAACCTTATGACAGTAATGAGGTAAGGTTAGATATTTCTTTGTAAATTTTAAAAATATAAATTTTGTTACACACGTTTGACAGTAATAAAGTAAAGTTATATATTTCTTTAGAAGTTTACATATAAACTAAACTTACTTATATGTCTATATATAAGGGGGTGAAGACACTGTCTGATTTGGCAATCAGCAATCCGTAGTTGACATGCTAGCATCAGAGTTAGCAAACCATAGCTGACCAAAATCCTATCCCACCTCTCCATTGGTACCCCCATTGGTACTCTATACTGGTTAACAGAGCAGGGATTGCCACAGTCCTCATGGGAGTGTAGTCTGCTAAAGTGTTGCACACCCCCTGCTATTTAGGTCCATTTAAGAACTGAAAAAATATAGACACTATATCCTGCTTCCAAGCTGGGATGATGCTGTTTCTTAGAATCTTTACAAAGCAAAGAACACCAGCTGTAGTTTCAGGGAGATACAAAATAAAACATTATCTGTATATGAAGCAAGCTGGAAAACAACTTAAGAAATAGACAAGAAATTAGACTCTTTCAAAAACAAATGCCTAAAGAAAATACTCGATATAAAGTGGAATGAATTCAAAAACAACACAGAGATACGACAGGTGAGCAAACAACAACCTGTTTCTTGGGTGATCAGAAAAATAAGATGGACATATGTTGATCATGTGATGAGAAGAAACAATCTGAGAATCCCTAAACAAGCTATCAAGTGGAACACAACAGGCTGAAGAAGAAGAGCTTGTCTGTGTGAAACTCTAAAGAGGACATTGTTAAGAGAGCCTAGTTCAGTGGGCATAACATCCCTTGATGAGATTGAAAAATTTGCCGAGGACAGAAAATCTTGGCGAACTACCATGCGGGCCATGTGTGATGTTTAGAGGCATGGAAAGGATGTAAGATATATAAAGCTTCTTCGAAGTGTACCACGGAAGCAGACTGTGTGAGAAATGAAAGGTAAACAGAATAGAGAATTACATGGTGACCATCAAAACCTAGCATTATACTTAGCCAAGAACATCATCATCACAAATAAGTTTAGCCATGATGCATGTGGAATAAGTACAGGATGTTAATAATTATTTAGATATCTTCTTACATCCTTCCCGTGCTGCTAAATGTCACATAGGGCCTGCATGGTAGTTCGCCAAGATTTCCTGTCTTCGGTGAGTTTTTCAATCTCATCAAGGGATGTTATGCCCACTGAACTGGCCTCTCTTAACAATGTCCTCTTTAGAGTTTTATGTGATTGACCTCTTTTTCTTCTGCCTGTTGTGTTTCACTTGATAGCTTGTTTGGGGATCCTCTGATTGTTTCTTCTCATCACATGACCAACATATGTCCATCTTCTTTTTCTGATAACTCAAAATACAGGTTGTTGTTTGTTCAGATACCTTAGGTATTCCTAAATAAGAAAGATAGCTAAAGCTTGATAGTCAGGAATAGAGTAGTACATATGAGAGGAAGTCACTAAATAATTCGCAAATGCTTGTTACAAAAAAAAAAATGCGACAGTAATTTGAAAACTTTTAATTTTTGAACCTACATTATTCCCCTATTTCTCAAAATAATCACCACCATCATTGATACATTTGTCACATCATGTAATCAGTGATGCAATACCCATGGCGTAAAAATCAGGAGTCCGATTTCTGAACCATTTTTTTACTTCTGTTTCCACCTCTTCGTCACTCAAGAATTTTTCAATGGAACAAACACTTGAAGCTAAATCAAGACTAAAAGGTGGATGTTCAAGAACTTCCCAACCCAAATGGCTAATTTTCTCTTGAGTTAACTGAGCCATATGTGGTCTGGCATTGTCATGAAGGAGAGGCACACCTCTAGTCAGCAGACCAGGACATTTTCTTCAAACTGCATCCCATAGCATTGACAGAACTTCACAGTACAATACAGAATTCACACTGTCACCATACTTCTGGAACTTGGTTAACAACACTTCTTGATAATCCTAGAACACTATCAGCATAACCTTCCCACCAGAACAGGACGGCCAAGTCGAACTTTGTCAACAATTTCGGTACATCACTGAGAAAATTCTTTTACCCAGTTATTGACCACTTTACATGATAAACACTTTTCAGCATAAACTGTAGCCATTTCCTTATGAATATCCTCAACTGAATGTCCTTTAGCCCACAAAAATCACACTACACTTCTCTTTTCTTCTTTGGTACACACTAACAGTTGGGTAGCCATTTTGTTATTGCTTTGCACATGTGCACGTAACTCCCAGCGCCCCCTACATGCAACTATTATAAAGTTGGATGATGGAACTATCTAAGGATATATTTAAATACTACCTGATAATTGCCATTGATAAAATATTTCAATTTGCAAGTTACTTAGTGACTTTCCCTCGTATTTAGAAATGTGATATCTTCAAGTGTTAGTACTGGTTGAAGAAAAATTATACTTTTTATTTATCTTTATTTGTTGATCTCTGTAAGATCTCTATATATCTCTGAGTACTGAAGTAACCAGTCACAGTGAATTTACTTCACATGCAAAGATTGTATTGCTGCTATAGTTAAATTCTTATCAGCCCAAGTGTATAAGTAGGTGCAAGGCATGTCATAGTCTACTGTGTATATGGCTAAAGTATATTAAGTGATCTGCGGATGTTCACATGATAAAATCTGTTCTGTATATTAGAGAATGTCTGAGTTTGCTGGATAAGCACAATTTGAAAAAAAAAAAATTTATATTTTAGAGTATTTATGAATAGTATAACCCTTGATAGTTTAAAGAAGACATAATAAAGTTTATATTCATTCAGGGTATCAGAGTGGATGATTTTTTTAATGGATTATTTCTTTGATTTCTCCCAGTTTATTATCCAGCTAGAGATGACTGAATATTGTAAGATAATTCTACCAAGATACCAAGGTTTTATTTGTAAAAAGTAAAACTAAAAACATATAAATACATACTTAGGTAGGAACGGGCTACCAAGAGGCACCTTCACTTGGACCAATAGACACTTTTGAATTCCTTTTCTTTGCTTTGTTTGGACTGACGGACCCTAGTTCATTTCCACCATTTAACAGGAGTCCTATGTGGACTATTGGTAAGTACTAAGTATTATTTGGCAGTTTTACCTAAAGCTTGTGTTTAGAAATTGCCTCTGAAATGAAAACCTCTACTTGACAACAAGAGTTTCACCAGGGTACTTTATATAGATAATTGTCAGTCTATTCTGATAAAATCAGGCTGTTCGCATAAAAATTAGTCCTAATTTTACAAGACTAAGTTGATATTGAAAGCAGACAAAAGTATAAAAATAAGAAAGTAGAAATCATATGTGATCTCTTTGTCTAGATAAGATAGCTGGCTAGAATGTCTGCAAAGAAACATTTATCCTCAGCAATCTATTCAAATGATATATTTTGGTTGATTACATTGGTGGTCCATGGGAATTTACAGTTTTATTGTCATCTGGAAGCAGTGACGTAGCTGTTTGCTTGGACTGACAAAATAAAGTGAGACTAATGTAGTTGTGTTGCTATAGTTTGGAAACCAGATTTGGTGAAATTTAGTTCTATTGTCAGGTCTGGCAAATCAAAGGTGATTAGTTACAGTTTGTTGTCAGCACTGTAAACCAAAAATGGTCAAACATAGTTCTGTCTTTAGGGCTGAAAACCAGATAGAATGTAGACCTGTAGACATGGCTGATAAACCAATTCTGGTCAGATATATCCTATGGACTTTGCTGGCAACATTGCAGATGAAACTACTGACTTTGATTATTGAGGAAAGACAGTCAGTGGTTGAAGCATGTGTTCCTGGTGACTGGTGACTATTTACCAAAAACAGCACTGAGATGGACACACAAGGGAACAGGAGTAATGGTAGATCATAGGAGGCATGGAGAAGAACAACAAAGAGAATGCTGAACAAAAGAGGGCTCACCTGAGTAAGAGTGGAAAAAAAGTGAAAGACAAGTGTTTGTAGAAAACTCTTGCAGAAGCCTCATGTGCCTTGAGGACCT
Organism: Achatina immaculata; assembly: GCA_009760885.1. NCBI lineage: Eukaryota > Metazoa > Mollusca > Gastropoda > Stylommatophora > Achatinidae > Lissachatina > Lissachatina immaculata. Next base: position 45,507,650 of record CM019720.1, on the reverse strand, counting down.
AAAGGTTCAGAAAGAGAGAGAGAGAGAGAGAAAGAGAGAGAGAGAGAGAGAGAGAGAGAGAGTGTGTTCTATGGGCAGGGCTGCCTTTAACTGGTGCTGACTGATTACATTTTTTTTTTCACAGTTCTATTAAAAATCGTGTTTGGCACATATATGATGATTACATTCATCGTACTGATTAACTTACTGATTGCTATGATGTCTGACACGTATCAGCGTATCCAGCAACAGTCAGATGTGGAGTGGAAGTTTGGCAGAGCAAAGTTAATTAGAAACATGAACAAGACATCATCTACACCAACCCCTCTTAATCTGTTTACCAAGCCTTTTTTGTACATGAAACTTGCATGGAAACTCAGGTGTGAGTATAAAGTTTGTACTGTCTCCAGCAGTGTTTCTCAGCCAGAGATCTTTGAGAGGTCACTTGGGATCTGCAAGAGATTGTAATTTAAAATAAAAACTTACCATTATTTATAGATTCACAGAAAAATGTTATTTTCTATTGAAAATGGCACTGATAATTATTATTAGATTATATCTACAACCTACTGATCACACTAATGCTCCGTGGGTTGTTGATATAACAATTTTTTGTAAAGGGGTTCTGCGGGATCTGAAAATTATTTCAAGGGTTCCTCCAGGGTAAAAATGTTGAGAAATGCTGGACCAGAGTTTTACCATTTATTCATTTCCCATTGACTTCCATTTTGTTTTTCTCATCACTGTAGAAGATAGATTTTGTTTAGATAAAATGGGAGTTGAAATGACTGTGTCATAGATAGTGTAGTTGTCAGGTCTAGTGAAGCAAAGTCGAAGTTGTGCTAATAAATCCCTGGTCAGTTGGTAGTAATCTGAAATATATCCCATAGTGGTGGAGCTCTCTGAGAACTCTGCTTCTTTGGTCCACTTTTAGAAATATGAAAAGTCACATATTTGACTGATAGTATTTTTCAAGATCTTCGCTACAGTGTAAGCTGAAAAGAACTCTAGTCTGCGGTTGCAGAAAGCTAACTTCATCACTGATAACTTGTATGGAATAAACATAAAGAGATTTTAAAGTAGAATTCATGTTTGGTCACAGCAAAAATATGAAAAGTTTTGTAAGTTAATTTAAGTGCACTCATTTAGTTAAATATTTTGAGTTGGTACAAATCATTTCAAAAGGAAATGAAGAAGTATTATATGAGGTGGTGTCATAAAACTCCTGGATTTGTCCTAAAAAAATACAGGCTTACCTTATCTCAATTTGGTCGCAATCTCCTTCAAAATAGTCCCCTTGGGAACATACACAATGATCCCAGCACTTCTTTCATGTCTGAAAAGCACAGCAGAAGTCATTTTCTGAAGGCCATCCATTGCCACTTGTGGTTCTGCTTGGATTTCATCTGTGGTGTTGAAGTAGAGCCCCCTTAGCTTCTGTTTTATATTGGGGGAACAAGGCATACTAACAGGGGGCTAGGTCAACCCAGATTTCATCACCTGTGATAATCCTGGAGATGAATGTTGGCAATCATTAGCCATCTCACAAAACTCAAGGCATATGTAGAGATGCTTCTGACTGAGTGTCAAGAGCTGGGGGGACAACTGCACAGCAACACAATGCATGCTCATGTTTACAAGATCTCCTGGCAGATTCCAAACTGATTCCAGCCAAGTGAGAGAGCTGATGAATTGTTCAGCAATGGTTGTCTTAGATGAGTTCATTAATTTTTTCCCCACATTTTCTTGCATTCTACAGGTGATTGGTCTTCCTGAATGCATGTCATTTTGAACAGACACCTGACCAACCTTTGATCATTTGTGCTTCTCAAAAGCCTGTGTTCAACCTAAGGAATGTTTGCCAAAAACCTGAAGAAGCATTTCAAGGGACTCAGTAGCAGATTTGCTGAGTTTCACCCAAAATGTGATATAGACACATTGCTCGAGTTTGTTGGTCACTGTGACAATTACAGAGCAGTCTTAACACAAGGTCACAAAACCGCATGTACAACTTTAACACATGTGAACAGTATGATGTCAAGTGGCAGACATACTCAGCAAACTTAAGAGTAGTGACCTTCAGTGTTCCACATGTATTCATTGAATGGTACAGTCACAGCAAGTACAGTCCAGGAATTTATCAATATCACCTTGCATTTTAGAATAAGATTACAGATTTTTTTATACTTTATATGGAAGCATGAACTGAAAAAAAAAAAAAATGAAGAAACAGATTTAAGACAACATGAGAGTAAGTGGTGTCCAGGAAAATAAGCAGGCTGTGCCCAGGAAAACTCTCCACAGCTAACATTCTTTCTCAAACTTTACCATGAACCTCAGAGCAGAAAAAAGAAAAGAAAAAAAACCCCACAAGTTACATGAAGAAAAGTATAGGAAATAAAATAACACTTTAGAATGATCTCAGACATTAAAGGAGTGCATTAATAGAGAAAAAAGACAACTGGTTAAAACTTGAAAAAAAAAATCTGACAAGCAATATATGCTCTTATGTATCATACTGCATAATGGGTTTTTTTTGTGTTCTGCAATGGATGAACATTTTCACAGAGTGAAAAGAAGAAAAGCTGTGAGTACGTGGTGAATGCAAGTGTGCAGCAAGAATGCAAACCTTCAGGGCTTGAGACAAATAACCTAGTTGTGCCAGTAAACAGACCTTTTTTTTATAGCAGATATGTGGATTTCTGTAGCAAGTGTGTATTGTGGTATTAGAAATACTAAATAAGAATAGGGACATTTAAGTTGATTTTTAATTGTATTAGGCTTCATGGAATACTGTTAAAGTGAAAAAGTACTTTAGTTTGTTCTTGTACATCTGTTCAGGCAAACTATGGAGTTCAGAAGTTTCCACTTATATGAAAGAAGAAGAACATGATGCAATGTCAGACTCAAGATCCATGGATAATTTTGGGGGATCCAACTTCCTCTGGAAGCGCAAGAGCACTGTTGGACCAGCAGGTCAGTGAGGCTTATATCTGAATAGTGTGATGAGAACATATATTGTCTCTAACAACAAAAAATGGCATAGAATCTTCTGTTGTGTGTAAAGCATGTGTGAAGGAGGGACTGAGGGAGCAAGGAGTGGAGATTAAAAAAAAGACTGACCAGGCAGTTGTCTGAATTATGAATTAGACATTAACAGAAATTTTGCCAGCTCTCTTATTCATTGGCAAGCCATATTTGTGAAGTGTCTTGAACCTTTCCATTTTCTGTCTGAAATACTTATTCTTGCATCATCTTGCAGAATTGCTGCCTCAGTGACTAAAACAGTTAAAAATTCATTAGAGGTCTACTTGTAGTTTATTAGCTTCTTGTCTAATGAACTGGTTACTTTAGTTTCACAAATTGTAAAATGGTTTATTAGCTTTACAAATTATGAAATGGTGTATTAGCCTCACCAGTTATGAACTATTTTTTTTATAAATAGGAAATGAGGCTTTAGTATGGTAAAGTATGAAAACACAGTTTTGTATGATTAGATCTTGAAAAAAATCATAGACAAAGCACTTTAGTGTGACGTGAGAGAAAGAAAAATCACAAGAGAATTACCTTGGATTCGAACACGGACTCTGGTAGGATGAGCAGCCATCTAGCCATGAGAGAACAATGTACTAATTTGAGTAAGCTAACTAGCACCTCCAAAAAAGGTGTTTTGTAAGCATAGTCATTAGTAATTGTTCAGTAGACATGATGGATTATGACACCCAGAAAGAAACGAGGTCATGACACAGAAATTCCGTAGCGTAGATTCAGCCTCTCTAGCAGGTACCAATTTTTAGACAAACATACACACGGTCTCCTGCCATGTCTGGTGCATACTTGGACAACAACAACAAACGAACAAATTTCTGCGTCTACACAAATTATGATCTGGTTTATTAGCTTCAAGAGATGTGAACTAGTTTATTATTTTCATGAGTTAAGATCTGGTTTATGATGTATATATTTTATTTTCCATTCTATAGTGCCAACACCTCACATTACTCAGAATATTGAAGATGTCGTGGATTGGAAACTGGTGTGCCATCGCTACCTGGTAATGCTGGGGTCATGTGATCTTGATGGATCAGTCAACAGGGGATCAGATCTCATGGGAATGGATGCACTGGATGAGCAAATGACTGAAATGGATGCATATAAAAACAATGCAAGCAGAACAATGGTGACATAGTTGAGTGGTTTCCTGGGTATTTTTTTCAAGTGTTTGGGTTGTTCTAATCATCCAGTGAAATAATGTCTGGGGTTCTATGAGGTGTGAAGTACATGAGCAAAAACTCTTAAAAACCAATAAAATTCCAGAAATATAAATGGTACAGATCAACTTTATATTGATATGATAAGCTCCAGCGGAAAGAGACACTTAAGGGATATGTTGTTTAATGCCCATATTTGTCTTGACCCTTCAGCACGTGACACGTGACAGTGACGCGGTCAGCATCGCACAAAGCTGCCTTTTCTTCCCAGGCTCCAAATGGAGCCAGGTACCTGTTTCTTCAGTTAGGTGACCAAGGTACCTCTGACTGGATTTGAACAACTGACCTCACCAGGAGAGATGAACATACTAACCACTACACTGCTCAGGTGCCCTGTGTCAGTAAACTTTGACAAAAAAAAAAACTGCATGCTGAATTTTTTGTACAAGATTTTTGTTTTGTTATGTTCGAACACCCTGAGGTTAATTATGAGGTTTTTTTTTTTTTTGTTATACTAGAACACCATGAAGTTAGGTACAAGGTTTTTTTTTTTAGGGGGGGCATTTAAACTAGAACAGCCTGAGGTTAGGTATGAGGTTTTTTTTTAGGGGGGGGGGTTATACTAGAACACCCTGAGGTTAGGTACAAGGTTTTTTTTTTTTGTTATACTAGAATATAATAGAAAATAATTGGAAAAAATGGGATTTCCAACATATTTGATACAATTAACATCACTGCTGTATCTAGACCAACAAGCAGCAGTAAGAATAAATGGTGAAACAACAACTTGGTTTGACATAAAACAAGGGGTCTGTCAGGGGTACATATTGTCGCCTTACTTATTTAACTTGTATATTGAAAATATAATGAGGAATGTTAGAGAAGATGTAGGCAAAGAATATTATGATGCCATAACAATTGGAGGTTATGAAATACCAGAGATTAGATATGCTGATGACACAGTATTAATGTCCACAACACAAAAAGGAGTGGAAAAACTAATTATGTCAGTCCATAAGAATAGTGAAGAGCAAAACCTCTGTCTTAATGCGAAGAAAACTAAATTGATGACAACTGACAAAACAAACAAGGCAACTGAAATATGTATCAATGAGGAAAAACTGGAAGAAGTGGAGAGTTTTGAATATCTTGGATCACTGCTAACTAATAATGGAGATACAACGAGGGAAATTAAAAGGAGGACATCTATCGCTCTTCAGAAAGTAAAACAACTAAAGAAGCTGTGGAGAGGAACAGACAGAACTACAAAAATAAAATTTTTAAGGACATGCATCTTTCCCATCACAACATATGCCTGTGAGACCTGGACACTTAACAAAACAGCTGAGAAACACATAAATGCCTTTGAATGTAAATGCTACAGAAGATTTCTTCAAATATCATGGACACAAAAAAGAACAAATATATCCATACTACAAGAACTTAAAATTGAAGAAGGCTGGCTAGTAAAGAGGATTAAAGAGAGAAAACTGAAATATTTTGGACACATTAAACGTCATGATAATTTAGAGAAAACCGTCTTGAAAGATAGGAAGACCAAGGCTAAGATGGCTGTAAGACATCGTTGATGATCTGCAAATGTATACAGCAGCAGGCCATCTTGCTCACAACTGAGAGGCCTACAGGAGTGTTGTTAAGGAGGCAAAGTTCCGCAAGGGACATGCAAATGAATGAATGAAACTAGAGTACCCTGAGGTTAGGTACAAGGTTTTTTTTTGCTGTACCAGAACATCCTGAGGTTAGGTATGAGGTTTTTTTTGTTATACTAGAGTACCCTGATGTTAGGTACAAGGTTTTTTTTTTGTTATACTAGAACATCCTGAGGTTAGGTATGAGGTTTTTTTTGTTTTATGTTATACTAGAACATCCTGAGGTTAGGTATGAATCAGATCATGGTGAAAAAGAAATGTTAAGATGCTGATATTATAGAGGTGACATTCAGGCTGTTAGATTGTGTGCTTAACTTTGCTGTTAAAAAATAATAATGTATGATGTATAATGTTTGTGTCAGATGCTGACACAAAGAAGACCATCTTGGAAGGGTATATAATGGGAAAAAGAAAGAGAGGACGACCAGTGTGAAGATGGCTGCAAGACATCGTTGATAATCTGCAAATGGATGCATCAGCAGCAGGCCATCTTTCTTACAACTGAGAGACCTACTGGAGAGCTGTTAGGGAGGCAAAGTTCTGCAAGGGACATGCAAATGACTGACTGACTGATGTATAATGTAACTGATGGCTAGCATAGAATATCAAGCCATGGAGAGAAAAGATTGGCAGAAATTTTACCACAGGGCATTATTCAGATATCTTCACTGCTGTACTAGTATTCTGATTTCAGGTAGCTGCAACTAACTTTTAAGCCATTTGTTTGTGAGGATGAGATGGTGTCAAAACTATTTCACCTGTGTAATGAAGCATATTACTGACTTTTTAAAATGTCTAAGAAAAGAAAGTAATTACTGTTCAGAACACTCATTGGTAAAATGATTCCTTCAATGGGTCATTGAGCTTGTAGGCATTTTCTGATGACAAGGGATGTGATGTTGGATAGATTTTATAAACCTTTTACAAGTTAGCCTTGTGAAGAACTCCACTTATTTAACAGAAATTATAGTTACCAACTGATAAAGAATTTGTGAAATTTTTATCAGTGAAAACAAAAATGTCCCACTTTACACTGCTGCTAGCTTTATAATCATCCATTTTTAAAAATATGTTTTATTATATACTATGATGCATACCCCTGGAGGGTTTATATTAGATAATTTTGGATCCAGCACTTGTTGAAAAGCATCCACAAACATTGAGTGAGAATAACACATTTTTTGTTTGTTTTTTTTTAAAATGTAGCTAGCAGACACTTGTGAAGTATAAACATGAGATGAGGCTTAATGCATTGTCACATGCAAATAAATAAAAAAGAACCATGACTGGTGTTAATGTTAACATAAAGTATAAAACAGACTACTGTTATAGGAGAAAAAGAAAAGATAAAATTAACAAAAAGTATTTACCTTATTCCATATGGACAGTTTTTGTGTGTAAGTATATAAAACCAGGCTGACATGGATATGTTGCTGAGGGCATGCAGGAGTGTGAGGCAATGAGGTAGCCAGTCATGTTGTTCATAATGCTGTTCTATGGACAGGATGGATATACTGAAGTCAGTGGCAGAGGAACTGGAACAGGAAGAGAGGGAAGGGCATGTGTTGATAATTTGTATCTACAGAGGATGAAGGATAGTAGTGTGAGGAGAAGGGGAAAGCTGGCTGGTAGAACTCGAGGTTGCCAGAACCAACAGTTGACTGGCATTGTTAGTGTTCATATTTTTTGGTGATTGCTGAAACAGATAGAACAGCATGTATGGGTGTGCCTTGAGTGCGATGATGCTACTTCCTAGATTCAAGATTTAACCATTTCTTATGATGGACTGTCTCATGTGTGATCAGAAAAAGGAGATGGGCATATGTCAGTCATGTGATGAGATGAAACAGTCAGAGAATCCCAAAACAAGCTGTCAAGTGGAACACCACAGGCTGAAGAAAAAGAGGTCGACCACGTGGAACTCTAAAGAGGACATTATAAAGAGAGGTCAAACTAGTAGGCTTAAACTCCCTTGACGGGGTTGAAAAACTTGCCAAAAACAGGAAAACTTGGAGAACTACCATGCAAGACGTATGTGACGTTTAATGGCACAGGAAGGATATAAGACATAAGATGATAGTGGACTTTCCACTTTTGAAAGTCTGTGCTACAAAATAACATTTTCAAATGGCAATAATAACAGTAATGTCACTTTCCACCTTAGAAGATGGTTTGAACCGGGTGGTCGTTAATTGTTTTAATGGAAACAAGATTCTGAGTACTTAAATGTTACATCAAGCCAATTTTGTTTTATGGATGTGAAGCATGGTCCATGAATAAGAGAGTACAGCGAGAAATGGAGGCCATGGAAATGTGGTTCATAAGAAGAATGTTGAAGGTACCATGGACAGCTAAGAAAACTGCCGAAGAAGTCTTAAGACAGGCTGGAGTTAAAAAGCAAATTACAGCAAAGATCAGATACAGACAAGCAAGATTTGTAGAACATTTTCTGAGAAGAGGAAAATTGGAACACACTGTGGCAACTGGAAAAATTGAGGGAAGAAGAGAGAGGAAAACAGAAACAGGTTACTGGATGGGCTGTCAGTGTGGCTAGGAAGAAAGTCACCAGTGGATCTCATAATCAAGTCTAAAGACAGGGAATTGTGAAGAGAAATGATCGGCAATGTCATGCGGCACAGCACTTGATTGATTGATTGGTCGTTAATTGTTTGCTGAGCATTATTTTGGATTCTCGTGGCAATTAAAAGATTGCCCAAGATGCAAACTGACCTCTTCTTGACCCTGCACAGAATTAGTGTAGTCCTTTTCCACAAATGGGGTTATATGTTAGTGATTTTTAGATCAGAATGTTCAGACACAGATTGTTCATATGTCTCTCTTTTGTTAAACGAAGATGATGTTAAACATATTTTGATGATTGTACAAAAAGGTTTGCTTACCTTGCATGTCACTGTGTGAGAAAAATCAACTGGAAAAGGAACAATGAAATTTATCATATATACTGACACAGCACACAGTTTGGACTGTTGGTAAATACTTATACTTTTGAAGTTGTCATGAGAAAATAGGTCACAAAATAAATTTCACATATGAGAAGTTATTACATTTGCACAGGCATAGTGAAGATATGAGGGAAGCTGTTGTTTCAGCTGACTACTCCGTCCTGATATGTTGTAGTGTGACACTAAACATAGACTGGTGTGTTCACTGTTACATGTACCAGTTTTTGAAAGTGTCCCTTTCCACATTCTCTCCCACATTCATGTGGGAAAGATTCATTCTGATGAAGTAATCCAAAAAGTGATGCATTTGCATGATCACTTGCACCCAGAAGAAGTGATTAACGGGGAATCATGACATTTTAACTGATATTAATGAAATGCTGATAGAAAATTTGTAGATGTGCATGACTGTTCTTTGGAATTACAACAGAGGTTTTCCATTGCCTTCTGAAGGTTTGTGTGCAGTCTCTCCAATAAAACTCACTGACTGGGCAAACAGAAAATATCAAGACCAAGATTTGTGCTGAAGCATGACTGCCAATGTCTACTACCGTTGCACCTGATGATGATGATGAATGATGCTGACACAAAACTCTGACAGTAATGAAACGCTTACAGAGATATAATTACCAGAGACAGTGTCAAAAAGTGATGCAAAGTGTAGGAAACATGTTGATGAACAAAGAAAATGTTGAAAACTATATTTTAAGATTTTATTTCATTTGATTTTATGCTGTCACTTAAACTTCATAGTTTTGTTATTGTTCAGTGACAAAAATAGTATGAAACTGTTGCTGTTACTTGCTGTTTCATTCCTGTTTGACATTTATTCAAAACAATTCATCCATTTGTTTACAAAACAAAATCATTCTGTTATACTTATAGTCATATTTGAACTTCTGTCTTCAAGAATGCTTTAGCAAAATGTTCTTTATAATTCTGATTATTATGTTTTTTTTTTCTAATGTTGATTAAATTGGAATGAACAGCAGTTGTGTGTGGGTGTGTGTGCTTTTTTAAAATTATACACGATGTGGAGTTAGAATGGGGTCTTCATCAGGTAATGTTTGCTAACCCTGATGTAAGCGAGAATAGAGGTCTTCATCAGGTCATGTTTGCTAACCCTGATGTAAGCGAGAATAGAGGTCTTCATCAGGTCATGTTTGCTAACCCTGATGTAAGTGAAAATAGAGGTCTTCATCATGTCATGTTTGCTAACCTTGATGTAAGTGAGAATAGAGGTCTTCATCAGGTCATGTTTGCTAACCCTGATGTAAGTGAGAATAGAGGTCTTCATTAGGTCATGTTTGCTAACCCTGATGTAAGTGAGAATAGGGGTCTTCATTAGATCATGTTTGCTAACCCTGATGAACGGAGAATAGAGGTCTTCATCAGGTCATGTTTACTAACCCTGATGTAAGTGAGAACAGAGGTCTTCATTAGGTCATGTTTGCTAACCCTGATGTAAGTGAGAATAGGGGTCTTCATTAGATCATGTTTGCTAACCATGATGTAAGCGAGAGTAGAGGTCTTCATCAGGTCATGTTTACTAACCCTGATGTAAGCGAGAACAGAGGTCTTCATCAGGTCATGTTTGCTAACCCTGATGCAAGCATTTAGCCGTGAGTAACTGAATCACTATCTCATTCAGCCAGAATATTGAGAAAAGTAGCTTCAACTATGAAAAATGGTAGGGACAAACTTCACTTATCTTACATCCTTCTTTTGCTGTCATATGTCACATGAGTCTCTACTCTTGGCGAGCTTCTCAGTCTCATCAATGTATTTGATGGTTACCATTTTAGCTTCTCTGGTTAGTGTTCTCTTCAGGGTCCCTCAAGGTCAGCCTCTTTTTCTTTTTCCAGGTGTTTCCCATTCGATGCCTTGTTTTGTGATTCTCTGCACTTCACTTACACTCAGTCATTTGCATGTCCCGTGTGGAACTTTGCTTCCCTGACAGCTCTCCTGTAGGCCTATCAATTGTAAGCAAGATACCCTGCTGCAGTGAAGCGTCCATTTGCAGACCATCAGTGATGTCATGCAGCCATCTTTGCCTTGGTCTTCCTCTCTTTCTTTTTTCCTATTTTGTACCCTTCCAAGACTTACACTACTGACATGAAAATCAATGCAATATTTGGACATTCACCATTGTCAAATAAGAACAGAAACAAAGAAGAAGGAAGAGAGAATAAATGTAAAAAAGACAAATATAAAGTCTATGTAATGAATCAATAATTATTAGAATATAACATGCCCGTGGATAATGTACACACCAGATGTGTGAGAGAAGAATTAACTCAAGCAGTGTTTGTGTATGTACCACAGCTAAATTACAACTTCATACACCTGAGAGATGTGGCACTAAAGTGGGCCTGACCATTAACCAAGAAAAGATATATGAAGTATATCTTCATATACTCAAAGAGTATATGAAGATATCAAGAGACCAGGGACAGAATGATCCATATCATATAATTGTTGGAGATATTATCATCAGGAAAACAGAAACATACAAATAATATCTAAGCAGAACTTTCAACAGCTGCAGCACAGTAAATGAAGAAATTAAAAGCAGAGTACAGATAGGGAATAAAATATACTTTACCTTGCAACGCCTGTTAAAATCCAAAATCTTGTCCCAAAACACCAAAATAACAATCTACCAACTATACCAGTCATCATGTATGGATCAAAAATGAGTGCAACAAAGAAAAATGAACAACAATTGCAGGTTTTTGAGAACAAGCTCCTAAGAAGAATCTTTGGGCCCATAAAGGATACCAATGGTGGGAAATGGAGAGCTAGAATTTAACAGCTTATTTAAATCACAGCAGATTATAAATATCTTAGAACTGAACAGATTATGCAGGCTGTGTCATGTAGAAAGAATAGAAGAGAATAAATGAAAATGATGTATGCACAAGAGATGAAGGAAACAAGACTGAGATGTAGACCAAGACAGAAATAGAGAGCCAACATAGAGAATATACAGGAAATTGGCCTCACCAACTGAAAAGAGAAGATTAGGAATAGAGAGGAATGGAGGTGAACTATCTGCAGCAATGAGCCTTATAGGCTCAGAAAGATGGGGAAGAAGTTACAGTTTAGTTACGTAATTAGTGTATATATTTTACGTAAATGCCTTTTACTGAGAGATTTTCTTCTCTCTTCCAGTTTATGATTTAAGTCATATAAAAATATGGTTACAAAATCCATATTTCATAATCTAGACCAGTGGTTCTTTCTTAACCTGGGGTGCATGGACCTCTAGAGGGTTCACAGACCAGCAATGGATTAGCCCAAATTTTAAAAAAAATCGTATCATCATCATGGCTTTTATGTATTGCTTCGTTTTAGATGAGGGGTTCACAGCTGTTCTTGGCTGGAAAGAGGGTCCACAGTTGTTATCAGGCTCGGAAGAAGGTCCACAGCTGTTCTTAGGCTGGGAAGAGGGTCCATAGCTGTTTTCAGGCTGGGAAGAGGATCTGTTCTCAGACTGGGAAGAGGATCCACAGCTGTTCTCAGACTGGGAAGAGGATCTACAGCTTTCTCAGGCTGAGAAGAGGATCCACAGCTGTTCTCAGGCTGGGAAGAGGTTCTACAGCTATTTTCAGGCTGAGAAGAGGATCTATTCTCAGGCTGGGAAGAGGATCCACAGCTGTTCTTAGGCTGGGAAGAGGTTCTACAGCTTTCTCAGGCTGGGAAGAGGATCTACAGATGTTTTCAGACTGGGAAGAGGATCTGTTCTCAGGCTGGGAAGAGGATCCACAGCTGTTCTTAGGCTGGAAGGAGGATCTACAGCTTTCTCAGACTGGGAAGAGGATCCACAGCTGTTCTTAGGCTGAGAAGAGGATCCACAGCTTCTTAGGCTGAGAAGAGGATCCACAGCTGTTCTCAGGCTGGGAAGAGGATCCACAGCTGTTCTCAGGTTGGGAAGAGGTTCTACAGCTGTTTTAAGGCTGAGAAGAGGATCTAATCTCAGGCTGGGAAGAGGATCCACAGCTGTTCTTAGGCTGGGAAGAGGATCTACAGCTTTCTCAGGCTGGGAAGAGGATCTACAGCTGTTTTCAGACTGGGAAGAGGATCTGTTCTCAGGCTGGGAAGAGGCTCCACAGCTGTTCTTAGGCTAGAAAGAGGATCTACAGCTTTCTCAGACTGGGAAGAGGATCCACAGCTGTTTTCAGGCTGGGAAGAGGATCTATTCTCAGGCTGGGAAGAGGATTCACAGCTGTTCTTAGACTGGGAAGAGGATCCACAGCTGTTCTCATGCTGGGAGGAGGATCTACAGCTGTTTTCAGGCTGGGAAGATGATCCACAGCTATTCTCAGGCTGAGAAGAGGATCCACAGCTGTTCTCAGGCTGGGAAGAGATTCCACAGCTGTTCCCAGGCTGAGAAGAGGATCCACAGATTTTTCAGGTTGGGAAGAGGATCCACAGCTGTTCTCAGGCTGGGAAAAGGATCTACATCTGTTCTCAGGCTGAGAAGAGGATCCACAGCTGTTCTCAGGCTGGGAAGAGATTCTGCAGCTGTTCTCAGTCTGAGAAGAGGATCCACAGCTGTTTTCAGGCTGAGAAGAGAATCTACAGCTGTTCTGGGAAGAGGATCTACAGCTGTTTTCAGGCTGAGAAGAGGATCTACAGCTGTTTTCAGGCTGAGAAGAGGATCTACAGCTGTTTTCAGGCTGAGAAGAGGATCTACAGCTGTTCTCAAGCTGGGAAGAAGATCCACAGCTGTTCTCAGGCTGGGAAGAGGTTCCACAACCAAACAGAAGGTTAAGAACCACTGATCTAGACCATTTTATATTTGTTAGTTGCTTGTTTCTACTTTCACTTCATTTCTTTACTGGGCCTATTTGATAATGTGTAAAAGTTGTGAGATAAAATGCAGAATGTCAGACAAGTCTATGTGCCTAATTCTTCATCCTTGGAAAAATAACAGTTCATCTTATTCCTCTCTTCTTTAGGTGTCCACCACAAGGCTATTTTAGCAATAGTACTGGGGTCTTCTCACAGTATATGACCAATCCATTACCAGAATGTGGCATGAGCCCACTGTGCTTTATTACAAAGAGTTGCTTCTTTAACTCTTTCATTCCAAAACAGCACTGGCAGCTGTTGATAGATCTTGCACATCTATGCAAATCAATGTTCAGAGCGACATTTAGGGAAAGCCTAAATAAAAGAAAAATTAGCGCATTTCTAACCTGGATTATATTTTAAAATTAATTTCATTCATTCATTCATTTTCATGTCCCTTGCGGAACTTTGCCTCCCAAACAGCACTCCTGTAGGCCTCTCAGTTGTGAACAAGATGGCCTGCCGCTGCTGCATCCATTTGCAGATTGTCAACGATGTCTTGCAGCCATCTTTGTTTTGGTCTTCCTCTCTTTCTTTTTCCCATTATGTACCCTTCCAAGATGGTCTTCTCTAAATTATCATGACGTTTAATGTGTCCAAAATATTTAAGTTTTCTCTCTTTAATCCTCTTTACTAGCCAGTTTTCTTCAATATTAAGCTCTTGTAGTATAGATATATTTGTTCTTTTTGTGTCCACGATATTTGGAGAACTCTTCTGTAACATTTACATTCAAAGGCATTTATGTGTTTCTCAGCTGTTTTGTTAAGTGTCCATGTCTCACAGGCATATGTTGCGATGGGAAAGATGCATGCCCTTAAAAATCTTATTTTTAAAATTAATTTACTTCCAGTTATTTTCTATCAAAATTTATTCAGGCAGAGCATGGATATTAATTCAGGAGTGAAACAGTTATGCATCCAAAAAACATAAAGCATAAATATGAAAATCAGGATATTTAAGAGTAATGTTCTAAGTGTACTACTCTATGGAAGCGAATGCTGGAAAATCACCAAAACCATAGAAAACAAGTTGAATTCTTTCCAGACTAAATGTTTACGAAGAATTAGAAAAATATTTTGGCCAAACACTATAAGAAATAACATCTTATTAGCAGAAATGCAGATGAAACCACTGACAACAATTATTGAGGAAAGACGCTGGCGATGGTTGGGACATGTGCTCCGAATGACTGACAACTCACTACCAAAAATAGCACTAAGATGGACACCACAGGGGAGCAGAAGTAAGGGTAGACCAAAAGAGACATGGAGAAGAACAACAACAGAAAGGATGTTGAGCAATAGAGGGCTCACCTGGGCAAGAGCAGAAAAAAAGGCAAAGGACAGGCATTTGTGGAAAACCCTTGCGGAAGCTCCATGTGCCCTGGGCACTTAAGGTTCAGAGAGAGAGAGAGAAACAGTTAAAATAACATCCACACAGACATTAGTTTAAATAAAGAAATGAACACAATGCCCTTTCTTCAGCAATTAAAATTACTTTTATTCGAAAAAAAAATGCATTTTCACAGGCAGTAAGTGATTACACAAAGCTGGTTGAGGTACTCAGCTAATGTGACCAAGTAGCTTTGTCTATGCAACAAGTGGAGCCACACGAGTTAAATAAGTTAAATGAAGCTGCACAAGTGTCCTTTGCAACTAGTAAAATATGCCATTCATTTTGTTTATGACATACCTAGCCTTGTCTACCCAGCAAGTAGAGCATATGAATTAATAAACTGCAACTGTATAGTATCCTTTGCAACTGGTATTATTTTCCTTGATATATACAATTATTTTATACATTTTTTTTGTGTAAAACAAAAGGGGGCAGAAACTACAGAATATGGCAAAAAAGCTGAAAAAATTTTTTTTTTAAAAATGGGGCTGTTTTCAGTTTTCATTTACCCTAGTTGTTAAAATTGGGTGTGTATGTCTGTAGTTTTTGTCTAGTAATTAAAATCTCTGATGAAGGGTGGAGGTTGTGTAGAGCCTGAAATGTGTCCTCTGATAAATGGTGGAGGTTGTGTAAAGGCTGAAATGTGTCCTCTGATGAATGGTGGAGGTAGTATGTCACAAGATAAAAAAAAAGATCAGGTTCTGCCTGTTTGACCAATGCATATATATAAAATCATTTTTTTTTCCAGAACGGACATGATTTAGCACCATCCATGAACAAGATTTTGTTCCTGGAGAAGATGTGGAAATTACTGAGTTGCTCACAATACTCTGTCATGCTACTGTTCTTATAATGAACATATTCAAAATCCTTAACTATATCTTATTCCCAGTTAAGATTTCCTAGACAAATTCATGTTCTGCTAAAACAAAGTGAAGGTTTTTGTTAGTGTCTGAAAAATGGCATCTTTACACCTATCATGAACTACTAAAGTCCATTTTAGCCAGCTTCAAAAGACCCGATGGCTTGAATGAACCATATCAACCACTTCCCCCAGCCTCCAATCAGAAGCCTGATGTCAGATAAATTAATCATCAGCTCACACATCCATTTTTTGGTCAAACTAGTCCACACATCCATATACTTGGATGCTGGTCAAACTAGCCCACGCATCCATATACTTGGATGTTGGTCAAACTAGCTCACACATCCATATACTTGGATGTTGGTCAAACTAGTCCACACATCCATATATGAGGGTCATACCAAGTTGTAGCAAAAATTTTTAAAAAATTAGAATTTATAGACAGAGAAAATATAAATGCATCACCTTAATCTGCATCCTTTTCTTCACTTTTCAACATAATCTTCATTTTTCTGCATACATTTTCCCCATCGCTCTGCAAGTTTGAAAATACCCTCATGGTAGAATTCTGTTCCAGCTGACCGACGGCACAGACGCACTGCTTTCTGGAGGTTCTCTCCTGTGGGACCCAGTTGGCACAAACTTTTCTATAGCCTAGGGTTTCAATCATTTCCTGTACTGCATTGTGTCCTATTCCAAGATTAACAGTGATTTCAGATACTGTGACATGTCTGTCTTCTTTAATGATGCCGTCAACTCTTTCCACATTGCGTTTAGTGGAGGCAGTTCGACGGCGACCGCTGCGAGGCATATCTTGGATGCTTATGTTTCCATCTTTGAAATGCTTCACCCACCTCTTAATGCTGCTAGCACCCATACACACATCTCCATAAGCAAGTTGAAGTCTTTGGTGAATTTCAGTAGCGGGATTTCAGTAGCGTTGATGAAATGAAACTTCAGCACCCACCATTTTGTTTATGCTCCATGTGGTCATGTGACACATTATGGTGATGTCATGTGACCTTTAAATGAAGTGCAAAGGATGCAGATTAAGGTGATATATTTATATTTTCTCAATCTATAAATTCTGATTTTTAAAAAATGTTTGCTCACGACTTTTGGCATGACCCTCGTACTTGGATTTTAGTCAAACTAGTCCATACATCCATATACTTGGATGTTGGTCAAACTAGTCCATACATCTATATACTTGGATGTTGGTCAGACTAAACAGTCACTGTCCAATTCATCTTGGGGCATCTTACAGAAAAACAACAAATTCACTTTATTTCTCATGAATACACTTCTCATGATCTGACAATGTATTGTGTCCCAGTTTTATTTCATGCTTCACTTTGACCAGGAATTCTTTAATATTTTACGATTACAGACCCCCCCTTATGAATTCCTCAATGTGCCCCATGCCTCCATACCCTGTATGAATTGCTCAGTGCGTCCCCATACCCCTTTATGAATTGCTCAGTATATCCCTATACTCCTATGAATTGCTCAGTATATCCTCATACCCCTATGAATTGCTTAGTGCATCCCCATACCCCCTTATGAATTGCTCAGTATGTCCCAATACCCCTATGAATTGCTCAGTGTGTCCGCATACACTATGTGAATTGCTCAGTATGTCCCCATACCCCTATGAACTGCTGAATAAGTCCACACACCTTCTATGAATTGCCCCATGCTCCCTTTACTAGACTTAAAATCATCATCATTATCATCAGTTCTATTAGGTAGCAGTATTAACTTCAAAAGACGTCAACAGTTATGTTTTAATTTACATATGGTCAGCTACAAACAGAACTGCTGGAAGAAAACTCGCAAGTTTTTTATAAACAAAAAATTAATCAAAATTTTGTATCCCACATCATCATCATTTGGGTCCCATACCCCAAGTTAAGAACCTCTGACTCATATGATTTTTTTCCCTTGTACATAAAAAAAAAAAAAAACTTTCCTTAATTAAAGGTATGTGTGATTCAAATGTATCATGATTAACTAGTGTCTGTAATCATGTGGTACCTCTTGTGCTATTGGCTACGTTTTTTTTTTTTTAGTTACGTCATTACTCCTTTCATTATGCCTGTCAACAACACTCTGTTGGACACATGAATATCTTATATCTGAAAGTTACATATTACAAGAAAAGCAAATAATTTTCTTTAAAAAGAAAACAGCTGCCCAATAAAAAAGATTTCATAAAAAAAAGGGTAAAATCCCGTGTTTCCATGCCATTAATGCATATTAGGGATACGGAGTTATGCCCGTATTCTAAGACCACTGGCACATGAAAGTGTGATTTTTAGAGGCTGAGTGAACCCCAGGGCCCTTCTGTTGTGGTGGTGCCAGAAAAAAATCCCACTGCTTGGACATGAACCCAGTACCACCTGATTAGTAAGACCAAACTTCTAACTACTCAGACAACCAGGTTGAGCTGCCCAATATGTTCACTAAAAGTGATTTATGAAAAAAAAAAAAACCTACCTCCTTCAAGCTTTAATACAACAAATTAATAAAGCTTGAACAAAAAAAAAAAAAAGCAAAAAAGAAAAGCACCCATAAAGCCAGAAAAAGAGCCACTGCAAAAAAAGTGGTGTAATATTGCATCAAGCAATAATTTGTTCTGGACAAAACTGACTCCGTTAACAAGAAATCAGTAATGCCCCAGGGACATCTTCAGTTGGGCACATATTTAACCATAATAAAGCAACCTCCAAATGAGACAAAAAAAGAACAACCTGTCTTCATGAGTTGCACATGATCAAATTACTTCATAATAAAGAAAAGTTAAGTTTCATATATGAGCACGGTAAGATGAAAGAATATATTTTTTTTTCTGTGAAAAGAAAATGAAAGAGTTTTAAAATGCAGCATGACCAAAAAAAAAAAAAAATCTCTTACATTTTTGTCTGCATGAATTTCTTCATTTATGTCTTCAGACAAAAATCTATAGTTTATTTTACAAAGATCATACTTTAGCCAAAGCAAACTTTGATCATGCTAGAAGATAAAAGCAAAAGGACACAACAGTCATAAAAACCCTAATACCACAGTAAAGACCTGAACCTTATTAAATGGTGTACAGAATTCTACTGATTAATTCTGACATCAGAGCAGAAATACAGAAAAACTCCATATTAAAAAAATAACTTTCCGTAAGTTCTCAGAATTCATGACATGGGATCTTGGACTTGTATGTTGTCCCTGAATTTTTCAGCAGCAATGTCCAAGTCAGCAGAGTAGAGTTCTTAAGTGTTGGTTCTCAGCTTCAGTTAAGTCAGTCCATCAATAAAATGAGAGCACAGTTTAATTATCACAAATTTTTGTGAGTCTTCACTAATCTGTGCCAGCCTTCACAAAAGCTGTGTGAGCCTTAATTAATTTGTGTGACTGTTCACAAATGTGTGTGACTGTTCACATATTTGTGTGCCATTCACTAATTTGTGTCTTCATTAATCTGTGTGAGACTTCATTAATTAGTGTCTTCATTAATTTGTGAGACTTCCCTAATTTGTGTCTTCACTAACTTGTGTAAGCTTTCACAAATTTGTGTAAGTCAGTCTTCACTAATATGTGTGAGACTTCACTAATATGTGCAAACTTTCACTAACTTGCATGAGTCTTCACTAATTTGAATCACATCATTGTCTCCACAGGGGCAGGTAATAAGCCATCTTATGGCCCAATTCAAGCAATTAAAAGATTTCCAGAAAACAGCCAGCAGCACTAGCCTACCATCCAAATCTGGACTCCTAGCTTCAAACATGTTATAACTTCAAATATAAAGCTTATAACTTCAAATATAAAGCAAATATAAATCACATTAAACATACATAATAAAATAAACTGGATAGTTCACTTGTTTTGGCTTTTCTTTCACAAGATCTTCAATACCAACAAAAAAAAAAAATTATAATCAGAACAAAATAACCCAGAATTTCTGGGCGTAAAATACCAGCCTTAATTATGTACACCACAAGAAGTTTCAAAAGCACTTATAAAGGAATTACAAGAGACTTGGACTAAGAAAAACTGATTATGAAAGTTCCCCTATAAACCAAAACTCATTAGCACATTCCCAGTTTGTATATAGCTTCTCTTGATTCACAGGAAGTGTTTCTTGGAACACTTCCCCCCTACTCAAAATGTTTATCTTAAAACCCCTTTTGAGAATCATTACACACTCAAAACCAACATTGTCCACATTCTGGAATGTGATCAACAAATAAACCTGGTGCTGTTTTTAGAAGAATTAAAATATGACTCCATATTCCTTATAACACTGCATATCTTTTTTAGTATTGTATACTATAACAATTTGGAATTGCCATAGATTTTATAATGAAAAGATGCTGTACAGGTAAAACTGGCATTGATTGGGTACATGGGACCCAAATAGAAGACCTTGATTTTGCTTATGACATAACTCTTATCAGGGACAATGTGAAATCGATGCAGGAAAAAACAGATTCCTGTCTTCCTTGGCTAGCAAAACAGGTCTTGAAATTAACAAAGACAAAACAAAAATAATGAAACTTCTCATTAATCAATAAGGAAAAATATATGTAGAAGGAACACCTGTTGATGAAGTAAACCAATATGCATACCTTGGCAGATACACAGACCAGGATGGTGACACCAGGAAAGAAGTTAGAATTAGAATTGCAAAAGCAGCATTGTCCTTCAAAAATCTTAAGAACATATGGAATTCAAAAGTTATAAGCACAAAAACCAAGTTAAGATTATTCAGTTCAAATGTGATATCCACCTTCATTTATGCATGCAACTAAATAAATAGACAAGAAATTAGACTCTTTTGAAATCAAATACCTAAGGAAAATATTTGGTATAAAGTGGAATGAATTCAAGAACAACGCAGAGATAAGACAGATGAGCAAACAACCTGTCTTGTGGGTGATCAGAAAAAGAAGATGGATATAAATAGGCCATGTGATGAGAAGAAACACGAAAGAATACCAAAACAAGCTATCAAGTGGAGCACAACAGGCCGAAGAAAAAGAGGTCGACCGAGTAAAACTCTAAAGAGGACATTGTTAAGAGAAGCCAGTTTAGTGGGCATAACATCCCTTGATGAAGTTGAAAGACTTGCAGAGAACAGGAAAACTTGGCAAACAACTATGTGAGCCTTATGTGACATTTAACAGCGAGGGAAGGATGTAAGTAAGGTACTACGGCAGGCTGAAGAAAAAGAGGTTGATCATATGAAACTCTAAAGAGGACATTGTTGAGAGGCCAAATTAGTAGGCATAAAATCCAGTGAAGTTGAAAAGCTTTCCTAAAACGGGAAAATGTAGCGAACTACCACGCGGGCCCTGTGTGACGTTTAATGGCACGGGAAGGATGTTAAGATGTATGATACTACAAAAACTCTGTTCAACCCTTTCCTGCTTATATTTTATTGTGGAAGATTATTAAACAATTTTATCCACTGGGACCAAAATTTTGGTTTCATTACATTACAGAAATACTTTGGTCTGAACTTCTGGTATGAACCTGGAAAGTTCTGCTTCAAGATTATTTACAGACTGCAAAACATTCACTCAAGATATTAACATACAGCCATATAACAAGACATATGAGATATTTAAAACCATAGTGCTATATGATCTAAGGAAGGTTTTGTGGCCACTGTGAAAAAGAACTGTAAGAAGCAACAAGGGCTTTAAATCACAAAAACTTAATTTATCTACCCTGCTAAAACTGATTAGGGCCAAATAATATGTGGAGGTTATAATTACATACTGAGATCTTTCTAATTTTTGTTTTTAATGCAACTGCTAGGAGACAAAGAGAACTAGCATAGAGATAAAATATCGTCAAGTTAAAACGAAATACCACAGAGATAAAAGGGAAATCTTACATCATTCCCGTGCCGCTAAATGCCACATAGTGCCTGCGTGGTAATGCGCCAAGATTTCCTGTCCTCTGTGAGTTTTTCAATCTCATCAAAGGGTATTATGCCCACTGAACTGGCCTCTCTTAACAGTGTTCTCTTTAGAGTTTCACGTGGTCGACTTCTTTTTCTTCAGCTTGTTGTGTTCCACCTGATAGCTTGTCCTGGGATCCTCTGATTGTTTCTTCTCGTCACATGTCCATCTTCTTTTTCTGATCATCCATGAGACAGGTTGTTGTTTGCTTATATGTCTTATCTTTGTGTTGTTATTTCTTCTTCTTCTTCGTTCGCTTCTACCACCAAGACCGCACTGTGATCCTACTGAATTTATGCCTGCGGTGCTCGTTAGGTCCCGTGGTCTCCTATGTGGTCCCCGAGAGGACCACAAGAGGTTCAGAGTATCGCAGGGCTTTAGCCTGTATTCTTGGTGGGTCTCTGAAGCGGACTGCGTGACACCGTGGTTTTCGTTGCACCAATTTAGTCTAGAGTCGGACTTTCTCACCGGAAGACCTTGATATGTTTAGGATATCAGTGCATCCCCTCTGGGTGAGAGGTGGTAGCCCACCCAGGTCAGAGTTGGACCTTCTCACCAGAAAACCTTGATGTGTTTTGAGATACCCGTGTATCACCGCCAGGTGAGAGGTGGTTGCCCATCTAGCCGAGAGTTGGACTTTCTCACCGGAAAACCTCAGCGTGATTAGGATACGCAGACATCCCCGCCGGGTGAGAGGTGGTTGCCTATCTAGACTGCCCTGGTCCAGTGTCTCCGACTTCAACATTTTGCGGTCATGGCCGCTACCCTTCCTAGTTGTGACCAGGATGTAGCTTTTGTCCAAGAGGAAGAATCCTCGCCACTAGTGACTTCCACCCCTGGGTTGTGCCAGTTTAGGCATATTATCCCAGTATGAGGGTGTTTGGGACATGACCGACCTCTAGAGCAGAGGTGGCATGACATGTCTAGCCATCAAGTTCCACCCCTGGTGTGTGCCGGTTTAGGCATATTTCACCAGTGTAGGTGTATTTCGGACGTGTCCAGCCTCTAGAGCAGAGGTGCGGTGGTTATATGTAGCTCTCGCAGCGATACTACTGGACATACCGAT
This sequence comes from Achatina immaculata, assembly GCA_009760885.1. Taxonomy (NCBI): domain Eukaryota; kingdom Metazoa; phylum Mollusca; class Gastropoda; order Stylommatophora; family Achatinidae; genus Lissachatina; species Lissachatina immaculata. Next base: position 45,484,680 of record CM019720.1, on the reverse strand, counting down.
TAAATTTCACTTTATCCTTTCCACCACCTTTTCACATCGGCGCCGCTCAGCAACCTTTATTTCTTTTCCCCATTTTCTTCCTTGACCGGGAGGAGCTTCACTCCACGCGCGGCATTCGAAGAGTCTCGCTAGCAGTGTCCCAACCTCAGGGATAAGCCGGTTCATGCATTTCACCCGATATGACTGCACTCGGGACGTGGCCGACATCCAGTCCAGAGGTGCCATGATTTGACTGTTTGCTTCGCTTTATCCTTTTTACCATCTTTTCCGCAGTGGTGCTGCATGGCAACCCCATTTGCACCTTTCTTCATTGGCCGGGAGGAGCACCGCTCCACGCACGGCAGCTGAAGAATCTCGCCAACAGCAGTTGTGTTGTTATTGAATTCATTCCTCTTTATACCAAGTATTTTCCTTAGGCATTTGTTTTCAAAAGAGTCTAATTTCTTTATTTGTTTTCCAGCTTTCACATGCATAAATGAGGGTGGATATTACATTTGAATTGAACAGTCTTAACTTGGTTTTTGTGCTTACAACTTTTGAATGCCATATATTCTCAAGATTCTTGAAGGTCAATGTTGCTTTTGCAAGTCTAATTTTAACTTCCTTTCTGGTGTCACCGTCCTGGTCTATGTAGCTGCAGAGATATGCAGATTGGTTTACTTCATGAGCTGTTCCTTCTATGTATATTTCTCCTTCGTGGTTAATGAGAAGTTTCATTATTTTTGTTTTATCCTTCTTAATTTCAAGTCCTATTTTACTAGCCATTGAAGACAGGGTATCTGTTTTTTTCTTGCATTGATTTCACATTATCACTGATAAAAGTTATGTCATCTGCAAAATCAAGATCCTCCAGTTGGGTCTCATGTACCCAATCAAAATTAAAAGAGAAATATCATGGAGATAAAGGGAAATACAGTGGAGATAAAGTGAAATAAAATGGAGGCAAAAAAAAATAACTGTAGATGCATTATGCATAAAAAGTGTCACAGAGAAAAACAGGAATAATACAGCGGATAAGAAAATATTAGGATAGAGGTGTATTGTAGTTATCAATAAGTATACAGATCTACAACATGCTTTCTATTTACAAAGCATATACTGCCTGCCATTTTTCAGTTTAACACTCTGATTGGCAAACAAAGTATCAAACTTATGACCAAGACTAATCAAGACTTGCTGAATAATGTACTATTAATGTGTGACTCATAATTGTGACTTAAAATTTAAGATTTATATCCTGATATTAATGTCAGCTGATGCTGAGATTTTTTTTTAAAGGATCGTTAACACTGCATGCTGGACAGGCCCGAAGCTGCTCCAGTCTGTTTCTTGACATGAGGACATTAGCATAGATGCATGCACTCTGTAGCACAAGAAAAAAAAAACCATAAACCCAACTACCTGTAGTCCAAGAAGTTGTGTTATTATCAATTTGATCACACCCATCATACAAATATTGGCAAGCACACTGAACAGATTTAAATTACTTAACTAAAGTAAACATTTGAAATAATTAGTGATAATCAATGTTAAACTTTAGTTAAAAAAACATAAGAGTTAGCTTCCCTTGAGTGCATGCAGTTAAACTACATGCAAGCATTTAGATTATCCATCATTCCTGTCCATTTTCTTTGCATTTTCCCTAAGTATTTTCAGCCTGGCCCCAAATGTTTTTATCATCCAGTACAGAGGGATATGGATGTGGAGTTTGTTCTTTCCCAGGCCACAATCACTGGGAGATGCACACAAACAAAAATTCCAGATACTAGAACAAATGTAGCCTATGATGGTAGGAAATGTATAAATTTGTTCAGAATATGCAACATAACTTACAACAATTAAGCACAAAATAAATACATGTCTTACATCTTATATCCTTCCTGTGCCGTTAAACATCATATAGGGCTCGCATGGTAGTTTGCCAAGATTTCTTGTTTTCGGCGAGCTTTTCAACCTCATCAGGGGATGTTATGCCCACTAAACCAGCCTCTCTTAACAATGTCCTCTTTAGAGTTTCACATGGTTGACTTCTTTTTCTTCAGCCTATTGTGTTTAATTTGATAGATAAAAGGGATGGCGACTGCAGTAAAACTGGTTTAAATAAATAAGGTAGACAGAGGTGTATAGTACAGTTTTGCAAAGTGAGGGAGGGAGTGAGTAAGGTGAGAAAAAAAACGAATAGAAAGTATGAGAATGTATAGATGAAAAACATACAACATACGATATTTCGGTTTCTCACCTTACTGACTCCCTCCCTCACTTTGTAAAACTGTACCATACACCTCTGTCTACCCTGTTTCATTTGATAGCTTGTTCTGGGATTCTCTGATTGTTTCTTCTTATCACATGACTGACATATGTCCATCTTCTCTTTCTGATCATCCATGAGACAGGTTGTTGTTTGCTCATATGTCTTATCTCTGCACTGTTCTTGAATTCATTCCACTTTATATCAAGTATTTTCCTTAGGCATTTGTTTTAAAAAGAGTTTAATTTCTTTAGTTGTTTTCCAGCTTTCACATGCATAAATGAGGGTGGATATCACATTTGAATTGAATAATCTTAACTTGGTTTTTGTGCTTATAACTTTTGAGTGCCATATGTTCTCAAGATTCTTGAAGGTCAATGCCATTTTTGCAATACTAATTCTAACTTCCTTTCTGGTGTCACCATCTTGGTCTAGTAGTTGCTGAGATATGCAAATTGGTTTACTTCATCAACAGCTGTTCCTTCTATGTATATTTTTTCTTCGTGATTAATAAGAAGTTTCATTATTTTTGTTTTTTTCTTGTTAACTTCAAGTCCTATTTTACTAGCCAGTGAAGACGGGTATCTGTTTTTTCTTGCATCAATTTCACATCGTCACTGATAAGTGTTATGTCACTGAAACATCAAGATCTTCAATCAATCAATGCCAGTTTTACCTATGCAGCATTTTTTCATTATGGAGTCTATGGCAATTCCAAAAAGCAAGGAGACAGTATACATCCTTGTTTCACACTTGTTTCAATCTGGAACCATTCGCTCATTCCTTCTTCTGTGTTGACTGCGCAAACATATCCGCTGCAGAGATCCTTAATGATGCTGACAATTTTAGATGGTATTCCATATATTCTTAAAATTCTCCACAATGAATCTCTGTGTATGCTATCAAATGCCTTTTGAAAGTCTATGAAGTTCAGGATTAATGGTTTTTGCATTTCAATATTCAGTTACATGTCAGTTAGTCATTTGCGTGTCCCTTGTGGAACTTTGCCTCCCTAACAGCTCTCCTGTAAGCCTCTCGGTTGTAAGCAAGATGCCCTGCTGATGATGCATCCATTTGCAGATCGTCAACGATGTCTTGCAACCATCTTTGCCCTGGTCTTCCTCTCTTTCTTTTTCCCATTATGTATCCTTCCAAGAAGTCTTCTCTAGATTATCATGACGTTTAATGTCAATTATATGTACATTTCATAAATAGTCAGCAACTCTCATATAAAAGAAATTACAAAAAAAGTATGACTGATGTAAATCAAGCATGACAATGAAAAGGAAATTCCTTTCACGCAAAAAAAATGACTGAAGTAAGAAGGCTGCCTGAAATCCAGTGCTACTTAAACAAAAACTGATTATTTCTGAGCTTGAAGTTATTTCTGAGCTTGAAGTTTTTAATGACATGGGCATTATGGCAGTGATCACAGCAGGACAAGACGCAATCCCTTGTGTTCATTTATCTTTTTTGTATTACTATCATTTATACATTTATGTGTATATGTAGGTATAGATTTGTATATATGCACACTGTAACTTGGTCCCTACAAGAGATCTCATGAAGAAGTATTTTAAACCATCCTCAACTTCTCATAGAAATTTTTTTTTTCATAATAAAATAATATTGTTAACTGTATGATTTATGTGTAATACATGGAGTCCCTAAACAGGTGATGCTTACTTAGGTAAAGATATTTGACTAAAGACAGGTTGGACAAAGGATGTGGTACATTTACTTTCCTTACTTGTGTCTGGCCATGATATCTGGGTCTTAACCCAGCTTTGGAATATGGTCCCCTACAAGCTTTCAACAAACTTCAGTTTGTGGTTCCTCGAGAGAAGTGATAGGGGTCTTGACCAGATTTGGTTTGTGTCCCCTGAGAAATGGAATAGGTTTTTGACCAATGTTTAGTTTTATGGCCTCTGAGATATGGGGTAACAGTACTGACCAATTTTAGTTAATGGCCTCAGAGAGATGGGGTAATGGTACTGAGAAATTTTGGTTTGTGGTCTCTGAGAGATGGTGCAGGGTCTTCACCAATTCTAGCTTATAGCCAATAAGATATGGGTGTAGGGTCTTGACCAGCTTTGTTTTGTGGCACCTGATGGCAGCATCACATCTGACATGATCAACACAACAGACACTGTCTTCACCTCAGCCCAAACAAGACCCCCACAGTCTGCCCTAGCCACAAAAGGTGCTGGAAGCACCTGGATAGAAGAAAGTGAACCACAACATAAAAGAGGCATCTGAGTGGTGAAGTGGTTAGTGCACTGGTCTCTCATGGCAAATGACGGGGGTTTGAATCTGGCCGGGGACACCCCAGTCACCCAGCTGTAGAAATGGGTACCTGACTTCTGCTGGAGTTGGGGAAGGAAAGGTAGCCAGGCATGATACTGACCACATCACCCTCTAGTGTGCTGACAGGTCAAGGAAAATATGGGTGCTAACGCCATATCCCTATGTGCCTCTAAGGCATGACAGGATTACCTTTTCCTTTTTTTTTCTTTTACAACATAAAAGATAAAATGTTATATTGTTAATAAATTATGTTATGATGATGGCTACAAGAGACTACAGTGCCCAAATTTAACTGTGAAATACTTCTTACTGTGTGGTAACTAAATTTTAAAAAATGCACCTTGATATCAAATTACTTAAACAACCAATACTGCCTCCTTACGCTCCACACAAACTGATCATTAAGTGATAAATATCTCTGAAGGTATCATCTATTTCTTCAAGTACATATAAATACTGGCTTCACATTGTCTCACAACCTTAGAACATTTCTAGAATTAGACATAAATTTAAGAAAACAGATAACTTTGCCAAAAAAACTTTAAAAAACTTTTGAAAGAACAAAAAAGCTAAAAATAGTTCAGTAAAAACAAACAAAAACAAAAAAAAAAAAACCCTGCAATCTAATTCAGCAACACCTAAAGAATAGAAGCATAAAAAATATTGAACAAACATATTTTTAAAATGCAGATAATTTACAGTATGTGAAATAGAATGGTGCTGCTTTTATTTAAATTCAACAATATAATCACAATATGTGATCAATGTATAGTATATTTACTTCATTAAAAAAAAATAATTGTAGAACTTAAGCCTTATGTGAGTATACTGTGGTGTGCATGTGTGTGTGTGAGAGAGAGAGAGAGAGAGAGAGAGAGAGTGAGATACGTCAAAGACTTCACCATATCAGGACACAGCAATTTCTTGAGATAAAGTGCTTAATCTCAACTTCATATTCAATAACATTTGGATTAGGTATCCATCTTTATTTCAGTTTAGCAGACCTGTATCTAGATGAGGTGCCTAAAGGTGATGACTGGTTATGGGTACAGGAACAGCAGAAGTAGTTGGGGTTTTGTTGTCTACTGCAATGGAAGTGTTGTGGTACAGGGTTCGGGAGCCTTTGAAGTCAGCACATCAAGCATGCGAATGGAAACTGAGACCGTGTCAGCGGCAATGGAATGGATAGTTACCCATGATGTAGTTCACGGCATCACTGTGACTGTTTCAGAGAGAAACAATGTGAAGCCAGTATTTATTTTCATAAGACTGAAAAAAAAAATTGTTTAAAAAGGAATGGGTTCATCTGTTAAGCCAGTCAACTGTGATGAGCCTAACATGCCTTCATTGTCCAGGGCATGTGGGAGTACATGGCAATGAGGTGGCAGACAGACTTGGACGAACTAAAGTAAATGGCAGGCTGAGAATGGACAAGGGTGATACTGCTGAAGCCGTATTGAAAAGACTGCAGAAAAATGAAGAGTTGGAAATGGAAAAACAATTGTGAAGAGACTGCTGGGGCTAGGAAACATTAAGGATGCTGGCAGGAAATCTGAACTGTGTGGGAGAAAATGCATCGTAAAGAACCAACACTTGATGGGGACTATTAGCAAACACACTCTTGGATGGATGATGCGACATGCGGCAGAACATATACGGGGCTGTCCTGACTGCAATGATGCTGGAGTCTGATTTTGAATCTTTGAACCTTTGACCTAAGGGCTGGAATGCCAGAGAGTTAAATCTAAGTCTTTTGTCATTAGAATTCACAGCTGGAGAACTACTATGCTATGTTTGTGCTCAGCAGTGAAAGATAAATAATTTGATTACTTTACACCATCATCAATATGTAGTACAATAATGAGAGATAAAGGAAGCAAGCAAGTGAATAATGACAAAAATATTAGCAGATCACTATTTTTCATATTGTGAGCAGGTCAATAATCAGAGGCAACAATGGTGTTTCTTATAATAATGTTAAGACATGGGCAGCCAAGATGACAAACAGGGTATGTCTAACAGAAACAAATGAAGAAATCTCTAAATCCATAAGAAAATAACAGTCATTGGACATGTAATGAGAAGGGGACTTGAAAAAAAATCAAAACAAGTAAGATATATGAGAAGAAAGGCAGGGAGAGAAAATCACTGATGGTCTAACACAATTCCATGATAAAGAGGTACAACTGAGCCGATGGAAAATATCCAGGATTGAGATCTATTTGTGTGATAACTAATTTTTATATTAGAAATTGGTCACTGCATCTAACGTGCAAATATTATAACTTCTGTAATGATCTTTTGCAATATTTCCTAATCAAAGCTAGTATTTTTTTTCAAGTTTGTGTGTTTGTATATATATATATATATATAGCACTTTCATACAGAATAATTTTAAAAAACCATGAACTGTAATATGATCTTTTTTTGTAATATTGTCATTAAAATGAGCAAAATGTTAAAAACTTAAAGAAAAAGACAGCACAAAAGAATAAATTATACCTGTCACTAGTGCGTTCCAAGAGTGAATATAAATTACTGTAGTTCTTCTCTTCTGAGAATTTTACGATAAACATCACCCTTTCCTGAAGACACTACTCTCTGTCCTGCTATCTTATGTGGATATTACCATAAAAACAGGAACAATCACATAAAACAAATATACATATATATATTGCAGAGAACAACCCACTGAGACAGTTAAAAAAAAATCACTGAAACTGAAGTTAAGATGCTGAAAGTGGCACTCTGTTTTGGGGGAAATATTGCTTATCACCTACAGATATCTTACATACAACAGATGTCTCAAAGTTGCTCTAAAAATATTGTTTACTCACCTTTTCAACTGAAATTTTACAAAAATAATCTAGTTATGTTCAAGACAGAAAGTATTCTCTTTTTTTGATGTCAAAGGAACTCTATTTTTCTACTCTCTCCCTCTCTCTCTGAACCTAAGTGCCCAGGGCACATGGGGTTTTTGCAAGGGTTTTCCACAAACCCTGTCCTTTGCCTTTTTTTCCACTCTTGGCCAGGTGAGTCCTCTATTGCTCAACATTCTCTCTGCTGTTCTTCTCTATGTCTCCTTTGGTCTACCCTTACTACCTTTGATAAACTCTGGCATGCTCCGATATCACACGTGGTTAATTTTAATGTCTACTTTTCTCCCTAGTACACCAGCAGCCATGTGCACATCTAGTGTGTTGCACCTTGCAGGCAGACATTCCCTGATTTCAGAGTTTGGTATCCAGTTTCACTGCCTGGAAGAACAGTGGAGTATATCACATAACAAGGATAAGTAATGTGGTCACCAAGCAATGTGCTCACCTAGCAAGTGTAGGTTTACACTTGTAAAATAATCTGATAAAAAAAAAAACAAAGGCAGTCGTATTACTCTTGTTAGTTTCAGGCCTTATAAATACAGAGTCAGACAGAACAGTTAAATAAATATTTGCTGCATATCTGTTTACATGTAAACAAAAACAGAAAAAAAAAAAAAATCACAGGCTTCAAACAAAAACCAAAATGCAGCCACACCCGGTACTCATATTAGTTCTCTGAAAACTATTTACACTACAACACTGCTGTAAATAAAACTGAAATACTGCAGGTTTGTAAAAAAAAAAAAAAATAAATAAATAAATGAGATATGACAGGACAAAAAAAAAAAGATTTACGTCAGCTTATTATTACTGAGGAAATCAATTTAACATGCACAGATCTGATGTGCCAGACTGAAGGGTACAAAAACAGAATTCTAGATGTAAACTGTGAAACAATCCTACCCTTTTTAAGATCAGATCTTAAAAAGAAAAGAATTTGAGGCATCTTCTCCCATTCTTTCTTTCTTTCAGTTTTTACGAACCTCAAATGTGATTTGCATAACTTTTAAGAAAGGATGATGGAGGGAAAAAGTTTGTTCTAAGCCAGAATTATGAAATTACAAGCAACAAGTTGGTTAAAACTTCTACCTCAGACATGCTGACTGAAGGTCCATTTTGTTGTGTCATATCACAAAAGATATATTTATCACAATCCAGCTCTCACAAAAACAAAAAACAAAAAAAACCCATGCTTATTTTCAATCATTTTCAATAAGTCCAAGACTAGACTAATGTAGTATGGTATTTTCATTATGTTAGTAGCTGCAGCTGAGAAAATGACATTCAGTTTTTCTTTCCCTCTAGTGCAAACTGCTATGTTAAACATGGATCTTTACGTGCCTATGACTACTACTACAGAAAAGCCCCACTTTGCTAATTTGGTAGTTTTCAGTTCATATCCATGCTAATTTATGTTCCATTCTTTCGGTGCTTTTTTCTCTCTCCACAACTAGAACTTAATCTACCATAAGAGTTGGACCCTGCTATACTGCATATTCAATTCAGTTTATGGTAGGCTTTTTATTCATTTTTGCCAACTTTTGTCAGCACTTAATACTATATGATAGTGTTATCATGCTGTTACTATGCATCTATGTTAAAATAAGGCTACTTCTAGTTTTCAGTGATATTTTTTCCTGGGTGGGTGGGGGGTGGTGGTGGTGGTGTCTGTAACTATTTTAGTTTTTTTACCTTTTGGGAAGATTACTGTGTCAAATCTGTCATTAGTGAATACTAGAGACAAAAACCTTTCAAAGATCTGGCTAATAATTTTTAATGTATTGTTAACACCTTGTTAATGTCATGCATAGTAATGCCTTGAAAAAAATGTGCAAAATCCAGCCTAAGATTATTCAATTCAAATGTAATATCCAGCGAAAGCTGGAAAAAAAACAAAAGAAACAGACAAGAAATTAGACTATTTTGAAAAAAAATGCCTAAGAAAAATACTCGGTATAAATTGGAATGACCTCAAGAAAAGCACAGAGATAAGGCAGACAAGTGATCAACAATCTGCCTCATGAGTGATCAGAAAAAAGGAGATGGACAAATATTAGTCACATAATGAGAAGAAAATTAGAGAATTCTAAAACAAACAAGCTATTAAATGGAACACAACAGGTCAAAGAAAAAGAGGCTGACCACGTGAAACTCTAAAGAGGACACTGTTATGAAAGGCCAAATTAATAGGCATAAAATCCCTTGATGGGGTTGAACAGCTCGCTGAAAACAGGAAAACTTGGCGAACTACCATGCGACCCCTATGTGACATCAAACAGCATGAGAAAGATGTAAGATAGCACGCTAATTTTCTGTCTATGACTGCTTGATTATTCTAGTTTCTGTCAAATTCATTAATAAACAAGTTAAAATATACTTGAACACTTTCTACAGTCAATTATCTCAATTTTTACATATTCCTAATGTTAACACATTATCTTCTTCTTTGTACTTGTCTTGACAGGCTCTTATGCTTTCTTGGGATACTCTATTCTGTTATTTAATTAAGTGGCCTGGCTGTTCTTTAGCCAAGGTGAGTGGCCTGACTGTTATTTAGCCAGGTTGAGTGGCCTGGTTGTCCTTTAGTCAATATGAGCGGCCTGGTTGTTCTTTAGCCAAGATGAGTGGCCTGGTTTTTTTAGCCAGGAAGAGGAGCCTGACTGTTATTTATCCAAGCTGAGTGGCCTGGTTGTCCTTTAGCCAATATGAGCGGCCTGGTTGTTCTTTAGCCAAGATGAGTGGCCTAGTTTTTTTAAGCCAGGAAGAGCAGCCTGGTTGTTCTTTAGCCAAGATGAGTGGCCTGGGTGTTATTTAGCTAAGATGAGCTGCCTGGTTGTTCTTTAGCAAAGGTGAGTGGCCCAGTTGTTCTTTAGCCAAGGTTAATGGCCTGGTTGTTCTTTAGCCAAGATGAGCAGCCTGGTTCTTTAGCCAATATGAGTGGCCTGACTGTTATTTAGTCAAGATGAGTAGCCTGACTGTTATTTAGCTAAGGTTAGCAGCCTTGTTGTTCTATAGTCAAGATGAGTAGCCTGACTTAATTAGCCAAGGTGAGTGGCCTGACTGTTATGTAGCCAAGGTGAGTGGCCTGTTATTTAACCAAGGTGAGTGGCCTGACTGTTATTTAGCCAAGTTGAGTGGCCAGATTGTTCTTAGACAAGTTGAGTGGCCTGGTTGTTATTTAGACAAGTTGAGTGACTCTGACTGTTCTTTAGCCAAGCTAAGTGGCTTAACTGCTCTTTAGTCAAGACGTGTGGCCTGACTAATCTCTGACTATGTACCTTTTTCAATTAAATCATCAACTATTTACATTCATTTCATTAAGTGACCCCAGTGCATAACATTCTAAGCAGGTGATTCATTCATTCATTTGCATGTCCCTTGCGGAACTTTGCCTCCCTAACAGCACTCCTGTAGGCCTCTCGGTTGTGAGCAAGATGACCTGCTGATGATGCATCCATTTGCAGATCATCAACAATGTCTTGCAGCCATCTTCGCCTTTGTCTTCCTCTCTTTCTTTTTTCCCATTATGTATCCTTCCAAGACGGTCTTCTCTAGTTCATCATGACATTTAATGTGTCCAAAATATTTAAGTTTTCTCTCTTTAATCCTCTTTACTAGTCAGCTTTCTTCAATATTACGTTCTTGTAATATGGATATATTTGTTCTTTTTTGTGTCCATAATATCTGAAGAACTCTTCTGTAGCATTTACATTCAAAGGCATTTATGTGTTTCTCAGTTGTTTTGCTAAGTGTCCAGGTCTCACAGGCATATGTTGCAATGGGAAAGATGCATGCCTTTAAAAATTTTATTTTTGTAGTTCTGTCTGTTCCTCTCCACAGCTACTTTAGTTGTTTTACTTTCTGAAGAGTGATAGATGCCCTCTTTTTAATTTCTCTCATCGTATCTCCATTTTTGTTAGTAGTGATCCAAGATATTCAAAACTCTCTATTTCTTCCAGTTTTTCCTCATTGATACATATATTCGCTGCCTTGTTTGTTTTGTTAGTTGTCATCAATTTAGTTTTTTCACATTAAGATAGCGGTTTTGCTCTTCACTGTTCTTATAGACTGACATAATTGGTTTTTCCATTCCTTTTTGTGTTGTGGACAGTAATACTGTGTCATCAGCATATCTAATCTCTGGTATTTCATAACCTCCAGTTGTTATGGCATCATAATATTCTTTGTCTACATTTTCTCTAACATTCCTTATTATATTTTCAGTATACAAGTTAAATAAATAAGGTGACAATATACACCCGTGATGGACCACTTGTTTTACAAGGTGATTCTTTAAAATTTCTCCAAAGTATCACTGAATCTCAATACCATCCTGAATAACTTAACAGAACTGACTGGTGAAGATTTACACACAGCTTCTTCTACTTTGAACAGCTGCTGAATTCAGCAGCTTTCCAAGCCACTGAGGGTCACTGCTGCAGTCAAGACACTTCTACATTCCTCTCTGTTCTTGATCTTTTCTTGCCAATTGTTGATTCCACGAGCATGAATATCTTCTTCTAGGCTGTCTCAGCATTGCTGTCTACATCTATTCCCTTTTGTCACTTCTGTGTAGGCCATCTTTGTCTATCTTCAATTCTCTCTAAATGCCTAAGTCATCTCATTCTGTTGTTTTTCATAATGACTGTTATAAGTAGCGATTTAAAAAATGTGTAGATTTCTCTGTTACTTCTTATCTTTCATTGTCTCTTACTGGTACACAGTTTCATGTGAATATTAAATTCATTATTTTTAAAAATTTAGTTATTTGTAATGCTAGAATCTTATATACTGATATTTACTGCTGAAAACTTCTTTATCATAAGAAATTGACATTTTCTTTGAATCCAGCTGGGACTGTAGAGTTTTAAGTAATTTCCTTTTTTTTTTTTCTGCAATGGCAGAATGTGCCTTCAATGTTGTGGGAACAGAATAAAACTGCTCATATTATAACTGCTCTTATCGGTGACAATGTGAATTCCATGCACGAAAAAACAGATAGGTTGTCTTCACTGGCTAGCAAAATAGGACTTGAAATTAACAAGGACAAAACAAAAATAATGAAACTTCCCCTTGATCAAAGTGGAAAAATATACAGAGGGGACAGATATTGAAGAAGTCGATCAGTTTGCATGCCTTGGCAGTTACATAGACCAGGATGGTGACACTAGAAAGGAAGTTGGAATCAGAGTTGCAGGAGCAGCATCGATCTTCAAGAACCTTGAGAACATATGGAATTCAAAAGTTATAAGCACAAAAAACAAGTTAAGACTATTCAATTAAATGTAATATCCACCCTCATTTATGCATGCGAAAGCTGGAAAACAACTAAATAAATAGATAAGAAATTAGACTCTTTTGAAAACAAATGCCTAAGGAAAATACTCGGCATCAAGTGGAATGAATTTAAGAACAATGCAGAGATAAGACAGATGACTGAACAACAACCAGTCTCATGGGTGATCAGGAAAAGGAGATGGATATATGTTGGTCACTTGATGAGAAGAAATGATCAGAGAATCCCAAAAAAAGCTATCAAGTGGAACACAACAGGCCAAAGAAAAAGAGGCAGACCACATGAAACTGAAGAGGACATTGTTAAGAGAGGCCAAATTAACAGGCATAAAATCCCTTGATGAGGCTGAATGACTTGCCGAAGACAGGAAAAACTGGCGAACTATTTTGTGAGCCCTATGTGACGTTTAACGGCACAGGAAGGATATAAGATATAAGATATTATGGTAGTTTCATAAGTAAATTTAGTTTTTATTGAATCTTTATTGCCTTAAACTTTAAGAAAAACTACGTGATACTTGTTGGTTCTGTTAAACTTAATCGGAAAACTTCATGCATCTGTCACAAAAGCAAGTCTTCATCTATCCTTACACATTTGACCACCAGTTTCCAACACTTCATGCCTGTTTCTGTGATATATCACTGGTCTCTACCCACAACCAGCGGAGCTTCAAACAAATTACACTAGGAACAGCTATGGCAGGTTTGAATATCAGAAAATGTTACTGAATATAAGAAAACCAATAGGATATGACATTCTGGATTCTTCAGGATATAATCCTCTGGATAAGTTTATGCAAACTTTTCTGTTAATGTTTCTGAAAGCATGCAAACACCACAAGTAACCTTGGATGCAAGTAAGTTAAGTGTTACATTTGTACATTATTATTTCTGATTTTCTAAAAAAAAACCCACACACAATTAAAAAATAATGTTGATGTAATAATAATAATAATAGTAATAATGAAATAAACCAACCCCATAACCCATAAAGGCATTTAAAACCTGAGACAATTATGAATCACAAGGACAACATATAGCTCTCAAATTACAAACCTCATGACACAAACATTTTTTTCTATCACTCATGGTGCCTTTTTTTTTAACAGGGAAATGATAAGGTGCCTATTTTTGGTATTTACTGCAATTCAAAATTATAAAATCCTAATAATGATGGAACAAAGCCATATGCCTGCAGTTATTAAATATATTATTTTTGAAAGTCATAAAAATGCTTAAGGTAAGTTTAAGAGTTAAGATAATTTTTTTTTCCCTCAAATGGTGAAAGTACATTTACAAACAAAGGTACTTCAATATGTTCTATGTTGGGTCCAATTAATTGTCTATGCAAGTCCAAGTGATTTGAAGCTTCCAGAAAATTTTCCAGTTGACTCCAAGATAAATCATTCCTTCTCTATTAGGTCAGGCAAAGAACTCACTGATACTTTTGGATGGCTTTTTCTTTCAAACATGAAGGTGGAAATGGAAGAGTGGTTTCAATATTGCAGTTGGGAAACAGAGCAGCCTTTACTGTGAATGTCTGAACACACTTTACTTCTACAAACAGAGGCACTAATAATTGCACATTAAATTACATTTTTTTTTGTTTCCAAAGGAAACTGCAAAATTTTAATAGCAATATTCTCTATACAAAAGAATGTGGTTGCATATGATCAACATACATAGTAGCAATTTCACAAAAATAACCGGTCCTTGTATAAATAACTATGATTATGTAGATTTTGGCCTGATAAGTTTTTTTAAAAATCAACCTTTACTGTAACTTTATGATCACTTTTATTTAACAAATTATCACTGTGTGTGTGTCTATATACATAAACAAAAGAGAAGTCCTCACAGAGCCTTCAATAAAGCATACAGTAAGTGTAAACCAGTGAAACACTGTTACTTTTTAACATTCAGTTCCTGAAAGAGTTTCATCAAATTTTTAAGACCAAAAATGTAGTCAGAGTCTGGACCATCATGCTGAATCTTGTCAGACGTAAAACCTCGGTGTGTGGTATGTGCAAAATCTATCATTTTCACGTCCACTTTCACGCTGTCTCTGCAAACTGACTGTGGATTCTGTACCGAGACTGTCAGCGACTGAGCACGTGGAGAAGTGTTTTGTGAGTCCGTGGTGCCTGATGGAAAAGCTACACGAACACGTTCAGTTAACTGTCTTTCTTCTTTTCTCGATAAATCTTCATGGTGTTCAGACTCTACAACAGAAATATTATGAATTTGTTGGCTGTGAGATAAAGAGTTACTTAAGTGTGAACGTGCTTTATGATCTACATCTGATAAATTTTCTAGTGATTTTTTGGATATTTGTGACTGTTCTAAGTTGTCTGTAAAAGAATGTGCTGATCTGCGATTCACACATGAAATGCTTGATGGCTGGGTGGTGGTATCAAATACTTCACCTCCTTTTTGATTCACGGTGTCTAAATGATGATTGGTGTTACTTGTTGCTATTTTTGAATGACTTTTCTCACTTGAGCTCTCACTAGTGAATACAGTAGACTGCCCTTCAACCATCAGGCTCTCGGAATCTGACTCAAGTATCTCAGCTACGAACACAGGTTGCTGCGCAATTTGATTTAGGCTCAGTTTTGGAAGGGATGACAAATAAGTGTCACAACATATTTTATCTATTTGTCTTGTCACACACTGACACACATTCTTAGAATCAGGAAGGTGTTCTGTGGCGTGTTTAATAGATACCAAGTCAGCAGTAATATGTGACTCAAACGTCCGCTGACTGGTTTTCTGACACAATTTATTAGAATCTTGATGTTCTGTGGTATTTTTAACAGATCCTGAGTCAGTAGTAATATGTGACCCAAACATCCACTGATTTCTTTCCTGACATAATTTATTAGAATCAAGATGTTCTGTGATATGTTTATCAGATTTGGAGTCAGTAAATATATGTGACTTAAATGCCTGAAGTTTAGTTTTCTGACCGAATGTCTTGGAATCATGATAATGTTCTGTGACATGTTCATCAGATCCTGAGTCAGCTGTAACAGCAGAAACAACTGACTCAAATGCCTGTACTTTGGTTTCTTCATTTGCTGCAGTGAGACCAACATCCCCGTCATAAATGATCAGTAGTGAACTGGCATAAAATCGAAATGAGTGCAGATCTTCAAGACACTTTATGAGCTCAGATAATCTCGATACAATTGGCTGGATGAGCTCCAATCGAAATCTGGTGCCATTGTGTAGAAAGTTGTACAGCATATCCCTGAAGGACTCATCGTTTAGCGTCCTTCCGTGATATTTGTCAACACTGTGATAAGCACCAGATTCAACTTGATAAACCTGGAGAAAAAAAAATAAGAGAGCCTGTTACTGCAACACAGACATGAGCACCAGGCAGCATGTAGCTACTGAACAGTGATATGCACAGTTTTGCCTGTTCATTATGACTGACTTTTTTTTTCTCAAGATTTAAAACAAAAAGATTACTAAGTGTTAATAAAGCTTCAAATCACCAAACTTCCAGTGTTCTTATATGGCCATTTGTGAAAACCAAATGAGCTCCTTTACAGCACATCCTGTGTCCTCTCCAAGATACACAAGCTGGGCAATTTTTAATTATGGAGAATAGGTATGCCCCCCCCCCTTCCAAAAAAAATGTAACTAATGGAGCCAAAGTAGCAATATAAGAAAAGCTAACTGATAATACCAACATCTAATGAGGGAAAACAGACTGACTGACAACAGCAACATCTAATGAGGGGAAAACTGAGGCTGTCTGACAACAGCAACAATCTAATGAGGGGCCAGAATGATGCTGAAGCCAACACTATAGTATCTGAGGAACTACAGAGATTGACTTTTCTTTGGAGTTTACTCCCAAAGGTTTCCTTGCAACTGACTAAACATCGCCCCACAGTCAACCCAAATACTTACATTATATAACATATATCTTACACTTCATCATGGCTGTAATCAGCAACAGAATGCAGGCATATGGAGAAATGTTCTTTGCTTGTCTCAGTCCACTGACCAAGAAGAAATTATTCTTTCTTTTAAAAAAAGGCAGTTGTGAAAATTAGCAGCATTTTATTCTCCTTTAGCATTCATCAGGATCTGTGTCACTAGAATGAGGTCCACAATTTTATTCAAGTTATGACTGCATTCTCACTGCTTCTGTATCATATACTGACTCATGGGTGAGATACAACTGCAAATGCTGTTCACTCTTAGTCTATATGTTCTTGGTTTCTGGAATACAGTGGCAAATGTCTATGCTGGACTTAACCACTTCAGTTACACAATAGTCTGAAATGACCAGTTTGATATAGGAAAGCAGCTAGAAAAGCCTAAATTTTATGGCATAGAATTTTGATTTTCCCAGCACGAAATTAAAAACAAAGAAAAATCTGATTCTCCTCTTATGCCCCGTGAAATTTACTTTAACTACTCCATGTTGAATATGTTCTTGGCAACATCCTTTGTAGCCTCTCAAACTTACCTGCATCCCACACAACCTGACCCCTAACGAACTAGAAGTTGTCTCATGACACTTCCGTGACTGGCTTGCCACTTTTGCACTGGATGCATCATCACCATACAGACGGGAGCCAATTTTGAGGTCAAGGATGCAGGGATGCCGAAAGTCAGCAACAACATTCTTCAGCAAGAGAAAACCTTGTGTCAGAGTTAGGGATGCATCTTCTTTTTTTTTTTTTTTTGCTTTGATAATAGTGTAACAGAGTATTTGTTTTAAAAATAATCAGTGTGACCCATGGCCACAGAGTTAACTATTTTTCAATGCCACTATCACACTTATCTTGGTAACAGCATCATCATAATGTACTTGCATCAATACTATTATCAAAATACAAACTACTTCAATACCAGTTTCAAAGAGCAATTGCTTCAGTACCATAAGAGCAGTTTTTTTTTTGCTTCTATACCACTTCCCGATAAGTTTTTCCTTTAATAAGTTTATCAAAGAACTGTTTCAATACCATTATCATACAGGATCCATATACACATCTCTTAGATAGCAGTTTCTATATGTCATGACAGTATATTTTCATATATTTTAATTACTGTAAAGGGTTATACGCATTTACAGAGACAATAGATTTATATAAATAGGAATAAAGCATGACAATAAATTTCAGATAAAATACATTCAACACTCCTCAAATTCAACAGAATGATAAAAGATAATGGATAATGTAAGAAAAAGACTGTTGCTAAAGCATATACTTGTAGACATGAGTGAAAGAAATGTAGCTAGAAAACACATGAGACTGACTTCCAAGCAGATTACAAGCCAAGGAGAAAGATCTACACAATAACAACCCAGATTTGAAGTATCCCTCAAAAAAACAAAAAAAAAGTTCTGAGATGTTGCTACTGTTAATGTTGGTCTACTTCCCTGTAACTATAAGCACAATGCTCTTTGCAGTCAATGCTGTGAAGATGTTGAGGCAAAGGATTATGTCAAATGGGGCAAAGGTTCCTGGGTAAAGCTAAAAGAAGTGTTGCAATACTTCTTTGGCAGTCTCCATCACCATGGAGGCCATAGCAATCCCAGCCATGTTAGCCAGGCCAGGCCTGTTACTGAGGGTACCAATGGAAATATCAGACAGGGTCATGGTCAGCTATGATTCTCCAACCCTGATGTAGTATGCCATATATGGGTCGCTGATTGTTAAAACAAACAGCGTCTTCACCTCCATCAGAGTATACAGAACAAACTGCTTCAAATAAAAGAATGGGAAAACATAAAATGTCACATACAAATGAATCTCATACACAGACCATAATAGGCTAGCTCAAATAAAGAAATCTAAAAGCTTTGGAAGATATAATGTACAGCTAGCTTTTGTCACAAATCTGCAAGACCTGAACAAAAGATATGTGGATGAATTACACTTCCAAAAGAAAGGACGCAGTTACATGTGAAGGTCAAAAACATAAAAATTCTGAAAATGATGGCAGTAAAAAAACTGTCTGTGCAAAAAGAGAAAGAAAACCTTTATGAACAACTAGTGCTATTTATGAACGCAAAACTTTATTATGTCAGTTACAGGGTTCTCAACAGACATAAAAGAAAATATGATACACAGATTTTTATTGTGATGTTGAATTGTGATAATCTACACACAAGTTTTAACTTCTCAAATTTAGATATAAGACAGCCAAGTTAAAAACTCTATTCCTTCAAGCAAGCAATGTCCATATACACAGTTATTTCAGTTATTTAAAACTATGTAAAATAATAAATATATATACAGGCAGCAAATGAAAGGTAACATACATTATGAGATGAACAGATGACAAACCTTACACATAATGAGATGAACTATGTAACAAATGTCATATGGTAGCAGGTGTCTCACTACCACTGAGATGACAAACTGAATGCTTTTGTGAAGGTTTTTTAGCCTAATCTTCTTCATATTCAGCAAACACAGCATCCTTTTTTATTAAAATGATCTCTTCTGGCAATACTTCTTGCATTAACTATGAAATAGTTCATAATTATGAACTTGTTTTTAAAGGAAAGTATAACACAAAAAAAAAAAAAAAGATACAGAGCATGCAGCTGACCTCAATCTAATTAAACAAATCACAAATACCACCAGTTTTCAGGCTCTGAACAGGACACTGTAGACTACAAACCATCTGCACAAACTGAAGATGCTACCCACCTCAAACTCCACTCTGGTACTGACAAAATGACAGCCCACCACCAGTTACAGTACTGCCATTTATCTGTAGAACCAAGATGGCACTTTTGGCTGTCACCTGTATCAATCCATGACAAGCTGCATGGTGATCTCAACAGCCTAAGACAAATGGCAGTATTCTACAGAGATATCTAAGTTGATATCTGAAGGTGTTCGAAGAAGAAAACCCTAATCTGCAACCAGTGTTCAGACTCAAAGAACATATTCTGCAAACCTGCGCTTTCAATGGAAACCAAAGACCACAAATATGGCCCTAGGAAAAGAGCATGGATGGAAAACTGTGGAGAACATTTGATGAACTGATGATGATTATGAGATTCATGGAGGTGACCCATGTCCTTGTTTAGATGGCTGAGTATATGAAACTGGATGAGGAAGCAGAAGAGGATGACATAAAACATGCTGACAGAGTACTTGAAAATGAAATAAGCAGTTTAAACTTATTTCCTTCATTAGACCACATCTATTTTTTGTGAACTGAGGTCATAACACTTCTTTGAACATTTCTGATATAAACAAAATTACATTATCCATTTTATCATTATAATTAATCTACAATGTTTACAGAATGATACATTTAATGAGCGTCCTATTCTACTACTACTATTTTGACTTTGGCACACATATGCTTCTCTCTGCCGTTATTTTTCTTCACTATCTATATTTCACAGCCAATCACAATCAAATGGCATCCTAATTCCTTTTAACTTCATATATTCTCATCACATATTCTCAAACAGGGTTCTTTCCTCATGCGACATTTTAGAAGAGAAAAATAATTCTGAAATATGAAAGGCAGATCAAAATATTCCATAAAATGCAGGATTTTTCATAAAAAAATGTAAGTTTTAAAAAAAAAAAAAAAAAGACAACACATGTTGTGAAGTGAAAATAAATATAGTACTTGTTTTGACCACAACTTCATTTTGATTTTTGAACATTGTTGTTTAATCTAATATTAATATATATATTAATATATATGTGTGTGTGTGTGTATATATATATATGTATGTATGTGTGTGTATATATATGTATATATATGTGTGTGTATATATATATATGTAATAGGAAAAAGATCTGGTGGCGAGGCCCCCAGGCCAGATAGATCTAATTTTAACACTGGGGAAGAGTGTGAGGCAGAGGTCAGTTCTAGTAACTGTGATGATGGACAAAATCCTGACGGTGTTACTAAGGAAAACTCCTGCATCAAACTAAAAAGAAAAATAAGAGTAGGAACATGGAATGTAAGAAGCATGTATGAGGGAAAATATCAAGTAATAAGTGACGAGATGAAAAGAACGGGGATACACGTTTTGGGAATCTGCAAACATTGATGGAAAGGATCTGGGCACTTCAAGAGCGAGAATGATAATATCTTTATATACTCTGGTGGAGAAGTAGGAGGAAAGAATGGAGTGGCTTTTTATTTGGACAAATCAACATCAAAAGCATTACTAGGCTACAATCCAGTAAGTGATAGAATCCTCACAATCAGACTTAAGGGCATTCCTAGAAATGTAACAATCATCCAGATATATGCACCTACATCAGCAGCAGAAGAAGAGGAAGTAGAAAACTTTTATAACACATTGCAAACGACAATAGACCAGGTAAGGAAAAATTATATGGTATTAATAATGGGTGATTTTAATGCAAAAATTGGTACAGAAAGAGCAGAAGACAAGTTGTAGGGAAATTTAGTATAGGACATAGAAATGAGGCAGGTGACAATCTAATGGTGTTTTGCATGGAAAATGAGCTAATTATCGCTAACACACTTTTTAGACAACATCCAAGAAGACTTTACACATGGACATCACCTGATGGTAAAACCAGGAATCAAACAGATTACATTTTAGTGCAAAGAAGGTGGAGGTCAAGTATAACATCAGCAAAAACTTTACCAGCTGCTGATTGTGACATGGACCATGAGTTATTAATAGCAGACATGAAGATAAAGATAAAAAAGACAGTTACGGGATCAAGACCACTCTGCTTTGATCTTACAAATATACCAGAACAATATGGTATAGAAGTGAAGAACCGTTTCGAAATCCTGATGGCTGTACAGGAGGAGATGACATCAGATGAATTGGCTACGCAGGCCAAAGATATCTTAATAACAACAGCTAAAGAATTTGGTTCCAGTAAAGAAAACATAAAAGAATGGATGGATTACAGCAGGTACACTAGAACTGATAAAACAATGTAGAGAAATGAAGATGCAATGGAAGGTGACAAACAACAACAAAGAGAAATATACAACTTTCACAAAAGAAGTACGAAGAAACATAAGAAAAGACAAAAAACAATACATACAAGATTGTTGTGAAAGAATAGAAGAACATCAGAAGTGTGGAAGAGATAGTGAAATGTTTAAAGAAATGAAGACACTGACGAGAAATGTCACACCTAAGCTAAAAGTAATTTGTGATGAGATGGGGAATACCTTGACAGAGACAGAGGAAATTCTAGAAAGATGGAAGGAATATTGCAAAGGAATGTATGAAACAACCGACTGTGGACACAGAAATCAACAGTGTGAATTATTATTGGAGGAGAAAGAACCCGAACTGACAATAGAAGAAGTTTATGGGCAATAAAGAATCTGAAAAATGGTAAATCACCAGGATGTGATGAGATAACAACTGAACTTATTAAAGCAGGAGGAAAGAAGTGTGCAACAATCTATCATGCACTGTGCAAAAAGATATGGCATTCAGGTATTTGGCCAAAAGAATGGAAAAGAACTGTATTCATACCACTGCCAAAAAAGGGTAATCTGAAATTATGCACAAGCTACAGAACTGTTTCCCTGATAGTCATGCCAGTAAAATTCTGTTAAAAATCATAATGGGTAGACTTTGTAAGAAAATAGAAGAAGAAGTCAATATGGTCCAAGCTGGTTTCACAGAGAAATGCAGAGAGTTTAATGTGAATCTATATTTATCTTTTATAGACTACTCAAAAGCATTTGATTGTGTACAACACCAGAAACTTTGGGAAATAATGGAAAAAATGGGATTTCCAACACATCTGATACAATTAACATCACTGCTGTATCCAGACCAACAAGCAGCAGTAAGAATAAATGGTGAAACAACAACTTGGTTTGACATAAAACAAGGGGTCCGTCAGGGGTGCATATTGTCACCTTATTTATTTAACTAGTATACTGAAAATATAATGAGGAATGTTAGAGAAGATGTAGACAAAGAATATTACGATGCCATAACAATTGGAGGTTATGAAATACCAGAGATTAGATATGCTGATGACACAGTGTTACTGTCCACAACACAAAAAGGAATGGAAAAACTAATTATGTCAGTCCGTAAGAACAGTGAAGAGCAGAACCTCTATCTTAATCCAAAGAAAACTAAACTGATGACAACTGACAAAACAAACAAGGCAGCTGAAATATATGTAATGAGGAAAAATTGGAAGAAGTGGAGAGTTTTGAATATCTTGGATCACTGCTAACTAATAATGGAGATACAATGAGGGAAATTAAAAGGAGGACATCTACTGCTCTTCAGAAAGTAAAACAAATAAAGAATCTTTGGAGAGGAGCAGACAAAACTACAAAAATAAGATTTTTAAGGGCATGTATCTTTCCCATCGCAACATATGCCTGTGAGACAAGGACACTTAACAAAACAGCTGAGAAACACATAAATGCCTTTGAATGTAAATATTACAGAAGAGTTCTCCAAATATCGTGGACACAAAAAAAAGAACAAATATATCTATACTACAAGAGCTTAATATTGAAGAAGACTGGCTAGTAAAGAGGATTAAAGAGAGAAAACTGAAATATTTTGGACACATTAAACGTCATGATAATTTAGAGAAGACCGTCTTGGAAGGATACATAATGGGAAAAAGAAAAAGAGGAAGACCAAAACGAAGATGGCTGCAAGACATCGTTGACGATATGCAAATGGGCGCAGCAGCAGCAAGCCATCTTGCTCACAACCGAGAGACCTACATGAGTGCTGTTTGAGAGGCAAAGTTCCGTAAGGGACATTCAAATGAATGAATGAATGATATATATGTATATGTGTGTGTGTGGTTATATGTATATATGTGTGTGTGGTTATATGTATATATGTGTGTGTTTATATGTATATATATGTATATATGTGTGTATATATGTGTATATGTATATAAGTACATATAAATAAACATGTGTATGTATATATATGTGTATATATAATATAAGGATAAAAAGGTAAAGGTAATCCTGTCATGCCTTAGAGGCACATAGGGATATGGTGACAGTGCCAATATATCCATGTTGGGATATATCCATTGTAGAGAAGATGTTGAACAATACAGAGCTCACTTGGGCAAAAGAAGCAGAAGAAAGAACCAGCAACAGAAGGTGAAGAAAACAGTAAACCTGCAATAATATTTTATTTTAGCGGGGAAAAAAAGGCAAAGGAAACTTGTGGAAAACTCTTGCACTTGGGCACTTCGGGTTCAGAGAGGGAGAGAGATATATCCATCTAAAATTACACTGGCACATCTCCTCCTCCACCCCACCTCATGTTCCCTTATCATGTATGATAAGAGAATAGTTTGGGCAGAACTATATATAAAACTAAATATACATGCAGTCACTGCAGTAAAGCTGTAATAAAATATATTAAAACTATTTAAAATAAATGTATGAACAGTTCTATCTTCTTTCCCTATTTCTTTGTCCTGTATGTTTTTGTTATGATGAAGCTGTAAAATAAAACTTCACAACTGTGTGCTCATTAACAAAGTTGTTCCTACTTTTGCTTTAAACAATTTTAACGTAATGATAGATTCCTTTGTGATAAGCCCTTCACCGTATCAGTTTCAAGGGCCAATAATTCATGAAAGAAGAAAGGTACTATCATCTTGGTAAATGCCTTTATCTCAACACTTAATATCTCCCTCTCTCTCTCTCTCTCTCTGAGTGGAATAAAATGTTTATATTACAGGTATAATCTGTCTCCATTCATCTCTGTTTCTGATTTTCTCCCTGCAGCTGTCTGCTCAGGTTGCCCTCAGGTCTTCTCTCACAATGTCTCTCCATCTTTGCCATAGTCTACTCTCTGCTCTTATCATGTCCATCTACTGTATACATGCAAGTCTGTCTGATGATTCCTTTCCAAGATTCCTGCACAGTCTAGCTATTGTAATCTGGTAGACTTAACAGTGGAGGTGACTGGTTATTCCTTAATAAAATATGGATTTTCCTTTTGTAGTACAAACTATGGGTCTCACTGTTGCTTCTGACTCTCCAAACTCCATTATTACTTTGTCTGATGGGGCCAAAAATTCCTTTAACAATTCTGTTTTCAAAACATAGTAGTTATATTTCATCTTGTTTTACTGAACTCCACATTTCTGAGCAGTCCTGCTGGTTTTACAGCTGTTTTTAATGCATGGTTAACCTGGTTTCTTTGTTAACATTTAGTATTTTAACTTCTCAGCATTCTCCTCAAGTTATCTCACACTCACTTGTTGCTCTTAAACTGTTTTGAGAGACTGGCATCCCTGCACACTGGACATTCCAATATGTGCTCCACCTTCTGTTCCAACACCCACTAAAGTGTGTGCCTGCTGATGAAGCCAATCATAATGGTTGTGGATAATGTGCATTAAACCATTCCGCTCAGAAAAGTGTCCACTTCCCCTCTCCTCTCCCAAATTGATCATCCTCCTGATGTGATTGTTGTCATTCAACCCAATATCATCTTCCATAGGCAGCCTATTCAAGATGGCTCTTGCAATCTCCTCCTTGTCCATTTTCAGAGTGCCTTGAATTGATGCCATGCCTGCCAGGTCATCTGCTCTCTCACTGCTTTGACTCCCCCATGACCTGGGCAGTAGATACACGTCAAACTGGATAACTGAGAGCCCAGAAGAAGCTGGACCCACTCCCTACAGAAGAACTGTCTGCTCTTACAGTGTTCCCCCTGAGTTAACAATTACACACACACACACTTCGTAGAGTTAACCCAAGTTTGTTCACTCTATCATAAACAGTGACTGACCTACAGGAAGCTACTGGAACAACAAATTAAATAAGCGGGTCAAGCTAAATATAGCCATGTTTTGGCATTTTACACTATACGCTTTGAGAACTGCCTGCAGCAGTAAATGTGTGTTTCTGAGGACTTGTTGCATGATGGTACCAGTGTTTCTACTTATGTATACAGCAGACAATTTAGATTCTTTGCATGAGAGTGATTTTTATGATAATGGCACACTGAAACTGTTGAAACTGCACCTGAATTTGTGTGATCAGAGAATAGTCAACAATGACATTCAAAGCCAGCATTCAAATTTGCAGGGAAATGCAATATTTATATGAAAAACATAAGGTAACACTGCTCTGTAATTTATCAAATAAAAAAAAAATATTCACCTGAACATCAACATCTTCATCGCTACCGCCCTTCAAAATCATCATGAGCCCATGTCAAGACATCATTATCATTTGTGACCGCCTTTACTCTCATCATCATTATTATACCACTATAACCATCATCATCATCATTACCACCTCTTTCACCATCATCATCAATCTATGCCAAGAAATAATTTCTGACATAATAAATATTTACGTCTTTATAAGTGGTGTGTGTTCTACTGGGGTTTTTTTTGGTTTTTTTTGGTGAAAATAATTCACCATGGGTAAAGCAACCCCATTTTTCAAAGAAGTAATGCCAAAGGAGCTAATGTTTTGTAAGGCATGATAGACTTTTTTTTGGGGGGTGGGGGGGGGGGGTGGGAAAGGAACCTACTTCTGTTTAGATTTCACTCCTCTCTGACTTTGATTTTACTTGTTCAAAATGTTAACTCTCACATTTCCCAGTCTCATCTTTCATCATATAACAGACACAAAAAACATTTTTTTGGGGTGGGGTTCATTTCTTATAAGGATACGTATTTTGTTGTCATTTTTCTCAGACTTGCGCAACTTGTCCAGAAGCCTCTTATGGTTCTTCAAGCTCCACGGATTGAGACTGTGGGTGTGTGGGTTATCTGGGTTTGAGTCTGCTGCATAAAAGACCTGATCAGATGAAGGATACACCTCATAACTGCCACTTCTCAGTACTCGAGCCATGCTCCTAGAAACAACAGAACCAAGACAATGGTTCAAGTATTCTCAAGAAAAAAAAAAACCTCCAATAATAAAATCTTCACCTTAAGCATTCAAATGGTAAAAAGCAAAATAATAATTTCCCTGCAATTCTCTCTCTCTGAACCTTAAGTGCCCAGGGCACATGGGGCTTCCACAAGGGTTTTCCACAAATGCCTGTCCTTTGCTTTTTTTCTGCTCTTGCCCAGGTGAGCCCTTTATTGCTCAACATCCTCTCTGTTGTTCTTCTCCATGTCTCCTTTGGTCTACCCTTACTTCTGTTCCCCTGTGGTGTCCATCTTAGTGCTATTTTTGGTAGTGAGTTGTCAGTCATTCGGAGCACATGTCCCAACCATCGCCAGCGTCTTTCCTCAATAACTGCTGTCAGTGGCTTCATCTGCATTTCTGCCAACAATTCTGCCACTAAGGAATATTAAGGATGCAGTGTTACTTCCATGACCGTCATCGCTTGAAAGTATGACTGTGGTCAGTATCATGCCTGGCCGCAACACCTCCCCAGATTTCTGAGGACTTGTTGCATGGTGGTACCAGTGTTTCTACTTATGTATACAGCAGACAATTTAGATTCTTTGCATGAGAGTGATTTTTATGATAATGGCACACTGAAACTGTTGAAACTGCACCTGAATTTGTGTGATCAGAGAATGGTCAACAATGACATTCAAAGCCAGCATTCAAATTTGCAGGGAAATGCAATATTTATATGAAAAACATAAGGTAACACTGCTCTGTAATTTATCAAATAAAAAAAAAATATTCACCTGAACATCAACATCTTCATCGCTACCGCCCTTCAAAATCATCATGAGCCCATGTCAAGACATCATTATCATTTGTGACCGCCTTTACTCTCATCATCATTATTATACCACTATAACCATCATCATCATCATTACCACCTCTTTCACCATCATCATCAATCTATGCCAAGAAATAATTTCTGACATAATAAATATTTACGTCTTTATAAGTGGTGTGTGTTCTACTGGGGTTTTTTTTGGTTTTTTTTGGTGAAAATAATTCACCATGGGTAAAGCAACCCCATTTTTCAAAGAAGTAATGCCAAAGGAGCTAATGTTTTGTAAGGCATGATAGACTTTTTTTTGGGGGGTGGGGGGGGGGGGTGGGAAAGGAACCTACTTCTGTTTAGATTTCACTCCTCTCTGACTTTGATTTTACTTGTTCAAAATGTTAACTCTCACATTTCCCAGTCTCATCTTTCATCATATAACAGACACAAAAAACATTTTTTTGGGGTGGGGTTCATTTCTTATAAGGATACGTATTTTGTTGTCATTTTTCTCAGACTTGCGCAACTTGTCCAGAAGCCTCTTATGGTTCTTCAAGCTCCACGGATTGAGACTGTGGGTGTGTGGGTTATCTGGGTTTGAGTCTGCTGCATAAAAGACCTGATCAGATGAAGGATACACCTCATAACTGCCACTTCTCAGTACTCGAGCCATGCTCCTAGAAACAACAGAACCAAGACAATGGTTCAAGTATTCTCAAGAAAAAAAAAAACCTCCAATAATAAAATCTTCACCTTAAGCATTCAAATGGTAAAAAGCAAAATAATAATTTCCCTGCCATTCTCTCTCTCTGAACCTTAAGTGCCCAGGGCACATGGGGCTTCCGCAAGGGTTTTCCACAAATGCCTGTCCTTTGCTTTTTTTCTGCTCTTGCCCAGGTGAGCCCTTTATTGCTCAACATCCTCTCTGTTGTTCTTCTCCATGTCTCCTTTGGTCTACCCTTACTTCTGTTCCCCTGTGGTGTCCATCTTAGTGCTATTTTTGGTAGTGAGTTGTCAGTCATTCGGAGCACATGTCCCAACCATCGCCAGCGTCTTTCCTCAATAACTGCTGTCAGTGGCTTCATCTGCATTTCTGCCAACAATTCTGCCACTAAGGAATATTAAGGATGCAGTGTTACTTCCATGACCGTCATCGCTTGAAAGTATGACTGTGGTCAGTATCATGCCTGGCCGCAACACCTCCCCAGATTTCTCTGGTACCCATTTTTAGAGGCTGGGTGGATCCCAGGAGCTTTTTGGTGTTTACCAGAAAAAATTCCGCTGCTGGAACCTGAACCTGGGACCACCAGATTAGTAAATCGAGCGGCTAACCACTTGGCTAACCAGCTAGGTCATTCTAAATCTGAAGAGTGAGGTTTACTGTTTTCTTCCCCTACGTTGCTGGTTCTTTCTTCTGCTTCTTTTTTTCCAACTCTTGGTCATGCTTTTCTTCACATTTATGAGGCAATCTCAGATGTCTACCTCAAATATATAGGCCCTGGCCAAGATTGTTTCATACTTTCACCTCTGATCTAGATCATATGGCCTGGATTATTTCATACTTTTACCTCTGATCTAGATCATCTGGCCTGGATTATTTCATACTTCTGCCTCTGATCTAGACCATCTTGTCAAAGTTATTTCATTCTTTTATTTATGATCTAGGTCATATGGCCAAGGTTGTTTCAAACCTATACTTCTGATTTACTCCCCCTAGTGAAATATATATCAAACTTCTGCTTTTGATCTAGACCATCTGCCCATGTTTATCTCTTACTTTTACCTTTGACATAGACTGTTATTTATTATAAGAGGTTATTTATACTTCTATCTCTGATCTATACCTCCCAGCCAAGGTGTTTCTATACTTCTATCTCTGATCTATACCTCCCAGCCAAGGTATTTCTATACTTCTATCTCTGATCTACATCTCATAGGCCAAGGTATTTCTATACTTCTATCTCTGATCTATACCTCCCAGCCAAGGTGTTTCTATACTTCTATCTCTGATCTACATCTCATAGGCCAAGGTATTTCTATACTTCTATCTCTGATCTACACCTCATATGCCAAGGTATTTCTATACTTCTATCTCTGATCTACATCTCATAGGCCAAGGTATTTCTATACTTCTATCTCTGATCTACATCTCATAGGCCAAGGTATTTCTATACTTCTATCTCTGATCTACACCTCCCAGCCAAGGTATTTCTATACTTCTATCTCTGATCTACACCTCATGGCCCAAGGTATTTCTATACTTCTATCTCTGATTTACACCTCATGAGTCAAGGTATTTCCATACTTCTATCTCTGATCTACACCTCATGGCCTAAGGTATTTCTATACTTCTATCTCTGATTTACACCTCATGAGTCAAGGTATTTCCATACTTCTATCTCTGATCTACACCTCATGGTCAAGGTACTTCCATACTTCTATCTCTGATCTACACCTCATGGTCAAGGTACTTCCATACTTCTATCTCTGATCTACACCTCATGGTCAAGGTACTTCCATACTTCTATCTCTGATCTACACCTCATGGTCAAGGTATTTCCATACTTCTATCTCTGATCTACACCTCATGGTCAAGGTATTTCCATACTTCTATCTCTGATCTACACCTCATGGCCAAGGTATTTCCATACTTCTATCTCTGATCTACACCTCATGGTCAAGGTACTTCCATACTTCTATCTCTGATCTACACCTCATGGTCAAGGTATTTCCATACTTCTATCTCTGATCTACACCTCATGGTCAAGGTATTTCCATACTTCTATCTCTGATCTACACCTCATGGCCAAGGTATTTCCATACTTCAGGTGTTTTTATATTTCTTACCTCTGAATAAAGTAAGATAACTTAGAAAACACTGTTGTTAAAGCATACTAACATGAGAGAAAGAAATCAGAAAGCGGTTTCAAGGTTATTTCATCTATCTACCTCTGATCTACACCATCTGGCCAAGGTTATTCCATACTTCTACCTTTGATCTAGGTTATTTCACACTTCTATTTCTGATCTACACCTCTTGGCCAAAGCTCATACTTCTACCACCATGTAGTTTTATTTTATACATACATTTATGTTTTTTAATTTCTAGACCAGCAAATTACACTTACCATATGACCCTCACTTTTTTTTTTATCAGATTTCCATTACATCAATTGCAGCTGCTTCTCAGTTCAAACTATACAGAATGTTCAGACAGCTGCCTGAGATAATCTGAGTTGCTGGACATGTCTGACAACACTGTTATATATTATTCCAAAACAGTTGTGGCCCAACAGTCTTCCTACATCTATTTGCATTTTATATTTTCCATTCTCAAAAAGAAAACAATTTCCATAAATAAAAATGACCTAAAAATATAACAAACTATCTTACCAAGGTATGCAAATTGATTGACTTCTTCAATATCTGTCCCTTCAACGTGTATTTTTCCATTTTGATTAATGGGAAGTTTCATTATTTTTGTTCTGTCCTTGTTAATTTCAAGTCCTATTTTGCTACCCAGTGAAGACAGGCTATCTGTTTTTTTCTTGCATGGAATTCACATTGTTACTGATAAGAGTTATGTCATCAGCAAAATCAAGATCTTCTAGTTAGGTCCCATGTACCCAGTCAATACCTGTGTTACCTATGCAGCAGGTATATACTCTATATACACCCCAAAATTTAAAAAAAAAAAAAAACTCCATGAGAAACCCTAAGTGGTGAAATGGTTAATGAACTCACTTCTCATGTTGGTGTGTTCTGACCTGAAGTACTCTAGTAAATTTGGCTGTAAGAACTGGTACCTCTTGGGGCTGGGAAGAACAGGCAGTCATACTGATAACATGATCCTTTTAGTGTGCCTAGAATCTCAAAATATCACCAGTCTAAACTTACCTATTCTGTATGAACGTTTCCTCTGGTGTATCAAGAAGAGACTTATGGTCATGACTGCCAAGGATGGAGGTACAAGGATAAACAGCAGCTTCATCAGCTTCATCACCAACAGATAAACCATAAAGTTGAATATAGCCATCTTCTTCTATCAGCTTCACTTCTATTTCTCCTGAGAAACAAAAATAGAGTTTTTAAGCATAAGTCTCAACTTTATACAACTACTGCAGTCTAATTTTCCTCAATGCTTACAGTGAACATCTAAATATTTTCAGTTTCAAAATGATTTTAAAACAGTTCTTGTCTGGCAGCTTTACTCTAAATATGGAAATGTGACTACACAGTGACATAAAAAAAATAAGAGAAATGGTGACTGTGGTAAAACTGGTTCTGGTAATGAAAACAGACAGAGGGTGGCAGC
This sequence comes from Achatina immaculata, assembly GCA_009760885.1. Taxonomy (NCBI): domain Eukaryota; kingdom Metazoa; phylum Mollusca; class Gastropoda; order Stylommatophora; family Achatinidae; genus Lissachatina; species Lissachatina immaculata. Next base: position 45,452,974 of record CM019720.1, on the reverse strand, counting down.
TTTACAAAAAAAGATACGAGGGATGATTGATAAATTCATGGCCTAAGGTACAAATACTCGAAACACACAGCTGATATTAGGTGGATTTGTAGATCAGGTTAATGTAAGATTAAACACCAAGTTTCAAGAAATTAACTGCAACCAATTTTTTTTTACAAGCTGCTGTAGTGATAAGGGGTGGCAGAAATTGAGAAAATGGATAACATTTCTCATCGAGCAGTCATTTGCTACTCTGCATCAAGGGCTTACCATTGAAGGAGATCCATGAGGATATGGTAGAGACTCTAGGGGAGAGTGCCCCTTCTTACAGCACAGTGAAGAAATGGGCATCTCAATTCAAACATGGAAGGGAGAGTCTGGAAGATGATCCCTGTCTAGGAAGACCAAGAACAGTAACCACAGATCAAACCACCAGCAGAATCCATGACATGATAATGGAGGATCAACGACTAACTAGCTGTACATTGCTACTGAACTTGGCATCTCCCAGGAACGTGTTCATGCCATTATTCACAATGATCTTCAAATGACAATGGTCTCTGCTTGATGGGTCCTGAAACTTTTTGGAACTGATCATAAAAGACAGTGTCTCAACATGTCAAAAGACAATCTTGGCCATTTTTCTGCAGATCCTGAAAAGCTTCTTCAGCAATTTGCCATGGATGAGACTTTGGCTCATCATTTTTAAACAGAAACCAAAGAACAGTCAAAGCAGTGGAAACATCATGGATCCCCACCTCCAAAGAAAGCAAGGGTGGTTCTGTCTGCAGGCAAAGTGATGGCTTCCATCTTTTGGGATTCAGAAGGTGCGCTATTGGTAGAATATCTTCAAAAGGGTAGAACGGTCACTGAGGCCTATTGCGCTAATATTGTGAAGCAACTGCGGGTCAAACTGAAGGAAAAGCGTAGAGGGAAATTGACAAGAGGAGTCATCTTTCATCAAGACAATGCTCCAGTTCACAAGTCAGTGGAGGCAATGGCTGCCATTCATGAATGTGGCTTTCAGCTTCTTGAACATCCTCCTTATTCCCCAAATTTGGCCCCTGTGGACTATTACCTGTTTACCAAACTCAAAAAGGAGCTCAGTGGTAGCAAATTTGCTTCAGATGATGACGTCATTCATGCTGTAGACCACTTTCTACTGACACAAGATGCTGACTTCTACAAAGAAGGGATCCGTATGCTCACTGGACTAAGTGCATAAACTTGCAAGGGGACTATGTTGAGAAATAAGCCAAAAAAGTTGTCCACAAATAATCTGTTGTACCTTAGGCCGCGAACTTATCAATCAACCCTCGTAGAGTGAGGAAGAATAGTGGCAGAAAAAAGAATGGCAGAAAGTAAGATGAACACATATAAATGAAAGGCATTCAACAATCTTATATTTCAGCAAAAGCCTTTTTTAAAGATCACATACAAAAACAACACAACAGATTAAAAACATGAAACATAGATTTTAAAAATTTGTTTTTTTGGTATCCTCCTTGAAAGAGACAGCACAAAATGCATTTTTTACAAGTTTCTTTAAAATTTTCTTCTGTTTGTAAAACTGAACCATATACCTCTATCTCCCGTCATAAAAAAAAATGCAACTTGTCCTTTAATGAAGTCTATAATACTGTGCCTTCTGAGGCACATATGGGATGTGGATACTGTCAGAGTTAGGAAAGAAATGTAACCTGAAGATATACTGATGACATGATCCTCTGGTGTGCCAATGAAAATATAGGCATTAACATATCTTCTATACTCATCAAGAAGATAAGGTAAAATTCCCATTTTCATGCCATTAAGGCATATAGGCCCGTGCTTTACCCTCTCAGATTTCTCTGGTACCCATTTTTAAGAGGCTGGGTGAACCCTGGGAGCCTTTTTGGTGTGTGCCAGACAAAAAAAATCCCACTGCTGATTCTGAACCTGGTACCACCGAATCAGTAACCTTTTTTTTCCCTTAATACTAGACTTCCATTCTTAGAATTGTATGAATCTTATTGTCCAGAAAATACTTTATAAATCTGGTACAAATTTGTTAGAAAAACAAAGAAATATGTTAAAAAGATAATTATTTAGGTTAAGTTTTTCTCTTCACTAATGCCCATCCAGGTTATGAAAGCTGAAACATGAAGCTTTTTCATGATGGCATGTGTTTGTTTTATTACCTCTGTACTCTGGTGTAAATTCCTTAAGTTCTGGAGGCAGTGTTTTGTAGACAAAATGTTCTCTGGCTATTAAGGGTTTGCACACCTGTGTGATGTAAGGACACAAGAATGACTCAGGGAATCAGTAGCAATTACCACAAGTGATCAAGGTAAAATTACTGAGTCTCAGTGAGATTTTGGTAGAGACTAAACTATGTGAAAAAAGGGGGTAGTTTCAGGAAATCCACAGAAGCACTGTCATTGGAATGGGATAAACAATTTTCTTCAAGTTATTGTACCATCTTCACAGCTTCTGTCACATTTACAGATTTTTTAAGATGCAGCTGCATAGGTCAGTAATCAACTACGTACAAACTAGGAATATAATAAATGCTAATGTAAAGAAAGAGTCCTAAGTAAATTAGAGAAAACCAGTCCCATACTCCAGTAGGAATAAGAACTGCTCAATTATGATAAGAATTGACAAATTATGATAAGAACTGCTCAATTATGATAAGAACTAATAAATTATGATATGATTGTGTGGTTAATGCTCAACCATTTAGCATTCCCCCCCCCCCCCCAAACCTTTCCCTGGTTCCAATTTTCTGACCCAGAATTTGGCTGAGTAAGCCATCCACTGTTTGCATCCTGTAATCAACTCTGTCATAGAAATGGGCACTCAATATAAGAGTGTCTGAGGGGAGGGGGAGGAACAGACTCCCAAGGCAGAAAGCATATGCCTGCAGGAAGAGGTGCACTAAGCTGCACTGCTTACACATCTGTCATTGAATGTAGAGAAAAAAAAGATTAGTATCATGAATATGGGACTTGTGAGTCCAGAGCAGGTGAATGATAAATGTAAGGTACTGAATGTTGTACTGAGAACGGTATTTCAGAAAAGTGCTTCATGCAGAGAGAAAGACAGGTAAAGTTTTACTGGTTTAAAAAAAATACTAGTATAATCACTGTTTGTCTGGATGCTGCTGACCCCTTACCGTCTTTGTTTTCTCACACTCTGTCTTACATAAATTTTTGTTTCAACCTCTACCGTCATTACAGACTGATTTTTTTAAAGTAAAATTTGAAAAAAAAAAAAAACTCTGCTCAAACATTTGACAGCCATGAAGTGACATTAAGGAATCATTATGGAAAAAATATAAAGTCTTCTGCAGTTTAAAATATTAATAGCTTCTGCTATGTAGGTGGTTAACACACTCCGTAAAACAATTCTTAATGGGAGTTTATTTCATTTTAGTACAGTCAATTTACTGCCAGCCTGGTTGGCTGAGTGGTTAGACAATTGGTCTACAACTCTGGTGGTACTGGGTTCAAGTCCCAGCAGTGGGGATCTTTTCTGATACCACCATACCTAAAAAAAAGGCCCCCAGGGTCCATCCAACCTCTTTTTTCTCTTCTTACACACACTGGCGATGATGTGTGGTACCCTGATTTTTTCGATGTGCCTTTCGGCTGGGTACCTCTGACCTCAGCACCTTTCCTTGCTAGGGCAGACTGGTCTTGCTTGGACTGCCATGAAGACAGTGGTGTAGGCTGGCCTGGCCAAAACTTTGTTTTCCAGCCTCTGGTGGCTGTACTTAACCCCTTCTCCACATCAGATCCAGCATGCAACGCTGGCTGGCCAGATGGCTTTGAGACAGTTCCACAGAGACACTCCGACTCTGTGATGAGGGATCTGATGAGTAACTCAACGATATCCATTCCCTGCCACCTATAGTCTGCTGGTTCTGTTTGTTTACATCATTCTGATAGCCACTGTTGTAAAGACTCATAGGCTTGTCACGTCCTGGATTCATTGGTTTCACACCAGATTTTCCTCATCCTCACCGGCAGTCTCCATGTCCCTATCCATTCACCAACCTGACATTACATTTTACAAAAATAAGAATTACAATTAGTGCTGATTGCTACAGGTTTCTGGGCTGCATAAGTAGGTCAGAGTTTTTAAGCAGTTAGATCTATGTTCCATGTCTCACAAAGACTATGTTAAGATAAGTGTGTTCTTAACACAGTTGTTCCCAGGGGTATTCCAACCTCTAAAAATGGGTACCAGGGAAATCTGGGAGGGAAATGCAGCCAGGTGTGATACTGACCACATCACACCTTCATGTGCCAAAGGTCTTGGAAATACAGGTCTAATACACTATCCCCAGTACGCCTTAAAGGCATGGAAATGGAGACATCATCTTACCTTATGATAAATATATTACAATTTATTTTTTCCTTTATGCTCAACACAAAGATTTCACTACACTGACATGAAAAAAGATTAACTGAACCATCAGCCCCTCCCCCCTCCCTCCAGCTCATAGGTTTGTCCTAATCTAAATTTTTGACTACAGATGTATTAAAACTTATTTATTCATCAGAACCTCATTCTTAAAATGATCTCTATACTAGGATAATTAATGTGACTAATCGCATTATAAAAATCAAAGATAAAGTATTTTATTTAAAAAAATTAAGAATTTGCACATTTTAATCTATAACTTGGTGGTGGATATGTTGTGCCCAACTATTCTGAAATTAAATATGTTAAAATTTGAATTAATTATTTAACTTACACGTTTTGTTTTTAATATGCAACAGAACAGAAATCAATATTTTAAACTGCACAAGGACTTCGTACTGTCCTGATCTTTTTTTCATGCCTACAGCACAGATTGGTGCAGTTGAATGTGAAGACCATCGAACCATTAGTCTTATGAGCCATGTTACCAAAATCCTACTTCGTATTGTTATGAGAAGAGTCAGGAGCAAAATAAAACCAAAAATCGTTGAAGAACAGTGCGGCTTCGTTGATGGAAAAGGTACAAGTGATGCTATATATATATATAATAAGAACATTGATGGAGAGATCAATAGAAGCAAAGATGACCTATACTTATGCTTCATAGACTACTGTAAAGCATTTGATAAAGTGAGACACACAAAAATATAAGAATGCTGGAACACATCAACACAGATATGAAAGATCTGAAACTTATCAAAAACATATATTGCCAGCAATCAGCAGTAATGAGGGTTGAGAACCAAATAGGAACATTCCAAGACATAAAACTTGGAGTGAGACAAGGATGTGTTTTATCTCCTGACCTCTTCTCCTTGTACAGCAAAAACATAATGAGAAATATAGAGAACATGACAGGAATATCAGTTGGCGGGTACAACCGTAACAACTTAAGATATGAAGATGACACAGTCCTGATTGCTAAAAGTGAAGAGGAGCTACAGGCTCTTCTGGACATCATGGTTTGTGAAAGTAAAAATAATGATCTCAGCCTAAACAAAAAGAAGACTGAAGTGATGATCATCTCAAAGAAAAGAATAACACCAAAATGTAGCATTACCATCAATGGCACAAATCTGAAACAAGTTGATAGATTCAAGTACTTAGGAAGATTATAACAACTGATGGAAAATGTCACAATGAAATAAAAACAGACGTGCTCAGGCCAAGTCAGCATTCCAGACAATGAGGCACATCTTGTGCAACAGATCCATATCAATGGAAACAAGATTCTGAGTATTTAAATGTTACATCGAGCCAATTTTGTTTTATGGGTGTGAAGCATGGTCTATGAATAACAGAGTACAATGAGAAATGGAGGCCATGGAGATGTGGTGTATAAGAAGGATGCTGAAGGTACCATAGACAGCCAAGAAAACCAATGAAGAAGTCTTAAGAGAGACTGGAGTTAAAAAACAAATTATAGCAATGATTATAGGACATTTCCTGAGAAGAGGAAAATTGGAACACGCTGTGGCAACTGGAAAAACTGAAGGAAGAAGAGACAGAGGAAGACAGAGAGAGAATTTATGGGCTGTCAGTGTGGCTAGGAAGAAAGTCACCGGCAGATCTCATAATCAAGTCTAAAGACAGGGAATTGTGGAGAGAAATGATCGCCTACGCCACACGGCATGGCACCTGAATTTTAAAGCACAGAACTGACTATATGCAAAGACCCAGATGTGTAAACTCAATGATAATAAATTAATAAACTATCTGTAGCCAAGACCTATCAGCTTTCTTTCTTAGTCACAAAAATGAGGGTGAGTAAAAAAATGTAACCTTAATTTTGCTCTGAAAAAAATTTAAGTCATGTCGGTGCACAGTAGTGGTACAGAAATGTTAGCCATCCCTCTCTTGATGTATGTGTACGGATGTACATCAGTCATTCTGGAAATATGATATCAGCAGGTAGATCAAATACGGTCACTCCTGCTGAAGCAAGCATGAGAGAAGAACAATGTGCAGTCATTTGTTTCTTAAGTAATGCAGGTGAAAAGGCAGTTTGTGTCTCTTCAGCAGTTAAAAGAATGGCATAAGAAGTTTAAAAGAAGGATGCTAAATCTGGTGGATGCAGCTCACTCTGGCTGGCCTCATGCTGTGAATAACTATGAAGTGAATGATACAGGAAAACCAGCAGGTAACGATGAGTTGCCTGGAGAACTGAGTGTTATTCATGCTTTGCATCATATCATTCACAGCATGCTGCAGGACCAAAAAGTATCCACCAGATGGGTACCAAGACAACTCATCCATGATCTGAAAGAATGTCATGACTCACCCCTGATCTGAAAGAACATCATGAGAGTGTTTGTCAGACTCTTTTACGTTTTGAAGCTGAAGGAGATGACTTTTTATGACGTAGTCACTGGAAATGAATGCTGGGTATATTACTTCCAGCTGGAGACAAAGTGAGCCTTAAAGAAGCAATGACGATGATGATGATGATTGATGACGATGACGATAAAACTGAACCAGGTCACATGTAAAATGCTCCAATTTACTCAGCCTAATGATTTCACATTGCAGTTCAGACATACCGTGGTTGTATCGTATCTCAGCATAGAAGACTGTCCAGCCACTTGATGATCAAAGGCAGCCAGCGGCTGTGTCCCCAGAGCTGGCTGCCACGGCATTCTCTTGTGAGTCTATCGGTAGTCACCAATGGCTATTCCCGTGCCGAGACCTCTTAAAAAAAAATTATAATGTATTTTACAAACAGATTATGATGGCTGTGTCGAGCAGAAAGAACAGAAAACAACCGTCAGACCAAACTCGGTATATGCACAAAAGCATGAAAGGAGAAGACCAAGTGGCAGACCAAGGCAACGACAGACAGACAATGTGGAATAAGTCCTTCAAACACTTTGGAAGTAAACTGGGGATAGAAAGTCGGGAACACAGATGAATGGGGACAGATTTTATTCTGCAGAGGTCAGCTTTAAAGGCTTGCATTGCTAAGTACAATGAAAGATATTCCACAAACAATATACAACACATATATCTTAACACATATGATTACGTTCTGGCACGAAGTGAATTTCCAGCAGAGAACAGCCCTGTCTAGTCTGAATCTTCGAACATTAAATGAGGAGAAATCTAGGATTTAGGTGGTTTTTTTTGTAAATTAATGTTTTTTCCTCGATCCCACAATAAAAAGAGTAATTAAGAAACTCCATAAACAAACAAAAAATGTACGCATGCACACACACAAAAATCTCTCTTCAATTTGACTGGCTAGGAAAGAAAGGGGGTGGGGTCTCCCTGATGTGGAAAAGTGTAAAAATGATAATTCCACAAATTAACAGAAGAAAGGTAACAAGAATCGTTTCTCTTCCCTTCCACATCCCAACCCCGCCCAAAAATGTTATTGAAAGTCTGTTATTAGGCCAATAATTGTTACTTTGCTTACAGATCACAGAAGCCAAGGGCATGCTGCCATGCTGTACTTGTTTTAAAAGGGTAACCGGCACATTTCTGGGACCGTTCTCTTAGTCCTGATTATATTACGAAACCGCTGCTGGCGAGATTCTTCAGCTGCCGTGCGTGGAGAGATGCTCCTCCCGGCCAATGAAGAAAGGTGTAAATGGGGTTGCCGCGAGGCACCACTGCGGAAAAGGTGGTAGAAATGATAAAGCGAAGCAAACAGTCAAATCACGGCACCTCCGGTCTTGAGGTCAGCCACATCCTGAGCGTAGTCATATCGGGTGAAATGCATGAACCGGCTTAACCCAGAGGTTAAGACACTGCTGGCGAGACTCTCTGAATGCAGCGCGTGGAGTGAAGCTCCTCCCATCAAAGGAAGAAAATGCGGAAAAGAAATAAAGGTTCCTGTGCGGCGCCGATGTGAAAAGGTGATGGAAAGGATAAAGTGAAGCTTAATCGGTATGTCCAGTAGTATCACTGCGAGAGCTACACATACCACGGCGCCTCTGCTCTAGAAGCCGGCCACGTCCGAAATACATCTACACTGATGAAACATGCCTAAAGTGGCACACACCAGGGGTGGAATTTGATGGCTAGACATGTCACGCCACCTCCACTCTAGAGGTCGGTCACGCCTGATATACACCCATACTGGTGAATTATGCCTAAACTGGCTCACACCAGGGGTGAATCTTGAAGGCTACGCATGTCATGGTACCTCTGCTCTAGAGGTCGGTCACGTCCCAAACACGCCCATACTGGGATAATATGCCTAAACCGGCTCAACCCAGGGTGGAAGTCACTAGTGGCGAGGATTCGTCCTCCTGGACAAAAGCTCCATCCTGGTCACAACTAGGAAAGGTAGCGGCCACGACCACAAAATGCTGAAGTCGGAGACACTGGACCAGAGCAGTCTAGATAGGCAACTACCTCTCACCCGGCGGGGATGTAAGCGTATCCTAATCACGCTGAGGTTTTCCAGTGAGAAAGTCCAACACTGGACTGGATGGGCAACCAGCTCTCACCCGGCGGTGATACACGGGTATCTCAAAACACGTCGAGATTTTCCGGTGAGAAAGTCCAACTCTGGCCTGGGTGGGCTACCACCTCTCACCCAGCGGGGATATACTGATATTCTAAACACGTCGAGGTCTTCCGATGAGAAAGTCCAACTCTAGACTAAACTGGTGCAACGAAAACCACGGTGTCACGCAATCCCGTTTCTGAGACCCACCAAGAATACAGGCTCAAGCCCTGAGATAATATGAACCTCCTGTGGTCCTCTCGGGGATCTCGTGTGGTCCTTTCGGGGACCACACGGGGGACCACGGGGCTTAACGAGGACCACAGTGGTAAATTCAGTAGGATCACAGGGCGGTCTTGGTGGTAGAAGCGAACGAAGAAGAAGAAGATATTAAGAAACGGCACAGACCTTATAAGAACACTATCCATAATTAAAACTACACATGACAAGGAACCACAATCATCCTAATGGAACAACACACACGCGTGCACACACACAACCCTAACCATACGCTGACTCTTCTAATCTAAATAATACGCATTTTTAATGCTGAACCAAATTAAAAAAGAAAGTCTAGAAAGGAAGGGCTCAAGTGCTCTCTGGTTACGAATAATAAGAGACTTCAAAAGCTACAAATGTATTATACTACAGAAGAAACCGGTTAAAAAATTCTTTAGAAATAAATAAAAGCACACGCCAATGTTGTCTCTATTGTTCCGTAAATAGAACTACCACATTCACTCTTTATGCGAATACAAGTAGACGCGTTAACTTAGCGCGACTTTAGAGCCAAGACAAAAATAACTGAAGCCCTCCCTAGTCTGGGCAGCTTCTGCTTATTGACGATATGGCCCTTGTGAGTCTGAGCGGGCTATTATGCAGTCTTATCTTGTCATGTCTTGTCTTGTAACTCTCTGGAACTGCAAGATTATGTTCCTTGCCGCCGATGATGTTCCTTGCAGCCGATGCTGTGAAGCTGTTAAGGCACAGCATCGTACCGGCGTGGGAGCAGTTTATTGCAGATCTTTTTTTCAGTCCTGGAGTGCAGCTAAAAAACAGAGGGTGTTCAATACTTCTTTAGCAGACTCTACCACCATGGGGACTATGGTCATCCCTGCTTCGTTAGCCAGGCTAGGCCTAATACTGGGGGTACCAATAGAAAGATGGGACAAGGTCTTGGTCAGCTAACCCTGACGCTAGCATGTCGGCTATAAGTCCTCCGCTACTATGCAGTCACTAACGGTAAGCATCAAGTAGTTATTGTCCGCCCGCCCGCCACCCACCCACCCACCCATCTATGGTACTCCTGACTAGTGGGCCGCGTTCGTACATAACTCCTTTAACTGTCAACCCAGGAATTCATTCAACAATAAAGCTGAATCAGTCAACTAAGTGCATCCAATGCCGATCACATAAACACTTAATTAACGACACACGATGATAACGCTGGCCGATGAATTCATGTTGGTCAAATATACAGGTCCGACAATTAAGTAATGAGACTGATTTTATTATGGCCAAGACAAAAATGCCATTTATGAAGCAAACCATGGAATCCAAACAGGCAACCTTCATCTATGATCTGGCAACTTTTCATCGCCGCCCGATAAGCAGACGACAAGCAAGCCGCCATTTTGTTGACCTAGTCAGAGGTGCATTGTTACGTAATCAGCATGGAGCAAAAAGCTAACATTAAATTCTGTTTAAAACTCGGAAAAAGTGACATTGAGACAGTTGAATTGATGCGACAAGTTTATGGGGATAATTGTTTATCCCGTGAACAAATATTCAGGTGTTATTCACGATTCAAAAGTGGTGTGAAAACGATTACAAATGCAACTAGACATGGATGCCCAATTTCTGTTCGTAATTAGGAACTCATTGCAAAAGTCAGAGAACGGATACAAGAAGACTGTTGTTTGACTGTGAGGATGATTGCAGATGAATCTGGTGTTAACCAAGAGACCATTCGTAACATTTTAGTGGAAGATTTGGGCAAGAAAAAAGTTGCTTGCCGGTTTGTACCACATTCGTTGCCTGATGACCAAAAACACCAGCGTGTTGAGTACGCAAAAGACATCATCACAACGTATCGCAGAAATAAACATTTCTTAAATTTGATTGTTGCAGAGGATGAAACATGGATTTTCCGCTATGATCCCACAACTAAACGTCAAAGTGCTCAGTGGAAGTCATCATCACCAAAAGCCAAAAAGACGAAGCAAAGACAATATTGGCGTGCTTCTACGACAGCAAGAGAATTTATTACAGAGGGACAGACTGTCACTGCCAAAGTTTATTTAAGTATTTTGAAACGCCTATTGAAAAGGATTCTCCGAGTCTGACCCAAGTATTCAACATCTGGCAGTTTTTTTTTCCTTCTTCATGATAATGCGCCGGCTCACCGGGTGGTAGTTGTACAGGAATTTTTGGCCCAACAAACACATATATGTTCTCAACCATCCACCCTATTCCCCAGATTTGAATCCCTGCGATTATTTTATATTCCCAAAATTAAAGTTATCATTGAAAGGACGCTTATTTGACGATACTGATGACACTCAAAGGGCCTAACATCGAGTTTAAGGGCCATACCAACAGAATAACTGCAGAGGTCGTTCTAGTGTTTGTTAGATCGTGCCACTCGCTGTATCAATGCACAAGGGGCTTACTTTGAATAAAATACAGGTTATATCTTCAACTGTTGTTTATTTTATTTTTTATGTAATTGGTCTCATTACTTAATTGTCGGACATTGTATCGTGTCATATCTCAAACTGATCAGCAAACAAGAACAAGAAATCCAGACGGCTTGCATCTCAATATAAGATAGCCGGCACAGGATACTAAATGAAATATGACAGTATTCCTACACAAGGAAAAAAAAAACAACTCTTGATCACAAACATTCAAACCGACGCTGACAACCATTAGTTCTACTAACTAAAAAAATACGTCCTAACACGACAAAACCTAACTCTAAACTGATAAAAAAAAATGTAAGCACCTGTCTACCATTCCCAGGGACTGGACCTTATAGAAAAACACGAGCTGCACGCATGGCCGATGCAGAATTTTTTCGACTGTATCATTAGTATTCAGGGAGATTTTAAAAAAAAAAACCTCATTTCACTCAGAAGGTTTACATGAGTCGCTTCCCTTTAACAATGGGCAATAGTTCTTACGCGAGCACAAACTTGATGCTAATGGAAATTCAATCAAAACATGGCGAACGATACTGTCACATTTAATATCTTTCTAATTCTGTGCACGATTTCACAACACTGTATATGAACATGGTGAATGTGTCATAACTGAGAACTTACTGAAAGACAAACACGTTCTCCGGCTTTCACACAACTGAAACAAGTCTGTTGGAAGCAATATAGTCGTCTCGGCAAGTAGTTTACTAAATCTGTTATCGACGGTCTTTAGAGGGATAATAAATGCCAGTCCGAGACAACGAAGTCTTCGTAACAGCGTGTTTTGTTCCCCCCTCCAAGTTTATTGTCTCATTACAAAGACCTATTGTTGCAAGCATATTCATGTCAATGTTTATAATGTGCGCTAAATAAACATTGGAACTTAGGCCACAATGACCGTGGAAACACTTCTAGAGCGAAGTGACTTGTCATAAAACAAGGATACGTCACCTTCTTGCATGCTGCTGTCTAAATCAGTGGTTCTTAAACTTCTTTAGGCCGTGGACCCCCTTTCCGGCCTGAGGGCAGCTGTGGGGCTCTCATTAAAAATAAAGCAATAAATACAACCCAGATGAAGCTACCATTTTTATTTACTCAAGCCAATCCACTGCTGGTCCATGTGCCCTCAAAATCCCCTACATGGACCTACAGGTGAACCATGGACTCTAGGTTAAGAATAACTGGTCTAAATGCTTTACTGCTTATAGATAATCTGGAGATGGATATCAGATGAAAAGGAGGAGTGTAGGAAGGAGCATGGAAAAAAAATGCGAGGGTTGTCCATAATTCTACGTAGAATAACGAAATAGCATGGGCTGAGAGGGCGTTTTGAGTGGCGCAGTAATAATTCACTAGCTTCTCGTGGCGAAGGCTGGTGGTGCCACAAGTCACCCAGCTCGTGGCGAAGGCTGGTGGTGAACCACAAGTCAACCAGCTCGTGGCGAAGGCTGGTGGTGAACCACAAGTCACCCAGCTCGTGGCGAAGGCTGGTGGCGAGCCACAAGTCACCCAGGCTGTAGATGCGGGTACCCGGCTACTTTTGACGCTAGGGACAGACAGATTGTCAGGAGTGATGCTGACAACATTATCCTCTAGTATCATACAAGTCAAAGAAAATACCTGCACTAACACCACATCCCCTAAGAGCCTCCATGGCGTAACAGAGCTACCTTTTTTTTCCACATGGACTGAAAAGAAATTTTACTATGATTACGTGTCGAGTGATTTGGAAAGCAGATGGTTCTACTGCCATGTATTAAATTTTTAAAATCTCAATGCTTTTAAAAGAGGGATAACTTCCCAAGACTGTTTGTCTTTTAATTTTTAACCATGGGTATTAGCACCAACGACAGACACACTGAAAGAATATGCAAAGAAAACCCAAAATAAAGTAACATTACCATTTCTACATTTTGTTCCTTTAATTCTGCAATGATAAGAAACATTCGTCGGAAGAAGTATACGTTTACTATGTTGGATAGTTTGAATAACAACTCAGATCATCAAGAGAAGAGCAGTGTCCAATCTCTTCTGGAGGCAGGCGCTTCGAGATTATATATTTCTGACGCTCTAAGTAGTGAGAGGTCTCCCTGGATTAGAAAACGTCAATCAAAACTCTCTGAAACATTGTAAGGAGACAGAAGCTTGACAATCTGAAAACCTCAAAGAAATGAGGAAAGGGGGTGGGGGGGGGGGGGGACAGACGGAGAGAGAATGTGAACAAACGGAGCAAACTGCAGGGGAAAGGAAAGGTGCACGATGTGACAGGGATATATATGACCAATCTAGGCCAATCAAACTGGCTTATTTAGATTCTAAGCACCACGCATGGTGTAATACTACGTAATTTTAAACTCCCCTCAGCAGTAGGTCTCTAGGTTTGATATGAGATCAAAAGACTCTGACTTTCGGGCTCCGTCCTAACATCCTGCCTTGCCACTTACCACCTCGGGAACCGGGGCAAGGCTATATGTAAGCCAGTGCCAGCTCCAGCCACGACAAACTGCACGGCTGCATCAACAGCCTCCGCTTGACCGCTCTAAGAGTGGGCAAACTTTATCAACACGCAAACCGAATTGCAAATACAGTCAAAAACACACAAACAGCACGCACATTTCGCTCCTACATAACGGAGTTTAAACAGACGGAATTTATACGCTGAGACAAGACAAACATAAAGTTCTTCATTCAGTGGCAAGAGCTTGGCTTATCTTCCCCCCCCCCCCCACCCCTTGAAAATGGGAAAGAAAACTGCCTTAGCTAATTTACGACCGGGTGTATTGAAGTCGTTTATGTCAAGTATAACTGTCCATTGTTAAGCGCGTATGTCTGTGTAAGGATTTTAGAATATATTTGCCGGCGTGCAAGTGGGCCTGTTATTGTAGGATTTCCCCGTAATTATGTATTTGATGGTTCTAGCAGCTGCCAATGTGATTTAAGATCTTCATATCTGAAAGCACACATGGGCAAGCAAATCGATGAGAAATGAACTATTGCAGGGTTGTTTTTTTTAACATCTGAAAGAGCATAAGAAAACACCTTTTCTACACCTTTTCCTTTGGCTTTTCCCAAGAGATACTCTCAGGCCCAAAACACAAGATGGATGAGAATAAGGATTTTTAAAAAAAAACGTCACCAAAAAAGTGGTGCATGACACGGGGGGGGGGGGGGAGGACGGTGGAGATGAAACGGTCAAGAAAGGTTTGTTCTGAACCTCAAGGTGCTCCGAAACTTATTCTGATGCTCGTTGGCGTTGCGCTTGTCGTGGATCAAACAACCGTGAGTGATTAGCCACTTGAAGATCGTGGTTGGAGGAATACTTATTCCAAGCGGCCAGTGATCACTTTCTTCCTTTCATCCGCTCTGGGAGGTCAGTCACCAGTGAGCGTCGGATCTGAATTTCATTGTCTTACCTCTTTCGGAGGACAAGTCGGGCAGACAATGAACACGAGCTTAAAGAGGCGCTTGA
Organism: Achatina immaculata; assembly: GCA_009760885.1. Classification (NCBI taxonomy): domain Eukaryota; kingdom Metazoa; phylum Mollusca; class Gastropoda; order Stylommatophora; family Achatinidae; genus Lissachatina; species Lissachatina immaculata. The sequence goes on along the minus strand of CM019720.1, from coordinate 45,437,904 downwards.
TGAACATTGTCTTTGCTTTCTTCTGTTTCAAGTACGTTTCATTAAACTTTCATTCGACTGAAGATTTAGATGAAGATTCTCCGTGAGAGTTGTCGCACTGATTTAGTATTGTCTCTGTACCTCATCCTCGTGCCGACCGACCGACCGACCAGACAACAGCTCCTCTGGTACGTAGTCAGCCTCCCCTGCACACACACAATACTCCTGTCACAAGGCTCCATCATCAACGCATACAGGAAGATAAAATCTGGCCAGGATATTAGTATAATAACAGCCTGTTGTAAGGCGAGCGAAACTGATATAAGACAGGGACTTTCTAGTTCTAGATTCGCTGCCCTGATAAGAGTGCCATCTCATCATGACTTTAAGAAATCTCCATTCCATACAAGGCGCTGTATACAAACAATTCTGATTCTTGAGTCCATACGGTGTCGTATACAGGCGATTAATAATAACTATGCGTGTCTATGCAGGGCGATGTAAGCAACCGATTACGACGATTATGTAATTCCATAAAAAGTATCGCACATAAATGATTACGATAATTACTTATCAAATTACGACCATTACTTACATCCATGTAATACAGCAACTATCTATTAACTCTCCTATCACCATGCAGCATTTAATCCACGGACCACCAAATAGATTGGCTCATCTTACCATGGCCTGGGTTCTATTTATTGGTACGTATGCTTTTCCCAATGAACGATGTTTCCTGTCTCTGTAGTGATAAATGTTAAGAATCACTGAGTTAGACTATTTATCCTAAACACTACATACCTTAAAAATAGATTAGCAAAAATCTATTCTACAGGGACTTTTACACAAAGCGCACTATCTACTACTCAGTGATTGTGGCAGATTTGTGATTCGGTTTAAGTTTTTCAGCACTGAACTGAAAAGCTGAGTTGACAATGATTTATGAAAGGCGTTCAGCCGATGTTTCATGCTGCAAATTTACCAACACCACAGTTTGTATCTGTCTACCTATATAAATACATGCATACAATCATGCATTCCCATACATAACAATAATATCTGTATGCATATATCATCTTCTTCTTTCTCCTTGGAACTGCGTGCTGGTATCCTTTGCAACCGATGCGGTGAAGATGCGGCACAGCATCGTGTCAGCTTGGGGGTGGAGGGGGGGTTATGGCGGCTATTTTTCCCCCAGTCCCTGAACGCAGCTAAAAAGCAGGTAGTGCACAATATTTCTTCAGCAGACTTCACCGCCATGAGAAATATGGCGATCCCTGCCCCGTTAACCAGGCTAGACATGTTACTGTGCTGGGGGTGGTTACAAACGGAGAAGTGGGACAAGGTCTTGGTCAAATATTGTCCGCCAGCCCTGATGTTAGCATGTCAGCAATGGGCAGCTTGACTGACTGCCAAATCGGTCTTCACTCCCATGTGCATACATACAAAATAACTTGCTCCAGCATGCAGATGATACTTATACAATATTATCAATACTGATGGGCTATTCAATGACTGCGCCACAAGTGAAAGACCTCATCTTGATACTCTGATCGATATGTTACTGCGATCGCTTTGCCATGTTCATTAAAAAAAAAGGACGCTACCCATACGTGTATGTACGGCATAAGTTAAAGAAAAAAACAAAAGGTCAGTGAACTTTGGTCCACCACCAGAAACTGCATACGTCATGTTCATAACAGCGAGAGAAAAAGAAAACAAGAAACACTGCCATGGCAACGATCAGTTCGCACAGGTAACCATAGCAGCGAATCCAAAACATATCGACCGATGTCACAACGAATAAACATTCAAATTCTAACAAATGTTCTTTCTCCTCTCTCTCTCTCTCTCTCTCCCCCCCCCCTCCTTGTAATAAGCTTACACGAAGAAACATTCGTCACCGGACGCTGATGTCACCCAAAGCTGAATTCATATTGCGATAATAAACCACAGAGCCAGAGCCAATGTGAAATTTCCGCTATGTCTTCTTCAGACAACACCACAATATGGGAGACAAAGGCGTTGTGCGGATCTGGTAGTCTGCGACCTATAGCTGACATGCTTCAGCCAAGTTTCGCGAACCCCAGCTGACCAAGACCCTGTCCCACCTCTCCGCTGGAGCTCGACCCATTAATAGATTTAGCATGGCTAACGGGGCTGGGATCTCTATAGCATATATGGTGGTGGAGTCTGCTAAAGAAAATTTGCATCCCTGCTTCTTAGCTTAAACTCAGGGACTGGAAAATAGTATCTGCCATAACCCCCTCCCCAACATACACGATGATGTTCCTCAACACTTTCACGACTTCGGCTACAAAGAACATCATGCTTTAAAATTCCAATAAAGAATCACACTGTACTAACTTTTCAATGATACACAAAAATATACATACACTCAGACTCCATACATTTGCTACTCACTAAATAATAATGCTGTGTGCTAGTTTATCACCTTCTCTTGTCTTGTGGTAAATGTGTAATGTGTAGGACAGCAAATGTTCGTAAATTAATCACAAAATGAATCGGAATCGCAGCCGCAGGTACAAACGGCCGTAACTTGGTCGGCCGTAGGTCGCTCCAAGCCCATTTCAGTCCATCACTGTTTTTCAGGTGGAGAGGAGAGGGGGTGGGGTGAGAGAACGAATGAACGAATAAACCTTACTTTCAAGATGAGCCTGGAAGATGTGTGAAATGTATGAACTAGGAAATACAATAATTATTGTGCAAAAACGTATGCTATAATTATCCGGAAAATATGTGGCGATGAACTAATCCGTCTCTCTCAACAGACTTTGCCGTCTTTCTGACCAGGGACCAAAGATATATGAAGAAAAATTCCGCTATGGAAGTTTCATGCATTTTTATGAACAATAATCCAGGAATGAAAACATAAGCTAAGCTTAACAATACAGCCGACGATTTGGCGAAGAGTGTTTCTTTCTAACATGCCTGTTCAAAATGTACCCGGTTTCCTTTATGATGTTGACTCTTTCAGGTATTTAGGGCACTTTCAGGTATTTAGGACACTTCCAGGTATTTAGGACACATGATAACAAGGATGGAAAATGTGAAATGTAAATTAACAGACGAATGAGGAAGATCCTTACATCAAAACAAATATAGCAATTGAGATTATTTTATCTTATATCTTATATCCTTCCCGTGCCGTTAAACGTCACTTAGGGCTTGCAAGGTAATTCGCCAATTTTTCCTGTCTTCGGCGAGTCTTTCAACTTCGTCAAGGGATTTTATGCCTATTAATTTGGCCTCTCTTAACAATTTCCTCTTCAGAGTTTCACGCGGTTTGCCTCTTTTTCTTTGGCCTGTTGTGTTCCATTTTATAGCTTGTTTTGGGATTCTCTGACTGTTTCTTCTCATCACTTGACCAACATATGCCCATCTCCTTTTCCTGATCACCCATGAGACTGGTTGTTGTTCAGTCATCTGCATGGTTCTTGAATTCATTCCACTTGATGCCGAGTATTTTCCTTAAGCATTTGTTTTCAAAAGAGTCTAATTTTTTGTCTATTTATTTAGTTGTTTTCCAGCTTTCACATGCATAAATGAGGGTGGATATTACATTTGAATTGAATAGTCTTAACTTGGTTTTTGTGCTTATAACTTCTGAATGCCATAAGTTCTCAAGATTCTTGAAGATTGATGCTGCTTTTGCAATTCCAATTTCCTTTCTGGTGTCACCATCCTGGTCTATGTAGCTGCCAAGGTATGCAAATTGATTGACTTCTTCAATATCTGTCCCTTCTATGTGTATTTTTTCATTTTGATTAATGGGAAGTTTCATTATTTTTGTTTTGTCCTTGTTAATTTCAAGTCCTATTTTGCTAGACAGTGAAGACAGGCTTTCTGTTTTTTCTGGCATGGAATTCACATTGTTAGTGATAAGAGTTATGTCATCAGCAAAATCAAGATCTTCTAGTTGGGTCTTATGTAACCAGTCAATACCTGTGTTACCTGTGCAGCATTTTTTCATTACAAAGTCTATTGCAATTCCAAAAAGCAAAAGAGACAGTATACATCCTTGTTTCACACCTGTTTCAATCTGGAACCATTCACTCATCCCTTCTTCTGTTTTGACTGCACAAACATATCCATTTAGAAGTCCTTAATGATGTTGACAGTTTTAGATGGTATTCCATATAGACGTACAATTCTCCACAATGAATCTCTTTGTATGCTATCAAATGACTTTTTAAAGTCTATGAAGTTCAGTATTAGTGGTTTCTGCTTTTCAATATGTTCTTCAAGTATTATTCTTAAGAGTAAAGATCTGGTCGAGACAACTTCTCCCTTTTCAAAATCCTGCTTGTTCTTCTCTCATTGTGGTATCCATTATATCTTTAAGTCTATTCAAAATGACCTTGCAAAATACTTTTGACACAACTGATATTAAGGTTACTCATCTCCAATTGTTACAGTCACTAAGGTTGCCTTTTTTTGGTATTTTAACAATGATTCTTTTTTTTCCATTTAGAAGGGAGACTTTTTCTTCTTTCCAAATCTTATTAAATAGTCTCTGTAGTTGTCTCATGTTGTCACTATTGATAGCTTTTAACATATCGGGTGTTACTTCATCTTCACCTGCAACTTTTTTGTTTGCCATTAAATTCACTGCTGTTTCAATTTCATGCAATTTAATTTCATCTAGGTTGACATTTAGTTGTGGGGCTGGTAAGTCAGTTTCAAGGTTTAACAATTCTTTTGGGTGTAGTCGATTAAGTATTTCTTGGAAGTGTTCAGCCCATCTTTGCTTTTGGTCTTTACTTGATGTTAATAGGGTTCCAGTTTTGCTAAGGATTGGTTTTCTTTAGATGTAATAGTACCTGTTAGCCTCTTTTGTACGTTATATAAAGTTTTTCTGTCTCCTGTTTTTGCTCCTTTCTCTGCCTCTTTCGCCATATTGTCTATGTATTCTCTTTTATGCCATCTAGTTGAACTTTTTACTTTCTTGTTTATTTCTTTGTATGTTGCTTTCACTAGATCTTTTCCAAGATCTGTTTTTTCATTCAACATGTCTCATTTGGCTGGTCGTCTTCTATGTATGTACTTCCATGTGTTTTCTGATATCCATGCTTTTCTATTTGTTTTTTTCAGTCCAGCGCTTGCTTTTGCTGCTGTGATTATGACTGTGCTGTAAAAATTCCATAATTCATCTATACCTGTCTCCTCTACTTCACTTGGTGTTGTGGAATGATTGGCAAGTTCCTGATTGAAATTACTGTTAGTATTCTCTTCTTGTAGGCTATGGCTGTTTATCTTCCTGTGTATTGATTTCTTGTGTTGGCTTTTCAGTTTTAGTTTTATTTACTCTATACACAGGTTGTGATCACTGTTAACATCTGCACCTCTATATGCCCTTACACCTATCAGAGATGTTCTGTATTGCTTTCTAATACAAAAATGATCTATCTGGTTTCTAGTTCTATCATCTGGAGATATCCACATTGTTTTATGTATCTCTTTGTTTGGAAATATTGTGCCTCCAATGACCATGCCCTCTGTTAGACATATTTCAATTAATCTTTCTCCGTTCTGATTAACCATGTCAATTCCTTCTTTCCCCATCACCTTTTCAATGTCGGTGTTATCTTTCCCTACCTTAGCGTTAAGTCCCCCATACAAATTTGGATGTCGTGTTTAGGGACTTGTTGATGATTTGTTGCAACTGGTGATAGAAATTGTCTTTCACCTCATCATCTGCATCGTTCGTGGGTGCATAACATTGTATTATTGTCATTCTTCCGTGTCTTAAGTTGTATGGTGGTCTTATTATACGACTGTTCACTGGTTCCCATTCTACAAGGTTCTTTGCTGCTACATTTGACATAATAATACCTACCCCTTCTCGATATTTACCGTCGTTTCTGCCTGAATGTATTATTAACTTACCGTTTTCCGCCGATCTTTTACCTGCTTCTGGCCATCGCATTTCACTGATGCCCAGTACATCTAGGTGGTATCTCTCCACTTCTTTGATGACCTGAGTAGTTTTTGTTGGTGCTGCCATCGTTCTCACATTCCAGAATCCAATCTTTGTCACATGTTTAGGGCCGACGAAAGAGCTCTTCAGAGTTGGCATCCCTGATGCTCGGTTGGTTTCTCTGCGAGCTTCCATCACGATATCTTTTTTCCCAATCTGGAGTTGCCTCTATATAGGTCCCATCATAAGGTTGTTAGCCTTATGCCAACTCCCGGTACAGGTTATGTGACAGATCAAGCGGAATTCCGCTGATTTCTGCATGCCGGCGAGAGCGTTAAAAAAACGTCCGCCATCTTGCACGTCACACCAGAAGTTTGATATTACGCATCGTAAAATGCTATATGTACTAAGTATTTCTTTATGGCGTAGAAGCCTGGGCCTCGAATAAAACAACAGAAAAGAACATCGAGGTCTCTGAAATCTGGATATATAAAAGAATAGGGAGTGTCCCGTGAACAGAAAAGAAAACAAAGAAGTGCTAAACCAGATAGAAGTGATAAATATTGAAAACCATTTAAAAGAAAATAACTAAGATACTCTGGGCAAGGCAAGAGGCATAATACTATACTGAAGACCCTTCTCAAGGGCAACATCGAAGGGAAAGAGAACAAGTGGACAACAGCGACAGAGACGGGTGGATAACATAAAAAATGGATAGGAAGCAACTTGGGTGGTGCATTATGAAGACAAGAAACAGAAGAGTGTCGATTCATTGCGTCCAACCTTCCGTGGGGGAGACGGCACGAGACTATGATGATGACTCTTTCAACTCCTGGCGTAAAATCTTCCCACTCACCTGGTCGGCTTCTGCTCGAGTGCCCCTCGTTCCAACAATCATGCCTTATTCTCCTGATAGTATATTAGCCTACCTAGATTAGAGTTAAAGGCGTGAATAAGAATTTAAAAAGTATGGAAAAGGCATTAAAGAGTCATTGTTCAAACTACTAGCTAGTGATACTGTAGCTTGTCAGTCAGGGAGACAAAACAGTTCATTGCCACATCTTGGGGGGTTGGGGGAAGAATGCGCACGCAGAGAAAGTGTTTATGACTTAGAAATTACACTGCTAAAATTCTCAGTTCTTTATTAAATGTCCACATCTCACATGCAGGGCAAGAACTGCGGCAACCTTGTCAAGCCATTTTGTTAGCCAACCAACGGGGTCAAATTCATCAATTAAAATAACACTTGTACAGACTACAGGTTTCGATGAGATATTTAAGAAGAACGCTAAATGTGCCAAGAAGGTACCAAATCAGACATGGTACCGTCAGGGCAAAGGTTGGGGTAACATCAGTATTACACTATACCCGGAAACAGAGTCAAATAGTTTGACCACGTTACATGGCTACCTCCAAACAGTATACCCCCCCCCCCCTACCCACACACAAAGTCACACTAAGATTTGCTGGTAAAAGAGGAAGAGGCCACCCATACAAGAGATGGAAGAAGGAGATTACTGAAACCGTAAATATCCCATTATATGAACCAAAACTGCCGAGTCCTATCAAGACATCTATTTAACCCCTCAATAATGAAAGGTACATTAGAAAGGGGACAAGTCAAGGTTTCGACCTAATGATGTGGAAATAAAGAAACAAAACTAACTGCCTGTACTGACGATATGTGTCTCTGGTCCGAATTACCAAAGGTAAAGCAAAAAAAAACAAAAACCAGCGGATTATTTTCACTGCTTCTGCATTAGCTAATTCTACCACCTAAAAGCGGGCGAAAGACGAAAACAAGAACATTTGTAAGCATTTGATACTGATTACAGCCTGGCTAGATTCATCATTCTTGCATTCCCGGCAATTCCACGGGTATTCAATTCTCCTCTTTAATATTCCTCCACGTACAGCTGATGAAACGGGTTCTTGGGTAATAACAGCTCTTGTGCCCTTAACATGCGTCGCCATGATTTAACTCACAGTTCTTTTATCTTAAGCTAAAATCTGTCATTTTGGGCTTTCATGAAGGCTCAGTGAGAAGGTCCGGCTGGTGCATTGTTCTGGGGGCTGGAGGACTTCCAATGTTTAATGGGAGGGCCCGGAGAGATTCCTCTGTTCTAAAAAGGAGAAATGAGGAGGGCCATAGAGGATAAAAAAACAGAATGGTTAATCAGTAAGGTGGTTTGAGAGAAACAGTTCAGGATCAGCTTACAAAATCTCATTTCGTTGTATGAATAATTTTTGGGGCATAAGTACGTATATATAAAACTAAATATATACAAAGCCAATGCTGTAAAAACAAAGTGTTAAAGACTATATAAGACAAAGGTAAGGAACAGCTTTAATTAATTAACGAGCCATCAACTACAGGGACGCAGTTAACCTAGTCAACCGGGGTCTTGCCCAGCCACACCTGCATTATACTGGTCAAAGATGAAAGTAATTTTGCAAATCTTTGAAAGCTGACATACCACTCCTTTGATTTTGAGCTTATTCGATGCCCCCCCCCCACCTTTATGTGAAGTTTTTGAGACCATTAGGACTTTTATTTCAAGTCTTGTTAAAACAGAAGCGCTCAAGCAAAACAGAAGAAAAATCGATGTCCATCTTGCCATATCTGCCTCATAATCATCTGGGTTTTTTTTTTTAAGATCACAATGTGATACATATAGGGTGTACATAAAGTCACTGAACACTTTTTAAAAAGGTATTCATTCATTCATTCGCATGTTCCTTGAGGAACTTTGCCTCCTTAGGAGGCTTATAACCGAAAGGCCTTCAAGAGAGCTCTCTCAGTTATACGCTGCTGATACCTCCATTCGCAATGCATCAACAATGTCTTGTTGCCATCTTCGCCTTGGTCTTCCTCTCTTTCTTTTTCCAATTACGTACCCTTCCAAGACTATCTCTTTCAAACTCTCATGACGTTTAATATGTCCGAAATACTTAAGTTTTCTCTGGTTAATCTTCTTTACTAACCAACCCTCTTCAGTTTTAAATTCTTGTAATACGGATATATTTTTTTTCTTTTTTGTGTCCATGACATTTGAATCTATTATAAACCAACTTGTATGTTTCTCAGCACAGTTTATATTCGCAAAATGCAGGACACAGAAGGCTTTCTCGTTTCCTAGCGCCGCCATATTCGACACAACGTCACCTGGCGGCAAAATACTGAAACGAACTCGGCGCGAAAGTTTGGATTAAAAACTTTCAGACTTTCTCTTCAAAAATGTGGTATCAATTATTACGATAGGTGTTATATTACGCCAGTAATAACGTTTTTAAAGTGTTCAGGGATGTTATGTACATCCTGTATATCTCTGCTAGAAAGTAGTGGTTGCGAGATCAGGGCGTCTCGCAGACTTGAGAAGTGTATTCGACATTTTTTCAAGATTCTCATTAATTCTTCCCGCATGAAACGTGACACTGCGATAAGAAAAACAAAAAGTTGATCACTCTTCAAATGCTCTTCGGCTCTTCGCTGCTAAGAGTTATGTGAACTCTCTCTCTCTCTTTCTCCCTTCCTTCAAGTTCATGCCTGTTTTCCAAGCCAGAAAAAAAACCTCGATACGATAAAAAAGAACAAGATGGGAAGGAAAGAAAACAAAGACTGACGTGTTTCTGATTGATGTTTCTAGCTGCAAACCGACACTGATAACAGGCTGGGAACTCACACAGGCTGGACATTATCACAGCAGCGGATCTAAGAGAGATAGTTCAAGCTAAGGCTGGATTCTGCAAAAAAGGAAAGGGGTTAAAAAAAATCCTTCCAAGAAATCTCACATCAGCGGGAACTAATAAACAAAGAACTTTTGGATGTTATATCGAACCAGTATGGACGTGAGTGGTGGACATCCCCGCATATCTGATGCAACAGTAAAGTCCAGAGAAAGAGATTCTTCTACTTCCTCTCCTCCTCCTTCGTCCATTCCCAGCCATTTCACGATCCTATAGTATGAAGTTGACTGTCCTCATGGGTTATGGATGCCCGATATACGTCGTTTCGTTATACGTCGTGTTTTTTTTTTAAGGAACACAATTAAGACGCATAAATATTACCTTGTAACTTCGGTGCGAGAACCCACGCTGATGTCGATTTATGTCACTCCAGCTTTCGATCAACCAAGAAATGTGAACTGCAAGTTTTCCTGTGTGCGCTGCAACATTTTCAAAACATATCAGAAACGTTGGAAACAACGGGGTTACCGCGCAGCAAAGTGTTAGAGCCAACGCAAACCAAGTACTTCAGACGTGAGAGAAGCAATTTTAAAAAAAAATAATTAAAAAGTAAGAGAATAACTGAGACTCGAAATGCTGATAATGCTTTGTCGTGTTCCAGACTCGACGGTTGCTCGTCGTACCAGAGTTCATGATTCTAGCCCTAGTCAGTCTCTTACTTGTTTTCCTTCTCTCACGTTAACCTTCTCTGTCTATTTTTTTTTCCAATGCTAATCACACACAATTTGCTCTCTTTCAAAACATATCACATTGACTTCCATCCGCCAGTTTCCTATTTTAATGAGATTTGCAATATAAAAAAAAACAGCGCTGCTCCCGGAAATCACACTATTCAAGTTTTAGAATTTAGGATCCCCCCCCCCCCCCCCCCAAATATACAGAACGCAGAATTCTTTCCACCAAAACTTCAAGTGTAACTGATGCCCTCTTCGGTTAAAAAAAAAGTCATAAACTGTTACTACACACATTTATGACTGGCTCGTTTAAAAGAATAACAACAACAACCCCCCCAAAAAAACCTCTTTTATACCCACTTAACAAAGGTCATCTCAAGGTCTTCTGTGGCGAAAAACAGCTCTATTTTATAGGCGGTGACCAAATCATGTTCTGGGGGCCACATGTTGCCGCTGATGTTCTTGTATGTAGCCCATCATGGTTGCTTGTACAACATTACACAAGAATATTCAAAGTTTATGACATAGTTAATTAATATCATAAACAGCAATATAATAAAATGTAACCCGAGTCATTAAAGCTCACTGCTGCAGATAAAGTTCGCCTACATTCCTCTCTATTCCTAATCTCTCTCCAGTTGGTGATACCAGTTTCTTTTATATCCTATTCTATGTTGTCTTTCCATCTCTGTCTTGGTCTACCCCTTTGGTCTTGTTTCTCTCATCTCTTGTGCACACATGATTTTCGTTTACATGTTCGCTTTCATTCTGTCTACATGACCGAACCAGAGTAGTCTGTCCAGTTCCAAAACATTTATAATCTGTTGGTATTTAAATAAGCTGTTCAGTTCAGTGTCCTTTGTAGCTCTCCATTCTCCACTGTTGGTATCCTTTATGGGCCCAAAGTTTCTTCTTAGGATCTTGCTCTGAAAGATCTGCAATTGTTTCATCTTTCTTGTTTGTACTCCATGTTTCTGATCTTAAATTACTCACGCAATAATCGTTCTTCGTCTTCTATCTCCCTGGAATGTCCTCTGTAGTGATGCGGTTTGGGAGTGGCATACGGCTATTTTTTTTTCAACCCCTGAATGCAAAAAAAAAAAAAAGAGGTATTTCTTTAGCAGGCTCCACCGCCCTGGGGACTATGGTCATCCCTGCTCCATCAGTCAAGCTGGACCTGTTACTGGGGTCACAAAGTGAGAGGTGGGACAGGGTCTCGGTCGGCTACGATCTGACAACTCTGAGGCTAGCATGCGTCAGCTGTGGGTCGCTGACTGCCGAATCCAACAGTGCGATAAATGACCGATTAAAAAACCTATGGCCCGTAGTATCTGCATGCCGTAGGGGTGTGAAGTGTTAGCGCCTTCACATTTCTACGCCACTACAGGCAGGGGTGCCCGCACCTGTCCCTGCTGCCTTCGTTTTCCTAGGGAAACCCCGGGCACCATTTTTTTAGGACATTAAAATCGAACCAGGGCCCTTCCGACTGGCAGGAGAGTGTTCTAACCATTACACCACAGCGGCACTTACTGATCAACAATAATAATAATAACAACTGTGTTTTTTCATCAACTGAAGCAGGCAGGAAACAGCAGAACTTAACAACTCCACTGAATGCATATCCTGTTTAGCTGGAGCAAACAGTCTGGAGTTGGTGTCTTGTCCAAGTCTCCCGCTGTCCTCCAGATCTCGAATCTGCCACACTGACAGAGCTAATAACCACCGACTGCATACAAAAGCTACCTTGTGCTTCATCATTACAGCATCACATGGAAGAATTCTTCTTTTTTTTTTTAAACAGACCATCAAGTACTAAGCGTAACTCGTACCGCTATATTTCTATCATCATAGTTTTGTTGTTTTTGCTGTTCACTTGTAAGTAAGAGATCTCCATTTTTTTTTTTGGGTCATCTTTTCGTATTTTCTTGGTTATCTCCCATGGCAGTCCTTTATGTTCCTAACTTTTCTTAGCTGTACGCCTCTTGTCTCTAGCGGTTGTCCCATAAATCTATTACCCTGCAGAGCCCACTTCAGAATTGTTCTTGGTAAGGATTCAGAATGTACATCCACGAGGAAAACTCCCCAAGTATCAAGATTTATAAAATATAATACGTATATAAGTCAAAGCTGGCCATGAAAATGTTTAAGACAGTGATCGCGTTTGAATTTTTTGGAACCGGTACAGTTGTACCTATCTTTCACCTTGCATAACATATCTTCTGAAATACCGGTTTTCTCAATACAACATTCGGTACTTTATACTTTTTTATGTAAAATTAAACACACTTAACAAACATCAATGGAAAGTAAATGTTCGCGTGGATTTTTTTTTCTTTTCATATTTGCAGCGAGATTTAACCTTTACAGAATGCTCTCATGCTGAAGCAACGTTAAAAAAAAAAAAAAACTGGCTGATTCTCCTCCGTGCAGACTCACCACAGTCAGCCTCCTTGCCCACTTATTCCCCACCCCACCCCCCAGCCCATTTCGCTGGCTGATTTTTAACTCTTTTTTTGTAGTTGTTGATAATATGATGGACCGGTTGCAGTAACCAACGACCTCCAAAAGCTTCGGTTGCGACCTATAGCTGATATGCTAGCGTCAGGATTAGCGAACCACAGCTGACCAAGACCCTGTCCCACCTCTCCGTGGCACCCCGAATAACGTGCCTAGCCTGGCTAACGGGGCAGTGATCGCCATAGTCCCCATGGTGGAGGAGTCTGCTAAAGAAGCACTGCACACCCCCTGGTTTTAAGGCGTACTCCGGGACTGAAAAAAATAGCCGCCATAACCCGCTCCCACGCCGATACGATGCTGTGCCTCAACATCTCTACAGCATCGGCTGCAAAGAACAACAGCTTGCAGTTACAGGGAGTTCGTACAAGTCTCTTGTTTTTAATGGATAATTAACCGGTAAGTGCTGGTTATCACGGTCACTATATATATATATGCCATTTAACATCAGAGTGTATACATAAAAAAGCATAATTTAGTTTTGTATATAACGTTAAAGATATTTCGAAAAATCACTCCTGTAAATATTTTTTAAAATATCACAAAAGTTTACTTTCAGTACGCAAATAATTTTTTTTTGGCAAGTCACCATGAAATATAGTTCTTATATATAACTTTATAAATCCAGCAACGAAACACAATAAAATGACCCCACCCAAGCCTAAAAAATGCATAGAAAAACAACGGAGAATATGTTGAATATGCTCATCTTCATATCACATCACGACAACAATAACAAAAAAAAAAAAACAAATAAACAAACAAAACTTCCGAATGCCCGTTGCCAGGCAATCAATATCGACAAACTATAAGCTCTAATATGCTCACGGTAGCATCCATCAGATATTGCAGCAACTACTGGGTATTATTGGTGATGGACTGAATACTTACGGGTACATGTCACAGTCTCTCCAAGTTCCTCTTGTAAAAGTAAAGTAACAGAGCACAGTACTGTACGGTTAGACCTCGAACAAAATCATAGACAAGGCACTTTTAGACGCGAGGGAAAAGAACATGACAAGAGAATTACCTGGGACGTGAACAATGGACTCCGGTAGGGCCAGCAACCGCCTAGCCACGAAAGAACAGCGTATTTAATCAACTTAGCTATCTCAAATTCCCAATTAAAAAAAAAAGTTGGTTGACAGCGAAGTCATCAATGTCTGTCTGGTCGACACGTGAAAAATGCTATTCTGTACAAGATATTTTAACTTTAAAATACATAAAATACAGGAACCAAATGTACAACAGAACTACTCAATAGAAACTATTATTCTATTAAACTACTACAGTATAGAACTACTATAAAGAAACTATTATACTACAGAAATACTATATATATATATATATAATAACTTTAAAACCACTCTATATACAGGAATTATCATACTATAAAACCACTCTATATACAGGAATTATCATACTATAAAACCACTCTATATACAGGAATTAATATACTACAGAACCTCTAACCACGAATCAAAATTGCGGTTATAGTACTTTATTTGAGGACTGGTATGTTTGTGTTGTCTCCTCCCTCCCCCCCCCCCCAAAAAAAAGTTTCAATGCGCACGTCTAGAATTAACCATCGTATCAGCTACCTGATAATGACCGCATGACAGCTACTCAAATGTCTGAACGCGCCGTGTCCCGCGTAAGCTGCTTCTGTCAGAAGAAAAACTGCACTTCTCCGCACAGGACAGAACAAGTGCAGGCTCGCGTCTTCCGGATCTTCTCTCGCAACTGTTTTTACATGGCAGTGTATACAGTAGTGTCGAAAAGATCTTTAATGGCATACTATGTACTGAGAGAGAGAGAGAGAGAGAGAGAGAGAGAGAAGATTTGAAAACATGGACTGATGGACCTAAAAAAAAAGACATGTACAGAAAACAGAAAATGCTGCAAATAGAAATAAGGGATAAGAGACAGATATTATCTGACTGACTGGTGGACTAAGAGACCGAATGACAGATGGGTGAACAGACAGACAGACAGATGTGGGATGCGGGAGAGACGGGGGCCAGCTTATGCAACATAAATTAAAACATGTACACAGAAGAAAATGTTAGAAATAAACGTTAGAACGAAAGCAGCAAGCCAGAAGACGCAGGTAAAGACACCATAACAGCAGACGGAAATAACTAGTGCTGGACATGTAAAACACGCCAGGAGAGAATAAACATGAAACCATCAAAGGTCGCTACTAATCAGAAAAAAGAACCAGCAGCCCAAGAACTAGCTTTCCCTGCTACACCAGACACGGCGGCCTTGGCATTTGTCTCTGATAATTACTGCCAGGTTTGGCAACTCATTAAATCATGGCGGGAAACGCATCAATGGTTTAGGTTTAAAAATCTAAAATGCATGCACTGTGTACAGCGTACGCTTACATAATAAACACGACCTGCTAATGGCGCCAGATTTCACTTTATTTCTCGTCTTTGACTTTCCATAATGTCTGGATATCGCCAAAATGAAGCCGGGAGACGTAGCGATGGAGTATCCAATTAACGTTTTCGTTTTTAGAAAACAGGGAACTCACAGACCCTTATGTGTCAGCCAGTGGGTCCCACTTCTCACATAGCTCTGGCAGTTTAGAAGGCTGAAACTCTTGGCTATAGCGGAGGGTACTCCTCTGATGTGGTTGGTCAGATCTATATGACACTTTCCTCCTGAAGATTACAGACTCTCCACGGGCTTCTCTGTCTTGTCTGCGAACTGTCTCTTTTAAGTAGGATGGGGAAAACGTAACATATCTACTTCTCTTCAGGAACTGACAGTTTTCTGTTTATCCAATACGGGACAGGTAGTTATCTGAGGTCGCTGGGGACTTGAACACAGCGGAGCAATTACATTTCAAACCGCCCAACTGCTTAATAAACCTCACTCGTGCAGTTCTTGTGCTATCAATTCGATGACACACCCGATGGAGTTCTAAGAGACATGCGAGTATAAATAGCCTGGATGTTTACCTCAAGCAGACACTCGAACGTACAGACCTTTCCGTGGCAATGTTTACTTCATAAAGACATTTAACTGAATCCTTACTACTCTCTCTCTCTCTCTCTCTGAAAATCTCCGTTTTTAAAATACTCTTTTTCTTCTCTAAACAAGATTCTTCTTCTCTGTCATCCTTTTTTTAAAAAAAATCTCTCACTGGATTCTGCGTTCTTATCATTTCCACACGTTTTCTTAAAATTATGTTTTCACGTTTTTCGCTCACCTGCTCTAGTCTTCGACAAACTTAACGTGATACTCCATTTTCCCTTCATTTACTAACAGCCGTGTGTGCTGTGAAATCTAGTGTTCCTCACCCTGCAGGCGTATGTTCTCTGACTTCATTGGTTGATCACTTAATTAGTGCATCAAATATATATTTTAACACCTGAGTTGACTGGATGATTCCGGTAGATGGGACTCAAAACCACAACCTTCAAAACGTGAAGACAGGCCACTGCTGACTAATCTAATCTCGCTCACTTTACACCTGCATTCTCTAAAAATCTCGCAGTTCGTCGCATTCAGTGTGCCCTTAAAGATTTTGTAGTTCGTGCACAAAATGTTAAACCCGTGAGCTAATAAACTCTCAAAAAGAAAGAAAAAACAGCGTGCGTCGTAATGCCAAATTATAATGTATAATTTAGAGTTCTCATTAAAAATAAAAGAAATCAGGAAAACAAACACATGTAATGCTATCATACTTTTCTTCAGCGCTACTATAGCATAGAGTAACATCAGGAAACTGAAAAATAAACGGTGCATTTTTATTTTTTTGCGAATAAAATTTTGTGGGCAGCATGATTTGCGTGTGTGTGTATGGTGTGTGTATGTGTGTGCAGGTGTGCGTGCGTGCGCGCAACTTTACTGAGAAAACCCTCCACATCTGACACCCGAAGTCCCACCTTGAAGCCGGAGAGACCTGGTTATTGCTATGACTGCCCATTTTGGTTAAGGCGGGTGTAAGAAAAAGAATCCCTCCGGTTCATCGATAATGGCAAAACGGGTATTGTAGGACCATCTACCTTATTTACTTTACTAACACTGCTCACTAACACTTGATAAGCAGCAACTCCATAAGACGTTCTCTGCACATCATGTCTATAAAACATGCTTATTTATTCTACAAATTGTTTCACGTGGACAATAAAATAGTTACACTTATATTTTGAATGTTATGGAGATCAAGATTACGAGGGTTGATTGATAAGTTCTCGCATAAGGTACAACGGATTATTTGTGTAAAACTTTTTTGGATTATTTCTCAGTATAGTCTCCTTGCAAGTTTATGCACTTAGTCCAGCGATCCTGGAGCATACGGACCCCTTCTTTGTAAAAGTCAGCATCTTGTGCCAGTAGAAAATGGTCTACAGCATGAATGACGTCATCATCTGAAGCAAATTTGCGACCACTGATCTCCTTTTTGAGTTTGGTAAACGGGTAATAATCCGAAGGGGCCAAATCTGGGGAATAAGGAGGATGTTCAAGGAGCTGGAAGCCGCATTCATGAATGGCAGCTATTGCCACTGCCGACTTGTGAACTGGAGCATTGTCTTGCTGAAAGATGACTCCTTTCGTCAATATCCCTCAGCGCTTTTCCTTCAGTTTGGCCTGCAGTCGCTTCACAAGATTAGCGTAATAGGCCCCGGTGACCGTTCTGCCCTTTTAAAGATAGTCTACCAATAGCACACCTTCTGAATCCCAAAAGATGGAAGCCATTACTTTGCCTGCAGACAGAACCACCCTTGCTTTCTTTGGAGGTGGGGATCCATGATATTTCCACTGCTTTGATTGTTATTTGGTTTCTGGTTGAAAATGATGAACCCAAATCTCATCCACAGTCACAAATTGCTGAAGAAACTTTTCAGGATCTGCAGAAAAATGGCCAAGATTGTCTCTTGAAATGTTGAGACGCTGTCATTTGTGATCAGCTCCAAGAAGTTTCGGGACCCATCGAGCAGAGACCTTCGGCATTTGAAGATCATTGTGAATAATAGTATGAACACGTTCCTGGGAGATGCCAAACTCAGTAGCAATATACCGCTCAGTTAGTCGTCGAGCCTCCATTATTATGTCATGGATTCTGCCGGTGGTTATCGTTCTTGGTCTTCCTAGACGGGGATCATCTTCCAGACTCTCGCTTCCATGTTTGAACTGAGCTGCCCATTTCTTCACTGTGCTGTAAGAAGGGGCTCTCTCCCCTAGAGTCTCTACCATATCCTCATGAATCTCCTTCGATAATAAGCCCTTGATGCAGAGGTAGCAATGAGAAATGTTATCCATTTTCTCAATTTCTGCCACCCCTTACCACTTCAGTAGCCTGTAAAGAAATAAAATTGGTTGCAGTTAATTTCTTTAAACTTGGTGTTTAATCTTACATTAACCTGATCTACAAATGCATCTAATATCAACTGTGCGTTTCAAGTATTTATACCTTAGGCCGAGAACTTATCAATCACCCCTCGTATCACTGAACGTGGCCAAAACAGCGTTTTTACTAATGTAAGTTTATTTTCTAAAGCTTCTTAAATTAACAAAGCAGATGAGAAACACAGAATGTAAATGCTACAGAAGAGTTCTTCAAATATCATGGACACAAAAAAGAACAAATATATCCATACTACAAGAATTTAATGTTGAAGAAGGCTGGCTAGTAAAGAGTATTAAAGAGAGAAAACTGAAATATTTTGGAGATATTAAACGTCATGAGAATTTAGAGAAGACCGTCTTGGAAGGGAACATAAAAGGAAAAAGAAAGAGAAGAAACCAAGGCGAAGATGGCTGCAAGACATCGCTGATAACCTGCAAATGGATGGATCAGCAGCAGGGCATCTTACTTACAACCGAGTGGCCTACAGGAAGGCTTTTAGGGAGGCAAAGTTCCGCGAGGAACATGCAAATGACCGACTGACTAACTATTAACTGGAGTTTTGCTACATCCCGTCTCTAAGCTCAACTACCCGAATCTGGCACTGACCAACTTAATCTACAGTGTATCGAGTTTTGTCACTTGCATAGTCTAATGATCCGTTTATTGGAGACAGAACAATAGTAGGAAAGGTACACACATCACGTAACGCTGGAACAACGGCGCCAGCAAACTGAAGGATTCATATCACACTGACCATGTCCATATTATCACACGCTCTACTGCTACAGTAACGACCGGATAAACTACTTAATTGTTCAAGCCAGCATTACGTGACGCTTGGTGGTGTTGTCAAAAGATAAAGAAAAAAAAACTGTAGGATCAAGTCAAGCCAGTCGTCCGTGTGAGATCAGACTGGAATATTCTGGCTCGTCTGGGATCTTGCTTTTCTCATCTCGCTTTTGATCTTCAATGGCGAGGTTTCATGGCTGGGGTGTGTTTAAATCTGTGCCACAATATTCTAGTTGAGTCATCTAGATTTTCTGCTAGCAGTACTGCCGTTTGCACATCCGAGGTTGTTAACTGTTGTTTAATTAATGATTGATCCTGATATCTCACTAATGTCCTTTAATAATTCATCTGTTTATCTCTGTAATCTGGATGATCTGCAGAATACTGTGACATAAGTAAACAACAAAATCATGAATCAGTCAGTCATATGCATGTCCTTTGCGGAATTTTCCCTCCCTAACAGCTCTCCTGTAGGCCCCTCTGTTGTAAGCAAGACGCCCTGCTGCGTCCATTCGCAGATCATCAACGATGTCTTGCAGCCATCTTCGCCTTGGTCTTCCTCTCTTTCTCTTTCCCATTATGTACCTTTCCAAAACTGCCTTCTCTAAATTCTCATGACGTTTAATATGCCCAAAATATTTAAGTTTTGTTTGTTTAATCTTCTTTACTAGCCAACCTTCTTCAATATTAAGTTCTTGTGGTATAGATATATTTGTTCTTTTTTGTGTCCATGATATTGAAGGACTCTTCTGACGGGCAAAAAACCTGACGGTGTTACCAAGGAACACCCCTGCATCAAACTAAGAAGAAAAATAAGAGTATGAACACTGAATGTGAGAAGTATGTATGAGGGGAAAGTATCAAATAATAAGTGACGAGATGGAAAGAACAAGGATACACATTTTGGGAATCTGCGAACATCGATGGAAACCAAGAACATGAATTATAAATGAATATAGTCATGTGCTGACTTACGGTCGACCAAATTACGGGCGAAGTCCCACAGGAAAAGTTGGAAATATATGTTTTATGATTTTTTTAAAAATCTGTTGTTCTACATGCAGTACAAATTCACCACAAGACAACAGATGGAGATGAACAAGCACGTTCTATTATTATTTCATGAGTACAGACTGTACGCATGCGGTTGTGTATACAGTGTGTCACTGAAAAGTTATTACAGTATCTTTATTTAACGCGCTTTGATTTATGTTTTGTGATTAACTTCCTAAGCTAAATGTAATCTGTGACCAGATGGGGAAGACCTTGACAGAGACAGAGGAAATTCTAAAAATATGGAATGAATATTGCAGAGGAATGTATGATACACCTGGCTATGATGGGAGAAATGAACATTGTGAAGTATTATAGGAGGCGAAAGAACCCGAACTGATAACTGAAGAAGTTTTATGGCCAATAAAAGGTCTGAAAAATGGCAAATCACCAGGATGTGATGAGATAACAGATGAAATGATTAAGGCAGGAGGAAAGGAAAATACTACAATCTATCATGCACTATCTATAAAGATTGGCAATCAAGTATTTGGCCAAAAGAATGGAAAAGAACATTTTTGACTGACATTCCTTTAGGCCCAACATTGGCTCATAGGGCGGAAATCATATCTTCCCATGTCTGACGACTCGCTGCTACCCGCTGTAGGTCTTGGATGGACTTGAATCCCAAAGTTGTACTCTCTCTAGTGATGGTTCTACGTAGAGTCTCCCTTGGTCTGCCTTGCTTTCTTTTACCCTTCGATGACCATGTGAGGGCTTAACAAGAGAGTCTGGATTCGTCCATTCTGAGAACGTGGCCGAGATAGGTCCATCGACGTCTTTTGATGTATCTTGATACGTAGACTTGGTTCGATTCCTGTCTTACTGACTCGTTCGATTTAAAGTCGGACAATCTGATGTTCAATAGTCTACGGAGACATTTGTTCTCAAATGCATCAAGTCTCTGATTGAGTAGACCGGTTGATTTCCAACTCTCACCTATTTGGGTAGCAAAATGTCAACCTCGGGTGATAAAAACACCAGAAAACAAGTCCCGCATTGAATGGCTTCCAATACTTTCAATAAACTGTCTATTATTTGGAAGTCAAATACACTCAGTAAAAGAACTATATACTGCTGAAAAAGGGTAACTTGAAATTATGCACAAACTACAGAATTATTGCCCTGATTAGCCATGCACGTAAAATTCTTTAAAAAATCATCGTAATTTTAGCAATTACTCTTGCTTCCACTAGCGAAATATTCTTTTTCGACCATCCCAGAATTCGAATATTCGTATCCGGCCAAATATGGAAATACTGCATTCGTTACACTTATACGTACACCGTAGAGTTAAATGGAATAGTATGGTGCAGTTTTACGAAAACTGGTACAGAGAGGCGGGAAGGAAGAAAAGTTAACAATAACGAGTAGGAACAATGAAACTGTTATGAAAGACAACGATGACAACCCAATATTTCGGCAATACTGTTTTTATCAAGGACAAACGAAAAGACAAAACAAACAAATAGAAATACGCAAAGAAATTTGCGATCTGCTCTCCGGGGAAACTGGGTAGATGATTCTAATTAGACCCAGTGGGGAGTGAGTGTCCAGCCGGGGCCCCGAAGTGTTTTAAAAGGGGGGGGGGGCGGCGGAAAGATTGTTCTGTTTTAAAGTGGGTCCGTAATGAATGAAAACAGTATGGCCAGCGGGATGGTGTGGGGTGGAGGCTGAGGGAAGAAAGACAAAGTTTTGTGCCATCCTACAAAATTTTCTTGAAGAGCCTGATTTTAACCACTTATATTTGCTCCGATTTTTTTAAAGAGTTCGGTCTTGTCTTCTATCTCCTTGGAACTGCAAAGTGTAGTTCTTTGCAGGCGATGCTGTGAAGGTGTTGGGACAAATGATCGTACTGGCGTGTGAGCGTGTTATGATAGCTTTTTTTTCAGCCCCTGAGAGCAGGTAAAAAGCAGGGCGGGGGTGTGTGTGTATTACTTCTCTAGCAGACTCCACCACCATGGGGATTATGGCGATCCCTGCCCCGTTAGCCAGGCTAGGCTTGTAACTGAGAGGTGGGACAGGGTCTTAGTCAGCTATGGTTCGCCGACTGCCAGAACGGACATCGTCGTCGCACTCTTACGAGTTCGGGTAAAACACTGCTGAAGCACCAACACTAGCTGAAGGAACTTTCCTATTTTGCCGTCATTGATGATCAACTTTAGCAAACTCGCAGATAAAACTGTAATAAGCTGCAGTCACAGATAAACTGTCAAGAGTCTGTGTCATAGAGAAATTGTGAAGAGTCTGCATCACAGATAAACTGTGCTCCTGCTTTCTCTTATTTTCCACAATAGCAGGAGTCTTTCTGTTACCAAAACATTGTGTTTGCTATTACGCATTAAAATAATGCACGATCATGCATTACTCCCAGCTGCATTTAAGACTAGCACCAGTTTTGTCAATGATCCTTGATGACAATGAAAAGTATTTTTATTTCTAAGAACATCGAATACTGATGCATCATCAGAGGCAGGCTAAACAGTTATCACGAACAGTTATCCACAAATGTCACATAATATCTGCAAAATCTGCAGATTAATATTAACAAATTCTGAGCACAACAATACTCAAATGACAAAAATCAGATGGTAAAAAACAGAAGCCATTAGACAAATGAAAACAAGATGACAAAATTAGCAAAACTGGGAAAATAGAGAGCCATGCTTGGAATACTGCAATGGACAAGACAAACATCATGAAAAGGGGGAGTATTACAGAACACAGCACTGACCAATGCTGTCTATTTCTTTATCAACAGGTTCATGATGATTTTTTGTTTGGAATACAGAATATCTATAAGCAACACAAGGGATATATCAGTTCACAGTAGACTAAAGTGTATTTAAATAAAATATGATATTCACACATACATCAACAGATATTATTCCACAGTTTATGGTAGATGACCACAAACACCCCCCCCCCCCAACCACACACAAACAAAAATCAAGGGTATAATGCACATGGCAGATCTATTTATAACCAAAAAAAGGGGGGGAGAGGGAGGGATTATGGCAATGAACAAATCAAAATGTAGTGTGAAAAATAAGTTTACTGTTGTATGCTTCAATAATAAATATAGCTTTTTATACTCTTTAGAACCTATTATTTGTTATCACAACTATACTGCATTAGCCTCATATATATTCACATATGTAGCACATACACAAACACAAAAACTGTACTTCTGAAGATAAATGTGGTGTAAGAGTGTGAATATATTTACCTCTAAAGAGTCAAGATTCAGGCTTCAAGCATGAAACATAAGTTGTATTTGTCAATGAAAAACATTAAAGATTCAAACTACGATTACAACTCAGATCAGTGGCATGCTGATAGGCGTAGGAAGTCATCTCTCTCCATCCTGTTCAATCTTCCATGTCTCAAATCAATTCATTTGTTGTTTTCACACCAAACCATGCAGTCAGGCCATCTAGGTATGTCTGTTTTCTTTGCCCTCTCTATCTTTTGTCATTTACCTTTCCAGTCATGATCAATTTTTCATGTCTGCTGATGTGTCTGAGAAACTTTGATTGGCACCAGATTGAAATATTCTTTAGCCTGCTGTAATACTTCTTCATTTGTCTTTCTAACTGTCCATGGTATGCAAAGCATCCTTCTAAGGAACCACATATCAGTAGCCTTTATTCATTGTTCTAATTATTTATTCATGGTATATGTTTCACTACGATTATAACTATCAGAGGAAAAAAAAAAGTCCTCATCTTCTACAGTTCAGGAATTGTGATTACAAGAAGTAT
This sequence comes from Achatina immaculata, assembly GCA_009760885.1. NCBI lineage: Eukaryota > Metazoa > Mollusca > Gastropoda > Stylommatophora > Achatinidae > Lissachatina > Lissachatina immaculata. The sequence continues at coordinate 45,414,072 of CM019720.1, read as the reverse complement.
CAGATCTTCAAAATGACAAAAGTCATGAACATGAGTGCACATGGCTAGTTGCAACTGTTGTAACACCTGAAGTGGCAAAAAGCTTCGTGTTGACATCTCCAAACAAAGTAATCTATTTTTTAAAGTTTTATGAACAAGCAACACATACATGAAGTCATGACAATCTTAAGACCACTTCCAGCCTAGATAAGCTGTTCTTAGGAAACCAAAGCTCCTTTATGAACATCAAAGATTCAACGATAATTCTCTGAATTGGGCTATGGTACCAAAACAAAATCAAGATTTTTTAAAAAAAAAAAAAGGTCCTGGTATATTTGCTGTATAAACTGGATGAAATAACATTCCGTTCAGTGATTACATGACAAGGTTTATTTTAAGACAATCCTGGTGCAAAACAATTGATGTTTAAATAATTTAAATATTCTTATTTTTTAATGTTATTCTATTGACACTTTTCATCTAGGAAGACAGATCTGAAGTAGTCAGATATCAGCTTTTGTGAGTTTTTGGCCTCACCTTGCTGAACAGCTCATCTCATGGTTGACTCTGCCAATGTTGAATCTGCATAACTGGCCACAGTAACAGAAAACAACGTGTTGAAAAGTTCAGTCTCCTTGCACCTGCATCTTCTAACTTCAAATGTAATGTTCATTTTCTCCTCAAACGATGATGCACCCTAATGCAGAGTTGCTCTCCACATGACTAAAAAAATCTCACACTGATGACAACTACTGCTGATAAAGATCCACTGCCAAGACATGATGTGTCTATATGATGCTATACTAATATGCAGGAATAGTCTTCTAAAGATGGCGCAGTTTTTCACTCATTTTCATGTTAGTTTTATACATGTGCAGTTGAGGAATCTACTGAAGTATGAACGAATGAGGTTAGCATAGTTGTCCCATAGACAACTGCTTATATTAATGTTGGTGAACCATAGCCAACAAAGACCATATTTTATCTTCCTACTGTGTCCCAGTGAACTGGGATTGAACCAGTTACATTGAGCTGAAATGTGCAATATCATAACCAGGCTGCAAACTGTGGCATAATGCAACCAGTGTGTTCTTTTTCAGGTAAAGAAGCACATGAACAAAACTACATAACTGTATGATAAACTGTATTTATGAAGTTGCCGTACACATTTGCCCTATAAGAAAACCTCGTAGAGAAGCAGCGTATTTATCTTCACGATTACACTTCATGCTGGATATTGACCTGACATTATTTCACGACATTCCAATCTTTTCCCCCTTCTATTTCCTCATTTGAATCTTAATTTTCTCTAAACATATCATTTCGAATGATGGTGCTTTATATGTCTCTGTTTTGTTATGCGTCTGGTCTATGATCATATAACAACTGGTTACATCTTTGAACATAACAGCTAAGTTACGAAAACATTCGACTTACCAAACTTTGTAATGAAGTCCACAGGCTGAATCACGTTTTGATTTACTAGTCTCGAACGATATTTTGTAGCCGGTCATCTCAGCAGCAGGAACTTAAAATGATAGAATAACGCTCCCTGATGTTTCACAAGATACCACACGATACTTGCCATTCTTCCTTGCTGTCAGCAGGTGAATGCAAAAGAATAAGAAGTGGCTCATCGTGCTTAAAAGTTTAAACAAGCAGCATGATCTACTCATACGTACAATAATATCGGCAGAATTCTAAACTGCCCTACACGTACCCTTATGGCATAAAACGAACATAAAGTTTGTAACTTTTATTAATACCGAATCATGTTTTACTGTGCTTGAAATGTAATTGCTATGTAAGTTATACATGTTTAAGTAGTTCCTTTCTGTCAAGTACAGTGATTTTTAAGCAGACGGTTCAAATCAGCTATTTATGGAAACCGTCGAGCTATTTTTTGTCGGTAAACTTATCTCAAGGCTGATCCTACCAATTTTTGATTTGCAAAATCGGCAGGATTATCGTCAAGTCATCTTCTTGCAGCTAAATTCAGTTTCTTTAGTAGTCCCTAACTCTGATGATATCATTTTTGCATGGAGCAGTACTCGTGCTACTACAAAATTCGGATCAATCTGAAAACGAAAATAAAATTGATATTATTTTTTAAAAAAAAAAAAAGGTCCTGGTATATTTGCTGTATAAACTGGATGAAATAACATTCCGTTCAGTGATTACATGACAAGGTTTATTTTAAGACAATCCTGGTGCAAAACAATTGATGTTTAAATAATTTAAATATTCTTATTTTTTAATGTTATTCTATTGACACTTTTCATCTAGGAAGACAGATCTGAAGTAGTCAGATATCAGCTTTTGTGAGTTTTTGGCCTCACCTTGCTGAACAGCTCATCTCATGGTTGACTCTGCCAATGTTGAATCTGCATAACTGGCCACAGTAACAGAAAACAACGTGTTGAAAAGTTCAGTCTCCTTGCACCTGCATCTTCTAACTTCAAATGTAATGTTCATTTTCTCCTCAAACGATGATGCACCCTAATGCAGAGTTGCTCTCCACATGACTAAAAAAATCTCACACTGATGACAACTACTGCTGATAAAGATCCACTGCCAAGACATGATGTGTCTATATGATGCTATACTAATATGCAGGAATAGTCTTCTAAAGATGGCGCAGTTTTTCACTCATTTTCATGTTAGTTTTATACCATGTGCAGTTGAGGAATCTACTGAAGTATGAACGAATGAGGTTAGCATAGTTGTCCCATAGACAACTGCTTATATTAATGTTGGTGAACCATAGCCAACAAAGACCATATTTTATCTTCCTACTGTGTCCCAGTGAACTGGGATTGAACCAGTTACATTGAGCTGAAATGTGCAATATCATAACCAGGCTGCAAACTGTGGCATAATGCAACCAGTGTGTTCTTTTTCAGGTTAAAGAAGCACATGAACAAAACTACATAACTGTATGATAAACTGTATTTATGAAGTTGCCGTACACATTCTGCCCTATAAGAAAACCTCGTAGAGAAACAGCGTATTATCTTCACGATTACACTTCATGCTGGATATTGACCTGACATTATTTCACGACATTCCAATCTTTTCCCCCTTCTATTTCCTCATTTGAATCTTAATTTTCTCTAAACATATCATTTCGAATGATGGTGCTTTATATGTCTCTGTTTTGTTATGCGTCTGGTCTATGATCATATAACTGGTTACATCTTTGAACATATTGAAGTTACGAAAACATTCGACTTACCAAACTTTGTAATGAAGTCCACAGGCTGAATCACGTTTTGATTTACTAGTCTCGAACGATATTTTATAGCCGGTCATCTCAGCAGCAGGAACTTAAAATGATAGAATAACGCTCCCTGATGTTTCACAAGATACCACACGATACTTGCCATTCTTCCTTGCTGTCAGCAGGTGAATGCAAAAGAATAAGAAGTGGCTCGTCGTGCCTTAAAGTTTAAACAAGCAGCATGATCTACTCATACGTACAATAATATCGGCAGAATTCTAAACTGCCATACACGTACCCTTATGACATAAAACGAACATAAAGTTTGTAACTTTTATTAATACCGAATCATGTTTTACTGTGCTTGAAATGTAATTGCTATGTAAGTTATAAATGTTTAAGTAGTTCCTTTCTGTCAAGTACAGTGATTTTTAAGCAGACGGTTCAAATCAGCTATTTATGGAAACCGTCGAGCTATTTTTTGTCGGTAAACTTATCTCAAGGCTGATCCTACCAATTTTTTATTTGCAAAATCGGCAGGATTATCGTCAAGTCATCTTCGTGCAGCTAAATTCAGTTTCTTTAGTAGTCACTAACTCTGACGATATCATTTTTGCATGGAGCAGTACTCGTGCTACTACAAAATTCGGATCAATCTGAAAACGAAAATAAAATTGATATTATTTTTTAAAAAAATGAAAACAATACAAATATTCCTTATGTTCGCACTTATGCCGAATTTTAATGAACAGAGAATGATAATCATTTAAATTACATCCCTGGATGCCAGCTATAAAACAGTTTGCTTTTGAACCGACATGAAATTCTATCTTTTGTTTTCTTACAGTTTAAAGATGGCGCCTCGCGGCAGTTTCAACTGTGGAAAAAGTAACTGGAACTATTTTAGGTGCTTTTTTCCCTTAAGAAAGAAATTAATCTACCACATGTTGAAATATTGATGTGTTATTGCAAAAGAACTTTTAATTAAAATAAAATACAGCTGTCGGTTTCCCGCATTTAATGGATAATAAACGTAATACCCACTATCTGTATATCAAGTGCGTGTCTGCTAGTGTTGGCGGTCATAACTCTCCACATATCCCGGTTTTGCGTTGCCTTTATGAGTTGTTCTGGTGACCTCTTTCCATGCCATGTTGCCGATCCATCCAGTTTTTTTCTCTCTTAGTCTATCTCGGCCTCTTTTCCCCTCTAACTTTCCTGTTGCCACGATGCCTTTTCTCGTTACATGTCCTATAAATTTAGACTGTCTTTTCCTGACTCTTGTAATTATGACAGTAGGTAAGTCTGCACAAAATCATTGGAAACAGCAGAAATGTGGTTTATTAGAAGAATGTTGCGAATCCCCTGGACAGCAAAAATAACTAATGAAGAATGTATGAGAAGAGCTGGAGAGACAAAAAACCTTGTCAAAAAGATAAGAGAGAGATAATGTACTTTCACAGTACATGCAATGAGAAGAGGGGGCATTGAAAATATAACAACAGGAAAAATAGAAGGAAGAAGATCAAGAGGAAGACCAAGAGAAATGATACTGAACAGTCTGACGGGATGGTGTGAGAGGAGATCACCAACTGAACTGATGGCCTGCATGAAAGATCAGGTACTCTGGAGAAACATAATAGCCAAAGCCAGCCGGCACGGCACCTGATAATGATGATGATGTAATTATTTGTCATCTCGAATTGATCTCTCTCAGAATTTCTTCATTTGACTTTCTTGTCATCCTTACTATTCTTATAAGAAACTACATTTCCATGGCTTCCAGACGTTGCTGTATCTCCTAGTAACTTCACCAGGCTTTACATCCATAGATCAGAACTGGCTTAATGTAGCGCTGGAGCACCATTTTCCTCACATTCAGTGACAGATTTGACGCACAAAATATTTTTGTAACATTAGCTTGGGTTTTTCTGCTCTTTATCTCCATTAGGCACCTTCTGTGTGACATCATGATTGTTCCTAGATTCTTGAACTTATCTATGTGCCTGGAATATATATATATGTGAATAGCCCATGGAATTACTGTACTTAAAGGGTAGGAAAATACTGCAAATTGTGGGGATGGGGGGAGAGAGGGGGTAAAGGTAAAGAGTCCCTGAGAATTGAAACAAAGTTCGTAAACATGAGAGAAATGAAAAACGTAATAATGGTCGAGAGCCAGAAATGTACAGCAAAATAAGATAAACAAGCTCTGAGCAAGGAAATGATAGTGCACTGAGCTCACATTGAAATGCAAAAGCTATCCTGCTGATCTAGTGAATACAGTGTGTTAGAATGTGGGGGCTGTCTTGAAGGATGTGCTTCACAGCTTGGGTGTCTGTCCACAACAGCAGCTTCTCAGACAAGCCTTGTATGAGCACTTTTGCATTGGTAACACAGAAAGGTGTCTTTCCTGCTTCATTGTCAAGTCATATTTACACTGCTAGTGGAGCATGTATATGTTGTTTTACACTTTTCTGTTTTAGGGCGACTGGGCATTTTGGCCTTTAGCACAATAAGTTAACTTCAGATTAGCTCCAGGCAACACAGGTGCCATGAGGTCCACACCAATAGTAGAAATGCAGAAAATAGTTGGTGTTCAACCGCTAAAGGAACGTAGAGACACAAAGGTCATGACCATGGGAGAAAAATTCCTTAGCTCTGTAAGCCATCCCCTGAAGGAGAGATTCAATAACTTGGCATTAGGATGGCTTAAAAGAAGCAGCTTCATTCATCAGGTCAAGCGTATGCGTAAGCTGATACCTGACCTTCCAACTGTAGTCGCTCCATTATCATCTGTACCAGAGCATACACCATGGAAAGAAGCAGATTATACACAAATAACTATTCAGACTGAAGTGAAAGGTGTGCAGAATGGTGAGATGCAGAGCAGTCTTGTAAGATCAACAGCCACACATAGTGTTCTAGATGACAAATATCCATGTGACACCTGGATACGTGTGTATACAGATGGATCTGCACATAATGCCATAAAGAATGGAGGGGCAGGAGCATATATTGAATATCCAAACAACACCATTGACAAGATTTCCATACCCACTGGAAAATACTGCAACAACTTTGATGCAGAAGTTAGGGCAATTATTGCTGCAGTTGAAAAACTATCAGACTCCAGAATTGATACATGTCCTGTAGTAATTCTCACAGATGCGAGATCAGTACTGGAAGCTCTTCAGTGCAACAAACTACTAGACCTTAAAGATGCCTTGTCAAAAATTGGCTTACAACATGGAGTCACTTTGCAATGGATTCCCTCCCACTGTGGGATACCAGGCAATGAGAAAGCTGACCATCTGGCCAAAGAGGGCACTGAAATGGAGCAACCAGACATACCAATCACCTATAATCAGAAGAAAAGCATGATAAAAACCTACAGGAAGCCACAAACACCACCACATGATGACTATCACATGCTAAACAGAAAGGAACAAGTCACCATCTTCCGTCTCCGAACAGGACACACCCGACTCCGAAGTCATATGTATACAAAGTTTAAGGTTGGTACTACTAATCTATGTACATGTGCCCAGGTGCCCCAAACTGTGGAACATATCCTCCAGAACTGCATCAACTACGAGACACTGAGAAATAATTACTGGCCCAGTGAAACCACTAAAGAAGATAAGCTCTACGGTTCCATACATGAGTTACAAAAAACAGTGAAATTTATCCAAGAGACAGGACTGCAGATATAGACAGACAATGCGAACGAAGAAGAAGAAGAAGCTCCAGGCAAGTTCCGTGTACTGTACGTAAGCATTGCTACTTTGTTCTGGAACTGCTTCTTGTCATGTTAAACATGATTAAAAAGTAAGTAAAATATCATCATCATCAGGTGCCGTGCCGACTGGCGTTGGCTATTATGCTTCTCCAGAGTACCCGATCCTTCATGCAGGCCATCAGTTCAGTTGGTGATCTCCTCTCACACCATCCCATCAGACTGTCCAGTATCATTTCTCTTGGTCTTCCTCTTGATCTTCTTCCTTCTATTTTTCCTGTTGTTACAATATTTTCAATGCCCCCTCTTCTCATTGCATGTCCTATGAAAGTACAGTGTTTCTCTCTTATCTTTCTGACAAGGTTTTTTGTCTCTCCAGCTCTTCTCATACATTCTTCATTAGTTATTTTTGCTGTCCAGGGGATTCACAACATTCTTCTAATAAACCACATTTCTGCTGCTTCCAATGATTTTTGTGCAGACTTGCCTATTGTCCATGATTCACTTCCATATAACAAGATAGGTTCAATATAGCATTTTAGGACTCGTTTTCTAACATTCATTGATAAAGATGTGTTAGCTAATATGTTTCTCATTCTCTGAAATGTAGTCTTTGCTTGGCCTATTCTGTTCCTAATTTCTGTTTTGCATTTCCCATCTGAAGTTATTACTGCTCCAAGGTATTTGAATTTCTGCACCTGCTTTAGAATGGTTCCATTTAATTTTATACTGCATGCTGATGGATTCTGTTTCTTAGATATAACCATAGTCTCTGTCTTTTTGATGTTCAAAGTAAGGCCTTTCTGTTCACTTTCTTTGGCGACTTTATCCAAGAGATTTTGCAGGTCTTGTTGGTTCTCAGCTATCAGTACTGTGTCGTCAGCATACCGAAGGTTGTTAATATTGTATCCTCCAATTTTTATGCCTGGTTCTGTGATGATTGTTCTTAGAATATTCTCGCTGTACAGAGAAAAAAGGTCTGGAGATAGTACACATCCTTGTCGCACCCCTTGTTTTATAGGTTGGTATTTTCCAATTCTATTTTCAATTCGAACTGCTGCTTCTTGCTGCCAGTATAGATGTTTTACAATCCTCAAGTCTTTGCCGTCTATATTGATGTCTTCAAGCATTTTAATAATTTCACTATGTTTCACCTTGTCAAATGCCTTGGTGTAATCAATGAAGCATAAGTAGAGATCTTTCTGTACTTCTAAAGCTCTTTCTGTTAGTGTTCGTAAAGCATAAATATCATTGTGTGTTCCCTTTCCTTCAACAAATCCAAACTGTTCATCTGCTATTTCCATTTTTATCTTTTTCCTTGTTCTTCTCATAATGATTCTCAGAAGTAGCTTCGTTATGTGACATGAGAAACTGATAGTCCGGTGGTCGTCACATTCCTTTGCCCCTGGTTTCTTTGGTAGTGCTATAAACGTGGGTTTAATCAGGTCACTGGGAATATAACCACTGTTGTAAATATCATTCAGTAACTTGGTTATTATTTTTATTCCTGTCTCCTCTAGTGCTTCTATTTCTTCTATTGTTATATTATCAGGCCCAGTCGCTTTTCCTTTCTTCATGTGTTTGATGGCATCTATGATTTCATCTTCAAGTATTGGTGGTCCATCACAGTTTTCAGTATCTGGTGTTAATTCTGGTCTTTCTCCTCCATATAGCTCACCGATATACTCTGTCCACCTGTCCACAATAAGTAAAATATACCAAGGTATATTTATGCCATACAAGGACAGGTAAAAAAAAAAAATAACCAGAAATCAAGGGACACAATCACTGAAAAATATATGAAAAGACTTTTTGATTCGCTTTCGGGTCTTCACATATTTTTCATTGGTTACGTCTTTTGATTTGTGGTTACTTATGACTTGTCCTCTTATATTAGTATATGCTTACTCTGAATCTATAGAATGCTTATTTTCTTTTTTTACCAAATGATGATTGTGGTCTTGAATTCAGCCTCCTGTGGAATTCATCATATCACTAACAGGAGAAAAATAGTTCTCCCAGTTGGCTGCATTGCCAGTTTGTTTTTTTTATTAAGGTTCATTACCTCGTTCTACAGGGTGTTGTGATACAACCAATTTCCAGGCAGCAGTTTTTAAATGTGGAGTAAAGGTAAAGGTTATCTTCTGATGCCTTTAGAGGCACATAGGAGTAGAGGACCATAAAATTTTGATAATGTCCAGGTCAGATAATCTTCGCAGTTATGGTATCAGAACCAGTATGTGTGCTCCATCTTATAATAGTAAATATCTCACCTGGAATCCCCAGGGCAAAGAGGAAACAAGGAAGACCTAGAAACACCTGGTGAATTAGTCTTGAAGCAGATAAAAAAAAGATCAACTACACCTGAAGACAGATAGAAGAAACAGCCCAGGACAGAAATAAATGGTGAGCCCTTGCTGATGGCCTTGTGCCCCAGATAGGGATAAAGAAGATGAGGAAGGAGAGAAAACATGGGTAATAATGTTAATTCTGTGGGAACTTGTTGGGTCTAGCAGTAGAAAAATAAAACTTTTTAATATTCTTCTTCTTCTTCTTCGTTCACTTCTACCACCAAAACCGCACTTTGAACCTACTGACTTTACGCCTATGGTCCTCGTTAGGTCCCGTGGTCTCCTGTGTGGTCCCCGAAAGGACCACACAAGATCCACGTGAGGACCACAAGGGGTTCAGAGTATCGCAGGGCTTTAGCCTGTATTCTTTTTTTAATATTAATTACTGACTCCCATTTTGTGCCACACCCAGTGGAATTTTGCAAAACAGTTACAGAAATTGCTGGCACATAGGGTTGCCATATCTTTGGTCTGCAGATGGAGAAACAGCTATTATACAATGCCTAAAATTTGTCATTATTGACTGACATATTATTCACATCAGCATTAAATGTTATTTTAAAAAATAACCACAATAAATTGTTGAACATTTTTTGTTGTATTAAATAAAACACACATAACTGTGGTGATAATTATGTTATATTATAAGAAATAGCCAATAAGATGGACAGCTTTGACTGGGGTGAAAGAAATTGGAATCTTTTCTGTAGCTTATCAGAAATTGATGCTTAATTTTTGCATTTTAAAACATATCTGAAAAACAAAGATAATACAAGAAAATGATTAATATAAAAATCTGTAGTAAATATCTACATTTTTATTTTAACTATGTAAGTGCTGATCTTTTATATTATTGTTAAATAAAATTATCTTTCTTTCAACTGATTTAAGCAAATTGAAAAGATGCAGTCATTTCAAGCAGATAATGTTGTATCTGCTACAATGATCTCTATTACGTTTGATGCACTCATGAATTTAAAGAATAAGGCAAAAATCAAATTGTAAGCCACTGGTGTAAACAAGTGTGGTAAATAAGTTAACCAGCTTATGAAACTTAAAAGCTTTCTAAAGATTACAGATTCTGTTTTTTTTTTTTTTTTTTATAAAACCTAGAAGAGTGAGTTTTACATAATTTATATATGATTGTCACTGTTTTTATGTTGAGGGTCTTGGGAAAGACATAAAAAGTATTAATTTGCATTGAATCAATAAACTACGGACAACTCTGAATTTTCCAATTGTTTATTCACAGTCATTTTTACACCCAAAATGAGAATATCCACATAAATGAGGATATGTGGCAACCCCTATTGGTGCAGTAACTTCATTCCTTCATGCAGCAGATAGTAGACTTCATATGATGGTATGATCAGTATCTTTAAAGTTTGAATAAATCCTGCTTCTGGTGATAGATGGGCAGGACAATTCAATTAAAAAAATTAAAAATCTACAAATACGAATGACACTACTGAAAGTTTCTTATTAATTCCCACTCCTGAGAAGTTTGGTTGGTTAATTCCCTTTCCAAAAATGCATCACAAAAAAGTTTAGATTATTTCCTTTCCAAAAATACATCACTGAATCTCTCTCTCTCTGAACCTTAAGTGCCCAGGGCACATGGGGCTTCCGCAAGGGTTTTCCACAAATGCCTGTCCTTTGCCTTTTTTTCTGCTCTTGCCCAAGTGAGCCCTCTATTGCTCAACATCCTTTCTGTTGTTCTTCTCCATGTCTCTTTTGGTCTACCCTTACTTCTGTTCCCCTGTGGTGTCCATCGTAGTGCTATTTTGGTAGTGAGTTGTCAGTCATTCTGAGCACATGTCCCAACCATCGCCAGCATCTTTCCTCAATAATTGTTGTCAGTGGCTTCATCTGCATTTCTGCCAATAAGATGTTATTTCTTATGGTGTTTGGCCAGAATATTTTCCTAATTCTTCGTAAACATTTAGTCTGGAAAGAATTCAACTTGTTTTCTATGGTTTTGGTGATTTTCCAGCATTCACTTCCATAGAGTAGTACACTTAGAACATTACTCTTAAATATCCTGATTTTCATATTTATGCTTAGTTTTTTTTATTTCCATATAGTCTGCAGTACTGCAAAAGCCTGGTTTGCTCTAGTAAGTCTACTGTTGATGTCCTCTGTGCTGTCTCCATTTTCTACTACTCTGCTGCCAAGGTATACAAATTCGTTGACCTCCTCCACTAACTTGCTATCTACTCTGAGTACATTTCTGTTGTTCACATTTTGCTTCATTAACTTTGTCTTTCCTACATTGATCTTTAGTCCTATGTTGTTTGCATTCTGAGTTAGCTTGTTTATTTTATCTTGCATATCTTTGTGACTGCTTGATAATAGACAAATGTCGTCCACAAAGTCAAGGTCCTCCAGCACTGTGTCAAGGGTCCATTGTAATCCTCTGTGTTTATCTGATGTTGCCTCCTGCCAAGATAAATAATGTTGGTGATAGTACACATCCCTGTTTCACTCCTGTTTGTACCCTAAAGCTGCTGGAGGTATGTTCTCCACAGATCACTTTGCACTGAAAACCCTTGTGGGGGAGGCCATGCCATCTTAGGATTTTCCACAGTGCATCTCTGTTGACACTGTCAAAGGCTTTCTCAAAATCTATGAATAGTGCATATGTTGTGCTATGCCACTCATTTGCCTGTTCTAATATTTGTCTAAGTACAAATATGTGGTCTATGCATGATCTTCCTTTCCTAAATCCTGCCTGCTCTTTCCAAAGTTTTTCCTCAAGTGTTGGTACAATTCTGTTGATGATTATTCTGCAAAATACTTTACTGGTGAGTGGCAGTAGGGTAATGCCTCTCCAGTTCCCGCAATCTCTGAGGTCACCCTTCTTTGGTAGTTTTACTATAAGCCCAGTTTTCCACTCCTCTGGGGCTTTTTCTAGATCTCAAATTTGTTGTAATATCCGGCAAAGTTGTTTAGGTGTTTCTGTTTCTTCTGCTTTCAACATATCAACAGTCACTTCATCTTCACCTGGTGCCCTGTCTGATTTTAGCCTCTTTATCGCCTCCTTTACTTCACTTATTGTTATTGGTCCTGTATTGATGTTTAGTTCCGTTTTTGACATCACTGAATAGTTTGGTTTATCCTTTTTTCCCAAAAATACATCACTCAAATGTTTGGTAAATTCCTTTTTCCAGAAACACATCATAGAGTAGATTAGTTAATTCCTCTTACAAATAAGGGAAGTTTTTTTTTTTTTTAGACATTTATTTGTATATGAAAGGTTACACCTGCAGGTTGTCCTGGCTTTCCAGCAGGGTTCCATTCTGGCAGTCATTTCATAAAGCAGACTGGACATAAAGCAGACTTAATGGGGGATGAGTATTGAGTATTTTACTGCTAATAGACAGACACATTTTAAAACTAACAATAAACTAGAGTGACCTTATAATTAGTACACAGACTTTAAAATAAGTAGTTTTATATTAAATAAGTACTGTATATTCCAAAATTATTTGCAGTAAGAAGAATGAGTATGTCAGTGGAATAGTGATTGGAAAAACAAATTACTATAAACCAGGATGTCAGATTGGGGACTATCTGTATGAAGAGAGCAATAATAGAGGCCTAGAACTAAACACCAGTAATCAGAAACAGTGGTAATATCGAAAGGAAAAAGGCATACCAAAGTGCAACATCCTCTCAGATGAGAAGACACTAGTGCAAGTAAATCAATTTAGTTACCTTGGATCAACAATAACATTTGATGGCAAGTGCACAAATGAAATAAAATAATGAATAGATAAGGCAAAAGCAGCATTTTATGGCATGAAGAAGATGCTAACAAATCAGAAAATGTCCTTTAAAATGAGAAAAGAGTATTACAGTGCTATATAGAACCAATATTGTTATATGGTTGTGAAACTTGGACAGTTGACAAAAAGACAACAAAGAAACTGGAAGCAGCATAGATATGGTTTTAGAGAAGGATGCAACAAATAACCTGTTCAGACAGAAAAACAAGGAGGTCCTCAAAGAAGTTTCAGAACAATGTTAAACTAGTTAAAATGACAAGAAAAACAATCAAATTTCTTGGACATGTCATGAGAGGACAGAAATTAGAGAACCTAGTAACGACTGGAAAATTCAAGGGAAAAAGGAAGAGAGGAAGGCCTAGAGAAATATCTCTCAGTTGACTAAGTGACATGGGGAAAAAAAGGGATCTGAACTAATTGGAAACACCAAGGACCACGCAAAATGGAGAAGCGTAATCACCAGTGCTGCCTGACGTGGTACATAATAATTTGCCATGCATGTGAATTTATTCATACTGAATATATTTTACAGAAGGAAGATGTATTCTTCTTGTACTTAATACTGTCTCTTTCTAGATGTTATTGCCACAGATGTAACATGAGGCAGTCCCCATCAAAGCAAAATTTACAACTTCTGAAGGTATCAGAACTTTAACTTGCAAATAAAGAAATGAAGTGAGACTGAATTAATGCATGACAGTTCGCAAGATGAATTTTATTCGAAGAATTAACAGTGGAATAAACACTCTCTTCACAAGGCATTTGTTTATGACCAATGTTGTTACATCTAATACCATGCTAGGTCTTGGTGACTACGTTGTTCAGGAGATGACAATGATTATTAGTAAAGAGCAGCAAGAGTACGATCACCCACGAACAGGTAAGTAGAGTCTAATTTTTTACCTGCTGCATTTGGAGCAGTTGTTTTTTGTTGTTGTTTTTTTTAAAATATGAATGTATCTGAGATATGAATGCATCTGAGATAACTAAATATGAATGCATCTGAGATAAATAAATATGAATGCATCTGAGATAACTAAATATGAATGCATCTGAGATAACTAAATATGATATGGCACTTTTGTGAGGACTGGGGAATCAAATCTTGTACTACTTCTAGCTGTGCTGATTATATCGGACATTTGTGTTATAAGATTGGTCATTAGGTAGGGTCTGTCATGGGAGTGAAGTTTGTTAAGAAACCTGCTTGTAAGATCAACAGTAGCTAAAGGAGTCAAGAGACAGCCTTCCACCTGTCTAGGGGAGTCTAGAAACAGTATTACTCCCACTCTAATTAGGAGTCTTAAAAACAATTTTAGTATTATTTTCATCTGTGTAAGGGAGTTTAGAAACAGTATCACATCCACCTGTATAGATGAGTCTAGAAACAGTCTCATTATTACTTCCACCTGATCAAAGGTGTCAGGAAAACATATTACCTCTGGTGGTGGAGTCTGGAAGAAAGTCAGCTTCCTGGATCCACCGCCAGTAATTCAAGTGAGGCACTGAAGCCCACTCCTCACATGACTCCATGCTTGCATGTCAAAATCTTTACCATCACATAATTACTGCAAATAATTCATCCCTGCATTAGAGGTTCATGCAGTATTTTGATATTTTTCGAAAGTTTTACAAATAATGTGTCTACATTACCGCAACAGAATATTTTTTGAAGATTCCTGTTGATGTCTTTACCTGGATTATCACAACATGATCATTTTCAGCACTCCTTATTGATGTCTCCATCTAGATTTATGGTGTATGGTCTAGGTCATCATCATTGCAGTCTGAGCACATCCATAGATGTTCAAATCCCCCCCCCCCAAACATATCCATCAGCATCCTGTGACTGATAGTTCCCATCCTGTGTTGGTTGACAAGTCCCCTTGCATGTCCAAGTATGCTTCTCATTCCTACCCGTGCCAGTGTGTACTCCCAGCTCTCTTATTCTAAGCAGTGTGTGAATTTGCAGCTCTCAAAGTCCTCCACTCTGCCTATTTTTCTGAATGTGTTAACAATATCAGGTTGATCCAGTGGGTGCCCATCTGCAGTGATGGCAGAGCTGGCCAACCTATCAGCTCTTTCATTTCTCTGGATCCCCACGTGCCCAGGGACATAGATGAAGGTGACTGCAATCAATGAATTCTACAATGACTCAAGCCACTGCCTGCATACAAAACCTGCCTCAGCCTTCTGGATCATACTCATTGAATCTCTTGGAATGCAAACACAGGCATAGTCTTGTGACTTCAGCCACAGATGCTTTTGTCACTACCGTCACCTCCATCATCATGCTTCTTGTGGTCATAGCGAAAGCACTGCTGGCTTCCTGGATTGTTTGGCCCACTGAGTGTTCTGTGAATGCCTATGCACTCCTTTGACATTGTACGAGTACAACAGACCCATCTGTGTAAATAACATCTGCCTCAATGGAGTTTTCACTGAAAACCTCTGCTCTCACAGTCAGTGGATTATGCTCCCCACTCCTCTTGTCAAACCTGACAATGCAAGAGAGGGTGCCTCTGAATGCTGGATCCACATGTACTCATTCCTCGCCAGGGTTGATGTTGTTCACAAGTTCACAGACTTGCTTGATAACATCTTCTGCATGACCCATCCATGATTTGCCCCTTTTTAGCCTGTCACCTTTTTCTTTGAGGAGCTCTTGGTGCAATGGGCGCTTCTTGCCTGCACTTATCATCAGGTATGCACACACCCTCCAAATTTTGAGTCTGTGATTCATGGTGGGAAGATCTCGATTACTTTAACAGAATAGTTTTCAACCTTTTTGCTGATGTCTCCATCTAGATTACCATAATATATTTTTTTTCATAATTTTTCTTTTAACGTTTTCCACCTAAATCGCCAAAACTGCATATTTTTCAGTGCTTCTTGTTGATATCTTTACTTAGATTACCACCACAGTATGATGTTTTTCAACATTTCTTGTTGATATTTCTACTTAGATTACTGCAGTAAATGATATTTTTCACTACTTTATCTTTACCATAAAACTGCTACAAACTTTTGAATACATTCTTATAATCAGCTTCTGTTTGGCCAGGGCGAATGATATTTTTTGGCCTCTTCTTTGGACCTTTCAACCATTTTTGGTATACTTTCCTTGACAAAGCAATCCAGGGACAGTCAAGAATTAGTGTAATGAAAAAAATTGTTCTGGATCAGCTTATAGCTGCGACTGTTCTGGACTCATCATTTATTGTTGGTAATGTATCATTTATTTCATCTTTTCTCCAACCATGATCCACATAAATGTATATAAATAACTTTGTGACAATTACAAAAAGAAGAAAAAGTAAAAATAGTAATAAATGACTATTCCAGATTTCTGAGATTCAAATTAGGCCTAAAATTGAAGCTAAAAAGACAAAACATCATTTACCATTAAAAAGATGGTAGTTGTGTTTATTATGCAGCTGTTTGTGTAATAATGCAAATTTTTTTAGTTTTGTAATATAGGATTAAATTGAATACATTATTTTTTAAAATATATATATTGTGAATTTTGTTTCTGGGTACCTCTTTTGTTTCTTTAATTGCTACATGTTTGTGTAATTGTTGTAAAGTTGTGCCTTTATGACTGTTGTTGTTTTATCTCACTACTGCGAGCATGATGTGGTGAAGGTGTTGAGACATAGCACTGTGTTGAACTGGGAGTGGGTTACAACAGCTGTTTTTTTTTCAGCCCTGAGTGGGCTAAAAAGCTGAGAATGTGAAGTACTTCCTTAGCGGACTCCACCACCACCGCCACGGGGACTATGGCATATCCTTGCTGCATTAGCCAGGTCTGGCCTGTTACTAGGGCTAGCAGAGAAATAGTGGAACAGGATTTTCATTAGCTGTGGTTCTCCAGCCCTGATGCAAACAAGTCAGCTGAAGGTTGCTGACTGCCAAATCAGACAATACCTTCAGCCCATCCTTATGAATCTTACATCCTTCGTGTGCCGCCAAACGTCACATAGGGTCCGCATGGTAGTTCACCAAGATTTCCTGTCTTCGGTGAGTTTTTTCATTCTCACCAAGGGATGTTATGCCCACTAAACTAGTCTCTCTTAACAATGTCCTCTTTAGAGTTTCACATGGTTGACCACTTTTTCTTCAGCCTGTTGTGTTCCATTTGATAGCTTGTTTGGGGATCCTCTGATTGTTTCTTCTCATCACGTGACCGACATATGTCCATCTTATTTTGTCTGATCACCCATGAGACAAGTTGTTGTTTGCTCATCATGTCTTATCTCTGTGTTGTTGTTGAATTCATTTCACTTGATACCAAGTATATATCCTTGTGATTGGTATGTGACTTTTTTTATCATTACACTTGTGTTTGACTATTTCGCATTTGTTCTGTGTGTGATTAGTTTGTGGCTTTTGGATTGTTTTGTTGTATGTGTCCATCTGTATGATTATTGAATATGTGTATGTTTTTGTATTTGTTGCATGTTTGTTATTGTCTTTACATTTGATGTTTGAGTATTTCTTGTGACTGTTGTGCAAATATGAGACCTAAATGTAGTAGTAAAGTCTATCCCTACTGTTACAGTGAGTTTATGTGTGAAATGTTTTTGTGATATTTGTATTTGTCTTTTTTTAGTCACTTAAAAATGTCATTTATGCTATTTTTTAGTCACTTAGAAATATCATTTATGCTATTTTTTAGTCACTTAGAAATATCATTTATGCTATTTTTTTTAATCACTTAGAAATATTATTTATGCTATTTTTTTAATCACTTAGAAATATTATTTTGTGCTATTTTTTAAAAAAAAACAACTTTTTAATGCTTCACTAGAGAGTTGTTCAAAATTGTTTTGTGTGTGTGTGTGTGTGTGCAACCCTAAACTAGCAATGGTATATGACCTGCGACCTATGGAAAACAAATTTTTTTTTTTAAATATTGAAATTTAACAAAAATTATTTCATTGAGTGGTATCAAGTGTGGTTGTTGCTAATGTAATATTTAGGTCTGAAGCCACAAAACAGTAGGATTTCCCAAAAATCATGTAAATTTTATTTTTTTAATTTAAGTTATTATATTTTAGAATCTGAGTGGTTAGGCACTCGGCTTGCTAATCCAGTGGTACCGGGTTCAGTCCCAGCGGTGGTATTTTTTTCTGATACACACCAAAAAGGCCCCGGGTTTGACCCAGCCTCTAAAAATGAGTACCAAAGAAGTCTGCGAGGGTAAAACGGGCAGGCGTGATACTGACCACATCACACTTTAATGTGCCGAAGGTCATGGAAAATACGCGCCTAACACCGTAGTCCCCAGTATGCCTTTATGGCATGGGAACAGGAATTTTACCTTTTATTTTACCTTACCTATTTTAAAACCATTTTTCATATGTTTTTTGCATCCCTACCACAGACTTCCTGTGCAGACATACTCATATATGCCAGCACCCTAATTTGGGGTAATGTTCTGAGGTTGAGAATTACTGTTTTAACACATAACAGTGGACATAGTGTCATTTTGTTCATATCTATTTAAAGAAAGAAGAATAATCCATTCAGCAGCTTATTCTTTTGTAACAGTTTTTTTTTAAATTTTGTTTTACAGGCTTTTGTCCTTCTGCAGATACGTAGTTGTATTTACTTAATGATTATTTTCTTATATTCACATCATCATCAACCAAGGTGTCTGTGTTGGTCTTACCAGTGACTGCATTTTTCATATAATTTCAGGTTTAAGTATTTTGGAAGAAAAGAAAGCTGAAGACATTGAGAAGGAGTGGAAGGAAAAATTTCTGAAGATTTACGTGGTTTGACTTTTGTAATGTTAAGTTGTTGTTATTCTTACTTTATCTCACCAGAACTGTGAACATGACATTCTATGCAGCTGATGCTGTGGAAGTGTTGAGGCACAACATTGTGTCAGACTGGGAGTGGGTTATAGCAGCTATTTTTTCACTCCCTGAGTCCCAGTACTTCCCCAGCTAAAAAGCATTGGGACCATAGCAACCCCTGTCATATTATCCATGTTGACCCTGGTACTGAAAGGAATAACAAAGAGGTATCAGCTTTGATTCTCCAACTCTGACACCAGCTGGTTCACACTGCATCTTCCTCACCAAGTGAAAAGAGTAGAATCATTTCTAAGGGTACATGTTTTTTCTCTTATGACATGAAAGTCATTAGCATATACACACATGCATCATTTAAAAGAAAAAGGAGCAAGTAGTTGAATAAATAAGAGCCGATAACCCGAGCAGATCTAGCACTCTCTGCAGATACTTGAGATCCCAGACCTGGCCCTAAGAAAAGAGCATGCGTGGAAAACTGTGGGATATATATGAATAACTCCTGCTGACGATGTGATTCATTAAGGCAACTAGTTTCCATATCAAGGTGACGGAGCATAAGAAAGTAAATGTAGAAGAAGAAGAAACATAAATAATTGTGTTTATACAGTCACATTGTTTGTAGGCAGATGGCATCCAGACTTGCACTGCCAGCAGAAAGAAATAATGTTTGTGATTCAAGTAACACCTTGCCAAAGCAGCCATTTTATTCATGAAGGAAGCCTTGTATGAGCACTGTTGCATTGGTAACACAGAAAAATGTCTTTCCTGCTTCATTGTCAACTCATATTTACACTGCTAGTGGTATGCATGGAAATCTAACTCTAGTCATTGATCTCCAAATAAGGTAACTCTCTAATCACCTAGCATTATATTCTTCAAAAAGCAGTATACCACGTATATATTGTTTTACACTTTTCTGTTTTTAGGGTGACTGGGCATTTTGGCCGTTAGCGCAATACATTAATTTCAGATTAGTTCCAGGCAAGTTCCGTGTGCTGTACGTAAGCATTGCTACTTTGTTCTGGAACTGCTTCTTGTCATATGTTAAACATGATGAAAAAGTGAGTAAAATATACCAAAGTATGTTTATATCATACAAGGACAGATAAAAAAAAAATAACCAGAAATCAAGGGACATAATCACTGAAAAATATATGAAAAGACTTTTTGACTTGCTTTCAGGTCTTCACATATTTTTCATTGGTTATGTCCTTTCTTCTTCTTCTTCTTCTTCTTCGTTCACTTCTACCACCAAAACTGCACTGTGATCCTACTGAATTTACACCTGTGGTCCTCGTTAGGTCCCGTGGTCTCCTGTGTGGTCCCCGAAAGGACCACATGAGATCCACAAGAGGACCACAAGGGTTTCAGAGTATCGCAGGGCTTTAGCCTGTATTCTTGGTGGGTCTCTGAAGCGAATTGCGTGACACCGTGGTTTTCGTTGCACCAGTTTAGTCTAGTTATGTCCTTTTATTTGTGGTTACTTTTTGGCTTGTCCTTCTATATTAGTATATGCTTACTCTGAATCTATAGAATGGTTATTTTCTTTTTTCACCAAATGATGATTATGGTCTTGAGTTCAGCCTCCTGTGGAATTCATCATATCACTCTCTCTCTCTCTCTCTCTCTCTGAACCTTAAGTGCCCAGGGCACATGGGGCTTCTGCAAGGGTTTTCCACAAATGCCTGTCCTTCACCTTTTTTTCTGCTCTTGCCCAGGTGAGCCCTCTATTGCTCAGCATCCTTTCTGTTGTTCTTCTCCATGTCTCTTTTGGTCTACCCTTACTTCTGTTCCCCTGTGGTGTCCATCTTAGTGCTGTTTTTTGTAGTGAGTTGTCAGTCATTCTGAGCACATGTCCCAACCATCGCCAGCGTCTTTCCTCAATAATGGTTGTCAGTGGCTTCATCTGCATTTCTGCCAATAAGATGTTATTTCTTATGGTGTTTGGCCAGAATATTTTCCTAATTCTTCGTAAACATTTAGTCTGGAAAGAATTCAACTTGTTTTCTATGGTTTTGGTGATTTTCCAGCATTCACTTCCATAGAGTAGTACACTTAGAACATTGCTCTTAAATATCCTGATTTTCATATTTATGCTTAGTTTTTTTTATTTCCATATAGTCTGCAGCACTGCAAAAGCCTGGTTTGCTCTAGTAAGTCTACTGTTGATGTCCTCTGTGCTGTCTCCATTTTCTACTACTCTGCTGCCAAGGTATACAAATTCGTTGACATCCTCCACTAACTTGCTATCTACTCTGAGTACATTTCTGTTGTTCACATTTTGCTTCATTAACTTTGTCTTTCCTATGTTGATCTTTAGTCCTATGTTGTTTGCATTCTGAGTTAGCTTGTTTATTTTATCTTGCATATCTTTGTGACTGCTTGATAATAGACAAATGTCGTCGACAAAGTCAGGGTCCTCCAGCACTGTATCAAGGGTCCATTGTAATCCTCTGCATTTGTCTGATGTTGCCTCCTTCATTAACCAGTCTACTGCCTAGATAAATAATGTTGGTGATAGTATACATCCCTGTTTCACTCCTGTTTGTACCCTAAAGCTGCTGGAGGTATGTTCTCCACAGATCACTTTGCACTGAAAACCCTCATATAGGGCTTTGATTACATTTACTATCTTGTGGGGGAGGCCATGCCATCTTAGGATTTTCCACAGTGCATCTTTGTTGACACTGTCAAAGGCTTTCTCAAAATCTATGAATTATGTTGTGCTATGCCACTCATTTGCCTGTTCTAATATTTGTCTAAGTACAAATATGTGGTCTATGCATGATCTTCCTTTCCTAAATCCTGCCTGCTCTTTCCGAAGTTTTTCCTCAAGTGTTGGTACAATTCTGTTGATGATTATTCTGCACAATACTTTACTGGTGAGTGGCAGTAGGGTAATGCCTCTCCAGTTCCCGCAATCTCTGAGGTCACCCTTCTTTGGTAGTTTTGCTATAAGCCCAGTTTCCCACTCCTCTGGGGCTTTTTCTAGATCCCAAATTTGTTGTAATATCCGGCAAAGTTGTTTTGGTGTTTCTGTTTCTTCTGCTTTCAACATCTCAACAGTCACTTCATCTTCACCTGGTGCCCTGTCTGATTTTAGCTTCTTTATCGCCTCCTTTACTTCACTTATTGTTATTGGTCCTGTATTGATGTTTAATTCCGTTTTTGCTTCAGGTATGTCTATTGTTTGTGCTGCTTGTGTTCTGTTTAGTAGGGTGTTAAAGTGTTCCCTCCATCTTTCAGTTTTTTCTCTTTCTCCACTGACCAGTTGTCCATTTTGTGTCCTTACTGCACTTTCACATCTTGTGTTGAAGTTACCTGTCATCTGCTTTGTGATTTTATATGTGGTTTTCATGTAATTTGTGTATGCTGCTTTCTCTGCTGCTTCTGCTAAGTTGTCGTAGTATTGACGTTTATCTTGACGGCATGATTCCTTCACTTCTTTGTATTTTTGTGCATAATTACTTAAAACTTGTTCTTTAAGCCGTTGTGATTTGGTGTTCAGTAATTTTTTCTTGATTTCTTTTCTTTGCTCTATCTTTTCCCATGTGGTCTTGCTTATCCATTCCTCTTTTTTCCGTTTCCGATATCCCAGCACCTGTTTTGCTGTTTCCTGTAGTGTTTTATTGAACTCTAGTATGGACATTTCTGCTTCATCTTTTAGGACACTGAAGCGGTTCTTAAGTACTATTGAGAATTCATTTCTTGTTTGCTGGTCTTTCAGTTTTCTTGTATCAAAACGTATCTTTCTGTGTTCTCCGATTTTGGCTTTCGTTAATTTTAGTTTTATTTTTGCTACCAGAAGGTTGTGATCGCTTCCTACATCTGCTCCTTTCCTTGCTCGCACATCTTGTAGTGACCGTTTCCACTTGTTGTTTATTAGTATGTGATCGATTTGGTTTTCTGTGTTTTTATCTGGTGACCTCCAAGTCACCTTATGGATGTTTTTATGTTGGAAAATTGTCCCTCCGATGGTCATCATGTTTTCTTCACAGAAACTGCACAGTCTTTCTCCATTTTCATTTATTTCTCCGATTCCTTCTCTTCCCATGATTCTTCTTCTGTCTTCATTTCCTTCACCTACTTTTGCATTGAAGTCGCCCAAGATGAGTAGCATATCATGCTTGGGTATTGTTTCTACTGTATATTCAGATACAAGATGTATACTTACATTCGGTTGGAAAACAGTGCAGTGCAAACTGAACAATGACTTAACATCAAGTTTCCTGTGAAGCTGAAGAAATCTGGAATGGAAACTTTTATTGGCCGAGGCTTACATTGATGGGTGCTTGTCCAGTGCATGCATTTCTGAATGGCACAAACAATTTTCGGAAAGCAGGGAAAGCATGACAGATGAAGACCACCGGTTGGATTTTTTGCACCAGAACAAGGTGCCAGCCATAGCACTTTGTGAGGCAGTTTTTAGCAAATCACAACATAACTTTGCTCAAGCACCCACCATATTTGCCAGATGTGGCTCCATTTGACTTCTGTCTGTTCCAAAAGATCAGGCTGGTGCTCAAAGGAACCCATTTTTTCGTCAGTAGAAGATGTGAAAGCAAAAATGACGGAGGTCCTCAGCAGTTTTTCAAAAAATGATCTGTAGAACTGCTATGAATTTTAGCAGCATCATGTACAGCTTTTTGTCATCTCAAATAGGAACTGTTCTGAAGGAGATCAAATTAATTTTTTTCAACTTGCTCAGTAAAATGAGATACAGATAAAGTCTCATTATATTTGTGTCGCGTCTCGTACAGTTATCATGGACACAGAAAAGAACAAATATATCCATACTACAAGAACTTAATATTGAAGAAGGCTGGGTAGTAATGAGTATTAAACAGAAAAAAACTGAAATATTTTTAACACATTAAACATCATGATAATCTAGAGAAAACCGTCTTGGAAGGGTACATAATGGGAAAAAGAAAGAGAGGAAGACCAAAGTGAAGATGGCTGCAGGAAATCATTGATGATCTGCAAATGGATGCATCAACAGCAGGCCATCTTGCTAACAACCAAGAGGCCTAAAGGAGTGCTGTTAGGGAGGCAAAGTTCCACAAGGGATATGCAAATGAATGAACCTCGTACAATGTCCACTTGTAGGAGGTTGAAATTTAATTGGTAGGACATTTCATCATTTGTTTATAGAAATAACTGATCATTAGGTTCACAGGAGGGGGGGAAAAGATCTTATTCTTCTTTCCCCCCCCCCCCAAATTTCTGTGTTTTATTAGTCTCATTAATAGACTGCATTGTTAGAAAAAGTAAAATATGACAACATCACATCTTCTCATGGCACATTCAAATGTGTTAAGTTTGTGTAATTTAACTAGATAATATATGTTGGTAGTCTGCATTAATGTACACATACCAGATCTTCAGAAATTCACCTATAGCTTTGGTTCTTCATCTTGGGTGTGCAGACTCCAAATACTCCACAGAAGGTCATGTGGGGTTCAGGTAGCAAATCTAGATTAAGGAGAATACTAGAAACATGTGAAGGACTTTAATACCAGGTGATGGGGGAGTTTAAATGAGGCCACATTTAATTGTCACTGGCTTCAAGGGGTCCATGACCTGAAAAGGTTTGGGAACCACTTAGATGTAGGACGGTGTTTTAACATTTAAAAATAAAATCTTCCAATGTTTAAAGCATATTGTTTTTCCACGTGATCAAACTGTTATCTTTATGTGTAATGCTATTTTATATTAAGGTAATCCTGTCATGCCTTAGAGGCACATATGGATATGGTGTTAGTGCCCATATTTTCCTTGACCTGTCAGCAGGGTGATATTGTCAGTATCATGCCTGGCAACCTCTCCTTTCCCAACTCCAGAAGAAGTCGGGTACCCATTTCTACAGCTGGCTGACTGGGGTGCCTCCGGCCAGATTCGAACCCCCACCTTCACTATGAGAGACACTAACCACTTCATCACCCAGACACCCTGTTTTATATTGCAGGTTGCTCATTTTTTTTACACTAAATTTAGCTTGTTTAATTAGCTCTATGGTTATGGTATCTGCATAAAGAGTCTTGCATTAAAATCCCACTATATTAAGGAAATATAGATATCACATAAAAATCAGTCCTATACACATGAAACTATATCTCAGTTTATAACTGTTGAGATATATATGTGTGTGTGTGTGTCTTTGTTCTGAAAATTCATATTATTTTTTTAAATTGGATACTAAAGGGGCCCTATCAACCCTTGTTTTATTGGCCCTGAAAATATTTTACTTTATGAAAACTGATGTATTTTACATGTGAATAATTTTGCCCTGTCAAGTCCTATGTGCTTCATATGGTGTTGTAATATTTTTGTTTTATTATCACTAGGTGTCCACATACAAGTGAATGGCCACAAGAAGATGTACCAGTTTGTTGAAAATACAAACATGATCATTTTGTGTGGGCTTTGGTATTTTATTGTGTTATAATGTGTAATCTTTGGATACAGTCGTCTCATAATGACAATACAAAACAAGGAAAAATTGACTGGTGTTTTTTTTTTTTTAATATACTTTAGTGGTTGGTCTGTGAATGAGTATCTATTGAATCATTGCCTGATTTCTTATACTGGTGAAATTTATTGTTTTAAAATGGTGCATTTAAGTAAATGGGAATTGTAATTTGATCACATGGTATTTAAGAAACATAGACATTTATTTCAGTGAGTGAGTTCTAAATTTTAAGTAGCCATGACCTTTTTTAAAAATGTATTTGTTTGATAAATTATTTTTTAAGTAATGTTTATGAAGTATTTGCTAGTATCTGTGATAATATTTAACAATTAAGTATTATGTACAATACATACCTTCACTTGTCTTGAAACTTAATGATACAGTATCTGGAAAAATTACATTCCTAAAAGTACTTCAGAATACTTTTGGGAGTGCTGTCTAATGCTATCTTTCACAGTACCTCACATGTAAAAGATTTCATCAGGCAGTATTTGAAAATATCTAGTTGTCGTTTTTTTAACTATGATGTAGAATCCATTCATGAGGAGGTTATGGACAAAACGGTACTGATCATATGAAAAAATTTGAAATGAAAAATGTAAAAAACAAATGGTAATTGGAAAAAGAAAAATCTTAACCACGACAAGTGAAGGTGTGAAATAGTGCAGTTCATTAGTATGCTGTTCTCTCGTGGCTAGACAGCTGTTTATCTTACCGGAGTCCATGGTTCAAATTCCAGGTAATTCTCTTGTGATTTTTCTTTCTCTCACATCTCACTAAAGTGCTTTGTCTGCGATTTTTTCCAGGTTTAATCCTATAAAACTGTGTTCTCTTTACCAAGTGGATTTAAGGTAGTAAGAAAAAAAGATAGGTTACAAATACGCTTCTAAAGTAGTTTCTCGAAATTCTAGAAGTAATATATAGCACATATATACTGGTCTAGCAAGCAGGATGTTCCAAATTTAGAAGTACTTCACAGTTTAATGATTAAGTCACGGATTGTAGGGTAGGAGACCTGCATGTAATTTTTGTTTGTGTCCGTCTGTTAAGATGACTATTAGCAACATGATCATGTTCTGTTACTGATCATTGGTAAGATAATACTTCCCATGTGTTATTTGATGAAGATTTCAAGTCCTTTGAACTTTCTTTCCTTCTTTATTCGGAGGTCACTGCATGCAAGCTTATGTGACTGATGAGTATGTGTGTGTGGGGGGGGGGGGGGGTAATGATATAATAATATATGTAACCAGTGTGTTTCTTCTGACATTTTTTTTTTTACCTGGAATTCATTTTAGTTATTATCTTGCATTCAGGGGATGTGTTGTGAGGCAGGAATGTTCACGTGTGTGTTATCTGTGATACTGAATATACTTCCCAGATTTAAGATGTGTAGTTTCCCAATGGAAAAATGTTACATAAAACTATTTCATATCTTTTATCAGTCAGTCAGTCATTTGCATGCCCCTTGCGGAACTTTGCTTCCCTAACAGCTCTGCTGTAGGCCTCTCGGTTTTAAGCAAGATGCCCTGCATCCGTTTGCAGATTTTCAATGTCTTGCAGCCTTCTTCGCCTTGGTCTTCCTCTCTGTCTTTTTCCCATTATGTACCCTTCCAAGATAGTCTTCTCTATGTTCTCATGATGTTTAATGTGTCCAAAATATTTAAGTTTTCTCTATTTAATCCTCTTTCATCATTGACTTAAATATAAGTTATATTTTTTTTTAATCCGAATATTGTCTCCTAAACTCTTGATAAAATATGTAGACTTCTCATGCTTGTTTTGCTGTCCAGAAATCTTCTTTCTTTGCATTTATTGTCCCTATTTGCAGTTTTGTCTCTTAGATAAATCAGACTGCTTTTTTCTTGTTCTTGCATAGAACTTAGCTTCAAGAGTAGTTTCATGGGCCAGTAGTTACACCTCAGTGTTTCATAGATGGTACATGTTTTTGCAGATGTGTTTCATAATATTTTGGTGTTTAGGAGCATGCACAGAGGAGAATTACCAGTCTTGAACTTTGTGTACATGTGGATTTAAGAGTCTTTTGTGTCCTGTTCTGAAGCATTGTCCTCGTGATAAATGTTTTAAATAAATTGTTTTGTTCTAAACATTTGGCTAAAGAAACTTTGCACCAAAACATTCAGAAAAATGTGATGGTTGGAGTTTATACCTTAAGGATACTAACTCTGCATACCAGTTTATGCTGTGTTGTTTATTGATGGAGTAAATTTATACTTGTGATATAAACTGATCACTGAAATGCCTGTGTCCTGCTAGTATCTTCAGATACATGATGGTGTGTCTAATTTATAACAGTGAAATGTGTCAGAAAGGTTTAAAGTGGGAATTTTATGTGTATGTATTTATCGTTGGCAAAGTTGTGCTTATTTACTTCTCTATTGAAGCTTTGCTACTTTTTCAATTGTTAAAAAGACAGTGTTGTGTTAAACTGCTGGTTTATAGATTGTTTTTTAATGATTGTTATTGTATCTTTCATACAGCGGTAGACATTGTGCTTTGTGTTAGCTGTTGTCATGATGAAAAGTTTATAACATGGACATAAAATCGGACGGGGAATTTGGCTACGGCAGTTTCAGTAAACATAATAAACAGTATTCATGAAGAGAGTGATTCCTGTGTAGCAAGGTTGATGGTTTGAGTCTGTTTCTCACAGCACGCCTGGTGGTTTAAGCCCATCTCTTACAGCAAGGTTGATGGTTGAAGTCGGTCTCTCACAGCAGGGTTTATGGTTGAAGTCCAGCTCTCACAGCTAGGTCAGTTGTGTAAGTCCAGCTGGAGGCACTTCAGTCACCCCAGGTGTAGGAACTGGTGCTTCTACTGAGGAAGTAAAGAGAAGCAGATGTAGCACTGACCGCATCACCCTCAAGTGGACCAATTAGTCAAGGAAAAAATAGGCCCTAATATCATAGGCATCTTTATAACATGGTAGATCCACTTTTACCTTTCGGTCAAGAGGAAAGCATCAGTCAGGACTCAGCTAGTCTGGCTTAGCAAGAGATTGGCCATCATCAGAAATACAATGTGTAGACAGGACATGTGGGATGGAGGGGTCTTTACCAGGTCATCTTCTGCTCCCTTCGTGGTGGCATCATTTCAGACTCATACTTCTCATCTTCATTGTTTAGTCTTTAACACACATTTACTTAAAGCAAATAAATGGGTGCAAAAACCCTGTCTGTTTTGGCATTCAGTAGCCCATAGTTGACATAGTGGCATCAGGCTCAGTGAACCATAGCTGACCAAGCCTCTGTCCCATTTCTCCATTTTTACCCCAGTAACAGGACTAGCCTAGCTAAAAGAGCAGGGATCACCGTGGAGATAGAAGACAGGACTAAATCAAATAATGTATAAACTAGGAAAAAAGTAGGAACAGCTTTATTAATTAACGAGTAAACAGTTGTGATGTTTCTGTGTGAGCCTTAATCATACAAAAACATACAGGGCAAAGAAATAGAGAGAGAAGATAAAATATAAATTCACGTGAATGTTATGTAAAAAAATAGGAATGGAAAATATTAAAATAAAATGAATGGAACACTTAGCTGTGACTTGTAAAAGGCTGTGTTCAGAAGTGATCATGGTGGAGTGTGGAGAATGTTTAAATGGAGACTTGTGATAGGTAAGTCGTAAATGGAGGAAAGTGGAGAGAGTGATAAAACAGTAATCTAGCCAGGAGAGGGTGGAATAGGTGGTTATAGTTAGGATAGAAGGGTTGTAGTCTGGTCCAGTGAGGAGGTTCTGAATTATGTGTTACAAGTGAGAGAGAAGTGGTGCTTAGTGCAGAGGGATTATGATTGTGGAGTGTTATGTGTAGCTGAATTGTGAGTTCAAACTATGTGGTTCCAGCGTCCTGTATTCCTGATTGTAGTGGTTCTCAAGTGCTAGGCGGCTTTTATCATCAAAGTGGCATTGATTGATGGCTGTTACCAGAAAATTAGATTTGCCTCTGCTGTTGGGGGCCATTGAAATGATTAGGCGCTGCTGGTGAGATTCTTCAACTGCCGTGCGTGGGGTGAAACTCCTGTTGGCCAATGAAGAAAATGCGATTAGGATTGCCGCCGTGGAAAAGGTGAAGAAAAGGGTTAAGTGAAGTAACCAGTAGTCTCGAGGTCATGGCTACTCAAATCACAAAACCTCTGCTCTAGAGGCCGGCCACTTCCTATATACACCCTTACTGGGGCAGACTGCCTAAACTGGCTTAACCCAGGGGTTAAACTAAGACATTGCTGGCGAGATTCTTCGGCTGCCACGCGCGAGGTGAAACTCCTCCCGGCCAGTGAAGGAAATGCGATTAGGGTTGCCGTGTGGCGCCGCTGTGGAAAAAGTGATGGAAAGGATAAAGTGAAGTTTAATCGGTATGTCCTGTAGTCTCGTGGTGAGAGCCACTCATACCACGGCACCTCTGCTCTAGAGGCCGGCCACGTCCTATATACACCCATACTGGTGAAATATGCCTAAACTGGCTTAACCCAGGGGTGAAACTTGAAGACTACTCTTGTCACGGTACCTCCAGTCTAGAGTTCGGTCACCCCCGATGTACACCCATACTGGTGAAATATGCCTAAACCGGCTCACACCAGGGGTGAAACTTGAAGGCTAAGCATGTCACGGTACCTCTGCTCTAGAGGTCGGTCACGTCCCAAACACGCCTATACTGAGATAATATGCCTAAACTGGCTCAGCCCAGGGGTGGAAGTCACTAGTGGCTAGGATTCGTCCTCCTGGACAAAAGCTCCATCCTGGTCACAACTAGGAAGGGTAGCCGCCACGATCACAAAATGCTGAAGTCGGAGACACTGGACCAGTGCAGTCTAGACAGGCGGGGATGTATGCGTATCCTAATCACGCTGAGGTTTTCCGGTGAGAAAGTCCAACTTTAAACTGGTGCAACGAAAACTACGGTCTCACGCAATCCTGCTTCTGTGACCCACCGAGAATGCAGGCCCAAGCCCCGCGATACTCTGAACCTCGTGTGATCCTCTCGGAGATCTGTTGTGGTCCTCTCAGGGACCACACGACCTCTTGTAGTCCTACAAAGGGCCACATGAGTAAATTCAGTAGGATCACGAGGTGGTCTTGGTGTTAAAAGCGAACGAAGAAGAAATGATTAGGGACTGGTTTCGACACATGCTATGTGATATCATACAGATGTTTCTGCATGTGGTCACCTAGTCTGAGACCATTTTCACCA
This sequence comes from Achatina immaculata, assembly GCA_009760885.1. Classification (NCBI taxonomy): domain Eukaryota; kingdom Metazoa; phylum Mollusca; class Gastropoda; order Stylommatophora; family Achatinidae; genus Lissachatina; species Lissachatina immaculata. Next base: position 45,383,489 of record CM019720.1, on the reverse strand, counting down.
TTATAAGTTAACGAACATCTTTTGCATACAATGGCATATATCACATTACGGGAATCGCATGTGAATCCGTCATGGAGAGTGAGGATAGTTTTGGGACAGATGGTCTGTTTCGTTTCCCAGACTACAGGGCAGATAACAGCGAGGGTGGTCACATTTTCTGATGCCAGCATATGCAAGGTTCTGCTTCAGATGGCTATGGACGAGGATGTTTCTAAGATTTGGCTCCTGTTTATATGTTAATAGGGATAGATCAGAGAAGATGTCGCGAGTATCGGGGTCGAGTTGGATTAGTGGCAGATGGCGATAAAGCAAATAATAATACTTAAAGAAAGGCAGATGTGCGTTTAAATGTTTTAATAATCCACGGGCCATAAACTTCACATGAAATAATAACAGAAGGCACATCAGTGTTAAAAACTGCTGTTGTAAAAAAGAAAATCAATATCTTAATTTTCGTTGAATTATGTGAATCTGTTTTTCATAATAAAATTCATATCTTGACTTTCGTTTATGAACTAATGCTTATTTCAAGTGTCTTTCTGCTCCAAATGCAAAATAAACATAATAATTGCAATGAATTATTAAAGTTTCACGTACACACGTGGTTTTTCAATAATTTCATTTATTTGCATGTCCCTTGTGGAACTTTGCCTCCCTAACAGCACTCCTGTAGGCCTCTCGGTTGTGAGCAAGATGGCCTGCTGATGATGCATCCATTTGCAGATCAACAACGATTTCTAGCAGCCATCTTCGCTTTGGTCTTCCTCTCTTTCTTTTTCTCATTATGTATCCTGCATAGACGGTCTTCTCTAGTTATCGTGACATTTAATGTGTCCAAAACATTCAAGTTTTCTCTCTTTAATCCTCTTTACTAGCCAACCTTCTTCAATTTTAAATTCTTGTAGTATGGATATACGAGTATTTGTTCTTTTTTGTATCCAAGATATTTGAAGAGCTCTTCTGTGGCATTTACATTCAAAGGCATTTATGTGTTTCTCAGCTGCTTTGTTAAGTGTCCAGATCTCACAGGCATATTTTGCGATGGGAAAGTTGCATGCCCTTAAAAATCTTATTTTTGTTGTTCTTTCTGTTCCTCTCTACAAATTCTTTAGTTGTTTTACTTTCTGAAAGCGATAGATGTCCTCCTTTTAATTTCCCTCATTGTATCTCCATTATTAATTAGAAGTGATCCAAAATATTCAAAACTTTCCACTTCTTCCAGTTTTTCCTCATTGATACATATTTCAGCTGCCTTGTTTGTTTTGTCATTTGTCATCTATTTAGTTTTCTTTGCATTAAGATAGAGGTTTTTCTCTTCGCTGTTCTTACGGACTGACATAATTAGTTTTTCCATTCCGTTTTGTGTTGTGGACAGTAATACTGTGTCATCAGCATATCTAATCTCTGGTATTTCATAACCTCCAATTGTTATGGCATCGTAATATTCTTTGTCTACATCTTCTCTAACATTCTTCATTATATTTTCAGTATACAAGTTAAATAAGTAAGGCATATGTATTCAGATTCCTGGTATCCGATTAGCAGAAAACATCAATTTCTGAAGATTCTTTCTTCGCTACTGATTTTTTTCTTCATATCCTGATCTTTTATTATAACATGCGCACGCTTTTGGTCATACGAATTCTACAAACTGGACGTCGTATACGTGACGTTGTCCTGGCAATGTCGACGGTATCCAGTAAACAAAAGACGTTTTATTGACCCTAAAAGGTGTTTGTGCCCCCTTTATGAACACAATAAGCTGAGCTATGTAAATGTAGGCGGATAAGATCTTTTAAATAATAATAGTAATAATAAGGCTGAATAATATCCCGCGGCAAGCTCTTATTGAACTATACGGGCAGAGTTACCGGTCGTTCAGTGGCAGTAGTAGTGAGATGTACTCAAATGGAAGGGCCTCTCATGTGCTTGATCTTGCTGCTGCATTTCCCTGAAATCTAGAAGTAGAAGCTGTTTGTAGCTGATGTTGTGATGAAGATCTTGCAACACAAACATCATGTGGTTGTAGAATATTACACTACGGATACGCGCTTTTCTTCTGAAAACCTGTTCATATTATTATTAAAGCCCTGGTATGCTGGTTGTATCCACGAGCAGATTTTATATGGCGAACTTGTGGAGGAAATGAGGCCACGTGGTAGGCCAGAAACAGATACATAGATAGGTGTCATCAGTGCGAGATTGCTCACGAGGTCAGGAAAAAAAAATATCAAGTCGCGCGGAGAGCAGCTCTGATTGCGTCTTGACTTGTGTTGTCATCTATCTCCCTGTAACTGCGAGCTGGTGTTTTTTGTAGTTTTGTTTTTTGCTGCGAAGATGTTGATGCACAACATCGTACCGGTGTGAGAGCAGGTTATGGCAGATATTTTTTTCAGTCCTGGAGTGCAGCTAAAAAGCAGAGGGTGTGCAGTATTTCATTAGCAGACTCCACCAGCATGTGGACAATGGCGATCCCTGCCACGTTAGCCAGGGTAGTCTTGTCACTGAGAAGGGGTCCACGGAAAGATTTTTTTGAAGGTCCACGAACTAGGAAATAGACTGGCTCGACTAAACAATCTTAGCAATGTCTGAGCAATATTTCTTGCTTTGTTTTTAAATGAAGGGTCATCATCTGTTGTGAGGGCGGAAAGAAGCTCCACAACTTAAAAAAAAAGGTTGAGAACCACGGATCTAATGACAGGTTTACTTCTTTCGCTCTCTATGGTATACATTTTGGGTGTGTGTGTGGTTTTTTTTAAAACCTGTAATAATAAGTGAGGAAAATCTTACAAAAGTGAATTGTTGGCAGTAAATAAACAAGGGGGAAAATAATCAATTATGGTCAGATAAATAAGTATTCATGAAAATCTGGAATAAAGGGGGAAAACTGATTACAAATACACAAACCAATCCGCTTTAAAGTTTATCTTGTATGGGAAAAGTGAAAGTAGTATTCAGATCTACATATCATCACAAACAGCAACGTAAAGCAGGGTAGACTAGTTATCCAGAAGCTGGTAAAGAAGGTTTAAACAAACGATAAAATAGATAACAAATGGCAGGAATATGTACATGGATATATTTGACTTCGCCAGGCGATAGTGCATTTGAAAAATTTAAAACATCTATTGTATTAGTTTACTGTTGTACACAGGTAGGATTCTTTCTTTATGTAAACACCTCTACACAAAAAGCGCTTCCAATTTCCAGTTCACCTCATTTAAAATGATAAACTCTTCTTGATTCGACCGGCTTTATTGATTGATTTGTTTAGTGTATCGAATTTTCAATAATCGATCTTAATTTCAAATAAACCTAACAATAAATCGCAGTACAAGCCTAAGCTAGGGAGAAATATTCAATGACCGCCCGAGTACGGGAAACAAAGGCTTGTTAAATACGACAGCAGTATGGATATTCTACCATGCTTGAAAGCAAATTTATTTAACTTCTGGCCACGCTATTCAGTTGTTTGTCCGACACTCCGCACACAGAATTCGAGACTAGAGCCAGCATCAAAAACACCAACCGTTAGGGTGTGTATTCTTAGCCGAAGGTACCATTTTGAGGTATGTTGACCAAATGATGGTAGATTTTTTTTTTTTTAAATTTTGCTGTCAGAGATTTCTTTCAGTTATTTTGTGTTTAACTATCCATACGTTCTACGCTATATCCAAAAACAGCAAATAAAATGGTTCGGTTATGTATCACGACTACCAACAGAACGTGTACCGCAGAGAGCAATGTTTTACAGACCACATAAAGGCAGAGGAAGGGGCCGCCCAAGCAAACGATGGACCGATGGTATAGCAGAGTCCCTGAACATCTCAATGTACGAAGCCAACAGGCGAGCCATTGGGAGACAATTGCACTTCACCTCTACACCCAGCAGTAAATGAGGAAGGACAAGACAAGACGTAAAGTAAAAGCAAGCTGTTGACACCAGTGACAGTTTTACCCAGCAATTACAGAGAGAGAGGAGCCGAAAATCTTAGAGGTCGTCAGCTACTGTCATCGGTTTTTTTTTAAAAATTAACAATAGCGTAGTGAAAATCAACCAGTTAAATAGGCTGGAGGATAATCAGACTAGTAGGTTGATGGTTCTCAATGTGCACGAAGAGAATCAATCAGTCTGGGCTCTGGCTCAGCATGTGGGCATGTTGTCAAGACTAAATCACACCGCAAATAAAATACGAGGAAAAAAAAAGTACACACGAATATTTACTTTCCACTGGTGTTTGTAAAATGTGTTCCAATATTAGATTTTAAAAAGTATAAAGTACCGAACATGATTTGACAAGGGAATGATGGTACAGTGTGGTTTCTTTTCGCCTTCCACTCAGTTTGTATATGCTAGCCTTTGTCTAAAGAGACTGACCTGCAAGGCAGAAGGGTATCTGTTTTGGACTGCTGCTGCTGTTTGTTCCGATATTCACAGCTGAGCTCTATATCTAGAGGCCGTTCCAACACCCGTGGGCGTACTTGGTAGAAGGAAATGTCATGAGAAAACAGAAGTTGGAGAACCTAGTAATGACCGGGAAATTCAAGGGAAGAAGAAAGGAAGGACATGAGGAAAATGCCTCAGTCGCGTGGAAAAAGTAGGGCATCTGAATTAAACGTTAAGGATCGCACAAGATGGAAAATCATGATCACCTACGCTATCTGGCACGCAATAATAATAAAAAATGTACCGGATGTTGTATCGAGAAAACCGTATTTCGGAAAGCACCTAATGCAAGGTAAAAAACAGGTACATTAATACCGGGTTTTAAAAAATCCTAGCGATATCACTGGCCGCCACAATCTTAAGGGACACCGGTACCTATTAGAACTGCTAGTGATTCAGAATTCAGCAGCCTGGAGAGAAGGGTATGAGGACATATTGTGAATTCAGTTGGGGATGTGTACTCGTGAAAAGGTTAAGAACCTCCTACATCAGTGACTGAAATGCATTTTTAAAAAATATATAAGACCTCTCGTGAAATGAAAACTTTGTTTCAGCTTGATTATTTTCTAAATATGTTCGCGCCTTTATCAGCTCGTTGGATATTTTGTTTTCTCTCCACGGGGAAATAACACATATGCCCTAGAAATAAGAATATATAAAATGGCGGTTCAACCAGCAAGGACAGATAAGGACAAAGATAGATTAGAATAAATGAGAGTACAAACAAACAAACAAAAACAGCTACTCAGCTAAACTGTTTTGTACATGTTGTTAAGAATAATAGTACATACTGAAAAATTATAATGGAGAAAAGGATACAGAACAGTGACTCCCAAACGTTTTTTAGAGTAACCCAAACCAATAATGGTTTGCGACCTGCGACGAATAATTTCAATTAACAGTAACGAATGTGGTTGTCACTACCCTATTAGTTAATTTCAAACATAAAGTACCAGAATTTTCCTAAAATAAAGACTTTTAGGAAAATTCTGTCATTCTTTATATGGTAATTTATTGCTTCTTTTCTCTTTCATTTTTTATGCATTCTTCGTATCTTCTCCCAACCTGTCTGATACCCACGGAATCCTAATTTGCATCACGACTAAAAGAGCAATAGGACAAAAATGGATGGACAATATCAAGGCGAAATCCGAAACGGTATTACTTTTGCACCCTTGATGAATAAAGCTGTTCCTACCTTTAAAAAAAGTCAGATTATTTTATTTAGCTTTATGAAAGTTGTGTTACAAATGCCAAATGATGGGCACTAACCAAGAAACAGTAAAATAAAATATTTATAGGCGAAATGAGACGCCTAAGAAAATCAACACGTCACCAGGAAGGATAAGCTAAGAAATGACAACGTAAGACAGCTGGTAGGAACTACACCACGCCTACAATATATAAACAAAGAATTAAGTGGCCAAACCACTTAATGAGAATGACATATATACAGCCAGTCGCGAGGGCTTTCAACCAAGGACACAGATCAAGAGGAAGATCCCGGTAAAGATAGACAGAAGGAGGTGTAGAAACAGTCACGAATTACGGCATGAAGACCACTGAGACGCCTCGGTACATGAGTAATGACGAAGTAAAGTAAGTATCATATACTCATACATGAAAACTCTTTACGTAAGAGAATATCAAAAGATGGACAGAAGACACCATATACAAGTGTAGCATTGTGCAAGAGAAAGAGCAAAATGTAAGCATTTGCGCCAAACTTCACAAAGAAGACGGCACAGGACGATGAATGTTATGTTTCTGTTTTTGTCCGACTATTTCTGTCTCATGTGTGCAGTCGCAGAAATATACCCATTATTTCTTGCGTGAACATCACAAATACAAAACATTTGCACAAGAAAAAAAAACGACAGAAGTTGTCAACTCTATTGTAAACCAATGCTTTGAGGTGGCCAAAAATAGAACCCTATTTTTAACACTAAGCAGTAGAAATACATGGAATGTTCCAGAAGAAAATACCAATGTCCAGCTTTTTACATCCCACTTGTTTGCGAGACTGTTGTCAATTGACAAAGAACAATCGATGAAATCAATCAATAACTGATACCAGTACTCTGCTGAAGCAGACCTTAAAAAGGTGCAAGATCCGGATAGACAAGGTGTAAAATCTCGAACGGCATCACGATATCTGTCTCGTTTTCATGTTCATCAACAGATCCGCTGAATGTATTGATACAGTCTCTAATGATTGTATTCTGCGCTTTTCGAATATGAAGTTAAAATAAAATCTCTTTAAAAAACAAAAATGTTTTATATTTTAAAGTCACTTTGCAAACTCCTACGTCGATACCCATAGTTTCTGTGACCGAGTACCCAAGTGCTGAGTGATAAAAGATTGTAGATTTAAATTCCCAAATTTCTGTTCTTAAGATGCCGCGGGTTTACAAAAAGAAAAAAGAAGCTGATGGAGAAAGTAATATAAAGGTAAGTAAAGCCACATACTGAGTCTTAACTATGGCGCAATAACAACCCTGTTTATCGTAGCCAATTTAGCTAAAAAAAATGATTGTTTGTACAAGCAGTTTCGTGCATTAACGTGATTATGCCTTCGCGATTTGGCAGTTTCGGGGCATGTGTGTGATTATATCTTCGCGATGTGGCAGTTTCGGGGCATGTGTGTGATTATATCTTCGCGATGTGGCAGTTTCGGGGCATGTGTGTGATTATATCTTCGCGATATGGCAGTTTCGGGGCATGTGTGTGATTATATCGCTGCAGTTATGCATGTTTTTTTTTTATTTACAGCGTCTTTATTCGTGTTTTAATGACTATATAATATCGTTAGTTACTGATATATATAGTGTATACGTGTACGTCTGTGTTATTGCTACACTTTTGTTATCTGTTTTATTATATATGTATGTATGCATTCATTGTCTATGTTGACAATCTTGTCGTGAAAAATTTGTTTAAAATCCAGGTTAATCGTGCTGGATTTAAGTTAAAATGAAGGAAAAAACTGGTTTTTATTTAAAATAAAAAAAACTGGATTTAAGTTAAAATAAAAAAAAAACCTCGACTGAAATTAGAATTGAAAAAGTTGGATTTAAATTAAAAATTTTAAGGCTGGATTTAATTAAATTTTTAAAAAACGCTGAATCTAAGTTGAAATTTTAAAAAAGCTTGATATAAGTTGGTAGAAAAAAAAAGGAACCAGTACAATTTTATTTAGTAACAAACATATTAATACTTCGATTTTCTCTATTTGGAGCTAGTAACATCAGATGAAATATGCTCCTCTGAAATCAAGACTAGATTATTCCAAGCCAAAACAGCTTTCAAGCAAATGAGAAATATTTTGTGTACTGCATCTGTATCACTGAACATCGGAAAATGAACTGTAAAATTCCACAGTGAACTCATCCAACTCTATGGACGTGAATCGTGGATTTCTGTTTGTCTGCCCCGCAGACACTGCAGTTCGATGTAATTCTTTCTACTCGTTTGCCCGGATGTCTTCTTGTCTATGTGGGCATTTCATTTTGCGAGAAATAGCCTCATGTCACACCAACGGATCTGGTGCTGATGCTCACACATTTCTTCACGTATCTGTTACACTAGAGGGTTGCGCAGTCATTTCTTCATCTGGCCACCGTTCCTTCTCCAGTTCTATTAACTGCGGAATCTCCAGCCGGACTGAGTCATAGATTTAGCCAAGGGAGACAAATACACAAAACACTTCTCTATTCAGGTGCGAAGTATTGTTTATGAATGCTTTTTTTTCATATTATATAACCTCAAAGAAGATACTAGCACAAATGAAGAATATGAGGCAAGGCACTAACAAGAAAATAAAGCTATGTACTAAGAGCGTACGTACTCCCAGTGGCAAACATACGGATGTCAAACATGGACACTTAACAAAAGAGAATAACAGCATGTTGCCGAATGGCATTTACAATATCATGGATAGAACGGAAAATGGTTGATCGTGGGAGTGGTCATATGAATGTCTGCTAACCATCGCTTCTCGGCCTTTTGGCTAAGATCAAAGTGTAGTTCTGCGCTCTGTAGTGGCTACACTTTGATCGTTATTTTGGAACACACGGGATGCTTGATGTCTACCCTGCGCTTTGAGTGCCGGGGGCATGGTCCACATCTCGTTACGGGTGGACCCGGTTTGCAGTACCACCGGGTCACGGCCTATTGTTTTCGTCGTCTTAAAAAAAGATAGAACTAAAATTAAATATAGAGATATTGGTGGGATTAGGTGTCGTAGATAACTGGCTTTTTAACATCATAAAAATTAAAAAGCTGAGATACTTCGGCCACATCAAGAGACACAATAGCGTAGAGGGGCTGATAATAGAAGGCATAGTGACCGGCAAAATGAGAAAAGGGACGACCTCGTCGCAGGTAGACTCAGGACATCACGGAAAGTCTGAATGTGTCACTGCAAGACACCGGTCAACTTGCGCAAGACTGTATTGCATTAAGGGAGGCTATAAGAGAGGCAAAGTTCTGGAAAGGACATGTCACATGAATAAATGATATAACCTCACAATAGTTTCTGAATTCAAGCCTTTATATTTTTTTCTGTTTAAGGTCATTGTTGTGCCATTTGTGAGGAAGTTTTTTTTAGCAGTGCTAAAACCTTTTCTGGTTTTTATATTTCAGCAATCATCACTGTGTTGCTCGTAAATCCGACATCCTTATTTTCTTCTTCCTTCTTTTCTTCTAGCTAGCTCGGGTGCCTGAGTGGCAAAGTGGTAGATGCACTAGTCTCTCATGGCACTAGTCTCTCATGGCAAAGGTCGTTGGTTCGAATATTGCCAGATGTGCCATAGCCACCAAGCCGTAGAAATGGGAAACTGGTCTCTTTTGGAGCTGGCAATGGAAAGGTGACCAGACTTAATGCTGATCACAGCACTCTCCAGACTTAATGCTGATCACAGCACTCTCCAGACTTAATGCTGATCACAGCACTCTCCAGACTTAATGCTGATCACAGCACTCTCCAGGCTTGATGCTGATCATAGCACTCTCCAGCTGATATGTGGTACTGAAGGCAAGGAAGGGCCTAGTGGCGAGCAACGTCATCTCGTTCGGTTATACCAGGAAGTTGTCCTTGCTGTGGTTGAATATGCAATCTTATTTTCAGTCACACTCAGATGGAGAGACTTGACAGGATACAGAATGAAGGAGAGCGAATCATACTTGGGTGCACAAAAGACACATCTATGAAGTATCTTCTTGATTTTCCAACCATGATGAACAGAGCAAGAATTTGCCAGGCATGTGCATACTTCCAAGTCAGTGCAGACACATGCCATCCATTTCACACTGAGGTCACGAGTAAAGAATGCACCAGATTAAAAAGAGGAAAATACTGGATGGGGGCAAGCATAGAACATTGTTCAACAGATCTGTCCACGTGAAGACACAGAACCTGGTGAAGAATGGGTTTTGATGCCAACGGACTGCTGTACTTCCTTCTCAGTATGTCTCACATTAGATAGGGAATGCAGATAGCAAAACCCATTGACTGTGGAGACAGAGGTTCAGGCCTTGATTGCCAAGGCCTCTTCTGAGTGTGTTGTGGTCATCTACACGGATGGGTCCGTTGTCAGGCACAGAGGGCTTGGGCTTTTACGGCACAGGTCGGGGGGGGAGGGGGAGAACGGACTTGGAAGACAGTGGAGCTTTTGCTTTGACCACAAGTAGCCTGACTATGGAGATCACGGCAGTAACCAAGGCAATGGCATGGCTGGAGACACGGACCTTCACCCAGGGATGTATTCTCAGTAATTCAATGAATATGCTCAGGAAGATTGAGTCGGATTGGGTGCGATAGCACTGGTTGGAGCCACCGAGAAGATCATGGTTGACAAAAATCTGTTTCATTTTTGTGCCAGGTCATGCGGGAGTGAAAGGTAAGGAACGGGCGGGCAGACTTGCTGGCATGTCTACAGTGGAAGGTGGACAGACTTGCTGGCATGTCTACAGTGGAGGGTGGACAGACTTGTTGTCGTGTCTACAGTGGAGGGTGGACAGATTTGCTGGCATGACTACAGTGGAGGTTAGACAGACTTGCTGGAATGTCTACAGTGGAGGGTGGACAGACTTGCTGGCATGTCTACAGTGGAGGGTGGACAGACTTGCTGGCATGTCTACAGTGGAAGGTGGACAGACTTGCTGGAATGTCTACAGTGGAGGGTGGACAGATTTGCTGGCATGACTACAGTGGAGGTTAGACAGACTTGCTGGAATGTCTACAGTGGAGGGTGGACAGACTTGCTGGCATGTCTACAGTGGAGGGTGGACAGACTTGCTGGCATGTCTACAGTGGAAGGTGGACAGACTTGCTGGAATGTCTACAGTGGAAGGTGGACAGACTTGCTGGCATGTCTACAGTGGAGGGTGGACAGACTTGCTGGCATGTCTACAGTGGAAGGTGGACAGACTTGCTGGCATGTCTACAGTGGAGGGTGGACAGACTTGCTGGAATGTCTACAGTGGAAGGTGGACAGACTTGCTGGCATGTCTACAGTGGAGGGTGGACAGACTTGGTGGAATGTCTACAGTGGAGAGTGGACAGACTTGCTGGCATGTCTACAGTGGAAGGTGGACAGACTTGCTGGCATGTCTACAGCGGAGGGTGGACAGACTTGCTGGAATGTCTACAGTGGAAGGTGGACAGACTTGCTGGCATGTCTACAGTGGAAGGTGGACAGACTTGCTGACATGTCTACAGTGAAAGGTGGACAGACTTGCTGGCATGTCTACAGTGGAGGGTGGACAGACTTGCTGGCATGACTACAGTGGAGGTTAGACAGACTTGCTGACATGTCTACAGTGGAAGGTGGACAAACTTGCTGGCGTGACTACAGTGGAGGGTGGACAAGCAATAGACAGGGCTGATATCCTGAATGCACTCAGAGAAGCTAGTCGAATCGCCGATTTAAGCAACAGCTCTGAATCTGAAACCATGAACAGATTGTTGGAGCATAACGTCAAACGTGCAGTGGCCAGACAAGAGCGCTACAGTGGGAAGCAAAGAGGACTGGTTAATCAACACAGAACTAGTACCTTCAGTCGCCAAACACTGGGGGAAATACTGCACTTATAGGCTAATCGTCCATGTACAGTGAGGATGATCCATCAACTAACTAACTAACTAACTAAAAACTAACTAACTAACTAACTAACTAACTGACTAACTAACTAACTAACTAACTAACTAACTAACTAACTAACTAACTAACTAACTAACTAACCATCCTCTAGTGTGGCGACATGTCAATTTAAATTATTTACATTAACATTGTATCTCTTAGGTGGCTCCACAGCATAGTAAGGCTGCTTCTCCTTTACAGACTTCTGGCACTCATCGCTAGCCACAGTCATGATCTATCACTGGCCACAGTCATGATCTATCACTAACCACAGTCAAGATCTATCATTAGCCACATGATCTATCACTAGCCACAGTCATGATCTATCACTAGACACAGTCAAGATCTATCACTAGACACAATCAAGATCTATCACTAGTCACAGTCAAGATCGACAACTCTGCGTCATAGAGACCTCTGGTCGCTTTTTTTTTTCTCAAGTGGCTCTAACCACAACTGAAAGTCCACTAACGCTTAGAGGGGCTTGTACTCTGACACACGTGCTGTCTCCGCGCGTTATTCTTAAAATCTTGTTATCAGGGCTCATCCAGTGAAAATGTCTTCGAATAGACGACATGCGTGAAAACCACTGTATCTAGTCCAACATCGTGGTCTTCAGCACTTATATGACAAATCTGCTAACAGTATTTACATTATTTACATCTAAAAAAACAAAAAAAACGAATTATCCAGTCCAATCAAATTTTAATCTCTTATGTTTCATTTCGTTATCGCGTTACTTCGTGCTTTTATAAAATTATTATTATTATTATTAATATTATTATTATTATTATTATTAGTAGTAGTAGTAGTAGTATATTATTGTTATTTTTTAAAATAAGTTATCTCCAGATACGTAAACATTGCACTGAGGAACAAAAATGAACCCCATGGGCAGAAGTTTGAAAACCCTTGGCCAGGGTTGTAAGAAGAGCTGGTAGCGGTCGATGGAGTCAACGGCAAAATTAAAAAATGACACCTTTACAAAAATATAAAAAACTGAAGTGCACAAAATTTAGCTTACCAGTTTACCAGACCTTCTTTGATTTAACAATACATATGCGGGGCCCCCGCCTACTTTCCCATAGATTTGCTGATAACACCTGCCTCGCGTTAATTAGTTCTCCGTCTTTTGTGATTTGAAAAACTGGTTTCCTTTCAATACAACATGTCAGCCACCTTTCCATGGCCTCACCACGAAGCAACGGGAAACCGCGTCATATTTTTTTTGTGTGGTCCCTGATGTTTCTATATCCCCGGCCCCTCCCTACATCCCCACCCCCACATACAAACACACACCCTGCTTAGAATTTATCCCATTGTTAAAAAAAGGTCACGTACTTGTTTAGATCTGTTCATTAAAAAAAAAAAAAATGAGCGCCCCCGACAGCTCAGTTCTTATTGATCCATGGATTGTTTGGCGTCAATATTTCCTGACGCAATGTTCTCTGGGAATGTGGAATATCTGTATACGTTGTGACGTCAAGGAGACATGAATATTTAAACTTTGTGAGCAATGGCGGGATATTGACCTGCCTCTTTTGAGAGAGGAAATGACGGGAGAGTATGGAAGTAGTAGTAGTAATATGTTGTTAAAGCGGCTGAGGTAATAGTGGTTACATTTTTTTTATAGTGATGGTGATAAAAGTAGTAGAAGTTGCTGACATGTCTACAGTGGAAGGTGGACAAACTTGCTGGCGTGACTACAGTGGAGGGTGGACAAGCAATAGACAGGACTGATATCCTGAATGCAGTCAGAAAAGCTAGTCGAATCGCCGATTTAAGCAACAGTTCTGAATCTGCAACCATGAACAGATTGTTGGAGCATGACGTCAAACGTGCAGTGGCCAGACAAGAGCTCTACAGTGGGAAGCAAAGAGGACTGGTTAATCAACACAGAACTAGTACCTTCAGTCGCCAAACACTGGGGGGAAATACTGCACTTATAGGCTAATCGTCCATGTACAATGAGGATGATCCATCAACTAACTAACTAACTAACTAACTAACTAACTAACTGACTGACTGACTGACTAACTAACTAACTAACTAACTAACTAACTAACTAACTAACTAACTAACTAACTAACTAACCATCCTCTAGTGTGGCGACATGTCAATTTAAATTATTTACATTAACATTATATCTCTTAGGTGGCTCCACAGCATAGTAAGGCTGCTTCTCCTTTACAGAATTCTGGCATTCATCGCTAGCCACAGTCATGATCTATCACTGGCCACAGCCATGATCTATCACTAACCACAGTCAAGATCTATCATTAGCCACATGATCTATCACTAGCCACAGTCATGATCTATCACTAGACACAGTCAAGATCTATCACTAGACACAATCAAGATCTATCACTAGTCACAGTCAAGATCGACAACTCTGCGTCATAGAGACCTCTGGTCGCTTATTTTTTCCTCAAGTGGCTCTAACCACAACTGAAAGTCCACTAACGCTTAGAGGGGCTTGTACTCTGACACACGTGCTGTCTCCGCACGTTATTCTTAAAATCTTGTTATCAGGGCTCATCCAGTGAAAATGTCTTCGAATAGACGACATGCGTGAAAACCACTGTATCTAGTCCAACATCGTGGTCTTCAGCACTTATATGACAAATCTGCTAACAGTATTTGCATTATTTACATCTAAAAAACCAAAAAAAAAAACGAATTATCCAGTCCAATCAAATTTTAATCTCTTCTGTTTCATTTCGTTATCGCGTTACTTCGTGCTTTTATAAAATTATTATTATTATTATTATTATTATTAGTAGTAGTAGTAGTAGTAGTATATTATTGTTATTTTTTTAAATTAGTTATCTCCAGATACGTAAACATTGCACTGAGGAACAAAAATGAACCCCATGGGCAGAAGTTTGAAAACCCTTGGCCAGGGTTGTAAGAAGGGCTGGTAGCGGTCGATGGAGTCAACGGCAAAATACAAAAAAATGACACCTTTAAAAAGAATCTAAAAAACTGAAGTGCACAAAATTTAGCTTACCAGTTCACCACACCTTCTTTGATTTAACAATACACATGCGGGCCCCCCGCCTACTTTCCCATAGATTTGCTGATAACACCTGCCTCGCGTTAATTAGTTCTCCGTCTTTTGTGATTTTAAAAACTGGTTTCCTTTCAATACGACATGTCAGCCACCTTTCCATGGTATCACCACGAAGCAACGGGAAACCGCGTCATTGTTTTTTTTTTGTCCCTGATGTTTCTATATCCCCAGCCCCTCCCTACATTTCCAACCCCCATCCCCACCCCCCACATACAAAAACACACCCTGCTTAGAATTTATCCCATTGTTAAAAAAAGGTCACGTACTTGTTTAGATCTGTTCATAAGAAAAAAAAAATGAGCGCCCCCGACAGCTCAGTTCTTATTGATCCATGGATTGTTTGGCGTCAATATTTCCTGACGCAATGTTCTCTGGGAATGTGGAATATCTGTATACGTTGTGACGTCAAGGAGACATGAATATTTAAACTTTGTGAGCAATGGCGGGATATTGACCTACCTCTTTTGAGAGAGGAAATGACGGGAGAGTATGGAAGTAGTAGTAGTAGTAATATGTTGCTAAAGCGGCTGAGGTAATAGTGGTTACATTTTTTTTTTATAGTGATGGTGATAAAAGTAGTAGAAGTAGCTGCAGTTGTAGCAGTCGTAGTTATAAGTATGGTAGTAGTAGTAGTAGTTGTAGTAGTAGTAGTAGTAATAGTAGTAGTAGCCATGGTTGCTGTAGCAGTAGTGGTGGTGGTAGTAGTTGTGGTTGTAGTTGTAGCAGTGGTAGAAGCGGTGGTGGTAACAGAAAATGTAGTAGTAGTTGTAGTAGTAGTAGTAATAGTAGTAGTAGTAGTAATTATAGCAGCAGTATTAAATAGTAGTAGCAGTCGTGTGGTAGTATAGTAGTAGCTGCAGTAGTAGTTTGCTATTGAGGTGATAGTAGTAGCTGTAGTTATAGTAGCAGTAGTAATAGTAATAGTGGTGATATTGATGGTAGTAGTAGTAATAGTAGTAGTAGTAGTAGTAGTAGCAGTAATTGTAACAGCAGCAGTAATAGTAGTATTAGTGGTGGTAGCACTTATATTAGTAGCAGTAGTAGTAATAATACTGGTAATAAAATTAGTGGCGGTGGCAACAGTAACGCATGCCTGTTAGTAAATGTAAAAGTGATGACAGTTTCGGGACCCTATTCAGCGAAGTGGTTAATGCTCATTTCTTTTAATGGCTGTTTGATACAGCCCTAAGGCGCCACAATAACCAGGCTGTACACCTGGGCACTTTGTTTTCTTGGACCTGGTGATGTAAAGATTTAGAATACTGACCCTCCCAGTCTTTAGTGTACAGATAATTCATGGGAAAATATGAGTTAGTTAATGTGTTAGTTAATTTGTTAGCTAGTTAGTTAGTTGGTTAGCTAGCTAGTTAAGTAGCAAGTTGGCTAGTTAATTAGCTATCTAGTTAATTATTTAGATAGCTAGCTAGTTAATTGGTTGGTTAGTTAGTTAGCCAGCTAGTTAGTTTGTTGGTTGGTTGGTTAGCTGGCTGGTTGGTTGATTGGTTGGTTAGCTGGCTGGTTGATTCATTGGTTGGTTGACTGGCTAGTTGGTTGGTTGGTTGGTTTAGTTAGTTGGCTAGTTGGTTATTTAATTAATTAGTTAGTTAGTTAGTTAGTTAGTTAGTTAGTTAGTTAGTTAGTTAGTTAGAAAAGATCATCTGTTCACTCCGGAGCGTTTCATTATCTTCTTCGGGGTAGAAATAATAACTGATTACACCCAAGAAAAATATTGGCTCTAAAACCATGTTCCCAGCATCCTTCAACAGCGAGCAATACGCGCCAATGATGGGAGCAATTATATCTGGGTTATTATTAATAACAAATCATTTTTAGAATGTTTGTGGGCACGATTATTGCAATACTGATGACTGGTGTGGATGAGCGGTGGCAGTAATCGTGGAGACATCACTGGTAGAGATGGTGACAGCTCCAAGAAGTGGTAATGACTGCGGCTGTAACTGTGTTAGAAGAACCAGTCTCCGGCATAGCAAGCTGTCAGTCTATCCGGGACTTTGTGGTTTCCAGGAAAACCAGTGTGGCAGTGTTTACCAGCCGGAGAAAAGGAGTGGTCAGGGATAACTAGGCGAAGGGTGGTAATGATGGTGACGGAACTAATAGTAAAATCCGCTGATAGTAAGTTAGTATCAACATACATGCCACGATAGTGGCAATGTTATGGAAAGGTAGCTAGAACAATAGTCTCAACAACAAAATAAGATAAAATAGCTCAGCATACTCACAATAACTCTTTGCTAAGTATTAATGCTCATAAATTTCACCACAAGAGTGTATTTTAGCGAGTTTCTATCAATCGCGTCTAGATAATGTCACTAGATTATTGTCCATGTGCGAATTAAGTGTGCGAAACCTATCAGGATCTGGAGAGGACTGCGGGCTTTGGCATGTCAACAGGGATCACGATCTGATGTGACCAAGAACCTTGAACACAGAAGAAGAAGAAGAAGAATTGCTCATAAATGAAACATAATAAGTTAAAAGAAGGTGACTATGCCCGTCAGGTAATTTTCTTTGCTCGGTAAAGGGTTAACAGTGTCTGAGAGAGGAGGTGCAGCAAAAGTGGTAGATGTAAGTAAAGCAGTAATAAGTTCACTTAAATGTAAGAGAAAAATGAACTGCTTTAGTCCAGGAAGTAGTAGCACAAGTTTAATGGGAAGAGGAAGAAGATATGTGAAGACGAGTCAAATGATGGTGACGAAGTTTTGGGGCAGATAGTATTCTTCGTTGAATCGGATCATTATTTACTGACTTAAGTGTCGCTGTGAAGACAGGCATTAAGAGATGCCAGTCGGCAGCTCCCTGCGGTTGGTGGCTCACTCTTATAAAAACGATCCTGAAGGCTTCAGTTTCATAAAGAATGTGGAACTGATAGTTATTCACAAATTAGATCAACAGGAACAATACAATACTGGTTGCTCTGCTGCAAATAGAGTGCCGCTGACAATGCAGCAGACAATACAAACTATAAAAGCATTCCAATATTCGGATAATTAGTATATAAAGGCATTGCCAATATACGGATAATTAGTATATAAGTACAGTGGTACCTCGGTATACGTCCGCTTTAAAATAAGTCTAACTTGATATACGTCCTGTTTCGACGCGAAAAATTTTGTTTGGTATACGATATTTGTTTGGAATACGACTCGAGTTGGATGAGTCATGACTGCACGCACAACTTTTGTTTTAACTCTTTCTAGACAATGCTACGACTCCCCATGAGCGTCAGTACGCCTACTGCTACTATTCAGTAAACAATCCGCGATATAACTCTGAATTTTCACGTGATTTTGTGTTTGCTCGCGTAATTTTTGTGTGTGTGTAAATTCTTTAACAATGAGTTTTAAGAAAGTTAATGAGAAGAGTCAAGGAAGTAGTAGCACCGATGCAACGAAGAAAATAGTTAGGATCACCATGGAGGTGAAAAAAAAAAGAAGAGATTGTTGAAAAATATGAAGATGACATGCGTATCCGATACTTGGTTATTGTATGCCGTATACCGAGAACGACGGTATCTACTATTGTGAACAACAAAGACGCCATTAAATCGGCTAACGTTGCGAAGGGGGTGAAATCGATTACCAAACATAAACCAGAGACACTAGAGCATGTTGAGAAATTGCTTTTGATCTACATTTGTATTTTAGTATTAAACAGTGTAATAATAATAATAACAATATGATTTTTTTATAAGAACGGATTCATTATTTTCCATTTATTTCTTATTGGAAAAGTTCGTTTATTATACGTTCAATTTGGTATAAGTCCAAGGATCTGGAACGGATTAATGACGTCTACCGAGGTACAACTGTATGTAAGTATATAACCACAAACGAAGCCACCGCAGTAAAGCTGTGATAACACAATGTATAAACTAGGGAAAAAGTAGGAACAGCTTTATTACTTTACGAGCACGCATTTACCCTCCCGTTTCATTCAGAAAATTAACTCATAAAAGAAACTAGCGGAGGACTAAAATTTCGTCATCTCTTAACGGTATCTAATTGTTTTTTTAAAGTTAGTAATTTAGTCAAATTTGTGACCTTAAAAATATTTAATTTCAAGTTATAAAGCTAAGCTAGTCCCATAGCAAATGCCGTAGGTGATGAAGCGTTAGGGACCTCATTATGCTGGGCCATCAGCGTATGAGGTAGGGTGGTCAGTTCCTTTCCTCGCTGTCTTTCCTGCCCATATTTTCTCCGGTACCCATTTTACGAGGCTGGGTCGACCTCGGGGCCGTATTGGTCGGAAAAAAATCCCTCGCAGCTGGAGATTCAAACCCTCGACCATTCGGTTGGTAGACGAGTGCTCTAACCACTACACTAACCGGTCCCCTAATAAAACTTATGCTTATCCGAAATGTAGTGACTAATGAGCACAAATTTAACTCTATTCCTACCATGAAAAATGTTTTAGTATCAGCTTTATCCTTATATACTACTTATACAGGGGCTAGATTTCTAGTTTAGGGGAAAAAACAGCAATAAATTTATTTAAAACAAAACAAAATAAAACTATCGAGTCTTAGGGATCCACATATAATCTGATTGGCTTTAAAAAATTAATCTTTGCATAATGAGACAATACAGCTAGAGATACAATGAGGGAAATTAGGAGGATATCTATCGCTCTTCAGAAAGTAAAACAAATAGAGAATCTGTGGAGAGGAGCAGACAAAACTACAAAACATAAGATTTTTAAGGGCATGCATCTTTCCCATCGCAACATATGCCTGTGAGACCTGGACACATAACAAAACAGCTGAGAAACACATAAATGAAGAGTTCTCCAAATATCATGGACACAAAAAAGAAGAAATATATCTATACTACAAGAGCTTAATAATGAAGAAGGCTGGCTAGTAAAGAGGATTAAAGAGAGAAAACTTAAATATTTTGGACACATTAAACGTCGTGATACTTTAGAGAAGACCGTCTTGGAAGGATACATAATGGGAAAAAGAAAAAGAGGAAGATCAAAACGAAGATGGCTGCAAGACATCGTTGACGATCTACAAATGGATGCAGCAGCAGCAGGCCATCTTGCTCACAACCGAGAGGCCTACAGGAGTGCTGTTTGGGAGGCAAAGTTCCGCAGGGGACATGCAAATGAATGAATGAACAGCTAGAGATGCCCCCCCCCCCCAAATCACCAAAACCTGTGGCCCGAGTAAGAGCAAACGTTTTACCAGCAACAGTAAAACTTAATGCCGCCAGTGTTTGTGTGCGTGCGTGTGTGTACGTGCGTGCGTGTGTGTTTGTTTGTTTCTTGTCGTTGTCTGAATTAGTCTACCTTTCCTTCTCGTCCTCAGAATGGGCCAAACTTCGTCTTTCCAGACAGATATCAGCAGACACCCAAAGCTGCAGATGCTAGCACAGTGTCAGTCGTAAATGTTACAGCTGGTTACAATCCATATTAATTAACAGTCAAGCTTAACCATCTGCATTTTAACAATAGTGAACTACCTAAACGGGCCAGGCAACAAGAATTGCAGCAAATATATCTCTGTACGTGGCAACATGAAGAAGATCAAAGGTCATAATTCAGCTTCCGCTCCATCAGGTAAAGAGGCTGAATTTCGAGACACGAGGATCACGAAGGAGGTTTATCAAAAGCAGTCTCCAGGATCTTTTTCGCCCGCTGATAAAGTCCAAGCCAGAATTAATGCTCAGATGTACAACGAGTTCGGAAATGGTATTCTTACTGCGAGACGGCAGGAAGGAAGTTCCGTTGAAATAACTGACGAATCTGAGCGAGTATCTGCTCGTGTGCCCAGTTCTAGCATCCGGCGTCCGGGGTCCAGACCTGGATCTGTGAGAGAAAGGCCTTCGTCCTCATTTTTAAGGCCCAAGGGATCTGCAAAATCACCCTCATTTAAAGATCGACACGGCTTAAAGTATCCACGAGACTCCAGCGGTGACGATGATGAAGAGGACATCACCACGGAGGATCTGTCAGAACTCCTAGGGACAGTACGCCAGTATGCACAAGAAATTCGAGAAATCTACGCCCCGATGCAGAAAGACAAGGAAGAGCGAGTCAGGAAGAGGAATGAAGGAAACCTAGGGAGACAAAGCAAAGAAGTGAACAAATTTTTAACTCCAAAATTTCAAAAGCATCTGGCTTCCCCGGTTCATCATGAAGTGAGAGCTGAGGTTCATAAAACTGATGACAAACACGGTCACGTGGGAGACAGTCGGCAAGAAACTGTGTCACGCTCTAGAAGTCACGAACCGTCACAGCCTAGCCACGGAGCGTTGTTGCATATGGAGGATGAAAAACTGTCCAGGTCTTGGCCAAAGGGCCATTTACAATCGAGATCTCATAAGCAGAAATCTTACGCGTCTTCTAGCTCTTTTGCTAGATCCAAGATCTCATGTGACTGGTCTGACGCGAATAATGTTCAGCACGAGAAAGAGATCCTCAACAAAGCCTTTCAGAGGATCAACAAGCAAAACGATGATCCTCTAATTAACAGTTCTACTAGGAGCTCCAGTATGTCGCAAATTCGGAAAGAAGTGAAGAAGTCTCGCGACAAAGTAATTGAAATTGCTCGGAAGCATCAGCAAGCTAGACAGGCTGTTCTGCCAAGTATTAGCATAATCTCGCCACCAGCGCAGTACACAAGGACCTCGTGGAATGTATCGAGCGGCGTCATACCCTCAGCACCGCCTGAAAGCGAGAGACCACCATCAGTGATCCTGGGTTTAAGCTCGGCTGAAGCAGTAGAGGAATCACACGATATGGCTATCACAACGAGCCCTGCGGTGACACATGATGAAGATCTGACTCCTGGTCGACCTACGTTTGGAACAACCGGCACAAAATCTGCTGCCAAATCTAGCTTGAGACGTAGAAAGTCTGAAGACGACACAAACGATCAATCAATCATCGGGGTGGAAAAATATTAATAAAATAAAATATATCTTTCTTTTGCTCTCTCATTCTCGCTTTCCTAGATCCGTTCTTTCTCTTTATTTTTTTACATGTTGTTTTCAGACTTGACCTATTTTTTAGTCAATGACGTCATAGTGTATGGCACAGCTATATGTATATCATTTTTCTTTCCTCTCACTATGACATACATATGTTTACTTCCCACTATCTTTTCGACATCTGTGACACCACTCGTTAAAATGGTTTTCAAAGAACCTTTACTTAACAAATATTTATGAATTGCTTTTACTGGTGCGATTTTTCACTACCAGTAAGATAAGATTCCCAAGCCACAAAAGAATTAATAATAAGCACAGCCGCCATTTTTTTGCAAGGAAAATACTAGAGGCCTATATTTGTGTTTCTCATGTATCGTGGCATTTGCATGCCATGTGGTGTGAATTGTTAGTGCCTTAACATTTCTAGGCCACTACAACATTTGAGGCAGGGTAATTCAGGTTATACAGGTAAAATAAAAAAGGTAAAGGTAACCCAGGTAAGCCAAGGAGGCAATATGGGTGTGTGTTGTTAGTGTCCACATTTTCCTTGACCTGTAGGACACTAGAGGGTGACGTGGTCAGCATCATGCCTGGGCAGCTCTTCTTCCTCAGCTTCAGAAGCCAGGCATACATTTCTACAGCCGGAGCTCTTCACTTGGATCCGAACCACCCGATATTTGCCATAATCTCCAAAAAAAAAGATAGAAACATGAAAGATGCAGCTATTTTCAGATTTTTTTAAAACAATCCTTTTAAACGGCTTACAATGGCAATAGAATATCACATCAGAGATTTGGCGTCAACGTCTGCAAAGAGAAATGAACCAACAGTTCACAGGCGACTAAGAGTTAAGACCGAAAATGCTTGTCCAAACCTGAATTCCTCTTCTGATGATATAAAGATGTTTCGTTTTTTTTTTGTGTGACCCCACTTAAGGTCAATAAATGCATCTAAGTGAAGTGTGTTATTAACCAGGAATTGACCAAGTGCTTAAAATGCACGGGAGTAAATGTTGTACATTGATAACGTAATGAATGAAACATATATAACAAACATAGTTACAGATAGTTACAATGTTATATTGCTGCTCGCATTAACAAACAAACAAACAAACAAACATACATACATATATACATACATACATACATACATACATACATACATACATACATACATACATACATACATACATACATACATACATAGGAAATACACTGTTTAATCCTATGAATTACAAACAGGTCTTGGAAAGAAGTAAATCGATGGTTTGCCAAGTCATCACTTTTTAACTTATTAGCTCCGGAATTTGTTCCATTTAGTTACAAGAACTGATTTAGTCTTTCTGGGGAAAACAAACTATGACGGGATCCTTGATACTGAGTAGTCTAAGAACAAAACTGATGAAAAATAATTCAGTCTCTTTATTTATAGCTGTGGTTCCCAAACTTTTTTTTAGCACGACCCCGAAGCAGCAATGGTACATGACCCAAGACCTTAAACCAACAATTCTAAGTGGACAAAAAAAAAAGATGTTTAAAATACTTAAATTCAAGAAAGTTAACAAATACTATTTCGGTGTTTTTAACTTGACGTGAATGTGTTTGTAATCACTAAAAACTGGTATAAAGGTCACTTCCTTAAAATATAACATTAATTTTTTTAATCGCAAGCCTACCTCAAACACCCCCCAACCACCCCCGCAACCCAAATTTGGGTAGCAACCTGGGATTGGGAAGCACTAAATCATATGAACGATCGAAGTGCCGCAACTTCATTAGGCATTTCGACGGACACAGTTTTTGCACGTGAGTTCTAATGCTTTCAGTTTTCAATCTGTTGTTAATTAGAATTTCTACAATCGTTGTCAGGGGGATGCATCTAATATGACTATACATCTACATATTAAAGTACTGTTAATATAGCTGTTTTCATTCAATTTTATTCAGTTGTAAACCATCGAGATTTTTGGGGGTTATTTTCTAATCTAGAGTGATTGATGCAGAGCTGGGAACAAGAGGATTCATGGTGACCTCAGCCTACGGCATGTGTAAACAACTGGGCGTAGAAGCACAAGCAAGAAGATGCGCACTGAAAAGTCTCGCAGAAACAGAGAGGGCTTGTATTTATATGGCATAAATGGGGAGAACAATGGAGCACTGATCCGTGACCACTATTATACACCGAGCCACTATGCGAGACGATAACAATTGTCAAAACAATATAATGAAAGATAACTGCCTGTACCATCTCAATGGGTGGCTCGTGTTTCTGCTTCCCTCAGGTTTGTGTCATACAAAACTGTCAGGTGTGACGCATTGGACAAGCAAGGGCGACAAACAGGAAGCGCAGTAAAGGGCTTGGTCATATTAATGTAAGAAAATATATCGAAAATCACCCGTCTAGGAACTTTCGTAGGCTACACACTTAAACATCCGAGTAGTATATTTAGCCTGGTGAAACAACTCTCACACCCAGCAATCATGACCCAGAAAACCCACCCCCAAAGCATCAGGAAGGGCCGAAGCGCTTGCCGAGGGCGGCGGGGGTGGGGGTGCTTTTTTGAGTATCTGAGTTGTGTTGCGGTTCTCTCTACAACAGTTTACTGCCTTCGCAGTGCCGAATATTAACGTGCTCTTTTATGGATTTATGACCATTTTATACAATACGTTTATTAATAATTATGTTCTTTTTTCTGTTTAATTTAGAGCCGATGTAAAGTTGAACTGATAAAAAAGAGGCTTAATATCACTAATTTAGAACCGGTGTAACGTTGGCTTCAGCCAAGGAAGAGGATCAAGAGATCATATATTCAATATAAGATTAATAATAGAGAAATGCAGAGAGTTTAATGTGAATCTATATTTAGCCTTTATAGACTACTCAAAGCCATTTTATTGAGTAGAACACCAGAAACGCTGGAAAATAATGGGAGAATGTGATTTCCAACACATTTGATACAATTAACATCACTGCTGTATCTAGACCAACAGGCAGCAGTAAGAATAAATGGTGAAACAACAACTTGGTTTGACATAAAACAAGGGGTCCGTCACGGGTGCACATTGTCGCCTTACTTATTTAACTTGTATACTGAAAATATAATGAGGAGTGTTAGAGAAGATGTAGACAAAGAATATTACGATGCCATAACAATTGGAGGTTATGAAATACCAGAGTTAGATATGCCGATGACACAGTATTACTGTCCACAATACAAAAAGGAATGGAAAAACGAATTATGTCAGTCTGTAAGAACAGCGAAGAGCAAAACGCAAAGAAAACTAAATTGATGACAACTGACAAAACAAACAAGGCGGCTGAAATATGTACAATGAAGAAAAATAGAAAGAAGTGGAGAGTTTTGAATATCTTGAATCACTACTAACTAATAATGGAGATACACTGAGGGAAATTAAAAGGAAGACATCTATCGCTCTTCAGAAAGTAAAACAAATAAAGAATATATGGAGAGAAAGAGACAGAACTACAGAAATCAGATTTTTAAGGGCATGCATCTTTCCCGTGGCAACATATGCCCGTGAGACCTGGACACTTAAAAAAACAGTTGAGAAACACACAAATGCCTTTGAATGTAAATGCTACAGAAGAGTTCTTCAAATATCATGGACACAAAAATGAACAAATATATCCATACTACAAGAACTTAATATTGAAGAAGGCTGGCTAGTAAATAAAATTAAAGAGAGAAAACTTAAATATTTTAGACACATTAAACGTCATGGTAATCTAGAGAAGGCTGTCTTGGAAGGGTACATAATGGGAAAAAGAAAGAGAGGAAGACCAAAACGAAGATGGCTGCAAAACATCATTGATGATCTGCAAATGGATGCATCAGTAGCAGGCCATCTTGTTCACAATCGTGAGACCTACAGCAGAGCTGTTAGGGAGGCAAAGTTCCACAAGAGACATACAAATGAATGAATGAATGTAAAGTTGAACCGATAAAAAATATCACTAATTTAGAACCGATGTAAATCTGAACTGACAAAAAAAAAAAGACTTAATATGATTAATTTAGAACCGGTGTAAAGTTGAACTAACAAAAAAAAAAAAAAACCCCAAAAACTAGTCACATAAAAGACTTAATATCACAAATTTAGAACCGCAATGTTAGAAAAATCAAAATAACTTAGTACGTGATCAACTCAAGAGCGATATTTCAAAATTTGGATTGGAAATTATGCAGGGGAAAATGCACAAACCGTGTAAAAAAAAAAGATAGTCCCATAGCAAATGCCGCAGGGGGTGAAGCGTTAGAGACCTCATTATGCTGGGTCATCAGCGTATGAGGTAGGGTGACCAGTTCCTTTCCTCGCTGCCTTTACTTCCCAGATTTTCTCTGGTACCCATTTTACGAGGCTGGGTCGACCTCGGGGCCGTATTGGTCGGAAAAAAAATCCCGCTCAGCTGGGGATTCGAACCCTCGACCATTTGGTTGCTAGACGAGTGCTACAAACCGTGTACAAATCATTAATTATCCTCTGTGAAATTTTTTTTTTTCAAATAAAAATGATAAAACACTGTCTTATATGTGAGGTCCAAATGAAATACTTTATCACGTGTTATATATCTACTGAACACTGCAGGGGTAAACTATGTCACGATTTCTCCGAGATACAGCTTTCATTATGGCCAGCGTGGTTTATTTTGCTATTGTCAAAGTTTCAATATATTTCTTGTGTTGTACACAAGGTCAGCATAACGTTTTTCTCTGAATTCAAACATTTATTACTCAAAAACTTTTTTTTTCTTCAAATTTTAACTCAAAAGGTTTTTGACACGCGCACTTCAGCGTGTGCTCGGCTTATTGCTAGGAGAGCGATGCTCGGCTTATTGCTAGGAGAGCGATGCTCGGCTTATTGCTAGGAGAGCGATGCTCGACTTATTGCTAGGTGAGCGATGCTCGGCTTATTGCTAGGAGAGCGATGCTCGACTTCTTGGCCTGTCTTCTCCAGGGTCTCTTTAATCGGCTTACGTAAAGCATTCTTTATCTTTGTCTTCAAAGTTTCAATATCAGGAACTGGTGAACTGAACACTTTGTCCCCATTTACAAAAGGAGGTGGGGGTTGGGTGAGGGGATAGGTTCAGGCTAAGTTTTTAACCCCCCCCCCCCTCCCCTCTCGACAGAGGGAAAACAAACCCCAGTGCCTAACCGAGATTCGTGGCTGGGAAGGCGAGAAAGCAGTGCTCAAAAAAACACACTCACACTACATGCTGAACATGAAGCTGATTTTATCCTGAAAAGTTCTATAGCAGCAGATGAGAGTAAAGTGTGGAATTTTGAAGTAAAACATCAATTTCTTCATAGGGGATCGCTCGTAACAACAAAATATGCAGAACTGCGGCGTAGGTGATCAACAAGTCTAATCGAGGATGTTGAAAGTCGTAGTGTAATAGGAGTCTATGACTATAGTCATAACAGCAAATTCTGAAAGTTATTTGTGAAGCACCAAGAAAGCTAAGAACACTATAGGAGTTCGACTTCATATGAGACAGACCACTCTTCAACATGACGACAGCGGAGCAGAGACCCGCGAGAGAGTGAGTGAGAGAGAGAGAGAGAGAGAGAGCAGTTTCACATATTCAGAGATTGGTATCATTCTCACTGCTAGCGAGACTCTTCGGATGGCTCCCGGTCAAGGAAGAAACTGCGGAAAAGAAGTAAGGGTTGCTGTGCGGCGCCAATGTGAAAAGGTGAAGGAAAGGATAAAGTGAAGTTTAATCGGTATGTCCAGTAGTATCACTACGAGAGCTACACATACCACGGCGCCTCTGCTCTAGAGGCTGGCCACGTCCGATATACACCCATACTGGTGAAATATGCCTAAACCGGCTTACACCAGGGGTGAAACTTGATGGCTAAGCATGTCACGCCACCTCCGATCTAGAGGTCGGTCACGTCCTAAACACGCCCCTACTGGGATAATATGCCTAAACCGTCTCAACCCAGGGGTGGAAGTCACTAGAGGCGAGGATTCGTCCTCCTGGACAAAATCTCCATCCTGGTCACAACTAGGAAGGGTAGCGGCCACGACCACAAAATGCTGAAGTCGGAGACACTGAACCAGGGCAATCTAGATAGGCAACCACCTCCCACCCAGTGGGGATGTATGCGTATCCTAATCACGCTGAGGTTTTCCGGTGAGAAAGTCCAACACTGAACTGGATGGGCAACCACCTTTCATCCGGCGGTGATACACGGGTATCTCAAAACACTTCGAGGTTTTCCGGTCACAAAGTCCAACTCTGGCCTGGGTGGGCTACCACCTCTCACCCAGCGGGGATATACTGATATCCAAAACATGTAGAGGTTTCCGGTGAGAAAGTCCAACCCTAGACTAAACTGGTGCAACGAAAACCACGGTGTCACGCAATCCTGAGACCCACCAAGAATACAGGCTCAAGCCCTGCGATACTCTGAACCCCTTGTGGTCCTCTCGGGGATCTCATGTGGTCCACAAGGGGGACCACGGGACTTAACGAGGACCACAGGCGTAAATTCAGTAGGATCACAGGGCGGTCTTGGTGGTTAGAAGCGAACGAAGAAGAAGAAGAATTTATCATTCTAACAGATATCTGCTTTATAAAACTCTGTTGCCTACCATGAAGCAGCACCTCTGAGAACATTACTTTGATTTGGACGATCGAGATAAAGCTTTAGTTCTGCTATCTACCTCATCAGTTCTTTCGTAACAGTATCCCAATGTGTTGACAGAAGTGGAAAGCTTGCTAAGGAGAGTATGCAGAGAAGTATCTCTCAAAGTGAAGAGTAAAGATACAAGATACTGAGTGTTTAATTTTTATGTTTCACTTAAACACTTCCAGCTTTTCCAACTACATCAAATAAATATAGGACATTATTTTATCAATACGCCATTTCTTTTTCTTTTTTTTTTGGGTATAAGTATGTACATTTAAATATAAATATACACAAAGCCACCGCAGTGAAACTGTGGTAACAGAATGTTAAATCTATTTAAAACGAAAGCAGGAATACCTTTGTTAATAAGCGAGCACGTAGTTGCAACGTTACAGTTCACACCTTAGTTAATCATACAAAAATATACAGGACAGAGAAACAGGAGAAAGATGCGAAAATGTAAATTCACAGGAGTGACAAATAACAAATAAGAACGGGGCGGGGGGGGGGGGGCTGCTTCGGGAAGTATCACATAATTAAATAATCCTAACAGTTCGTTTTCCTGCAAGAGCTATTAATTAATCCTCTTTTGCCTAAGGGCGATAACTGTTTAAAAACTGCACAGCAAACTTGTCAAATCATATGCCATACATGTATAATGTAATTTTTAATACAACAAATAAAGCTTGTTGATGATCTGCGAATGGAGGCATCAGCAGCAGGGCACCTTGCATACAGCCGAGAGGCCTTCAAGAGTGTTGTTAGGGAAACAAAGTTCCGAAAGGGACATGTTAATGAACGAGTGAATGAAAACTTCATTTGTTTGAAAAAAAAATGCAACGGGCACTTTGCTCAATACAGTCATAAAGCCATAAAACGGGTCTGGATATTTATTTATTTAACTTCGCAACTTGTCAAGTCTAGGCAAGGGACAGAAGCACTGTTTTGATATCTGGAACATGGTGTCGTTATTTAGATAGTCTTATACTTATTATTATTATTGTTGTCTTGTTTTGTGCTATCTCCCTGAAACTGTGAGCTGGTGTTCTTTGCAGCCGATGCTGCGAAGGTGTTGAGACACAACATCGTATCGGCTTGGGAACGGGGTATGGCAGCTATTTTTTTTTCAGTCCCGAAATGCAGCTAACATGCCTGTGTGCAGTCCCTCTTTAGCAGACTCCACACCATATGGACTATGGCGATCCCTGCCCCGTTAGCCAGGCTAGGCCTGTTACTGGGGGTACCAACGGAGAGGTGGGACAGGGTCTTGGTCAGCTATGGTTCTCTTAACCCTGACGATAGCATATCAGCTAAGGATCGCTGATTGCCTAATCGCACAGCATCTTCACAATCTTGTATTTTTTTCAACCGAAATCGCTGTTGTTGTTATAATATTGTAAGCTATCATAACAGCCTTCCAATAGGGGAGAAAATTATTTTAAGAAATTTTACTTCAGATTCTCGTATATCATTTTCCTCTCAATAATAATAATAATAATAGTTGACAATAAGGCTTAAAATGCGAGTAAAAGTTGACAACATGGATGTTGTATAACTGTATTAACTCATTAAAAAAACCATCAATGAAAATGCTTTTGCTATTCTTCTTGTTAATTTGGTTGTTGTTTTTTTTTTCCTTTTCGTAATCCTTTCTTACACCTTACATCCTTCCCGTGCCGTTAAACGTCACATGGGGCTCGCATAGTTGTTTGCCAAGTTTTTCCTGTTTTCGGTGTTCTTCAACTTCATCAAAGGATATTATGCCCACTAAACTGGCTTCTCTTAACAATGTCCTCTTTAGAGTTTCACGTGGTCGATCTCTTTTTCTTCGGCCTGCTGTGGTCCACTTGATAGCTTGTTTTGGTATTCTCTGATTGTTTCTTCTCATCACATGGTCTACATATATCCATCTTCTTTTTATGGTCACACATGAGGCAGGTTGTTGTTTGCTCATCTGTCTTATCTCTGTGTTGTCTGTAATCCTTTACCGTAATTTAATTGTGCTGGACGTACAAACGTGTGTATCGCGAGTGTTCCTATACATCAATTTATCACGCCGCTGTTGGCGTCTTTAGAACAAGCCAGTGTGAACACTGCCTGACGAGACTGACATACCAAGCCGGAGTCAGTAACTATATATCATACAACTGTGAAACCGGCTTATCAAGCCAGAGTTGGTATCTGTAAATCATGCGATTGTGAAACCGGCTTATCAAGCCAGAGTTGGTATCTGTAAATCATGCGATTGTGAAACTGGCTTATCAAGCCAGAGTTGGTATCTGTAAATCATGCGATTGTGAAACTGGCTTATCAAGCCAGAGTTGGTATCTGTAAATCACGCGAGTGTGCAGCGATGGAAAGTGGCTTTTCATAAAAACGAGACTTTTACTTTTTCTATTCATTCTGTCGTTTTTAACCTTTTTAAAATTGATTTGTGGGGGAGAAAAAATAAAACAGGAAACGAGAAGATGAGTGAGGAGAAGGAGGGATGGGTGTAAAAGAGGAAGGATAAAACAAAGAAGGATAGAATAAAGATAAGATAAGAAGCAAGAAAGAAACTTAGCAAAAAAAAAAAAAAGATAAAAAGGATGCGAAAAAAATACACGACGAGGAAGAGAAAAGGGAGAGAAGAGGAGGAAGAAGAAAAAAGAATGAGTATAAGTGATGGAGGAGACAGAGAAGAAGGAGGAGGAAGAAGGATCAGAGGATTCTGTAAAGCAAAGTACGATGTCACACGAAGAGCGACTTTAAGAAGGGGGTGCTACTGTTCAATCATTTGAAGTGGAAATGGTTTTAAAAGACATAAGGCTTGACCTTACAACATAAACACTATTTGCTATTGCAATCTCTTAACGTCCCTCAAATATTGGTAAAATCGGCC
This sequence comes from Achatina immaculata, assembly GCA_009760885.1. Classification (NCBI taxonomy): domain Eukaryota; kingdom Metazoa; phylum Mollusca; class Gastropoda; order Stylommatophora; family Achatinidae; genus Lissachatina; species Lissachatina immaculata. Next base: position 45,352,332 of record CM019720.1, on the reverse strand, counting down.
ATAAAGAAGCACTCAACACCTAATTGTTGTAACAGTTCTCACCACTCAACAGCTAATAGCTGTGACAGTTTTCATACTCATTAGCTAACATAGAATTGCTATAACAGCTTTCACACTCAACAGAGAAATACTATAACTGGTTTCACGCTGAACAGAGAATTGTTATAACAGTTTTCACACTCAGCAGAGCATTGCTATAACAGTTTTCATTCTCAACAGAGAATTACTATAACAGTTTTCATGCTCAACAGAGAATTGCTATAACAGTTTTCACACTCAACAGAGAATTGCTATAACAGTTTCCACAATCAGAACTGCTATAACAGCTTTTCCACTCAACAGCTACCTTCTATGCAGTTTTCATACTTATTTTCGAATGCAGGAAGAGCCATAATGCATTCGTCATCTCACAGTCAGAATATAACACTGAAGACCTGACGTTGGTAACGACATCACCCTTTGTCTCATATGATACAAGGGAAGTTTTTGGACTGACGTGAAAGTGTCGCTTTCCAAGTTATTTGTCATCTATCTAAGCCTGACCAATTGCTACCAAAGATAATGCTGCCATCAGAACCTTCTTCTTCTTCTGTGTCCCATGGTTCTAGCCTCAAACATCTATATTTATTGTCCCTCTAAATTATGCAGTCTTTATGGGGTCCTGCTTCAAACGCCTTAGTTTGTCTTCCAGTATAGCTCCCTATTTAAAATTACTGGTCAGTCGTGATTAAGCTCACTTAACATACTCGGTTTTAACATAAAAAAGGTAAAGGTAAAGGTATGTAGTTCTGTCATGCCTTAGAGGCCCATAGGGATATGGTGTTTGTGCCCATATTTTTTAACATACTAAATGTTAATTTGAGAACTGGATGGAACAGCAAGGTATGCTACTGCACAGAGAAGCAGAATTTCTAGGGGTGGCCCTGATGGGCTACTTGGCAAGTGATGTAGGATGAGTTCCAGAGTCTAGATAACCCACCTCGCGTGTACAATCATGGATGTGTTATAGGCTAAGGCTATATATGGGGCTGCTCACAGTCGGCAGTCGTATGTGTAATCTGAATATCGTGGTTTGTTCTTGATGCCTGAGCTGTGGTGAATCTAATCGTTAGATGGTGTGGTGTGGTAGTCAGTTCTATAGCTTCTTTTATTGGTACTTGACTATACTTTTTGCTTTATGGTAATACAGAGTGCAGATGTTGCCAGCTACCAGATTTGGCTAGTCTGACAGCTTCTAGGACAACACCAAGCTCAGCTCGACAATTTGTAGCCAGAGAACTGGCAGGCGTGAAATGTGTGTGCCTATTTGGATAATGAACCATCAGAATGAAGCACATACATCATCAAATTTGTGCAGGGGTTGCGAACCTTGTTTTGATAATGTGTATGCCAAAACTGGCCAATTTTTAAAATATTAGACACTTCCCCTGTGTGTATCTATAAACATTTTTTGGCTTAAAACTTCCACACTTTTCCTTGTCCAACAATGTTTTACATCCCATGAGTTTACCTCCCCTTGCATGGCGTTCTGCCCATTTCAATATCAGACCTGGTTTTGGACATCACAGTGTATGCAACAGAAGAAACAGTTACTGGTCTGATCAGCTTGATGGGGGTTGTGAACATGATGTAAACTGTCTCAGCATGTGATATGTCTAACAAATGAATGATCTCTGCATATTTTAGTTAACTCAGGTGCACTTCCCTCCACGTCAGTTTCTTCAGATTTTTAGAGCAATTTATTTTGTTTTTAAATGAGCCCATCAAATGGTCTTTTGTTAGATCAACAACGTGTGCAAAGATCTGTTATCTCACTTTTCATAGTTGAATCATTAGGTCAACAACGTGTGCAAAGATCTGTTACCTCACTTTTCATAGCTGAATCAGTAGGTCAACAACGTGTACAATGATTTGTTACCTCAATTTCCATAAATGGATCAGTAGCTAAACTGTTAACACTCATTCCATAAACTGATTTAACATACTTAACGAACTTTCAGAGAAATAAAATAAAAAGAAAAACGAAAAGAAAACTGAATTTTCAAGTTCAGCTTTGAGTGTCAAGTTTATTTCAGATCAGACTACCAATTTTTTTAACTTTAAAAATGCTTTATTTCTGATCCATGCTTCATTAATTAAAAAGAAAAATCTCAACAAGTAAAAGTAGGAACTGGTTTGAGGATCTTGGGTTGCTGCAGAAGGACCAGGCAGAGGACCTGGAACCTAATATTCTTCGCCCTCCTCTTCACCTTCACCCTACACAGAGTCAACACCGACCTCCTCATAGTCCTTCTCCAGGGCAGCCAGATTCTCACGAGCTTCTGAGAACTCTCCCTCTGTAAGGCCTTCACCAACATACCTGCAGAAATGAAGGAGCAGATTAAATCAGGGATCACATAAACCAATGTTAGGCAGAAGGGGTTGTTGTTCTAACTCCGAGGAACTGCAACCAAAATGTTCTTTGAAGTGGATATGGGGGAGGTGTCGAGGCACAGCATCATATCGACTGGGGAGTGGATTATAAGTGTCTTTTTTTGTTCCTTAAAAAGCAGGTTCCACCACCATGTGATTCTTGACCTATTAGCCAGGTTGAACCTGTTACTGGCAACACCAACGGAAAGGTGGGATTGGGTTTTGACAGGTTGTGGTTCATCAACATTAACACAAGCAGTCATATTGGGCTGCAACTTCACTCTCAGTAAAAGACAGCATCCTGCAACATGGCTTCTGACATGACGGCAGATGTCTACTTAACACAATCATTCAAAACAATTATTTCTTGACATTTGTCTTATTTCACCCTACATTAACACTCAGAAATCCCAAATCAGATATTCCATTATTATTTTTTAATAAAAAATCCACCATTCTTTCGTCAAAAAATAAATATGATACCTGTATTTAACTTATACTGCAATATAAAATCTGAATTTTAAAAAAAAACTAAGAGAGCTACACTGACACAGTTATTTTATTTATAATTTTTACAAAGCCACTTAAAGATTTATGTGACTCATTATATCTTTTTTTTCCTTTATCAGCTTTCAAAGCCATTTAAGCTCATTGTTGCAGATAAATTTGCCTCTATTCCTCCCTATTACTAATTTTCTCTCTCTCTCTGGTTGGTGACATAAAATTCCTGTATATCCTCTTCTATGTTTTTTTCTCCATCTCTGCCTTGGTCTACCTCTCAGTCTTGTTTCCTTCATCTTTTGTACATACAAATGTAGTAGCAAATTAGTTAAAAAATATTTCTCGACTTGATCAAATTCTTACCAGTGGAAAAAAGCACGTTTGGCGTACATCAGGTCAAACTTGTGGTCAAGACAAGCCCAGGTTTCAGCTATTGCTGTGGTGTTGCTCAACATGCAGACGGCACGCTGGACCTTGGCCAGATCACCACCAGGCACAACAGTTGGTGGCTGATAGTTGATACCAACCTAGAAAAATGGGGACATTTAAGTAAACGCAGTAAATTATTATTTTGCATTATGTCTCTACCCACTTCTATTGTGAAGTTCTCATCTTGTTCAGTTTTCTTTAAGAAAAGTTAATTATTTCTACATGTTTTCTTATTAGTAAAAGTTGTATTTTCATTTCACTTCACTCTGAGCATTAAAATCCTCTCAATAAAACTAGCATATTCAAGAAAAACTACCAGTTCTAAATTTATAAGTTGTGTAGTTATTGGCCCAACACATCTGACTTCAGCTTCACATACTTTTAGGACCATTTTTGTCTTCCCACTGCAATCCCTTTTAGCTTGGTCAGATTGAAGGGGCACCACTGGGAAATACAATAAAGTCTTCGCTGGTTACAGTTTGCCAACCCTGATATAAGCGCTCAACAATAGGTTACTGACTGTTATCTCATTCAGCTTTAGTAGGGGTCTTTGCCTCTAGGTGATTCAAGTCTAAAAAATGATTGCTGGTTTATAAAAGGCAGTTTCTCCTGACATTGAAGCACTTTTTGTATAGTCAAAATATTTCATTACTTGTCAACATGTATTCCACATTTTTCTTGTGAATCCACCACCAACTTATCTTTCCTTAAGTTATATGCTATGTCCATATTCAGTGCTGACCTTGAAGCCTGTGGGACACCAATCCACAAACTGGATGGTACGCTTGGTCTTGATGGTGGCAATAGCAGCATTGACATCCTTGGGGACAACATCACCACGATACAGCATACAACAGGCCATGTACTTGCCGTGACGTGGGTCACATTTCACCAACTGGTTGGCTGGTTCAAAGCAGGCATTTGTGATCTCAGCGACCGACAGCTGCTCATGGTAAGCCTTGACAGAGAAACAAATCAGAACTTCATTACAAGTACTTACTGGTCACTTTCTCAAACACTTTTCACTTCCATGTATGAAAACATAAAACAGCCAAGATGTATTGTTTGATCATTAGAGAGATAAAAGAGATGACGACTGCAATAAAACTGGATCCAGTAATGAAGGTAGATAGGTTCTAAGGACTGTTATTGCCGGAGGTGGGGTGGAGAATACGCTCTCTACTCCAATGGCTTGCGTCTCAAATACCCTCTGACAGTCAAGTCCAGCTGCTGGTCTTCTCGTGGCAGAACTGTTCAAACGGACAGGAGAAGGGGCGAAGGCGAATATTTGGCGCCTGAAAGCCAGACGCTTCGGTTTGATGAGAATCATGTTTGGTAGATCATCTACCGCTGCTGGCGAGATTCTTCAGCTGCCGTGCGTGGAGTGGGGCTCCTCTTGGCCAGTGAAGAAATGTGCGAAAGGGGTTGCACCGCGAAACCACTGTGGAAAAAGTGAAAGAAAAGATAAAGCGAAGTAAACAGTAGTCAAATCACGGCACCTCTGGTCTGGAGGTCGGCCACGTCCTAAGTGCACTCATATCGGGCGAAATGCTTGAACCGGCTTAACCCAGAGGTTAAGACACTGCTGGCGAGATTCTTCGGATGCCGCGTTTGGAGTGAAACTCCTCCCGGCCAAGGAAGAAAATGCGGAAAAGCAACTAGGGTTGCTGTGTGGCGCCGATGTGAAAAGGTGATGGAAAGGATAGAGTGAAGGTTAATCGGTATGTCCAGTAGTATCGCGGCGAGAACTACTCATACCACGGCACCTCCGCTCTAGAAGTCAGTCACGTCCTAAACACGACCATTATGGGATAATATGCCTAAACCAGCTCAACCCAGCGGTGGAAGTCACTAGAGGCGAGGATTCGTCCTCCTGGACAAAAGCTCTATCCTGGTCACAACTAGGAAGGGTAGCGGCCACGACCACAAAATGCTGAAGTCGGAGACACTGGACCAGGGCAGTCTAGATAGGCAACCACCTCACACCCAGTGGGGATGTATGCGTATCCTAATCACGCTGAGGTTTTCCAGTGAGAAAGTCCAACGCTGGACTGGATGGGTAATATCTCTCACCCAGCGGGGATATACTGATATCCAAAACATGTCGAGGTTTTCCGGTGAGAAAGTCCAACCCTAGACTAAACTGGTGCAACGAAAACCACGGTGTCACGCAATCCCGCTTCTGAGACCCACCAAGAATACAGGCTCAAGCCTTGCGATACTCTGACACTCTTGTGGTCCTGTCGGGGACCACACGGGGGACCACGGGACCTATCGAGTACCACAGGCGCAACTTCAGTAGGATCACATGGCGGTTTTGGTGGTAGAAGCGAACGAAGAAGAAGGTAGATAGAAGTGTATAGTTCAATTTTACAAAATCACAAAGAGAGTGAGGAACATGAGCAGAAATACAAATTGCAAAAAATAAGATGAGAATATGTAAATGAAGAACATACAACATCAAATATTTCAGCGTTTTGCATATATTTTCCATGTTTTTATGTGTTGCCTTGTTCTTGTATGTAATTCTTCAAAAAGGCTTATGTCGAAATATTGGATGTTGTTATGTTCTTCATTTATACATTCATATGTTTCTTTCTACCATTTGTGTTTCTGCTCATTTTCCCTCAGTCCCTCTGTCATTTTGTAAAACTGAACCATATACCTCTATCTACCTTCATTTTGATCATTATGCTACATTTAAAACAGGACATAATACATTTCTTTTGCACAGGCTTTTCATTTTTCGATTTGTTTTGACAACATAAATGCATAACTGTGTATGATGCACCAATACATGCGTAAATAAATACACATAAAAAACACACTTTTATATATTACTGTCAAAAATAAGAACTTTTGTATATTACTATCTGCTGTTACCATTGAACTATATATGGATCTTGTAATACAATATCCAATATCTTGAACACAATAATACAAGCCACATGAATCTTACTTAAGTTATATGAATCTCATTAAGTTGCAATAGTCTTCATAAACATTACCTTCTAATAAGAGATGACAGGAGCATAGGTGGCCAGAGGGAAATGGATACGCGGGTAAGGCACCAAGTTTGTCTGGAACTCAGTCAGATCCACATTCAGGGCACCATCAAACCTCAAGGAAGCAGTGATGGAGGACACAGTCTGGCCAATCAGACGGTTCAGGTTCGTGTATGTCGGGCGCTCAATGTCCAGGTTTCGGAGGCAAATATCATAGATTGCCTCATTGTCAGCCATGAAGGCGCAATCAGAGTGCTCAAGGGTGGTGTGTGTTGTCAGGATAGAGTTGTAAGGCTCCACCACTGCAGTTGACACCTAGGAAGCCAAATAAAAAAAAATTATTATTCAGAAGTCAACCCAAATAACTGTGAAGTAATGCTGTTCAAGAATCTATGTGAAGCCTCCCAACTAGTGTCCTTTGTAGCCAATGCTGTGATGTAAGAAAGCTATCAAGTCTGATGGGTGTAGGTTTCAGTGAATTATTTAATTCCTGTAGTGGTTCAAATCACCAGATACCTTGTTTTGGCTCCATCAATCACAGAGAAATATAATGAGTTCTACACAGTCATTCATGTATAAGATGTGCAAAAGCCTTTCTCTAGTGCGCCAAATGTACGTGGAAAATGGTCTTAGCCAACTCTGATAATTATGATGTTGCTGCTGCTTCCAAATAACTAACAATCTCATTAATTTACACTGATATTCTTAAAAGCTAATTCTTAATTGTTGAAAAGTTAAATATAAAACATCCACAAATCAGATGAGTCTACAGCATCAAGACATAGACATAGCATCAAGGCAAGGAACTGACTATGCTGGAAATATATTACAGCCAACTTTCCCTGTGTTGATGGTACAAGATGATGGTGATCTCTAAGTTTAGAAATTGTCTACATACAGAAAATTTAAAAAACACAACAGAAAAACAGTGGTTAATAAGTTGAGGAAGCATACATTTAAAGAACAATAATGTGTTTAATTAATGAATGAGGAATAATTGAGGACGATGAATGACAGGTAAAATGGAGGAGGAGGGGAGTGGAGAGAGAAAAAACTCTTCCCAGTGAAAACTGAAACTGAGTCACTCATATAACATTGTGGTGAGAAAGATGGATTGCAGCGTCTCAGATGAGATGTCTTGTATATTTACATAATTGCATTACCTGGGGTGCTGGGTAGATGGAAAACTCCAGCTTAGATTTCTTGCCATAGTCCACAGAGAGACGCTCCATGAGCAGCGAGGTAAAGCCTGACCCAGTTCCACCTCCAAAAGAGTGGAAGATGAGAAACCCCTGTAGGCCAGTGCACTGATCAGCCAGCTTCCTGATGCGATCCAGGACAAGGTCAACAATCTCCTTGCCTATGGTGTAGTGACCACGAGCGTAGTTATTGGCAGCGTCTTCCTTGCCAGTGATCAGCTGCTCGGGGTGGAACAGTTGACGGTACGTGCCAGTGCGGACTTCATCTATAGGAATGAGACAATAAGAGAAATCTTGAACGCTAAAAAAAGTGTAGGAAATGCCATTATAAAATAAAATCTCAACGGTTTCCTCTTCTTCCCCTTCTGTCTTATCTCTGTATGTATTGCGGTTAGTTTGACCGTTGATGTCAAGTTTAAAGCACATGAAGAATTGCAATGTTATTTCTCATCAAGATACCTTTCCATATTATGGAAACAAAACTTGTAAACTACACACTTCAATTCTGGACAGTAAACTACACATTTCAATTCTGGACAGTAAACTACACACTTCAGTTCTGGACAGAGATCCTGCCACACTTTCTTTCGCTATGCCTCCAACCTAGAAATCTTTCTCCACACTATTATGTTCATTATCTTCCTAGCAGGTCTAACTCACCACTGGTGTCTGGGCATATGGGCCCCAAGTGCATGGGGGACTCAACCAGCCTATGGAAATCTATGTACGATGGTCATACGGAAAGTCGTGAGCACAACTTTTTAAAAATTAGGATTTATAGATTGAGAAAATATAAATTGATCACCTTCATTTGAATCCTTTGCACTTCATGTAGAGGTCACATGACGTCACCATCATGTGTCACGTAACCACGAGGAGCATAAACAAAATGACGGGCGCTGAAGTTTCGTTTTGTCAACGTGCTGTTATTGAGTTCCTCGTTAAAGAGGAAATCCCCGTTGCTGAAATTCACCAAAGACTTCATCTTGCTTATGGAGATGTGTGTATGGGTGCCATAAATGTTAGGAGGTGGGTGAAACATTTCAAAGATGGAAACACGAGCATCCAAGATGTGCCACGCAGCGGTCGCCCTCGAACTGCCTCCACTGAAAGCAACGAGGAAATGGTTGATGACATCATTAAAGAAGACAGACGTGTCACATTTTCTTAAATCGCTGTAGAGGAAATGATTGAAACCCTAGGCTATAGAAAAGTTTGTGACAGCTGGGTCCCACAGGAAAGAGCGTCCAGAAACCAGTGCGTCTGTGCCGTCGGTCAGCTGGAAAGAAATTCTACAGCGAGGGTATTTTCAAACTTGCAGAGCGATGGCAAAAAAATGTGCAGAGAAATGGAGATTATGTTGTAAAGTGAAGAAAAGGATGCAGTTAAGGTGATATTTTTATATTTTCTCTATCTATAAACTCTGATTAAAAAAACAAAAAAATTGCTCACGACTTTCGGTATGATCCTCGTATATGAATGTATATGGCGAGTGTCCTGTACGTGTGTGGATGCAGGTTTCTGTTTTTTTTTCAAAGTACTAATAAAAATATGCGTAATTCTACTATGTTTACTATAACTCCTAACACACCTGCATAGGTCTGGAATGGTCTGGGCCCAGCGTATTACATTGCCCAGAGGCCCCCAATGCTGTTAAGATGGCCATGTAACCCACCAAATTCTTTCGCCTTCTTTCATCATGTCCCCATAAGGTCTACACCACAAAAACCTTTTCCATTTTTTCCATAATGTTTCCAGAAAGTCTAACCACCAAAATCTTTGCCAATGCCAAGAATGTCTAACTCTCCAATATCTTCCTCATTAGTCTATCATGTTCCCCTAGAAGGTCTACATTAAGCTCTCTTTCCAAATAACAACCCATTACTAAAACTGAATGGTTATATTTCACATCTGTCTACCCTGTCTTTGTCAAATTCTTTTTAATCTAAAGAGTTATTCTACAGTATTAGATGACCAATATGAGGAAACAGATGGAAGATTTCTTGGTCCTTTTAAATAATGTGGCACAAAGCTTAGGTCTCTTTAATTTAACAAATTCTCAATGGACTATTTTTTAATTCTTAAACTAGGTCAGATGTCAGCTAAAAAATAAACCACAACTGTAACATAAGTGTTAATCGCAACATAAAATAAACCACAACTGTAACATAAGAGTTAATCGCAACATAAATGAGATAATGGATACAAGGTAATATTCTTACCTACGACCGTTGGCTCAAGGTCAATAAAAACAGCACGGGGGACATGTTTTCCGGCACCAGTCTCGCTGAAGAAAGTGTTGAATGAGTCCTCACCTCCACCGATAGTCTTGTCAGAAGGCATCTGTCCATCAGGCTGGATTCCATGCTCCAGGCAGTACAACTCCCAGCATGCATTACCAATCTGGACTCCAGCTTGGCCCACATGGATGGAGATACACTCACGCTGAGGTAGAAGAAGGTGAAACAGTGAACACTTGTGAAATGACTGGTTAATGGAACTTAAAAAAACAGTTCTGAAGTGACTGTTATTGTGTGTTCAAATGGCAATAAAAGAATTATTTAATGATTAATGTGTTTGAAGGTGAAGAGTTTTAATAGGCTTTTATAGAACATCAAGTGTCGTCAAGTGGTGAAGTGCTATATATCTCTTTTTTTCCAAGGACTAGAGGTATGACTCCGTCTGACTTGGCTCTCTAGAACAAGTGTCAGGTACCTATTTTCTGCTGGGTTTGCAGGACGTGAAGAGATGGGCATGAAGGGCAGGTCTTTAACTACAGTGCTACCTCTTTATGTGAAGAATTATACTTCAGTATAGTAAAATAACAGGAATAGAAATATTAGAAATGACACATACAGTAAGTTAGTTGAGAAAGGAGATCTGTTCAAATCTTGCAAAACAGGAGCTGAGAAAGCAACCCCCAAGTTCATTCATTCATCCATTCATTTGCATGTCCCTTGCGGAACTTTGCCTCCCAAACAGCACTCCTGTAGGCCTCTCGGTTGTGAGCAAGATGGCCTGCTGCTGCAGCATCCATTTGCAGATCGTCAACGATGTCTTGCAGCCATCTTCGTTTTGGTCTTCCTCTTTTTCTTTTCCCCATTATGTATCCTTCCAATACGGTCTTCTCTAAATTATCATGACGTTTAATGTGTCCAAAATATTTCAGTTTTCTCTCTTTAATCCTCTTTACTAGCCAGCCAGCCTTCAATATTAAGCTCTTGTAGTTAGATATATTTGTTCTTTTTTGTGTCCATGATATTTGGAGAACTCTTCTGTAGCATTTACATTCAAAGGCATTTATGTGTTTCTCAGCTGTTTTGTTAAGTGTCCAGGTCTCACAGGCATATGTTGCGATGGGAAAGATGCATGCCCTTAAAAATCTTATTTTTGTAGTTCTGTCTGCTCTTCTCCACAGATTCTTTATTTGTTTTACTTTCTGATGAGCGATAGATGTCCTTCTTTTAATTTCCCTCATTGTATCTCCATTATTAGTTAGTAGTGATCCAAGATACTCAAAACTCTCCACTTCTTCCAATTTTTCCTCATTGATATATATTTCAGTTGCCTTATTTGTTTTGTTTATTGTCATCAATTTAGTTTTCTTTGCATTAAGATAGAGGTTCTGCTCTTCGCTGCTCTTACAGACTGACATAATTATTTTTTCCATTCCTATTTGTGTTGTGGATAGTAACACTGTGTCATCAGCATATCTAATCTCTGGTATTTCATAACCTCCAATTGTTATGGCATAGTAATATTCTTTGTCTACATCTTCTCTGACATTCTTCATTATATTTTCAGTATACAAGTTAAAAAAGGGGTGCGAAAAGGATGGGTACTATCTCCAGACCTTTTTTCTCTGTATAGCGAGAATATTCTAAGAACAATCATCACAGAAGCAGGCATAATAATTGGAGGATATAATATTAACAACCTTCGGTATGCTGACGACACAGTACTGATAGCTGAGAACCAACAAGACCTGCAAAATCTCTTGGATAAAGTCGCCAAAGAAAGTGAACAGAAAGGCCTTACTTTGAACATTAAAAAGACGGAAACTATGGTTATATCTAAGAAACAGAATTCACCAGCATGCAGTATTAAATTAAATGGAACTATTCTAAAGCAGGTGCAGAAATTCAAATACCTTGGAGCAGTAATAACTTCAGATGGGAAATGCAGAACAGAAATTAGGAACAGAATAGGCCAAGCAAAGACTGCATTTCAGAGAGTGAGAAACATATTAACCAACACATCCTTATCAATGAATGTTAGAAAACGAGTCCTAAAATGCTATATTGAACCTATCTTGTTATATGGAAGTGAATCAAGGACAATAGGCAAGTCTGCACAAAAATCATTGGAAGCAGCAGAAATGTGGTTTATTAGAAGAATGTTTCGAATCCCCTGGACAGCAAAAATAACTAATGAAGAATGTATGAGAAGAGCTGGAGAGACAAAAAACCTTGTCAAAAAGATAAGAGAGAGAAAATGTACTTTCATAGGACATGCAATGAGAAGAGGGGACATTGAAAATATTATAACAACAGGAAAAATAGAAGGAAGAAGATCAAGAGGACGACCAAGAGAAATGATACTGGACAGTCTGACAGGATGGTGTGAGAGGAGATCACCAACTGAGCTGATGGCCTGCATGAAGGATCGCGTACTCTGGAGAAGCATAATAGCCAACGCCAGTCGGCACGGCACATGATGATGATACAAGTTAAATAACCCCCAAGTACAATATTAAAAATATAGTAACTAATATTATCCCCTCTAAAATTATTAACATCAAAGTAACATTGGATACAAAATACTTCAGCTTGGCTGACTTCATGCACTGAGTTATGGCATTGTTAGGATTTGTGAATGTTCTGTCGCTGTTTGCTTCTGTAATTTTAGAATGGCCAGAGACAAGAACAGGCTAACAGGTTAAACTTCACTTGCCCAGATTTTTAAAAACATTTTTGTTTTTAAAGCAAAGCTAGCAGCCGTACTTGTATAGTCTGAACTTCTAGGGTCAGTGGGAATGCTGGGAAATATCTGATGAATATTAAAAAAGCTTGAGGAACCTGGTCCTGCCTCCTCTCTGTAGTAAGAAGCACAAAGTCTTATCACTACAAGTCTTGTTGAAGAAACAGCTAACACATTATTCTTGTCTAAGAGACAGCTAACATATTATTCTTCTTGAAGAAGCAACTAACATAGTATTCTTGTTGAAGAAACAGCTAGCATATTATTTTTGTTGAAGAAACAGCTAGCATATTATTTTTGTTGAAGAAACAACTAACATATTATTCTTGTTGAAGAAACAGCTAACATGTTATTCTGAAAAATGGGAAGTCTTCTACATGTTTACAATTACTTTTTATTTTAATCACACAATATCCCGTTGATGAATTCATCTGAACGTTGTACTCCTTCATGATATGCGCAATATGGGGGAAAACCTGCAAACCTGAAACGTGTTAATTATAAATCTCAGAGAAGAGAGAGAGAGAGAGAGAGAGAGAGAGAGAGGGCACTTTCAGAGGGTAAATGACATTTATACCTAGCCGCTATAACAATCCACCCTTTACTTCTCAATCTTTACACTGTAACACCACACATACATTCAGAGCAAGCGAGGGGACGGGGACATGTGACTTCTTCAAGAGAATGTCAGAAAACACTCCAACGATGCATTCACCAACCAGTAACAATGTAAATATTTATAAAACGTGTCGTTTAAATCGGCATATGAACTGTCAGGTTGACTCCTTTAATTAGGGCCTGCCGCTAGGACAATCATCACCTGAACACGGCTGTTAGTTTGAAGGAACCGGCAGGATGGATGAAGCGGGTTCATACAGTCACAAATGGGAGCGACTCATTCTGAGCGACAAGTTGCAGTTTATTATTGGTTTTATTTCAAATTCAGCATCTAATTACCTTAGCCTGATATCTTTGGATTCCCTCTTTCAGAATAATTTATGTACATTTTAAAATCCCTACACATCATTTCCCGCTCATAAAAGACGAAAGAGACCACTGCATATAGATTGTGCATTAGCAAATTAAGAAAGAATGCACGTTACCACAATGACGAATAAGCAAAATGACTCACCATTTTGAGGCGTTAGAGAAGGAAAGAAAAAAAAAACAAGCAAGCGGTTAAAACTCACTTTGACTTGAGGCTGTTGACGTAAGGTCCCGGTATAACCTCTACCGCCTGCTCCTGGCTTCTATAGCACGCAGCCAACCTGAGAACCATGGCGACGAAACAAGCCCTAGCGTGCTATTGTGGTTGCTAGGGTGGTCAGGCGATCCGGCGGTGCTTCAAGTTACGTAATTTGGGGGGGGGGGGAGATTTTGTTCCTTTCGGGAATATACTAAGACAGTGTGGGGGGATGGGGGACCGTGTATGCGTGCTCTTATAGTTGACGGCCGCAGATAAGACAAACAAAACAACAGGTAGACAAGTAGAAGTGGGAAAGCAGGAGAGAGAGTGAGAGAGAGAGAGAGAGAGAGAGAGAGTGAACGGTAGAGTTAGTAATAGATAGCATCAGCATTTAGTGCATCAAGAGAAGTCTAAATGAGAACAAAAAAATTTAATCTTATTTTACTTACGTTATCTTTACTTTTGTCGAGGGTATATGCAAATGGCATTTTTGGGCTAAATGAGTGGCCATATTTAGCAAGTATCTCTCTAATATCATCTATCCACATCTATCTGGGTCTTCCTTTTGATCTATGTCCTGTAGTTTTTTTCGCTGAAGGCTGTCGCGGCTGTCAGTGAGTGTATCATTCTCATTAAGTGGCAGAACCACTTGTTTCTGTGCTTCTCTGTGTGTCGTTCACATGATGTACTTTTGTGACAGTATTCTATTAGTACTGCATTTATATTACTATCTTTAAAAAGATCTTATGATCTGTTACTATTTAAGGGATATAATCCAAGATAATTTTAGTATTTTGACCAAATGATTAACGCCCTTATTTATGACAGTTCAAGGGAAGGTCAGTTGTGACACGTTAACTCCACGAGAATTATGATTATTTTAGTGAACTTTACCCTGTCATGTTTTTATATCTTGTTAAAATTAGAAAAAGAATAGTTAAATTAGGGTTTGGTTTTTTTTTTAGAAAGTCGTACAAGGTCGTAAACAGGCAATTTCATGAAGTTTAGACTTTTTTGTGAAAGATTGTTCACGAAAAGAAAAGTAGAAATTGTGGATATTTAAGCAGCAGTTTTACGTGGGAGAATTAATATAGGATGAAATTATAGATGATTAGGATTATGTTTATGATTGGTGGAATAGATCAGAGAGTGAGAATTGATAGCTGAAGTTGAGTTATCTTCGAACAGAATGTGATCTAGTAGTTTTCTTTTCCATAGATTTGTGTATTGCTTCTGACATTGTTCATATTTGTGTGAAGCAGACATGTAGAACTACAGAATGTGAAATAGTTCTTCTTTTGAGATATCGCTAAGACCTGTAGGTCTGACAATTGTATTGTGATTTTTGTGTGCAGATCCATGGATACATTTCGAGAGAAAGTAAGTGAAATCTTTGTTATATCATGTTGAATGTTTTGCTGATCTATCTGTGAGTGAGAGTGATACACTCCCTCCCTATACCGCAAACGTAGCTCTTGCCCGGGGAGTGGAGCTGTCTGCTCATTTGTTATATACTATATCTTCTCATCCTCACTTATCACCACCCATTTTCTCCATAATAAATATGTGTTAATCCTGTTACACAAATGGATGTTCAGTAGTTCTCACGCTATTCAGTGTGACTGTCCCTTTCTTATTATACTATGGAACCTAATATAAAAGCAGTGTAGATTTTGAAAGGAATTAATTCAATTGCGACCTGCATCAGCTATTCTCAAATAGCGAAGTACTTCTTTAGCGGTTCTGCTCTAGTGTTGCCGTGTGACACTCTAGCCAGGAGGTCCTTTCATAGTTTCTACCATCTGTCTTATCATGTCATTTCTTCACTTGTCAAACCTGGTGACATTTGTTGCTTTCCTAAGACATCTCATTTCACATGGCGTTATTTTATTCTGTTGTTTCTTAGTAAGTGCCCATGTCTGGCATTGGTAGCACAGCGCTGGTAGGAGTATGCTATTAATTAGTTTTCTCTTAGTTTCAAGTGGGATGTTGGAGTGTGTAAGGAGCGAGGATTGCTGGTATGTAATAGCATTGGCTCTTTGTGTTTTAACATCAGTTTCTTTATCAAGCTTCCCATCTTCCGTGAACATGCCCCCAAGATACTCGAATTCTTTTACTTGTATTTTGCTGTCTTCGTTATGTACGTTTAATGAGCTTGACTTTCTGGTAACTTTCATGGTCTCTGTTTTAGCAAAGTTGATTTTCACATCATAATGTTTTTACAACTCTGATGGAGATTATTCTTATGATCTTGTAGGGAATTCGGGTCCTTGTCTGCTATACACTGGTCGCCTGCGAACATTAGTTCGTTCAGTTCTAGTGGTTTGGGTTTGCTTCTTTCCTTATTCTCTCCATTTAGATTACAAATAGTACTGTTGACAATACTCGGCCTGTATGGCTCCTGTTGTTACACTGAACCAGTCGATCAGACATATTTTCATTATCTTTATTTTTCACTCACTTGTTATCTATAATTTAACCAGCTGTCACATATTACCAGGCATAAAAATTGGAGGATACAATATTAACAACCTTCGGTATGCTGACGACACAGTACTGATAGCTGAGAACCAACAAGACCTGCAAAATCTCTTGGATAAAGTCGCCAAAGAAAGTGAACAGAAAGGCCTTACTTTAAACATCAAAAAGACAGAGACTATGGTTATATCTAAGAAACAGAATCCACCAGCATGCAGTATTAAATTAAACGGAACTATTCTAAAGCAGGTGCAGAAATTCAAATACCTTGGAGCAGTAATAACTTCAGATGGGAAATGCAGAACAGAAATTAGGAACAGAATAGGCCAAGCAAAGACTGCATTTCAGAGAGTGAGAAACATATTAACCAACACATCCTTATCAATGAATGTTAGAAAACGAATCCTAAAATGCTATATTGAACCTATCTTGTTATATGGAAGTGAATCATGGACAATAGGCAAGTCTGCACAAAAATCATTGGAAGCAGCAGAAATGTGGTTTATTAGAAGAATGTTGCGAATCCCCTGGACAGCAAAAATAACTAATGAAGAATGTATGAGAAGAGCTGGAGAGACAAAAAAACCTTGTCAAAAAGATAAGAGAGAGAAAATGTACTTTCATAGGACATGCAATGAGAAGAGGGGGCATTGAAAATATTATAACAACAGGAAAAATAGAAGGAAGAAGATCAAGAGGAAGACCAAGAGAAATGATACTGGACAGTCTGACGGGATGGTGTGAGAGGAGATCACCAACTGAGCTGATGGCCTGCATGAAGGATCGGATACTCTGGAGAAGCATAATAGCCAACGCCAGTCGGCACGGCACATGATGATGATGATGTCACATATTTGCTGTTGTAGCCTTACTGTGTAATTTTCGATCGCCGAATCTAATTAGATAAGATATAATATGAAGGCATAAATTTATTCAAGCATATCATTAAAAAAAATAATCGCTAAATCGATACATAATGAACTGAGGTTTTAGTCCGGTGAGAAAGAATAGAGCATATTTGCTTCCGCCCTGCTGTGAAAGGAAACAGGTTTCTGATTCATTATAAAATGAAAATGAATCAAAAGCAGACTGTACAAAAACTTTTCAAAGAGATTCGGCTGCTGGACTGCCCCCTCACTATGTATCAATTAATCTTCTGTTTGTGTCTTATTATTTACCACTCTGAGCAGCATGGAATATTTGGGTAAGGATGTTGTGAAGTTTGAAAGGACTAAACCTGAAGACAAAAGACACAAGTGCATGGGAAGGGACATTGCAACACAAACATTGTTGGAGAGGGACATTGCAACACAAACATTGTTGGAGAGGGACATTGCAACACAAACATTGTTGGAGAGTGACATTGCAACACAAACATTGTTGGAGAGGGACATTGCAACACAAACATTGTTGACTATTTCTGTCACAGATTATGCTAGTCGAGTGTTTGTTGTATCAGTCATGAGGAAAGCTGGTCAAAAGAAGTGAAGCTCAGCAGTCTCCACACATCTAAAACATACCTGCTTAAAAAAGTCTCTTAACACTGTCATTATTGTTATTCTGTTTATGATTTACTGATTGTCACTCCGTTGTGTATTATCTTTCTTTTGCTATTTGCTGAGAGGCCGTTTTGTTTGCATGATGGACCCCCCCCACCCCCTTTTTTCTAAATGTTCCGTAAAAGCTTTGCTGAACGCTTCTTGGGATTAGTCTATGTTTTCTTGTGTACAGAGCAAGCAAGCGGTTTAAATAACAAAATAAAAGGGTTTTTCCCTGGATGAACAGATATACTGTGTAACCAATGTTAGCGCGGGACAATTTTTAAAAAAAAATCTAATTCATCATTAATCATAGTTTTCAAATGATTGTCTCTCCCGATCTTCTTCCTATATTTGTTTCTCAGTGTTAGGAATCTCTTTCCTTTTGGGGAAAATTGTCATGAATTTATAAAGGTCTTTCCAGGGACACAACATACCTTGACCAGGGTCAGAAATGACTTGCTTTTGTTTCCTAGGGTTTAGCAATGAAAATAGTTTGTATTGACAACGTTAACCACAGATGTGTCATATTATTATCTGTACAGTAAAATCCTGTAATAACGGAACCTTGGTACTATATTCTGGATAAGCTGACATTGGATATAACGGATTAGTCTGGCAATCTCCTTGAAATCATTTATGAGATTTGACTGTAGCGTAGCTCTTAGTGTAGCTGGAATTGTTTAAACATATTTTTTAAAATGTAGTCACATGATGTTATTAGTTGGGGGTTCGTATTTTGAAACTGTCATGAAAGCTAACACTAAGCATTGCATAATTTCTCAGTATGTACAACACCCGGGCCAAGATGATTAGTAATAAAAAGTGTTCGTCTGTTGTGGGGGTTGTTTGCTAGCGTTATATTTGTAAATGACACTTTTGTATCCGCATTTCCCTAGCTTTCAGTTAATCAAATAACAGTTAAATTTCTAAAGCTATTTAGTTCTGAAACGTTATTTTTGGCTGATTAATAAATCTGTGCAGTTGAATGAATGTTGTAGTATTATTGTTCATGACATGGCTTTTGTTTTTCTAATACTTCGAGCATGGCCTTGAAATCAAGGGAGGAAAAAATACCAATATATATTTTTTTTTGGGGGGGGGGGGGATCCTCTTTAAGAAACAGTGAAATAAAATCCTAAAATATAACGTGTGGTGAATTAAAGTTGTGGTTATTTCCAGTAATGAAACTCGTGGCAGGTTTAGTGCGGCCAGTGGCGTACCAACGTTTCACGAGCCCAAGGAAGATGTACCAGCCTCACCTCCCTTCTTCATTAGATCCAAGGAATTTTTATTTTAGCAATTTGACTTTAATTAATATGAGAGAACGTTAAAATAGTTTCATGAGTAATTTCATGAATTCCGGTATGTTATAAAATGGGTTAAAAGTAATACAATAGTTTTTTTTCAGTTAATATTTTATTAGTGTTCGTTATTATACTCAGAATCAATGACTATTGAATGTTCGCGACAAAATGAAAGCTGGAAGATGATAGACAGTGACAGAAGGGCCTGAGTTTCCACTTAGCCGCCTTTTGAAAATAAAGCTCCTGAGAACCGCAATATGACTACATATTCTTTTGTATATTAAATTGTATATTAAATAATGTTCTATACCTTGTAAATGTAGTTTTTAAGTTCTATATTTAATTGCAATAGTTTTGATGTCCTTGTTTGAGGACACCGGTTTCAAGTTCCACAAATATTATTAAATACAAAGTATTATGAAAACAAGGCAGACAAGCGAGATTTATAGGATATTTTGTGAGAAGAGGAAAATTGGAACACACTGCAGCAAGTGAAAAAATGGAGGGAAGAGGAGACAGAGAGAGAAGTTATTGGATGAGCTGTCAGTGTGGCTAGGAAGGAAGTCATCCTCAGAATCAACGCAAAAGATAGGGAGTTGTGGAGAGAAGTGATCGCCTACGCTACGCGGCATAGCACTTAGATTAAATTATATGAAAAAAAATCAATGCTCTGGTATGAGGACGCGAGCACTTATTCCGTCCAAAGAGGGTAAAGACACTATCAAATCTGGCAGTCAGCGACCCATATCTCATAAGCTGACATCAGGGTTGACAAACCACAGCTGATATGCTGACATCAGGGTTGGCAAACCACAGCTGATATGCTGACGTCAAGGTTGGTTAACCATAGCTGATATGCAGATGTCAAGGTTGGTGAACATAGCTGAGATATTGTTGTCAAGATTGGCGATTCATAGCTGACCAAGACCCTGTCCCACCTCTCCGTTGGCACCCCCTCCCCAGTAATAGGTCTAGCCTATCTAATGGAGCAAGGATCGCCGTAGTTCACAAGGTGGTGGAGTCTGTTAAAGAATCACTGCATGTCGCCTTCTTTTTAGCTCCATTTAGGGGCTGAAAACAACCGCTCCCAAGCCGAAGTGATGCTGTGCCTCAACATCTTCACAGCATCGGCTGCTGAGGACACCATTTTGCTGTTCCAGAGAGATAGAAGAAGAACCCTTCCAAAAAAAAAGCAGTGAGAGATAACTAGATACTTCTATTTCTTCAGTGTGAACCCACCAACACCTTTCTAATCTAAACATCAAAATATCCTACACGATATCTGTGCTTCCATCATAACGACCTCACCTGCAAAGAGTTGCGGTTCAATAGAAAACAAACTAAAACACAACATGGTAGTCAGTGGTTGCAAACAAAGATAGCGCGTCAGGAAGTAGGAATGGGGAGGAAACACAGGTTAAAGAGATAGCAGGGAAAGACGAGTCGCATTTAGAAAGACCGAGAATCGAACCTCGCACACCTGCTGAACAAGCAGTTGTCTAACCACAAGAGGGCAGACACGAACTACTAACAAATGTGTTTGTTGTGGTTAGAAGATGGGAAAACAAACTTCAGGGGTGTGGGTGGGGTTTGAGAAGACAACGAAAATGATTTGTCCCCATAGTTCTCCAAAAAAGCTATTTTTGGCAGTGGCCCAGCACAAAATGGCGCCAGGATAATCTTTAGGCAGATAAACACATTCTAACGACAAGTACAACCACGTCTGGAAATTCTACAAACACCATTGTACGACCCGGTATAATGCCAAACATACAGAAGAACAAAACAAAACACACCAAAAACCTTCAGGCAAATGTCATTTTTGACTTGTTATAACACGAGTAACGACCTTAGAGACAAATTGTGTACGACAACGCCGTTTCTAAGATACCGAAATAGTACCCGATATTGCTTCCTTATTTGGGCTTTCTCATTTCGGCCCTTTATTCTACCCCGAACACGCACACACATGTATAGATTTGTATAGATTTGATTTGTTTCCTTTTTTATGTGATTTACGTATATCAACAGATAAGATAAAACAGGTGGGCGACACAAGGGACAAGAAAGAGATTAGAGACTACAAGCCGACTCTGGACTGCGCAGACGTTTAGAATCTTAAATCTTGCCGCTAAGTTTCGATCAAGTGTAAATATTTTCTGTATTCTCCGTCCCTGCTTTGGTCCGATTTTGGAAAGGAGAGGGGGAGGGGGCTGGAGGTGATGGTCCTCAAGAGAGGAGAGTTCAGCCGTTGCGTTGCTTCGGGGCTCGCCAGCTTTCCCTGTTTTAAAGACGGGCCCAAAAGGCTTCGGGGGACCTTATCTTCTTATATCTTATATCCTTCCCGTGCCGTTAAACGTCACATACGGCTCGCAAAGTAGTTCGCCAATTTTTCCTGTCTTCGGCGAGTCTTTCAAAGGATTTTATGCCTGTTAATTTGGCCTCTCTTAATAATATCTTCTTCAGAGTTTCACGCGGTCTGCCTCTTTTTCTTTGACCTGTTGTGTTCCACTTGATAGCTTGTTTTGGGATTCTCTGATCATTTCTTCTCATCAGGTGACCAACATATGTCCATCTCCTTTTCCTGATCACCCATGAGACTGGTTGTTGTTCAGTCATCTGTCATATCTCTGCATTGTTCTTGAATTCGTTCCACTTGATGCCGAGTATTTTCCTTAGGCATTTGTTTTCAAAAGAGTCTAATTTCTTTTCTGTTTCTTTAGTTGTTTTCCAGCTTTTGCATGCATAAATGAGGGTGGATATTACATTTGAATCGAATAGTCTTAACGTGGTTTTTGTGTTTATAACTTTTGAATTCCATATGTTCTCAATATTCTTGAAGATTGATGCTGCTTTTGCAATTCTGATCCTAACTTCCTTTTTAGTGTCACCATCCTGGTCTATGTAGCTGACAAGGTATGCAAATTGATTGACTTCTTCAATATCTGTCCCTTCTATGTGTATTTTTCCATTTTGATTGAGATGAATTTTCATTATTTTTGTTTTGTCCTTGTTAATTTCAAGTCCTGTTTTGCTAGCCATTGAAGACAGGCTATCTGTTTTTTTTTGTGCATGGAATTCACATTATTACTGATAAGAGTTATGTCATCAGCAAAATCAAGATCTTCTAGTTGGGTCCCATGTACCCAGTGGATACCTGTGTTACCTGTGCAGCATTTTTTCATTATGAAGTCTATTGTAATCTCAAAAAGTAAAGGAGACAGTATACATCCTTGTTTCAATCTGGAACCATTCACTCATCCCTTCTTCTGTCTTGACTGCACAAACATATCCATTGTATAAGTCCTTAATGATGTTGACAATTTTAGATGGTATTCCATATAGACTTAAAATTCTCCATAATGAATCTCTGTGTATGCTATCAAATGCCTTTTTAAAATCTATGAAGTTCAATATTAATGGTTTCTGCTTTTCAATATGTTCTTCAAGTGTTATTCTGAGAGTAAAGATCTGGTCGAGACAGCTTTTCCCTTTTTGAAATCCTGCTTGTTCTTCTCTCATTGCAGTATCCACTATATCTTTGAGTCTATTCAAAATGACCTTGCAAAATACTTTTGACACAACTGATATTAAGGTTACTCCTCTCCAGTTGTTACAGTCACTAAGGTTGCCTTTTTTTTTTGGTATTTTAACAATGATTCTTTTTTTCCATTTAGAAAGGACCTTTTCTTCTTTCCAAATCTTATTAAACATTCTTTGTAGTTGTCTCGTGTTGTCACTACTGATAGCTTTTACTATTTCGGGTGTTATTTCACATTCACCTGCATTTTTGTTGTTAGCCATTAAATTCACTGCTGTTTCAATTTCATGCAATGTAATTTCATCTAGCCTGACATTTAGTTGTGGGGCTGGTAAGTCGGTTTCAAGGTTTAACAATTCTTTTGGGTGTGGTCGATTGAGTATTTCTTGGAAGTGTTCAGCTCATCTTTGCTTTTGGTCTTTACTTGATGTTAATAGGGTTCCAGTTTTGCTAAGGATTGGTCTTTCTTCAGATGTGATAGTACCTGTTAGCCTCTTTTGTATGTTATATAAAGTTTTGCTGTCTCCTGTTTTTGCTGCTTTTTCTGCCTCTTTCGCCATATTGTCTATGTATTCTCTTTTATCCCTTCTAGCTGAACTTTTTACTTTCTTGTTTATTTCTTTGTATGTTGCTTTCGCTAGATCTTTTCCAAGATCTGTTTTTGTATTCAACATGTCTAATTTGACTGCTCATCTTTCATGTATATACTTCCATGTTTTATCTGATAACCATGCTTTTCTATTTGGTTTTTTCAGTCCAGCGCTTGCTTTTGCTGCTGTGATTATAGCTGTGCTGTAAGATTTCCATAACTCATCTATACTTATCTCCTCAACTTCACTGGGTGTTTTGGAATGATTGGCAAATTCCTGATTGAAATTAATGTCAGTATTTTCTTCTTGTAGGCTGTGGCTGTTTATCTTTCTGTGTACAGAAAGGGGGACCTATAGTGAGCGAAAACAGGTTAGGAGAGAGGAAGCAGAGGGAGTAGGGGTTGGACCGGGCTGCAAAATTTCTTTCGGAGCCCCTTGGGAGGTGAAGAGAGCCGAAGCTGGTTACTGCTGCCCTGTCTTCCCCCTGTTTTATTATTAAAAACAACATCCACGAAAAAACTAATGTTTCCCTACAATTTGGATATGAGGGCTCACAGTAACTGACCCCGGGGCCTGCCATGACTCTCTGCGGCCCTCTACCCTGTACATTTTTTTTTCTTTAAATTTCTTCTTGGGCTCACCCTTTCAAGAGAATTTGTTTCCACTTTTAATTAGTTTTTCTAAAAATAAAATCCATGAAATCCATCAGCTTGTAATTTTGTAAAATGTGCATTGATCCAATCTTGGATCTGAGCCTTGCAAGTACAAATACGTACTTCAAAGCTGAATCAAAACTGATACAGAATACTCTGCTGACACAATTAGGCATAAATAAAGGGGTTTCAGACTGATGTATTTCTCTAGGGCCGTGAAGGCATCATGATAATAGTAGAATGACTAATCCCGGGGGCGGGGGGAAGGGGAGAGACTTCTGGAGAATAATTTTATTCTTACATAATTCCTGTTGAGGCCCTTGCTGAAAATGAAGTATATTATCAATAATTCAGATGAAAATAGATGAGTGTATGGTTCAGTTTTTTCAAAAAATAAAACAATTAAGATAGCCCTGTAATCACATTATACATTAAATTCACCCGATGTTCCTAGATCGATGGTGTTGATAACATCTTGTGTTAGTTGTGTGTGTGAGATGTCTTGTCTGGGTTTCTGTCAAGTGTTTATCATACAGGATATGCGATGTTTTATTCAACATGCAACTTTGTGTACTTTTAAAAATCATCTCAATGGAAGCTGTACATGAAAACAAAACATTGATGCTTGTCACAACTTAAGTGGGCACAGAGACTGCCAAAATAGTGATCCTACATTACTTGATAGATGTGGAAGTACAATGTTGACTATCTCAGCATGAAATAACTGAGATAAACACCTAGGACTAACAACTGATAACTGCATATTTTATTTAACTCAAGAGCACTTCCCTCCATGTCATTTCCTTCAGTTTTAAAAGCAATTTATATTTCTTTTAACTAAGCCTATCAAATGGTCTGAAACAATGAGTGCAAAGATATGCTACCTCAATTTCCATAATATGAATCAACAGGTAAACAATAAGTGCAAAAATCTGTCACTTTACTTTCCATATCTGATTCAACTGATTCAACACACCTCATGAACTTCCAAACATATACAATGAAAATAAAAACTAAAAGAAAGCTGAATTCTCCAAAAATAAAGTTCAGTTATTATTGTCAAGTTTATTCAGATCAGACTACTAATGTTTCAAAAACACGAAAAAAATATGTTGAATTTGTTTCCTTTTTTGTTGTCTACTTTATTTCTGATCCATGTTCCGATGTTAAAAAAAAAAAAAAAAATTCAAGAAGTAACAACTGAAGCAGGAACTGGTTTGAGGATCTTGGGTGGCTGCAGAAGGACCAGGCAGAGGACCTGGAACCTAATATTCTTCACCCTCCTCCTCACCTTCACCCTCCACAGAGTCAACACCGACCTCCTCATAGTCCTTCTCCAGGGCAGCCAGATCCTCACGAGCTTCTGAGAACTCTCCCTCCTCCATGCCCTCACCAACATACCTGCAGAAATGAAGGAACACATTAAATCTGTGATCACATAAACCAATGTTAGGCATAAGGAGATGTTGTTCTAATTCCCTGGAACTGTTTTTTATAATCAACATGAGGAAGGTGTTCAGGCACAGGATTGTGTTGACTGGGGAGTGGATTACAGCAGCTTTGTTTTTTTGTTGCTTAAAAAGCACTGAGATGCAATGCTTTTCTTTGCAGGCTCCACCACCATGGAGACTATAGTGATCCCTGACCTGCTAGTGAGGCCGAGTCTGTTACTAGGGGGACCAATGGAATGTGGTAGGCTGTGGTTCACCAACATTGACACAAGCAGTCAACTTGGATTGTGTTTTCACTCTCAGTAAAAAAAAATGACATTCTGCAAAACAGCTTCCAACGAGACAGCAAATATGTATGTCTACATAACACAATCATTCTAAAGCAATTATTTCTGGAAATTTGTTTTATTTCACTCAACTTAATACTTATAAATCCCAAATCAAATATTCCAAGACCTAAAAAACAATTTTATAATAAAAAATCCACCACTCTTTCACCAAAAAATAAATATGATACATGTATTTAACTTATACTGCAATATAAAATCTGAATTTCAAAAACTAAGAGAACTACACTGACGCAGTTATTTTATTTGTAATTTTTACAAAGCCACTTAAAGATTTATATGACTGTAATATCTTATATTTCTTTCTCAGCTTTCCAAGAATTCTGTACTCATTCTCAGCGCATCCCTCTTCTCTTAACATTTTCTATACTCAAACATGCACTATTTTACACCTTGAACGTCTGGGTCCTCACCTTAGTAACAGACATTTCTTGTTTAAATTGGTGACGCTGATAAAGGACACCTCACAGCGCTCTCAATTATTCAAGCTAAGTGCTGTTTAATTTTAATATTTTATTTTATATTTTTCATTCATTTTTTTCTTTTTTTTATTTCATTAACTTAGTTTAATGTAATCCTATACTTTTTCTCCTATATCTTATTCTTCATCCTATTTGTTATTGTCTAATGAGGGCAGAAACTCCAAAACGTCATAAATGAGCATTCGTTAAATAATAAAGCTGTTCCTACTTTTTTCTAGTTTATACATTTTGGTATCACAGCTTTACTGCAGTGCTTTGTGTATTGTTGTATACTTATACACTAATTATCATGTATTGTAGATAAAGTTTGCCTCCATTCCTTTCTATTCCTAATCTTCTCTCTCTCTCTCTCTCTCTCTGGTTGGTGACACCAGTTTCCCATATATCCTCTTCTATGTTTTTTCTCCATCTCTGCCTTACTTTACCTCTCATTCTTGTTTCCTTCATCTCTTGCACGTACAAATGTAGTTGCAAAATAGTTTTAAAATATTTCTTGACTATATTGATCAAATACTTACCAGTGGACAAAAGCACGTTTGGCGTACATCAGGTCAAACTTGTGGTCAAGACGAGCCCACGCTTCAGCTATTGCTGTGGTGTTGCTCAACATGCAGACGGCACGCTGGACCTTGGCCAGATCACCACCAGGCACAACAGTTGGTGGCTGATAGTTGATACCAACCTAGAAAAATGGGGACAGTTAATGAAATTCAGTAAACTGTGTTTTCCATTATGTCTCTACCCCGTTCTGTTGTGAAGTTCTCATCTTGTTCAGTTTTCTTTAAGAAAAGTTAATTCTTTCTACATGTTTTCTTCTTAGTAAAAGTTATATCTTCTTTTCATTTCATGTGTTGCCAACTCTGAGCATTAAAATCCTCTCAATAAAACTAGTATATTCAAGAAAAACTACCAGTTCCAAATTTGTAAGTTGTCACAGTTATGCTCCAGTTGGCCCAACATATCTGAATTTGGCTTGGCATACTTTTTGTCTTCCTACTGTGATCCCTGTTCACTTGGCCAGATTACTGGGACACCACTGGGACATAGGTCTATTTCCAAGTTATCACACTATTGTTGTCTTGGTCTGTCTCTTGATTTGTCTCCATTTACTACTTCTGTATAAGTCTTATTTTTTTTTGTCTATCTATTCTCACCCATCCTATCCAAGTGTCAAAACACTATTTGTATATTTTAAATATTTTATTGCTTGCCAACATGTATTCCATCATTTTTTCTTGTGAATCAACCACCTACTTATCTCTCCATAAGCTATATAATATGTCCAAGATTAGTGATTACCTTGAAGCCTGTGGGACACCAATCCACAAACTGGATGGTACGCTTGGTCTTGATGGTGGCAATAGCAGCATTGACATCCTTGGGGACAACATCGCCTCGATACAGCATACAACAGGCCATGTACTTGCCGTGACGTGGGTCACATTTCACCAACTGGTTGGCTGGTTCAAAGCAGGCATTTGTGATCTCAGCGACCGACAGCTGCTCATGGTAAGCCTTGACAGAGAAACAAATCAGAACTTCATTACAAGTACTTACTGGTCACTTTCTCAAACACTTAATACTTTTCACTTCCATGTGTGAAAACATAAAACAGCCGAGATGTATTGTTGGATCATTACATTTCAACTAGTACAGTATACAAGCTTTTACAAAGACATTTTTTTCACACAGACTTTCCACTTTTTTATTTATTTTGACAGCACAGATGCAATGACACACTAACACATGCATAAGAACACATAAAACAAAACTACTATCTGCTGTTACCCTTGATCTATTTCTGCATGTTGATATTGTAGTATACTATCCAATATCATGAATACAATAATTCAAGGCACATGAATCTTATTTGAGGTATACGAATGTTACTCAAGTTGAGTGAATTTTATCAAGTTAGTGAATTTTCATAAACATTACCTTCTCAGCAGAGATGACAGGAGCATAGGTGGCCAGAGGGAAATGGATACGTGGGTAGGGCACCAAGTTTGTCTGGAACTCAGTCAGATCCACATTCAGGGCACCATCAAACCTCAAGGAAGCAGTGATGGAGGACACAATCTGACCAATCAGACGGTTCAGGTTCGTGTATGTGGGGCGCTCAATGTCCAAGTTTCGGCGGCAAATATCATAGATTGCCTCATTGTCAACCATGAAGGCGCAGTCAGAGTGCTCAAGAGTGGTATGTGTTGTCAGGATGGAGTTGTAAGGCTCCACCACTGCAGTTGACACCTAGGGAGTCAAAACACAAAATTTATTATTCAGTAGTCGACCCAAATCTGTCACGTGGTGACACCTTGCGTACCCTGACCCTGACTCCAGAGTTATAGTCCTGGCAGGTCCAACCAAGCTGAGAAGGTCTGTGTGGGTAGGGGTCAGATGAAACTTGCACCCTGGTCCTCCAGGTTGGGGGTTGGAGCATAGGGCCAGTGACCCCATCTCCGTAAAAAAAAGACAAGGGGTAGAGCAAGACAGAGATGGAAAGACAACATAGAAGAGGATATAAAGGAAACTGGTGTCAACAACTGGAGAGAGAGATTAGGAACAGAGAGGAATGGAGGCAAACTTTATCTGCAGCAATGAGCCTTAATGGCTTGGAAATCTGGGGAAGAAGTAGTCAACCTAAATAACTGTTGAAATATTGCAGTTCAAGGATCTATGTGAACCCCCACAACTTGTGTTTTTTGTAGCCAATGCTGTGACAAAAGAAAGCCATCAAGTCTGACCGGTGTAGGTTTCAGTGACTTACTGAATTCTTTTAGTAGTTCAAATAACCAGATATCTTGGTTGGCTCCATCAATCACAGACAAATATAGCGAGCTCTAAACAGTTATTCACATTCAAGGAGTACAACATCCTTTCTCTAGAGCACCACATGCTTGTGGAAAATGGGCTGTTAACTCTGTTAACTATGATGTCCCGACTGCTTCCAAATAACTAGCAATACTATTAATTTGCATTGGTATGCATAACTGTAAAGTTAATTCTTAATTATTGTAAAACTACAGAGGCAAAAAACAAGTGGGTCTAAAGCATCAAGAGATGAACAGGAATCAGTATGGCAAAGGAACTGATAATGCTGGAAATATATAACAGCCAACTTTCCCTGTGTTGTTGGCACAAGAGGATGATGATGATGATCTCTAACTTCAGAAATTGTCTACATAAGAAAAAATAGAAACAGAACAGAAAAATCATGGTTAATAAGTTGAAGAGAAACAGATTTAAAGAAAAAATATTATGCTTAAATAAGATGATAAAATAAGATTAATTAAAGAAGATGAATGACAGGTAAAACAGATGAAAAATAACTCTTTCCAGTGAAAACTGAATGTGGGTCACTCATGTGACACTGTGTTTGGAAAGATGGATTGCAGTGTTTCAGGTGAACTAATGTGTCTTGTATATGTATATGATAATTGCATTACCTGGGGTGCTGGGTAGATGGAAAACTCCAGCTTAGATTTCTTGCCATAGTCCACAGAGAGACGCTCCATGAGCAGCGAGGTAAAGCCTGACCCAGTTCCACCTCCAAAAGAGTGGAAGATGAGAAACCCCTGTAGGCCAGTGCACTGATCAGCCAGCTTCCTGATGCGATCCAGGACAAGGTCAACAATCTCCTTGCCTATGGTGTAGTGACCACGAGCGTAGTTATTGGCAGCGTCTTCCTTGCCAGTGATCAGCTGCTCGGGGTGGAACAGTTGACGGTAAGTGCCAGTGCGGACTTCATCTATAGGAATGAGACAATAAGAGAAATCCTGAATGACAATACAAAAACTTGTAAACTTTTTAATTCTTAAAGCAGGTCATGTGTCAAATTTAAAGCAAACATCCAACCACCATTTAAGATAAATGTTAATCACAACATAACTAAAATAATGGATACAAGGTTATATTCTTACCTACGACCGTTGGCTCAAGGTCAACAAAAACAGCACGGGGTACATGTTTTCCGGCACCAGTCTCACTGAAGAAAGTGTTGAAGGAGTCATCACCTCCACCGATAGTCTTGTCAGAAGGCATCTGTCCATCAGGCTGAATTCCATGCTCCAGGCAGTACAACTCCCAGCATGCATTACCAATCTGGACTCCAGCTTGGCCCACGTGGATGGAGATACACTCACGCTGAGGTAGAAGAAGATAAGGCAATGAACACTTGGGAAATGACTGGTTAATGGAACTTAAACTTAAAAAAAAACAGTTTTGAAGTGACTATTATTGTGTGTCCAAATGGCAATAAAAGAATTATTTAATGATTAATGTGTTTGAAGGTGAAGAGTTTTAACAGGCTTTATAGACCATCAAGTGTCGTCAAGTGATAAAGTGCTATATACCTTTTTTTTTTACCAAGGATTACAGGCAAGACTCCCTTCTCAGTCTGCCTTAACAAGTGTCAGATACCTATTTTCTGCTGGGTTTGCAGGACATGAAGAGATTTGCATGATGGGCAGCTCTTTAGCTACAGTGCTACCTCTTTAAGTGAAGAATTATACTTCAGTATAGTAAAATAACAGGAATAGAATTATTAGAAATGACATACAAATATGTTAGTTGAGAAAGGAGATCTGTTCAAATCTTGCAAAACAGGAACTGAGAAACCAAAATACTTCAGCTTAGCTGACTTCATGCACTGAATTATGGCATAGTTAGGATTTGTGAATGTTCTGTTGTTGTTGGCTTCTGTAATTTTAGGATGGCCAGAGTCAAGAACAGGCTAATAGGTTAGACTTTGCTTGCCCAGATTTTTTAACATTTTTATTTTTTAAAGCAAAGCTAGCAGCCGTATTTATATAGTCTGAAATTGAAGGGTCAATGGGAATGCTGGGAAATATTTGATGAATATAAAAAAAGCTTGAGGAACCTGGTCCTGCTTCCCTCCTCCCCACTTTACTATGAGGCAAGAAGTCTTATCACTACAAGTCTTGTTGAAGAAACAGCTAATATATTATTCTTGTTGAAGAAACAGCTAATATATTATTCTTGTTGAAGAAACAGCTAACATATTATTCTTGTTGAAGAAACAGCTAACATATTATTCTTGTTGAAATAACAGCTAACATATTATTCGTGTTGAAGAAACAGCTAACATATTATTCTTGTTGAAGAAACAGCTAACATATTATTCTTGTTGAAGAAATAGGTAACATATTATTGTTGTTGAAGAAACAGCTAACATATTATTCTTGTTGAAGAAACAGGTAACATATTATTATTGTTGAAGAAACAGCTAACACATTATTCTTGTTGAAGAAAAACCTAACCTATTATTCTTGTTGAAGAAAAATCTAAGATATTACTCTTGTTGAAATAACAGCTAACATATTATTCGTGTTGAAGAAATAGGTAACATATTATTATTGTTGAAGAAACAGCTAACATATTATTATTGTTGAAGAAACAGCTAACACATTATTCTTGTTGAAGAAACACCTAACCTATTATTCTTGTTGAAGACACAGCTAACATATTATTCTTGTTGAAGAAATAGGTAACATATTATTATTGTTGAAGAAACAGCTAACATATTATTATTGTTGAAGAAAGAGCTAACATATTATTCTTGTTGAAGAAACAGCTAACACATTATTATTGTTGAAGAAACAGCTAACACATTATTCTTGTTGAAGAAACAGATAACATGTTATTCTTGTTGAAGAAACAGCTAATATATTATTCTTGTTGAAATAACAGCTAACATATTATTCTTGTTGAAGAAACAGCTAACATATTATTCTTGTTGAAGAAACAGCTAACATATTATTCTTGTTGAAGAAATAGGTAACATATTATTATTGTTGAAGAAACAGCTAACATATTATTCTTGTTGAAGTAACAGCTAACACATTATTCTTGTTGAAGAAACAGCTAACATATTATTCTTGTTGAAGAAAAATCTAACATATTATTCTGAAAACTGGGCAGTCTTCTGTAGGTTTACAACTTATTTTTGAAAAAATCACAAAATATAATGTTGATGAATTCATTTGTATGACTCCGTGATATGCGCAATATGGGAAAAACCTGCAAACCTGCGATGTGTTAATTATAAAATTCCGTGAGATCGATAGACAGACAGACAGACAGATAGACAGACAGACGGACAGACGGAGAGACAGACAGACAGACAGACAGACAGACGGACGGATAGATAGATAGATAGATAGATAGATAGATAGATAGATAGATAGATAGATAGATAGATAGATAGATAGATAGATAGATAGATAGATAGATAGATAGATAGATAGATAGATAGATAGATAGATAGATAGATATTCAGTATCAGAAGGCAATGACATTCATACCTAGTCACTATAACAATCCGCCAGTTACTTCTCAATCTTTACACTGCTACATCTCGCACACATTCAGAGCAAGCGAGTGATGGGGACATGTGACTTCTTCAACAGAATGTCAGAAAACGGCCCAAATTTGCATTCACCAACCATTAACAATGTAAATATTTGTAAAACGTGTCGTTTAAAACGACGTATAAACTGTCGGGTTGACTCACCATGGCTGCTAGTTTGAAGGAACCGGCAAGAAGCGGGTTCGTGCAGTCACAGATGGAAGCGGGTCATTCTGAGACGAGTTGCCGGTTATTATCGATTTTATTTCAAATTCAGTGTGGCTGTATTATAATATTCATCTAATTACACGGCGGAGATATTTGGATTCCCTCTTTCAGAATAATGTATATACATTTTAAAATCCCTACACATCATTTCCAGCTCATAATACACGAAAGAGAGCACTGCATACAGATTGTGCATTAGCAAATTAACTCTTTCAGTCAAAACCAAGACTGACAGGGCTGATAGACCTTAGCGAATCATTGCTCACGGCGATATTTAGGCAAAGAAAATTAAAATTAGCACATTTCTACCCCAATCCATATCTTTAAATTATAGATTTTAGTTTCGTTGTACCAAAATTTCACATCAAAATTTATTCTCACAGAAATTGGGCATTTATTCTGGAGTGAAAGGGTTAAGAAAGAATGCATGTTACCACAATGTCGAATAAGCAAAATGACTCACCATTTTGAGGCGTTAGAGGAGGCTGTGCGAACTCTCGAAGGAAAGAAAAAAAAACGAGCAAGCGGTTGAAACTCACTTTGACTTGAAGCTGTCGGCGTGAGGTCCCGGTATAACCGCTACCGCCTGCTCCTGGCTTTTATACCACGCAGCCAACCTGGGAACCATGGCGACGAAACAAGCGATCGCGTGCTATTGTGGTTGCTAGGGTGGTCAAGCCATCGAGCGGTGCTTCCAGTCACGTTATGTGGAATTTTGTTCCTTTCGGGAATGTACTAGGCCAGTAGTAAATGTGCAGGGGAGGGGCGGGGTAGAGAGGGGAATGTATATGCGTGCTCTTATAATAGACGGCCGCTGATAGGACAAACAAAACCACAGGTAGTCATGTAAAAGTTGGAAAACGGAGAGAGCGAGAGAGAGAGAGAGAGAGAGAGAGAGAGAGAGCTGTAGAGTTAGCAATAGATAGCATCAGCATTCATTGCGTCAAGAGAAGTATAACTGAGAACAATAACAATTAATCTTATTTTATTTACTTTATCTTTCTTCTTGTATCGTGAAATGTCGAGAGGATATGCAAGTGGCATTGTTGGGCCAAATGGGTGGCCATATTTAGCGAGTGTCTCTCTGATACCATCTATCCACCTCTTTCTGGGTCTTCCTTTTGATTTATGTCCTTTCGCGGCTGGCCATGAGTGTGTCATTCTCATTTAATTGATCGAACCACCTATTTCTGTGCTTCTCGGTGTGTGGTTGACATGATGTAATTCCTACCATCTGTCTTAAGGTGTCATTCTTAGCTTGTCAAACCTGGTGACATTTGTTGCTTTCCTAAGACATCTCATTTCATATATATGGTTATTTTATTCTGGTGTTTCTTAATAAGTGCCCATGTCTGGCACTGGTAGCACAGCGTTGGTAGGAATATGCTATTAATTAGTTTTCTCTTAGTTTCAAGTGGGATATTGGAATAGCATTGGCTCTTTGTGTTTTAACATCAGTTTCTTTATCAAGCTTCCCATCTTCCGTGAACATGCCCCCAAGATACTCGAATTCTTTTACTTGTATTTTGCTGTCTTCGTTATGTACGTTTAATGAGCTTGACTTTCTGGTAACTTTCGTGTTCTCTGTTTTGGCAACGTTGATTTTCATATCATAATGTTTTTACAACTCTGATGGAGATTATTCTTATGATCTTGTAAGCAATTCGGGTCCTTGTGTGCTATACACTGGTCGTCTGCGAACATTAGTTCGTTCAGTTCTAGTGGTTTGGGTTTGCTTCTTTCCTTATTCTGTCCATATAGATTATAAATAGTACTGTTGACAATACTCGGGCCTGCGTGACTCCTTTTGTTACACTGAACCAGTCGATCAGATATATTTTCATTATCTTTATTTTTCACTCACTTGTCATCTATAATTTTAACCAGCTGTCACATATTTGCTGTTGTAGCCTTACTGTGTAATTTTCGATCGCCGAATCTAATTAGATAGCATGTAATATGAAGGCATAAATCTATGCAAGCATATCATTAAAAAGAAAAATCGGTCGCTAAATCGATACCCGAAGTTTTAGTCTGGTGAGAAAGAGTAAAGCATAACTGCTTCCGCCCTGCTGTGAGAGGAAACAAGTTTCTGATTCATTATAAAATGAAAATGAATCAAAAGCAGACTGTACAAAAACTTTTCAAAGAGATTCGGCTGTTGGACTACCCCCCTCGCGATTGTATCATTTAGTCTTCTGTTTGTGTCTTATTGTTTGGTATTCTGAGCAGCATGGAAGGAAAATTTTGGTAAGGATGCAGTGAAGTTTGGGAGGACTAAACTTGAAGACAAAAGACACAACTACAAGGAGAGGAACATTGCAACACAAACATTGTTGGAGAGGGACATTGCAACACAAACATTGTTGGAGAGGGACATTGCAACACAAACATTGTTGGAGAAGGACATTGCAACACAAACATTGTTGACGAGGGACATTGCAACACAAACATTGTTGGCTATTTCTGTCACAGATTATGCTAGTCGAGTGTTTGTTGTATCAGTCATGAGGAAAGCTGGTCAAAAGAAGTGAAGTTCAGCAGTCTCCACACATCTAAAACATACCTGCTTAAAAAAGTCTCTTAAAACTGTCATTATTGTTATAATGTTTATGTTTTACTGGTTGTTACTATGTTTGGTGTTATGTATTTCTTGACTTATTTTGCTGTTTGCTGAGAAGCCATTTTGTTTGCATGATGGATCCTCCCACCCCGCCTCTTTTTTTTCTCCAAATATTCCGTAAAAGTTTTGCTAAGTGCTTCTTGGGATAAGTCAATGCGTTTTTCTGACCAGAGCAAGTAAATGGTTTAAATAACAAAATAGAGTTTTTTCCCCTGATGAACAGATGAACGTGGTTAATGTGTAAGCAATGTTAGCGCGGGACAATTTTTTTTTTAAAAGGAGATCTAATACATCATTGATCATAGTTTTCAAATGATTGTCTCTCCTGATCTTCTTCCTAGTTTTCTTTTTTCCATATTTGGAATCTCTTTCCTTAATTAAAAAAAAAGGGTGTGTATGTGTGGAGGGGGGGGGGGGNTGGGAGAAGTGTCATGAATTTATAAAGGTCTTTCCAGGGACACAACATACCTTGACCAGGGTCATAAATGACTTGCTTTTGTTTCCTAGGGTTTAGCAATGAAATTAGTTTGTATTGACAACGTTAACCACAGATGTGTCGTATTATTATCTGTACAGCAAAATCCTGCAATAACGGAACCCGTTTATAACGAAGCCTCGGTAATTTATTCTGGATAAGCAATCCCCTTGAAGTCCGTTATGAGATTTGAGTGTAGCGTAGCTCTTAGTGTAGATCGAACTGTTTAAACATTTTTGTTAATGTAGCCACATGATGTTGTTATGCAGTTGGGGGTTCGTATTTTGAAACTGTCATGAAAGCTAAAACAAATCATTGCATAATTTCTCAGTATGTACAACACCCGGGCCAAGATGATTAGTAATAAAAAGTGTTCGTCTGTTGTGGGTGTTGTTTGCTAGCGTTATATATGTAAATGACACTTTTGTATCCGCATTTCCCTAGCTTTCAGTTAATCAAATAACAGTTAAATTTCTAAAGCTATTTAGTTCCGACACGTTATTTTTGGCTGATTAATAAATCTGTGCAGTTGAATGAATGTTGTAGTATTATTGCTCATGACATGGCTTTTGTTTCTCTAATACTTTGATACGTTGTGGTTATTTCCAATAATGAAACTCGTGGCAGGTTTAGTGCGGCCAGTGGCATACCAACGGTTCACGAGCCCAGGGAAGATGTACCAGCCTCACCTCCCCTCTTCATATCTATTAGATCCAAGCAATTTTTCAGCATTTGACTTTAATTAATATGAGAACAAAAAGACTTTTAACCAGATAGACTACATATTAATCAACAAACGATTCCGCAATGCATTACTGACAACAAAAACCATGCCAGGAGCTGACTGCAATAATGACCACGACCCACTCTGTGGAAAAATTAGAATAAAGCTAAAGAAAGTATGCAGAAAAGTGAGAAACATCAAATTGAATACAGAACTCCTTAAAAATGACCAAGAACTGCGAGAACAATACAAAGTTATTATAACAAATAGATACAATGCAATAGCAAAGATAAATAGTATAGATGAACAATGGGAAATGTTAAGAGATAATACCACTAAAAAAAGAAGCCCCTAAAAATAAATGGATGACAGACGACATCTTAGGACTTATGGACAAGAGGAGGAGTAAAAATAACGAGGAAAAATATAGCAGGATAAATAAAGAAATAAGACGCAAATGTAGGGAAGCAAAGGAAGTGTGGTTAAATGAACAGTGCAGACAGATAGAGGACTCTCATAATAAAGACAGCAAAAACATGCACAAACGAATTAGTGAACTCACAGGCAGGAAAACAAAATATACCACAGGATGCATGAAATCAAAAGAAGGTAAAATGTTAATAGGAAAAGAAGACATTGTGGACAGGTGGACAGAGTACATCGGTGAGCTATATGGAGGAGAAAGACCAGAATTAACACCAGATACTGAAAACTGTGATGGACCACCAATACTTGAAGATGAAATCATAAATGCCATCAAACACATGAAGTACAAATAATATAACAATAGAAGAAATAGAGGCACTAGAGGAGACAGGAATAAAAATAATAACCAAGTTACTGAATGACATTTTCAACAGTGGTTATATGCCCAGTAACCTGATTAAATCCACGTTTATAGCACTACCAAAGAAACCAGGTGCAAAGAAAGGAATGTGATGACAACCGGACTATCAGCCTCTCATGTCACGTAACGAAGCTACTTCTGAGAATAATTATGAGAAGAACGAGGAAAAAGATAAAAATGGAAATAACAGATGAACAGTTTGGATTTGTTGAAGGAAAGGGAACACACAATGCCGTTTATGCTTTACGAACACTAACAGAAAGAGCTTTAGAAGTACAGAAAGATCTCTACTTATGCTTCATTGATTATGCCAAGGTATTGGACAAGGTGAAACATAATGAAATTATTAAAATGCTTGAAGACATCAATATAGACGGCAAAAAGTCAATATAGACGGCAAAGACCTGAGGATTGTAAAACATCTATACTGGCAGCAAGAAACAACAATTCGAGTTGAAAACAGAACTGGAAAATATCAACCGATAAAACAAGGGGTGCGACAAGGATGTGTACTATCTCCAGACCTTTTTTCTCTGTACAGCGAGAATATTCTAAGAACGATCATCACAGAACCAAGCGTAAAAATTGGAGGATACAATATTAACAACCTTCGGTATGCTGACGACACAGTACTGATAGCTGAGAACCAACAAGACCTGCAAAATCTCTTGGATAAAGTCGCCAAAGAAAGTGAACAGAAAGGCCTTACTTTGAACATCAAAAAGACAGAGACTATGGTTATATCTAAGAAAAAAGAATCCACCAGCATGCAGTATAAAATTAAACGGAACCATTATAAAGCAGGTGCAGAAATTCAAATACCTTGGAGCAGTAATAACTTCAGATGGGAAATGCAGAACAGAAATTAGGAACAGAATAGACCAATCAAAGACTGCATTTCATAGAATGAGAAACATATTAGCCAACACATCCTTATCAATGAATGTTAGAAAACGAGTCCTAAAATGCTATATTGAAACTATCTTGTTATATGGAAGTGAATCATGGACAATAGGCAAGTGTGCACAAAATCATTGGAAGCAGCAGAAATGTGGTTTATTAGAAGAATGTTGCGAATCCCCTGGACAGCAAAAATAACTAATGAAGAATGTATGAGAAGAGCTGGAGAGAAAAAAAAACCTTGTCAAAAAGATAAGAGAGACAATCTAGTTTCAGAGGACATGCAATGAGAGGAGGGGGCATTGAAAATATTATAACAACAGGAAAAATAGAAGGAAGAAGATCAAGAGGAAGACCAAGAAAAATGATACTGGACAGTCTGACAGGATGGTGTGAGAGGAGATCACCAACTGAGCTGATGGCCTGCATGAAGGATCGTGTACTCTGGAGAAGCATAATAGCCAACGACAGTCGGCACGGCACCTGATAATGATGATGTTAAAATAGTTAAATTGCATGAATACCGGTATTTTGTTAAATGCTTGGTAAAATGGATTAAAAGTAATACAATAGTTTTTTTTCAGTTAATATTTTATTATTGTTCGTTATTATACTCAGAATCAATGGCAATTGAATGTTGGCAACAAAATGAAAGTTGGAAGATGATAGACAGTGACAGAAGGGCCTGAGTTTCCACTTCGCCGCCTTTTGAAAATAAAGCTCCTGAGAACCGCAATATGACTACATATTCTTTTGTATATTAAATAATATTCTGGACCTTGTAAATGTACTTTTCAAACATTTTTAAGAGCAATAATTTTGATGTCCTTGTTTGAGGACACCGGTTTCAAGTTCTACAAATATTATTAAATATAAAATATGAAAAAAACCCAGTATCTGGTATGAGGACGCGAGCACTTATTCCGTCCAAAGGGGGTAAAGACACTATTAAACTTGGCAGTCAGCGACGCACATCTGACATGCTGACATCAAGGTTGGCAAACCATAGCTAACATGCTGACATAAGGGTTGGCAAACCATAGCTGACATGCTGGCATCAGGGTTGGCAAATCATAGCTGACAAACTGACGTCAAGTTTTATGAACCATAGCTGACATGTTGACGTCAAGATTGGTGAACCATAGCTGAAATGTTGGCGTCAAAGTTTCTGAACCATAGCTGACATGTTGACGTCAAGGTTGGTGAACCATAGCTGACATGTTGACGTCAAGATTGGTGAACCATAGCGGAAATATTGGCATCAAGGTTTGTGAACCATAGCTGAAATGCTGACGTCAAGGTTTCTGAACCATAGCTGACATGCTGACATCAAGTTTTATGAACCATAGCTGACATGTTGACGTCAAGATTGGTGAACCATAGCTGAAATGTTGGCATCAAGGTTTGTGAACCATAGCTGACATGCTGATGTCAAGGTTGGCAAAACATAGCTGACACGCTGACGACAAAGTTGGAGAACCGTAGCTGAGATATTGGTGTCAGGACTGGCGAATCATAGCTGACCAAGACCCTGTCCCATCTCTCCGTTGGCACCTCCATTAATAGGCCTAGCCTGGCTAATGGAGCAGGGATCGCCGTAGTTCACAAGGTGGTGGAGTCTGTTAAAGTATAACTGCATATCCCATTCTTTATAGCTCAATTCAGGGATTGAAAATAGCCGTCAATACCCGCTCCTAGGCCGAAACGATGCTGTGCCTCAACATCTTAACTGCATCGGCTGCTAAGAACACCAGCCTGCAGTTCCAGATAGGTAGAAGAAGAAGAAGAAAAAATGAAGGGAGAGATAACTAGATACTTCTATTTCTTCAGTGTGTACTCACCAACACATTTCTAATCTAAACTTCAAAATATCCTACACGATATCTGTGCTTCCATCATAACGACCTCACCTGCAAAGAGTTGCGGTTCACTAGAAAACAAACCAAAACACAACATGGTAGTCAGTGGTTGCAAACAAAGACAGCGCGTCAGGAAGTAGGAATGGGGAGGAAACACAGGTTAAAGAGATAGCGGGGAAAGACGAGTCGCATTTAGAAAGACCGAGAAGCGAACCTCGCACACCTGCTGAACAAGCAGTTGTCTAGTCACAAGAGGGCAGACACGAACTACTAGCAAATGTGTATGTTGTGTTTAGACGTTGGGAAAACAATCCTTGGTGGGGGGGGGGGGCGTGAGGGGGGTGGGGTTTGAGAAGACACCGAAAATGATTTTTCCCCATGGTGCTCCAAAAAGGCTATTTTTGGCAGTGGCCCGCACAAAATGGCGCCAGAATAACCTTTAGCCAGATAAACAAACTCTAACGACAAGTACAACCACGTCTGGAAATTCTACAAACGCCATTGTACGACCCGGTATAATGCCAAACATACAGAAGAACAAAACAAAACACATCAAAAACCTCCACACAAATGTCGCTTTTGACTTGTCACAACACATGCAGAACGACTTTAGAGACAAATTGTGTACGACAACGCCGTTGCTAAGATGCTGAAATAGGACTCGGTACTTACTTGGCTATTCTCAGTTCAGCCCTTTATTCAACCCCGAACACGCACACACGGGTATAGATTTGTATAGATTTGATTTGTTTCCTCTTTTTATGTGATTTACGTCTATCAACAGATAAGATAAAACAGGTGGGCGACACGAGGGACAAGAAAGAGATTAGAGACTACAAGCCGACTCTGGACTGCGCAGACGTTTAGAATCTTAATTCTTGCCGCTAAGTTTCGACCAAGTGTAAATATTTTCTGTATTCTCCGTCCCTGCTTTGGTCCGATTTTGGAAAGGAGAGGGGGGGGGGGGGGGCTGGAGCCGGAGGTGACAGTCCTCAAGACAGGAGAGTTCAGCCGTTGCGTTGCTTCGGGGCTCGCCAGCTTTCCCTGTTTTAAAGACGGGCCCAAAAAGCTTCGGGTGTCCTATAGTGAGCGAAAACAGGTTGGGAGAGAGGAAGCAGAGGGAGTTGAGGTTGGACCGGCCTGCAACATTTCTTTCTGAGGCCCTGGGGAGGGGAAGAGAGCCGAAGCTGGTTACTGCTGCCCTGTCTTCCCCCTGTTTTATTATTAAAAACAAAGTCCACGAAAAAACTAACGTTTCCCTACAATTTAGATATGAGGGCTCACACTAACTGACCATGGGGCCCGCCATGACTCTCTGTGGCCCTCAACCCTGTACATTTTTTTTCTTTAAATTTCTTCTCGGGCTCACCCTTTCAAGAGAATTTGTTCCCGCTTTTAATTAGTTTTGTCTAAAAATAAAATCCATCAGTCTGTAATTTTGTGAACTCTTTGTGCATTGATCCAATCTTTGGTCTGATACTTGCAAGTACAAATAGAGCTGAAACAAAACTAATACAGAATACTCTACTGTCAAAATTAGGACTAAATGAAGGGGTTTCAGACCGATGTATTTCTCTAGGGGACTTAAGGCATCAAGGGGGCCAGTAGATGATGATAGTAGAATGACTAATCGGTGGGGGGGGGGGGGGAGACTTCTGGAGAATAATTTTACACTGTCTTACATAATTTCTGTAGAGGTCTTGCTGAAAATGAAGAATATTATCAATAATTCAGATGAAAATACGAAGAGAAGTCACTAAGAAACTCGCAAATGTCTGTTATAAAACTAATGCGGCAGTAATTTGAAAACTTTTAATTTTTGAACCTACATTATTCCCCTATTTCTCAACGTAATCGCCACCAACATTAATACAGTTGCCCCATCGTGTAATCATTGATGCAATAACCATGGCGTAAAAATCGGGAGTCCGATTTCTGAACCATTTTTTTTTTTTTACTTCTGTTTCCACCTTTTCGTCACTCGAGAATCTTCTCCCGCCAAGGTGGTTTTTCAACGGACCAAACAAAATCACTTGGAGCTAAGTCAGGACTATAGGGTGGATGTTCAAGAACTTCCCAACCCAACTGGCTACTTTTCTCTTGGGTTAACCGAGCCGTATGTGTCTGGCATTGTCATGAAAGAGAAGTACACCTCTAGTCAGCAGACCAGACGTTTTCTTCGAATTGCATCCCGTAGCATCGACAGAACTTCGCAGTACGATATAGAATTCATACTGTCACCATACTTCTGGAACTTGGTTAACAACACTCTTTGATAATCCCAGAACACTGTCAGCATAACCTTCCCCGCAGAAGGTGTAATCTTGAATTATTTTTGCGCATGGCGATGACGGGTGTTTGCATTATATTGAAGCACGTTTTGATTCGGGTTAGTAATGGTGCACCCAAGATTCTTCTCCAGTAATAATCTTTTGGAGCATGTCTTCACCCTCATATGCGTAATTACAGAGATGCTGCAATGACAAACCAAATCGGTTCATTTTGTGTTCATCATTCAGATCTCTAGGTACCCAAAGTGAGCAAACTTTCCGAAAATTCAATTGCCCATGCATTATTCTGTAGGCTAAGTCATGTGAACATCCTATTGCACTTGCTATACTGTCTATAGTTACTCGTCTATCAGCTCTGATAATCTCATTCACACGTTGCACAGTCGCTTTTGTTGCAGTCTGAACAGGACGGCCAAGTCGGACTTTGTCAACAATTTCGGTGCGTCCCTGAGAAAATTCTTTTACCAAATTATAGACCGCTTTACGTGATAAACACTTTTCAGCATAAACTGTAATCATTTCCTTATGAATGTCCTCAACTGAATGTCCTTTAGCCCACAAAAATCACACTACACTTCTCTGTTCTTCTTTGGTATACACCAACAATTGGGTAGCCATGTTGTTACTGTTTTGCGCATGTGCACGTAACTCCCAGCGCCCCCTACATACAACTATTATAAAGGTGGATGATGGTACTATCTAAGGATATATTTAAATACTACCTGATAACTGCCACTGATAA
Organism: Achatina immaculata; assembly: GCA_009760885.1. NCBI lineage: Eukaryota > Metazoa > Mollusca > Gastropoda > Stylommatophora > Achatinidae > Lissachatina > Lissachatina immaculata. The sequence continues at coordinate 45,309,177 of CM019720.1, read as the reverse complement.
AATATTTCAATTTGCGAGTTACTTAGTGGCCTTCCCTCGTAGATGAATGTATGGTTCAGTTTTTTCAAAAAAATAAAACAACTAAGACACCCGTGTCATTACGATATATGGCCTTTTCTTGTTATTGTTTTTAATCTGAAATTATCTGCATCCTCCCACTCTTAATACGCACCCAAACACCAGCACACGCCTTCATCATTCTGATCTTTGTGTCTGTTCATGTTGCATTTTAACTGTGCTATCAGTGGGGGCGGGGCGGAATACGGACATTTAGTGTACTTGGTTCAGAAGGGACAAAGCCTTTAAAATACGGTTTGTCCGTACTAAATATGACGTAACCGTGGTAATAACTATTCATTTTTTATGGGATGATGAATTCACCAGCAGTTAGGTTATTTAACATATGGTATGATTCTAGTTTATCACAGGCATCAGCCATATTTTACTTATTCACTGGCCCATGTACCTACATCTTTCTGCTTGTTCATCCATCTTTATTGGCTTGCTTGTGCAAGAAATTGACGATTCAGAAAGGCGATGGAAAAAATGTAAAACTAAATATTGTATTTCTGTAAATCCTTTCCGAACAGAATGATTGAGAAACACAGATGTTTTGTTTTCCCTCATGTACAACCTGGTCGCTTGATTCCCGCTCTACAGAGTTCTGTAGTTTTACTGTTCCCGCGCTTCTTTTTCGCGCGGTTTGTCTTCAAGTCTGAGCACAGCGTCTGAATATTTGAGAACAAGAAGAGACGAGGTATCGATCCGAACGAAGTGTTCGAGACAGCACGTAGTCTTCCTGTATCGAAATTGTCATTTTAGAAAAAAAAAAAAAAGGTCTACTTTGTTTTCTGAGAAGTTTCCGGTATTTTTAAATTTTCAAAATACTACTCCCTACTCTAACATCCTCCACAGTATTCATCTCTCTTTTCTTCCATCGAAAACGGAGAATATCGTGTATGGCAAGGCATTGTACACGCATGGTTGTCAGTGGGTGAAGACAGGGTCTTCTTAACGCATGACCCACTTGGACACTGCCCAGGAAGTCCAAGTGCATGGGGGCCCAAAGAGCCCACGGAAGTCTATGTATATGAATGTATATGGTGGGTGTGCTGTGCGTGTGTGGACACAGGCGGCTTATTTTGTTATTTTACTATACTTTGCTCGGGGGCCCCGATGCTATTAAGATGGCCCTGGATGAAGATAAATAGAATATCACTTTCAGTTCAGTTCCACGAATATGGAGCTTCGCCCTAGTCCGCAGCGAGTGGGGCGGGGAATCAATAGTATAACCTCTGTATAGATTCTTGAACACAAGTTCAGGACCCCCTCCCCCCTTTTCCATTCTGGTTGATCATATACTTGTTGTACATGTTAATTTAGACTTCTTTTTCTATTTTTTCCCTTCTATATGTTTTTGTATGAATATGGTGTAAACTCACATGTTACAAGAATGTGTTCCTTTCATGAATTAACTTGTGCCTACATTTTAAAAAGTCTAATTACTCACTGTAAGTGATCGCGACGAAGTGTAAAGCAAGTGAAATGTATACGAATAAAAGGTAATATGTTTTCATTTAGCTATATACAAATCTGTTCTCCTTGCTGAAACGGAGAACGGGAAGAAAAAAATGTAATTCTCAAATATATGAACCCCCATGCACTCTAGAACAATCTAAATGTCACAGTCAGCATTGCTTTGCATGATACAATGATTACACAGATGAGTGGTTCCCAGCTTTTGTACATCTTAGGACCTCTTTTACAGCTACCGTAACTTGCAGACTAAAATCTAATATGCCAAATCGCAGTGGCATAATCCGTAACTGTTTTTATTCAACAGATAGCACTTACTGTTTTTCACTGAATAAACGCCGGGTCTGAAATATACGCCTGCCTCATTTAAACACCTGTATGTTTCGAATAGATGCATGCTTCATAAAAAGCCAGGTCTGAAACAAACGCTGGGTCTGTATGTCTTGAATAGAAGCCGGCTTCTAACAAACGCTAAGGGGACTGGCGATCCCTATCCCGTTAGCCAGGCTGTTACTGGAGGTACTAACGGACAGTGTTTGTTTGTTGCTGTATTAGAGTTCTTGGCTGTACTAGGAACTTTGATATTTGTCGACATGTTTCGTTCACCTGCTTGTCAGGAATGGAAGCTTTATATCAGCTACATTGCCTGACTGTTTGATGGCTGAGGTGAAGACCTGTAGTTCGACATATTGCTGTATGTATTTATCATTCATCCAATATCCGTTGTCATCAGGTTCCATCCAATAAACTTCACCTTTATTGTCAGCACTGGACTTACTTGTTTATTACATTGTGATGCTTTGACAAAGGAAAAGATCCTGGGAATCATCTGAATTTTTAATATTAATTCAATAATAATGCTGCACCAAGTTGGGTTATACAGACGGTACAGCAAAGGCACTGTCACATGCGACGATCCCTGCCCCGTTAGCCAGACTGTTACTTGGGGTATTAACGGAAGGGTCTTGGTCAGCTATGGTTCGCCATAGCTTGACAGCTGGGGATCGCTGACTGCTTAATCGGACAGTTTTTACCCCTCTCCCCTCCCCCAAGTGCCTGAAATAAATCAATTTAGGTATACTTTAGTAAGCAACATGTTTTGTATATAAAGTCTAATAGAGAGTACTTACCAAAGCTGAAGACTGGAATAACTGCTATTCTCAGTCCTTTACTTCAGAATATTGCCATCACCAACAAAAATGTACAAAGCAGAAACTTTACGAAATTTAAAAAAAACATGTATTACTCAATGGTTCTTTTGACCACAAATTAAAAACCTCTAGCTTCGGTACATTATGTTGGACTTGTACAAAAAGTAACAATTTTTGTCCTACACATGGAAGGAAGCAGAGAATAAATCCAAGAACATTGAAGACTGGAGAGCCTTTATCCGTGGCCTGTGCTCTCAAGGGAGTCAAAGGCAATGATGATAATGAACACTTTGTCCACAGAATCTTTATGAAAAGAAAATCAGTGATATAAAATATAGCATATGTAGCCAGTAACTACTTTAATTTACGCCTTAAAAGGTGTTTATTTGTTATTAAAAAAATACAACGGTCAATATTATAATCCCATGAATTTTATCCATCTCTCACTGTGTCTTTTACTTCTTATATTTTAAATGTAATGTATGCCCTTTAGCTCTTAACAACTAAGACCCTGGAATTTAACGAAAAGAAAAATAAAAGGGTCGGTTTGGCGGGGGGAGGGGGAATATATTTCTGCACTGTCTGTATGTCTAGAGGACAATTCTAAAACTGCAAAAGCAAATTTAAGTTCAACGAGTCGCAGTAATCTTTCAAATATTTCTTGCCAGTGTTTGTAACATCATTTTTAATCATGAAGATGATGGTGACGATCAAAGATGCCACTAGACTTTATCTCCATTTCTTCACATTACTCTTTCTTTATCAGTTTCCCACTATGACTTTGAGCACAGAATTACGACAGTCGATAGTGAACTGCCTTTTTATCCACTGCAGATCCTTTATTTCTCGAGTCAACTTAACTGTAAAATAAGGTACCTCGTTCTCTTGTGTTAGGGTTACTGAAGCTTATCATCTCAGGGGACAATCCTCAGTGAAGTAGATCAGTGGTTCTCATACATTTTTCAGCTCTCGACCAACATTTCCGGCACCACAAAACAATGTTGTTGCTCAAAAGGTTCTGATATTCATTGAGGCCATCTCTCTCTCTCTCTCTCTCTTTTCCTTGTCCACTGCACCTTCTCAACACCCACAATATTTGTTATTTTTTGTTTTGCACCTCTGCTTGCATAGGTTTTAAGGCATTCGTTCCCATCTTTTTTCTTCTTTCTATCTTTTTAGTCAAACTGCACCATACACCTCGCACTATCTCTGCTCGGAAAATGGAAGAATGTTTGTCTGCATAATGGGGAACACCAGATTACACTGCATCATCCAGCTGTCCACGTATGAAAAGTGTACGGAACCAGTAAATATATATAAGGCAAAGCTAGTTAAAATTATAATAGAATGATACCCAGACGTCTTTGGACGTTAATACAGAAGTTAGAAAACTTGTTAATCACTGGGCATGTAATGAGAAGGTAGAAGTTAAAGAACTTGGTAATCTCTGAACACGTCATGAGAAGACAGAAGCTAGAGAACCTAGTTAATACTGGAAAACTCAAAAGAAAAGGAAGTACAGAAAGGCAAGGGGAGAGAGAGAGAGCGAGAGACAGAATCTCAGAGAGATGATTCGAAGGCACGAGAAAAGAGAGCATTTCATTCAATTGCTAACACCAAGGACCACACAAATAGAATTGCTGTCAGTAAGGCAGACGAAGTGATTGCAATTCTGAACTTTGGTTCTAACCAGTCTGGCAGCTTCTAGGACAGTCCTGAACTCAGCTCAACAGGATGTGGCCATAGAATTGGCCGGCATGAAATGAGGCACAGTGTGCCTGTTTGGACTTATTTGCCATCAGAACGAAGCACGTACACCATCAGAATTCGTGCAGGGGTTGCCAACCTTTTTTTGATGATGTGTATGCCAAAATTAACTAATTTTAGTATTCCCTTGAGTATAACTAGGAATTTTTTTGCACATTTCTGAGTGTAAATTTTCAGACTTTCCCCTGGCAAAAAAATGTTTTATATGCTACGAGTTCACCGCCACCCCCTCCCCCGCCTTTAGAGTTTGTGGGTTGCTGTTCTGTCCACTTCAGTGTCAGAACTGATTGTGAACAACACATTTGCGTGAAGGACTGATCATTAGTGCAAGAGAACGAAGGTTTTCGTCAACTGTTATGAGGATGTTACACTGTTCTTGTAGTCGATGTATGCTACCTGAGAGTGAGAGAAAGATATGTATCTGCTGTTTGTGTTTTGTCATCTCCTGGTGAAGTAGAGTTGACTGTAGTGGAACATGTCATCAAAATTTGTTATCTATGTCAGGTCACCTGTAGTCTGATACATCATTTGATGCATCTCATACACTGTTGAAATTTATCATCCTGAGCTGCATTAAATTCACCTGATGTTCCTAGATCAATGATGTTGGTAACATCTTGTGTCAGTTGTTCAACTGTGTATGGGTCTCTGTCAAGTGTTTATTATGCAGGATATGTGATGTTTTATTCAGTTTGCATCTTTGTGTATTTTTAAAAATGGAAGCTCTATATGAAAACATTGATGCTAGTCACAACTTAGTGGACACAGGGACTGCCAAAATAGTGATCCTACATTACTTGATAGATGTGGAAATACAATGTTGACTATCTCAGCATGAAATAATGAGATAAACACCTAGGACTAACAACTGACCAGTGCATATTTTATTTAACTCAAGAGCACATCCCTCCATGTCATTTCCTTCAGTTTTAAAAGCAATTTATATTTCTTTTAACTAAGCTCATCAAATGGTCTTTTTTTCCTTTTTTTTTTAGGTCAACAATGTGTGCATAGATCTGTTACTTCACTTTCCATAACTGAATCAACAAGTAAACAATGAGTGCAAAGATATGTTACCTCAATTTCCATAATATGAATCAACAGGTAAAAAATGAGTGCAAAAACCTATTACTTTACTTTTCATAAACTGATTCAACACACTTCATGAATTTCCAAATATAAATGAAAATAAAAACTAAAATAAAGCTGAATTCTCCAAAAATAAAGTTCAGCTATTATTGTCAAGTTTATTCAGATCAGATTACCAATGTTTCAAAAACAACAACGACAAAATTTGAAATTTGTTTCCTTTTTTGTTGTCTACTTTATTTCTGATCCATGTTCCGATGTTAAAAAAAAAAAAAAAATTCAAGAAGTAAAAACTGAAGCAGGAACTGGTTTGAAGATCTTGGGTGGCTGCAGAAGGACCAGGCAGAGGACCTGGAACCTAATATTCTTCACCCTCCTCCTCACCTTCACCCTCCACAGAGTCAACACCGACCTCCTCATAGTCCTTCTCCAGGGCAGCCAGATCCTCACGAGCTTCTGAGAACTCTCCCTCCTCCATGCCCTCACCAACATACCTGCAGAAATGAAGGAACAGATTAAATCTGTGACCACATAAACCAATGTTAGGCATAAGGAGATGTTGTTCTAATTCCCTGGAACTGTTTTTTATAATCAACGTGAGGAAGGTGTTCAGGCACAGGATTGTGTTGACTGGGGAGTGGATTACAGCAGCTTTGTTTTTTTGTTGCTTACAAAGCACTGAGATGCAATGCTTTTTTTTGCAGGCTCCACCACCATGGAGACTATAGTGATCCCTGACCTGTTAGTGAGGCCGAGTCTGTTACTAGGGAGACCAATGGAATGTGGTAGGCTGTGGTTCACCATCATTGACACAAGCAGTCAACTTGGACTGTGTCTTCACTCTCAGTAAAAAAAAAATATTCTGCAACACAGCTTCCAACGAGACAGCAAATATGTGTGTCTATATAACACAATCATTCAAAAGCAAAGCCACTCAAGGATTTATGTGACTCTAATATCTTTTATTTCTTTCTCAGCTTTCCAAGAATTCTGTACTCCTTCACTGCACATCCCTCTTCTCTTAACATTTTCAATACTCAAACATGCACTATTTTACACCTTTCAGAAAGTATGCATCCTCACCCTGGTAACAGACATTTCTTGTTTACATTAGTGACGCTGAAAAAGGAACACTTCACAGGCTCTCAGTTATTCAAGCTAAGTGCCTGAAATTATGCACAAACTACAGAACTGTTGGCCTGATTAGTCATGTAAGTAAAATTCTGTTAAAAATCATAATAGGTAGACTTCGTAAGAAAATAGAAAAAGAAGTCAATATGGTCCAAGCTGGTTTCAGGCAAGGAAGAGGATCAAGAGATCATATATCCAATATAAGATTAATAATAGAGAAATGCAGAGAGTTTAATGTGAATCTATATTATAGACTACTCAAAGACATTTGATTGTGTACAACACCAAAAACTTTGGGAAATAATGGGAAAAAATGGGATTTCCAACACATTTGATACAATTAACATCACTGCTGTATATAGACCAACAAGCAGCTGTAAGAATAAATGGTGAAACAACAACTTGGTTTGACATAAAAGAAATTGTCTGTTAGGAGTGCATATTATTGTCTTACTTATTTAACTTGTATACTGAAAATATAATGAAGAATGTTAGAGAAGATGTGAACAAAGAATATTATACTGCCATAACAATTGGAGTTATGAAATACCAGAGATTAGATATGGTGATGACACAGTATTAATGTCCACAACACACAAAAAAATGGAAAAAATAATTATGTCAGTCCATAAGAATAGTGAAGAGCAAAATCTCTATCTTAATGTGAAGAAAACTAAATTTATGACAACTGACAAAACAAACAAGGCAGCTGATATATGTATCAATGAGAAAAACTGGAAGAAGTGGAGAGTTTTGAATATCTTGGATCACTGTTAACTAATAATGGAGATACAATGAGGGACATTAAAAGGAGGACATCTATCGCTCTTCAGAAAGTAAAACAAATAAAGACTCTGTGGAAAAGAACAGACATCACTACATTATAAGATTTTAAAGGCATGCATCTTTCCCATGGCAACATATGCCTGTGAGACCTGGACACTTAACAAAACAGCTGAGAAACATATACATGCCTTTGAATGTAAATGCTACAGAAGAGTTCTCTTCAAATACCATGGACACAAAAAAGAACAAATATATCCATACTACAAGAACTTAATATTGAAGAAGGCTGGCTAGTAAAGAGGATTAAAGAGAGAAAACTTAAATATTTTGGACACATTAAACGTCATGATAATCTAGAGAAAACTGTCTTGGAAAGGTACACAATGGGAAAAAGATAGAGAGGAAGACCAAGGCGAAGATGGCTGCAAGACATCGTTGATGATCTGCAAAATGGATGCATCAGCAGCAGGCCACCTTGCTTACAACTGACAGGACTACAGAAGTGCTGTTATGGAGGCAAAGTTCTGCAAGGGACATGCAAATAAAATTCAGTTTAATTTTAAAGTTTTATTTTGTATTTTTCATTCATTTTTTTTGTTTTGTTATTTCTTTAACTTAATTTAATGTAATCCTATACTTTGTCTCCTCTGTCTTATTCTTCGTCCTGTTTGTTATTGTCTGACAAAGGCAAAAGCGCCAAAACGTCACAACTGTGTATTCGTTAACTAATAAAATTGTTTCTACTTATTTCTAGTTTATACATTTTGGTATCACAGCTTTACTGCAGTGCTTTGTGTGTAGATGTATACTTATACACTATTTATCGTGTATTGCTGCAGATAAAGTTTGCCTGTATTCCTCCCTATTCCTAATCTTCTCTCTCTCTCTGGTTGGTGACACCAAATTCCTGTATATCCTCTTCTATGTTTTTTCTTTATCTCTGCCTTGTTCTACCTCTCAGTCTTGTTTCCTTCATCTTTTGCACATACAAAAGTAGTAGCAAAATAGTTTTAAAAAAATTTCTTGACTATATTGATCAAATACTTACCAGTGGACAAAAGCACGTTTAGCGTACATCAGGTCAAACTTGTGGTCAAGACGAGCCCAAGCTTCAGCTATTGCTGTGGTGTTGCTCAACATGCAGACGGCACGCTGGACCTTGGCCAGATCACCACCAGGCACAACAGTTGGTGGCTGATAGTTGATACCAACCTAGAAAAATGGGGACAGTTAATCAAATTCAGTAAACTGTTCTTTTCCACTATGTCTCTACCTCCTTCTGTTGTGAAGTTCTCATCTTGTTCAGTTTTCTTTAAGAAAAGTTAATTCTTTCTACAGGTTTTCTTCTTAGTAAAAGTTGTATCTTCATTTCATTTCATGTGTTGCCAACTCTGAGCATTAAAATCCTATCAATAAAACTAGTATATTCAAGAAAAACTACCAGTTCCAAATTTGTAAGTTGTCACAGTTATGCTCCAGTTGGCCCAACATATCTGAATTTGGCTTGGCATACTTTTTGTCTTCCTACTGTGATCCCTATTCACTTGGCCGATTACTCGGATACCACTAGTAAATAGAATAAGGTCTTGGTCACCTATAGTTTTTCAACCCTGGCACAAGCAGTCAGCTATGGGTTGCTGACACTTATTCAGCTTGAGTGCGAGTCTTTGTCTCTAGGTTCTTCAAGTCTGAATCAAGATTACTGGTTTATGAAAGGCACTTTCTCCTGACAGTAAAGCACATTTTCATTCATTCAGTTTTCCAAGCCATTGTGGCTCAATGCTGCAGATAAGACTTGTCTCCATTCCTCTCTGTTCTTAGTCTTCTCCTGCCAGCTCATAGGTCTATTTCCAAGTTATCACACTATTGTTGTCTTGGTCTGTCTCTTGATTTGTCTCCATTTATTACTTCTGTATAAGCCTTATTTTTTTTGTCTGTCTATACCCATCTTCTCCAAGTGTCAAAACACTATTTGTATATTTAAAATATTTTATTGCTTGCCAACATGTATTCCATCACTTTTTCTTGTGAATCAACCACCTACTTATCTCTCCATAAGCTATATAATATGTCCAAGATTAGTGATCACCTTGAAGCCTGTGGGACACCAATCCACAAACTGGATGGTACGCTTGGTCTTGATGGTGGCAATAGCAGCATTGACATCCTTGGGGACAACATCGCCTCGATACAGCATACAGCAGGCCATGTACTTGCCGTGACGTGGGTCACATTTCACCAACTGGTTGGCTGGTTCAAAGCAGGCATTTGTGATCTCAGCGACCGACAGCTGCTCATGGTAAGCCTTGACAGAGAAACAAATCAGAAATTCATTACAGGTACTTACTGGTCACTTCTCAAACACTTTTCACTTCCATGTATGAAAACATAAATAGATAAGATGTATTGTTTGATCATTACATTTCAACCAGTACAGAATACAAGCTTTTACAAAGACATTTTTTTCACATAGACTTTCCGCTTTTTTATTTATTTTGACAGCACAGATGCACTGACACACTAACACATGCATAAGAACACATAAAACAAAACTACTATCTGCTGTTACCCTTGATCTATCTCTGCATGTTGATATTGTAGTACACTATCCAATATCATGAATACAATAATGCAAGGCACATGAATCTTATTTGAGGTATATGAATCTTATACAAGCTGAGTGGATTTTATCAAGTTAGTGAATTTTTATAAACATTACCTTCTCAGCAGAGATGACAGGAGCATAGGTGGCCAGAGGGAAATGGATACGTGGGTAGGGCACCAAGTTTGTCTGGAACTCAGTCAGATCCACATTCAGGGCACCATCAAACCTCAAGGAAGCAGTGATGGAGGACACAATCTGACCAATCAGACGGTTCAGGTTCGTGTATGTGGGGCGCTCAATGTCCAAGTTTCGGCGGCAAATGTCATAGATTGCCTCATTGTCAACCATGAAGGCGCAGTCAGAGTGCTCAAGGGTGGTGTGTGTTGTCAGGATGGAGTTGTAAGGCTCCACCACTGCAGTTGACACCTAGGGAGTCAAAATACAAAATTTATTATTCAGCAGTCAACCTAAATCTGTCACACGGTGACATCTTGTATACCTGACCACCCAAAGAGTTATACGAGCAGGAGTTATACTCCTGGCAGGTCCAGCCGAGTTGGGAAGGTCTTCGTGGGTAGGGGTCAGATGAAACTTGCACCCTGGTCCTCCAGGTTGGGGGTTGGAGCATAGGCCAGTGACCCCATCTCCGTAAAAAAAAGATTAGTGTTACAGAACAGATAGAGAAACATTCAACAGAAGCAACATAGTAAGTGAGGAGATTAAAAGCATTTTTGGGGGTTGGAGAATAGAAGCCACAGCTTGTTACACATTACAGCTAAGTGCTCTAATCATTTTATTTGATTTTTTTTTAACATAGCATTCATGTGAATTTATATTTTATTTCCTCTCATTATTTCTTTGTTCTGTATGTTTTTGTATGATTAAGGCTCATGCTGAAACAAAACAACTGTGTACTCGTTAAGTAATAAAGTTGTTCCTACTTCTTTTCCTAGTTTATGTATTTTGGAGAGCTAGAAAGAACACTGAACTGAAAAGATTATTTAAATTCCAAAGAATTACAAATGTCTTGAAACTGAACAGATTATGTTGGTTGGGTCACGTAGAAAGAATGGAAGAGAGCAGACAAATGAAATGATGTTTGTACAAGAGATTAAGGAAACAAGACAAAGGGGTAGAGCAAGACAGAGATGGAAAGACAACATAGAAGAGGATATAAAGGAAACTGGTGTCAACAACTGGAGAGAGAGATTAGGAACAGAGAGGAAGGGAGGCAAACTTTATCTGCAGCAATGAGCCTTAATGGCTTGGAAAGCTGAAGAAGAAGTAGTCAACCTAAATAACTGTTGAAATATTGCAGTTCAAGGATCTAAGTGAACCCCCACAACTTGTATTTTTTGTAGCCAATGCTGTGATGAAAGAAAGCCATCAAGTCTGACCGGTGTAGGTTTCAGTGACTTATTGAATTCTTTTAGTGGTTCAAATAACCAGATATCTTGGTTGGCTCCATCAATCACAGACAAATATAGTGAGCTCTAAACAGTCATTCACGCTCAAGGAGTACAACATCCTTTCTCTAGAGCACCACACGCATGTGGAAAATGGGCTGAGCCAACTCTGTTAACTATGATGTCCCGACTGCTTCCAAATAACTAGCAATACTATTAATTTGCATTGGTATGCTTAACTGTAAAGTTAATTCTTAATTATTGTAAAACTACAGAGAAAAGAGGCAAAAAACAAGTGTGTCTAAAGCATCAAGAGATGAACAGGAATCAGTATGGCCAAGGAACTGATAATGCTGGATATATACAACAGCGAAGTTTCCCTGTGTTGTTGGCATAAGAGGATGATGATGATGATCTCTAACTTCAGAAATTGTCTACATAAGGAAAAATAGAAACAGAACAGAAAAATAATGGTTAATAAGTTGAGGAGAAACAGATTTAAAGAAAAAATATTATGCTTAAATAAGATGATAAAAGAGGAATAATTAAAGAAGATGAATGACAGGTAAAACGGATGGAAAATAACTCTTTCCAGTGAAAACTGAACCTGGGTCACTCATGTGACACTGTGTTGGGAAAGATGGATTGCAGTGTTTCAGGTGAACTAATGTGTCTTGTATATGTGTATGATAATTGCATTACCTGGGGTGCTGGGTAGATAGAAAACTCCAGCTTAGATTTCTTGCCATAGTCCACAGAGAGACGCTCCATGAGTAGCGAGGTAAAGCCTGATCCAGTTCCACCTCCAAAAGAGTGGAAGATGAGAAACCCCTGTAGGCCAGTGCACTGATCAGCCAGCTTCCTGATGCGATCAAGGACAAGGTCAACAATCTCCTTGCCTATGGTGTAGTGACCACGAGCGTAGTTATTGGCAGCGTCTTCCTTGCCAGTGATCAGCTGCTCGGGGTGGAACAGTTGACGGTACGTGCCAGTGCGGACTTCATCTGTAGGAATGACACAATAAGAGAAATCCTGCATGATAAAAAACTTGTAAACTTTTTAATTCTTAAAGTAGGTCGTGAGTCAAATTTGAAACACACACCCAACCACCGTTTAGGATAAATGTTAATCACAACATAACTAAAATAATGGATACAAGGTCATATTCTTACCTACGACCGTTGGCTCAAGGTCAACAAAAACAGCACGGGGTACATGTTTTCCGGCACCAGTCTCACTGAAGAAAGTGTTGAAGGAGTCATCACCTCCACCAATAGTCTTGTCAGAAGGCATCTGTCCATCAGGCTGGATTCCATGCTCCAGGCAGTACAATTCCCAGCATGCATTACCAATCTGAACTCCAGCTTGGCCCACGTGGATGGAGATACACTCACGCTGAGGTAGAAGAAGGTAAGGCAATTAACACTTGGGAAATGACTGGTTAATGGGACTTAAACTTAAAACAAAAAACAAGTAGTTTTGAAGTGACTATTATTGTGCGTCCAAATGGCAATAAAAGAATTATTTAATGATTAATGTGTTTGAATGTGAAGAGTTTTAACAGGCTTTATAGAACATCAAGTGTCGTCACGTGGTGAAGTGCTATATATCTCTTTTTTTTTTCCAAGGACTAGAGGTAAGACTCCCTTCTCAGTCTGACTTGGCTCTCTAGAACAAGTGTCAGGTACCTATTTTCTGCTGGGTTTGCAGGACATGAAGAGATGAGCATGAAGGGCAGCTCCTTAACTACAGTGCTACCTCTTTAAGTGTAATTATACTTCAGTATAGTAAAATAACAGGAATAGAAATATTAGAAATGACACATACAGTATGTTATTTGAGAAAGGAGATCTGTTCAAATCTTGCAAAACAGGAACTGAGAAACCAAAATACTTCAGCTTAGCTGACTTCATGCATTGAATTATGGCATAGTTAGGATTTGTGAATGTTCTGTTGCTACTGGCTTCTGTAATTTTAGAATGGCCAGAGACAAGAACAGGCTAAACTTTGCTTGCCCAGATTTTTTAACATTTTTATTTTTTAAAGCAAAGCTATCAGCCCTAGTTGTATAGTTTTAACTTCTAGGGTCAATGGGAATGCTGGGAAATATTTGATGAATATAAAAAATGCTTGAGGAACCTGGTCCTGCTCCCCCCTCCTTCCCCCCTGTAGTAATGAAGCACGAAGTCTTATCACCGATCGATCGACCGGCCGACCGACCGCAGAGCAAGTGAAGGATGGAGACGTGACGTCCTCAACAGAATGTCAGAAAACAGCCGAACGATGCATTCACCAACCATTAACAATGTAAATATTTGTAAAACGTGTCGTTTAAAACGACGTATGAACTGTCGGGTTGACTCACTTGGCTGTTAGTTTGAAAGAACCGGCAAGAAATGGGTCACAGATGGAAGCGGGTCATTCTGAGAGACGAGTTGTTGCTTATTATCGATTTTATTTCAAATTCAGCGTGGCTGTAATATAATATTCATCTAATTACACGGCGGAGATATTTGGATTCCCTCTTTCAGAATAATTTATGTACATTTTAAAATCCCTACACATCATTTCCCGCTCATAATACACGAAAGAGAGCACTGCATATAGATTGTGCATTAACAAGTTAAGAAAGAATGCATGTTACCACAATGACGAATAAGCAAAATGACTCACCATTTTGAGGCGTTAGAGAAGGCTGTGCGAACTCTCGAAGGAAAGAAAAAAAACGAGCAAGCGGTTAAAACTCACTTTGACTTGAGGCTGTCGACGTGAGGTCCCGGTATAACCGCTACCGCCTGCTCCTGGCTTTTATACCACGCAGCCACCTGAGAACCATGGCGACGAAATAAGCCCTCGCGTGCTATTGTGGTTGCTAGGGTGGTCAAGCCATCGAGCGGTGCTTCCAGCCACGTCATGTGGGATTTTGTTCCTCTCGGGAATGTACTAGGCCAGCAGTAATACATTTTATACATTCTGGTATCACAGCTTTACTGCAGTGCTTCGTGTATAGTTGTATACTTATACACTAATTATTAGGCCAGTAGTAAATGTGGAAGGAGGGGGGGAGAGGGGGGAGTGTGTATGCGTGCTCTTATAATAGACAGCCGCTGATAGGACAAACAAAACCACAGGTAGACAGTTAAAAGTTGGAAAACGGAGAGAGAGAGAGAGCTGTAGAGTTAGCAATAGATAGCATCAGCATTCAGTGCGTCAATAGAAGTATAACTGAGAACAATAACAATTAATCTTATTTTACTTACTTTATCTTTCTTCTTGTATCGTGAAATGTCGAGAGGATATGCAAGTGGCATTGTTGGGCCAAATGGGTGGCCATATTTAGCGAGTGTCTCTCTGATACCATCTATCCACCTCTTTCTGGGTCTTCCTTTTGATTTGTGTCCTTTCGCGGCTGGCCATGAGTGTGTCATTCTTATTTAATTGATCGAACCACTTGTTTCTGTTCTTCTCTGGGTGTCATTGACATGATGTAATTCCTACCATCTGTCTTAAGGTGTCATTCTTAGTTTGTCAAACCTGGTGACATTTGTTGCTTTCCTAAGACATCTCATTTCAATTGTGGTTATTTTATTCTGTTGTTTCTTAGTAAGTGCCCATGTCTGGCATTGGTAGCACAGCGTTGGTAGGAATATGCTATTAATTTGTTTTCTCTTCGTTTCAAATAGGATGCAGGGGTGTATAAGCAGCGAGGATTGCTGGTATGTCATAGCATTGGCTCTTTGTGTTCTAACATCAATTTCTTTATTAAGCTTCCCATCTTCCGTGAACATGCCCCCAAGATAATCAAATTCTTTTACTTGTATTTTGCTGTCTTCATTATATACGTTTATATCAACAGAAATTATGACCCGAATTGCTTTAGCGTCAAACGCTTTCAATAAGATGACTAACATCTGAAATCAAAACAACTCAGTAAGCACACTTAACTCTAGATCTTCAACTCTGTGTAGTGCCTGTACTAACCTATGGTTGCGAGAGTTGGAGAACATCCCCAGAAATGGAAAAGAGACTTGATGCTTTTGAAAATAAGTGCCTTCGAAGACTGCTAAATATCTCTTGGCACGATTTCAGATCGGTTACATCAATAAGACAAGAAACTAAACAAGACTATATATCAAACTTTATCAGAAGACGTCTCTGGAACTACATCGGCCACGTATTTAGAATGGATGAAAAAAGACTCCCACATCAAGCATTTAAAGAAAGTGGGGAAGACCCAAAAGACACACTAAGAAGAGTTATCATCAAGGAGTGTTCAACAATGCTCATCAGAAACACCGAAGATCTAAAGCACGTAGCAAAGAATCGCCAGACATGGAGAGCCTTGTCCTCCGCCCTATGCGCCGCCTTTGGCCCAAGAGGATCAACTAACTAACTAACTAATGATATACGTTTAATGAGCTTGGCTTTCTGGTAACTTTCATGGTCTCTGTTTTAGCAAAGTTGATTTTCATATCATAATGTTTACAACTCTGATGGAGATTATTCTTATGATCTTGTAAGCAATTCGGGTCCTTGTGTGCTATACACTGGTTGTCTGCAAACATTAGTTCGTTCAGTTCTAGTGGTTTGGGTTTGCTTCTTTCCTTATTCTGTCCATATAGATTATAAATAGTACTGTTGACAATACTCGGGCCTGTGTGACTACTGTTGTTACAATGAACCAGTCGATCAGACATATTTTCATTATCTTTATTTTTCACTCACATGTCATCTATAACTTTAACCAGCTGTCACATATTTGCTGTTGTAGCCTTACTGTGTAATTTTCAATCGCCGAATCTAATTAGATAGCATGTAATATGAAGGCATAAATCTATGCAAGCATATCATTTAAAAAAATCATCGCTAAGTCAATACATAATGACCTGAGGTTTTAGTCCGACGAGATAGAATAGAGCATATCTGCTTCCGCCCTGCTGTAAGATTAAAATTTTTCTGATTCATTATAAAATGAATCAAAAGCAGACTGTACAAAAACTTTTCAAAGAGATTCAGCTGTTGGACTGCCCCCCCCCCTCACGATTGTATCATTTAGTCTTCTGTTTGTGTCTTATTATTTGCTATTCTTAGCCGCGTGGAAGGAGAGTTTTGGTAAGGATGCAATGATGTTTGGGAGGACTAAACCTGAAGACAAAAGATGAAACTGAAAGGAGAGGGACATTGCAACACAAACATTGTTGGCTATTTCTGTCACAGATTATGCTAGTCGAGTGTTTGTTGAATCAGTCACGAGGAAAGCTGGTCAAAAGAAGTGAAGCTCAGCAATCTCCACACATTTAAAACATACCTGCTTAAAAGAGTCTCTTAAAACTGTCATTATTGTAATTCTGTTTATGTTTTACTGATTGTTACTATGTTTGGTGTTATGTATTTCTTGACTTATTTTGCTGTTTGCTGAGAGGCCATTTTGTTTGCATGATGGACCCCCCCCCCCTTTTTTTTTCCTCTAAATGTTCTGTAAATGCTTTGTTGAGTGTTTCTTGGGATGAGTCTATGCTTTCGTGTGTACAGAGCAAGTAAACGGTTTAAATAACAAAATAAAGTTCCCCCCCCCCCCGGATGAACGTGGTAACTGTGTAAGCAATGTTAGCGCGGGACAATAAAAACAAAGGAGATCTAATTTATTATTGATCATAGTTTTCGAATGATTGTCTCTCCTGATCTTCTTCCTGTTTTTCTTTTTCTATATTTGGAATCTCTTTCCTTAATTTAAAAAAAATGTGTGTGAAGGGAGGGGAGAGTGGGAGAAGTGTCATGAATTTATAAAGGTCTTCCGGGGACACAACATACCTTGACCAGGGTCATAAATGACTTGCTTTTGTTTCCTAGGGTTTAGTAATGAAATTAGTTTGTATTGACAGCGTTAACCACAGATGTGTCATATTATTATCTGTACAGTAAAATCCTATAATAACGGAACCCGATTATAAAGAAGCCTCGGTAATTTATTCTGGATAAGCAATCCCTTGAAGTCCGTTATGAGATTTGAGTGTAGCGTAGCTCTTAGTGTAGATCGAACTGTTTAAACATTTTTGTTAATGTAGCCACATGATGTTGTTATGTAGTTGGAGATTTGTATTTTGAAACTGTCATGAAAGCTAAAACTAAGCATTGCATAATTTCTCAGTATGTACAACACCCGGGCCAAGATGATTAGTAATAAAAAGTGTTCGTCTGTTGTGGGGGTTGTTTGCTAGCGTTATATATGTAAATGACACATTACTCTTAAATATCCTGATGTTCATATTTATGCTTAGTTTTTTTTTATTTCCATATAGTCTGTAGCATTGCAAAAGCCTGGTTTGCTCTAGTAAGTCTGCTGTTGATGTCCTCTGTGCTGTCTCCATATTCTACTACTCTGCTGCCAAGGTATACAAATTCGTTGACCTCCTCCACTAACTTGCTATCTACTCTCAGTACATTTCTGTTGTTCACATTTTGCTTCATTAACTTTGTCTTTCCTACGTTGATCTTTAGTCCTATGTTGTTTGCATTCTGAGTTAGCTTGTTTATTTTATCTTGCATATCTTTGTGACTGCTTGATAATAGACAAATGTCGTCCGCAAAGTCAAGGTCCTCCAGCACCGTGTCAAGGGTCCATTGTAATCCTCTGCGTTTGTCTGATGTTGTCTCCTTCATTAACCAGTATGACTACATATTATTTTATATATTAAATAATGTTCTAGACCTTGCAAATGTAGTTTTTAAACATTTTTAAGTGCAATAATTTTGATGTCATTGTTTGGGACACCGGTTTCAAGTTATACAAATATTAAGAAATAAAAAATGTGAAAAAAATCAGTGTTCTGGTATGAAGACTCGAGCACTTATTCCATCGAAAGAGGGTAAAGACACTGTCAAATTTGTAGTCAGCTACCCATAGCTGACATGTTGACGTCAAGGTTGGTGAACCATAGCTGGCATGCTGAAGTTAAAGTTGGTGAAGGATGGTGTTAAAGTTGGTGAACCATAGCTGGCATGCTGACATCAAGGTTGGCAAACCATAGCTGACATGCTGAAGTTAAAGTTGATGAACGATGATGTTAAAGTTGGTGAACCATAGCTGACATGCTGACGTCAGGGTTGGCGAACCATAGCTGGCATGTTGATGCCAAGGTTGGTGAATCATAGCTGACATGCTGACGTCAAGGTTGGTGAACCAAAGCTGGCATTCTGATGTCAGGGTTGGCAAACCAAAGCTGACGTCAAGATTGGTGAACCATAGCTGAGATGTTGGTGTCAAGATTGGCGAATCATAGTTGACCAAGACCCTGTCCCACCTCTCTGTTGGCACCTACAGTAATAGGCCTAGCCTGGCTAATGTATAAGCTAGGGAAAAAGTAGGAACAGCTTTATTACTTAACTATTACAAAATTAATCTTATTTTACTACACTTTGTAGTCGTTAAGTAATAAAGCTGTTCCTACTATGGCCACTAACACTATATCTCTATGTGCCTCTAAGGCATGACAGGATTACCTTTACCTTTTTACCTTGTTTTGCTTTTTTTTCCTAGTTTATACATTTTTGTATCACAGCTTAACTGTAGTGCTTCGTGTATAGGTGTATACTTATACACTAATTATTGTGGAGCATGGATCGCCATAGTTCACATGGTGATTGAGTCTTCTTAAAGAATCACTGCATACTCCCTTCTTATTAGCTCCATTTAGGGACTGAAAATACCCGCTCCCAAGTGGAAATGATTCTGTACCTCAAATCTTCACTGCATCGGTTGCTAAGAAAACCATTTTGCAGTTCCAGAGAGGTAGAAAAAGAAAAAAAAAGATAACTAGATACTTTTGTTTTTTCATTGTATACCCACCAACACCTTTCTAATCTAAACTTCAAAATATCCTACACGATATCTGTGCTTCCATCATAACGACCTCACCTGCAAAGAGTTGCGGTTCAATAGAAAACAAACCAAAACACAACATGGTAGTCAGTGGTTGCAAACAAAGACAGCGCGTCAGGAAGTAGGAATGGGGAGGAAGCACAGGTTAAAGAGATAGCAGGGAACAAATCTCATTTTGAAAGACCGAGAATCGAACCTCGCACACCTTCTGAACAAGCAGCTGTCTAGCCACAAGAGGGCAGACACGAACTACTAGCAAATGTGTATATGTATTTAGACGTCGGGAAAACAAACGCCGGGGAAAAAGGGGGGGGGGGGGGAGACAACGAAAATGACTTTCCCATAGTGCTCCAACAAGACTATTTCTGGCAGTGGCCCAGTACAAAATGGCGCCAGAATAACCTTTAACCAGATAAACACATTCTAACGACAAGTACAACCACGTCTGGAAATTCTATAGCGACCTGGTATAATGCCAAACATACCGAAGAATAAAACAAAACACAACAAAAACTTTCACACAAATGTCCCTTTTGACTTGTCATAACAAGTGGGACGACCTTAGAGACAAACTGTGTACGACAACGCCGTTGCTAAGATGCCGAAACAGTACCCGATATTGCTTCCTTATTTGGCCATTCTCAGTTCGGCCCTTCTGTGTGCCCCGAACACGTACACACATGTATAGATCTGATTATTTTTCTTTTTTTATGGGATACACATATATCAACCAGATAAGAGAAAACAGGTGGGCGACACGAGGGACAAGAAGGACTACAAGCCGACCCTAGACTGCGTAGAAGTTTTGAATCTTAAATCTTGCCGCCAAGTTTCGACCAATTGTAAATATTTTCTACATTCTCCGTCCCTGCTTTGGTCCGATTTTGGAAAAGTGTGTGATTGTGTGTAGGGGGGGGGGGGGGGAAGGGGGTAGGCCTTAAGAGAGAAGGGTTCACCCGGTGCATTGCTCCGGGGCTTGTCGGGTTTCTTTGTTTTAAAGATGGGCACGGGAAGGCTTCTCGGGTCCTATAGTGAGCGAAAACAGGTTGGGGGAGAGGAAGCAGAGGGAGTAGGGGTTGGACCGGGCTGCATAATTTCTTTCGGAGGCCCTGGGGAGGGGAAGAGAGCCGAAGCTGATTATTGCTGCCCTGTCTTCCCCCTATTTTATTATTAAAAACAAAGTCCACGAAAAAACTAACGTTTCCCTACAATTTGGATATGAGGGCTCACAGTAACTGACCCCGGGGCCCGCCGTAACTCTCTGTGGCCCTCAACCCTGTACATTTTTTGTTTCTTTAAATTTCTTCTTGGGCTCACACTTTCAAGAGAATTTGTTTCCGCTTGTAATTAGTTTTGTCTAAAAATAAAATCCATCAGCCGGTAATTTTGTGAACTCTTTGTGCATTGATCCAATCTTGGGTCTGAGACTTGCAAGTACAAATACGTACTTCAAAGCTGAAACAAAGCTAATACAGAATATTCTGCTGTCACAATTAGGACCAAATGAAGGGGGTTTAGACCAATGTATTTTTCTAGGGCCCTTAAGGCATCAAGGGGGCCAGTAGATGATGATAGTAGAATGACTAATCGGGGCGTGAGGGGGAAGAGACTTCTGGAGAATAATTTTAAACTGTCTTACATAATTCCTTTAGAGGCCCAGCTAAAAATGAAGAATGCTTTCTATAGTTCAAGTGAAAATTGATGAGTGTATGGTTCAGTTTCTTAAAAAAAAACAAATAAAGAATCTGTGGAGAGAAACAGACAAACTACAAAAATATGATTTTTAAGGACATGCATCTTTCCCATCGCAACATATGACTGTGAGACCTGGACACTTAACAAAACAGCTGAGAAATACATAGATGCCTTTGAATGTAAATGCTACAGAAGAGTTCATCAGATATCATGGACACAACCCCCCCCCCCCTCCCCACAAATATATCCATTGACACCGTTCGCCAAGCACTTCTGCCGCAGAGACCATCAAGGAAAACAGGACATCTCTGGAACTGCAGTCAGTTTATGTTCTTCGGATGAAAGCTCTGGAACAGCGCCTTATTTTCTAGACTGGCCGTCTCCACTCAGCTGGAATGAACAATAAATGAACCTTTCTTTAAACTACATTTCCACCTAATTGCTACTTTTTTCTATTTCTGCTACTCATGCCCAATTTTCTTGTCTTTATCTCACTCACTTCTGCTGCATTTCTTATTTATTTTCCAGCCCTTTCTATCCTTCCTCTCTAGTACATAGTAAGCTTTGTTAGCTTCCTTGTCTAAGCGTTCTTAGCAAGCAGTCTGTCCTCTCAGTGTACTCTATTCTTCTGAACCTTTCTCCATCCACTCCTTCCCACTATGGCTTCTCACTCTTTTATCGTCTGCGCAATCTGGGCGGCTTTGTTTGGGCCATGAGGATCCATAAAAGCTATCGGTATTTGTGCCATAACGCCATGTTGTTTACCATATGGTACTCTTTGTGATAACTCCTTTCAACGTTTCTCAGCCAGTCGTGGGCTTTCATTTGTGCTCCATTTCATGTATCTGGGTGCATTTCGTGCCGGAGTTTCTTACAAAGAGGCGAAAAGCCTAGCTCTAAATATTTTTCATCCATTTTTCGTGTTTTTATCTGTTGTGTTGTTTATGTATGTGGTCTTTGAAAATGGCTGTTGCCGAAATATTGGATTATTGTATGTCCTTCATTTATATGTACTCATCTTGCTTTCTGCCACTCTTGTTTCTGCTCACTTTCCTCACTCTTTCAATCTTTTTGCAAAGCTGGACCATACACCTCCATCTATTTTCGTTACTAACACCAGTTTAACGCAGTTGTCATTTCGTTTATATCTATAATTCAGTAATTTATTTCTTTGTTGTTTCTATTTTTTTCTGGGGAAGAGGGGGGGGGGGTTGTTCCATGGTCTCGGAGTTAGATTGTAGCATGGCCTTGTAACTAATGATTATAGTTATTATTATTATTATTATTATTATTATTATTATTAATGAATATGATTATGAAAATATACTGTAAACAAAATAGTGACAGAGAAAAGTGGATAGGAAAGGAAGAGAAAGGTACAGAACTTCCATGACACCAGAACAAGACGCAGACAAAAGTAAACAGTGGCAACAGTGAATAGAAAAAGGCGAGACTCAGTGACGCTGAGATATAGGGAATACAAAGGAAGGACGCCAGAAAGTAGGATGGTCCAATGATAACAAAGCGGTGATTGGACGTTGACACATGTAAATAAAAATAGAAAAGACAGACACAATGAAAAACGAGGACACAATAAAACCTCCGACATGAAAGAGCAAGATAATTACTTAGGTAAATAACATTTGTATAGACGAAACTGACACAGACTGACACATGTTAGGACGTTTTAATGATGCTATTGCACACGGTTTTTAAATAAAGGAGTGACCGACTTGGCCAGCTGACCAATTAAATATTTAGAGGCGTGGCCTATGGGGCAGTTGACTTACGAGAGACAAATCACGGGGCAGTTTGAATGATGGACACTCAGAACTCTCATGGGAATCAGTGGACATTTGAAGGGTGGAGCCAAAATAGTTATTGGTTAATCCGTCAAGCTGGACTTTAAGATAAAAAGGCGACCGGAGAGACAGGAGAGAACCAAGAAAAACCAAGAAAAAGGAAGGAAGAGGTACGGAAGTAGAGGAGGGAGGCCGAGGACGGAAGAATAGACAATCTAGAACCAAGAAGTACGGACGAAGAAGAAGAAGTAGAGGAGAGAGGACGAAAAGGTATGGAAGTCCTGGAGAGAGGAGGTCGAGGAGGGGGCCTGAAGACGAAAGAACAGACAATAAGAATACACAATAGGACGAAGAAGTACGGGAATACAAGAGGAAGAAAGAAGGTCTGACCAGAACAGTGGAGAAGCCACCAGATGAAAGATATGAACAGAACTCCAGAGAAGAGGCAAGTAGACTTTGCTCGTTGGTACACTGCGATTGAGAGACGGCAGAGGAAGACCGTCAGAAGAAATGAGAAGACAGACAAGAGAAGAAAGAGGAAGAGACTATATAAAATGAGAAATAGTGTTAGACGGAAGGTTGTTTTCAAGTGATTCAAGCGATTAAGAAGAACTGACACTTTTGAAACTTCGAGAACAGTGATTTTAGACGAGAAACTAGTTGACTACGTGGTGCACAACTGATATAATGAGTAGGAAATGTTCTCGTATCAAGTGTAGAATATTGTGAATTTGAGAAATTGAGAAATCCTGCATGTAGAATATGATGGAGTTTGATATTGTGAACAAATGATTAAGAGTTTCAATCCAAGAGACGTAGTCAAGACGTTTTGAACTTATTTGTCAGAATTAAATAATGGAGGAACATTTCATCGGACTTGCTGTGATTTATAGAATGTGAAAAAGTTTTGTAAAACCTATGATGTGTTAAACAAAGAACATCTTTAAGCTTCAGTTCTATAATATGGAACTATTAAGAAATATATGATTCACAACAAACAATGTTATAAGACTTTCGCCTTGGATGTTGGAGGTCGCGGGTTTGGATCTCACCAAAATTGCAGGGATTCTTTCTCATTAATCTTCCAGCAATAAATTCTCCTGATTTCTAGGTAAATGAACCGACCGTCCGCGTGCAATGTCGCGCATGTTACAAATCCTTTAGCCATTCTTATATCTTACATCCTTCCCTTGCCGTTAGACGTCACATAGGGTAGTTGGCCAATTTTTCATGTTTTCAGTGACCTTTTCAACCTCATCAAGGAACTTTATGCCTATTAATTTGGCCTCTCTTAATAATGTCCTCTTTAGAGTTTCTTCAGCCACTGGAAGTCTCTAAAAGAGCAGACCAGACGGCCGGTGCTCGAGCAAAATTATAGAAAAAACAATCTAGCACGGACATTGTCACTGGCACTTGAAGTGACTGCTGACCGAGAATGTCATTCTAAGGTGCTCAACAGGAACGGTGGGGGTGGGGTGAGGGTGGGGGAAGGCCGAGTAGATGTGGAATGTCTTCACCACGAGCAGTCATTTGGAACAACGAAATGAAATTTGTCGCGCTGGAAAGGGGGGGTCAACTGTTTTGAGAACAGTTTTGTTCTGTCTTCGTTTCTTACAGTTCCACATAATAGAAAATGATTTGTCCTAATTAGTAGAAAGCACGCTGACAGATTCTGTTTGTTTTTCCCATCACATTACAGGATCCAGGACTCTGTCGTTCACTTATTTGTTCTGAAAGCAATTTCCGCCAGCACCCCCCCCCCCCCCACACACACACACATATCCACAAACCTGTTACAAAGGAAAGCACTGTGTTTGAAATTTTAAAACATTGCCTTTCTATAATGTGTACACCATACTTTTAGTCCCACATTGAGTTAAACATCTGCCGTCTCTCTTGTGAAATCATCAAACTCTTGTCACTCGCATTTTAACATCAAACTGTCCAAGACACATTCTAGCTAACTCACATACAAGCTGTTGGAGGTACTGTGTAGTTACAAAATTTGCGATAGTTCATTTATTTTATACTTTATCAATCATAAAAGCCACAGGGCCGTCTTAAAAGCATCGGGGACCCCTGGTCAAAGTAATAACAAAATAAGCCGCCTGCTTCCACGCACGCACGGCAAACCCGTCATATACATTCCCATAAATATATTTCCATGGGCTGGTTGGGCCCCATGCCCCTGGGATGTGCCCAGATGAGCCCATGCGTTAAGACGGCCCCGTAATCACATTACTATATATATAGCCTTTTTTGTTATTGTTTTAATCTAAAATTATCTGCTTCCTCCCACTCTTAATATACACCCAAACACCAGCACACGCCTTCATCATTCTGATCTTTGTGTCTGTTCATGATGCATTTTAAATGTGCTATCAGTGGGGGCGGGGCGGAATACGGACATTTAGTGTACTTGGTTCAGAAGGGACAAAGCCTTTAAAATACGGTTTTTCCGTACTAAATATGGACGTTAAAATAACCGTGGTAATAACTATTTATTTTGTATGGGATGATGTATTCAACACCAGTTAGGTTGTTTAACATATGGTATGATTCTAGTTCATCTCAGACATCAGCCATACTTTCCTTGTTCACTGGCCCATGTATCTACATCTTTCTGCTTGTTCATCCATCTTTAAGTACTGCTTGTGCAAGAAATTGGCGATTCTGAAAGGCGAATGAAAAAAAAAATGTAAAACTAGATATTGTATTTCTGTAAATCCTTTCCGAACAGAATGGTTGAGAAATACAGATGTTTTGTTTTCCCTCATGTACAACATGGTCGCTTGATTCCCGCTCTACAGAGTCCTGTAGTTTTACTGTTCCCGCGCTTCTTTTTCGCGCGGTTTGTCTTCAAGTCTGGGCACAGCGTCTGAATATTTGAGAACAAGAAGAGACGAGGTATCGATCCGAACGAAGTGTTCGAAACAGCACGTAGTCTTCCTGTATGGAAACCGCCATTTTAGAAAAAAAGGTCTACTTTGTTTTCTGAGAAGTTTCCGGTATTTTTAAATTTTCAAATATATCTCTACTACTCCCTACTCTAACATCCCTCCACAATATTCATCTCTCTTTTCTTCCATTCGAAAACGGAGAATATCGTGTATGGCAAGGCATTGTACACGCATGGTTGTCAGTGGGTGAAGACAGGGTCTTCTTAACGCATGGGCCCACTTGGACACTGCCCAGGAAGTCCAAGTGCATGGGGGCCCAAAGAGCCCACGGAAGTCTATGTATATGAATGCATATAGCGGGTATGCTGTGCGTGTGTGGACACAGGCGGTTTATTTTGTTATTTTATTATTACTTTGCTCGGGGGCCCCGATGCTGTTAAGATGGCCCTGGGTGAAGATAAATAGGATATCACTTTCAGTTCAGTTCCACGAATATGGAGCTTCGCCCTAGTCCGCAGCTAGTGGGGAGGGGAATCCATCGTATAATCTCTGTATAGATTCTTGAACACAAGTTCAGGACACCCCCCCCCCCCCCCCCATCCCCCTCTTCTCCATTCTGGTTGATAATATCATTTTAATTTAGACTTCTTTTTCTATTTTTTTCCTTCTATATGTTTTTTATGAATATGGCGTAAACCCACATGTTGCGAGAATGTGTTTCTCTCATGAATTAACCTGTGCCTACATTTTTTTAAAAGTCTAATTACTCACTGTAAGTGATCGCGAAGAAATGTAAAACAAGTGAAATGTATAAGAAGAAAAGGTAATATGTTTTCGTTTATCTGTTTGCAAATCTGTTCTCCTTGCTGAAATGGAGAACAAGGAAAAAAATGTAATTCTCAAATATATGAACCCTCACCAACCAGCACTCTAGAACAATCTAAATGTCACAGTCAGCATTGCTTTGCATGATACAATGATTACACATATGAATGGTTCCCAACTTTTTTTTTACATCTACATGTAGCTTGCAGACTAATATCTAATATGCCACATCGCAGTGTCATAATCCGTATTTTCAACAGATTGTACATATTGTGTTTCACTGATTAAACGCCGGGTCTGAAATATTCGCCCGCTTCAGTTAAACACCTGTATGTACGGAGTCATGTTTCGAATAGATGCACGCCTCATATAAAGCAGGTCTGAAACAAACGTCGGATCAGTACGTCTTGAATAGAAGCCGGCTTCTAACAAAAGCCAAATCATGACGTGAATTTTGTGAATGTTTACGGAAATACGGTAATTAACACCGTATGATAAGACAGCATGGAACCACCTATTAATGCGCCATGAAGAACAACATGTGGTTCGTGAAACACAGGTTGGGAATCACTGATATAGATGACTCATCCTTGCTCAAGCGGCCATGTACTGTAGAGAAAAATCGATAGTGCACAGTTCAGGGCGGGGCGTGCGTGGGCTTTATTTAGCTGGGACACGTAAACAGGTTGCCAGAGAGAGTGGGGTAACATTAATAAAAAAATAAAATGGAAATAATTCAGGGTTGCCAACTCTGACAGTTGAATGTTACGGGGGTTTTCTTCTTCTTCTTCTTCTTTTTTTTTATTATGAATACAAAATACAACTCTGCTTTAAGGATTGTGAAGAATGGCAGAGAGAAGAAAGTTTG
Source organism: Achatina immaculata (assembly GCA_009760885.1). Taxonomy (NCBI): domain Eukaryota; kingdom Metazoa; phylum Mollusca; class Gastropoda; order Stylommatophora; family Achatinidae; genus Lissachatina; species Lissachatina immaculata. The sequence continues at coordinate 45,281,737 of CM019720.1, read as the reverse complement.
TCATTACCTTATACGACTTGTGGGAACTGTTTTAACATGAAAGAAAATAATACTAAAGCTATTTCCCCATCCCATTCAGCACTCGCAGCTGGCAATACTGCAAAAACTAAGTAGTCGCTTGCTACATACCAGAGGTTCCCAATTTTTTTTTTTCTCCTTTGAGTGCGACACTAAATCAGCAATGTAAAGTAAGAGAACACCGTTTTGTAGGATTAGACCTGGAAAAAGTCGTAGGCAGAGCAATTTAGTGTGATCTGAGAGAAATAAAAATCACAAGAGAATTACATGGGATTCGAACCACGGACTCCGGTAGGACAAGCAGCCGTCTAGCCACGAGAGAACAGCGTACTAACGGACTGAGCTAACTCGCACGGCCACATGGTGGCTATACGGCTCTCTTTACCTTACAAAAGCCTTGTTGTTTCCTATTTATATATATTTTAAAAAATGTTCCTAAATCAACAATGGCGCGTGACAAGCGACTATGAAAATGATTTTTGAAAAATATTTGTTTAAAAATCTGGTTGTTAGGTTAATATTTAGTTCTGAAAACAGGAAGTCCTTAAAATCCTGTAATTTCTATTATTATTTTAACATTACTTTAAAAAAAAACAACATTTCTCATATCTCGTTATGACTTAGACCTTCCTCGATTCAGATTTGGATCACGACCTGAGGTTTGGAACTACTGATGTAAATTTCGCTGTTTTCAAAAACTGTTAATTTGGCGAGAAAAAAAACTTCAAGATTGAAAGCAAAACAGAGTAAACGAGTAAGTTAATAAGAGTTTGGATCTTAAAGGGCAGCCAAGCAGTCGTAGTTGTATTCTGCATAATAAATGCCAAATGAAAATAATACATAAATTCAAAGCGACGCATATGACTACGTCGCACGCTGCTTCAAAACTTTTTACATAGGGTAGTGTGAACAACTTTCTAAGTGCCTCAAATTCTTCTTCTTTCTTCGTCTTCTCCTATTTCCCTGGAATTGTGAGCTGGTGTTCTTTGCAGCATTTGCTGTGAAGTTGTTGAGGCACACACAGTGTCGAGAGGGGTTATTATTGCGGATATTTCAGGGGAGCTAAAACGCAGGGGATCTGAATGCTTCTTTAGCACACTCCACCGCTAAGGGGACTATGGCGATCCCTATCCCGTTAGCCAGGCTGTTACTGGGGGTACTAACGGACAGTGTTTGTTTGTCGCTGTATTAGAGTTCTTGGCTGTACTAGGAACTTTGATATTTGTCGACATGTTTCGTTCACCTGCTTGTCAGGAATGGAAGCTTTATATCAGCTACACTGCCTGACTGTTTGATGGCTGAGGTGAAGACCTGTAGTTCGACATATTGCTGTATGTATTTATCATCTATACAATATCCGTTGTCATCAGGCTCCCTCCAGTGAACTTCACCTTGTCGTATTGTCAACACCAGACTGGTTTACTTATTACGTTGTGATGCCTTGACAAAGGAAAAGATCGTACGAATCATTTGAATATTGAATATTAATTCAGAATTGGTCACCTATGCTGCACCAGGCTGGGTTATACAGACGGTACAGCAAAGACACTGTCACATGCGACGATCCCTGCCCCGTTAGCCAGACTGTTATTAGGGGTATTAACGGACAGGGTCTTGGTCAGCTATGGTTCGCCATAGCTTGACAGCTGGAGATCGCTGATTGCTTAATCGGACAGAGTTTTTACCCCCCTCCCCTCCCCCAAGTGCCTGAAATAAATCAATTTTGATGTACTTTAGTAATCAACATGTCTTGACAGTCTAATAGAGAGTACTTACCAAAACTGAGGACTGGAATAACTGCTATTCTCAGTCCTTTACCTCAAAATATTGCCATCACCAACAAAAATGTACAAAGCAGAAACTTTACGAAATTTTTTTTAAAATGTATTACTCAATGGTTCTTTTCACAACAAACTAAAAATCTCTAGCTTACATTATGTTAGTCTTGTGCAAAAAATAACAATTTTTGTTCTACACATAGAAGGAAACAGAGAAGACTGGAGAGCCTTTATCCGTGGCCTGTGCTCTCAAGGGAGTCAAAGGCAATGATGATGATGAATAATTTGTCCACAGAATTTTTATGAAAAGAAAATCAGTGATATAAAATATAGCACATGTAACCAGTAACCACTTTAATTTACGCCTTAAAAGGTGTTTATTTGTTATTTTAAAAAATACAACGATGTTTATTTGTTATTAAAAAAATACAACGGTCAATATTATTATAATCCCATGAATTTTATCCATCTCTCACTGAGTGTCTTTTACTTCTTATATTTTACGTGTAACGTATACCCGTTAGCTCTTAACAACTAAGACCCTGGAATTTAACGAAAAGAAAAATAAAAGGGTCGGTTTGGCCGGGGGGGGGGGGGGGGGGGGAAGGGGGAATATATTTCTGCACTGTCTGTATATCTAGAGGACAAGTCTAAAAATTGCAAATGCAAATTTAATTCAACGAGTCGCAGTAATCTTTCAAATATTTCTCGCCAGTGTTTGTAAATCATTTTTAATCATGAAGATGATGGTGACGATCAAAGATGCCACTAGACTTTATCTCCATTTCTTCACATTACTCTTTCTTTATCCGTTTCCCACTGACTTTGAGCACAGAATTACAACAGTCGATAGTGAACTGCCTTTTTATCCACTGCAGATCCTTTATTTCTCGAGTCAACTTAACTGTAAAATAGGTACCTCGTTCTCTTGTGTTAGGGTTACTGAAGCTTCTCATCTCAGGGGACAATTCTCAGTGAAGTAGATCAGTGGTTCTCAGACATTTTTCAGCTCTCGACCAACATTCCTGGCGCCACAAAACAATGTTGTTGCTCAAAAGGTTCTGATATTCATCGAGGCTCTCTCTCTCTCTCTCTCTCTCTTTCTTCCTTGTCCACTGCACCTTCTCAACACCAACAATATTTGTTATTCTTTGTTTTGCACCTCTGCTTGCTCATCTCATAGGTTTTTAAGGCATTCCTTCCCATCTTTTCTTCTTTCTATCTTTTTAGTCAAACTGCACCATACACCTCGCACTATCTCTGCTCGGAAAATGGAAGAGTGTTTGTCTGCAAAATGGGGAACACCAGATTATACTGCATCATCCAGCTGTCCACGTATGAAAAGTGTACGGAACCAGTAAAGATATACGGCAAAGCTAGTTAAAATTATAATAGAAAGATACCCAGACGTCTTTGGACGTTAATACAGAAGTTAGAAAACTTGTTAATCACTGGGCATGTAATGAGAAGGTAGAAGTTAGAGAACTTGGTAATCTCTGAACACGTCATGAGAAGACAGAAATTAGAGAACATGATAATCACTGGACATGCCATGAGCAGACAGAAGCTAGAGAACATAGTAAATACTGGAAAACTCAGAAGAAAAGGAAGTAGAGGAAGGCAGAGAGAGAGAGAGAGAGAGAGAGAGAGAGAGAAGGAAAGAAAGAAAGAATTTCAAAGAGATGACTCGAAGGCACGAGAAAAGAGAGCATTTCAATCAAGTGCTAACATAAAGGATCACATAAATAGATTTTCTGTCAGTAAGGAAGACGAAGTGATTGCAATTCTGAACTGTGGTGCTAACTAGTCTGGCAGCTTCTAGGACAGTGGTTCTCAACCCATGGACCATGGCCCAAATATGGGCCATGACAGGGAGTATTGTGGGCCGCGCTGAAGTCTCAAAGCAAAAAAAAAGTAAATACAATAAAAAAATTATTCCGCATTTTTCACGCAATGCATAGTGGCAGATTATGCGGATGCAAGCCGCATAATTGTAGGAGAGAGCAGAAGTGAAATATAATTCTTACCAAATGTGTTTTAGTTTAAAAATCATATTTCGTTGGCTTCAGAGCCGCTACTCGGTCTTGTGTGTAATTCGTATTGGATTAATCAACGGATTCCAGTTACCCACGTAATGATCGTGGAGACTTTTCGGATAGTCTTTTTTATTGTTTAAACTTTAATACTTTAGGCGCTAAAATGGATCGATTTGTGAAACGTAAGCCTTCGATTCTGCGCAAACAAATTGATAATAATGGCAGCGAAAGTGATTGTAATCGAGACGACGTTAACGTTGATACTTGTAAGAAAACTAAATACACTCGAAAATATGATGTGAGTTTAGTTCCATCAACAAATGACCAAAATCTGCCATAGTGTGTTATTTGTTTGCAAATCCTCTTTAATGAGGCAATGAAGCCGAAGAAATTGCGTCATCAGCTAACTACAAGACATCCAGATCTACAGAATAAAACCAAAGAATTTTTTTAACGTAAAGCCGAGTAATATAGTAAACATAAGACAGCTTTTAAAACAAGAGCCACTCTCAAAGAAAACCATCGTACCTGATTGCCCAGGGAATTGCAAAATCAAAGAAACCGCACATGACTGGAGTAGATCTTATCATGCCAGCCGCTGTTGTCATTTGTCATGTATTGTTCGGCTCAGAATACGCTACAAAACTGAAAAGCATTCCCATCTCGAACGATACTATCCGCAGAAGAATATCAGAAATGACCGAGGGCATTATCGCCCAGCTGACTGAACGATTACAATCTACTAAGTTTGTTATTCAGTTAGATGAGTCAACTGACATCACTGGCGAGTCACAGCTGCATGTTTGTTTTCGCTGTTGTTAGAAAAATAGTATGCAAGAGAAATTTCTTTTTTTGCAAATCACTGCCAGCGAGAACGACTTCCGATGAAATATTTTGTGTTTTAAACTATTTTTTCACAACTTTTGGACTGCAGTGGACGAACTGCATCGGTGTTTGCACCGACGGTGCTGCCACAATGACTGGCCGCAGCAGTGTTATTGTAACTCGCATAAAGCAAGAGTCACCCGAGATTGTAGGTAAAGGTAAAGTAGGCACCCACTGAAACTCTTGGATCTGTACTCGAAGACTGTGTTTGGATTGCACTTCATAAAAACTAGAAAGTGAACAGTCGGTTATTTGCTCAGCTTTGTATTGAGTCAGATGCAGAACACAAGCATCTTCTATTGCAATCGGCTGTGCGTTGGCTGTCCAGAGGAAAAGTTCTTGCAAGGGTGTTTGAGCTTCGTTTAGAATTGTTGCCGTTTTTGACAGAACACAATCTCGACCTGACAGGTAAGGTCGCTGATATTGAATGCTGGCACACCGTGCTGACATTTTAGCTATTTGAACAGTTTTAACATATCACTGCAGGGTAAAGATGTTTCACTTTTAAACGTGGACTATGCAGCAAAAGGGTATGAGAACCGCTGTTCTATGACAATACTTGAACTCAGCTCAACAGTTTGTGGCCATAGAAATGGCATGAAATGTGACACAGTGTGCCTGTTTGGACTGATTTACCGTCAGAACGAAGTCAAATTTGTGCAAGGGTTGCCAACTTTTTTGATGACATATGCCAAAAATGATCTAATATTAATACTTCCCTTGCTATAACTAAGATTTTTTCCCCCACATTTCTGAGTGTCGAATTTTCAGACTTCCCCCTGCCCAAAAAAATGTTTTATATGTTACGAGTTCACCACCCCCCCCTCCCTCCAGAGTTTGTGGGTTGCTGTTCTGTCTGCTTCAGTGTCAGAACTGGTTGTGAACAACACATTTATGTGAAGGACTGAGCATTAGTGCAAAAGAACAGAAGCTGTGTTTTTGACTCGCAAGTTTTCATAAACTGTTGTGAGGATGATGCACTGTTCTCATAGTCAGTGTATGCTACCTGAGAGTGAGAGAAAGATATGTTTCTGCTGTTTGTGTTTTGTCATCTCCTGGTGAAGTAAAGTTGACTGTAGTGGAACATGTCATCAGAATTTGTTATCTGTGTCAGGTCACCTGTAGTCTGATACGTCATTCGATGCATCTCATCCATTATTGAACTTTATCATACAGAGTTGCATTAAATTCACCTGATGCTCCTAGATTGATGGTGTTGGTAACATCTTGTGTCAATTGTTCAACCGTGTATGAGTCTCTGTCAAGTGTTTATTATGCAGAATATGTGATGTTTTATTCAATGTGCAACTTTGTGTACTTTTTAAATATCTACATGAAAACATTGATGCTTGTTACAACTTCATTTGGCACAGGGACTGCCAAAATAGTGGTCCTACATTACTTGATAGATGTGGAAGTACAATGTTGACTATCTCAGCATGAAATAACTGAGAGAAACACCTAGGACTAACAACTGACCACTGCATATTTTATTTAACTCAAGAGCACTTTCCTCCATGTCATTTCCTTCAGTTTTAACAATGTGTGCAAAGATCTGTTACTTCACTTTCCATAACTGAATCAACAGATAAACAATGAGTGCAAATATATGTTACCTCACTTTCCATAAACTGATTCAACATACTTCATGAACTTTCAAACATAAACAATGAAAATAAAAAACTAAAATAAAGCTGAATTCTCCAAAAATAAAGTTCAGCTATTATTGTCAAGTTTATTCAGATCAGATTACCAATGTTTCAAAAACAACAACAAAAAATATTGAATTTTTGTTTCCTTTTTTGTTGTCTACTTTATTTCTGATCCATGTTCTGATGATTAAAAAAAAATTCAAGAAGTAAAAACTGAAGCAGGAACTGGTTTGAGGATCTTGGGTGGCTGCAAAAGGACCAGGCAGAGGACCTGGAACCTAATATTCTTCACCCTCCTCCTCACCTTCACCCTCCACAGAGTCAACACCGACCTCCTCATAGTCCTTCTCCAGGGCAGCCAGATCCTCACGAGCTTCTGAGAACTCTCCCTCCTCCATGCCCTCACCAACATACCTGCAGAAATGAAGGAACACATTAAATCTGCGATCACATAAACCAATGTTAGGCATAAGGAGATGTTGTTCTAATTCCCTGCAAATGCAAACTGTTTTTTATAGTTGACATGTTCAGACACATCAATGTGTTGACTGGGGAGTGGATTACAGCAGCTTTGTTTTTTTGTTGCTTAAAAAGCACTGAGATGCAATGCTTTTTTTAGCAGGCTCCACAACCTTGGAGACCATAGTCATCCCTGACTTGTTAGTGAGGCTGATCTGTTACAGGGGGACCAATGGAAAGTGGTAGGCTGTGGTTCACCAACATTGACACAAGCAGTCAACTTGGATTGTGTCTTCACTCTCAGTAATAGAACAACATTCTGCAACACAGCTTCCAATGAGACAGCATACATGTATGTCTACATAACACAATCATTCAAAAGCAATTATTTCTGGAAATTTGCTTTATTTCACTCAACTTAACACTTATAAATCCCAAATCAAATATTCCAAGACCTAACAAACAATTTTATAATAAAAAATCCACCACTCTTTCACCAAAAAATAAATATGATACATGTATTTAACTTATACTGCAATATAAAATCTGAATTTCAAAAACTAAGAGAACTACACTGACACAGTTATTTTGTTTGTAATTTTTACAAAGCCACTTAAAGATTTATGTGACTCGTTATATCTTTTTTTTCTTCCTCAGGTTTCCAAGCCATTAAAGCTCATTGCTGCAGATAGTTTGCCTGTATTCCTCTCTATTCCTTATCTTCTCTCTCTCTCTGGTTGGTGACACCAGTTTCCTGTATATCCTCTTCTATGTTTTTTCTCCATCTCTGCCTTACTCTACCTCTCAGTCTTGTTTCCTTCATCTTTTGCACGTATAAATGTAGTAGCAAAATAGTTTTAAAATATTTCTCGACTATATTGATCAAATACTTACCAGTGGACAAAAGCACGTTTGGCGTACATCAGGTCAAACTTGTGGTCAAGACGAGCCCACGCTTCAGCTATTGCTGTGGTGTTGCTCAACATGCAGACGGCACGCTGGACCTTGGCCAGATCACCACCAGGCACAACAGTTGGTGGCTGATAGTTGATACCCACCTAGAAAAATGGGGACAGTTAATCTAAGTCAGTAAACTGTTCTTTTCCATTATGTCTCTACTCCCTTCTGTTGTGAAGTTCTCATCTTGTTCAGTTTTCTTTAAGAAAAGTTAATTCTTTCTACTTAGTAAAAGTTGTATCCTCATTTTATTTCATGTGTTGTCATCTCTGAGCAATAAAATCCTCTCAATAAAACTAGTATATTCAAGAAAAACTATCAGTTCCAAATTTGTAAGTTGTCACAGTTATGCTCCAGTTGGCCCAACATCTCTGAATTTGGCTTGGCATACTTTTTGTCTTCCTACTGTGATCCCTATTCACTTGGCCAGATTACTGACACCACTGGGACATAGGTCTATTTCCAAGTTATCACACTATTGTTGTCTTGGTCTGCCTCTTGATTTGTCTCCATTTATTACTTCTGTATAAGCCTTATTTTTTTTGTCTGTCTATTCTCACCCATCCTCTCCAAGTGTCAAAACACTATTTGTATATTTTAAATATTTTATTGCTTGCCAGCATGTATTCCATCACTTTTTCTTGTGAATCAGCCACCTACTTGTCTCTCTTTAATCTTACACTCTTTTGATGTGTTTTTTCCTAATGTAATTTGTATACTTGTTTTAAATTGAGTGTGTGGGATGAGTGAAAGATGGAGTAATGAAGGGCAGAATGTAAGACAGGAATGCGTACACTTTAAAAATAAAGATCATTCATTCATTCATTCCATAAGCTATATGCTACATCCAAGTTTAGTGATCACCTTGAAGCCTGTGGGACACCAATCCACAAACTGGATGGTACGCTTGGTCTTGATGGTGGCAATAGCAGCATTGACATCCTTGGGGACAACATCGCCTCGATACAGCATACAGCAGGCCATGTACTTGCCGTGACGTGGGTCACATTTCACCAACTGGTTGGCTGGTTCAAAGCAGGCATTTGTGATCTCAGCGACCGACAGCTGCTCATGGTAAGCCTTGACAGAGAAACAAATCAGAACTTCATTACAAGTACTTACTGGTCACTTTCTCAAACACTTAACACTTTTCACTTCCATGTATGAAAACATAAAACAGCCAAGATGTATTGTTTGATCATTACATTGCATTTCAACCAGTACAGAATACAAGCTTTTACAAAACCTTTTTTTTTACATAAACTTTCCATGGTTTGATTTATTTTGACAACACAGACACATGCATAAGAACACATAAAACAAAACTATTACCTGCTGTTATTGTAGTACACTATCCAATATCTTGAACACAATAATGCAAGGCACATGAATCTTATTTGAGGTATATGAATCTTACAAGTTGAGTGAATTTTATCAAGTTAGTGAATTTTTATAAACATTACCTTCTCAGCAGAGATGACAGGAGCATAGGTGGCCAGAGGGAAATGGATACGTGGGTAAGGCACCAAGTTTGTCTGGAACTCAGTCAGATCCACATTCAGGGCACCATCAAACCTCAAAGAAGCAGTGATGGAGGACACAATCTGACCAATCAGACGGTTCAGGTTCGTGTAGGTGGGGCGTTCAATGTCCAAGTTTCGGCGGCAAATGTCATAGATTGCCTCATTGTCAACCATGAAGGCGCAGTCAGAGTGCTCAAGAGTGGTATGTGTTGTCAGGATGGAGTTGTAAGGCTCCACCACTGCAGTTGACACCTAGGGAGTCAAAATACAAAATTTATTATTCAGCAGTCAACCAAAATCTGTCACATGGTGACAACTGGCGTACCGTGACCACCCCCAGAGTTATACTAGCAGGAGTTACACTCCTGGCAGGTCCAACCAAGCTGGGAAGGTCTGGTGGGTAGGGGTCAGATGAAACTTGCACTCTGGTCCTCCAGGTTGGGGGTTGGACCATAGGGCCAACGACCCCATCTCCATAAAAAAGTTTAGTGTTACAGAAGAGAAACCTTCAACAGAAAGAAACATAGTAAGTGAGGAAATTAAAAGCAGGGTATAAATAGGGAATAAAATACAAGGTGTGTCTGGTAAGTAGTGAGACATTTTATTCAGCCAATCTGCAAGGCCTGGGGGGGGGGGGAACGGATTCTCTGGGTCTGAAGGTTAGTTGGTGATATTTGATAAAGTTTTGTGTTAAACTTGAAAAATCCACAACTGTGATGCTTGCTATGATACAGAAAGCCTATGGGAAGCATGCTTTATCAAAACCACAAGTGTTTTGGTGGCACATGACATTCAATGAAGGAAGAGAGAGCATTGAGGATGAACAGCGCACAGGGCACCCATTAATGTCTCACGCTTCTGATAATGCTGATAAGCTGAAAGTGGTTTTGGACTTTGACCAATGTCTGTGTCTTAGATTTATAGCAGATCAAGTGGGACTTCCAAAATTCCTTATGCATGAAATCACCAAGAAAGAACTGCACATGCAGAAAATTTGTGCCAAATTGGTTTCTAAGGTTTTGAGCAACGAACAGAAGAAAAACCATGTTTTGATTTTTCGTGAGCTTTTGGACCATGTGAGGAGTGAACCTGATTTTTTTGGAGAAAGTGATAACTGGTGATGAAATATGGGTCTTATAGTACAATCCGGAGACGAAAAGGCAGAGCTCTGAGTGGCACACCACTGAGTCTCCTCAACCAAAGAAGGCTCGAATGAGCAAATCTAAAGGTGTTTAAGGAGTTCGTACCACCTGAACAAATGGTCAATGCAGCATTTTATGTCGAAGTGCTTAAACGGCTGAAGAACAGAGTCATGCATGTCCACCTGGAGATCACCAACAACTGTGTTCTTCACCATGACAATGTGTCAAGCCATGCATTGCTGTTAGTGAGAGAGTTTCTGGCAAAACAAACCATGGCAATGCTGTGCCAACCTCCCTACAGCCCAGGCTGACTTATTTTTGTTTCCCCAGCTCAAAATAAGCTTGAAAGGCCACTATTTTGGGACTGTTAAAGATGTGCAAGCTACTGTGATGAGTGCTTTGAAGGAGATCCCTGTTCAAGACTTCCAGGTGTGCTACGACATGTGGCAGAACCACTGACAACGATGTATTTTTGCTCAAGGATGTTATTTCGAGGAAATTTAAGCATATGTAAGTAGATCCTGAACAAATCGAATTTTATGGAATAAGTCTCATGACTTACCAGACACACCTTGTATACTTTACCTTGCACCACTTGTTAAAATCCAAAATCCTGCCACAAAACACCAAGATAACAATCTAAAAAACTATAATAAGACCAGCTGTCATGTATGGATCAGAAACATGTAGTACAACAAAGAAAGATGAAGAACAATTGCAGGTTTTTGAGAACAAGATTCTAAGAAGAATCTCTGGACTCATAAAAAATACCAACAGTGGAGAATGGAGAGCTAGAAAGAACACTGAACTGAACAGCTTATTTAAATCCCAATGAATTACAAATGTCTTGAAACTGAACAGACTATGCTGGCTGGGCTACGTAAAAAGAATGGAAGAGAACAGACAAACAAAAATGATGTATGTACAAGAGAGAAGGAAACAAGACAAAGGGGTAGACCAAGACAAAGGGGTAGACCAAGACAGAGATGGGAAGACAACATAGAAGAGGATATAAAGGAAACTGGTGTCTCAGCTGGAGAGAGATTAGGAGTAGAGAGGAATGGAAACAAACTTTATCTGCAGCAATGAACCTTAATGGCTTGGAAAGCTGAAGAAGAAGTAGTCAACACAAATAACTGTTGAAATATTGAATTTCAAGGATCTATGTGAACTCTCACAATTTGTGTTTTTTGTAGCCAATGCTGTGATGAAAGAAACCCATCAAGTCTGACTGGTGTAGGTTTCAGTGATTTATTGAAATGAATGAACTAGGAAAAAAGTGGGAACAGCTTTATTACTTAATGAGTACACAGTTGTGACGTTTTGGCATAAGCCTTAATCATACAGAAATGCACAGGACAAAGAAATAGAGAGAGAATATAAAATATAAATTCACACGAATGCTGTATTAAAAAAAAAGCAAATAAAATGAATAGAGCACTTAGCTGTAACTTGTAAGAAGCTGTAGCTTGTCTGATGCTGTGTGTCAGAAATGCACATAGTAGAGTGTAGAGAGTATTTAAATTGAGACTTGTGACGTGTGATAGGTGGGTTGTAACTGAGGGTGGTGGGCAGGGAAACCCTGAAGGGGAGAGAGAGTGATACAATGGTAATCTACCCGGGAGAAGGTGAAATATGTGATTATAGCTAGGGTAGAGTGGTTGTAATGTAATGCTATGAGGAGGATCTGAACCATGTGTAACAAGTGAGAAGGGAGTGAAACTTAATGGGGAGGGATTGTGGAAGAGGAGAGTGTTAGGTGTAGCTGAATAATGAGTTCAAACCATGTGGTTCCTGTGTCCCATATTCCTGAATGTAGTGGTCAGGGGAATGCATGCAGAAAAATCTATATGATATCATCCAGCATGTTTGGAAACCAGTCCCAAATCATTTCAATGGTTCCAACCAAAATCCAACTTTCTGGTAACAGCCATCACACAATGTCACATAGATGACAGAAGCTACATTCAGGATAATGGGACGCAGGAACCACATGGTTTGAACTCATTATTCAGCTAATCCTAACATTTTCCTCTTCCACAATCCCTCCCCACTAAGTTCCACTCCCTTCTCACTTGTTACACATAGTTCAGAACCTCTTCACAGCATCACATTACAATCCCTCTACCCTAACTATAATCACATATTTCACCTTCTCCCAGCTAGATTATTATTGTATTACTCTCTCTTCCCTCGAAGGTTTCCCCACCCACCACCCTCGGTTATGAACCATCGATCACTCGTCACAAGTCTCCATTTAAATACTCTCTACACTCCACAATATGCATTTCTGACACAGCATCAGACAAGCTACAGCTTCTTACAAGTTACAGCTAAGTGCTCTATTCATTTTATTTGTTTTTTTTTGTTGTTAATACAGCATTCATGCGAATTTATATTTTTTATTCTCTCTCTATTTCTTTGTCCTGTGCATTTTTGTATGATTAAGGCTCGTGCCTAAACATCACAACTGTGTACTCGTTAATTGATAAAGCTGTTCCTAGTTTTTTCCTAGTTTATACATTTTGGTATCACAGCTTTACTGCAGTGGCTCCATGTATAGTTATACACTTATGCATTAATTATTGTGAGTGACTTATTGAATTCTTTTAGTGGCACAAATAACCAGATATCTTGGTTGGCTCCATCATTCAAATATAGTGAGTTATAACAGTCATTCATGCTCAAGGATTGCAACATCCTTTCTCTAGAGCACCACATGCGTGTGGAAAATGGGCTGAGCCAACTCTGTTAACTATGATGTCCCAACTGCTTCCAAATAACTAGCAATCCCATTCATTTGCATTGATATGCTTAACTGTAAAGTTAATTCTTAATTATTGTAAAACTACAGAGAAAAGAGGCAAAAAACAAGTGCAACTACATCATCAAGAGATGAACAGGAATCAGCATGGCCAAGGAACTGATAATGCTGGAAATATACCACAGCCAACTTTCCCTGTGTTGTTAGCATAAGAGGATGATGATGATGATCTCTAACTTCAGAAATTGTCTACATAAGGAAAAATAGAAACAAAACAGAAAAATCATGGTTAATAAGTTGAGCAGAAATAGATTTAAAGAAAAAATATTATGCTTAAATAAGATGATAAAAGAAGAATAATTAAAGAAGATGAATGACAGGTAAAGCAGATGGAAAATAACTCTTTCCAATGAAAACTGAATCTGGGTCACTCATGTGACACTGTGTTGGGAAAGATGGATTGCAGTGTTTCAGATGAGATGTCTTGTATATGTATATGATAATTGCATTACCTGGGGTGCTGGGTAGACGGAAAACTCCAGCTTAGATTTCTTGCCATAGTCCACAGAGAGACGCTCCATGAGCAGCGAGGTAAAGCCTGACCCAGTTCCACCTCCAAAAGAGTGGAAGATGAGAAACCCCTGTAGGCCAGTGCACTGATCAGCCAGCTTCCTGATGCGATCCAGGACAAGGTCAACAATCTCCTTGCCTATGGTGTAGTGACCACGAGCGTAGTTATTGGCAGCGTCTTCCTTGCCAGTGATCAGCTGCTCGGGGTGGAACAGTTGACGGTACGTGCCAGTGCGGACTTCATCTATAGGAATGAGGCAATAAGAGAAATCCTGAATGATAATTAAAAACCTTGTAAACTTTTTAATTCTTAAAGTAGGTCATGTGTCAAATTTAAAACACACACCCAACCACCGTTTAAGATAAATGTTAATCACAACATAACTAAAATAATGGATACAAGGTCATATTCTTACCTACGACCGTTGGCTCAAGGTCAACAAAAACAGCACGGGGGACATGTTTTCCGGCACCAGTCTCGCTGAAGAAAGTGTTGAAGGAGTCATCACCTCCACCAATAGTCTTGTCAGAAGGCATCTGTCCATCAGGCTGGATTCCATGCTCCAGGCAGTACAACTCCCAGCATGCATTACCAATCTGGACTCCAGCTTGGCCCACATGGATGGAGATACACTCACGCTGAGGTAGAAGAAGGTAAGGCAAAGAAAACTTTGAAAATGACTGGTTAACTCTTTGGGTATTTGGACACGCGTCCTGCGTGGTTGTATCCCTATTACGAACTACTTATAGACGCGAGGCGCGATGATGGTTTGTAGCTCTCTAATTTTGAAAATAATCAAAGTATCTTAAAACCAGCAGTTGACTTCCTTCCGGAATTCAGTTGTCCACATTAAGCGCGTGGTTTGAGCAGGAAACAGAGCGATTCTTTGTTCATTTAAAGCGAGTTTTTCAAAGTTTATCGTCGCTAGGCCTTTGTTTATCAACAAATATGGCTTCCAGTGCTAGTTTCTTTCATCCAGAGCAGCATATTTCTGCATTACAAGCTCATAATTTAATTTAAAATTGTCTAGACTGTGGTGTAGAGAATGTAGTAGTAGAAATGGTAAATTTTCGGCACACGTGGCAGTGATTGAAAGAATTTTTCGTGTTTTTTTTTGGTCCAGCAGCAAAATGTGTTAGAAGGGTAGCTGGTGATACTACTTCTCAGCTTTTTGCTAGTACTAGCTCTAATATCACAACAATTAATGCTGGAGATTGTGTAATTTAAAAAATTTAATGTTGTAGAATGCTTCAAATTTAAAAAAAAAACAAAAACCAAAACACAATGGCCTGTTTTCTGGTAAATATTAGTCAACGACCGCCCACTTGTTTTCATGTAAATATTACCTACCCACTTGGTGTTTTTAGTTTGCTGTGAATGCATAACTAGTGCATATTTTCATGTAAATTTTGTAAGATATGTTAAAGAACAGATGTTTGTGTACATTTTTATTCATTATGGAATTATATGACCAACTACAGTGGATTAACTTGATGGGTAAGTGACAAAAAATTTATTTTATTACTTCATTTTCCATTCTTTCTTCTCAGTTCTTAGCTCTTTTTTTTTGTTGTATACTAACAAAATGGTAAAAATTTTATTTGAAAAACAAAATACATTTTTTCTTCTTCAAAATAAGGTAGAATACTTCATACTACAGATCAGATTATGCCTTTGTCATTCTTTTAAATGTGACAACCATCCCATTTCACATTGTGAAATTTACCCCCCTTGGTCTTTTGAGGAAAACACACCCAGTATACAAAGAGTTAATGGAATTTTAACAATGCAAAGAAAAAAGTTTTAAAGTGAGTATTATTCATTATCAGTGAATGTTAGAAAAGGAGTTCTAAAATGCTATATTGAACCTATCTTGTTATATGGAAGTGAATCATGGACAATAGGCAGGTCTGCACAAAAATCATTGGAAGCAGCAGAAATGTGGTTCATTAGAAGAATGTTGCGAATCCCCTGGACAGCAAAAATAACTAATGAAGAATGCATGAGAAGAGCTGGAGAGACAAAAAATCTTGTCAAAAAGATAAGAGAGAGACAATGTACTTTCATAGAACATACAACGAGAAGAGGGGGCATTGAAAATATTATAACAACAGGAAAAATAGAAGGAAAAAGATCAAGAGGAAGACCAAGAGAAATGATACTGGACAGTCTGATGGGATGGTGTGAGAGGAGATCACCAACTGAGCTGATGGCCTGCATGAAAGATCATGTACTCTGGAAAAGCATAATAGCCAACGCCAGTCGGCACGGCACCTGATGATGATGATGATTATTCATTCATTCATTAACAGGCCCCTCGTAGAACTTTGCCTCCCTAATAGCTCTCTTGAAGGCCTCTCGGTAGCAAGCAAGATGCCCTGCTGTTGATGCATCCATTTGCAAATCAACAATGTATTGTTGCCATCTTCATCTTGGTTTTTCTCTATTTTTCCCATTATGTACCCCTCCCAAGACTGTCTTCTCCATACTCTCGTGACATTTAATATGTCCAAAATAGTTTTCTCTGTTTAATCTTCTTTTCTAACCAACCTTCTTCAATATTAAGTTCTTGTAGTATAGATATATTTGTTCATCTTTTTGTGTCCATGATATCTGAAGGACTCTTCTTCTGTAGTATTTACATTCAAAGGCTGTTGTGTTAAGTTCAGGTTTCACAGGCATTACGTTGTGATGGGAAAAATGCATGCCCTTAAAAAACTTAATTTTTTGTAGATCTGTCTGTCCCTCTCTATAGTTTCTTTATGATTAACATTACATGTCCAAAATGCCAATAGAAGAATTATTTGGTGATAAGTCTGTCTGAATGTGAAGAATTTTAACAAGCTGTACAGAACATCAAATTCATATACTGCATAAGGGATATAATGGTAGTCAAGTGATGAAGTGTTATAAACCTCCTTTTTGTCAAGAACTCAGTTTCTGGAAGTAAGATTCCCTTCTCAGTCTGAGTTTCTTGGCTTTCTAGTACAAGTGTCAGGTACCTCTTTTGTGTTGAGTTAGCAGGACATGAAGAGATGGGTGAGAGTATAGTTCCCTTTGGCTTGAAAGTCAGCTCTTTAGCTGTTGTGCTACCTCTCAAGGATTAGACTTCAGTATAGGAAACAAAATACGAATGGAAATGTTTAAAGAGACATTTGTCATTTGAGGAGATTTGTTCAAATCTTTACATTGATAGTGAGACGGAACTGAGATAGCAAAATGTCAGCTCTGCTGATTTCATGCACTCTGGCATGGTTAGGATTTGTGAATGTTCCCTTGTTTGCTTCAGCAATTTTAAGATGGCCAGAGACAAGAACAGGCTAACAAGTTAAATTTCATTTGCCCAGATTTAAATATTTTTTAAGCAGCTGGCTGATCTATTTCTATAGTCTGGATTTAAAAGGTCAATGAGAGTGCTGAAAAAAAAAATTGATGAATCAAACTGTGCAACGAACATGGTCCTGCCCCCTTCTTTAACGTGGAAGTAGGAAATCTTGTCTTAGTAAGACAAGAAGCTGGTTAAAAAAGCTGATAACATATTTTGAGAATTCAAAGTCTTCTTATATCTTTACAAATTAGCTCTTGAAAATAGAAATTCAGAAAAATGTCATGTTAATGAATCATCTGAACGTTGTACGACACCATGATAGTGTACAATATGGGGAAAACCGGCGACATGTTAATTATAAAACTGAGAGAGAGAGAGAGAGAGAGAGAGAGAGAGGGAGGGAGGGATGGAAGGGGAGAGAGAGAAAGAGGAGCGATACACTAAAAGCACTTTCTATCAGAGACAATGGTTAAACGGCAGACCCTATGACAGTCCAGCTTTTACTTCTCGCCCTTCACACTCTTGTATAACTGAGGGGAGGGGGACATGTGACTTCTCAACAGAATATCAGAAAATGGCCCAGTGATCATTCACCCATCAGTACAATTATAAAACGTGTCTTTTAATTAGGGCCAGCCGCTAGGTCTGTCGTTATCTAACACGGCTGGTAGTTTGAAGGGAACCACCAAGCTGAATGATGCGGGTTCCTGCAGTCACAGATAGGAGCTGCTCGTTCTGATCGACGAGTTGCCGCTTGTTATCGATTTTGGGCTGATCGTGGCT
Source organism: Achatina immaculata (assembly GCA_009760885.1). Taxonomy (NCBI): domain Eukaryota; kingdom Metazoa; phylum Mollusca; class Gastropoda; order Stylommatophora; family Achatinidae; genus Lissachatina; species Lissachatina immaculata. Next base: position 45,263,841 of record CM019720.1, on the reverse strand, counting down.
GTAATATAATATGCATCTAATTACACGCCGAGATCTTTGAATTATTCTTTCTGAATAACTTATGTACATTTTAAAAGCCCTACACATCATTTCCCGCGCACAATACATGAACGAGACCACTACGCATAGAGTGTCCATTAGCAAATTAGAGAATGCACGCACACACACGGACGAAAAAGCAAAATGACTCACCATTTTGTTGTGTTAGAGGAGGCTGTGCGAGTTCACGAGGGAATTAGAAAAAAAAAACGAGCGAGCGGTTACAACTCACTTTGACTCGAGCTGTCGATGTGAGGTCCCGGTATAACCGCTATTGCCTGCGCCTGGCTTTTATAGCATCCATCCAACATGGCAACCATGGGGTCGGTAAACAAAGACATCGCATCCTATTGGTTGCTAGGGTGGTCAAGCGATCTGGAGTCACATTATGGGGATATTGTTCTTGTGAATGCGCACTTTTATAACAGACGGTCGTTAAGACAGACAGAAACACAGGCAGAAGAAGTGGATGGAGGGGGGGGGAAGAAAGAGAGAGAGAGAGAGAGAGAGAGAGACGTTCATTCATTATTTGCATGTCCCTTGTGGAACTTTGCCTCCCAAACAGCACTCCTGTAGGTCTCTCGGTTGTGGGCAAGATGGCCTGCTGCTGATGCATCCATTTGCAGATCATCAACGATATCTTGCATCCACCTTCGTCTTGGTCTTCGTCTCCGCTTGTGAAGAGTTTAGCAATCACTTCAGAGAAGAAGTCAATATCTTAAAATCTTCACTACCAACCCCTAGTTTTGATTTAAGTGAATTAAATAAATTTATAGGTAGTAAATGTGTAAATCTAAACCAACCCAGTATTCCTTTCATGTCAGTTAGTGATGTTTATAATTATCTTTCATCTTTAAAGAACAACAACACAGCAGGACGTGATGAAATCAGCAACAAGATATTACGCTACTCTACCCCAGTAATTACAGATATACTAACATACATTTACAATCAGTCCATTGCACATTGTCATTTTCCTCAGGCTTTTAAAATTGCCAAAAAATATATCCCCTTTTTAAATCTGGTTCGGAGAAAAATCCATCAAGCTATAGACCAATTTCCATTCTGTCAACTTTGTCTAAACCCCTAGAAAAACATATTTAAAAAAACCCTTACAACACATGCAAGAAAATGATTTGATTGTTGACTGTCAGTCAGGTTTTAGGCCAAAACGTTCCTGCCACACCGCTCTCACAAAAAAATGACAGAATGTTGGTTATCTAATATAAAAGATGATAAATTATGTAGTGCTGTCTTTGTTTACTTTAAACAAAAGCATTTGACATTACTGATCATGAAATCCTAGCTAGAAAGCTTGAGACTTATATATTACACCCTGACTTGATAAAATTTATTGGATCTTTTCTTTCCAGCAGACAACAGGTAGTTTGCCTCAAAAACTCAAGTTCATCTATGGTTGATAATGATGTTCCACAGGGATCTATTCTTGGTCCTCTCCTGTTTACCATCTACATTAATGATCTTCCACTTCATCTAAAAAAATCATCTTGTGACCTCTTTGCTGATGACTGCACAGTTTATACTAGTTACAATGACTGTAGTAACCTTGAGTCAACTCTTCAAATTGAAATAGTCTAATTAACTAGAGCAATAACAACAGAATGCTCATAAACATCAGCAAAACAAAGCCCATGCTCATTACAACAAGACAGAAATTAACAAATTCACTAACAACAACACTACATCTCCATGCTGGAACTTCACAGATAGAGAATGTTAGTGAACATAAAACTCTAGGTCTCATGATTGACCACCACTTCAGCTGAAATCTTCATGTGGACAATCAAACCAAACTCATTGCACAAAAAGTTTACCAATTTATTAAAATTAAACATTTTCTTGACATAGACACCAGAAAAATATACTACATATCACAGATATGAACACACTTGGACTACTGCTCCACAGTCTGGGATGGTTGTTCCATGTCAAATATGAAAAGATTCTACTCACCTCAAAAACGACCAGTAAAGCTTATAGATGACAAACATGCAGAACGTATTACAAATAAGGATAAACATCTTGATGTTCTACCCCTCAAGAAGAGATTTCTTTTCAACAAGGCCAAGTTAATTCATAAATTTCTATCGCACAATGCTCCACCCTATCTGTGGTTGTTGTTCAAATCCAACCCAAAACACAGTCAAAGCTTAAACAATTGTATTTTCCAAAAACCAAGGCTTGATATGTTTAAAAAAAAGCTTCTCTTACTCAGCTGCCCACATTTGGAATGCCCTACCAATTCACGTAAAACTTATAACTAATATTCGTTCTTATAACTTTAAACTTTGTCAAAATCTGTTTGATAAGGACTATATGCCTCCATAGGCGTAGTTTAAAGTAGTTTAAAGTATGGCTTGAGTGTTGTCATTTTTAAAAAAAATTATTTTTTAATACTGCTTTTCAATAAATTTGTTAGTTTTGAATGAATATAAGAATGCAAGTTCATTTCATATTGTTGCATAAATCAGAGTGTATAGTGTATGGACATGAGATAAGTTTATTATTTATTTACGTAACCATTTAATGTGTCTTCATGATTATTATGCTCATTAACAAATGCTGAATGACTGTGACTGAGTGAAAGCTGTATGATGAAGGGCAGAATGTCAGAAGGGCCTGTGTGCCCAATTCTTAACCCTTTGAAAATAAAGAATGTCCGTTCTCTTTCTTTTTCCCATTATGTACCCTTCCAAGACGGTCTTCTCTAGATTAACATGACGTTTAACGTGTCTAAAATATTTAAGTTTTCTCTGTTTAATCTTCTTTCCTAGCCAGCCTTCTTCAATATTAAATTATTGTAGTATGGATATATTTGTTCTTATTTGTGTTAATGATATTTGAAGAACTCTTCTGTAGCATTTACATTCAAAGGCATTTACGTGTTTCTCAGCTGGTGTTTTAAGTGTCCAGGTCTCACAGGCATATGTTGCGATGGCAAAGATGCATGCCCTTAAAAATCTGATTTTTGTAGTTCTGTCTGTTCCTCTCCACAGCTTCTCTAGTTGTTTTACTTTCTTGAAGAGCTATAGATGCTCTCCTTTTAATTTCCCTCATTGTATCTCCATTATTAGTTAGCAGTGATCCAAGATATTAAAAACTCTCCACTTCTTCCCATTTTTCCTCATTGATACATATTTCAGCTGCCTTATTTGTTTTGTCAGTTGTCATCAATATAGTTTTCTTCGCATTAAGATAGAGTTTTTGCTGTTCGCTGTTCTTACGGACTGACATAATTAGTTTTTCCATTCCCTTTTTGTGTTGTGGGCAGTAATACTGTGTCATCGGCATATCTAACTCTGGTATTTCATAACCTCCAATTGTTATGGCATCGTAATATTCTTTGTCTACATCTTCTCTAACACTCCTCATTATATTTTCAGTATACAAGTTAAATAAGTAAGGCGACAATATGCACCCGTGACGGACCCCTTGTTTTATGTCAAACCAAGTTGTTGTTTCACCATTTATTCTTACTGCTGCTTGTTGGTCTAGATACAACAGTGATGTTAATTGTATCAAATGTGTTGGAAATCCCATTTTCCCCATTATTTTCCAGAGTTTCTGGTGTTCTACACAATAAAATGCCTTTGAGTAGTCTATAAAAGATAAATATAGATTCACATTAAACTCACTGCATTTCTCTATTATTAATATTATATTGAAAATATTATCTCTTGATCCTCTTCCTTGCCTGAAACCAGCTTGGGCCATGTTGACCTCTTCTTCTATTTTCTTACGAAGTCTCCCCATTATGATTTTTAACAGAATTTTACTGGCATGACTAATCAGGGCAACATTTCTGTAGTTTGTGCATGATTTCAGTTTACCCTTTTTTGGCGGTGGTATGAATACAGTTCTTTTCCATTCTTTTGACCAAATACCTGAATGCCATATCGTTTTACATACTGCATGATAGATTATTGCACGTTCCTTTCCTCCCGCTTTAATAAGTTCAGCTGTTATCTCATCTGCTGCCGATGTAGGTGCATTATCTGGATAACTGTTGCATTTCTAAGAGTGCTCTTAAATCTGATAGTGAGGTTTCTATCACTTACTGGATTGTAGCCTAGTAATGCTTTTGATGTTGATTTGTCCAAGTAAAAAGCCACCCCATTCTTTCCTACTAATTCTCCACCAGAGTTTATAAAGATATTATCATTCTCGCTCTTGAAGTGTCCTGATCCTTTCCATCGATGTTCGCATATTCCCAAAATGTGTATCCCCGTTCTTTTCATCTCGTCACTTATTATTTGATACTTTCCCTCCTACATGCTTCTCACATTCCATGTTCCTACTATTATTTTTCTTTTTAGTTTGATGCAGGGGTTTTCCTTGGTAACACTGTCAGGATTTTGTCCGTCATCACAATTACTAGTACTGACCTCTGCCTCACACTCTTCCCCAGTGTTAAAATTAGATTTATCTGGCCTTGGGGGACTCGCCACCAGATATTTTTCCTATCTAACTTTCCATGTTACTGTTTGGGTTTCTTGGTATATTTCCAGAAGGTAGTTTACCATTGCTTTCCTCTGGGCAGTGACTGTACTAATCAGTGATCTTAGCCATTGTCCCTACATGGAGATTATCTGCCTACCATCATAGAATGGTGACCATAGCCAACATTATCTGTCAGCTGCTCTCCCATTCCATCCACCACCTGCTCCCATCGCTTCACGTCACCCTGATCTCCCGGGGAGAGGGGGGCTATCCGGGTACTCCACCTTGCACAAGGGCGTCCCGTACAGACAGAGAGAGAGAGAGAGAGAGAGAGAGAGAGAGAGAGAGAGAGGCAGAAATAAGCAATAGAAAGGCAAACAGACATACATTCAGACATAATGAATGAATGATTTTTATTTTAAAAGGGTGAAGAATTGGGCGCGCTGGTCCGTCTTACATTCTGCCTTCTGCCCTTTATCACACAGTCTTTCTCTCCCTCTCTCTCTTTCTCTTCACACACACGCAGGTATGCACAAACGCACACACACAAAGATAAGAATGCAAGATGAAACTATGTGAAATACAGCTGGATTTAACTGACGTAGTGCGCAGAAACTGAATACGTGTGAAAAAAAAACATGACGTCAGAGATGAAGTAGACAAACGGTCGTTTTTTAACAATGGCTTCTTGGCAAACACAACATCGCTCATTCACCGTTGAAACTTATTTTAAAAGTAGAGAATCGTCTATTACTGTACAACGAAAGTTTCGTCGCATTTTGAGTTGCAACCCCGTGATAACGTTCCCGATCCGAGAACAATTTTGAGGTGGGTCAACAAATTTAATTAAGGAAACCGCTAACTGCCTTAATAACAAGTCTACTGGTCGTCCAAGAACTCAACAGACACCTGAACGAATTCAAGAAGTCCGCACCGCATTGCTTCGTAGCCCTCGGCGATCAGCTGTTAGACACGCTTTGGCACTTGGTATGTCGGATCGCTCGCTACGTCGCATCTTTCATAATCATCTGCATTTCCATCCTTACAAGTTGCAAGTTGTACAGCAATTGAATGATTTTGATAAAGTTAACAGACTTGATTTTGCTACCGATTTTCATGCACGCAATGAAGAAAATCCTAATTTGCCCAATAACCTCATAATGTCTGATGAAGCATATTTTTAGTTGTCAAGAAGTGTGAACATGCAGAATTTCAGATACTGGTCTGCTGAAAATCCAAGGAAGTCATACTGCATGAGAAACCGCTCCATAGTGAACGAGTAACAGTGGTGTGGCGTTGCATCATTTGGCGTCAGTGGCTCACTTTTTTTTTTTTTTGAAGACGAAGACGGGCATCCTCTTACTGTTAATAGATATCACTATGTCCAGATGCTAACTGAATATTTCATTCCAGAGTTGGCCAATAGAAATAAGAGACTAATATGGTTTCAACAAGATGGAGCAACTGCCCACACAGCTCATCAGTCCATGGCCATGCTGTGACAGGCATTTTCCGATCGTCTTATTTCCAGATTTGGGGATATCCATTGTCCGCCAAGGTCACCGGATTTATCGGCCACAGCTTTCTTTTTGTGGGGGTATCTCAAGAACATGGCGTGTGCTAGTCGACCACAGTCAATTGCAGATATAAAGGATCAAATCCGACACTGCATTTAAAATGTTCCTTTGAACATGTTAAATGATGTTATGCATGAATTTTCCAGACGCCTGGCTGAATGTATCAAATGTAATGGCAGTAATCTAACCGCCATAATTTTCAAAACTTAAATATGTTTGTCAGTAATAATAAAAATACTACTTTTCTGTGTTTCATTTCACTCCCCCCCCCCTCCCCCCCCCCAAAAAAAAACATGTATAGCGCTTATTTATTTTCCATTTTAAAAATCCAGCTGTGATTTATGCCGGACCCTGTATAAGTACACAGATTACATGAAAAAAAATATCTAAGAATGTAGGATGAAAATATTACATTCACAAATATAAGATAATGAACAACATAAGAGGTAATTGATCTAACAAGATAGCGCACACATACATGTACATACATCATCATCATCAGGTGCCGTGCCAACTGGCTATTATGCTTCTCCAGAGTACACGATCCTTCGTGCAGTCCCTTAGCTCAGTTGGTGATCTCATTACTCTGTACAAGCATAACTAATCTTTGGAACTACAACAGTGGTTTCCCGTTGCCTTCTGTCAGTTTGTGTACGGACTCTCCGCTATCTTTTGGACTCCCTGTCCTACCCGCAAGGCAGCGAGAGCCAGAGGTTTTAAGGCGCCTCTTACCCGCCTGGTATTCCCTTCACTGAGCACATGAGGCACTTTAAAGGAGTCTGAGACTACCGTCACATGGTCCGCGCCTGCTTATTTGGGTAAGCCCTTATTCATAGGGATCCTCCATATCTGGAGGACTTTCACCATCCGCCACCTGTGACCCGCTGGGTTGGGGATGGTCGCCCCAGCTTTACCCCAGTGTGTGATACACACACACACACACGCACGCACGCACACACACACACACATACACAAATACATTTTCATTGGAGTTCTTCTGACATTCCACTCTCGCATATTTACTAAGATAATTTCGAACAAGATGCAATATCTAACAAATTATGTTTAAAACTATGCTCTTTTAGAACAGAACTCGATGGCTGGAGAGTCACGGTATGAGAGGCTATTAGATATTCTATGTAGGGATATAGTTTTAAGCCAGAAAATATTGAAAAAGCTTAGAGTTAAAGGATGAAGAATTACTAATGGATTTTAGACTGTAGGGGAGAGAGTTCCAGAGCTGTACCGCAGAAAATGCAAGGCTTTTCTTGTAAGGATCTAGCCTGGGTTTAGGAAGAAGACAGTTTCTTAAAAGTTGGCTATGTTTAATGCTGGACGTAAACAATGGCCACAAGTAAGGTGGAGCGTTGTGACACAAAGTTCTACGAACAAACTTGAATTTGTTAAAAATAATTTTATATTTGAGGGGTAGAATTTCTAGTTCCTTGTGCTGATCTGCAGTCTGTACTGGGTGTTTGCCACAGATCAGATTTAATACTTGTCTGTGAAGGAAATGGAGTCTTTTTGTGTTTGAGACAGAGCATCTATCCCAGACTGTAGAGCAGTAATCTAATTATGTTTGTATATGTGATATGTAGTATGTCTTTCTCGTGTCTTGGTCGATAAAGTGTTTAATTGTGGCTATTTGGTAAACTTTCTGTGCTATCAAGTTTGTTAGATTATGTACGTGGGAATTCCAGGTTAAATGTTGATCAATGGTGAGGCCGAGAGTTTTATGTTCATGAACGTTTTCTATTTCTGTGTCCAAGCAAAAAGCTGTAGTGTAGTTCTTGTTGCATTCTGCAGTTTCTGTCTTGTAGTGATGAGCATAGATTTTGTCTGGTTGGTGTTTATCAACATACAGTTATTATTACTACATTTAATCAAACTGTTTATGTCATTTTGTAGCGCTTCCTGTAGGTTATTTATGTCACAGTCGCCATTGTAAATGCTGCAGTCATCAGCAAAAAGGTCACATGATGAGTGCTTTAAATGTAATGGTAAATAGTTAATACAGACAACAAAGAGAAGAGGACCAAGAATGGAAGCTTGAAGAATACCAGCATCAACTATAGATGAGTCAGATATTTTATTTCTGAAGCAAACTACTTGTTTTCTACCTGAGAGAAAAGGTGTAATAAATTTTGTCGGGTCAGGGTGTAATCAATAACCTTCCAGCTTTTTTGGAAGAGTTTCATGATCAATCATATCGAAGGCTTTCTTGAAATCAACAAAGACAGCACCACACATTTTATTATCATTTATGCCAGATAGCCAGTTTTCGGTCATTTTAGATAATGCTGTGTGACAGGAGTGATTTGATCTAAAACCTGACCAACTGTTTATTAGTAGATTGTTTTCCTGCATGTGGAGCAGTGTTAACTTTTGATTATGTTTTTCCAAGAGGTTTAGATAATGATGACAAAATGGAAATAGGTCTATAGTTTGAGAGCTCATTCGTCTGTCCAGATTTAAAAAGAGGAAACATTTTAGCGAGTTTAAAAGCCTCATGGAAATAGTGTTTGTCAATGCACAAACTGTATATGTACGTTAGTGTGTCTCTGATAACTGTTACAGCTTAGCGTAGTATCTTGTTATTAATGTCATCACATCCAGCTGAGTTAGTGTTCTTTAACGACCAGATGTAGTTATAAACTTCACCGATTGTGAGGAACGGAATACTTAATTGTTTTAGCTGTACACATTTACTCTCGCTGTAAGTTTTCAACACACTCAGGTAGCAAGTAGGGGTCGGTATTGAAGAATTTAGAATATGAATTTCTTCCCTAAAATGTTCACTGAAGTTGGTGCAAGTATGTTCATGATTATTTGTTTATATGTCAGATTGCTTTCTTTTATTTACTAGAGTATTTATCACTTTCCAGATCGATTTACTATCAGTTTTGTCTTTCACTAACTTTCTAAAATAATTTTTATTCTCCTGCTTTATTAAATACTGCACCTTATTCCTAAATGAACGATAGCTACTGAAATTTCTGCTTTTATGAGCTTCATCCCGTTTCCTCATGGGTTGCAAGATATCAGGGGTTATCCACGAGGATTTTGTTACGTGTTTTACTCTCATTTCTTTGATGGGGACATGCTTGTCAAAAATACTTAGAAAGATATTAATCCAGTATTAGATAGCCTCATCTGGATTTGTTAACTGATAAACGTAGGCAAGAGGAGAAGCTTTTAGATCAGTTAAAAATAATTCCAAGTTAGTCTTTAAATTTCCTATATTTGATGTGGCGAAGTGGTTAGTGCACTGGTCTTTCATGGCGAAGGTCGGGGGTTCGAATCCAGCCGGAGGCGCCCCAGTCACTCAGCTGTCGAAATGGGTACCCGTTACTAATAGCTTAGTGATTAGTAACGATATAATAGCTTAGTGAATAGTAACAATATAATAGCATAGTGAATTGTAACAATATAATAGCATAGTGAATAGTAACAATATAATAGCATAGTGAATAGTAACAATATAATAGCATAGTGAATAGTAACAATATAATAGCATAGTGAATTGTAACAATATAATAGCTTAGTGAATAGTAACAATATAATAGCACAGTGAATAGTAACAATATAATAGCTTAGTGATTAGTAACGATATAATAGCTTAGTGAATAGTAACAATATAATAGCTTAGTGAATAGTAACAATGTAATAACTTAGTGAATAGTAACAATATAATAGCTTAGTGAATAGTAACAATATAACTATGTAAAGTACAAAAGTAAAGAACACTATCGAATAACAAAACTTTTCAGTTTTGGACTTTCACGTCCACAAAATTAGATGAGAAGAGTTTCAATAAAAATAAAATAATTGGTCAGTCAGACTTATTCGTGCAACAATCAGACTTACTCGTGCAACAATCAGACTTCAGTCATATACGTATGCGTTCAAGCTAGTAGTAATAATGAATCTAAAAAAAATTATAATACACTGACAAACGAATAAGAGAGAAAAGAATACAAAAATCAACAATGCAATGAACGTTATGTAAGTGATAATTGTAAAAGTATGACAGTGTTAGCTGTAAGCTAGCACTATGAGACTTGTGTTCTGCTGTAAGAAGTTCTGTGTATGTGTGTTTTTTTTTTCTTTTGGTTTTAGCTCAGTTAGGTTTATCTACATAAATTTAAATGTGCTGGAAATTTCAAACTATCTGGTGTCTGTATGTGGGTTTATGTGTTGATTGTGTAGTATGGACATCATATATGCGTGGCTCAGAGCTGCAGGACTAAACTGCATTAGATATTGTAGCTGAAAGTTCCATGGATAATGATGCGGGATTCTTGTGCTTGTGTCCTGTAAAGTTGTTGTGATATTCCTAAGTGGTGATTGTGCAGGAGTCTCCATGTTGTTCGCTGAATTAACTATTGATATGAATGGTTGAGCTTCGCGTGTAGGCAGGGGCGGGAACCTGAAATTGTTAGTGGGCCAGAGGGTGGGCTGGGCAGTTGTAGAGAGGTAGCAGGTGATGTTTGTGAGGGTCCTTGGAGCTTTGTGATTGGTGTAGAGTGTGCTGCTGGAGCCACGTTATGTGTGTGGCTGTTTAAACTGTTTCTCAAAATGTTTGTGTGTTGTTATGTTCTGCTCAGTTCTTGCTGGATATGTGATATTTTTGGCAAAGATGCTGCTGCCAGTCTTGTTATTTTGTTTACTGGGAGATGTGTTCAGCACCAGTTAGGTTACTTAAAATTATGCTAACGATTCTAGTCCCTTGCAGGCATCAATCATATTTTCGCTTGTTCGTTGGCCCTTGTATATATATCTTTCTACTTGTTCATCTACCCGTGTGTCCTGCTTGTACAAGTAATTGAAGATTCAGAAAGGCGACTGAAAATATTGTATTCTATAAATCCTTTCTGAACAGAACAGCTTTGAATCCGGATGTTTTTTTTTTTCCTCATGTGCGGCTGGTCCCTGGGTTCCCGCCCTACAGAGTCCTGTAGTTCCCGCCTTCCTATTCTCACGGTTTGTCTGAGCTCAGCGTCTGAATACTTGAAAACAAGAAGAGACGAGGTACAGATCCGGACGAAGCGTTTGGAACAGCATGTTGCCTTTTTTGTATCGAAATCATCATTTGAAAAAAAAGTTCTACTACAATCGATTTATGACAAGTTGCAGTTTTTGGAACTTTCAAATTACGACTATCTCTCCCCCTCCCTACTCCACACCCCCCCCCCACACACACACAATATTCAGAGACTATCCTGCAGGGGAGGCACACTAGATTACACTGCACACGCGGCTGTCAGTGCATGAAGTTAAATAGGAAATGGCTTTTAATTCAGTTCCAGGAACACAGAGTTTCTCCCTAGTCCGTAGAGAGTGCAGAAAAATGAAACCTCCATCGTGTTATCTCCGTACAGAATCTAGGCCCCCACTTTTTTTTCTATTCTTATTCGTTATACATTATACATGTTAGTTTATACTTCTATTTCTTCCTCTGTATGTTCTTGTACAAAAAAAAAGAACAACTACATATATATATATATATACTACAAGAGCTTAATATTGAAGAAGGCTGGCTAGTAAAGAGGATTAAAGAGAGAAAACTTAAATATTTTGGACACATTAAACGTCATGATAATTTAGAGAAGACCGTATTGGAAGGATACATAATGGGAAAAAGAAAGAGAGGAAGACCAAAACGAAGATGGCTGCAAGATATCGTTGACGATCTGCAAATGGATGCAGCAGCGGCAAGCCATCTTGCTCACAACTGAGAGGCCTACAGGAGTGCTGTTTGGGAGGCAAAGTTCCGCAAGGGACATGCAAATGAATGAATGAATGACCACACTCAAAACTGTTCTCTTTACTCCTTCATAAAAGGTAATTTTGGTTGACTATAACTCCACCCAAAACTGCTTTTAACTGTGAGTCCTCCACTTTTCTGTCTGACTCTTGTCTTCTTCATAAACGATACATTTCTCCTGACTCTGACTGTATAGTTTCCATGAGTCTCGAACATCTTACCAAAATGGACATGATGTTTGCTATTGTTGCTGCACTTTCCCTGGTGCCATGAACTAGAAGATGATGCTGTGGCGATGAAGTTGTAATAACGATGTAAGAAAATAATTCTGCACTTTGTGTGGGTGTGTCTTACTTCCCAGAAGAAACGTACGAAGCATATATCTCATCAAGCTCCACTACAATCTGGAGAATATCCATGTTCACCCACACTGACCAAGCTGTAGAGTCACAACAGCCTGTTATGAGAAGTACCGCAGGGATGTAGGATAAGACTCTGGCCTGCTATATTACGATTTCTTTCATTTCTGATAATAGCAAAAGTCCGCCCACAACAGCTACAAGTAACAGCAACAAAAATGAGGCCTTATGGGCTTGTTGTACGATGACGATGAACGATGTGACGGACATGGCAGTGACATAAACAAATCCAAGAACACATGACAGAACGTGACTTCAAGTCAGGACAACATAGAATAAATTCCTGGTGACTACTGACATCCTCAGACTTCATCCCCAACGGAACTTCCAGCTACATTTCTATTCTACTATCACACTACACAAAACTACATTTTGTCACAGACGGAACTACGAACTGCCCTATCCGAAATTCAAACATCAAATATCACAAATCATCACATTTCCCTCTCACGACTTTTCCTTCTCATAAGTTACACGTGAAGCATGCCTGGCACGTGATATGCAAGAAAATGACTTAAAAGGGGGAATAAATCTAAGCACAAAGCTGTTGATTTCTATGGGACACGACCCTTTTTATCCCAACTTTCTATGATGAGTTATCTAACTATAAATCTGTATTCTATTACTGCTGGCTCTCTGTTTTTTTTTCCACAAAAATCGTTTGCATTTAAAGAAATGAGCTAATGGGGTAGGTCCCACAGTGAGGACACAGTAATGGAGACTGTCAAGAAGCTCATCAAGTTTTCAAAACAGTTCAGTGTAATGCAGGCACTCCTTGCTTGGTGTGACCTCAGATCATCTCGGTTTGACCTGCTAAGGACTTTAGTTCACAGTTCCAATGATACTGAAACAAAAGAACCAGGACATTTGTCCCACATGGTCCTTCTCATAGGGTATGCGCCAGTGATCGCGTTAACCAACAATAATCGATAAATTACCAATAAAAAAGAACCGAAATTTTTTGAGGTCATGGGTTACTGTGACCGGTTTATATTATAATAAACCTATTAAAAAGCAACCAGTAAAATCGATTGGAGGATATTCGGGCCAGTAGGATGATGAATTTGTGTGGAGGAGAATCAGTTAGTTACAAATGTGGTTAAGGAAGTGACCATTTTGTATTAGACATGTTTAATCTCGCAGCAAGTAGGATTTTAAAAAAAAATTGTTTTCACACAAACATTTACGAGGGGTGATTGATAAGTTCTCGGTATAAGGTACAACGGATTATTTGTGGACAAATTTTTTGGGGGTTATTTCTCAAAACAGTCCCCTTGCAAGTTTATGCACTTTGTCCAGCGATCCTGGAACATACGGATCCCTTCTTTGTAAAAGTTAGCATCTTGTGCCAGCAGAAAGTGGTCTACAGCATGAATGACGTCATCATCTGAAGCAAATTTGCGACCAATGAGCTCCTTTTTTGGGTTTGGTAAACAGGTAATAGTTCGAAGGAGCCAAATCTGGGGAATAAGGAGGATGTTAAAGAAGCTGGAAGCCGCATTCATGAATGGCAGCCATTGCCACCGCCGACTTGTGAACTGGAGCATTGTCATGATGAAAGATGACTCCTCTCTTCAATTTCCCTCGACGCTTTTCCTTCAATTTGACCCGCAATTGCTTCACAAGATTAGCGTAATATGCCCCAGTGACCGTTCTGCGTTTTTGAAAATAGTCTACCGTGGTAAATAGCATACCTTGATATTCTACCAATATCACACCTTCTGAATCCCAAAGGATGGAAGCCATCACTTTGCATGCAAACAGAACCATCTTTGCTTTCTTTGGAGGTGGGGATCCATGATGTTTCCACTGCTTTGATTATTCTTTGGTTTCTTTTGAAAATAATGAACCAGAGTCTCGTCCATAGTCACACATTGCTGAAGAAACTTTTCAGGATTTGCAGAAAAATGGCTAAGATTGTCTCTTGACATGTTGAGACACTGTCGTTTGTGATTAGCTCCAAGAAATTTCGGGACCCATCGAGCAGAGACCTTTGTCATTTGAAGATCATTGTGAATAATGGCATGAACAAGTTCCTGGGAGATGCCCAACTCAGTTAGTCTTCGATCCTCCATTATCATGTCATGGATTCTGCCGGTGGTTTCATCGGTGGTTACCGTTCTTGGTCTTCCTGGACGGGAATCATCTTCCAGACTCTCCCCTCCATGTTTGAATTGAGCTGCCCATTTCTTCACTGTGCTGTAAGAAGGGGCACTCTCCCCTAGAGTCTCTACCATATCCTGATGGGTCTCCTTCGATGATAAGTCCTTGATGCAGATGTAGCGAATTTCTCGATGAGAATTGTATCCATTTTCTCAATTTCTGCCACCCCTTACCACTTCAGTAACCTATAAAAAAAATTGGTTGCAGTTAATTTCTTGAAACTTGGTGTTTAATCTTACACTAACCTGATCTACAAATGCACCTAATATCACCTGTGTGTTTCAAGTATTTGTACCTTAGGCCGCGAATTTATCAATCAAACCTCGTAATTCCCGCTGATGGGTGTAAAGTGTTTTTAATTTAAAATTTAAAAAAGTTATAAGGTACAGAATGTTGTATTGAGAAAACCGTTATTTCGGAAAGTACGTCAAGCAAGGTGAAAGACAAGCACAACTGTACCAGTTTAAAAAAAAAAATTCCCAGCGTGATCACTGGCATGTGCTGTCTGGTTTTAGTTTTATTGTCTGGTTTCAAGCGTGGGCATGCTTCGTGGGTTTATTGTCCAGGTCTTGGATATATTTCACCGACCTCGTTACAAAATACAGGCCTCCATTTTAGTCAGTCGATAAATCCATGATCGATTTTTTCTTTCATCTCAGGTGAGTCATAATCTTTCCACCCTCTCCATTCTGGATCAATAAGATTGATTTGACACGATATATTGCTTTCTATAATCTAATTATGGACCTCACGGTGGCTGCCCCCCCCCCCCATGCAAACGGTTTTAGAATGAGTTCATAGTAGAGATATCTGGTTTTGACAGAATTTCACCTTCACATATTCAAGTATTTGTACCTTAGGTATAACACCGTTTAATATTCATAATTTCTGTCATATACAGAGTCAGTAGAAACGTACCATTTATGAAGGAGTCAGATAGAAGAATACAGGGCTCGAGAGATGGAAGCAACAGAAACAGACTGAACAACATAAATCATAATTTTCTTTCATCCATAAAACAAGGAGTTTTTTGTGTGGATATTTTAAATATTTATTATATTTTGGCTGATATTTAACAATTTCAAATAAATTATTACAGAGTCATCATAGACGAATAAAGTCTAGCAGAAGAGATACTTCTTGCATTTATTTATATTACATTGTGTGTAAAATTTGTTGCGAAAATCAATGATGAAGTGGCCTACTTAAAAGCTGGCACTATGGGATGCTGGTCACATGATTATAAGCAATGGCTAGATTCCGCACAAGAGGAAAGCTTATAGACAAGGTAAAGCCAAAGGCACACGAGGAATAACCATTTGGGTTTCTGTTCAAAACAAGATGGGCAGAGATGTATGAACTGGTTGAAGAGATTTGTTTTTGTTTAGTCCCAGCCATATGTATTCCATCGGTATGACATGAACTGTTGGAGATGATGCTGATGGAGACAGCTACAAACTAAACTTCCCAGCTGCTTTAGAACTCACAATAGAATTGGCTGTAGTGATAGTGGTACGTTCCTGATGCCTCATCATCACCATCAGGAGCCATTCGCCATAAGAAGAAGTCGGATGCAGTGGATCTCTAACTAATCACCGAAGGCAAAACTGACGAGGTCAAGATGGACTGGGTGACTGATATCGAAAGATTATATGAATATTTGGTTCAAAAACACAGCTGAACATGCTCTCATGACAGTTAACGAATCATAAAAAAATCCCATGCTATATATATATATATATATATATCACTGCATAAACTTCAAACCAAGGGTACTCAACAAGTTGGAACACCCCCCCCCCCCCCATTTTATGGTAAAGGGGAATTAAGACCACAGTATGATAACCTCTAACAGCTGGAATAGAGACATATTTATTTTTTAACACTCATCATCATCAAGTGTCGTGCCGACCGGCTTTGGCTATTATGTTTCTCCATAGTACCCGATCCTTCGTGCAGGCCACAAGTTCAGTTCGTAATTTTATTTCACACCATCTCGTCAAACTATCTAGTATCGTTTCTTTTTTCGCTCCCTTCTGGCTCTTTTTTCTCTCTATTTTTCTGTTGTTAAAATATTTTCAAAGCTCCCTCTTCACATTGCATGTCCTATGAAAGTACAACGTATCTCTTGTATTCTTTTGACAAGATGTTTTTATGTGTGTGTCTCTCTCGCTCTTCTCATGCATTCTTCATTAGTAATCTTTGCTGTCCGTGTTTTTACATTACAAATCAATATTCCACCAGTTCTGAGTCCGTCAGTGCAGTATGTGGCTCCAATTCTCTGGCTGAAATCCCCTGGGGGGGGGGGAATTCTCCCCTGGCTGTGACCCTGTTATAAGCTACCAACATACAGAAACAAATCATGCCACTGTTTCCTGTAAACCACTGATTTTTAACTCAATGAGCTGTGGCTTTATTTTAAAAAAATTACACATAAACCCTATTGGGTTTATTCCAGTGTTTGAAGATTAACATTTAAAATATAAGTTAAAATATATGCACTATATCATCATCCCGCAGTACAAGCATGGCGGATGTGCTTATTATAAACTTCTTTATGTTATCTTGCGGTTTTTTGTTTGTTTGTGTGTTTGGTAGTAAAAGTGTTCTTTTTTGTACTTCCAGGACACCCTTTAAGAACATGATGAAACCTGCTGACAAGAATGAGTTTGTATGTAATGTATGTAAGTAATGTATGTATGTATATATTTGACATGCCCTAGTGCCATGCTACAAGATCCTTAACTACTTACATTCCTGTTCCATTCTCTCAGACAAGTTAGTCAGTTTAGACAACAAAATTGACTGAAATGTGCAAACAGTTGTTTGTAAGTCTTGCAACCAAATTTCAAGAAGAGATTACAGGTAGACCTCTCATGCCATAGAGACACTGGAGATAATGGCCTGTATTTTCCTTGCCCTGTTGACACATTATGGCGTGGATGTGGTCAGTATCATGCCTTTCCTTTCACAGCTCAAGGTGAAGTCTGGTACCACATTTTTTTTTTACATGGCTGAGTGACTGAGTGGCACCTTTGGCTGGATTTGAGCCACTGCTCTCACTATGAAAAATAATTGCACTTTCATGAATGAAAATAAATTTGTAATTTTTATTCCCATCCAAGTTTACAGACCCCAAAAATTTATCTATAGATTTTTGGATTTGAAACTGCAATCAACAATCTACATATGGACAAAAACCATGTCAAATCTATTATCAACAATGTATATGTGAATAAAAACCGTGTCAGTGCTTTCTAAATGAACATACTACATACAGATAAAAAAATCATAACACTCGTCTATAAACACTTTTATGCATGCGAAAGCTGGAAATCATCTAAAGAAATAGACAAAAAAATTCGACTTTTTTAAAAACAAATGCCTCAGGAAAATACTTGGTAAAAAGTGGAATTAATTTAAGAACACCACAGAGATAAGACAGATGAGCAAACAACCTGTCTCATGGGTGATCAGAAAAAGAAGATGGACATATGTAGACCATGTGATGAGAAGAAACAATCAGAGAATACCAAAACAAGTTATCAAGTGGACCACAACAAGCCGAAGAAAAAGAGGTCGGCCACGTGAAACTCTAAAGAGGACATTGTTAAGAGAAGCCAGTTTAGTGGGCACAACATACCTTGATGAAACTGAAAAACTCGCCAAAGACAGGAAAACTTGGCAAACAACTATGCGAGCCCTATGAGACATTTAACAGCACGGGAAGGATGTAAGATGTAAGTGTTCCTGGTTGTTCAGTCATTTGCATGTTCCTTGCGAAACTTTGCCTCCTTAACAGCTCTCCTGTAGGCCTCTCGGTTGTAAGCAAGATGCATCCATTTGCATATTATTAACGATGTCGTGCAGCCATCTTCGCCTTGGTCTTCCTCTCTTCCTTTTTCCCATTATGTACCCTTCCAAGACTGTCTTTTCTAAATTATCATGACGTTTAATATGTCCAAAATATTTAAGTTTTCTCTGTTTAATCTTTCTTGCTAGCCAACTCTCTTCAAAATTACATTCTTGTAGTATGGATATATTTTGTGTCCATGACATTTGAAGGACTCTTCTATAGCATTTACATTCAAATGCAATTATGTGTTTCTCAGCTGTTTTGTTGTCTCACAGGCACATGTTGCGATGGGAAAGATGCATGCCCTTAAAAATCTTATTTTTGTAGATCTGCCTGTTCCTCTCCACAGCTTTTTTATTTTTTAAACTTTTTGAAGAGCGGTAGATGTTCTCCTTTTAGTTTCCCTCATTGTATCTCCATTATTAGTTAGTAATGATCCAAGATATTCAAAACTCTCAACCTCTTCCAATTTTTCCTCACTGATATATATTTCAGCTACCTTGTTTGTTTTGTCAGTTGTCATCAATTTAGTTTTCTTTGCATTAAGATAAAGGTGTTGCTCTTAAATGTTCTTACGGACTGACATACCGGCTGTATGGAATGTTAATAATGATGTAACTTCACTCTTCAAAATATAGCCCATAACTTTCGATAGTCTTCTGCCGTTGCTCAGCCAGTGCAAGGAGTACTTTTTTAGTACCATTCGGAAGGCTTTAAGGCCAAGATATTCTCTCACACCAGCTTCAACATCTTCCAGTGAACTGAATTCCTGACCTTGAAGGAAATGTGCTATCACAAGGAACAGATGGTCGTCAGAATGTGCAAGGTCGGGACTGTATGGTGGATGGGGCAGGACCTTGATCCCCTGTAAGCTGTCCACAGACCATGTTGGAAGTGTGTGCTGGCACGATGTCCTGCTGGAGAAGTACCCTGTTCCTGTTGATGAGTACTGAGTGTGAAGAACATCATGCAGCTATTTCACATGCTCAGCATACAGATACCTGTCCATGGAGCGACCAGATGGAACCAGTTCCCAGTGCAGGGGCTCTCAAAGTTCCACCAGATGCAAAGCATGACCTTCTTCTCGAACTGGTCTTGTCAGACAACTGCCTCTGTCACCTGGCCTGGCTGGAGACATTGGGTACCTGTACTGGGGTACCACAGGAGAATCCACTTTTCATCCCCAGTGGCAATACGGTAGAGAAACCTTTTGTCATATGAGTTTGCCAGCAGCTGGTGACAGACATCAACACATCTCTTCACTCTTTGTGGCGGATGCACTGAAGCTGCCTGCTAGTGAAGCAGAGCTCATTCAAATGCCAGACTATGATACTTTGAGCAGGGCCCAATTGAACTGACAAATGCCGAGTATTGGTACAGGGACTGTTTTCACAGCTTGGTATAGGGCTTCATCGGTGGTTGAGTGGTGTCCCCACCTGGGCTTGCCTTTGATGCTGGTGTTCCCAGACCTGAACCTTTGGAACCACTTTATTCCCATCAGCTGTTCCCACACTGGAAATTTCATGGGCAGCTGCAGAGACATTCAGCCCTTCTTCTTGTCTAATAACGCCTCAGGAGGATGCAAATGACAACCTTGCACTCCACCATATTTCCTTCTGGTGATCACTTATCTTGTGATTAATTGGCTAAAAATGGGTATGCACTTTTTTCAGAATGATGCAACACATGACTTCAGCATGATGATACAAATGCCAGTACAGCATATAAAATGAGAACCTTGACTGAAATTAGGGTATCAAAAAAAAAAAACAAAACGTGATGAACTTTTGACTCATTATAATATTTTATAGATAAAACTGATTTACATTGTTCGGTTTTTTTTATTTAGATTGTGTGAAAAATTTTGTTAAATCAATAAACTGTCTTTATTTCCCTTAAATTTTTACCAAATTGGCTATGCCAAGTGAGCATGAAACAACAGCTTAAGTTCCAATTTATCACACTTGTGTGCTTAGCACTCGCCTGAATGAACTTGAAATGTGAACAGTGTTTTCATAGCTAGAATAAAAATTTAACAGCTTCCATTTTCAATGGCACTGCAAAATAATGGACTTCATGTGGCAGGACAAAGTAACAAGTGTGAGGTACTGTGATATGCCTAACTTCCACCCATGATATGAAGGTGGGACATGTAGCGAGAATGACTGGCCTTATTCCCAAACGAGTATATCTTATGGCAAGTTTCTGGAGGCACAAGAAAATTTGTAAGGCATCCTCAAGATATTATCATATTTTCATGCACATAACAGTTAGTCAGTTTTCACAAACCATGGACCTGTATGTGCATTATATACAAGCTTTTTTTTTCCACAGGCAACAGATAATGTGGACTAATAACTGACAATGACAGTTGTGTTTATAAACAGACTATCAGTTTGCTTTTTTCCATGCATATTCTAGAATATTTCATCAAACAAATCCTATCTTGCCATAATACATTGCCAGTAAAATGATAATAAAACCTGCTACTCTCATTCCTTGGCAAGATGGTAACAAGCTGTATATTGTGATGTAATTATGACTGTAGTCTCCATCACTTCAGTGCTTATCACAAGAGGCTTATGACAAGCTCATGATAAATGATACCTACCAGAGGGTACAAAGGACGCTATTACAGCGATTTTTCTTGAAGGAAAAAATGGTAGCCAGCGTAATGTTAACATTTACCTTCGGCTGAAAAAATGTAATCGGCCGTACTTCTGGATATCGACTGCATGAGCAAAATATTGCCAACCTGAGCCTACTTTTCTTCTTCCACAGCTTGTGGCTCCTTTTAACTTTAGACATCCTTTTCTAACCATTTTGCAGTCACCCATCTTTGTCTTTTAGTTCAGTGTTTGACTTGGAAGTTGTGTCAGCATTCAGTCAGTGACCAACTCAGAATTTCAGACCACACCATACATGTACATTATGTGCATGTTGTTTACTGTTATTTATTTATATATATTTTTTAACAGGAAAGTGGATTTCCACACATGCATGTTATACACATAATGCACATTGTATGCATGAAAATACATGTGGCTCCATCAACTACAAGGACTGGGAAGAACCGGTAGAAGACTGTGCCATGTGGAGAGCAACTCTGTGCATGCTGGTTAAAATGAGAAAGAAATTAATAATATATAAATACTGTACTTTTTTTCAGTCAAATATTGGCTGAATTGGTCACGCAAAGCAACCTTCATAAACAGGTCTGTGTGCTTTAAAACTATATTCTCTGATAAACAGAGTTATTATTATTACATTACTATTTGTACAGTTACATGTTTAATAAATCAGACTTCCACTAGTAAATGAGAATTCCCCCAGGCCACATTTATACGCAGCAATGACATAAAAACTCACTGCACCACTCTTCTGCTTCATCTCGAATCTCAAAACGTTGACACAGTAAGGTGGTTTATTGACCTGCCTCGCAATTCTAACTGAAATAGTTTTAGACAAATGCGGACATCATATCGTAATGTCCACATTAAACACTGTCCACATCATCATGTTGATGGCCTATGGCCCAGGCAAGGGTAAAGAAGATGAAGAAGGAAGGAAGGAAGCAGGTATTAGATCTTCATTCCTACAAGTGTAGAAGGCATGTACAGAGAAGAGATGCTCGCTAATTCGATACATATGTATCTGTTCACAGTGAAGGTTAAATCTGCAACTACTGTGACTCTTAACCTGGGGCCCATGGAAAGACTTTTGGGGGTGGGCAGGACCAGCAAATGAATTGATTCAATTAAAAAAATTCTTAGCACAATCCGGGTTCTGTTTATTGTTTCTTTTTTAATGAAGGGTCCACTACTGTTCTCAGACTTTAAAGAGAAGGTTAAGAACCAATGGTACTGAGAATCCACAAAATGTGTAGATAAATTTTAGATAATTTTTGTTATGTTCTTCTTCTTATCTGTCTGGTCATGCCATTAGTGTCACAGGGAGTTTCAGACATCAGTCCAGAGCAAGGGCTGCCATGTTGTGTTTTCTCAGTGTGTCTTTCACCCCCATCTATCAACTTTTTCCTTGGTCGTCCTTGCATCCTATATCATTTTTGATCATGCTTATCAACTGCCCACACCACTTAACTCTGATTTTCAATGTAGTCCTTGACAGGCGTTTCCACCTTTTGCTGGATTACTTCATTTCGCACCTGATCTTTTCAGATTTTATCATTTCCTTAAGCTTTTCATCTTGCATGCTGTTATTTTTTTTTTTCAAATTGTTTTTGGTGAGTGTCCATGACTGGCACTGAAAGCACAGAATCAAGGTGGATACTGTTTGAAATCACTGCTTTGTGGCGTCCATTGAGATATTTGTATGTTTTAGGACTGGTGCAAGTTGATAGGTAACATTGTTTGCTTTATGAATTCTATATTTGATTTCTCTATTTCTCCACCCTGTGTTAATATGCTTCCTAGACATCTGAATTTGGTGTTATTTATATAAACTGGGGTACCTACTGTTTCCATCTTCTTGATATTTATTTTAACTTGAGATATGATACAGTCTTATAGCAAAGAATAAAAAAGAACTATAAGAATTGCTGGACAAAGTAGTAAAAGAAAGTGAGAACAAGGGCCTCACCTTGAACAAGAAGAAAACAAGCTAAGGTCATCTCAAAGAAAAAAAAAGTGATTCCTGAATGTAAAATAACAGTAAACAGCACAAAGCTGAAACAGGTGGACAAGTTTAGATATCTGGGGATGCTGCTGACCTCAGATGATAGATGCCTGAGATAAAGAGCAGAATAAGGCAAGCCAAAATGATTTTTCAGAAAATGAAGAGAGCATTCTATGTAATAAATAAGTCATTGGGAGTGAGGAAAAGAGTACCCCAGTGCTACATTGAGCCAGTTTTATTTTACAGATGCAAGGCATGGTCAGTCACTAATGAAGCACAATGCCAAGTGGAAGCCACTGAAACGTGGTTCCTTAGAAGAATGCTATGAACATCATGGACAGAACAAAGAAATCAAATAGGTTCTGAGAGAGGCTGGTGAGATGGACAAAAGTCTAACAAAAAGACAATCCAAATTCTTAGGACATGTTGTACAGTGAGGCAAGCTAGAACATATTATGACAATGGGAAAGACAGAAAGCAAAAGAGATCAAGATGGACAGAATGAGAAAATGCTGCACTGACTAACTTAGATAGCACAGATAAAGGACACCAGCATAACTTATAATCAGCACTCAGAGCAAGGAACTGTGGACAAGTGTGACAGCCAGTGCCAGATAGCAGGGCAACAGATAGAGATTAGATATTTATTTTCATACTCTATTCTCTGCAGCCACTGTTGAGCCTGCTGATGTGATTTTGCTATGTTCAAAATGCTCTAAATCAGAATCTTCTCAGCCAAATACAAAATGGTGGTTTGGAAATTTTTATGAAATTTGTATAAACTTTTTTGAGATGTAATTTTAAAAAAAACAAAACAGGATGATATAAAAAAAAATCAGTAACAAGGAAAAAAAACCCTGCAAACCTGCAAAAGCATGAGAGTTGCTTCAGTCATTTTCAAAATTAGTGACTTCATAGTAACAAAAATAATATGACAGTTTTCACTGAAAAACAGTTGTTCAACACCAGTACAGTTTTCTATGTTTGTGTTTAAGTAATGTGCTTAACAGAGATTAAATTCAAACTTTGTCATGTTTTTCAGATAGCACAAACTTTTCATGTTATCATGATAGCACACATTTTTCGAATATTGGTAAAAGACTGTTCAGAGGAGTCAGTGCCTTGCAAACAGAGGAGCTGATGCCTTGCACATAGAGGAGCTGATGCCTTGCACATAGAGGAGCTGATGCCTTGCACATAGGGGAGCTGATCCTTGCAAACAGAGGAGCTGATGCCTTGCACATAGAGGAGCTGATGCCTTGCACATAGGGGAGCTGATCCTTGCAAACAGAGGAGCTGATGCCTTGCACATAGGGGAGCTGATCCTTGCAAATAGAGGAGCTGATGCCCTGCAAATAGATGAGCTGATGCCCTGCAAATAGAGGAAGCTGATGCCTTGCAAATAGATGAGCTGATGCCCTGCAAATAGAGGAAGCTGATGCCTTGCAAATAGATGAGCTGATGCCTTGCAAATAGATGAGCTGATGCCTTGCACATAGATGAGCTGATGCCCTGCAAATAGATAAGCTGATGCCTTGCAAATAGAGGAAGCTGATGCCTTGCACATAGATGAGCTGATGCCCTGCAAATAGAGGAGCTGATGCCTTGCAAACAGAGGAAGCTGATGCCTTGCAAATAGATGAGCTGATGCCTTGCAAATAGAGGAGCTGATGCCTTGCAAATAGAGGAAGCTGATGCCTTGCAAATAGAGGAGCTGATGCCCTGCAAATAGAGGAGCTGATGCCCTGCAAATAGAGGAGCTGATGCCCTGCAAATAGATGAGCTGATGCCCTGCAAACAGAGGAGCTGATGCCCTGCAAATAAATGAGCTGATGCCTTGCAAATAGAGGAAGCTGATGCCTTGCAAATAGATGAGCTGATGCCTTGCAAATAGAGGAGCTGATGCCCTGCAAATAGAGGAGCTGATGCCCTGCAAATAGAGGAGTTGATGCCCTGCAAATAGAGGAGTTGATGCCCCGCAAATAGAGGAGTTGATGCCCTGCAAATAGAGGAGCTGATGCCCTGCAAATAGAGGAGCTGATGCCCTGCAAATAGAGGAAGCTGATGCCTTGCAAACAGAGGAAGCTAATGCCTTGCAAACAGAGGCTTGTCTGTGGTCTGCAGACTGAATAACACTGTTCTATATTTAGCAATCAACAACCAAACCTGTAGAGTTCCTCATGAAAAGATACCATAAAGAAATGAGGAAAATCCAGGGATTATTATACAATTTTTTAAAAATTATAGTTAAAAATAAAGCTTAGAACCAGCAGTTAAATTTACAGTCATAAAATGAAGTAAAATATACTTGCTTAAGAAAAGATATAAAAAAAAAAAAACAAAAACACATCACAACCACAGCTTTCCTCAACCTTCCTTCCTGCATGCATACAGTTACACCTATCTTATCAATAGCCACAATACAGCCACTCTCAACAGGTCCTTATCTTCTAATTTATGACATACATACAATAACCATTTTCACCACTGATTTAACACACAACCATGCCTACATCGACTAATTTTCCAATCACTCACTCATTATCACATACTCATTACATTCATCTTACCCATCACATGATACACTCTCCACATCCCCTTCCACTTTATACACACACAATATTTACCTCTGCCCGCCACACACAAACATATTCCCTTATTAATCATACTTAGACCTGAATGTAGTCTGTGCTGCTGCTTCTGTACCATTTTATGGTGACATATACCATCAAAATATTCAGCTTCCAAGATGGAAATCAATATATCATGCACTCGACACAAAGATCAGTGGTCATATTACAGCAACGATATATTACAATACACAATTTGATGAAATGTATGAGCAATCGATAATTTCAAGGGTGACAATATAATCCACATACAAGGTTTACCATTAAAAGAAAAAAACGGATGAGATTATGTTTCTGAAGGCAGCATCTCACACTCTTGAGATATGAGAATATTGTACAATACAATCAAAGAAGTGGGAGTGTTTATGGCACTTTTGGTTTTTATGAATGATAAAAGCTGAGAAATGTTCAAGCAGTGTTGGTTCATGAATTACAAAAAGTATAGAAGAAATCAGCACGTCAGCTTGTTCTTTCCTTTACAAGATGCCATACCAAATGGCAAAAATGTGCTTGTGTCTTGTTACAACTTTACTGATTTCCTTCGTTACTTGATCTGATATGTTTAATTATGATTAAAATCTCTCTCTCTCTGAACCTTAAGTGCCCAGGGCACATGGGGCTTCCGCAAGGGTTTTCCACAAATGCCTGTCCTTTGCCTTTTTTTCTGCTCTTGCCCAGGTGAGCCCTCTACTGCTCAACATCCCTTCTGTTGTTCTTCTCCATGTTTCTTTTGGTCTACCCTTACTTCTGTTCCTCTGTGGTGTCCATCTTAGTGCTATTTTTGGTAGTGAGTTGTCAGTCATTTGGAGCACATGTCCCAACCATCACCAGCATTTCTCCTCAATAATTGCTGTCAGTGGCTTCATCTGCATTCCTGCCAACAAGATGTTATTTCTTATGGTGTTTGGCCAAAATATTTTTCTAATTTTTATGATAAAATACCAAGATCTTTTCTTCCACTGACTCTGGCTGCTTCTATACAGTATGTTTAATTCTTCTTTCACTGTATCTCAGGGGGTGAAGATGCTTGTCCGATGAGGCAATCAGTAACCCATAGCTGATATTCTAGCATCAAGGTTACCGAACCATAGCTGACCAAGACCCTGTCCCTCCTCTCCGTGGTACCCCCAGTAACGGGCCTAGCCTGGCTAACAGGGCAGGGATTGCCATAGTCCCCATGATGGTGGAGTCTACTAAAGAAGCATTGCACATCCCCTGCTTTTTAGCTGTACTCTGGGACTAAAAAAAATAGATGCCATAACCTGCTCCCACGCCGATATGATGCTGTGCCATGACACCTCTACAGCACTGGCTGCAAAGAACAACAGCTCGCAGTTACAGGGAGTTTGTACAAGTCACCGATTCTCACTGCTGTTACACAACGCGCTAAACTCTTCTGTCATTCTTTCTGGTGTTACATAAATGTCTTAAGTTCTTCTCCCACTGAATCTGCCTGCTATTACACAATATGTTAAATTTTCATTTCTCCGACTGATTCTGCCTGCTGTTACACAATATGTTAAATTTTCATTTCTTCCACTGATTCTGTCTGCTGTTACACAATATGTTAAATTTTCATTTCTCCCACTGATTCTGCCTGCTATTACACAATATGTTAAATTTTCATTTCTTCCACTGATTCTGTCTGCTGTTACACAATATGTTAAATTTTCATTTCTCCCACTGATTCTGCCTGCTGTTACACAATATGTTAAATTTTCATTTCTTCCACTGATTCTGCCTGCTTTTACACAATATGTTCAACTTTCCTTCCATTAACTTTGCTGTTACACACTTTTTTTCCCTACTGACTGCCACTGTGAAATAGTATGCAAAATTTGTTTTCCACTGCCTTCACTTGCTGTCCCAGAGTACTAAACTTTCCATCACTTAACTCTGTCTGCTTTTACATGTGTGTTAAAATTTTCTTCCACTGAGTCTTCCTGCCGTTACTTCGCTGAACCTTTGTCGAGTTAGGCTGATGCAAATAAATGCAGGGCAAGGGAGACTGCACCTTGTTCAGACCAGATCCTTTGTGATGCCTGCTAAGCTGGATCAGGCACTTCTTCTTCTTCTTCTTCTTCTTCTCTGTATGCAACTTCTAATCTTTGTCCTTTTTTTTTTTTTTTTTGTGCCACATCAATAATCTTTTTTCTTTTTCTTTTTTGAATCCTAATCAGAAATTAGTACAGTAAATAATAGACACATTCTTTCTCTGCATAGTGATCATCTGAAGACATTCAGATCACAACAACTGTAGAAAAAGAAAGCTAGAATTTTTTTTTTTTTAAGGATGTGTTTAGCATTCTTAACCAAGGAAGACAACTGCCAGAAGGGATTGTTGGATAAAGAGTATCAATTTTCAAAAAATCCTACATATAAGAAACAGAAGTAAATATAGCACAGGTGAAAAAATACCAGGAGATTAGGATTCAAAAGCATCGAACAGAGAAAAAAACTTAAAATGACTGCACAAACAAGGTGTGGTCCAAAAAAAAAAAAAGAGCAAACTTTTTAAATAGTGCACCAAGTGGCACAGGGAGTGTGGTGTGGGAATAGTCCAGCAGGTCTTGACAACAAACTGCCACATGTCCCATTCTGCTATGAGCATTAGTCATCAAGCTACATCCACTGTAGTGAGCCCAGTGCACAAGCTATTTGTCAGTGTAGTGACAGTGTGACAATGAAGGAACCTGACGAACCGTGTGTGTATGAGCATGCATGTGTGTGTGTGTGAGAGAGAGAGAGAGAGAGAGAGAGACAGAGAAAGTTTTGCTGCAAACTTGGCAAAAATTTTACAGACATAGCAATTACTCAATCAAGCATACAGGAAATGTAAGAGCTGGACACAGTGCTATAAGTGGTTTAGGCATTTTAAAGAGGGCAGAACGTAAACAGGTGATGATCCCAGGCCTGGACAACCTTCCAGATGACAACCATGCTGAAAAAGTTCATGCTGTGATTTTCATAGAAATCGTTGTTTAACTGTCCGAGAAACTGCTGACAAAGTGGACATCAACACACAATTTTAGAATCAAATTTTGACTGAAAAACTTCAGATGTGTCTGTGCAAAGTTCAACTGGATTTTCTGACTGATGATGAAAGAGAGAACTGTGTTGAAATTGGTCGTGGATTGCTTGGCAATGCAAATGTTTATGGAAACTTTCCTAAAAACACTGTAACAAGAGATGAGATGGGAGTTTACGGCCATGATGTTGAAACCAGGACACAATCTTCACAGTGGGTGAGGAAAGGATCTCCTTTGCCAAAAATGGCATGGCTGAGTCAGTCAAAGAAGGTGCAGTCATTTTTGTTTTTCTGACTGCACAGGCACCGTCCACTATGAATCTGTACCATGTAGTCAGATGGTAAACAGTTGTACCAGAAAGTTTCAGTGTGTCTGAGGGATTGTGTGCACAGGAAGAGGCCTGAACTATGGGAAACCCAGACTTGCACACTGCACCACAACAATGCTTTGACTCACACGTCACTCATCATCTGCAGTTATCTGGCACAACATCAGACATCCATTGTGCCCCATCCACCTTATTCTCCAGACTAGCCTCAGCAGACTTTATCCTGTTTCACAAACTTAAAACCACTTTGAAATGATAATGACATAATTTCCAAACCATAAAGGAGATTCAGGGAAATGCAATCGGAAGTTGGATGCCATCACAGAAAGTGTGCTCCAGGGAGTATTCTAACAATGGAAGAAACACTGGGAATGGTGTATCACCAGCAGAGGGGATTATTTTGAAGGGAACAGTGCTTAAAATGTAGTCAAATGGGCACTTATGTCTTTATGTCAAAAGTTTGGTCTTTTTTTTTTTTTTTTGGACACACCTTGTATTCCTCAGACGAAATAGGAAAGGCATATTTATGATGTTGTATGAAGGAACTCTAAAAGGTCAAAGAGACAAGGGAAGATCCAGAGAAACTTATGATAAACCATAGAAAGTGCTAAAAAAAAGGTGAAGAAGTAGGTGACATGAAACCGAACTGGCTAACAACAGACAAATCTGCATAGAATAAAGTACATCTTAAAAAAAAAATATGCTACAAATGAATTTATGCCCTCCTCTTCTTGCTATTAGAAATCAGATTGGTAGAACTACTGCATCACTGCAAGCAAAATTTTCACCAAAAGCAGAAAAACCCACACACTTCTCATTGTCTTACACAAATTTTTCAAGCAGATAAGCTACAGATTAAGATATTTTTATGTTCCTCGAGAGGCTACAACCTGCCTGTAGATAATACTGATATATATGGCTACTAAAAGAAGAATGAAAAGGTCATCCAGAAATCCTATAACTCCAAAGGCACCCTCCGGCAAAATGTCCAGCGGGGAGATCAAGTATAAAAATGCTGCCAGAATCAGAATGCAAATTCTGAATCTGAACATCCACATCAGACCTCCAATGCTGAAGAACTCTTGAAAGGCATGGCGTAGCAAAGTTGGCAGATCTTGAAAATATTCTTGGATCTGAGAGAAGACAGGAAAAGAATAGTAGATTTTGTACAAGCAATTAGTCTATCAGCTCTATCAAGTTAACAGGTTAACTAAACTTTTCAAAGTTTTAGAATGCAAAAAAAATATATCTTTTTGCTTCTTACCAATTCAGTATGTTAATATCTCTCTCTCTCTCTCCCTCTCTGGATCATTTAATGCCCAAGGCACATGGACCTTCCACAGGGGTTTTACACAAATGCCTGTCGTTCTCCTGGTTTTTGGCTCTTGCCCAAGTGAGCCCTCTATTACTCAACATTCTCTCTGTTCTTCCCATGTCTCCTTTAGTTGCTCGTACTCCTGTTTCCTTATGGTGTCCTTTTCAGTGCTATTTTGGTAATGAGCTACCAGTCATCCAGAGTACACGCCCCAGCTATTGCCAATCTTTTCTCAATAACGGAAGTCAATGGCTTCAGCTGCACTTCTGCCAGCCATGTGTTATTTCTTATGGTATTTGCTATATATTAATACAGGGAAGCTGAATTTCAATAACAAACCAGACTCCTGGGAACTGATATTTTCAAATTAAGTTAACACTTCTTGGGCCAAAGATGAGAAAATCCGTTTTCCGGTTTCCATGCATTATTGACCAAAAGGCGGATTTGCCGTTTTCAATGGTCATCTTATTCAAACTGTTTCTAGCTTATTTAAAGTAATTTTTGGTTGTCTGTGTTTTTACTGCAAAGTTAATATAATAAAATATTGTTTTCAATCTTCGTTAACTTAAAAAAATAGAAATCTCGCGGTTTTGGCTGTCGGGAACATGTATTTACGAGATCTTGCCAAGTCGACATTTTATTGAAATGGTGAAGCATGCTTCTCTCGATGACACATGGACTGGCACTGAATTATGCTCCGATTTTTTGTCAGACTGCCCCAGTGATGACTAAAAATCACTGTTTAATGATTTTAGTAATGAAATTGATGTGTTTCAAAGTGATTTCTGTGACAGCAATCGTATTTAAAATACAATAACTAGGCATAGAGTTGCTGTGTCAGAAGTGAAAATTCAAGTGACAGTGTGATTGTTATTCAATGTCAGGATGTGATGCTCCAACAGTAAGTATTTCACATTTTTCATTTAATATAGTTAGCAGTGATATAGGTGTGTAGAGTAACATTGGTTCTACACCAGTTCTTGAAAAATTTCTAGGAAATCCTGGTGTTTCAGTGAATGTAAACAAACCAGACAGCATAGAGGAAATTTTCAGTACAGTGTTTGGCAATGATTTTTTTTTTAACTGTTAGCTCATCATGAAAATTTATACAGTTTACAGACCCAACATATGAACAAACCTACTGCTTTTTTGTCTGAAAATATAACATTCAGACATGAGCAAATTCTTTGGACTGATCATTTTGATGGGCTAGACTAGGAAGCCACACTGGAAATAGTACTACACAACAGACCCTCTTCTGGAAACATCAATATTTTCAAAAGAATGAGGAGAGCTAAATTTGAGCATCTTCTGACACTTCTGCATTTCTCTGACAACTCTCAGACATTTCCAGAAACAAGTAGAATTAGCAAAATAAAACTTCTGCTGGATTATTTTTTGCCTAAATTTCAAGAGTTGTATAAACTGAAACAGCAGCTTTCGACTGACAAAGGAAAGACAAAAGACTTGTCCGCATGATATCAACAATGCACAACAATGATTATCTGGAATATTAAAGGATCATGTCCTGGTGAAGCCTGAGGATGAAGGCACTAAAACAAGAACCATCTAGGAAGTGCAGAGTGTGCTTGATCAATGAGAAAAAGAGTGAAACAAAATTTATTAGTAAAAGTTGTCAAGTCCCATTGCATCCAGATAATCATTTCACAAGATATCAAGGGGATGGCGACTGCAGTAAAACTGGTTGAAATAAATAAGGTAGATAGAGGTGTATGGTGCAGTTTTACAAAGTGAGGGAGGGAGTGAGTAAGGTGAGAAAAAACAAATAGAAAGTATGAGAATGTATAAATGAAAAACATACAACATCCGATATTTCGGCATGAGCCTTATTCGAGGATACATACAAAACAAGACAAAAACATGAAGAACTTATCTGAAATGTCTTCCTCCAAGTCAGGACAGAAAAGTGTGTAGTAGAAGAGAGAAGGAAAGACCACGCTGCCTCTGAACAAAAGATGCCCGATAGAGCCAATCGTGAAGAAGAGGTGGAGAGAGGGGAGGAGAACAAGTGGGAGAAAGGGGTGGGGGGAAGGCAATAGAAACATGATGGCCGCTAGAGGTGTCGGGGGGGGGGGGGGGGGAGGGAAAAGGGGACGTGGGGAGATAGTGAATGAAGAAAATAAACACCTGCAGGGAGAAAATGTGAAATTGGTAAATAGGACAAGACCCTAAAGACACCAATATGTTGGCGGAGAAGAAAATAGAGTTAAAAAAAAAAAAGGCCAGTGGAAAAATAAAGAACTTACAGAAAGCTGAAGACATTGTTAATTCCAGCTGGGTGGAGACAGTCAGTCTGGAAAATAAGGCGCTGTTCTAGGACCCTCCGAGATCGTACATCAGCAGAACAAGAGCGGATCGCACTGACAGAAATATCCATTTTCCCCTATGGTTGCTAAAGCAAAAATGTTTATCCACATTTTGTTCTGCTGATGTACGATCTCGGAGGGTCCTAGAACAGCGCCTTATTTTCCAGACTGACTGTCTCCACCCAGCTGGAATTAACAATGTCTTCAGCTTTCTGTAAGTTCTTTATTTTTCCACTGGCCTTTTTTTTTTTTAACTCTATTTTCTTCTCCGCCAACATATTGGTGTCTTTAGGGTCTTGTCCTATTTACCAATTTCACATTTTCTCCCTGCAGGTGTTTATTTTCTTCATTCACTATCTCCCCACGTCCCCTTTTCCCTCCCCCCCCCCCCCCCCCCCCCGACACCTCTAGCGGCCATCATGTTTCTATTGCCTTCCCCCCACCCCTTTCTCCCACTTGTTCTCCTCCCCTCTCTCCACCTCTTCTTCACGATTGGCTCTATCGGGCATCTTTTGTTCAGAGGCAGCGTGGTCTTTCCTTCTCTCTTCTACTACACACTTTTCTGTCCTGACTTGGAGGAAGACATTTCAGATAAGTTCTTCATGTTTTTGTCTTGTTTTGTATGTATCCTCGAATAAGGCTCATGCCGAAATATCGGATGTTGTATGTTTTTCATTTATACATTCTCATACTTTCTATTTGTTTTTTTCTCACCTTACTCACTCCCTCCCTCACTTTGTAAAACTGCACCATACACCTCTATCTACCACAAGATATCACACATTCAAGAAGTACTAGAGGATCTTGGGAGTCTGTCTACCAACCTGGATTAATTTATCTCAGTAGTGAGTAGAGATATGTATGTTTTTCTAAGTCTACTCAAAAATGTTCATTTTTCTGAAAAGTGGCTGGGAACTGGGGGTTTTTTCAGGGTAAATAACTGTGGTCCACAAAGTGTTAAATAAACCTTCCTCACAAACAGAATCACTGAACAAACTTAATGTCCAAAGGGGTGAAGAACTAGACAAACATGCCATTTATCATAACTTTCGCTCTGCTTGAGTGGTAAAGAGATCCACCATCAGCCAGATAGGCCAGTCATGGTTTAAAGAGCAGAATTTAACCCAGGAGAGCACTGTACAACACAGTTTTCTTCCCAGCTCTATGCTATCAATGTCAAACATGGACACTAACAGCCCAACACAAAAGGAAAATCAGTATGACAGAAATGAGATGCTTAAAGAGAACACTAAACGGGACAAGAAGAGGACCAAATAAGAAATGACACCACCAGGGCAACAGTTGGAGCAAAACAAGTATTCCACTACATCCAGAAACAGCAAGTCAAATGGTTTGGCCACGTTACAGTCCACTGCCAGACATTATACCACTAAAAAACATTCACATTAAGAATTGTAGAAAACAGAGGAAGAGGCTGCCTACAAGGAGATGGAGGGAGGAAATTACATAAACTTTAAATATCCCATTATAAGAAGAAAATCACCAATGAATGAATGAATGAATGATCTTTATTTTTAAAGGGCAAAGAATTGGGCATGCAGGCCCATCTTACATTCTACCCTTCATCACTCCATCTTTCATTCTTCCCACACCAAGCTCTATCAAAACATCTACTTTCCCCCACAACACTGAAAGGTGTATGAGGCAGGCAATGAGACAATACAAAACATTTTCTTCTAAATGTTACAGCTGTCATGAAACTTAAATTCCAAAAGATATTTTGTACACAGAATCAGTGCATGGAAAAAAGAAAAAAAACTGGATGGACAAAGATGAGGCTCAATGAGATATGAAAGCACAGGACACAGGTCAGCAACTTGAGAAGACTGCGGTGCTGATGTTCCAAGTGGTTTTGCATCCTAAATTAGAAATTTTGAAAGAGCATAGTAGTTAGAGCACTCATCTAGCAACTGAATGGTCGAGGGTTCGAATTACCAGCTGAGCGGGATTTTTTCTGACCAATAAGGCGCTGGGGTTCACCCAGCCTCAGAAAATGGGTACCAGAGAAATCTGGGAAGGTAAAGTGGCCAGGCGTGACACTGACCACATCACACTTTCATGTGCCGAAGGTCTTGGAAAATACGGGCCTAACACCGTATTCCCCAATGTGCCTTAATGGCATGGGAACAGGAATTTCAAAAAAAAACAAAAAACGAAAGGAAACTCGTGCATCAGACAGAAAAAGGGGAAAATACAGAAAAAAATGCGGGAAAAACATGGGGGGGGGAAAGATCAGTGTCGCTGCAAGGAGCACCAACCTAAAATCCAAGGGGCTTTACCCTCTGGTTCATAATGTGAACACCACTAGAAGGAAACTGTTAGAATGGCAGTGAATATGAACAAAAAGTTATGTCACTGGCAAATCCCAACAAGAAATTAACAGCTATTTCACCTATACAACCTGGTAAGGAATTTTAGATTGGTACAAGAAGAAAAAAAAAATTAGGGAGAAAAATCTTTAAAAGAGACCAGATGCTACCCAGAAAACCCTGCTATGCTGCTTCACATCAGAATTTCCAAAATGGACTTCACCTGAGAAAGCTATTTCTCTGTGGACATAAGTACAATTTCCTTTATAAATTGTTACAACTTCAAGCAAGATACACCAAATGCTTTAAAAAAAAATAATGCATAATAATGGCCAATTGTTTTCAGTATTCTTGATGACCTGTTTGTTAATTTATTCTTCTACTCATGATGCACTTTTTAACTTTTATAGAAAGCTTAACTTCTTATTCATGGTGTGCTTTCTGACTAAAGTTTTGCTTTACTGTTTTCTTTTATCCACAATGTGATAAACAAAAAAAATCATACTTACAGTTCTGGGTTCACCTGAAAATCTCCGATTGTACTGATTAATTTTGTTAATAATCTCTCTCCGTTCATCGCTCTCTGTAGCGTGCTCTTCTGCAGTGAAGTTTAACAGAAGCAATGACACCTGTATGCACAGAAATTGGTGTCATTAAACAAAACATAGAACAACATAAAAACAAACTATTGTTACATGTAAAATTGCATCTCCCACACACAGCAGCACTTTCCAGTCTTCTGGACCTTGAGTAAACCTCTAATATGGTTTTTTTTTGTTCCCATATTTCCATTTTCCACTCCTGTAAAATATAACAAATCATTTTTTTTGTTTGAGGAGCACTAAAAATTGCTTCTTC
This sequence comes from Achatina immaculata, assembly GCA_009760885.1. Classification (NCBI taxonomy): domain Eukaryota; kingdom Metazoa; phylum Mollusca; class Gastropoda; order Stylommatophora; family Achatinidae; genus Lissachatina; species Lissachatina immaculata. The sequence goes on along the minus strand of CM019720.1, from coordinate 45,228,107 downwards.
TGTGTCAAGAGATGCTGAAAATGAATTTTTGCATAAAAAAAGGAGTCATACAAATATCATAACTAAGTTTCTTATATCTACCAACATAATAGCATCTGCTGGGTTAGTACTTAGAAAAAAAAAACATTTTCAGCAACAAGAGAAAACAACAAAATAGTGTGATAAAGGAAGTAGAATACTGGTGATTTCCAAACATTTGATATGTTATTTAAAGAGCCACTTATAAACTAAAAACAGGAAATAGCCCATTTTGTCAGTGTAATGAAACCAACTAAAGTTGTGCCAACCAAATACCAGAGGACTGCATCATATTTAAGCATTAGATTCAGATCACAGTCCAGAAATCTTAAACCGAAATTTTAAAAAATCTGGGGGAAAAAAAAAAGAACACAGGAAGAACAAAAGTGAAAATTTTAACTTGTTTATGATTTTTCTTTTGGGGAAAGTCCAACAAACAAAATGATTGAACTTTGCACAATAATACTGATCTCATGTGTAAGTTTTGTTTAACTCTTTCCCTGCCACAGGCAAAAATATGGACATTCCACTTCTGCCAGATTAAAAGTGTGGATCTTGATATGTATAGAGGGTATTGTTGAAAAAGTGAATGTAACAAAGTATTTGAACATTAAAAGTATACATATTATGCATCAAAATAACTGAAAACATATGAAGATTTCATAAATGCAGAGGTTTTTTTTTTAGGAAAATTGAAATAGGAGAACATTTTTAGCTGATGATTGTGTCCTACTTACCATTGGCTAAGTCTAGATCTACCTACTTACCATCGGCAATGCCTAGATCTACTAGATCTAGACGGTCTCATCTTGTGATGATATGTGGCATGCTCATTAAAATAATGTCTGAAATAACCTTTTAACTACTTCTCAGTCCATCTAATAAGGTCTAGATCTACTTGGGGTACATTCAAGAACTGGTCATAGGGCATGTCCATATGCCTATCTACATCACAAAAAAATGTTAAACTCTTGATAAAAACACTGAATCTCACACTCGTTGCTAACCATACTTTGCAGGTGACGAAAAGTGTAAATTAAATGTTTACAATAAAAAGCTGCATCGTTTTTAATGAAACAAACCGTGGATCGTGACCTCCGGCAGGGAAGGAGTTGAACAAACAGGTATATGGAGTCAGAACTGTGGGCTAAAGACAGAGGCAATTTTTAAAGAGGATGAAATAAACAGAGACATACCATTTATGAAGGAGTCCACGTCAGATAGTTGAAAAAACAAAAACAGAAGAACACTCAGAGTCTTTGTAATCTTTGGTAAAGCTACTTTTACTTTTCCTTCCTTTCTTGCCCCTATCTGGGGCATTGGCCATCAACAAGAACTCTTCATTTATTTCTATCCTGGGCTGTTTGTTTTGCCTTTCTCCAGGCGTAGTCAATCTTTCTGGTCTCTGCTTCAAGACTCCTCTGCCGTGTGTTTCACCACACCATGTGTGGAGAACCACACCACTTCTTTGTGAAGAAGTTCCTTCCTTTGTAGGTATTATTTTTCCTCTTGCTGAGCTCTTGTCGTAGCTGAAGCTTTTTTACAGAATTTGGTAGCTGGCCCTATGTCCTACTTTCTCATCCAGGCTTGGAACCGGCCATGTTGGATTTTTTACTTTATTACAGGAGACACATAAAATAAAGTGAAGATAACATGAAAATGATGGGTATCGGACCATATTTTAATAACAACAAAGTGATGAATAAGATTGGTCACCTCAAGAATTGAAATAGTAATCATTACTAACCATAGAAAGGAGTTGACTGAGCGTTTGGGGGATTTCAAGAGGAATATGGGAGCAAACAAGAACAAAATTCTGAGAAAATTTGAAATCTTAAACCATATACACTGTTCCCTGTCTCAGAGTCAGTGTAGATGGCCTAGATCAGTGGTTTTCAGGAGGTCCATGTAAGGACTTCTTACAGTCCATGAACCCACAAATGGATTTGCTCAATTAAAAGAACTTAGGACATGGGTCAGCAACTTTCCTATTAAAAGCATGAAAATTCAATAGTCATTGTTTTTTTTTTTTTAAAGGATTGACTCAGTTTGCAATATTTTTCTAGACACATGCCAGATGTCTGCAGCTAATAATTAATTGAACATAATAAGAAAGTATTATAACACTATGAATAATAGTTAATTCACTTATGTAACTTTTTTATGTAATAATGACACAATAATTAGTATGATGCAGCTTGCTGACTACAGTTTACAAACCTGTCTAAACACCATCTCTGTTCTATTTATGCTTTATTTTTAATGCGGGGTATCCAACTGTGCTGGAAAGGGGGTCCATAGTAAAATAACCACCGAATGCCTCTAATATAATACTAAATGGCAAATGAGTGCTGCATATAGTGTGAAAATTATCTCTGGCTTCAAGAGTCCAGAACTAGAAAAAAAATTGGCAACCACTGGTAAGGATAAAGTGAAGAACAGAAACAGAAGTACTATGTTCTTCTGGTGGAGAAGCGCTCTCAAGTTCCATGCATGGGGAGAAAGGTTTGCGCTCTCTTCCCGGATGGCGAGAGGTAAGGTGTTTTAAAGGAGAAGTGAGTGGTTTGTCCACTGAGCAAAGCCTATAAACGGCTAGCCAGCCACGTATGCGCTAACGTGTCGGTGGTGTACATACAGTGTTGTCGACCGATGGTCTCGAAATTGGCCCATCTCTCGCAAAGAGTATCGGGTCTGCAGTATGTAATGTGCACTGGTTGTTGGTGCCGCGCTTTCTTCTTGTTTGTTAGAGCAGAGAGAGCCAGTCACTGCCAGCAATGGTTAAAGGAAATGAAACGCCACCAGGGGTCGAAAGGGATCTGCTCTGAGCAGAGCGCTGTCTCCTTTGCCCGCGTCAGTATCTCGGCAGATATCCGACTAAGGTTCGGTGAAGAAACCTATCTGGTTGATCCTGCCAGTAGTCATATGCTTGTCTCAAAGATTAAGCTATGCATGTCTAAGTTCACACTGTCTCACGGTGAAACCACGAATGGCTCATTAAATCAGTCAAGGTTTCTTAGATGACACAATCCTACTTGGATAACTGTGGCAGTTCTAGAGCTAATATATGCTTACCAACCTCCGACCCTTGTGAAAAGAGCGCTTTTATTAGTTCAAAACACTCTGCTGGCGAGATTCTTCGGCTGCCGCACATGGGGTGTAATTCCTCCCAGCCAATGAAAAAAAATATTATTAGGGTTGCCGCATGGCACTGTGGAAAATGTGATGGAAAGGATTAAGTGAAGTTTAATCGGTATGGCCAGTAGACTTGTGGTGAGGACTACTCATACCACAGCACCTCTGCTCTAGAGGCCGATCACGTCCTATATATACCCATACTGGGGCAATATGCCTAAACTGGCTTAACCCAGGGGTGAAACTCACTAGTGGTGAGGATTCATCCTCCTTGACAAAAGCTCCGTCCTGGTCACTACCAGGAAGGGTAGCAGACATGACCACAAAATGCTGAAGTCAGAGACACTGGACCAGTGCAGTCTAGATGGGCAACCACCTCTCACCCGATGGGGATATATTATACCCAAATCACATTGAGGTTTTCGGGTGAGAAAGTCCAACTATGGGGTGGATGGACAACTACCTCTCACCCGGTGGGGATATATTCATATCCAAACCATGTCGAGGTTTTCCGGTGAGAAAGTCCAACTCTAGACTAAAGTGGTGCAATGAAAACCACAATGTCACACAATGCTGCTTCTGTGACCCACCAAGAATATAGGCCCAAGCCCCATGATGCTCTGAGCCTCCATCCTAAATGAGACTATCGTGAGAACCATAAGAGTAAATTCAGTAGGATCATGGGGCGATCTTGATGGTAGAAGCGAACGAAGAAGAAGACAAGTACTATATTTATGCACAAAATTATACACGGTGTTCAGATAAAACTGGCTCCAGTGAGCACAAAAATGTTTAATAATGTTCAGCTAGAAAATACAAAATATAATGTGAAAACTGCATTTTGTGTTTGGTGGCCAGTTTTATGTGCATCTCAAACACAAAATACAGGTTTCGCATTGTATTTTGTATTTCTGCTCTGGACACTTATTCAACACTGTCACACAAGCTGAGGTGGTTTTATGTGGTCACCCTGTTTTTATGTGGTCACCCTGTGTATATATAAATATAATATACTTTATAAATTAATTAATTAATAAATATAATATACTTTATAAATTAATTCCCACACAAAGAGATACATAAAACAACATGGATATCTCCAGATGATAGAACTAGAAACCAGATAGACCATTTTTGTATTAGAAAGCAATACAGAACATCTCTCATGGATGTAAGGGCTTATAGGGGTGCAGATGTCAACAGTGATCACAACATGCGCATAGGGAAAATAAAACTAAAATTGAAAAGTCAACACAAGAAATCAGTACACAGAAAGATAAACAGCCACAGCCTACAAGAAGAAAATACTAACATTAATTTCAATCAGGAACTTGCCAATCATTCCAAAACACCCAGTGAAGTTGAGGAGATAGGTATAGATGAGTTATGGAATTCTTACAGCACAGCCATAATCACAGCAGCAAAAGTAAGCGCTGGATTGGAAAAACCAAATAGAAAAGCATGGATATCAGATAAAACATGGAAGTATATACATGAAAGACGAGCAGTCAAATTAGACATGTTGAATGCAAAAGCAGATCATGAAAGAGATTTGGCAAAAGCAAAATACAAAGACATAGACAAGAAAGTAAAAAGTTCAGCTAGAAGGGATAAAAGAGAATACATAGACAATATGGCAAAAGAGGCAGAAAAAGCAGCAAAAACAGGAGACAGCAAAACTTTATATAACATACAAAAGAGGCTAACAGGTACTATTACATCTAAACAAAGACCAATCCTTAGCAAAACTGGAACACTATTAACATCAAATAAAGACCAAAAGCAAAGATGGGCTGAACACTTCCAAGAAATACTCAATCGACCACACCCAAAAGAATTGTTAAACCTTGAAACTGACTTACCAGCCCCACAACTAAATGTCGACCTAGATGAAATTAAATTGCATGAAATTGAAACAGCAGTGAATTTAATGGCTAACAACAAAGCTGCAGGTGAAGATGAAATAACAGCCGAGATGCTAAAAGCTATCAATAGTGACAACATAAGACAACTACAGAGAATGTTTAACAAGATTTGGAAAGAAGAAAAGGTCCCTTCTAATTGGAAGAAAGGAATCATTGTTAAAATACCAAAAAAGGGCAACCTTAGTGACTGTAACAACTGGAGAGGAGTAACCTTAATATCAGTTGTGTCAAAAGTATTTTGCAAGGTCATTTTGAACAGACTCAAAGATATAGTGGATACTGCAATGAGAGAAGAACAAGCAGGATTTCGAAAAGGGAGAAGCTGTCTCGACCAGATCTTTACTCTCAGAATAATACTTGAAGAACATATTGAAAAGCAGAAACCATTAATACTGAACTTCATAGATTTTAAAAAGGCATTTGACAGCATACACAGAGATTCATTATGGAGAATTTTATGTCTATATGGAATACCATCTAAAATTGTCAACATCATTAAGGACTTATACAATGGATATGGTTGTGCAGTCAAGACAGAAGAAGGGATGAGTGAATGGTTCCAGATTGAAACAGGCGTGAAACAAGGATGTATACTGTCTCCCTTACTTTTTGGGATTACAATAGACTTCATAATGAAAAAATGCTGCACAGGTAACACAGGTATTGACTGGGTACATGGGACCCAACTAGATGATCTTGATTTTGCTGATGACATAACTCTTATCAGTAATAATGTGAATTCCATGCAAGAAAAAACAGATAGCCTGTCTTCACTGGCTAGCAAAATAGGACTTGAAATTAACAAGGACAAAACAAAAATAATGAAAATTCCCATCAATCAAAATGGAAAAATACACATAGAAGGGACAGATATTGAAGAAGTCAATCAATTTGCATACCTTGGCAGCTACATAGACCAGGATGGTGACACTAGAAAGGAAGTTAGGATCAGAATTGCAAAAGCAGCATCAATCTTCAAGAATGTTGAGAACATATGGAATTCAAAAGTTATAAGCACAAAAACCAAGTTAAGACTATTCAATTCAAATGTAATATCCGCCCTCATTTATGCATGCGAAAGCTGGAAAACAAGTAAAGAAATAGAAAAGAAATTAGACTCTTTTGAAAACAAATGCCTAAAGAAAATACTCGGCATCAAGTGGAATGAATTCAAGAACAATGCAGAGATAAGACAGATGACTGAACAACAACCAGTCTCATGGGTGATCAGGAAAAGGAGATGGACATATGTTGGTCACTTGATGAGAATAAATGATCAGAGAATCCCAAAACAAGCTATCAAGTGGAACACAACAGGCCGAAGAAAAAGGGGCAGACCGCGTGAAACTCTGAAGAGGACATTATTAAGAGAGGCCAAGCTAACAGGCATAAAATCCTTTGATGAGGTTGAAAGACTCGCCGAAGACAGGAAAAATTGGCGAACTACTTTACGAGCCCTATGTGACGTTTAACGGCACGGGAAGGATATAAGATATAAGATAAATTAAGAAGAAAATTATTCAAAGTGACAAAGTTACAGCTGAAGAAATTAACAGCAAGTATGTGCAGTTAAATCTTATCTTACATCCTTAACGTGCCGTTAAACGTCACATAGGGATCGCATGACAGTTCACACAAGTAATCCTGTTTTTGGTGAGCTTTTCAATCTCATCAAAGGATTTTATGCCTACTAATTTGGCCTCTCTTAACAATGTCCTCTTTAGAGTTTGTCATGGTTGACCTCTTTTTCTTTGGCCTGTTGTGTTCCTTTTGACAGCTTGCTTTGTGATTCTCTGTCTGTTTCTTCTCATCACATGACCAATATATGTCCATCTCCTTTTTCTGATCACTCATGATGCAAGTTGTTGTTAAATGGCAAAGGAAAAAAAGCAGTTTCCTTGTAATGATATTCCACACAGAAACTCCAATGCCCCCCCCCCCCAACCACACACACATCTACCAACCTGTGTTCGACAAGATGGACACCTGACTGCTCCCATCCAAGTCTGATGCTGCCAGTAGGTTATTATACAATGCCCTGATGAAACAAAAAACGAACAAAAATTTCAAATCGAGATGATTAACACAATTTTTTTTAATGCGGTTGTGCATGAAATAACATGGGCTTAAAGTTTCTACCCCATCTGATAAAGAACACAAACAGGGTTCAAAATTTCACGAATATTTTAAAATAATCACATATGGAAGAATAGATTTTGGATAAGGCTATACAAATATACCTGTGAATCCATGGCCATAAACTTTTGACTATTTGTGCCATGCGTAACAGTGTGAACAAACAAAAAACATTCAGTAATGGCAAGCAACACCATAAATCCTGTAACACAAATAAAAAACTACAGCTATACTTATATATGTCGTATAAGGTTTGGCAAAGATTACCCTGTTATGTCATGGAGGCATCTGGGGCTTATGGTGTTAGTGCTCATATTTTCCTTAACCTGTCAGCGTACGGTGGTGAGCATCATGCCTGGCCTCCTTACTGTGGTTGGCATCATGTCTGGGCTCCTTTCTGTGGCCGGCATCATGTCTGGCCTCCGTACTGTGGCCGGCATCATGTCTGGGCTCCTTACTGTGGTCGGCATCATGCCTGGCCTCCTTACTGTGGTCGGCATCATGTCTGGGCTCCTTTCTGTGGCCGGCATCATGCCTAGGCACCTTTCCTTCCCCAGGTTCAGAAGCCAGTTAACCATGTCTACAGCTGAGTGACCAGGGTGCCTTCAGCTAGATTTGAACCACTGACTTTCTCCAAGAGAGATTAGTGATACATCATGTCCCATAACACATTCTTTTAACTATCACAGGAATTTCAGTGGTAAGAGTAACCTATGTTCTCATCTGGTTTTTGTCATCTGCAAACAATGCTGCTCACTCAAATCCACCTGCAGAAATTGGTGCATGACTTTAGTGTTGTGGAAAACAGTCTTTGAAAATGGATAGTATCTGTCTGCAGGGTAACATCAGACAGAACTGCACACAGCTGGGTCTCAGCAGATAAGGAACTTCACTGGAGTCCACGGTCAGTGGATGAAAAATTAACAGGAAAATCAAGACACTATAGACTTATAACAAGAATTCTCCACAACTTGTAAGTAACAAACAAGTGGATACAGACAGGTTAAAACTGTGACTAAAAAATTTTAAAAAAACAAAAATTGAGTTTTTATCAGCATTCTCAGAGCCTGTTCTATTAACGAAGATATTCTAGTCTGATCAGGTCTGCCTGCCCCCTTAAGACAACAAAGAAGTTCTATAGTTCCTTCCTGTCAAACCCACTGCTCTGTGGGTGATTGAGGATGGTAAAAGATCATGGGACTAATCCTCAACAGCAAAGTCTGGAGGGATGAACCTTAAGGCAGCTGGTGGCCAGGGTCTGAAGCTCACACACTTACTGGCACCCCAGGTAATTCTGCCAAATTTTTCAGATGTACGGACCTTGTCTCTAGAGATGACTGGCAGAACCAAGTTTTCATTTGTGGCTCTCTTTTCCAGGGCCACCTGTCCTGATGTACAGAATTCTCGTACAAACAAGACGTGCACCTTTTGCAGACACAATTTATTGAATTGCAGTTTATGATGATGCACCTGGAGGTTTCCCTTCAGATGTTTTCCTACTGAATGTCTGTGATGGTTAACCGGTTGCAACCTGACAAACTACTATATATTCTGCCCTTCTATATAACCACTTAGGACCTGGCTTCATTCACAGAACTGATATTTTCTTCTGTCCATCTTTCAGAGGTTGGCATGCCAAATCACCTGAAATAAACTGGTTCCTGACATACAGATGTGAGACTAAAGGTTATGATGAGCTGACAGAAGTAGCCTGACTCCTATAAGTTGAATTCAAAAGTACAGCTTTAAAACTTCACCATCACTGTATGCTAAGAGACTAATGACAGAGAGTAAGATTACCACATATAAATGAAGAACACACAGCAATACAATATTTTAGCAAAAGGCCTTTATCATGGATCACAAAAAAAAAAAACAACACATGGGATAAAAACATGAAAAATAGATGAAAAATAGCTTTACTGATCTCCTTATAAGCTACTTTCTACCAACTTTCCTCACTTTTTCTATCCTTTCGTAAAACTGAACCATACACCTCTACCTACCTTCATTACTAGTAGAACCAGTTTTACTGCGATCATGAATTCTCTTAAGACACTAATGAATTTTTTAACATGAATCATAAAAATTATATAGCTTAACATATATATATATATACACACACACACACATATTTCAAGACCACACAAGCTTGATGCCACTAAAATCCATTTCATCACGAAATAGTCTCCCCTGACTTATTTATGCATCCTCAAACCTCTTCTTTCTGTAGGAACACAAGAGAGCAAACCTGGCTCTAGGAGTATGGATGGAAAACTGTGGACATATCTATGAAGAACTGCTGATGATGGAATTTATGAAAGTGACCCATCTCCTTGTCTAGCTAAATGAACACTGAAACTGAATGCCAGGAGTTTACAGACAACTGGTTCTAAGGACTGTTATTGCCAGAGGTGGGGTGGAGAATTCGCTCTCTGCTCAAACAGCGTGCGTCTCAAATAGCCTCTGGCAGTCAAGTCCAGCTCCTGGCCTTCTCGTGGCAGAACTGTTTAAACTGACAGGAGAAGGGGTGAAGGTGAACATCTGGCGCCTGAAAACCAGACACTTAGGGTAGATGAGAGGCACATTTGGTAGCTCATCTACCGCTGCTGGCGAGATTCTTCAGCTGCCGTGTATGGAGCGGTGCTCCTCCCGGCCAATGAAGAAAGGTGCAAATGGGGTTGCCACACGGCATCACTGTGGAAATGGTGGTAGAAAGGATAAAGTGAAGCAAACAGTCAAATCACGGCACCTCTGGTCTTGAGGTTGGCCACGTCCTAAGTGCACTCATATCAGGTGAAATGTCTGAACCGGCTTAACCCAGAGGTTAAGACACTGCTGGCGAGACTCTTCGGATGCTGCGCGTGGAGTGAATCTCCTCCCGGTCAAGGAAGAAACTGCAGAAAAGAAACAAGGGTTACTGTGCGGTGCCGATGTGAAAAGGTGAAGGAAAGGATAAAGTGAAGTTTAATCAGTATGTCCAGTAGTATCACTGCGAGAGTAACACATACCACGGAACCTCTGCTCTAGAGGCTAGCTACATCCGAAATACACCTACACTGGTGAAATATGCCTAAACCAGCATACACCAGGGGTGAAACTTGATGGCTAGGCATGTCATGCCACCTCCGCTCTAGAGGTCGGTCATGCCCGATATACACTCATACTGGTGAAATATGCCTAAACCGGCTCACACCAGGGGTGAAACTTGAAGGCTACGCATGTCACGGTACCTCTGCTTTAGAGATCGGTCACGCCCCAAACATGCCCATACTGGGATAATATGCCTAAATCAGCTCAACCCAGGGGTGGAAGTCACTAGTGGCAAGGATTTGTCCTCCTGGACAAAAGCTCCATCCTGGTCACAACTAGGAAGGGTAGCGGCCACGACCACAAAATGCTGAAGTCGGAGACACTGGACCAGGGCAGTCTAGATAGGCAACCACCTCTCACCCGGTGGGGATGTATGCATATCCTAATCACGCTGAGGTTTTCCACTGAGAAAGTCCAACACTGGACTGGGTGGGCTACCACCTCTCACCTAGCGGGGATACACTGATATCCAAAACACGTCGAGGTCTTCCAGTGAGAAAGTCCAACTCTAGACTAAAGTGGTGCAACGAAAACCATGGTGTCACGCAATCCAGCTTCTGAGACCCACCAAGAATACAGGCTCAAGCCCTGCGATACTCTGAACCTCTTGTGGTCCTCTTGGGGATCTCATGTGATCCTTTCGGTGACCACACGGGGGACCACAGGACTTAATGAGGACCACAGGAGTAAATTCAGTAGGATCACAGGCCGGTCTTGGTGGTAGAAGTGAACGAAGAAGAAGAAGAAGAGTACAGACAACTTAAAATACAGTGATCTTGGACAGAGATGTTCTTTTTTTTTCCTACAAAATAAAATAAATAAAATAAAATGAAAAAAAAAATTTTTTAATTAAAAAAGGAGCACAAAAATATGCTGTAACAAATAAATACCGCAGTAAACATGCCCACAGTTTGTCTCCACAGCGTAAGCTGCAGATCCCAGACAAATTGGACATGTAATCTCTCCTGTATTTCTTTGATTTGCTCTTCTATGCTGAGGACCGCGACCTATCTCAGCCTCCTGCTGCAACCTCTCCCTTGTTGTTGCGACATTTGCAATGCTGTCTGGGTGTATGTCTTGACTCCGTCTGAAGAACCTACAGAAATTTGTGTGTGTATGTGAGCAACACATATTATTCTCAAACACTGCAGATAAAAAGAGGCATGCTAAAAAACTGACACAACAGGACTGACTCACATTTATATGGGCTGATTTAGAAATAAAGTATGAAAAACAGATTAGTGTTGCAATTATCATGATTATGATAAATAAATCAGACAAGATAGAAATGATAGTAACACCAAACAAAATAAAAAATATTACTGGCAATACCAAACAGATTACAAATAATGATGTTTAACATGTTTAAAATGATAACATCAAACAGATTAAATGATGGTAACATCAAACAGGATGAATATAGCATTTCACATTTATCAGTACAAAAATAATATCAAACAGATTAAATAATGGTAACATCAAACAGTTTTTTTTTTAAAAAGTAGTGACTGTAATACTAAAGAGTAAAATATAACGATTGTAACATCAAACTGAGTCAAAATTATAACGACTGTAGCATCACGGACAGCAAAAGCTGCAGACATCCAGAACTTTGCAGAAAAGATTGAGCTGTGTTCAATCAATCAGCCATTGGCACTAGCACCCAACACACATTATGAACAACACTGAGGTTAAAGGTCTAGCACATATAGGAGTGTCCTGAGTGCAAGGAGGTCCATCTCTAGGCCAGCAGCAGAGCATGACTGTTCTTCATGTTCACTTTCAAAATTGCAAAATGCAATATCCATGCAAGCAGAAAGACGCTTACAAAATTCTTCTTCAGCTTTCCGAGCCATTAAGGCTCATTGCTGCAGATAAAGTTTGCCTCCATTCTTCTCTATTTTCTAATCCTCTCTCTAGTCGGTGACACCAATTTCTTTCATATCCTCTTCTATGCTGTCTTTCCATCTCTGTCTTGGTCTATCCCTTTTTGTTTCCCTCATCTCTTATGCATATATCATTTTCATTTGTCTGTTCTTTTCCATTCTTTCTACGTGCCCCAGCCAGTTTCAGACATTTATAATTCGTTGGGATTTAAATAAGCTGTTCAGTTCAATGTTTTTTCCTAGCTCTCCATTCTCCACTGCTGGTATCTTTTATTGGCACAATGATTCTTCTTAGGATCTTGTTCTCAAAGATCTGCAATTGTTGTTCATCTTTCTTTGTTGTACTCCAGTTTCTGATCTATACATGAGGGCTGGTCTTATTATAGTTTTGTAGATTGTTATTTTGATGTTTTGGGATATGATTTTGGATTTTAACAGGTGTTGCATGGTAAAGTATATTTTATTCCCCATCTATACTCTGCTTTTAATTTCCTCGCACACTATGTTGCTTCTGTTGAAAGTTGTGCCTAGATATTTGTATGTTTCTGGTTTCCTAATAATCATCTCTCTAACATTTATATAATCTGGATCACTCTGCATCTGGTCTCTTGATATCTTCATATACTCTGTCATATCTTGGTTAATGATCAACTCCACTTCTAGTGCTACATCTCTCAAATGTATGCAGGTATTGGTGACTTCTTGTATAGTTTCCCCCATCAGGTCAATGTCATCAACGTATCCTAGTATTTTAGCTTATTCTTCTGTATTGCTTTCACTTTTCTGATTATCTTTTCTAGTACTAGGTTGAATAGTAATGGAGATAATGTATCACCATTTTTTAAACCAGTTCTCAGAAAGAGGGTTCTTCCTTTATATATTACTATATTTTGTGCATCCTCCATACATATTCTGGTCAGATTGATTAATTTATTAGGTATCTTAAATTCTTTCATAATTTTCCTTAAGCTGCTCCTATCTATGCTGTCATAGGTTTTCTTGAAGTCAATGAAGATATTATGTACTTCTTTTCCATATTCCCAGTCCTTTTCTGCTCTTTGACGCAGATAAAATATTTGGTCTGTGGTTGATCTATTCTTCCTAAAACCTGCTTGACAGTCTCCCAGTATGTTCTCACTGTTTGATTTTAATCTATTTAAAAGTATAATATATAGTACTTTGTAGCTTGTTTTAGTAAGGATATTCCTCTGTAGTTTTCACACTTGCTCTTATCGCCTTTTTTTAAATACTGGGATCAGTAATGATTCTCCCCATTTACTAGGGAGTTTTTCTTCTCTCCATATTTGTTGTATTAGTGCACATATCTGTTCATGTAGATTTAGACCTCTTTCCTTCATCAGTTCCTTTGTTGTTTCATAGAAACATGACACTGTAGATGACTTCTTCTAAGTCTGGTTCCTCTATTTTAGGTTCACAAGTCTGTGTTTCTTAGCACAGTAATGTGCTTATAGGCTCTTCACAGTTTAGAACTTTTTCAAAATATTCTTTCCATCTGATACAGATTTTCTCTTCATTATTTAACATGTTTCCAGTACTATCCTTCAAGCTCCGCAGAGGTTGTTTATACCCTTGCTTTACTGTTTGCAATTCTTTATAGAAACTTACTTTACTTAGAAAAAAAAGCACATAATAATAGCTGACAGCATATACACCGATGCGAAACAAATAAACAAACAATTAAAAGCTGGAACGAAAAATTCCATTAAAAGAATGGGGAGAGACAGAACTCCTAAAAAAACCCCACCAGAATAACATACCTCTCATTCACAAAATACAGCATTCCCATTAGCACAGCCACAAGCGCTACGAGTCCAACTAGCACTTCATTCCCTACTCCTTCAATCAAGTTTGTCCTTCGAACATAACTAGACATTATGATTCTGTAGCTTGTAAGTCTGGGATTCTGGGTTTTTCCTTGTCCTTTCGGTGGTCAAAGATTACAGAAACTCTGTTTGTTGTTCTATGGAGAAATGTAGCTCTTCTGTTTGTGAAAAAAGGAAAGTTACGTTCAAGTGAGCCAAGTAAACGTTAGATTACACAAGCCAAAAATTATTTGTTAAAAAAAATGGTCGTGATTTTTTTCAACATCACCATCATCATCATCATCATGCGTCATCTTGAGAACGAAGGTTGGCGGTAATGAATCTCAAGTTTCCTAGCTCCCTGGCCTTGATGGTGCACTCAGCTAGGCATATCCTGTCCATTCTCGTATGTTAATTTCCCATCTACATCTCTCTCTATATTTCTCTCTCTCTCTCTCCCTACCAACGCATGTAAAAGTTATAAGTAATATTCATTCTTATAACTTCAAACTTTGTGAATCTCTGTGTGAGATGGACTTTAGGCCTACCTAAAATGTATCTGTGTTGTGTGTATGATGTATGTGTAAGTATATATTTGTACATGTATGTCTATATATGTGTGTATGAGTGCGTGTGTGTGTGTGTATGTATTATGTGTATTATGTAAGTATATGTATTACAAATAATTATATATATGAATATATATGTGTGTATGTGTACATATGTGACAGCATATGTTTATGTGTATACATACGTATGTATATATGTGTGTGTGCACGTGTTTGTATATTTATGGTATGTACTTGCTGTCCCTGGACAGCAAAAAATAACTAATAAAGAATGTATGAGAACAGCTGGAGAGACAAAAACATCTTGTCAAAAAGATAAGAGAGAGACAGTGTACTTTCATAGGACATGCAAAGAGAAAGGGGGCATTGAAAATATTATAACAAGAAAAATAGAAGGAAGAAGATCAAGAGGAAGACCAAGAGAAATGATACTGGACAGTCTGACGGGATGGTGTGAGAGGAGATCACCAACTGAGCTGATGGCCTGCATGAAGGATCGTGTAATCTGGAGAAGCATAATAGCCAACGCCAGTCAGCACGGATGATGATGATGATGATGATGACTTGCATTTGTGTGTGAATATATTTATCTGCATGTACTTGCGTATATAAAAATTATAGGTATGTATATAATTGTATATATGTATATACTGTCAAAGTATATATATATATATATATATATATATATATATCTGCTGTCAAAGTCTAAATTATTTTAAAATATGTTTGACTGATGTGTTTTAATACTGCTTTTCTATAAATGATGTGAGAATGTCATTAAGTTTATTTCATGTAGCTAAAAAAAAAAAAAATCAAAGTGTGGAGTGTATGGACAAGAGATAGTTTATTATTTATTTATGTATCCATTGGATTGGCTCTTCTTGCTTATTATGCTCAGTCTGTGACTGAGTGAAAGTTGTACAACAAAGAGCAGAATGGTAGACGGCCCTGCGTGCCCAATTCTTAAGCTTTTGAAAAATAAAGCATGTTCGTTCGTTCTTTTTCCTTACACCTTTTCTTCCTTGCATGGTCTTCAGTCTTTTTTGATATGGTCAAAGTACTATGTTTTCTTGGACCTTATTTCTTTGAGAAGTTCATGTTGCACTTGGAGCTGTTCCAAAGCTTGTGCATTTGTTCCTTTCATGCTCTGTGACACGTGACCTAATTTTCTGTAGATCCACATTTCTGCAGGATTACTCCTTCTCTCTGACTTTTTAAATTAGAGTCCAGGGTTCTGCTCCATGCAGTAAAACAGAATGAATATAGCATTTTACAAATCTCAGCTTTGTTCTTATGGCCAAGTTTCCCATCCGAAGTTGTTTTTGCTCCGAGCTATTTGAATTAGAACTGTTGTATTTAATTGTATACTACATTTTGGTGGACTCTGTTTCTGTCTTTTTGATATTAAGAGTAAGCCCTTTTTTGTTCATTTTCTTTAGGAACTTTATCCAAGAGTTGTTGCAGGTCTGTTGATTCTCATCTATCAGTACTGTGTCGTCAGCTACAGAAGGTTGTTAATACTGTATTCTCCGACTTTTTCCTGGTTACCCGTAATAAAAATGTAAAACTCAGACACTATATTCTTGGATATAAAGTTATGTATGTAGCCAATAGTAGGGTTGCCAGATGTCCTGGTTTTCCGGGTTAAAAAAAATTTACCTATTTGTCTTGGTTTTTGTTTTTCCTTTCAAATGAAAGTTCTCTCTCCTTACAATTGGCAGGACTGCTATACACATTTTAAAAGAAAAAAATAGTGGAAACTTAATTTGTTGTTCCTGTCTCCGAGTTGGAATTGTGTGGGCGACGACACATGGCTCAGAATAGATAGAGCGAGTGATGTGACGTCGTCGCCCACGCATAATGTGAATACTATATATAAAGTTGTTGACACGGGACATAGAGAGAATGTAGAATCAATGGCGGCTGAGTCGTGTCGTCTGCCATGTATCGTGATAGATTCAGTCCAGCCGATTCACACTGTTTATTAATATTGTGTCATGGAAATCATTATCATATTGTGTCCCGAAAATTATTCCTATATGCTGTTATGGAAATCATATCTATGCTGCGGAATATCCAACTGTCATCGTTCGAGGAGATTGTCGATAATTCTGTCAAGTCTTGTCGTATTGAATGGCACACCAAGGTCCATCGTGTGAATTCTGTCATTTGATTATTATTGAAGTGGGATCTGGAGATGCTCAAACCCGGCATGCCACCGGTGATTCAATAATCTAAGGGGGCACAGAGGGCAGCTGTGCGATATTTCAGTGCCTGGGCACCTTTGAGTGTATATATATATAAAATTCTGTGCAATTGGCACAATGTGTTTTAAGTGAGATGAGGGTGAACAGGGATATCGGGTCAGCAGTGGCTGAATGTATTTTCCAATGCAATGGCACATGATAATAGTGAGATAGTGAATATGTTTCCAGTGCAATGGCATATGATATAGTGAGATAGAAATGTGTTTACCAGTGCAATAGCACATGATAATAGTTGAGATATAGATACACTTACCTAGGAGGTACAGAGGAGTCCGGATCAGTGTGGTCCAATGTTTTATGCTATTTAGTTAATGAAGATGCATTATAATTGTGTCATGCTTGTTGTTATCATGATGATATTTGTTGTCGTTCTATGCATGTAAGTCTTGTGTGGTGTTAACATGGCGTGTCTGTTGTGAATAATAATATTGAGTGATTTAAATGCTTGACTTTGTACTGTGTAATGCATGTCATGTGGTATATATGAATGTGTGTCATTTACTGCACTGGCTTACAGTATCTTTTGGAGGGGAAACCCTGGGTTGTAGGTTGGTTTTATGAATGGTCATGCAGTGCGGTAGTACATAGGAGATGGGTTTTGAGTTGTAGTTGGGTCTTGGTCCTGTCCCACCCTTTATTGTCCCCAGTATGTGGACTTAGCAACCAGCGAAGTTTTACAATTGCTGGAATTGGTGAGTTTCGTGTCATTTCATTTGTCATTCTTTTGTCTTCGTGTGACTGCGAGGGAGAGAGAGAGAGAGAGAGCGGGAGGGAGGGAGAGAGAGAGAGAGAGTGATTGAGTGACTGAGTGACGTTTTCTATTGGCAAGTCATGTCTTCTCCGGAGCTCCACACCAAAAGAAAACGACGATCTGTATAGCAAAACATTAAGGTGCGACATATTTCCTGTCCACTATGCTATAGTTTACTTGTTTTTGGAGACTACAGTGGGTGCACATTTTTCACGGTTTGGTGAGAAAAATATGTCTTACCATTATCCGCGTTATAGCTCTGAAAATCGTTAATGTGTCCTCTCTCTGAGATTTATTAATATTTAGTGAAAGAA
This sequence comes from Achatina immaculata, assembly GCA_009760885.1. NCBI lineage: Eukaryota > Metazoa > Mollusca > Gastropoda > Stylommatophora > Achatinidae > Lissachatina > Lissachatina immaculata. Next base: position 45,210,193 of record CM019720.1, on the reverse strand, counting down.
AAAATAAGAGCTCTTTCACTACTATCAATGTTCAGAGAACCATTCATTCATTCATTTACATGTCCCTTGTGGAACTTTGCCTCCCTAACAGCACTCCTGTAGGCCTCTCGGTTGTGAGCAAGATGGCCTGCTGCTGATGCATCCATTTGCAGATCGTCAACGATGTCCTGCAGGCATCTTCGCCTTGGTCTTCCTCTCTTTCTTTTTCCCATTATGTACCCTTCCAAGACGGTCTTCTCTAAATTATCATGACGTTTAATGTGTCCAAAATATTTAAGTTTTCTATCTCTAATCCACTTTACTAGCCAGCCTTCTTCAATATTAAGTTCTTGTAGAGAAGCACATAAATGCCTTTGAATGTAAATGCTATAGAAGAGTTCTCCAAATATCGTGGACACAAAAAAGAACAAATATATCTATACTGCAAGAGCTTAATATTGAAGCAGGCTGGCTAGTAAAGAGGATTAAAGAGAGAAAACTTAAATATTTTGGCCACATTAAACGTCATGATAATTTAGAGAAGACCATATTGGAAGGATACATAATGGGAAAAAGAAAGAGAGGAAGACCGAAACGAAGATGGCTGCAAGACATCGTTGATGATCTGGAAATGGATGCAGCAGCAGCAGGCCATCTTGCTCACAACCGAGAGGCCTACAGGAGTGCTGTTTGGGAGGCAAAGTTCCGCAAGGGACATGCAAAGGAATGAATGAATGAATGAGTTCTTGAAGAACTCTTCTGTAGTATTTACATTCAAAGGCATTTATGTGTTTCTCAGCTGTTTTGTTAAGTGTTCAGGTCTCACAGGCATATGTTGCGATAGGAAAGATGCATGCTCTTAAAAATGTTATTTTTGTGGTTCTGTCTGTTCCTCTCCACAGATTCTTTAGTTGTTTTACTTTCTGAAGAGCGACAGATATCCTCCTTTTAATTTCCCTCATTGTATCTCCATTATTAGTTAGTAGTGATCCAAGATATTCAAAACTTTCCACTTCTTCCAGTTTTTCCTCATTGATACATATTTCAGCTGCCTTGTTTGTTTTGTCAGTTCATCAATTTAGTTTTCTTCGCATTAAGATAGAGGTTTTGCTCTTCACTATTCTTACGGACGGACATAATTAGTTTTTCCATCATTTTTGTTGAGAGAACCACATGTTGTTTATATATACATGCAGTAATTGCATGAAGTGTTTTCAGAATGCTTTAGAAAAAGTGTTTCTTTCAAGAAAAATATTCACATGAATAGTCTTTTGTAAAACGAGAGAGAGATGACCATGAAGGAAAATGTCAAATATGTAAGTGTTACATAGACATTACGCATGGCGGAAGAGTGGATATATAAGACCATGTAGCAAGCGAACAACAGAAACCGACATGTATTATTCTGCAAGCACTTCTAAAGGACTGGACAGTTACTTTGTGTCCAAATCTTCTGAACAGGAAAAATCAGTGCAAGCGGCGGAACTGACAATACGCCATCACATAATTAAACGTCATATGTTGTTCAGTTCAAAGGATTGCACTACCAAATGAACTCTAAAGTTTTTAGTGATTCCAAAAACAGCCAAAAATGTGGCACTTTGTTACCAACAGTAATAGTAAAATCCATTTAGCCCCTGACACTACTAAACAATTATGTGATGATTTAACAAATGACCATTATTTTGGTTTTGCAACGGACGCTAGTAACCATGATGCCCAGAAAATTTTCCCACTCGTCGTTCAGTACTTTAGTCCCAAAAATGGTATGATTATAAACTTTCTTAAACTGGGTTCCTTAAAAAGTGAAACTACTTCTGTGTTAATGCACTAGAAGAGAACAAGACTGATAAATGTAAATGCAGTGCGTTCTGTGGTGACAATGCAAATACGAATTTTGGTGGAATACCACGAACTGGTACGAACAATGTGTTCACAAAACTGAAGAGTGAACTAAATGAAAACCTTTTCGGTGCTGGACTTCCTGCACACACACACTTCATAATGCAGTAAAGGCACCAGCTGATGTTCTAGCTGTAGATCTGGAAAATATAATAATTAAATTGTTCAATTATTTCTCAATGTATGCCATACGCAAGGAGCGCCTGCCAGAATTTTGAGAATTTGTCGATGTAGAATATCGCAGACTGCTGTCACACGGAAAAACATTGTGGTTATCTTTGCTTCCTGCAGTGGAATGAGTATTATAACTTTATGAAGTACTAAAATCGTTTTCCTCTTAGAAGAAAACCACAAAAAGTCTTGATTACCCTGTTTCAAAATCCCCTAAGCGAACCCTATCTTTGATTTGTCCAAAGTCAAATGAGTGTATTTAACAGACAAGTATCTAAACTGGAGAAGGCAGATGGTAGCGTCTTAGAAGTAGGTGCAGTTTTAGAAATCCTTGTATTGATAAACCAGCGGAAAGAAGAAAGATTTCTTCCTCTAAAAGTGAAATCTATTGTGAAATAAGCAAAAGATGAAGTAGGCCTATCAACTGTAGATATAAATAAATTTTATGTTGAGATGGAAGGGTTTTATGAAATATGTCATCCTTATGTACAGAGGTGGATGATATCTTTGAATGAATGTTCCATCTGTAAGTGTGTGCTCTTAGGCGTCTCATCATCATCATCATCACCATCGCCTTTCACTTCCTTGAGAGCAGGCCACAGATAAAGGCTCTCCAATCATCCCTGTTCTTGGATTTATTCTCTACTTCCTTCCATGTGTATCCCTTGTCTCTGAGCACTGTCATAATTTCTCTTCTCCAAGTAAGTCTAGGCCTTCCTCGTTTTCTATTTCCTAGAGGATTCCATGCCAGTGCTGTATGGTTTGAAATGGAAGAGCCTGTAAAGTTTATGCAAGACAAGGGGCAGTCAACTGACGATTCAGTATTGTTTGATCAACTCACATATCTGAAGCACTGTATTGAAGTAGTGCTCACGATGGAGAAGGGCCCTTGTTATAGCAGATCCGGTCAAGAGAAGTGGATCTGTTTCTTTGGACAGTCTGATTCTTTGTGGCAGTACTCGGAGTTACTAAAACGGTGTGAATTTATCTTTAGTGTTTCTGGACATAATGCAAATGTGGAGAGGGTATTTTCCCTCATGAATGTGCGATGGACAGAGAAACGAAATCGCCTTCATGTCTTACCAGCTGAAGCAATAATTAAATCTGGTTTTAATTATTGAATGAGCTGTTCAGAATTCCACTTTTATGTCAGTCAGCAGCAAGATCTTCTTTTCAGAAGTTTGAAGTCTGATAATTACTAGGAGCAGGACACATGACGATATGCTAAAGCAGGATCTTGAAGGTAAATATCCGACAGTATAATACAGTCGTACTCGGATAAAAAAATTTCTACATCTCATGAATTAGTTTTGAGCTACTTTAGTTCAAAATCTATGCAAATTGAAAAATATTAAACATGTGTATTGTGCGTACATGAAATACTAATAATTTCTGGTCTTCTGAGCTGAACCATATTATTAGTATGGCGTAGCTTAAACTCTTCTCTTGGATATGCTTTTTTGAAAACGAAATTCGTAGATCATAGGACATGTCTCCTATTGCTTATCAGTCTGAGAAAAAAAAATATCCCAATTGTTCTTTTACAGAATCTGGCAACCCTAGGTAATATTGAACAACAAATATTATATTCAGAGATTTACGAAAATCCAAAAGATCTTTTCTTTGTCATCTATGAAAGAACTTAATCTTCCAACATCTGCGTACCTTTGACATTGTTAAGTTGCGGCTCCCGACTTGAGGGGACTCTGATTGTGTGGTCCGCATCTAATAGAAGGTTGCCGACCACTAGATTAGATGATTACAGGTATAATTACTTTATTTTAATCTTTTCGATTACATAAAAAAGCACTAGGCGCTGTCGGTGAGTTAGGGTTTAAGGTTAGGATTAGGGTTTCTGGTTAGGATTTAGGGTTAAAGTCTAGGGTTAGAATTTGGGGTTTGGGTTTAAAGTTTAGGGTTGAAGTTAAGGTTTAGGGTTAAAAGTTTTGAATCAGGGTTTAGGATTGATGAAGTAGTTAATAAAAGAAGACCACTACAGAGATCAAGAAATGGAACAATTATTTGATTTGTCACTGTGACAAATTTTATAAACGTATCCAATTGTCAATACTTCGTTATATTACTTCCTCAGTACAGTAATTATTAAATTAGTACAGTAATTAATAAATTACAATATAGTATTTATGTAACTGCGTTGTGCCATTTCTTCAATACGGTATTTATGTCACTCCTTTATTATTTCGCTCTTTCAATACAGTATTTATGTCATTCCCTAAATCCCGCATTTATATCACTCCTTTGTCAAGTCACTTGTGAGCGGGCGGGACATGTGGTTGTCGTGACGCGACCGGTCGCGATGATCACGCCTACGCTCGGCTCGCAAATTCTCATGTAGATGCTATGGTTTTTTGAGCACGTGATCAGGAGATAAGCTAGAGGAATGTGTTAGATTTATGGCATCAGAGTTGGTTTCGTCCAGGCGCAGGGCCGGCATCATGTTTGTATCTGAAGGAGCTTTGTCTTGCTTTGGAATGATAGATACATAATCAAGATATAGGGGGTCGTGAGTATGACTGTCCTGTCAGCTATGATCTCAGAGTGCTGCTCGAGCCGCCCCGTTCGTGTGAGTTATAAATATCAGTGATTGTCAGTGTCAGGTGACGTCATGTCAGTATGTGGTGTCCGCAGTTGTAAGTAGTACACATTCAGTTGAAGTACAAGTAGTAGTTTTTTGTTGGAGTTTATCAGTTTTAGAACACATATTGCCCGAATATCATATTTTTCTTAACGTTATAAGCGTTAATACATATTTACTTGAGTAATTTGTTTAGGCAAGAATTGATCGAATGGACTCTATCTTGAGGCTCATATTTGTAGCGTTGTGTGTAAACTGTTGGGGCGCCTTGTGAGGTTGTGGTCGTATTAGCTTGAGCCATAAGATATCCATGTAATCTTAATATACTGGATATGTATATTAGTATGTTAAGATTTGTTTTGGTTGCACTGTGATGGAACTTTTATAATGCCTTGATAAGACGCGGGAACATTCCGTGTCGAAGTCTTGTTTTAAATTTCCGTTCAGAGAAACAGGAGAGATGGACACAAGTACATAATGAAACTATGTATCATAAAATCTAATAATATCGTTATGCAAGTTTGTTTGGCACAGTTACCGAGTTTTCTACCGTTTTATTAGTAATAGAATAGTTTGTTCTTTGGGTTGATAAACAGTTTGTTAGAAATGTGATTTACTGTTGGTGATGAATAACTGTAAGTAGGGAACAAGGACATTATCAGAAGTTATACGATCTAGCTAGGGTGGCTACGAACAGAGGAACGTCCAATGAAGAAAAGATGCTGGGTTGAGAATTAGTTGGGGGCTGACAGTATGGAAGTTGGGGCCGCGGTTCCCACTCCAACTGTAGGCTAAAGAGTAGCCGTGCACCCGACAGTAGAGTTGTTTTTTTTTTAAAGGTTGGATGGTTGGGATATGAAAATAATGAGGAGATTGGGATTTCCACCCAGCCATAGAGGCCTATATCCAACCGAAGATACTACAGACCCCTTGATCAGTGGTCCTTAACAAAATAATGGGGGGGGGGGGCTTAATATAACCAAAATGTTTAAAAACAGAATATATTTTACACACTCCTTCAATGCAGTATTTATTTCACTCTCTAGATACATCATTTATGCCACTCCATAAATACAGTATTTACTCGTAGGTCGTTCCTTCGTTATGTCGCTTATTCAATACAATATTTATGTTACTCCTTTGTTACGTCGCTCCTTCAATACGATATTTATACGAGTCCTTCCTTGTGTTATTCTTTTCATACACACACCCCATCAGCAACTTGATCTCTAGTGATCTTACATCGAACACCCCATATAAGACGAGAAATCATGAACGTGGATTTTGTTAGTGAGAAAAATTAGTACATCATGTACAAATTCTATTACTATTGTAAATAAATCACTTATTTACAACAATGTGCAGAGATGTAGAAAAGCTAATAAAAGAAGAAAAAAAAAATTCTTCGCTCTGGCGCCCCCACCCCTCACCTGGGACAGTCGCCTACTCACCTTATCTCCTATGTACGCCACTGGCCGTCATGAACGAAGTCTAACAAATTTCTCTCAGAGACAGAGACAGAGAGAGAGAGAGAGAGAGAGAGAGAGAGAGAGACCATGAACAACAACAACAGTATATATTTATATTTTAAAAATTTAATTACAGATTACACATAAAATAATGCAACATCCACTACATTACATTTTGCCATACGTTTTTCAACGTCATAAGAAGATAAGCACACATTATTGAAAGCACGATTTAGTTTATAATTACAGCACAGCTTTGATGAGGGAGCGGTATACAAAACATTTTCACCATAATTTTGTTGCGCATATACATCAAATATACATCAAATATACATCAAAGTTAAAGATGGCAGTGAAGTAAGCGTTAAAAAACAAACGCTTGTCAAAGGCTTCGTCACAGAGCAAATAAGTCGGTCGATTTACAAAGACACAATTTATCGTGCTGTATCTTTGTTAAGATTCTTTTAAAATACACGATTTTTAAAAAAAAAGTTTTTAGTCACTCAAAAGGCGGCCTGGTTAGCCGAGTGGTTATGAGCTCGGTTTACTAATCCGGTGGTGCCAGGTTCCAATCTCAGCAGTGGGATTTTTTTTTTTTTCTGGTACACACCAAAAAGGCCCCGGGGTTCACCAAGCCTCTAAATATGGGCACCAGAGAAATCTGGGAAGATAAATGCGGCCAGGGCGTGATACTGACCACATCAGACTTTCATGTGCTGATGGTCGTGGAAATACGGCCCTAACATTGTATTCCCAATATGCCATGGCATGGAAACGGGAATTTTACCTTCCACTTTTTAAAACCTTTAGTCACTCACAAACATCGTTTTTTTTATATCTTGGTTTCACTTTGTTCAGTTTGTTTAGACAATTTTTTTTTCTGTGTGAATTATGTGTTTTCGAGAACAAAGTTGTTAGCAAAGTTCTCTTCCCTCGTGCAGTAGTCTTTATAAGACTCTCTAGTTGACGCGAACCAGTAAAATGAAAACAGCTATTTAGAAACCTTTCTCTTGTGGGCTTGCATGATGTTGTGTTAAGAGCACGAGCGATATATATGTGAAGGTGTAAGGAAATGACAGTATGGTGGAAAGACAGAAGACATTACTCTGTTCTCAGGATTTCCGAGCTTCAACGTTAATGTAAAAAAAAAAAAGTTTTGTAACAGGAAAGCAGATGAAAATTGTCTCCCCTTCCTTACTAAACTGGTGAAAATTGTCTTTGATTCTTTACTAAACTCTGGTGAAAATTGTCTTTGATTCCTTTCTATACACTGGTGAAAATTGTCTTTGATTCCTTTCTATACTCTGGTGAAAATTGTCTTTGATTCTTTACTAAACTCTGGTGAAAATTGTCTTTGATTCCTTTCTATACACTGGTGAAAATTGTCTTTGATTCCTTTCTATACTCTGGTGAAAATTGTCTTTGATTCCTTTCTATACTCTGGTGAAAATTGTCTTTGATTCTTTACTAAACTCTGGTGAAAACTGTCTTTGATTCCTTTCTATACAATGGTGAAAACTGTCTTTGATTCCTTTCTATACAATGGTGAAAATTGTTTTTGATTCCTTTCTACACACTGGTGAAAATTGTCTCTCATTCTTCACTAAACTCTGGTGAAAATTGTCTCTGATTTCTTTCTAAACACTGGCCGTTAGCTGGTCAACGAGCCCTGCAGGAGAATCGTTAATAGTGTGTACTGTGGACATTGTGCCACAAGGACAAGAGAAAAAGCTTCGCACACAAAATTCTCGTTTACTCCAAGGGGATCCAAAGACGAGTTCTCTGGTTCCTTCACGGGCTATTTACTTCAGCCAAGATGTCAGATTTATTCTCCTGGCGACTACGAACATCCTCATTCATCAGAAGCTTTCATAAACTGTTGCTTGGACTTTCTCCACAGCCCAGTGTCTTTGTTTCTCTAACCATCTCTACATCTTACATCCGCGCCCCCCACCCCACCCCCCACCCACATCTCAGACGTCAAACCGTTGCTTCGTGACGTTTCCAAATTTCGTTCCGAAAAAGTGTCATTCTTTCTGGGTCTAAGAGTACTAAAGGGCTGACACTCTTTCTTCGCTTAATGATGAACGACGTTTTCTCTCTCTCTTCTCTCTCTTCCCTTCTCTCTCTCTCTTCTCTCTAACTCTTTTCTCTCTCTCTTCCCTCTCTCTCTTCTCCTCTCTCTTCTCTCTCTCTTCTCTCTCTTCCCTCTCTCTCTTCTCTCTTCTCTTCTCTCTCTTCTCTCTATCTCTCTCTTCTCTCTCTTCTCTCTCTCTTCTCTCTCTTTCTCTTCTCTCTCTCTTCTCTCTCTCTTTCTTCTCTCTCTCTTTTCTCTCTCTTCTCTCCCTTTCTCTCTCTCTCTCTCTCTCTCTCATGATGTATGTAAAAGATGAGACAGCTCACATTAAGCAAAGAAGATTGTCTCGAATATTTCCCATGGATTCAAATGAACTCACACACCGCCTCTACCCCCCCCCCCCCCCGATTTGTATTATGGGTTGTTTACTCATGATTATAACAAGCAGTTTTTTCCCCTCAAAATAGGAGGGGGGGGGGAACCCAATAAGCAGAAAGTGCCAACTCATGATTACAGTAAAACAGTTTCTTTCCACCGGCGGGGGCCGCATCAATAAGCAGAATGTAGTGGATCAAACTACACCGCCTAGGACTTTGAACAATTATTCATTTTTCATGTTTTTTTGTTTTTGTTTTTTTAGAAGCGTTTAACAAAGAATATAATGGAGTCTTAAGAAAGTTTTTTTTTTGTTTTTTTGTTTTAAGTGTCTCAGACACAGTGAGTGGTATGTAAGGACCCTACGCTGTGCGACTTGACAAAAGACTCATATGAGTGATGTTTGTCGCTGTCACCACGTGGCACTTTTGTGTGTGCGTGTGTGTGTGTGTGTGTATGTGTGCGTGTTTCCCTTTCTTTTTTATTTTAATTCTGTATTTTTTTCCTTCCAAAACGAGGATTTGTGTAATAGGAGTTTGGTAATGTTATATGTTCTGTCTAACTAGTAGCACCCTATCTCTTGCAGTACTCTCTCTCTCTCTCTCTCACTTTCATACTTCCTCTCACTCTGGAGATGTACATGAGTTGATTTTGGCACAGCCTTCGCTTTCTCTCCTGGGATGTACATAAAACTTGTTATCTTCTGTTTAACACTCTCTTCCAGAGAGCGTCATAGGAGAGTTTTTTTTTTTAAAGACAACGAAAACAATAGGCCGTGACCCGGTGGTACTGCAAACCGGGGCCCACCCGTAACGAGATGTGGACCTTACCCCCGGCATCGAATGTGCAGGGCAGGCCTCGGGCATCTAGTAGTTAAAAAATCTACGCTTTTGTCTTAACCAAAGGGCTTTTTGATCAGGGTACCTGCCAAGAGGACACTTTGATCGTAGCCAAAAGGCCGAGAAGGAGTCTTTAGGAAATTTCTTTTCTTTACTGAAATCTGCTCAAGGACGTAGATAGATATCGAGTCACTTTTATTCTCCACAGATAATCGAATATCCCACAGGCTCACCGGTAAAAACTGTATTTTATTAAATAAAAAAAAAACTTTGTACTTCAACAGTATACATATTCTTATGATCAGTTTAAAAGGTAAAATAAATATTTATCTTTCTGAGGTTTTTTTTTTAGTTTAAAGCTGTTGTGAACAGAAATACGTGCGATATTACACCACATAAATTACTTCCCTTGTCTCTCGAACGACAGTATCTCACATTACAGCATTCTCCCCCTTGCATTTGGCGGTGAAATGCAATTACATGCATAGTTGTTTCCCCTTTTAGAGTCGCATGCAAACATCTCCACCAGTGGGAGCCCTTCAAGATGTGTGGACACTGGGCCATTTCCGGAAACGCAGCATAGAATAGGCGTGGACTGGTTGCTGTTGTCATTCGCTTGATTGTTGTTGTTGCTGCTGTTGTTTGTGCTGCTGCTGCTGTCGACGACTGAACAGTGAGTGTTGAGGTGACTCCGAGGGTGAAACTTGAAGGTGTACGAGTTCTTGTTAGCTCGTCTCCGCGGTCGGCTCTGGGACCAGGTGCAGTACCAACAGAGAAGCGTTGAGCGGAATGCCTGGCGGAACTTCAGCGACATGATGCTAGGACAAGAAAGAAACAACTATTGTTATCGTTAAATGTGTTTTTCGCGTTATTTCAAAGCACCCACAATTATCTAGAGATTATCATAATGAGGAGTTTACAGCCAGTTGTGGTGGTGGTGGTGGGGTTAAGGTTTCGAGGCGGGAGAGGAACTAGGATCACAGATTGACAGACACTGTCTGTAAGAATATTGATCTGTCTACAAACTACAGTTCTATAAACTGTCACCTTATCAGTCACTTAATTCGTCCTGAATATGACCTAGCTCTGTTGCCAACAACGCCGAAATGTTCCGGACAGTACGTTCATGTGATGTTTTGGATTTGCGTTTGGGATATTATGTTTAAGCACTCGCTTTTAACGGTACAGTATTCTATCTTTTTTTTTTTTTTAAATAGACTTGGAGAGTCTGTAATGATTGTAGTTCGCTGCCCTTTCACGATCATTTCAAGGCTTGTGTAATGGGTTCATGCATGAGCAGGTGTTGTTGTCATGGTCTTGAGTTTTTTTTTTTCCTTTGGAGTATGCTGCAAAATCCCATCTGCATGTTTAGTCAGTCTTGAAGGAAAAAAAAGCGAGGTGTAGAGAGAGAGAGAGAGAGAGAGAGAGAGAGAGAGAGAGAGAGAGAAGAATTACATATGGTGAAAACGGCGCACAGGTCAGAAAAAGTTGAGAACCACTGTCCTTTTCGCTCTATAATGGCACTTTATCTTGTCTACGAGAGCGCATATGAGGCAGGCAGGTATAAGTCGTCGTGGGGTCTTTGCCGAGCATCATCTTGCTGAACAGGTTCTCTCATGGCTGAATCAACATTTATTTAATTAACGTGCAAATAAATCAGCGATTACACGACCATATAAATTAATTAAATACAGACCAGTGGTTCCCAGCCTGTGATCCGTGGCCCACAAGTGGTCTTCACAACGTTATTAGGTGGTCCGCAGCTGAATTATCAATTTAAATGTCCTCCATTGGGTAAAAACGATTAAAGGCACTGCGATATTACATATATTATGGTGGTCGGCAGCTTACACGTTGTTAGAAAAGTGGTCCTTGGATGTAATAAGATTGAGAACACTGGTGTAGACGACACTAAAATGTGTTTTCTCATGAAACTGAGCTTGGCACTTCCTAAAACAATCTCCAATTGACTGTTAAAAATAAACCGGTTGCATAAAGACAGGGCGCATTTGCTGTAGTAACTAGTAAAGTGTTGTCTTGATAAGTCCCAAATCACATTCCACTTCATTCAATTGTGCACGAGTAACTACCGAGTAAACATGGAACTCTGCATTTACCAATCCCCGTTAGCTGTGAGGACCATGGCGTGACAATTGTGACTGATAAACTCGTTCAGAAAGTCGATCAAGTCGTATGGGAAAAAAAGCGTCACTTCATGATTTCTGATCTTTCTGATTAATTTTCTCAAATTTCTAGAACTAATCTCTTTCGAACTGTCACAGAGAGATTGGGTTACCGCAAGTTCTGTGTATAGTAAGAATCAAAACAACTGACAGACGGTCACGAAGCTCAAAGATTGGACTCACGTTTGACGTTCCTTCTGCGCTACCGGAATGATGGGGAGGAATTTCTCAACAGAATCTCGCCAGTGGGGATGTGACCTAGGTTCAGTTCGTGAATGCATGGACGAAGGAGCAGCCCTAACAGTGGATGCACACTCAGTCTCCAAACAAGCATAGGGAATATCTCTGTGACAGTTTTCCTTATTGTGTGTGTGTGTGTGTGTGTGTCGTGCACACGAAAGAGAAAAGGATGCCCGGATTATGAGCTAAAATGGCAAACTTCTGCGTCAATTTCTGCCTTCAGGCAGACAGACAGACAGGCAGACAGACAGGCAGATAGACAGACAGACAAATGGATGGATGGATGGTCATGTTTCATTCGTTTCATACTCGACAGTTGGTAATTTCAAACTACCGTTGATGCTAAAAGTAAACTTTGCTCAATTTCCTGGCAGCATCATATTGTAGTCTTCGTATCACAAGAGAGAGAGAGAGAGAGAGAGAGAGAGAGAGAGAGAGAAAGTTGCGACTCATGGATGTTGTATGGCAGGTTACAGTGATGATGATGAATCTGTATGATAGTAGCATACCGCTTCAGATATACCTGTACAGAATCGGGTTGACCGTTGCGCTCAGGTAGTAGGTTACTCCGCTCACGTAGAAGAGAACGTTGTGGACCATGATGACCAGAGGCGACCAGCTCTGCTCATAGACTACAAGCAGCCGCTGTGTGTGGAACGGGGCCCAGCACAGGAAGAAGGCTACGACAACGGCCACTGCGGAGAGAGAGAGAGCTTGAGAGTGCTTGAGAGAGAGAGAGAGCTTGAGAGCGAGAGCTTGAGAGAGAGAGCTTGAGAAAGAAATTGAGAGAGAGAGCTTGAGAGAGGAGAGAGAGAGAGCTTGAGAGAGCTTGAGAGAGAGAGCTTGAGAAAGAAATTGAGAGAGAGAGAGCTTGAGAGAGCTTGAGAGAGAGCTTGAGAAAGAAATTGAGAGAGAGAGATTGAGAGCTTGAGAGATATTAAGAGAGAGAGCTTGAGAGAGATTGTGTGAGAGAGACCTTGAGAGAGAGTGAGAGAGATTGAGAGAGACAGCTTGAGAGGGATTGGGTGAGAGCTTGAGAGAGTGAGAGAGATTGGGAGCTTAAGAGAGATTGAGAGAGAATGAGAGGGAGAGAGAGACTGAAGGAGAGAACTTGAGAGATTGAGAACTTGAGAGAGATTGAGAGCTTGAGAGAGATTGAGAGAGATTGAGAGCTTGAGATTGAGAGAGATTGAGAGTTTGAGAGAGATGAGATTGAGAGCTTGAGAGAGATGAGATTGAGAGAGATTGAGAGCTTGAGAGAGATGAGATTGAGAGAGAGAGAGTGAGAGCTTGATAGAGATTGAGAGCTTGAGAGAGATTGAGAGAAAAAGAGAGAGAGATTGAGAAAGATAACGATTTGTTAAAGTTTTGAAAGGAAGAACGAGAATTCCCCGGTTAACAAAACCAGGTTTAATTCCAGCCTCATTCATTGCTAAACACAGGAAGGTTAACCCACTGTTTAAAAAATGTAAAGACTAAACTATACGTTTTTTTAAAAAATGGGAACGTTTAACTTCATTGTTAAAAATGAAAAGGTTAAACTTCTAAAGCCATTGTTAAGCATGAGGAAACAAAGTTCAGATTCAGTATGTATGTATGTATGTATGTATGTATGTATGTATGTATGTATGTATGTATGCATGTGTGTGTATGTATGTATGTATGTATGTATGTATGTATGTATGTATGTATGTATGCGTGTATGTATGTATGTGTGTATGCGTGTATGTATGTATGTATGTATGTATGTATGTATGTATGTATTTGTATGTACGTGGAATTTTTAAACAAGCCAAATGTTCAACCAAAGAGAACAGACAACTCTGTATCGACAGTGAAAACTGTAAGATGGTCATAACGGAGTTCCATAGGAAATGTTCAGTAGAAACATATGATTATGGAGCCACAGAAGGGCTCAGGGTAACCTCCTTGTTTTGATTCGTGTCAGTTCTAAAGAACTTGAAAAGTAGGCGATACATTGTACTTGGGAGGGGTAGTCATTCCCCCAATTCTGGAGCAGATGTAAAGAAGCAAGATTCTCTATAAGGTCCACCACCTCCAGGAAACTGTCAAGCCTTAAATGACCGACCAGTCTCTATGTGGTTGTTCCACTAAGACAGTGGGAAATGTCGGATAATCTTGGCTAGAACTGGTTCTTAAGCCCAGATAAATGCTGCCCGTTCTGCCTCTATCTAGATTAAGCTGGTCTCTGAATGTGATATCATGAGAGGGCCTCTGAAGGACATCTATAGCGCCGTCATACAACTAACAAGCTATTAGAATTCACCTTCCTAGCTCTGCCAAAGAAACCAGGCCCAAAGGAGTGTGAAGTCTTCAAAACAAGAAGCCTTTCACGAGAACTAGAAGCAGAATAAAGATGGAAATAGTAGATGAGGAATTTGGATTTCTAGGATACATAATACTACAAATACACTAATAACTATGAGAAAGAAAGAAAGAGAGAAAGAAAGAGAACTTTACAGAAAGATTTATTTGCACGTTTCCCTAACTATATCAAAGCATTTTATAAAAATGATACATGACGAAACCGTGACACTGACAGAGGACATAAATACTGACGGCTCATAAAAAGAAATCATGTATCAACAAGCAGGATAGAAAATATGACAGGTAAATATCAACCAATGAAAGGAATGAGTTAGGGTAGGTTGTGTCCTCTGGCCAGACTTGTTCCTACTGTACAAGGAAAATATCATGAGAGAAATGAAGAAACAACCTAGGAAAAGAAGGCTTCAACTTGAACACACTACGACAAACAGATAACACACCGCCAGTAGTCAACAGAAAAAAAAGCGTACAGAAATGATTAGACATAGTATCAACAGATAGTGAAAAGAATGGACTCGCCCTCAATAGCAAGAAAACAGAAACAAGGGGTTATGTCATGGAAGGAGAACCCACATGAATGCCGTGGCGTACCAATGAGACGATTAGTAACATCAGATGAAAAATGCACCTCTGAAATAAAAAAAAAATAGAATATGCTAAGCCAAAATATCATTCAAACAAATAAGAAACATCTTATGTAATAGATCTCTGCACTGAAAATCAGAAAAAAAGAATTCTAAGACACTGTATAAAACCCATCCTACTCCAAGAACGATGCGCTAGAGACAGCAAAGATGTGGCTTCTTAGAAGAGTGTTAAGAATACCATGGACAGCTGAGATGGACAAACAGGGAATGTGTCGGAAACGCAAATGAAAAAAGGAATCTAATTAATCCATAAGAAAACGACAATCATCATTCACAAGAAAGGGAGGGCTTCAAAGCATCATTAACAGCAAGAAATATGAAGAAAGAAACATAATTAGATCCATAAGAAAGTGACATTCATCATTCATTGGATGTCGTATAATGAAAAGAGGAAGACTTCAAAACCGCATGCAAGAGAGGAAGAAGGGAGGGGGGGGGGCTGGGGAAGGTCAAGAAACAAACAAAAAACAAATCATGGACACTCTAACGCGATAGGAAAATAAAAAGGTCACCAACTGAGCTGATGGAAAATATTAAGGATCGATATCTGCGGAGAAACATGATCACCAACGTTTGCCGGCACGGCACATGATGATGATAATGATAGTACTGCGGTGGTGAAGTCACATACCGAGCATTTTAAGGACAGACAGGCGAATTCTGGCTTGATGATTGTTACATGTGCCTTGTCTGATGTCACTGGCTGAAGGGACGTGGGATCCATCATTTGATGAGTCTGACCCCGCCCTATTGAGGGTAGACCTCCGTATGGCAAGAGCGATGAAGAAATACAATAGGCTGATAACGGACATTGGCAGGACGAAGAATATGAAGGTTGACACCTGAAATGAACAAAACAATCGCAATAATAGATTATTATTAATACAAAATATACACTTTAATGAAACTTGATTATATAAAGGGTATTTAAAGGTCGCAAAAGCAACATTATAACAACTGATATTGATCAATGGGCGAAACAAAGACGTGCCTTGTGACGTTGGAAATGGAAGATCTATACTCGGCTAAGACCACACCTCTTCTCCTCGCAATGCATAAATGGAAACAGGTTATGTTACAGCGCTTGATAATGAATCTAAGCATAGACAGATGTGGTCCCTACTTTGGTGGAGCTAAATGTGAATCCTGTTATGACATCCTGACAATGATCATCACAGAACCAGGTATAAAAATTGGAGGATACAATATTAACAACCTTCGACGTGGTGACGACACAGTACTGATAGCCGAGAACCAACAAGACCTGCAAAATCTTTAGGATAAAGTCGCCAAAGAAAGTGAACAGAAAGGTCTTACTTTGAACTTTAAAAAAGACATAGACTATGGTTATATCTAAGAAACAGAATCCACCAACATGCAGTATAAAATTAAATGGAACTATTCTAAAACAGGTGCAAAAATTCAAATACATTGGAGCAGTAATAACTTCAGATGGGAAATGCAGAACAGAAATTAGGAACAGAATAGGCCAAGCAAAGACTGCATTTCAGAGAATGAGAAACATATTAGCCAACACATCCTTATCAATGAATGTTAGAAAACGAGTCCTAAAATTCTATATTGAACCTATCTTATTATGTTGAAGTGAATCATGGACAATAGGCAGATCTGCAGAAAAATCATTAGAAGCAGTAGAAATGTGGTTTATTAAAAGAATGTTGTGAATTCCCTGGACAGCAAAAATAACTAATGAAGAATGTAGGAGAAGAGCTGGAGAGACAAAAATTCTTGTCAAAAAGATAAGAGAGAGAGAGAGAGAGAGAGGGGGGGGGGGAGACAATGTACTTTTATAGGACATGCAATGAGAATAGAGGACATTGAAAATATTATAACAACAGAGAGGAAGATCCAGAGGAAGACCAAGAGAAATGATACTGGACAGTCTGACGAATGGTGTGAGAGATCACCAACTGAGATTATGGCCTGCATTAAGGATCGTGTACCCTGGAGAAACATAATAGCCAACGCCAGTCGGCACGGCACTTGATGATGATGATAATGATGATGAAGATGATGATGATGTCATGACATCTTATTGGAAGGGCAGGTACTACATGGCAGCTGGGTCATACTTCATTCATGACATCATTAAAATGTAGTGACTGTGTGCCGGGTCTGTGGGCACTCCCTGGTGCTTCCAGTCACTTCTTGTGGCGTCTCTGACATCACTCAAACACGAAATATAATGTGGAAACTATTGTGAGCTTGGGGTAGGTTTTCTGTGGGACCCAAAAACAAAATATACCTATTTTTCCCCCTTATTTCCGCTGTGAACACTGCTCCACAATATCGCTAACTCTGTGCCCAGTTTTATATACACTGCCTTGTATTACATCAGTGTTTCCCAACGTGGGGCGTGTACGCCCCACAGGGGAGCAGTTTGAATATTTGATTGGGAGGAGGGGTGGGGGAGGGGGGAGAGAGAAAGGCAGTCAGAATATGTTTATGTTATACTTTCTCAGAACTTGGTTGACTATTATGCGGGGGAAGGGGGAGACGAAGACATCCTCGCAAAAGGGGGAAGGAAGGGGGGGAGTGGCATCAATATCTTTAAGACGCTGAGATGGTGCATGATCAAAAAAGGCTTGGAAAACACTCTATTACATGTTATATAATATAAGCACACAGGAAAATCTCTGTTAGAGAAGACGAAACGACTACAGAACTTCCTAGACTGTAAGAGGTGATAGTACCCATCTTCACATAAGCGTTCAATCCTTTCTATTCTCGAGACACGGATGGTTACTTTAGCCCAGTGTTTCCCAACGTGTGAAATTTGAATATTTTTTTGAAAATGTTGAGGGGGGAGGGCAGTTAGAATATATTTATATTATACTTTTTCAGGACTTAGTTGAGTATTATCTTGGTTGGGGGGGGGGTGGGGGGGGTATCAAAATCTTTGAGGCATTGAGGAGAGGGATGATTTAAAAAAAGGTTGGGAAACACTGCCTTACCCTCGACCCCTGCCACATGTTCTAATAGCTTGACCAGGTCTCTGTAATTCTTGATAATTAGCAAAAGTAAGCCAGGAGAAGACACAGGTACTAAACTGAATGAAACAGTATTCACTGACCCAGTGACTGCTTGCGCCCTGGCCGACAAGCCATTATCAACGTAACATTTATTCTGCTCCTTATTAGCCCAGCCAAGTGAACAGGGATCGAAATGAGAAGGCAAACTGGGTCCTAAACACAAGTCATACCGACATGAGATGTGTTGTATCGATTCTTGCTTTTGTTGTTGTTCTGTCTCCGTGGAACTACAAGAAGAATGGTCGCTGCTGGTCTTGGAAAGCTATAGTTCGTAAACCCCAAGGCAAGCGGTCAAGATACGAGTCCCTGACCGATGCAAACTATGACTCAAAGCCACCAGAGGATGAGGAAGAAAAAAAGATAGTGACGATAGTTGTGATGATGAGTAGGAGAAGAAATAACATACAAGGCAACATAGAAAGAAATGCGAGATGAAAAATATAAATTAGAGGGAATGAAAAGCAGTACACAATGCGTGTTAAATGGGATATAAGGTGATAAGTGGGAGATTTGGCTAGCTGTGCTTGCTACATAAAAGACCACTTGAGTTATTTCGGTATTTTGACAAAAGTAACAACAACAACAACAACAATAACAACAACAACAACAACAAACATGTTATGTTCTGAATACGTGTGTGTGTGTGTGTTTTACTCCCATAATCGCTCCGCCGCCTGTGCCAGTGAGTACTGCAATAACTGTTTATCATTCGTCCGTCGTATCAGCTCTTCATGATGAGCCACTCAATGAAGACGCCATTTTAGGAACTACAATAGTCCACATGCGAAACTAGTCAGCGTCGCTAAGGCCAACAAAATATGAAGTGTAAACTGGGCGTCTGATATGTTAAACGAATTGATTGTAGCAAGAGAAGTTACCGCGTGAATGTAAGGTTACCTACAGGAGAAACATTACATAATGTGTGTGTTTTTGTGTGAAAGAGAAAGACTGAGAGTGAGAGAATAAGTGTGTGTGTGTATATATAAGAGAGAGAAACAGAGTGTGGAAGTGAGTAAAAGAGAGAATGAGTATGAGAGAGGGAGTGAGAAAGAGAATGAGTGAGAGACAGAGATTGAGTGAGAGAGAGTGAGACAGAGAGAAAGTGAGTGAGAGAGAGTGAGTGAGAGAGAGAGAGAAAAGGAAAGAGTGACAGAATGACAGAGTGAGACCTATACAAAGAGCAACAGATACTAGATCATATCCTCCAGAGCTGCCAGCTATACAACCCACTCAGGCAAAGGACTTGACCAGAATTCAGCCCCCTACTGGAGAAGCGTGTGAGTGTGTATGTGTAATACGCATGAAAGAGAGAGTGAAAGGGGAAAGAAAGAGTGAGAGATAGAGAAGGAAAGAGTATAAATGATCGATGTGGAAAACAACACAAGCGCGATGTTGTCTGTGGGCAGACATTTACTTTCAGCGCCAAGCTCAAGTTTGTTACAGGTTCCACAAGAATCTCCCGCGCTTGAGAAGAGAATTAAGTCATACACAATAATTTCATGCTCCGAAGCCGATGTTTGGTCATTTTTTAAAAAGATTTAATAAAACAAGGTTGGCGGGGGTAGGGGTTAGGAGTAACAGAGAGAGAGAGAGAGAGAGAGAGAGAGAGAGAGAAAGAGAGAGAGAGAGAGACAAAGAGAAAGTGAGAGAAAGAGACAAAACAAGAGGTTTGGATAAAAGCTTCTGTGTATTCTCTCTTTCTCTCTCTCTCTCTCTCTCTCTCTTTCCTTCTGCCTTTCCATTTTCTCTGTCTCTCCCTTTCCTTCTGTCGTTCTCTTCATCTCTGTCTCTCTCTTCATTCTGTCTCTCTCTTCTTCTCTGTCCTTCTCTTCCTTCTGTCTCTCTCATTCTGATTTGTCTCTCTCTTCGTTCTGTCTCTTTCTGTCTCTCTCTTCTTCTCTGTTTCTCTCTTCCTCCCTGCTTTTTTCTTCCTCCCTGTTTCTCTTTTCCTCCCTGTTTCTTTCTTCCACTTTGTTTCTCTCTCCTTCTCTGTTTTTTTTCTTCCACTATGTTTCTATCTTCCTCCTTGTTTCCCTCTTCCTCTCTGTTTCTTCCCTCCACTTTGTTTCTCTCTTCCTCCTTGTTCCTCTCTTCCTCCATGTTATCTTTTTCTCTCTTCCTGTCCATTTCTCTCTTCCTCCCTGTTTCTTTCTTCTCTCTTCCTCCCTGCCTCTCTCTTCTTTCCTATTTGTTTCTCTGCTCCTTTCTAGTTCTTATTTCCTCCTTGTTTCTCTCTGCCTCTTTCTTCTCTGCCTCTCTCTTCTTCTCTGTCTCTCTCTCTTCTTCTCTGTTTCTCTGTTTCTCTCTATTCTTCTCTGTCTCTTTCTTCCTTTCTGTTTCTCTCTTCTTCTCTGAATCTCTCTTCCTCTCTGTTTCTGTCTTTTTTCCTGTTTCCCTTTTCCTCTCTGCTTCTTTTTTCTCTGTCTCTCTCCTCTTCTCTGCCTCTTTCTTCACTCTCTCTCTCTTCCTCTCTCTTCTTCCTCTCTTTTTTCCCTGTCTCTTTCTTCCTCTCTGCCTCTCTCTTCTTCTCTGTCTCTTCCCCCCCTCTCTTTTCTTCTCTGTATCTCACTTCCTCTCTCTCTCTCTCTTTTCGCCTCTCTCTCTCTCTTCCTCGCTCTCTTTTCTTCTCTTTTCCTCTCTGTCACTCTCTTCCTCTCTGTCGCTCTCTTCCTCTCTCTCTTTCTCTCTCTTTCTTTCTCACTGTCTCACTATCTTTCTCTCTGTCATTCTCTCTCTTCCTTTCTTTATTTGTCTTCCTCTCTGTCTCTCTCTTCCTCTCTGTCTGTCTGTCTCTCTCTGTCTGTCTCTTTCCCTTTCTGTCAAGTAGAGAGCGCTGTGTTATAAACATTATTATTCCAAAAAAAAAAAAAACATCGCCTGCATCTTTCATCTGCTGGCCAGAAGTTATGCACACCACATCACCCTTTTAGTTTCCCGACTGGAAAATTTAGGTCACTAAGACGGGATCTCCTAGGTCCTTCTACAACCTAACAGTGGTACCTTTATGGCATCTTCTTTTATCTAAATTTGGAAGAAGAAAAAAACCGATTTAAACTGCATTCTATATCAGTGCATTTACGTCATTTCATCGTGGAAGGACCTCCTCAGTTAACCCTTTTTCTCTAAGAAATCTGTAGAAATGAACATTTTAAAATGAGCAAAATTGATAGAGGCACGTGTTTTAATGGGATTTCTCAGTTTAGGAACTACACGCAACGTGAAGATCTTAAAAAGAAATTCAATGTAGCGGTCAGTGCCACCTTTCAAGCCTGTTATTTATAATCCTTATCTATGTTTTTTTTTTCTTATAATTTCATTTTCCATCTTTAATGTTCAAGATGGAAAATGAAATTATAAGAAAAAAAAAGAAAGAACCCCAAACACTTTGGAAAAAAAACATAGATAAGAATTATAAATAACAGGCTTGAAAGGTGGCACTGACCGCTACATAGAAATACTTAAAATATTCAGCCCTTTCACTAACAAACAAAAATTCGCAAAGATCACATTAAAAAAGAAACTTGCAAGTGCGGCCATGCTTTTAACAAGAAATGACCGGTAGCCTATATTTAGCTTATATAGCAGTTTATAACAGGGGCTGGCAACGTTATATAACAGTTTATAACAAGAGCTGGCAACGTTATAAAGCAGTTTATAACAGGGGCTGGCAACGTTATATAGCAGTTTATAACAGGGGCTGGCAACGTTATATAGCAGTTTATAACAGGGGCTGGCAACGTTATATAACAGTTTATAACAGGAGCTGGCAACGTTATATAGCAGTTTATAACAGAGGCTGGCAACGTTATATAGCAGTTTATAACAGGGGCTGTCAACGTTATATAGCAGTTTATAACAGGGTCTGGCAACGTTATATAGCAGTTTTTAACAGAGGCTGGCAACGTTATATAGCAGTTTATAACATAGGCTGGCAACGTTAATAGCAGTTTATAACAGGGGCTGGCAACGTTATATAGCAGTTTATAACAGAGGCTGGCAACGTTATATAGCAGTTTATAACAGAGGCTGGCAACGTTATATAGCAGTTTATAACAGAGGCTGGCAACGTTATATAGCAGTTTATAACAGGGGCTGGCAACGTTATATAGCAGTTTATAACAGGGGCTGGCAACGTTATATAACAGTTTATAACAGGGGCTGGCAACGTTATATAGCAGTTTATAACAGAGGCTGGCAACGTTATATAGCAGTTTATAACAGGGGCTGGCAACGTTATATAACAGTTTATAACAGGGGCTGGCAACGTTATATAGCAGTTTTTAACAGATGCTGGCAACGTTATATAGCAGTTTATAACAGGGGCTGGCAACGTTATATCACTCAGAGACTGGGTGACCTGTCTGTGAGTGGTTGGCGGAACACACTTATCTGTATAGCTAACACATGAGGGTAATACTACTAACAATAAATACAATAAAACTATGATTAATATTTATCTCACTTACGTCAGGGGGTGGCAGCCCACGGGCAGCAGGTTGCTGACCCTCGATTTGGAAGTCGAAAACTCCACGGCAAAAAAAACCTCATAGAACAGATGAAGTGATATTTTAAATGAATTAATTTATGTCAGCCGCGCAGAGCTGCGCCGACCTGCACAGCGCGGGCGGTTGCTGTTGCGCGGGCCGACCGTTCTTTTGGCGAAAAAGCGCTCTCGAGTTCCGTGCGTGG
Organism: Achatina immaculata; assembly: GCA_009760885.1. Taxonomy (NCBI): domain Eukaryota; kingdom Metazoa; phylum Mollusca; class Gastropoda; order Stylommatophora; family Achatinidae; genus Lissachatina; species Lissachatina immaculata. The sequence continues at coordinate 45,187,624 of CM019720.1, read as the reverse complement.
GGAGACAGGCTTTCGCTCCCTTCCCGGACGGCGAGAGTTAAGGTGTTTCGATGCAGAAGCAAGTGGTTTGTCCGTCGAGCGAAGCATGTAAACGGCTAGCCAGCCAGGTTCGTGATAACGATGTAGTACGGTTTTGTCGACCGATGGTCTCGAAATTGGCCCATCTCTCGCAAAGAGTATCGGGTCTGCAGTATGTAACGTGTGTTGTTTGTGGGTGGCCAGGCTTTCTTTTCCGCTCGTTAGAGCAGAGAGAGCCGCCCCCGCCGGTTAAAGGAAATGAAACGCCGCCGGGGTCGAAAGGGATCCGCTCTGAGCAGAGCGCTGTCTCCCTTGCCCCGCGTCGGTCTGTCGGCAGATATCCGACAAAGGTTCGGTGAAGAAAGCTATCTGGTTGATCCTGCCAGTAGTCATATGCTTGTCTCAAAGATTAAGCCATGCATGTCTAAGTTCACACTGTCTCACGGTGAAACCGCGAATGGCTCATTAAATCAGTCGAGGTTCCTTAGATGACACGATCCTACTTCGCTGTTGGCGAGAACTTCAGCTGCCGTGCGTGGAGCGGTGCTCTTCCCGGCCAATGAAGAAATTTGCAAATGAGGTTGCCGCGCAGCATCACTGCGGAAAAGGTGGTTGAAAGAATAAAGCGAAGCAAACAGTCAAATCACGGCACCTCTGGTCTGGAGGTCGGCCACGTCCTGAGTGCAGTCATATCGTGTGAAATGCATGAACCGGTTTGTCCCAGAGGTTAAGTCACTGCTGGCTTGACTTTTCAAATGCCGCGCGTGGAGTGAAGCTCCTCCCGGTTAAGGAAGTAAATGCGGAAATAAAGGTTGCTGTGCGGCGCCGATGGGAAAAGGTGGTGGAAAGTGAAGTTTAACCTGGTATGTCCAGTAGTATCGCTACGAGAGCTATACCACGGCACCTCTGCTCTAGAGGCCGCCTACGTCCGAAATACACCTACACTGGTGAAATATGCCTAAACCGGCACACACCAGGGGTGGAACTCGATGTCATGCCACCTCCGCTCTAGAGGTCGGTAACGCCTGATAAACACCCATACTGGTGAATTTTGCCTAAACCGGCTCATACCAGGGGTGAATCTTGAAGGCTATGAATGTCACAGTACCTCTGCCCTAGAGGTCGGTCCCGTCCCAAACATGCCCATACTGGGAAATGCCTAAACCGGCTCAACCCAGGGGTAGAAGTCACTAGTGGCGAGGATTCGTCCTCCTGGACAAAAGCTCCATCCTGGTCACAACTAGGAAGGGTAGCGGCCACGACCGCAAAATGCTGAAGTCGGAGACACTGGACCAGGGAAGTCTAGATAGGCAACCACCTCTCACCCGGCGGGGATGTCTGCGTATCCTAATCACGCTGAGGTTTTCCGGTGAGAAAGTCCAACCCTGGACTGGATGGGCAACCACCTCTCACCCGGCGGTGATACACGGGTATCTCATAACACGTCGAGGTTTTCCGGTGAGAAAGTCCAACTCTGTCCTGGGTGGGCTAACGCCTCTCACCCAGCGGGGATGCACTGATATTCCAAACACGTCGAGGTCTTCCGGTGAGAAAGTCCAACCCTAGACCAAACTGGTGCAATGAAAACCACGGTGTCACGCAATCCCGCTTCCGAGACCCACCAAGAATACAGGCTAAAGCACTGTGATACTCTGAACCCCTTCGTGGAACTCATGTGGTCTATTTTGGACCACACAGGGGACCACCGGACCTAACGAGGACCACATGTGTGAATTCAGTAGGTTCACAGTGCGGTTTTTGGTGGTAGAAGTGAACGAAGAAGAAGAAGAAGAAGAATTAATTTATGTTTAACAAAACCATGGCTAATGGCTGGGGCAGAGTGAAGCAACTTGTGAGTACTACAGCAGCAAATAGAAGCATAGGATGATCAACACTATGGTAAGATACAGAAACAAAGGAAATGCACGAGAGTAACCGAAAAATGAAGGGACGTAATCACTGAAAATAACAGCTATGCCCCTACTTGCGGCCAACAGAGTTAGTTGCGGTCCTTAGTTATTACGGCTGAGCTCCAACTAGATTTTTAAAATGTGTTGTGGACTCATTATGTGATTACTCCACAAACATTCGCTGGACCACATAACGCTATAAATTCACGACAAGACAAGAGAAGAAGATGAACTAGCACACTGCATCATCATTTGATTAGTAGGAAAAAAAATATATGCATATTAGTGTAAACCAGTCTCGTGGGTGATCAGGAAAAGGAGATCGACATATGTTGGTCACTTGATGAGAAGAAATGATCAGAGAATCCCAAAACAAGCTATCAAGTGGAACACAACAGGCCGAAGAAAAAGAGGCAGACCGCGTGAAACTCTGAAGAGGACAGTGTTAAGAGAGGCCAGATTAACAGGCATAAAATCCTTTGATGAGGTTGAAAGACTCGCCGAAGACAGGAAAAACTGGCGAACTACTTTGCGAGCCCTATGTTAGTGTAAGAGGATATTTGTGTGCCACTAAAAAGTTATTACAGTATGATTTTTTTTCATTTAGTATGTTGTGATTCACATTCTGTGATTAATTTCCATAAAGTTACTGCAATAATTTGTATTCTTTTAGCATTTTAAAGTGACGGTTAATCTTTTCATATGTTACCATAGTGAACTACACGTTGTGTTTCAACACTGAAAAGCATGAAGTCAAAGGTCGAACACGCATGGGCATGCCTGGAGTGTAATGAAGCAGCTCTTCGGGATCAGATATAGAACAAGGCCCTTAACAGATTACAGATTACCCAGTCTCTAATCTCTCTCTCCCCCCCCCCCCCCCCCACGATTATAACAACTGATGGGACATGTCACAACGAAATATAAAGGCCAAGTCAGCATTCCAGACAGTGAGGCACATCTTGTGCAACAGATCTGTATCAATGGAAACAAGATTCCGAGTACTTAAATGTTACATCAAGCCAATTTTGTTTTATGGGTGTGAAGCATGGTCTATGAATAAGAGAGTACAGCGAGAAATGGAGGCCATGGAGATGTGGTTTATAAAAAGGATGTTGAAGGGACCATGGACAGCCAAGAAAACCAAATGAAGAAGTCTTATGAGAGGCTGGAGTTAAAAAGCAAATTATAGCAAAGATCAGAGGCAGACAAGCGAGATTTGTAGGGCATTTCCTGAGAATAGGAAAACTGGAACACACTGTGGCAAGTGGAAAAATTGAGGGAAGAAGAGACAGGAAGACAGAGAGAGAATTTATTGGATGGGCTGTCATTGTGGCTAGGAAGAAAGTCACCGGCGATATCATAATCAACGCAGAAGGCAGGGAATTGTGGAGAGAAATGATAGCCTACTCCACGCGTCATAGCACTTAGATAGATAATCTTCCCCTGTAATGCAGACGTACAGCTATATCGACTACCGGCCAGACTTCACTGTCCTAAATGGGGCCGCAAGTCGCAGCATGATTGGATATGAAAAGACGCGAACTTTTAGTCATAAACAATATTTTCATATATTTTATCAGTGATTTGCAGCTGCCTTTTTTTTTCACTTGCCCTCGTGGAAACAAACTATTCCAAAACTACAATATAAAACAAAGCCTCATGATCTCTTTCCATCTATTGAAACAAAGCCTCATGATATCTTTCAGTCTATTGAAACAAAGCCTCACGATATATTTCAGTCTATTGAAACAAAGCCTCATGATATCTTTCAGTGTATTGAAACAAAGACTCACGATATATTTCAGTCTGTTAAAACAAAGCCTCATGATATCTTTCAGTCTATTGAAACAAAGACTCACGATATATTTCAGTCTATTGAAACAAAGCCTCATGATATCTTTCAGTCTATTGAAACAAAGCCTCACGATATATTTCAGTCTATTGAAACAAAGTCTCGTGAGATCTTTCAGTCTTTTGAAACAAAGTCTCGTGAGATCTTTCAGTCTTTTGAAACAAAGTCTCGTGAGATCTTTCAGTCTTTTGAAACAAAGTCTCGTGAGATCTTTCAGTCTTTTGAAACAAAGCAATAAGAACAGAAATCTGGTTCTGAGGAATCGAAATAAGAAGCAGATAAGCACCTGAGAAAAGGAATATTCGGATAACTAGAAAAGGAATATTCTGATAACCAGAAAGGGAATATTGAGATAACTAGAAACGTAATATTCGGATAACTAGAAAAGGAATATTCGGATAAATATAAAAGGAATATTCGGATAACTAGATAAGGAAATAATAAAGAATAAGGATAGCACACACAAAAAATTACCACTGAAAAAATATGGCAAAAAGAGAAGTAGGCTGGTGGGTACAGGGTGATAGAGTAGGTAATTAGGTAGGTAGGTACAGACAATTTTGTTATATCAGAGGCACCTAGAGGACATGGTGGAGTCCATATTGCCCTTGACCTATCGGCACACCAAAGGTCAGGCATCACGCCTGTTCGTCTTTCCAGTCTCAGCTCTGGAAGAAACCGGGTATCCAGTTTTACAGGTAGGTAACTGGGAAACCTCCGTTTTGGATTCGAACCCTCCCTCTCCCCTCTTCGCAGTGAGAGATTAGTGCACTAACCATTCCCGCCACTTACGAGCCCGCAAAACAAAGAAACAAGGTAAAAAAGAATTAAAGGACAGAAAGATGAAGAGCAAGAGAAAATTAACGATAATAGCCACTTTAAACAACAAGATATAAGAATTAAACACAAATTGAAGATGTTACTGATGAGAAAAAAAATCCTTTAAAAACGAAGTAGAAATTTGATGAAAATGCTTTAAACAGAAAGGATTTGGGGGGGGGGGGAAACTGAAGGAGAAAAGGAAAAGAGAAATCAAAATAATGAAGAGAAAATGAGAAGCCAAAGAAAAACTAAATGAGAAGAATTACAAGGATTTTTTTTTAAGTGAAAAATAAATGACACATCCAGCGCCTACACAATTCATGTTCGTTAAATTTTCAAGGACATGAAAGAAAAACAAAAACAATAAAAAAAACAATATGGGGGGGGGGGACGACGACAACAAAATGACGGGAATTTGTCACAGATTTCCCGCAGTATTTTGAGATCCAGCATACTTCTGTTGGCCGGCTATACTGGACGGCCAGCGAGGCAGTCACGTGGCTTTGATTACTAGATGCCCCAGCGTTGACAATAACTGGCTAGAAATTGAAAGACGAGTCGTGGACTTTTCCATGAAACTAATATTACCGCTGAACCGCGATGATGATCAGAGATTAAAAAGAAAATCCGTCTAAGCTTTCACCCGGATATCTTACTGGCTATTTTCCTTCTGTGTGTTCATGTGTCCGCGTGGGACATTATCGTCTTTATCTCTTTCGTGTCTTTCACTCCTGAATTAATTTCTCCAATTTTGACGAGGAATTCTGCCAGAAATAAACTATAAGGAAGTTATTCTATATAATGTAAAAAATTTGAGTTGGGTTGGAAATGTACTACTTTTTTATTAAGACTGCCTGAATATCGCCCTGAGCATCGGTTTTCACAGGCGTGCAAGATCTACCAGCCCTGCCAGCGATGTTTGTTGTGAAGTAGTATCACTACTTTTAAGTGGTGACAGGTCACCGAGATTGTGTGTGCTACTGCTTTATGAGTTTAAGTGGAGTAAATTATAATCAATTTAACTGTTGAATCTGATAGTATAAGCAATTGTTTCTTTTGTATACACTGAGACACGAACACACCCAGGCGCACAACTCCAACTTAGAACACAGCAGCACAGTTTGAAAACCTCTGACAATTCTGAGACAAAACTACAGATACCATCGTGTAGTGACTTGAAAAGATGTGGAGTACAAACATCTGCCTGGAGGAAGACACGCTGTCAGACGTGTAGCGACCCAGTGTCATCCGGCGTGAAGGTCACGTGCACGACAAGCCTCCCACAACATAGCCTCTGGTAAGACACAAGTCACCGACTACTGGCTGCAAAGGAAAGTGAGGCTGGCATTTCAGGCACGGATGGCAAGGCTGGCATTTCTAACTTCCGGGCGATGACTTGACAACAGCTAGCATGCCAAGGCAATCACACGCCAATGAATATACACCCCTCTAAACTTATTTCTACTCTAAACTATTGTTTGGCTCCAACAAGCGATGTCGGACAACCAATGCTGACGGAACTACCAACAGAACTACGAACGCTAGCTAGCTAACCGATGAGAAACTTGAGGCCCTAACTAACCAACTTTCCTTTCAACTCCTAAGCTATCGGATGACCACGTGCAAAACTCCTGATCATTTTTATTGATGGGTGCTAATGATAGGTGACATATGACGTAAAGAATGTTACACAATAAGTATAGTTAGGCTCCACCCCCGGCAAGACAGAAGTTTGCCATATGGGAAGCGGGTGATCTACATTCACACCCAGACATACTGGAATCTAACAACACGATAACAAAAGTACAACTTACTGAATGTCATGAACATGCCACTGAACTTCCACAAAAGTCACCCACAAATTTTTAGAACCACTGGTCCTAATAAATCTCAACAATACTACAATAACAGCCAGCACAAACATCTTGGTCAAGCTGACCAGACTAAATCACATCAAGCTGTTCTACATAGTTTCGCACTGATCACAATCCTATCATAAAAACTTCCATCATGTCTGTCCTAACCGTTTCTTCCCCTAATTCTTCCAATGTCGTCTGATAATCAAGTCGTCTGCTAGTCAAGTCATCTGCTAATCGTCTGCTAGTCAAAGTGCCGCATCATCATCATCATCAGGTGCCGTGCCGACTGGCGTTGGCTATTATGCTTCTCCAGAGTACCCGATCCTTCATGCAGGCCATCAGTTCAGTTGGTGATCTCCTCTCACACCATCCCGTCAGACTGTCCAGTATCATTTCTCTTGGTCTTCCTCTTGATCTTCTTCTTTCTATTTTTCCTGTTGTTATAATATTTTCAATGCCCCCTCTTCTCATTGCATGTCCTATGAAAGTACATTGTCTCTCTCTTATCTTTCTGACATGGTTTTTTGTCTCTCCAGCTCATACATTCTTCATTAGTTATTTTTGCTGTCCAGGGGATTCGCAACATTCTTCTAATAAACCACATTTCTGCTGCTTCCAATGATTTTTGTGCAGACTTGCCTATTGTCCATAAAGTGCCGCACTGTGCTTTTTTTTCCTACTCGAACGACCACTAGTGGATCGGATTTTTCCGATCACTCTGTGCTTCTTCTTATATGCTGCTACATCTGTTTTGGGGTGAAAGAATTAAACAGGCAATATATTCCGCTCGAGTATGTTATAAATTTAATGGAATGACCTCGCTGGAAGATGATTATACGATCTTAGATTACTGTGGCGCTTACATTGCTCCCAGGAAACTAAATTGCTTGTAAGTATAAGTCCATTACACATTCTTGTATGGCACTAGATTATTTACATGCGAGGAAACGAGGGCAAGCACAACACTTGCATGGACGGAGGACAAAGGTCAACTTATTTTTTGGTGTCTGTGAAATGTCAACTCTCTGATCGTATTAACCAATTCTGAAGAATAGGTAGGCACGTGTCAGAAAGGGAATAAATTAGATGAAGAGTTTGCTAATGGTGACTCGCCTTTCTTCAATGAGTGGACGCCATCGTCATGACGGAAGATATCGGTCCAGATGTCTCATTGCCTAGTCTGTACTGTTATGACAGCCTGTTTAGGGGATCCCTCTGTGGACTAGTGTAAGGTTTGTATTCTGTAAGCTGCAACCAGAGACTGCATTCAGGGCATTCCCGTATGTGCTCCGCCTTCCCTTCCAACACCCACTGAAGCTTGTGCCTTCTGATGGAACCAATCACGCGCTGGTTGTGGGTAACGAGAGCTAGACCACTTCGTTTGGAAAACGTCCACTTCCCCTCTCCTCCCCCAACTCGATCATCCTCCTGCTGTGATTGTTCTCATTTAGCCAGGTGTCATCCTCCAAACGCAGCCTGACCAAAGTGGCTCTTGCAGTCTCCTCCTTGTCCATTCTGAGGGTACCTGAATCGCTGCCATACCTGCTAGCTTGTCTGCTTTCTCATTCCCTTTGACTCCCGCATGACCTGGGCAGTGGATCCATGTCGGACTGGATAAACGAGAGCTACATAGAAGCTGGAGCCACTCCCTGCGGGAAAATGCCTCCCAGTTCTCCGCAACATGCTTTGGGAGTCCTTCACATGACTCCATGCGAGTCGTCCTGCTCCACCAACCAGGAAACTGCTTCTAGTGCTGCCTGCAACTCCATTCTCATGCTCGAAGTGCTGGTCGCACAGACTCCTGGTTTACTCGCAGTCAGTTTACCGTTACGGTATACGACATAGCCCCCATCTACTTCTTAAGCCTCGTGCCACCGACCTGTCCGTGAAGATCACAGGGTCACGTGGTTTGAAGTGTTCCTGCACTTGGACTTCTCTTCTACACCGAGCCCAGTCTCTGCATTCGCGACCAAGCTTTATCACGACCTTCATTAGATTTTGCATGTTTGACACTTTACTCCATTACAGTTTAAATGGATCTGCTCTGGGTCGCAGACTGTTGCCAGTGCCTCTTCTGCCTCTGCCATCCATGAATGGATAGTATAAAGTCTGTGCCCGCCTAATTCAGCTACCCCGGGTGATAGTTTCTGGCATATTCATCTTCATTTTCACACGTTGTGTTTTTGTCAGATGACCCATGAAACCGTTGAGAATGTTTTTTTTTCTTGGCATTTTTTAGTTCTATCATTTTTTATAGTCAAAGTTTAAAAAAATAGGAGCAGTACATCAGAGAAGTATTCATAAACAAAACATGATAAAATTATACTATGTATTGATAAAATGCACCAGTAGATAGACAAATAAACAGACAGATAGATTAGATGGATGGATGGATGGATGGATGGATGGATGGATGGATGGATGGATGGATGGATGGATGGACGGACGGACGGACGGACGGACGGACGGATAGATAGATAGATAGATAGATAGATAGATAGATAGATAGATAGATAGATAGATAGATAGATAGATAGATAGATAGATAGATAGATAGATTTTTCCTACTGATGTTCTAGAGTAAAGTGGAATTGGGCAGTACTTCAGTGCCATCTTCCTAACTATAGAGGTCAGTATTTTCCTTTGCATTCATGTCTACCATTTGCCCAGGTTAAAAAAATTTCGTGCTAAATACCGCATCATTTCGCCAACTGTGGATACTCATTTGAATACCCTGTCTGTACCCACAAGTACCCTGACTATGGAGGCCATGGCAGTAACCAAGGCGGTGGCATCGCTAGAGACACGGATCTTCACCCAAGCATGTATTCACAGCGACTCGCTCAGGAAGAATGAGTCGGGTTGGGTGCGCGAGCACTGGTTGGAGCCAGTGAGAAGATCGTGGTTGACAAAAGTCTGTTTCATTTTTGTGCCAGGTCATGCGGGGGTGACAGGTAATGACTTGCTGGCATGTCTACATTGGAGGGTGGACAGACTTGCTGGCATGACTACAGTGGAGGGTGGACAGACTTGCTGGCATGACTACAGTGGAGGGTGGACAGACTTGCTGGCATGACTACATTGGAGGGTGGACAGACTTGCTGGCATGTCTACATTGGAGGGTGGACAGACTTGCTGGCATGTCTACATTGGAGGGTGGACAGACTTGCTGGCATGACTACAGTGGAGGGTGGACAGACTTGCTGGCATGACTACAGTGGAGGGTGGACAGACTTGCTGGCATGTCTACAGTGGAGGGTGGACAGACTTGCTGGCATGACTACAGTGGAGGGTGGACAGACTTGCTGGCATGACTACATTGGAGGGTGGACAGACTTGCTGGCATGACTACAGTGGAGGGTGGACAGACTTGCTGGCATGTCTACATTGGAGGGTGGACAGACTTGCTGGCATGACTACAGTGGAGGGTGGACAGACTTGCTGGCATGTCTACATTGGAGGGTGGACAGACTTGCTGGTATGTCTACATTGGAGGGTGGACAGACTTGCTGGCATGACTACAGTGGAGGTTAGACAGACTTGCTGGCATGACTGCAGTGGAGGTTAGACAGACTTGCTGGCATGACTACAGTGGAGGGTGGACAGACTTGCTGGCATGACTACAGTGGAGGGTGGACAGGCAATAGACAGGGCTGATATCCTGAATGCACCCAGAGAAGGTAGTCGAATCGCCTATTCAAGCAACAAGTTTGAATCTGTAACCATGAACAGATTGCTAGATCATAACATCCAACATGGAGTGGCCCGACAAGAGCGCAATGGTGGGAGGCAAAGAAGACTGGTTAAGCAACACAGAACTGGTATCTCCAGCCGCCAAAAAAATACTGGTGGAAATACTGAAGATGGGATCGGAGCACCTATGTGCAATGTGCTGTGTGGGTGATCCATCGACTAACTTGAATACACAGAGGAATACAATACATGGTCCAAACACATGCTGGCTAAACACTGAAGTGTTCTCATTCGCTTCCATTTTTCCATGATTTATTTTCCCAACTTCTGTTTTCTCGTGTGTCAATCACTGAATCATTTCGCCGAGAACTCTTTCCATGAAAATTACTTCCCCAAGATTTCTCTCCCTTAATGTTAGATTTCCCTCCCTTTGCCGTGTCTCATGGGACATCTTGATTCTTTTTTTTTTCCCCTTCAGCGGCTCATCTGACGAGTTCTCGTTCTTGAAACGAAGCAGCGCTGACCAAGTCAAAAGTAAAGAGGGGAAACATTCACTGGATTCATTTAATATGTGTCTCAACCCGAGATATGATTTTTCAGAAAAGCTCATGAAAGGGGTCAGTGGGCTCTAAAATGTGATTCTCTATTTACGTGAAGCTAGCCCTGGCATTTACACAGAATGCGCTTCTATCTAAATGCTAGCTGTTAAGAGTTTTAGCGAAGCATTAAGATAAACATTATATAAAGCTGAGATTCTTGAAAATATGCCATGAATAATGTATTGCTGTCAAAACTACATGACATTTGATATTGCTGAGAGAACAGAATATGTGTGTGTGTGTGTTTGTGTGTGTGTGTGTGGGTGGGGGGGACAAACTGAGGCAAGATTATCTATCAACCAGACAGACAGACAGACAGACAGACAGACAGACAGACAGACGAGTATGGTTCTAGGTGAATTACATACACAAACAGATATAGTTTTTGATGAATTTAGATACACAAACAAGTATATTTCCCTGTGACTTATATACACAAATAAGTACATTTCTTGATGAATTAGATAAACTCTATTTTACCTTGGTATACTTCGGCCTAGTGAAATGCACTCTACTTTATATTCTGCATTCCAGCTTGCTGTATGGTCTTTTTTTTTCTATATAAAGGTCTACGACATAATCTATATTTCTATTCTCTAATTAAAAAATAAATGATTAAATTATACGCTAATTCTTACTGTTGCCACTGCAAGATTTCGGTATTCTTATTTAATCTGCTGTAGCAAGCAGAGTTAAACAGATGTGTAAATTCAGTTCTTAAAAAAAAAAAGAAAAATACAAAGACGAAAGAAAAGACAGAATTGACAGTATCATATAACGAGAAGAATTCACGAAAATAATACACAAACAACAAACCAATATTTCAGTCATAGCCTCTGCATTAAGGATAGCAAAGTGGATAGAGCAGCAACAAAGTTAGCTGACTGAGTCATGCTTTGTCTCAAAGAAAGAAATCATGAGTATGCGAGAGACTGTGGAGGCCATGAAGAGGATGGGCAAAAAAAAAAGGGGATACAGAATCAGTCAGAAAGGCCATCGGTGGAGGTGCAGAGATCCTAAATAACTCATGGATAATGTGGGAAAATGTAGCTTTTTCGGGTTGGGGAGGAGGGAGGAGGAGGAGAAGAAGAAGGAGGAAGAGTAGGGGAAGAAGAAGGAGGATAAGGGGAAAAAGAATGAGAGGAGAAGAAGAAAGGAGGAGGAGTAAAAGAAGAAGAAAGAGGAGAAGAAGAACAAGAAGAAGAAGGAGGAAGAGGAGGAGCAGTAGGGAAAGAAGAAGAAGAAAGAAAAGAAGAAGAAGAAGATAAAGAATAGAAGAAGAAAGAAAAGAAGATGAAGAAGAAAGAAAAGAAGAAGAAGAACAAATAAAAGAAGAAGAAAGAAAAGAAGAAGAAGAACAAATAAAAGAAGAAGAAAGAAAAGAAGAAGAAGAAGAATGAAAAGAATGAAAAAAGAAAAAGAAGAAGAAGAAGAATGAAAAGAAGAAGAAGAATAAGAAGAAAGAAAAGAAGAAGAAGAAGAAAGAAAAGAAGAAGAAGAATTAGAAGAAAGAAAAGAAGAAGAAGAAAGAAAAGAAGAAGAAAGAAAAGAAGAAGAAGAAGAATGAAAAGAAAAAGAAGAAGAAGAAGAAAATAAGTCCGGCAAAATGGAGAAAAGAGTCGTGGAGAAAAAAAAATGCTTCACCAGAGAGTAGTTCTCGGAGTAAGTTCCTCGTCGGAGAAACAAGGAAACATTGTGTGAGTGAAATATCCTGTATGTCCTTGTCTTCTAGGGCAGTGATTCCCAACTTTTTTTTTTGCACTTTTCCAACTACATATAAGTTGTGGACCATCAGCTTATATGCAATAACTCAAAACCGTAAACCCCTAATTGTTATTTTTCATAAGGTGCCACTAAATAGCATCTCGATAACGCGTCCCCAGACCACCTGAAAATGCTGCCAGGACTTGTAACAATATTTTGAACACGTGTTTACGAAACAACGCCCATGAACGGCTGTTTATATTTTTAGGTTCTATTAAGTTATGCCCCGTGAGCCATTAAACCCAAAGTATTCCTCGCAAATGGTTCGCACGAGAATACTTGGATCTCCTGAGTGGGAGGTGTTTGTGAGAGACTGCGGGACTGAACGGCAGGACAGTAAGTGTGAAGAACTTGAGCTGATGGTTATTGTATCGTTCCGAAAGAATATAGCCATACATTGTCGCCGGAGTGAACGAATTTGGAACATGTTTTCGTCTGCTTGAGATTCTGTGATTTGGTGGCTCTGCTTGTAGCTGTGAAACCGAGCCACAGGAATTTGTACTCGTCGTCCCGATCATTTTGATGTGCAGCTTGAAGTCTTCATGTCACACAGTCCCATCATCATTATCATGTGTCATCCATTAAATGTGCTGATGTCAATTCAACCAGCAGCCTTGGTGAATCTTTCAATGTCTGATGTGTATGTATTTTCCTGGTATGAGATGCTGCACCTGGAGCCTCAATAGATTCTATCAGGGCCGTTATTATTGTCGGGGCAGATGAAATTTTAAAAAATCTCACTGAACCGTCCCTAGCTAAAGCAGACCAGAGAGGGACTATTAAACACTTATGGTCCACGAACTACAGGTTGGGAAACACTGTTCTAGAGTATTTGTTGGAGAAATTCAAAGGCACAGGCTTGACAATCTTGTTGAAGGTGTTGCTAAGATGTTGGCGGAATCGATATTCCTAAACCAATTTTTCCTATGTATGCCATGTTGCAACGTCTGCGCATTATCTTATATATGATACTACAGGATATGAGAGGGAAGTTCTCATGTACAGAGAATGTGGACTTTGAAAAAGATACTTAGCTTTTTTTTTTTCAACAACAAAAGGACAAGTATTGCATGTGGTTCAGCCACAGCGTCTTCTGTCCGAGACAGACATCTTGGGGAAGCCGAGGCGACCTCTAACACGTCCTTCAAGTTGTTGTCTCGTCTGTATACCGTCAGGCTGGAGGAGAGGAAGACAGGGAAAGAAGATATTTTTAACCGGCAGATTTTGAGGAAGAGTTAAAACTGTTTTTTTTTTTTAACCTGCTGGGGTAAGCGAAAGGTTTGGGGAAGGTTGGGGGGTAGGGGTTACTTCCTTTGGGGAATAATGCCCGGGGCTGCTACGGGACCAGGGCGTGGTAAAAGCGTGCCCTGGATAACCACGTCCACGTGCATCTCGTGGGGGCCTAGTATGGAAACACCAATATCCAAGCAACATGAACGACGTAGCCGAAGGAACTGAGAGGATGGGATAGAGGAATGCCAGGATAAGTACAAGAGGCAGCTGTGAGCACCGAGAGCTTATAATGGACATAAGTAGATCGGAGAAAGTGATTCGAACAAGTTTACAGAAGATGTAGATATATATATATATACAAGGAGATGAAAGATGTGGCGGGACTGAAATTATTCCTCACTAATTGTTTCAAACTATCAAGGTTCTTCTAAAGCGTGTCCACAATTTCGTGAAGCAGAACTATTGTACATTGTTCGCCATTAGTCTTTTCTGTATTTTTCTTCATTCTAACGCGTTATGCAAGACCCCACCACACGCACACAGACACAAACACACACACATATAGAGAAAGAGAGAGAATACGTGAGAGAATATGTGTAACAGTAGGGAATTAATAGTGATTTTTTTTTTTGGGGGGGGGGGGGTGGAGTTATTGCCTGGCGCAATTTTACAAAGGGACTTAACATGCTTTCTGGAAAATTCGAGAAGTTTTGTCACGTGACCGGGGAACCCCCGTGCATGTGATGTTTTTTTGGAGTGGACTCTACCTCCAGAGATGATGTGAGGCTCAGCTGAAGTTTGATTTCCCTGTACAGTATGTCTGGATCTGGACCAGAGTGGACGCGAAAGCCCTTGTGTTGTTGCGAAAGTGGGAAATGTGGATGAAGTTCTGCAGATTGCGTTTCGCTGAAGTTACTGTTGGAATGTACTCGTGCATCGCTCGAGAGCAACGTGTGAATGCTCCGGTTTAAGTAGGCGCAATTCGCCGGCAGTCGTCGCCATCTTCCTTATCACCAAATCCATTTAATAAACATATAGTAGACTCGTCAAGCCGGACTTACATGTTTACTTGTATATTGTTATGTACCAACACAAGGGTTAAAAGATCCTGGACTGAGTCTGAAATTCTGAAATCAGCGTGTAACTATTTCAAAGCAAATCAGAGCACTTCAGAGAAATTCAGAGAAAGTTTGGAGGCAGAAACTTTAGAGATTCAAGCAAGACAACGTACCGGTTTAGTTGGAGTAATATAAGTCTTTTAATTGCTGCGATTTGAGAACATCTCACACAAACTGCTTTATAACAGAGTATGAGAGAGAATAAGTGTGTATGAGAGAGAATGAGAGAGAAAATGTGAGAGAATGAAAGAGAGAACGTGTGTGAGAGAGAGAATGACAGAGATTGATTGATTGATTGATCTTTATTTTCAAAGGGTTAAGAATTGGGCATGCAGGCCCGTCTGACATTCTGCCCTTTCACTCTGTTCCAGACATTCTACAAATATGTTGCTCATATAACAAACATAATTAACAATAAAGTAACTATATACGCATAAAATGACTAACTACATACACATAAATGACTGATTGGAGAGAGAAAGTGTGAGAGAGAGAATGAGAGAGAAAGAGAAAAACTGTGTGAGAGAATGAGAGAGAGAGAGAAAGTGTGCGAGAGAGAATGAGAGGGAGAGAAAGAGAGAATGAGAGAGAAAGTGTGTGAGATGGAATGAGAGAGAAAGAAAGAGAAAGTGTGTGAGAGAGAATGAGAGAGAGAAAAACTGTGTGTGAGAGAGAATGAGATAGAGAAAGAGAGAAAGTGTGTGAGAGAGAATGAGAGAGAGAAAGTGTGTGTATGAGAGAGAGAAAGAGAGAAAGTGTGTGAGAGAGAATATGAGAGAAAGAGAGAAAGTGTGTGAGAGAGAATATGAGAGAAAGAAAGTGTGTGTGTATGTGAGCGAGAATGAGAGAGAGAGAAAGAAAGAAAGCGTGTCAGAGAGAGAATGAGAGAGAAAGAAAGTGTGTGTGTATATGAGAGAGAGAAAGTGTGTGTGTGTGAGAGAGAGAGAGAAAGAGAGAAAGTGTGAGAGAGAATGAGAGAGAGCCTTCACTTTCAGACGGGGTTCTGTTTCGACGACCTCATCGGAAAGCGACATGGACGTAAAAAGAACTTCATGGGAACTACAGTACTTTACATTCAATAGATCACACGTTGTAAAACGTAATAATAAACTAGACTGACCTTATAATGAGCGCAAACGCTTTAAAATAATCAGAGCAACATCAGCTCTGTCGCTGTTATCATCTTAGTTCCCTCCATCATCACTAAAGCACCATCGTCATCATCATCATCATCATCATCATCATCACGCTATCATAAATGCCTATTAATTACCTGAAAAACTATCTTTGAAACCTCAGGGTTGAGAGTGTTGCACTGCGCAGAATCAGGTATGGGAAGACTTTTCCAGTATTTGTAGACAATTCCAAATTGTAGACCTACTGGAATGGCACACAGCGTCGATATTACCCACACCACCAGCATCACTCTGAGGGGCCGGGACAGCCCAGCCTGCTGGAAACAATCAAAAGGTTGCTTTTATAAACACGAGGCAAAACATTACCTTAAGTGAGTTGGGCTGTCTGGATAATGGTGGGAACATAATGAAGCGAAGACTGAGGATAACGAAGCAGATGTGAGACAGTGGTTGAGACAAAAAAGGTCCAAAATGCATTGTATAGATTTAAGTGGCACTCTGGCCGCAGCCAACAACTAGGGCGTTTTTTTTTTTTTTGTATTTTTTTTTCAGTGGAAGTGTTCTTTTTTAAAATTGTTATGAAAAACGAAAATGAATTACTGACATTCAACTGGACCAACAATAAAGAAAGAAGGAATTGCTGTATTTCTATACTCCCTGTCTCGTACTGTGGTGACACATAATGATGAATGCCATGCGAAGCAAGGTGTCCAGAATTAAGACAAGGTTGGATTGGGCATATCGATAGGTCCAGATATAAGACAAGGTGGGATTGGCCAGATCGATAGGTCCAGAAATAAGATAAGATGGGATTGGGCATATCGATATGTCCAGATATAAGACAAGGTGGGATTGGCAAGATCGATAGGTTAGTCTCAGACTCAGTGATGTGGGACTGAATCCCGCTCGTCATCTTCCATTCGTCAGGACTGTCGGTAGTGCCACGGAGTACGTGCACTGACTGAGATTTACAAGGTGACAGATGAAAATTCATAGAACGAAACACAAACCCATGGCATAATGAAAACAAAATGATAATTATAGAAATAAGCTGGACAAGAGACTGCTGTGAGATTCTCAGAAGACAACTGGGGCACATCCAGACTTGTCCGATGTACAGCCATGATAACTGTTTTTTCTTTGGTTGTTGTTGTTGCTGATGTTGCAAGACATCTCTGCTCTACGGGGGAGACAGTCTGGGTTCACAAGCCATATAACAAGAAGAGGAGGAATCGAAAATATCATCACAACAGGGAAGATAGGAGGCAGGAAAAGAAGAGGTAGACCAAGAGAGATAATCTTCGATGGCTTGACAAAATGGCACGGGAGAAGCGCAGCTGATGGAAAATATGAAAAGATCGGAAACTGCAGACATGGTGGCCGATAGCTCCAGGCATGGCACACGATGATCTCTGCCATGAATGTGAATTTTTAGTTATCACTGTCATCACATGTATCGCATCAGCATGGAAAGTTATATGTAACAGATCACCGAAGTAGTCCGTCTGGTGTCTTTGACAACAAACCTGGACAAAGAATCTTTTGTCAAACTGTGGATACTGCCCGCTCATTTGTATAATTTTCGCCTTTTTTTTTCGTTGTGCCCTAGATGTTGTGGTCTCAAGATGGTACTCATTGTAAGTTAGCAGGTTTAACTAAAGTAAACCCTTGATCTACCGGACTAATGGGGGAAAGGATGTTCATTACTGCCGAAAGTCCGTTAAATTGAATGTAGCCTGGGATTGGAGGGCAGTTTTTACCATTAAAACATTCCTTTCAATGTACAAAATCTACACATAAATTGTAAGGGTTGAAACATTATTTAATAAATATATTCACAATTCAGTGATCACACAAACACTTTGTAAACAATCTGACCACGTGACAGCTTGAGATAGAACGAACATACTTTATTTTCACAGGGTTAAGAATTGGGTACGCAGGCCCGTCTGACATTCTGCCCTTCATTATACAGCTTTCACTCAGTCATAGTCATTCATCATTTGTTAATTAGCATAATAATCACGAAGACACAATTAAATGATTACATAAATAAATAATAAACTTATCTCTTGCCCATACACTCTACATTCTGATTTATGCAACAGCATGAAATAAACTTGCATTCTTACATTCATTCAAAGCTAACAAATTTATAGAAAAGCAGTATTAAAAAAATTACAACAATCAAACCATGCTTTAAACTAAAGAGAGAGTGAGAGAGGTAGAGAGAGAGAGGGAGAGAGGTGGAGAGATAAAGAGGGAGAGAGAGATAGGGACAGAGAGAGAAGTAAAGCGAAATGAGACGTGTATGTCCTCTCGTCTATTAAATCAGAAATCCGTTATATCTCTTTCCGTTATATTGAGGGTTTACTGTTATATCAAATTGATCTCACTTGTGTGGTTCTCATGTAATTTTTTAAAAAAGTATTTCCTCCCTTATTATAGTTTTCGTTTCATTTCTCTGACCTTGTATATGTTTTGTAAGCTTAGTACATCTTGAAGTAGGTACTAATCTCTTCCAGTGCGGAAGGTGAATTCTTCCCCTTTGTATGTCAAACGCAACTTGTGTCACATATAACTTGTAAGTGCTGCATATAACTTGTAAGTGCCACACATAACTTATAATTGCCACATACGTTTCTGCTTCATTTTGCTAACTACTATTTGAGATCATAGTTTTTCCTGCCACTCAATGTCCTTAGACTTTTGTGCCGTAAAATAACACATTTTTTCCTGCCACTCAATGTCCCTAGGCTTTTGTGCCGTAAAAATAACGCATTTTTTCCTGCCACTCAATGTCCCTAGGATTTTGTGCTGTAAAATAACGCATTTTTTCTCTCCTTTCTCCGTGGCAGTAACTGCTGGATCTAGATCGTTCTTTCAGTTCATCCAGAGGACCAAGATTATTGCTCGAGGTTTGCTTACAGCGGAGCACTAGCTGTGAACGTGACTTCACTGGAGCAGTGGGGACCCAGGTGGGGTCTTAAATATGTAACACAATTTTCAAGATATTTAGATGCTTTTTTTAATATAAAAATAAAAAGAAAACTGATATTTCAAGAGATTTTTTTGTAAAGGTTTATATACAGCGCTTCCGAGAAACAGTTTTATTTGGTATGGTCAATACAGACTTTGTGATACGATAGCTCCAGTGTTTTTTGCCTAATATAGATTTCGAGATGCAGTGTTTTCTGCATATTACAGACTTCAAGATGTAGTCAATGTTTCCTGCGTAATACAGACTTGATGATATAGTCAGTGTTTTCTGCATAATACAGACTTCAGGAAAATACGAATCAATTTTCTCACAGCGACAAATATCATTTTCGCAGGAAAGCCTTGTTCGGGCATAATGCTATATGAGTATGTCCAAGAACACCAACGCAAGGCAATGGACAGGAAAAAGAAAGCCTGTTTGTTGGAGCAATGTTTGTCTCTGTATTTATACGTATACCCTGACGAGTTAAGTCGAAGGTCGAGAAAAAAACAGAAAAGCGTAGGTGATGTAAAATATAAAGACCGAACGACTAATGAAAATGTCCAGAAATTGGCACACGAAGAAATTCGACGAAGGAGCATGATTTTAAAAGGTTTTTTGGATAAAAAGAGGCAGTCAAAAGACAATAAAAAATGACAGTCAGAAATGTTGCCTCCAGTGTGATCCATTGCCATTAGTTTTCCCATCAGTCAAATTACTAAAATCTGCCGCGCTAAACCTTTAGTGGAAAGGATAGAGAATTTTGTGCCGAGTTGAAGTCTGGAATTGAAGATTTGAAGGTTGAATTAGGAAGTAAGAGGAGGGCGACTTTTGACTTCTTGGAAAGCTGAAATATCTGTTGTCCCTACACAACCATCTTGTCGTGCCCGTTCCCTAAATCTTCGTATGGAAACTGAAATATCTGTTGTCCCTACACAACCATCTTGTCTTGCCCGTTCCCTAAATCTTCGTATGGAAACTGAGATGTTTGTTGTCCCTACACAACCATCTTGTCTTGCCCGTTCCCTAAATCTTCGTATGGAAACTGAGATGTTTGTTGTCCCTACACAACCATCTTGTCTTGCCCGTTCCCTAAATCTTCGCATGGAAACTGAGATATCTGTTGTCCCTACACAACCATCTTGTCTTGCCCGTTCCCTAAATCTTCGCATGGAAACTGAGATATCTGTTGTCCCTACACAACCATCTTGTCTTGCCCGTTCCCTAAATCTTCGCATGGAAACTGAGATATCTGTTGTCCCTACACAACCATCTTGTCTTGCCCGTTCCCTAAATCTTCGCATGGAAACTGAGATGTTTCACTTTTCGTCCCCAACGTGTCAAGGCCTAAAGTAGACTCATTCTTCCTCACTCCACCATAAAATAAGACGAATAACGAAAGACTCTTCAAACATAAAGATTCATTGCCAGCTGCAATATGATTTATTGTCCGAAAGACAGCGCTGATCCCAGTTTAGCCAGAAGCTCTGATGTAAAACAGGTGAATCATGAAACAGAACTTTGGCCAGATTTCCACCTGTCCATTGTTTGAGATCCGCTTACGTTTTGCATAATTTAATTGCAATTTTCGGAGTTTTAAAAGCATAAACAGATTACTTGGGGAAATTTAATTTCACCAAACACAAACGTGCTTTAAAGCGTGCTTTAACATAAAGCTTAGCCCTGGCATTCTGTTAACTGCTAGTGATTTTTTTTTCATCTGTTTAGAGACTTTCCACACAATGTTTCTTTATTTTTATTTCTTTGCGTTCTCATACATTGTGAAACTACTTTTGCACTTAGTATTTGTCCAGTTTGAAGGAATCCCATAATTCTCAATATCTTATCAGACGTATGCAGAAGAAAGGTTTTGCCAAATTTCATTTGACCTTCTTGTTCGAGTCCAGCAGAATCGATGCTCTTATTTTGTTGCGACTCGATCAAGTCCACTGCCTAATTGTTCTCGTGTGATTTCTAATCTTCAGCTTATAGAAACTAAGTGTGAAGACGTTGCCCCTAGGACAATATGAGTATGCCAACTATTTGTGTCTATTCTGCGGATATGTAAATTTTTTGGCTGGATTTTTTTTTTAGAACTCTGAGGCTGCCTGCGTTATAATTTCTATAACAGCCAAGAGCAGAGGTTCTTAACCTGGGGTATCCATACGGTTTCCATGGGTGATGGAACGAAGTAATGAAGGTATGAGACTCGCTCTCTCAACCAAAGCTGAATTTTAATATATATATATTAGATTGAACTTCTCCTTTAGGTGTTCTCTTCCTAGTTCCTGGTTTCAGATGTTCTGTTCCTAGTTCTTAATTACAAATGTTCTGTTATTAGTTCTTAATTTCAGTAGTTCTGTTTTTAGTTCTTAATTTCAGTTGTTCTGTTCCTAGTATCAGTTGTTGTGTTCCTAGTTTCAGTTGTACCGTTTTTAGTGTCAGTTGTTGTGTTCCTTGTTTCAATTGTTCTGTTCCTAATTTCTAGTTTCAGCTGTTGTGTTCTTAGTTTCAGTTGCTCTGTTCCTAATTCCTATTTTCAGTTGTTGTGTTCCTAGTTTCTAGTTGTCAATAAGTAAAGTAAAGCAAAGCTACTGTATTTCTGAGGCCAAACAGACACCTGATAAGACTGGCGGTTTTGATGATGACTTCGACAGCCTGGCGAAGGGGGTATAGTGACATTTGGCCAATCCATTATATGTTTGTAACTGTAAAAAAAAAGTTAAAAACTTCTGATCTACAGATTTCATTAATTTCATTTTAATAATTCATCCATCCAGAGACTGACATTTTTCAGGAAATGTTTTTAAATAAAATATTTTTTAAAAATAATTGTTTGAACATTGTACATCCTGAATAACAGCCGCCAGCTCAGTGCCGTCCTGCCTCAATCCGTGCCGTCCTGCCTCAATCCGTGCCGTCCCGTCTCAGTCCGTGCTGTCCTGCCTCAGTCCGTGCGGTCCTGTCCCAGTCCGTGCCGTCCTGTCCCAGTCCGTGCCGTCCTGTCTCAGTCCGTGCCGTCCTGCCTCAATCCGTGCCGTCCTGTCTCAATCCGTGCCGTCCTGCCTCAGTCCGTGCCGTCCTGCCTCAGTCCGTGCCGTCCTGCCTCAGTCCGTGCCGTCCTGCCTCAGTCCGTGCCGTCCTGTCTCAGTCCGTGCCGTCCTGTCTCAGTCCGTGCCGTCCTGTCTCAGTCCGTGCCGTCCTGTCTCAGTCCGTGCCGTCCTGCCTCAGTCCGTGCTGTCCTGCCTCAGTCCGTGCCGTCCTGTCTCAATCCGTGCCGTCCTGCCTCAATCCGTGCTGTCCTGTCTCAGTCCGTGCCGTCCTGCCTCAGTCCGTGCCGTCCTGCCTCAGTCCGTGCCGTCCTGCCTCAGTCCGTGCCGTCCTGTCTCAGTCCGTGCCGTCCTGTCTCAGTCCGTGCCGTCCTGTCTCAGTCCGTGCCGTCCTGTCTCAGTCCGTGCCGTCCTGTCTCAGTCCGTGCCGTCCTGCCTCAGTCCGTGCTGTCCTGCCTCAGTCCGTGCCGTCCTGTCTCAGTCCGTGCTGTCCTGCCTCAGTCCGTGCCGTCCTGTCCCAGTTCGTGCCGTCCTGCCTCAGTCCGTTGATATCATAGATTTCTCCTTTCACCCTGTAGTAGTGTAGATATTCTTCTTTCCTTCTGATTTCTCCAGCGGGCTTCACTTTTGAGTGCATATCAGATCATAAACATTGACCCTTTTGTGTTGTTAAACTAATTTTCTTTTCATTTCCTCTTTTATATTGCAAACAAAACTTGGCGTTGTTGCTCGTTACCAGAAGATTATCGTCCCCATGGCGTTATTCAAGCGATAACATAAAAAGATGACGGTACACAAGGTGTCCCAAAAATCGCTGTACATAGCTAGTATTCTGCGAAAGGGCACTAAATAATATGGACGATAATGTAAACTTCTTATCCCGGGTCATGTTTACTGATGAAGCAAGTACTCTTTTTTTTTCAAATCTATGTTAATGGTGAAGAGAGTAACCAAAAAGTAAATACGCTTTTGGATTCATTCTAACTTGTTTTGTAACTATAAGTGTTAAATTCTCCTAGGTATGGAGATTTTTTTGGGGCCACTCTGTATAATTCCACCGAAGGGATGAAAAAAGATGAAATATTATCTATAAATAAAATTCCATCCTCAGCTTATTTTGTATACGAAGTTACACAGGCATATTACTCTTACTCACATACTTGAACATCTCTCAAAGGTCGTGTAACATTTCGTTGTGAGCGTATTTTAGATACAGTTGCGCATGCAGTGAAGATTCTGTCTGAAGTAACGACCAACAGACAATCCATGGCTGACTGCGAACCATAACCGACCAAGATCCTATCCATCCTCTCTACTAATGCTCCTAGGTACAGGCTCTGGCTGGCTAACAGGGACAAGGATCTCTACAGAATCCACGGTGGTGGAGTCTGCTAAAGAAGCACTGCATCTTTTTCCCGTTTCTTAGAGCTCAGCACAGGATCTGAAAGAAAAAAAAACAGCCGAGGCAACGTACTCTCCATCGGACGCGATCCTTGGGTTTCAACATCTTCCCTGCATCAGCTGCAAAGAGCACCTTGTTCGCAGTTCCGGTGAGATACAGTAACGAAAACAACATAAAGTTACACAGATGTTACTTACATGGGTTGGAAATTTGATGGGGTGGCATATAGCCACGTAACGCTCGACCGTGAATGCAGTTATTGTCAGTATGGACACGTAACAAGACACCTCAGAGACCAGAAACCTCAGCCTGCAGAAGGTGGCACCGAAGGGAAACGGATATATTGACCAGGTGGAGTAGGTTTCTTGTGGCAGGCCGAAGAGCAGCAGGAGGAGGTCGGAGACTGACAGGTTAAACAGGTAGTAGTTGGTCACAGTGCGCATGTACCTGAAAGGTGAAAGACACGTTATGAACTGAGTTAGTCGTTATGACATGAAGCTAATGAACTGAGTTAGCCGTTATGAAATGAAGCTACTGAACTCAGTCGTTATGAAATGAAGCTAATGAACTGAGTTAGTCGTTATGAAATGAAGCTAATGAACTGAGTTAGCCGTTATGAAATGAAGCTACTGAACTCAGTCGTTATGAAATGAAGCTAATGAACTGAGTTAGTCGTTATGAAATGAAGCTAATGAACTGAGTTAGTCGTTATGAAATGAAGCTAATGAACTGAGTTAGTGGTTATGAAATGAAACTACTGAACTCAGTCTACGTCTTAATGGTCTCATTATAGACACGGTCAAGATAATCATCACTGAGGTATGACTGGTATGTCACGTGACGCGTCCTTTTCAGAACACTGTCCCTCTCACAGCCTCCCTGAATGCAATGCGGTCTTGGAGTAAGATGACAAATATCTCGTAATGATGCATTCAGATTTTCCGTGATGTCCTGAGTCCACATGCGCTGAGGTTGTCCTTTTCCCCCTTTTGCCTGGCACTATGCCTTCTGCTCTCAACCTCCCCAACCCACTTTGTTTCATGATGTGGCCGCAGTATCTCATCTTTCTAACTTTGAAGACAGTCTTCCAGGACACTTAATCCCGCCAATATCTCTTTATTTGATTTTCTTTCTACCTATCATATTCTAAATGCTCTACTATAACATTTTATTCCAAATGTTGCTGTTATCTTTTCCAGTGATTTGTTAAGTGTCCACTCGCATCAGTACTTTTTCACCGATAATATGTAATCTCTTAGTAAATACAGCTTTGCTTTCTTGGTGGAACCTTGCACATATTCTAGTTTCTGTGACGTAATTGCCAGTTTCCTTAACTGACTTTTACACGCTAGCCCAGATGTCGGTGTTTTAGAGTAACCATCAAGGACAACTAACTATGGATGGCTAAGAACTTATCACATCTCATGGTGCCTGTAGCTATAACGCCTTCAGTGTATGGCCATCATGGTCACCATGGTCCTTGGAATCTGCCGAGAAGCCTGCTTTTTTAAGATCCACCCAGGAGATTGAAGCAAACTGTTGCAACATACTCCCGGTCCGACTTTACGTTTCAGCTTCATCCACGCCACGGCGACAGCTGCAGAGAAATCGGTTTTGTACTTTCAGGAAGAAAACAACGGGCTTTATACAATGTATAGGCCTAAGATGGCCCAAAGGGCATATATTTGTTCATTGCCAGTACTGGCGTTCTGGGTCATGGCGAGTTTCCGGAGAGCTACGCATTGTCACAATGGGACAACTCACAGACTTCTTGTCACACTGGGATTACTCACACTTTGTCACACTATGATAACTTACAGAAGACTTAAACACCTTGTCACACTGAGATAACTGGCAGACTTGAACTCCTTGTCAAATTGGGATAACTCTCTAATCTTCAGAAACTGAATATATTTGTAGACTTCTAAAAGGAACATATAAAGTTTAACGTTAGATCTCTCCAATTATTTCTGTTATATTTCTCTTGGGCATTCCAACATTCACTACTGGCTTCAGTGTGTTAACTTTCACGCATTAAATGATGCTTGTTGACATTTCATGATGATGTTAGTCAGACCATTGCTGCTCTTATCGCGTCTTCCTTTTCTTTTTTTTTTTTTGTGTAATTGTTAAAAATTGCTCATTTGCTACCATCGCTGTGGGGCTCATATAACCCCCCCCCCCTCTCTCTCTCTCTCTCTCTCTCACTCTCTCTCTCTCCCCAAAAGGGACATTTCTATTTTCTACAGTTTGACTCCTGACTCCATACAATTTGAAAACATCTGGATATAGGTCGCGAGAACGACCTATGGAACAGAAGTGGATAGATGAGGGTGACAGACACACTAAGGAAACATAACATGACAGCTACTCAGGTCTCTCACCTTGTTCTGGACCGATGTCTAGAACTCCTTGCAACTCTAATGGCATAAGCAGACAGCTAAGAAGAAGAAGAAGACTGCTGACTCCTACATAAAACCGTCTATGATTCCATCGAAAACCGCATCCGAGCCAGTGTCCCATTTTACCTCTATCCGCCTCCAGCTCAGACAGGCAGACATTTCAAAAATGATACCCGACACCACCAAAATTTCGACTCACAACTTCGACTCCGACTAGCCCCACACCATCTCCACATGACAAGCTGTGCAAGTGTGGCTTTTCTTGAATTTATTTTCAAGACTTGAGATTTTAACGCAATATTAATGTGAGCAAATAGGAAATAGGAGATATATTGAATTCATTCGTTTCTTTTGTTTCAGGTCAGCTTTACAAACTTTTATAAAAACTCTTGAAAAGATTCCAGTCTCGCCAGAGCAAACATGAGAAAAGCTTGGATGAAAATATTCCACTTTTTTCAAATGATTCCCATTTGTGTGTGTGTGTGTGTGTGTGTGTGTGTGTGTGTTGTTGTTGTTGTAATGAATGAGGGTGTAGGTAAGGTAAAATCCACGTTTCCATGGCAGCAAGGCATATTGAGGATTCGATGTTAGGGCCGGATTTCCGAGACCTTCAGCATGTGAAAGTGTGGAGGTGTCAACATCATACCCGAGCACATTTACTTCTCCAGATTTCTCTGGTACCAATTTGTAGAGGCGGGCTGGACACCGGGACCTATCTGGTGTGGTGGGACTTAAACTCGGTACCGCCGGAGTAGTTGACCTAGTGCCTAACCACTCAGCTAACGATGCCGCCTATCTATGTCGGTAGTTCTGATTTAAATTCAGTAGCCTTTCTTTTCTTATGCCACTTCGACAGCCTGTTGGAACATCCTCTTTAAAATGCAGTAAATTAGATTTGAAAAAAAAAACATTTTTTTTACACTCTTGGAATACTTGGAGTATACCTCTTTACAAATATTGACCTCGTCAGCAAAATTTTGCCTTTTCTTTTTGAAAATGAGCAATTTTTTTCACATAACTTTTGTCAGTGCGGTTAAGCATTTTAAGTTCATGGACCTGTTCTCCTACGACCCTATTTAATTTTACACATCCCGCCGGATTTATTCGAGATAAGGGACACATTTCATGTCTTCTTGTAACCACTGCCTATCGATCAAGCTTTTCCGGCTCAAGAGGAAATTGAAACCCACTATCTCAACTCAACCGATCCCGGCATCAGGTGATCCGAAGAAAATAATAGATTTATACAAAGAGCTATAGATTTAGGCAAAGATAGTGTCGAATGCCAACGACTGCTGGGTATTGATCGTAAAAGAGCAAATGATTCCTCAGCTCAGTTCAGGTAGAAATTTACAGCAAATTGAAAACAGGAAGGCCTGAGCACAGTGAGCTGACAGAACAGACTGGATAGATAAGCCCCGGATGAGGACGATTTAAGAAGCGAACGACGCTGATTTAAGAAAAAGGTGAAGAAATGGGCCCTTGTGGCCTTCTGTCTTTCATCAATCAGCTTTCATCGCTCATCTTTCAAATACTCAGTTTAGTACATAAATACATAAAGATAGAAGGTAGTGGTACGAAGGTACCCAGGGATATGGTGTTAGCGGCCATATTTTCCTTGACCTATTGGTACATTAAAGAAGAGTAGCAGTTGCATCACAGAAAGTAGTATAAAATGAAGAATATGTGGCCAAGGTAGCAAGAAGAAAACAAAGCTAGTTTAATAAGAGCTTGTTCTCAGTGCCGACGTACGAATGCGAAACATGGACACTTAATGAATCGCTAGAAAAGAGAAAAACTGCATTTGAAGTGAAATGTTTTAGAAGGGCACTTAGAATATCATGGATAGAAATTTTTTAAAATATTGATGGGATTAGGTGTCATTTAAAAAATTAGCTTATTTCAAAACCTTCAAATTAAAAAAAAAAGATGAGATACTTTCAGCCACATCAAGAGACACAATGGTTTGGAGAGGCTGATAGCAGAAGGCTAGGCAAAAGAGAAAATGGACGACCTCACCGAGGTGGACTCGGGACATCACAACAAGTCTTAACGTGTCACTGCGAGACGCTGGTCAGTTTACGTAAGACCGCACTGCACTCAGGGAGGCAGTGAGAGGGACAATGTTCTGGAAAATGACAGGGACAACGTTCTGGAAAGTGAAAGGGGCAACGTTTTGGAAATTGAAAGGGACAACGTTGTGGAAAATAAAAGGGACAACGTTCTGGAAATTGAAAGGGACAGCGTTCTGGAAAAAGAGAGGGAGAGCGTTCTGGAAAGTGAGAGGGACAATGTTCTGGAAAGCGAGAGGGACAACTTTAAGGAAAGTACACGTCCCATGAATAGAGTCTGTAGAGGATGGCGTAGTCAGTATCACGCCTAGCCGCCTTACTATAGTCAGTATCACGCCTGGTCGGCTTTCCTTCTCCAGTTCCGGAAGAAGCCAGCTACCCACTTCTACGGCTGAGTGACTGGGGCCGGACTCGAACTCTCGACTTTCGCCATGAAAGACTAGTGCACTAACGACTTCGCTGCATAGGGGCCTAAATGCATAATGTGAGCGAGCGAGTGGCTTGATTAGCGGAACAGGGCCTAGTCGCGACGATTCAGACACCTGGCTTACTTCCAAATTCATTCTCACTTTATCACCAGGTATGCTAATGAGGTTAGTATCACATGAACAATAGTTAGACAAGGGGACGCTTAGATTCTGGCTAAGTCAGTGTTGTAGCGTCTGGCATATGGCTTGGCGGCAGCGTATTTGTGTCTGAGGAAGCTTATGTCTTTGTTTGAAAATGGGCAGATATGTGATTCAGTTATTAAGGGGTGAGAGTATATTTGTTTTATCACCTATGATCTCAGAACGCTGCTCGAGCCGCCTTGTTCGTGTTAGTCATAAGTGTCAGTGATTGTCAATGCCAGGTGAGGTCACGTCATATATGGTGTCTACAGTCAGTAAGTAGAATGTATTTAGGTAAAAGTACAAGTAGTGTCCTTTAACGAGAGTAGTATTTAGATGTCAGGCTCATATTGTGGGAAGGACATATAATTTATAATGTTGAAGCTTTAACATATATATATATATATATATATATATATATATATATATATATATATATATATGTTATTTGAGACTTTGAACCAGGAAGAATTGATGTAATGTATTTTTTTTTATTTGAGCCTTTGAACCAGGAAGAATTGATGTAATATATTTTTACTGTGAGGCTCAGTTACTTTTACAGCAACATGTTTTATGCTTAGAGGGGGGACCACGTAGGATGGTAACGATAATATTTTGAATCTTAAGTTGTCATGTAACCTGATATAACTATATTTCTATATGAGATGTTAAGATTTTGTTGTGGGTTGCCATTTCAGGCAACTTTTATGGTGATTAAGAAGATACGCGGAACTATATATCATATAATGTACAAGCTTGCTTGTAATAAATAGTTTGTGTTAGAATTTATATTCATGTTTTGGATTTATGATTTGTCTGTTAGAGATGAATGACAGGATGGTATTTTGATAAGGTCACTATCAGAAACTATAAGATCACAGGGTAGTGGACCCAGGCAAGAGGAGCGCCTGTGAAGCAAAAGAACCTGGGTTGAGAGATAGTTGGGGCATGCAGTAAAAAGTTGGGGGGGGGGGGGGGAGGTCCGCGGAAGCTGTAACATGAGCGTCACATCATACTGTAGGCTAAAGATTAAACTTGCTCCCGGCGTAGTATAAAAGGGATTGGACGGTTGGGTTGTGAATAAAAATGGGGAAAATAGAGATTTTCGCCCGGGCAGAGAGTGGCTGTCACATACCCATATCCATTATGATAAGTTGTAAGACCCATGGGACAATGGTCCATTTTAACAAAGGTTCAATTTAGGGCAAAGTATAAAATACACAATAGCGATCAAGAAATTTTAAAAGTATATTTAACAATAACAAGTATAAGTAAAAACTAAAATTGTAAAAACTTTTACAGTCAACCTCTAAAATTCAAGCATTCAGTGGTATATAAAAATATCGTACACATGTCATGCAATTATTATATTATTTATACACATACGATACAGTGAAGTCACTACATAAGTTTATACATATACGTACATGTACAAATATTATAATGATGCAAGGTGGCCTAATTGATAGCGCGTAGTCCCATCACGGTAAGGCAACTTCTCGTCCTATCTGGATCCGTGATTGGAGTCACGGGGAGTCTTTTACTAAATTTTCTTTGTTTCGCTTATAAAGTGCAAAGATCTTTGTCCATTATTGTTTGAAGTTATCCATACACACTGTGCTCCCTCATTTTACTTCAGTCCAGTCCAAAAACTATCAAATTTACGATGTAAAATTGCAGGAACGTTTATTACTGTTATCCAGAATAACACATGTCGTATCGGTCTGTTCTGTTTCTTCAGTCTTCTTCTTCTTCTGCGTTCGAGGTTGTTGATCACATCAGATCCTGATCCCTGTCGACAGGACAAAGCCCGCAGTCCTCTCCAGATCCTGAAGGGAGCCCTAAAGCTTTTGCCCCCAAGCTTGTGTCCTCTGGCCATGTCTCACGCCTCAGGTCTGCATGGTTCGGGCACTCTTGAAGGATATGTTCTGGAGTTTGGACTCCACTGCCATATGGACACTCGTCTGTGTTAGACATTTGAGTCGACGCAGGTGGCTCAACAGTCTCAGTGGCCTATCCTTGGGCGGAAGAGGATGGTTTGCTGATGTCTTTGTAGTTGGTGTATTGCATCTGGTTCATTGTTGCAATTTAGTTGCTTTTTACATCCATATCTTTTTTTTCAGTAATTCTCTGGCCATCTCAATTTGTCTTCAACGGAGGGTAATCATATTGACTTATCTTTACTTTACATATTTGTTGCTATTATAAGCTTAGACACGATGACTGGACAGTGATAAACAACACAATCTTTGCTTTCCACTACGCAGCGCCTCTTTGATATATTGACAGTGTCCCAACCACCATAACTTTGACATAGACCATGACAGAAGTCGAGTACTCACTTGTTTCTGATAATAACCAGGCACGTGCAGACGTTGCCGACGAAGCCAGTAACGAAGATGAAGCAATAGATTATGGTCACTGGAACCACGGTAGACAATGAATCACGTTTAGGCCCAAGATTGACTGGCCGGAAGAATACTTCATCAAAGTAGGCCAGCTGGAGAAGTATGGAATAACAACGGTGTTAAAACTGTTAAAATCGATAAGAAATTCTGAAAAGATTGTGCAATAAAAGCAACGAAATTATGAGATATTAAAAATGTCTATTCATTCACTCATTCATTCATTAGAATGTCCCGTGCGGAACTTCGGCTCCCTAATAGCTGTCTTGAAGACCTCTCAGTTGTAAGCAAGATGCCCTGCTTCTGATGCATCCATTCGCAGAACATTAACAATGTCTTGTTGCCAAATCATTTGATTTATTTTTATCTGGATGTGGTGTAGTACTGGTGCTACTCAAACCCTTGCCTTGATGGTGTTATTTCTGATTTGGAGGGACACAATTTTAAGCTTTAAAATGGAAACAAAATTCAGGATCACTTTACCCACGAATAGTGGAATTCTACATTTCTCACATCTTAAGGGGTGGTGGCTTTTTATCTTCTTTTTTTTAGGTCTGGGCAAGATTAATCTTAGCTATGTTTCTTGTGATACTGCGGTGGACGATGTAACAATGGAGTCTGGAGAGTTATAACCAGCAGAGAAATCCATAGTTCATAGAAAGAAAGCTACAATTCATCCCTAATTTGGAAGCTAACAAATTACGAGTTCTGAGTCCAGCATAAGTAATGGAAGAGTGAACTCGCATATACACAAGAGATGGGAGGAGCAAGAGATGGGAGGAGCAAGAGATGGAGGAGCAAGACCAAGGGGCAGACAGCGTGGAAGGTTGAGAGTCAGCGTCAAAGAAGACTTCAGAGAATTTGTTGGTTTTAACTTAGAACTGTTACAAGGATGAAGAAGAGCTCAGTGTAGGCCAGTGTCCTGCTTCCACTATTTTCCTGCACCGAGTTTGACACTCTGGTGTCTTTGGACTTTATAAAAATTTTAATTGCTTATCCATTTTCTAAATCAGGGGTCAGCAACCTTTTTTAGGAGTGTTGTTTAGTTATGGTGCAGAGTCACTCAGCGTGCCAGTCTACGCCCACCATATTTGTATATACATTAATCATTGAAACACACGAAATAACTAAGCTATTCCTTGTTGATTATTCAATATGTTGATACAGACAGGAGCAAATATAAAAACTATGTTTTGCAAAATTTGAATAGTGAACACATTATTTTGAAATTTTATTTTATTTGTAAAATGTAGATTTTGTTGACAAAGAAAATCTAATAATTTGAAGTCACTTTGCATTGGATTGTACAGTCTTACCTCCAATGTCGAACAACTTTCGTTCTGCAGGGATGCAAAATAGGAGTAGATTTAAAGAATTATATGTTTCTATTTAATTAAAATTCAAATGTTTTAGGAGATCATAATTACTGTATTTGAATCCAAACAGCGTGCCACCGTAAATCGTTTCACGAGCCACACATGGCACATTTGACGTTTGGGTGTCGACTGCTGTTCTAGATGTTATGTAGACGTGTCGCTGGGTTGCCGACCGCTGTTTTAGATGTTATGTAGATGTGTAGCTGGGTTGCTGACCGCTGTTCTAGATATTATGTAGACGTGCCGCTGGGTTGCCGACCGCTGCTCTAGATGTTATGTAGGCGCTCTTCCTTCTTCATATTGTCAATGACGTGCTGGACAGCTGATAGTTTACGAAGTCTAAAATTTTCTTTTGTATTCTATACCCGCTGCTGCAATAAAGTTTTTTTTGTGTGTGTCCTTATAGCTGATGAAATCTGTAAAAGGATACCACGTCTCTGTTTAGAGGAGAGGTTCCCAAAATTGTAGGACTGCCGGTCCCTTGCTTCCCAGGACACATCAATGGCGCCCCCCAAAAATATTTCTTTTGTCACTCATTTGATTCTAATACCCCTGCAGTCTCCCCTCCCCCCCCCCACCCCGGGATCTTCTTACAGCCCCCAAAGAGACGGTCCTGCCTACTCTGGGAGCTACTGATCTAGACCCGGCCAACTTTCATTGAATTTTACCCTGTTATTATATATCTATAATGAAATATCAACATGCAAAATAAATGTATTCTAATAGTCACTCAAGTCACAGCAGAACATCCAGCAGGACTTTCTTACCTCATTAGGGCTAAGAGAGAAATTATAAGCCTGCAGACCTTCAAGCAGAATTCTAGTGGCTTCTCTATTCTGAACTTC
Organism: Achatina immaculata; assembly: GCA_009760885.1. Taxonomy (NCBI): domain Eukaryota; kingdom Metazoa; phylum Mollusca; class Gastropoda; order Stylommatophora; family Achatinidae; genus Lissachatina; species Lissachatina immaculata. The sequence continues at coordinate 45,154,477 of CM019720.1, read as the reverse complement.
CGTGGCCGATATCTTTAAAAGTATATCCTCCACCAGCTGCCGCTTGAAATACGTGGCATTTGAAACTGACACTTCGTCCTGCTCCTCAGACATCATACTACTGTGATGTTATTTATGATAACCGGGGTCATTCAAGGACATTATATCTATTCATCGCCGTTTTCGTTTGCGACCAGACTTTGTAGAAGAAATATTCAGTTGGATTCTTCACACTGTCAGCTGTTGAATAATAAAAATGAACATTTATTTATTCTACAAAATATTACATTTTTTGGGACAAAGTTCAACAGTTGTACAGTAAACACAGGGTCAAAAGTCTAAGAGTTGTACAGTAAACACAGGGACAAAAGTCTAAGAGTTGTACAGTAAACACAGGGTCAAAAGTCTAAGAGTTGTACAGTAAACACAGGGTCAAAAGTCTAAGAGTTGTACAGTAAACACAGGGACAAAAGTCTAACAGTTGTACAGTAAACACAGGGACAAAAGTCTAACAGTTGTACAGTAAACACAGGGACAAAAGTCTAACAGTTGTTCAGTAAACACAGGGACAAAAGTCGAACAGTTGTTCAGTAAATACAGGGACAAAAGTCTAACAGTTGTTCAGTAAACACAGGGACAAATGTCTAACAGTTGTTCAGTAAACACAGGCACAAAAGTCTAACAGTTGTTCAGTAAACACAGGGACAAAAGTTTAACAGTTGTACAGTAAACACATGGACAAAAGTCTAACAGTTGTACAGTAAACACAGGGACAAAAGTCTAACAGTTGTTCAGTAAACACAGGGACAAAAGTCTAACAGTTGTACAGTAAACACAGGGACAAAAGTCTAACAGTTGTACAGTAAACACAGGGACAAAAGTCTAACAGTTGTACAGTAAACACAGGGACAAAAGTCTAACAGTTGTTCAGTAAACACAGGGACAAAAGTCTAACAGTTATTCAGTAAACACAGGGACAAAAGTCTAACAGTTGTACAGTAAACACAGGGACAAAAGTCTAACAGTTGTACAGTAAACACAGGAACAAAAGTCTAACAGTTGTACAGTAAACACAGGGACAAAAGTCTAACAGATGTACAGTAAACACAGGGACAAAAGTCTAACAGTTGTTCAGTAAACACAGGGACAAAAGTCTAACAGTTGTACAGTAAACACAGGGACAAAAGTCTAACAGTTGTACAGTAAACACAGGGACAAAAGTCTAACAGTTGTACAGTAAACACAGGGACAAAAGTCTAACAGTTGTACAGTAAACACAGGGACAAAAGTCTAACAGTTGTAGAGTAAACACAGGGACAAAAGTCTAACAGTTGTTCAGTAAACACAGGGACTTCTTCTTCTTCTTCTACGTTCACTTCTACCACCAAAAACCGCACTGTGAACCTACTGAATTCACGCATGTGGTCCTCGTTAGGTCCCGTGGTCCCCTGTGTGCTCCAAAATAGACCACACGAGTTCCACGTAAGGACCACAAGGGGTTCAGGGTATCACAGTGCTTTAGCCTGTATTCTTGGTGGGTCTCGGAAGCGGGATTGCGTGACACCGTGGTTTTCATTGCACCAGTTTGGTCTAGGGTTGGACTTTCTCACCGGAAGACCTCGACGTGTTTGGAATATCAGTGCATCCCCGCTGGGTGAGAGGCGTTAGCCCACCCAGGCCAGAGTTGGACTTTCTCACCGGAAAACCTCGACGTGTTTTGAGATACCCGTGTATCACCGCCGGGTGAGAGGTGGTTGCCCATCCAGTCCAGGGTTGGACTTTCTCACCGGAAAACCTCAGCGTGATTAGGATACGCAGACATCCCCGCCGGGTGAGAGGTGGTTGCCTATCTAGACTTCCCTGGTCCAGTGTCTCCGACTTCAGCATTTTGCGGTCGTGGCCGCTACCCTTCCTAGTTGTGACCAGGATGGAGCTTTTGTCCAGGAGGACGAATCCTCGCCACTAGTGACTTCTACCCCTGGGTTGAGCCGGTTTAGGCATTTCCCAATATGGGCATGTTTGGGACGGGACCGACCTCTAGGGCAGAGGTACTGTGACAGTCATAGCCTTCAAGATTCACCCCTGGTATGAGCCGGTTTAGGCAAAATTCACCATTATGGGTGTTTATCAGGCGTTACCGACCTCTAGAGCGGAGGTGGCATGACATGTCTAGCCATCGAGTTCCACCCCTGGTGTGTGCCGGTTTAGTCATATTTCACCAGTGTAGGTGTATTTCGGACGTAGGCAGCCTCTAGAGCAGAGGTGCCGTGGTATAGCTCTCGTAGCGATACTACTGGACATACCAGGTTAAACTTCACTTTCCACCACCTTTTCCCATCGGCGCCGCACAGCAACCTTTATTTCCGCATTTACTTCCTTAACCGGGAGGAGCTTCACTCCACGCACGGCATTTGAAAAGTCAAGTCAGCAGTGACTTAACCTCTGGGACAAGCCGGTTCATGCATTTCACCCGATATGACTGCACTCAGGACGTGGCCGACCTCCAGACCAGAGGTGCCGTGATTTGACTGTTTGCTTCGCTTTATTCTTTCAACCACCTTTTCCGCAGTGATGCTGCTCGGCAACCTCATTTGCAAATTTCTTCATTGGCCGGGAAGAGCACCGCTCCACGCACGGCAGCTGAAGATCTCGCCAACAGCGGGTACTCATTCCAATTACGGGGCCTCGAAAGAGTCCCGTATTGTTATTTTTCGTCACTACCTCCCCGTGCCGGGAGTGGGTAAGTTGCGCGCCTGCTGCCTTCCTTGGATGTGGTAGCCGTTTCTCATGCTCCCTCTCCGGAATCGAACCCTGATTCCCCGTTACCCGTTACAAACATGGTAGGCATGTCACGTACCATCGACATTTGATAGGGCAGACATTTGAAAGATGCGTCGCCGACAATGAAGGCCATGCGGTCAGCACAAAGTTATCCAGAGTCACCAGTTGGGACGCCGCGCCCCGCGAAGGGCAACGACGATTGGTTTTGAACTAATAAAAGCGCTCTTTCCACGAGGGTCGGAGCTTGGTAAGCATGTATTAGCTCTAGAATTGCCACAGTTATCCAAGTAGGATCGTGTCATCTAAGGAACCTCGACTGATTTAATGAGCCATTCGCGGTTTCACCGTGAGACAGTGTGAACTTAGACATGCATGGCTTAATCTTTGAGACAAGCATATGACTACTGGCAGGATCAACCAGATAGCTTTCTTCACCGAACCTTTGTCGGATATCTGCCGACAGACCGACGCGGGGCAAGGGAGACAGCGCTCTGCTCAGAGCGGATCCCTTTCGACCCCGGCGGCGTTTCATTTCCTTTAACCGGCGGGGGCGGCTCTCTCTGCTCTAACGAGCGGAAAAGAAAGCCTGGCCACCCACAAACAACACACGTTACATACTGCAGACCCGATACTCTTTGCGAGAGATGGGCCAATTTCGAGACCATCGGTCGACAAAACCGTACTACATCGTTATCACGAACCTGGCTGGCTAGCCGTTTACATGCTTCGCTCGACGGACAAACCACTTGCTTCTGCATCGAAACACCTTAACTCTCGCCGTCCGGGAAGGGAGCGAAAGCCTGTCTCCCCACGCACGGAACTCGAGAGCGCTTTTTCGCCAAAAGAACGGTCGGCCTGCGCAACAGAAACCGCCCGCGCTGTGCAGGTCGGCGCAGCTCTGCGCGGCTGACAACACAGGGACAAAAGTCTAACAGTTGTAGAGTAAACACGGGGACAAAAGTCTAACAGTTGTAGAGTAAACACAGGGACAAAAGTCTAACAGTTGTACAGTAAACACAGGGACAAAAGTCTAACAGTTGTACAGTAAACACAGGGACAAAAGTCTAACAGTTGTACAGTAAACACAGGGACAAAAGTCTAACAGTTGTACAGTAAACACAGGGACAAAAGTCTAACAGTTGTACAGTAAACACAGGGACAAAAGTCTAACAGTTGTACAGTAAACACAGGGACAAAAGTCTAACAGTTGTACAGTAAACACAGGGACAAAAGTCTAACAGTTGTTCAGTAAACACAGGGACAAAAGTCTAACAGTTGTACAGTAAACACAGGGACAAAAGTCTAACAGTTGTACAGTAAACACAAGTCATCATCAGCGTGAGTCCTCTACGAAAGGAAGATTGGCTACAGTGATTCTCCATTCCACCCTGTCGTTTGCTTTCAAAGTACACTTTGCCAAGTTAAATCTGGTTTATTTTTTGTTGTCCACATTTCTACACCCAGCCTCTAAAAATGGGTACCAGAGAAATCTGGGAAGGTAAATGCGCCCATTCGTGATACTGACCACATCACACTTTCATGTGCCGAAGATCTTGGAAAATACAGGCCTAACACAGTATTCCCCAATATGCCTTAATGGCTTGGAAATGGGAATTTTACATTTTTACAGCTCTATAACAGTGGCCTAGTTAGTTGAGTGGTTAGGTGCTCGGTTTACTAAGTGTTGGTACTGGGTTCAGTCACAGCAGTGGGATTTTTTTCTGGTACACACCAACAAGGCCCCGAGGTCCACCCAGCCTCTATAAATGGGTACCAGAGAAATCTGGGAAGGTAAAGTGGCCATGCGTGAGTACTTACCACATCACACTTTCATGTGCCGAAGGTCATGGGAAAATACGGGCCTAACACCGTAGTCCCCAGCATGCCTTAATGGCATGGGAACTGGAAGTGTAGATACATTTAAAATAAAGAAGCCAAAGGAGATCCTGAAATATGATTATATCATGCTTCTTCTTCTTCTTTTTTCTTTTTATGTCATTATGTCATTAGCTTCCCTGCGGCGACCTGGTTAGCTGAGTGAGTAGGCGCTCGATGTACTAATCAGGTGGTACCAGGTTCAAGTCCCAGCAGCGGGATTTTTTATTCTGGTGCAGACCAGAAATGCCCCGGGGTCCACTCGGCCTCTAAAACTGGGTAGCAGAGAATTCTGGGAAGATAAATGCGGCCCAGCGTGATACTGACCACATCAGACTTTCATGTGCCGAAGGTCTTTGCAATACGGGCTTAACACCGTATTCACAGTATGCCATAATGGCCCTGACACGGGGATTTTACCTTTACCTTTACTGATTTCTCTCTGATTCTTGCTTACAAAGAACTCTTTCCCTATGTAACCGATTTCTAAGTTCTGTCGAACTGAAGAGCACTGAAGAATATAGATATCCAAACACCATCACTTGCAAAAGATGCTTATGATAACTAATTATCTGCCCATTATGTCCTTCTCAGGATTATGGTATCTTTGTGACACATTATGTTCAAACAAGCTGTAACCGCCTAAACAAGTGAATTTAATATCACTGAAGAAAGTACTGACAAGGAGATTAAGATTATTAAAGTTGTTTCCGGCTGTACCGCTCTTTAGTGCACAGAAGGCTCTATAATTTACAATTTTTCTCTCACAAAATGGATCATATATAAAAGTGCTGACAGTTGCCGGACATACTGCCTGATGGGAGTCAGAATTTAATCTGTCTTAACAGATTATAATCTGTCACAGTCTTTGATAGACTGATTTATCTTTATTTTTCCAAAAGGGTTAAGAATTGGACACGCCCTTTATCATACAACTTTCACTCTGTTCCAGACATTCTACAAATATTCTCCTCATATAACCAGCATAACTAACATTGGAAATCTGAGAGACATAAAATAAAATTAAAGTATAACATTCACATTTCACTCTTATTCATGGACTTAGTGAAGAAAGTTACTACGTGCATATATAAATTATTACAGAAAGTAACTACGAATATATATAAAAGACTACAGAAAGTAACTACGAATATATATAAAAGACTACAGAAAGTAACTGCGTACATATATAAATGACTATCTACCAAACAGAAAAAGTAGTACCCTTCGTAATGAACAAATGACCGAGTTCGGTGTCCGTAAGAGCAATCTAAAATACCTTTTGTGAATCATGGAGGCATGTAATCGACATAAAATAGATATTGTAAGAGTCTGTAGTTGTAAGAAGCAGTATAGTCTATAAATATATATTTTATATATAGGATGGGGGGGGGGGTATTCCAAAGATGAGCAGCAGAATAAGTAAAGCTTTTCTTGTAAAGATCAAGTCTAGGTTTTGGGAGTCATATGTTGTTTAAGCGCTGGCTACACTTTGGGTTAAATCTAAACATGTTCCATAGATAACCCGGAGCACTCTGTGAAAGAATTTGATGTACTAACTTGGCTTTGTTAAACAGGAACCTGTTCTTAAGAAACAGTATTTTGATACGTTTGTGCTGATTAGCTGCTTGTGCTTTATCTCTGTCACTAATAAGTTTTACTGCTCGCTTTTGAAGTGAGTAAAGCCTCTTTGTATTTAACACTGATCAACTATCCCAGACTGTTGAGCAATAGTCTAAATGTGTTTGTATATGTGATATATAGTATGTCTTCCTTGTGTCTTGATCGATGAAGTGTTTAATTTTGGGTAATTGGTATAATTTTTGGGCGATGAGTTTTGTTAGGCCTTGCACATGAGAGTTCCAGGTCAGATGTTGGTAAGACCAAGTGTTTTGTGCTTGTTAATATTTTCTGTCTGTGATGTTGAATTCAATTTAGTTACTAATTTAGGAATAATGAGAGCAGGATTAATTGAATCTGGGAAAACAAAACGCATAACGCACATATTTCAAATTAAAAATGCACCTGGGGATCCACTCAGCAAATCTAGATTGCAATATTGCTTTTAAAAATTTCTTTCTACATTACGAAGAGCCAGGATGGAAATTCAGAAGGTTTTTACTTTAACATTAAACGGCTGTAGGAAGAGGTTTTTAAGTGAGGCTTGGCAAAAGGAGAGAAATGGTAAACTTCAGAACACGACAGTCCAGATTTGTAGGGCATGTTTTGAGATGGGGCAGACTAGAACACCTAGTGAGAAGAACCAGACTAGAATACCTAGTGAGAAGGGGCAGACTAGAACACCTAGTGTGAAGGGGCAGACTAGAACACCTAGTGTGAAGGGGCAGACTAGAACACCTAGTGAGAAGGGGCAGACTAGAGCACCTAGTGAGAAGGGGCAGACTAGAGCACCTAGTGACAACAGGAGAATGGGATGAACGGAGAAGGACAACGAAACAAGATACTTGACGGACTGAAAGAGTGGGAAAGAGCACGGACCAACATATGCATCAGACTAAAGCATAGACGATTGTGGACATCAGTGACGATCAACGCCTGATTGGCATGGAGAGAGAGAGAGAGAGAGAAAGAGAAAGAGAGAGAAAGAGAAAGAGAGAGAGAGAATGTGAGAGGAGGGGAGTGGAAGAGGGAAAGGGGGAGCAATGTTCCTTCTAAAGGTTCGCGGTCTGTGTGCAAAATGCCCGGCTCATGCGCAAAAAAAAATATTGTGTGAGCAAATGTGCGTAGTAACAACGTGTATATATTGTAAAGGTCTGTAAATTTAATAACTTTTCAGCAGTGGAAATTCACCTGCCCGTTTAATTACCCTTTGTTCTCTGCGTGCCCACTTGCCTCGTCACAATTCTGCTATAGTACTACCGAAACTACGCGATAAAAGACCAGTTGAAAACAACGGATCCGAAAGTTAATTTCTCACAAGAAAGAAACAGTAACGGAAAAACAAGTACCATCATTGTAATTTTCTTGATCGCAATTATAGCACTGAGTAACATCAGGAAATTGGAAAATAAAATTAGCAGTTTCATTTTTTTTTTCCCCGCGGCTCCAAAAACTTTGTGCGAGGTAGGATTTTTTTCTGTGCGCGGACGCGCAGCTTAGAGGGACCAGTGGAAAAAAAAAAGGGGGGGGGCACTGGTGCGTTATCATTGCCTTCAGGGTTCTGCCCCCTGGATAAATGTTGAGACCCCCTGGCCTGCAGTGATCTGAACCAATATAACGCAGCCATTTTATTTCTGTGACGTCAAGTGAGCCAACCATGGAAACAATTTTCTCTCGAAGATACATTTTCTTCTTGCACTTGCAAAAAGATCATCGGGGGAGATAACCAAGAAAAATGGAAGTACACCGACCCTGACAATCTCCGGAAATCTCTAAATACATGACTGTCAGAAAATAGACTTAAACGTCAGTGGAGTTTTGGCCAGCAAAGGAAAAGGTACACCAAGAGAAAGAAACATCGTTTACCTTAACAATATGTGGATGTTGGGGATTAAATGTCTTTATTTACAGTTTCTTTTTTTGACTCTCAGTTTCTTTTTTTGACTCAAAAATTATGTCCCCTTAAATTTGAAGTAATGCAATCGTTTTGTTTTCCAGTGAAGTTCAAATTTCAATCTTTCCCCACTCTTTTTTCATTCCAATTGTTTTTACATTTAGGGCTCATATTTCATGGCAAGACATAAATAATTAATAATGGATTCCTGTTCTGCTGTCCTTTATATGGGCGTAGATAAATAATATGTATTAACATACGGAAATTTAAAATGCTTTTTAAAGAGAAACTATTATGGTATAAGAAAAACCTTGCGTCTGTATTTTTATGTAGTGTAATTTGAGGGTGGGGGGGGGGAACGGGGAGAGAGAACGAGAGAGGATTAGTATATGGTGCCTTTGTGATACTGTGGTTAGTGCACTCTTCTGCTGACTGGAAAGTCCTGGGTTCCATTCCCCGCCTGGGACGTATAGCATGGCCCTGTAAGTAATGGTTATAGGTGTTGTTATTATTATTATTAATGAATATGATTATGAAAATATACTGTAAACAAAATAGTAACATCGAATAGCGACAGCGAAAAGTAGGAAAAGAAAGGCATAAAACGTCCATGACACTAGAACAAGACGCGGACAAAAATAAGCAGTGGAAACAGTGAACAGAAATAGACGAGACTCGGTGACGCTGACACATATAGAAGACAAAGGAAGGACGCCAGAAAGTAGGATGGTCCAGTGATAACAAAACGGTGATTGGACGTGACACGTGTAAACAAAATAGAAAAGACGAAAAGGCAGACACAATGAACAACGAGGACACAATAAAATCTCCGACATGAAAAGCAAGATAATGACTTAGGTAAATGACACTTGTATAGACGGAGTTGACACCTTGACTCCTATTGGCTTTTATGACGCTATTGCACACGGTTTTTAAATAAAAGAGTGACCAACTCGGCAAACTGTTCAATTAAATATTTAGAGGCGTGGCCTATTGGACAATTGACTTACAAGATAAAGGTCACGGGGCAGTTTGAATGACGGACCTTTACAAGAAAAGCTTTAGTTATTCTGCTGCTCATCTTTGGAATACCCTCCCATCCTATAAAAAAATATAAATTATACTCCTTCCTACAACTACAAGCTTTCCCAATATCTATTTGATGTCAACTACATGCCTCCATGAATTATAAAACTTAAAAGTTATCTTAAACTGCTCTTACAGACACCGAATACAATTAATTGTTTTCTGAATATTCCCGAAAATTTTGTTTAGTAGATAGTCATTTATAATGTATGTAGTTACTTCTGTACTTAGTGAATGTTTAAGAGCGAAACGTAAATGTTATATTTTATTTTATGTCTCTCAACTTCAGTGTTAGTTATGTTTGTTATATGAACAGCATTTTTGTAGAATGTCTGGAATAGAGTGAAAGATGTATGATAAAGGGCAGAATGTCAGACGGGCCTGCGTGCCCAATTCTTAACCCTTTTGAAATAAAGATCAATCAATCAATCAATCAATCAGAGCGCTCATGGGAACCATTGGACATATGAAAGGTGGAGCCAAAATACTTTTTGATTAATCCATCAAGCCGGACTTGGAGATAAAAAGGTGAGCGGAGAAACAGAAGAGGAACAAGAAGTACGGAAGTAGAAGAGAGATGAGACAGAGGAGGAGGGAGATCGTCAGAACATCGTCGGTCCGACAAGTAGCGATTGACCATAACTGCAAGAAGGATGGTCAGTGCACGTGGATAGTCAAGAGTGAGGAAAGAAGGTCCAACCAGAACAGCCGAGAAGCCATCAGATGAGAGATAAGAACAGAAGTCCAGAGAAGAGGCAAGTAGACTTTGCTCGTTAATACACTGCGATTGAGAGACGGCAGAGGAAGACTATCAGAAGAAATCAGAAGACAGACAAGAGAAGAAAGAGGACGAGACGATATAAAATCAGAAGTAGTGTTAGACGAAAGATGATTTTCAAGTGATTCAAGTGATTAAGAAGAATTGACAGTTTTGAAACTTCGAGTATAGTGATTTTAGACGAGAAACTAGTTGACCACATGTTGCAGATGTGACATAATACTGAGAAAGGAAATGTTCTCGTATCAAGTGTAGAATATTGTGAAGTTGAGAACATTGCCGAAATGCTGTATGTAGAATATGATAGAGTTTGATATTGTGAACAAATGAGTAAGTGTTTCAATCTAAGTGACGTAGTCGACAATACATCGTGAACTTATTTGCCAGAATTAAATAAATTCTGCAGAGAACATTTCATCTGACCTGCTCTGATCTAGTGAAATTGTAATATTTGTGAAACCTCCATGTGTGGTGTGTTGATTAAAGAACATCTTCTCCAGTAATATGATAGTAAAGAACACTAATGTCTTCAGTCATCAGGAACGATAGTTCACAACTTGTCAATATTATAATGGTGCCCGTGACTATTTCCTAAATTAGGGAGGAGATGACCTGGCGTAAAAGCGAATACAATACGGAGTACTAGACGACCTGACGTAAAAGTGAACACAGTGCCAAGTACTAGGCGACCTGGCGTAAAAGTGAACACAATGCCAAGTACTAGACGACCTGGCGTAAAAGCGAACACAATACGGAGTACTAGACGACCTGACGTAAAAGTGAACACAATGCCAAATACTAGACGACCTGACGTAAAAGCGAACACAATGCCAAGTACTAGACGACCTGGCGTAAAAGCGAACACAATGCCAAGTACTAACGATCACGTGCTTATGTTATAATCAAATTTTTGTGATTTAGACAAACATAGAACATTTTATCTTTCTAACGGTGGTAGTATTCAGAATTCAGACATTATCAGTATTAACAACGAAATACAGATGATCACGTGCTAGAATGAACTGATGTGATTTAGGCAAAGAAAAATTGTTTCTTTAATCATGGTGGTATACAGAGAACATTAATTAGACATTCGCAAAGAGAGACAACATCAACGACGGAGGGACAGTGGATTCAACCAAGAACAAGAGACAGTTAAGTCTTATATATTATTTAGATTGTTGTTGTAATTACAGTGTATATTTGTATGATTTATACTGCTCTGTTGGTATATTTTTTTCACTAGAAATTATTGATTATTTCATAGAGTAAGAATAATACAGAGATTTTTCAGATAGAATGTTAGAGAAAATGACATAACAGAGTGCAGAAACACCTGCAGTCGATATACTAAAATGAGAGATCAGATATCTCAGGAGAGAAGTAGCTAAGGTAGGTAGAGAACTGAGGCAAGAAAGAAATTAGAAAAAAAAAACTGTGCAGCTTTTACCCTAGAACAGACTTTAGACAGACACAGAACAATTTTTATAGAAATGAGAGACACGGAGGAAGAAACAAATATCAAAACCAGGGACACTATACAAACATGAGTTATCAAAACAGACAAACAACCTTCAACGACACAGGGTACGGAGAAAAATTCCAGAACAATTCTTGTAAAAGAAATGACTGCAGAAACTAAAGTAGATCTAATCAAGTCTAGTAGCCTGACGGTGAAGCACAAAAGAGATAGGTCAACAAAAAAGACAAAAGAGATAGGTCAACAAACACAGATAAAGTAACCAGAGACGCATATACATCTGTCTCAGAGAAAGAACTAGGTAGATTAGCTCACACACCTGTCGATGTAAGTGTTGGGGCGAGCGAAGATTGTTTTGCAAGAAAGATAGATATAGCCACAAACACTGTACACACAGAAACATGTGATATTAGCGTAGGAACATACAGGCTCATGTTAAAAGACGTAGCTACTCAGTCATTTTATATGAATAAAGATGAAGAAACAAATACGGTAGATATAGGAGATAGTTATACGTGTATGTCAGAGACGAGGATTGAAATAAAAAAAGATAATGTAAAGGAAAGCAACAATAGTCAGAGAATAATAGATAGTACAGAAAGTACACAAGGCACCATAGGTGCTGTTGCTGAAATTAATATGAGGGAGGAAGTGAGCAAGGTGAGAAAAAAACGAATAGAAAGTATGAGAATGTATAAATGAAAAGCATACAACATCCGATATTTCGGCGTGAGCCTTATTCGAGGATACATACACAACGAAATACAAACACATAGAACTTATCTGAAGTGTCTTGCTCTGAGTGAGAAGCAGAAATGTGTGTGGAAGAAGGAGGAGGAAAAAAAGGAGGAGGAAAAAAAAACCACGCTGCATACAGACAAAAGATTCCCGATAGAGCCAATCATAACGAAGAAGCGGAGAGAGAGGAGGAGAACAAGTGGGAGAAAGGGGTGGGGGGAAGGCAATAGAAACATGATAGCCACTAGAGGTGTCGGGGGGGGGGAGGGAGAGAGGGGAGGGAAAAGGGGACGCGGAGAGATAATGAATGAAGAACTTAAACACCCACAGGGAGAAAATGTGAAACTGGTGAATAGGACAAGACCAATATGTTGGCAGAGAGGGAAATAGGATGATGGTAGGGAGGGGTAGCATAGAGAAAGAAAGTAGAGTATAAAAAAGGCCAGTGGAAAAATAAAGAAGTTACAGAAAGCTGAAGACATTGTTAATTCCAGCTGGGTGGAGACAGCCAGTCTGGAAAATAAGGCGCTGTTCTAGGACCCTCCGAGATCGTACATCTGCGGAACAAGAGCGGATCGCACTAACCGAAATGTCCTGTTTGCCCCTGTGGTTACCAAGGCAAAAATGTTTAGCCACAGGTGTCCAGGCCCTCTTAGAAATATCATTGAGATGCTGGCGAAATCGATCTCCCAACCTTAAACCAGTTTCCCCTATGTACTTCAAACCGCAACGTTTGCACATGATAACATAAATGACATTTCGTGAAGTGCAGGTGAAACCCTCCTGTACTGATAACGTGGATTTAGGGAAGGAGATCTGGCTGGCCTCGACAACAAACGGACAAGTGTTACATCTACGGCGTCCGCAACGTCTGGTACCATAAAAAGTGTCATCTGTCTTAAGATGACTACGAATTAAAAGGTCCATGAGGTTCTTGTCCCGTCTGTAGACCACCAATGGGGGTTCCCCAAAAAGTTCACGTGTCTCAGGCTCGGTCTGGAGGAGGTGGAGATGGCGATACAGTATGTTTTTAACTGCCAAGCTATGAGGGTGGTACGTGAGTACTAGTTTCACTCTGTCCGAGCTACAGTGCGGTTTAGGGGTGAGGGCTTGTTGCCGCGATATATGGCTAACGCGGTTCCAAGATGACGAGAGAACGTGGTCTGGATAGCCGCGTGGACAGAAGAAATCTAGCAATTTGTGGCCTTGATCCTGGAAATCCAAATCCTCCTTACACAAACGTCGCAACCTAAGAAGCTGGGAAAAAGGAATAGAGTCCTTACACGATTTGGGATGGGAGGAAGAGTACAGGAGGTAGCTATGAGAGTCTGTAGGTTTAAAGTGGATAGAAGTAGTAAGCCCGAAAGGGCCGATAGTGACGGCAATGTCAAGAAAGTTAGCGGAAGTAGCAGAGATATGGGAGGTGAAAGAAATGACAGGATTGTATTCCTTAACAAAACTGATAAAGTTGTTAAGGTCTTCCTCTGGCATTGATGTGATCCCAATGCCATTGTCTATGTAGCGTCTGTAGAAGGCGGGAAAAGGGCCTCTAAAGGCTCTCAGAACCTTGTGTTCGAAGTGGCCCATGAACAGACACGCGTAGCTGGGGCCAATCTTGGTACCAATGGCCACACCACTAATCTGGTCAAAGTAAAGGCCATTGAATTCAAAAGAATTGAGTTGGAGGACAAGTTGTGTAAGGCGCAGAATAGTAGACGTAGGAATAGAGGGATTGCGTCTTTTGTTCAAAACGAACTTGACGGCCTGAAGCCCCTGATCATGCGGGATGGAAGTGTATAAGGATACTACATCAAGGGTGAAGATACGGTAGGTGTGACCATGCAGGAGTGTAATGGTCTCAAAAGTAATGAGAGCAAGATTGTGTGCAAACGTTGCGGTTTGAAGTACATAGGGGAAACTGGCTTACGGTTAGGAGATCGATTTCGCCAGCACCTCAGTGATATTTCTAAGAGGGCCTGGACACCTGTGGCTAAACATTTTTGCCTTGGTAACCACAGGGGCAAACAGGACATTTCGGTTAGTGCGATCCGCTCTTGTTCCGCAGATGTACGATCTCGGAGGGTCCTAGAACAGCGCCTTATTTTCCAGACTGGCTGTCTCCACCCAGCTGGAATTAACAATGTCTTCAGCTTTCTGTAACTTCTTTATTTTTCCACTGGCCTTTTTTATACTCTTCTTTCTTTCTCTATGCTACCCCTCCCTACCACCATCCTATTTCCTTCTCTGCCAACATATTGGTCTTGTCCTATTCACCAGTTTCACATTTTCTCCCTGTGGGTGTTTAAGTTCTTCATTCATTATCTCTCCGCGTCCCCTTTTCCCTCCCCTCTCCCCCCACCGACACCTCTAGTGGCTATCATGTTTCTATTGCCTTCCCCCCACCCCTTTCTCCCACTTGTTCTCCTCCTCTCTCTCCGCTTCTTCGTTATGATTGGCTCTATCGGGAATCTTTTGTCTGTATGCAGCGTGGTTTTTTTTCCTCCTCCTTTTTTTTCCTCCTCCTTCTTCCACGCACATTTCTGCTTCTCACTCGGAGCAAGACACTTCAGATAAGTTCTATGTGTTTGTATTTCGTTGTGTATGTATCCTCGAATAAGGCTCACGCCGAAATATCGGATGTTGTATGTTTTTCATTTATACATTCTCACACTTTCTATTCCTTTTTTTTCTCACCTTGCTCACTTCCTCTCTCACTTTGTAAAACTGCACCATACACCTCTATCTACCTTATTTATTTAAACCAGTTTTACTGCAGTCGCCATCCCTTTTATCTGAAATTAATATGAATGAAGTAATAGTGTCACATGATTTTAATGATGAAGTGGCGGCACATTCGGATGATGATGAAATAACAGGATCTTTTTTAGCAGACATGGAAAAACAAATTTCTAACATTGTAAAAACATGCCAAACACTAACTTGCAAGGAGGATCAGAACAAGAATATTCTTAAAGGTGAGAGAATCTATGAGAGAGGATATAATAATACTACAGGAAACAGAGAAAATAGTTTTATGTCAGGTCAGAACAAGAGAAGTTTTAATGATGAGAGAAGGTGTGAGAGGGGATATAGTAACCCCAGAGGAAACAGAGATAATAGTTACGGGGCAGAGAACGAGAGGAAACAGAAGCCGATACTAGTGAGAGATCCCTAATGTTATTTTCAGGGTTCAGTTTGATGTGCCTATATGTATATAAATATACAAGTGATAATTCGTTATCGATGATAATGTGAGAATTTTGTTATGTTTACGAGAGACGAGACTAATATGGCTCGTACTGATGATGTAATTTTTTTTTGTATTACTCTATTGTATTGCCCTAAAACTATGAATGTCAGTGTTATATCAGGTATTATTTAGGTATATATTTTTTCTCGATGATGATGTTGATGATTCCAGTTTTTGAGATACTGAGACAAACTTTGGCGTATAATAGATACATCAGAGTTTCATACTTGGGTTTTGCTATATTGATTAGTGTAACCGACAAGGTTGTATTGGGAGTAACAATATGAGGCCATCCTCAGCACTAGCAAAGATTGGCATAGAGAGATGGAGACCCCATAATTATCATGGATAGATAGGTACTTCGGGGTAGAATAATTAATGTCAGTGGAAGAAAATCGTTGAGAATATTTTGGGAGTATCATGGTTTTTAAGGAGCCAGTAAATCATATTTTTCACACCGAGTATGTGTTATGGAATATGTGGGATATATCATATTGTTGCCATTGAAGATGAGAATCAGGAGGTTAGCCAATGTAAATTCATCACAAGGTCAATGAGGTGATTTGTTTTGAGGTTGGGCCTAAAATGTTTTGACATTATTTTGTTGTCATTTGAAAGAATGTATGTTTTTTTTCTTTTTCTTGAGTGTGTATTGAAGACACTTTGATACAGAAAATATATCACCAAAAGAAGAAAAATGAATTCATGTTTTATTGGCATTTTTAAAACAAGATATAAATATTATGATACATGTTTTTCTATGATGATTATGAAGTATTAATTACCATGTATTTAGACAAAGCAGTTGATATAGCTGACGGTTAACATATTGACTAAAAACAAGGTGAGGTGACTGCAAAGTGAATTTTTTAAATTTGTTGTTAAGAAGGAAACATATTTTGGTAGCTTATTATTTACAAGGCACTTTGCTAGTTTGTTTTTATAGTCATAATGTTAACAATATGACTAAAACAACTGGAGGTTTGTAGCATGGCCTTGTAAGTAATGATTATAGTTGTTATTATTATTATTAATGAATATGATTATGAAAATATACTGTAAACAAAATAGTAACATCGAATAGCGACAGAGAAAAGTAGGTAGAAAAAGGAAGAGAAATGTATAAAACTTCCACGACACTAGAACAAGACGCGGACATAAGTAAACAATGGAAACAGTGAATAGAAATAGACGAGACTCGGTGACGCTGACACATATGGAAGACAAAGGAAGGACGCCAGAAAGTAGGATGGTCCAGTGATAACAAAGTGGTGACTGGACTTTGACACATGTAAACAAAATAGACAAGACGAAAAGCAGACGTAATGAAAAACGAGGACACAATAAAATCTCCGACATGAAAGAGCAAGATAATGACTTAGGTAAATGACAATTGTATAGACGGAGTTGACACTTTGACTCCTATTAGCTTTTATTACGCTATTGCACACGGTTTTTAAATAAAGGAGTGACCACTTCGGCAAGCTGACCAATTAAATATTTAGAGGCATGGCCTATTGGACAATTGACTTCGACATAAGGTCAAGGGGCAGTTTGAATGACAGACAATCAGAACGTGCATTGGAACCAGTGGATATCTGAAGGGTGGAGCCAAAATACTTTTTGGTTAATCCATCCAGCTGGACTTGAAAATAAAAAGGCGAGCGGAGAGACAAAAGAGACGAAGAAATAAGGAAGTACAGGAGGACGAAGAAGTACAGGAGAGAGAAGACTGAGGAGGGAGCCGAAGACGGAAGAATCGACAATCAGAAAACCAAGAATTACGGAAGTAGGAGAGGGGAGACGGAGGACGGGGCCCGAGGACGGGGGAACAAGGACGGTCAGTGAATAGAGACCGGTCCAGACAAGAGAAGAACAGCAAGATAGACAATCAGAGAAGAACAGCAGAAGGAGAACACACTCCAGAGAAGACATGAGAGAGAAATAAGACGTATGTAACAACAGATGGACACTTAGAGCAATAGATACTCAGGAAAAGCAGTTTTGAAGAAGTAGTTTTAGGACAGATTAAATCTGTGTTTCAAGTGATTCAAATGATTATGAAAATTTGTTACTTTGAAACTTCGAGTACAGTGATTTAGCCGTGTAACTGATTGACCACGTGTTGCAGATCTGATATAATGCTGACTTAGGAAATGTTCTCGTATCAAGTGTAGAATATTGTGAAGTTGAGAACATTGAGAAATGCTACATGTAGAATATGATAGAGTTTCATACTATGAACAAATGATTAAGTGTTTCAGTCCAAGTGACGTAGTCGACAATACATCTTGATCTTATTAATCAGAATTAAATAATGGAGGAACATTTCATCGGGCTTGCTCTGAACGAGCATATGTTGTAAAGTTTTATGAAACCTGTGAAGTGTTAATCAAAGAGCACCTATGAGGTTCAGTACTATGGCACTATTCTATTATATGGAAATATTCAGAAATATAAGATACGCAAACTTCAATATTATAGACGGACCGAATTGCATCGGAGTCGACAGAGCTTCAAATACCCGCGGTTTCTTTGGTAAATAAAGAAAGAAGCAAGGACAGGTGCAGGGCCCCTTATTTCCCCGCCGTAGCCTAGCAGTGTGAAGGCAGTAACACTTCATAGCTTCGCGACATGCATATGCCACGAGACTTTCAAAAATATGTGCGCAAAAGTAATAAAAATCGGTTATTGGTGGTCTATTCCACATTAATTATAAGAAAGATTCAGAATGAAGCTAATCACGTTAATTATAAGCAAAATTCAGAGGGAAGCTGGGCGCATGAAATAAAAGCAAGATTCAGAGAGAGAGAGAGAGAGAGAGAGAGAGAATCTGGTCACATGAAATATATGCAAAATTCAGAGAGAGGCTGGTCACATGAAATATGAGTAAGAGTCAATGAGAGAGAGAGAGAGAGAGAGAGAGAGAGGCTGGTCACATGAAATATGAGTAAGAGTCAATGAGAGAGAGAGACAGAGACAGAGAGACAGAGAGGCTGGTCACATGAAATATATGCAAGATTCAGAGAGTCTTGTCACATGAAATATAAGTAATAGACAGAGAGAAAGAGAGAGAGAGGCTGGTCACACGAAATATAAGCAAGAGTCAGAGAAAGGCTGGTCACACTTACACAATACAAAACATAAAGGTTAGCCTCATATTAATTATTATCAACATCATCATCATTATCATCGTCATCATGTGCCATGCTCATAGCAAAAAAAGGAGATTGCTGACAAAACCTTTGATATTTCTAATACCATAAAAAAGCACGTGACTAAATCTACCCAATGGAAGCTACGGAACTAATTGCATAGTATAAAATACGTAAAAAGCAGCATTTGTATAATTGTTGGGAATCTTTCGTCTAAATCAGTCCTCACTCTGTGACACTGCATTGCAAATATCACCTCTTCACTGTTGTTATAAATAGCAACAGGCAAAAGTGCAACTGGTTCAGTGAAAGGATTTGTACTGATTTCATTCATTTTCCATTGCCTTGGGGGCAGTATAGTTCCATGTGTCTCTTTTTTTTTCATCTGTAAATTGCCTTTTAACGAGCAGGTCAATTAGGAA
Organism: Achatina immaculata; assembly: GCA_009760885.1. Lineage (NCBI taxonomy): Eukaryota > Metazoa > Mollusca > Gastropoda > Stylommatophora > Achatinidae > Lissachatina > Lissachatina immaculata. The sequence goes on along the minus strand of CM019720.1, from coordinate 45,135,419 downwards.
ACTCGGCGTGGAACGACCAAGAAAGCGGTCTCAAATCGGACCAATAAGCCAGGATAGAGTGTTAGGTCACAAAGAACCATAGAAAATGAGACTCATTCAAGTAGGTGTGTGCACGAGAGAGAAAGAGAGAGAGAGAGAGAGAAAGTCCAACTCTGGACTGGATGGGCAACCACCTCTCACCCGGCGGTGATACACAGGTATCTTAAAACACGTCGAGGTTTTCCGGTGAAAGAGAGAGAGAGAGAGAGAGAGAGAGGGATCCGTTATTTTACTATTTGTTCATGCGGTGAAAGGAGATACAATGTAAAACTGAAAATTATTTAGACATGAGAAGGTCTTTAGGTCATAAGAAAAAAAAGACAAGAAAGAAGATAGACTGAGAGGTATATGTGGACAAATAATAATAACAGGGAAAAATAATATGTTGTATACTAAGAGGGAAAAATAATATGGAGTATACTAACAGGAAAAAATAATATGTTGTATAATAACAGGGAAAAATAATATGTTCTATACTAACAAGGAAAAATAATTTCTTGTATACTAACAGGGAAAGATAATATGTTGTATAATAACAGGGAAAAATAATACGTTCTCTACTAACAGGGAAAAATCATATATTGTATACTAACAGAGAAAAATGATATGTTATATACGAACAGGGAAAAATAATATGTTCTATATTAACAGGGAAAAATATGTTATATACTAACAGGGAAAAAAGAGAATAAACTGAAAGACGGGCAGACAGACAGTCAGACAGATAAATAGGTCGATTCTTCTTCGTCGTCTTCTTCTTCTTTTATCTATTCTGGAACTACGAGCTTAATGTTCTTTCCAGCTGATGCGGCGAAGATATCGAGACATAGCGTCGTGTCGGATGTGGAGCGTGTTACCGCGGCTTTTTTTTTTCTTTGAAAAGTTCCTGAGTTGAGCTAAAAGGCTGGGAAAGTGCAGTACATTGTAGTCCTTTAGCAGACTTCATCACTAGTGAGATCATGGCGATCGCAAACCCATTAGTCAGGCTAGGGCTGTTTACCAAACGGAGAAATGGGACGGGGGGGGTCGTCTTTTTCAGATATGGTTTGCCAACCCTGGCGTTAACATGTCAGCTATGGATCGCTGACTGCCACATCGGACAGTTTCTCTCACAGGCAGACAGACAGTGAGACAGAAATTCAGCCAGATATTCAAACAGACGAGACAGATAGGCAGACAAGCAGATTGATAGATAGACAGACAGACTGACAGAATGAATGAATAATCTTTATTTTTAAAAGGTAAAGAATTGGGCACGCAGGCCCGTCTTACATTCTGCCCTTCATCACTCCATCTTTCATTCTTCCCACACACTCGATTTAATACAAATATATACAAATTAAATTAGGAAAAAACATATCAAAAGAGTGTAAGATTTAACTATTACATTCAAAGTAAAAGACAGACAGACAGATAAGCAAACAGACAGACAGACAGACAAACAGACAGACAGACAGACAGATGGACGGACGGAAGGACAGACAGACAGACGGACGGAAGGACAAACGGATGGACAGACAGACAGACAGACAGACAGATAGATAGATAGATAGATAGATAGATAGATAGATAGATAGATAGATAGATAGATAGATAGATAGATAGATAGATGTAAACTACTACAAATGAAACTACATTTTTCTCTCCACAGCAAATATCAGCTTGGTATTAACTGCGCAAAGTTAAAGAGCCTAACAAAAGTTGTAGTTTCGCATGTCTTCTTCTTCTTCTTCTTCGTTCGCTTCTACCACCAAAAACCGCACTGTGATCCTACTGAATTCACGCCTGTGGTCCTCGTTAGGTCCCGTGGTCCCCTGTGTGGTCCCCGAAAAGACCACACGAGATCCACGAGAGGACCACAAGGGGTTCAGAGTATCACAGGGCTTTAGCCTATATTCTTGGTGGGTCTCGGAAGCGGGATTGCGTGACACCATGGTTTTCATTGCACCAGTTTAGTCTAGGGTTGGACTTTCTCACCGGAAGACCTCGACGTGTTTAGGATATCAGTGTATCACCGTCGGATGAGAGGTGGTTGCCCATCCAGGCCAGAGTTGGACTTTCTCACCGGAAAACCTCGACGTGTTTTAAGATACCCGTGTATCACCGCCGGGTTAGAGGTGGTTGCCCATCCAGTCCAGAGTTGGAATTTCTCACCTGAAAACCTCAGCGTGATTAGGATACGCAAACATCCCCGCCGGGTGAGAGGTGGTTGCCTATCTAGACTTCCCTGGTCCAGTGTCTCCGACTTCAGCATTTTGCGGTCGTGGGCGCTACCCTTCCTAGTTGTGACCAGGATGGAGCTTTTGTCCAGGAGGACGAATCCTCGCCACTAGTGACTTCTACCCCTGGGTTGAGCCGGTTTAGGCATTATCCCAGTATGGGCGTGTTTGGGACGAGACCGACCTCTAGAGCAGAGGTACTGTGACATGCATAGCCTTCAAGATTCACCCCTCGTATGAGCCGGTTTAGGCAAAATTCACCAGTATGGGTGTATATCAGGCGTTACCAACCTCTAGAGCGGAGGTGGCATGACATGTCTAGCCATCAAGTTCCACCCCTGGTGTGTGCCGGTTTAGGCATATTTCACCAGTGTAGGTGTATTTCGGACGTGGCCGGCCTCTAGAGCAGAGGTGCCGTGGTATAGCTCTCGTAGCGATACTACTGGACATACCGGTTAAACTTCACTTTCCACCACCTTTTCCCATCGGCGCCGCACAGCAACCTTCTTTTCTTTTCCGCATTTCTTCCTTGACCGGGAGGAGCTTCACTCCACGCGCGGCATTTGAAGAGTCTCGCCAGCAGTGTCTTAACCTCTGGGACAAGCCGGTTCATGCATTTCACCCGATATGACTGCACTCAGGACGTGGCCGACCTCCAGGCCAGAGGTGCCGTGATTTGACTGTTTGCTTCGCTTTATCCTTTCTACCACCTTTTCCGCAGTGATGCTGCGCGGCAACCTCATTTGCAAATTTCTTCATTGGCCGGGAGGAGCACCGCTCCACGCTCGGCAGCTGAAAATCTCGCCAACAGCGGTAGTTTAGCATGGAATAACATAATCTTTACAACCAAACAAACATTTATGACTGTCCTCTCGTCAATAACGGTCTTAGCTGCCAGAAAAGTTGGGTAAAAACTGGTACCCAGCAGACAAGTGGTGGGCAAAAGAAAGCATCCAGACTTGTCTACCTTCATTGTTGGTTACACCAGCTTCTACTTCAGGCAGCGCGAGCTAATAAAGGGGAAATAAGGGAACCCTTTGAACAGTCAGGACAACGAATACGACTTGGTCACAGGCTGTGTAGGCAAAAAAATAGTATTAGTAGTAGTAGTAATAGTGTTAGTGATAAGATGGACACCACAGGGGAACAGAAGTAAGAGTAGACCAAGAGATATGGAGAAGAACAACAGAAAGGATGTTGAGCAATAGAGGGCTCACCTGGGCAAGAGCAGAAAAAAAGGCTTAGGACAGGCATTTGTGGAAAATCCTTGCCGAACCCCCATGTGCCCTGGGCACTTAAGGTTCAGAGAGAGAGAGAGAGAGAGAGAGAGAGAGGGAGGGAGTGTTAGTGATGGTAGTAGCAGGGGTAGCAGCAGTAGTAGCAGGAGCGGCAACACTATTATTGTTTATTGTAGTAGTAGTAGTATTAGTAGTAGTAGTAGTAGTAGTAGTAGTAGTATTTACTTCATTTTGTTACACTTTTGACGATGCACCATGGCAGCATCAGTCTTTCCTTAACACTTTGTTTATCGTAAATGATGTTCTCGCGTTATCTCCCCTGCTAGACGCTGCAGTTTCTGCTCTCCCTTTCCGTGTTGCCGACATTAGCGGCCATTTTGTTAAAATAATACCCCTCAGTTGGCGATAATTAAGACGCATTATTTCTGTTTTAATGTGCCAGGGTGGACTTAAAGGAGTGTACTCTTTTCATCTACTAATTCCAGGCCCCAGACAGATTTAGTAAACTTCTGAGCAGGCGACGAATGAAGTAGAAAGAACTTGTTGATGACTGCTCACACACTGGACATCACACCCTTGTTCACTATCGCTGTCTCACTGACGTGTTTATGCATGTTCTTTTCTCCTTTCCATGGGTGTTTAAGGAAAGACTGATGAACATCCTTAGGTAAGTGATATTGAGAAATGGCGATGACGTGATTTTCTAAGCCTGTCTTAACTTCCGAGATCTTTTCAAGAAAGATGGATGAGTAACGAAATGGTTAGAGCTCTCGTCTCACTTAGCAAAGGACAGAGGCTCGATTCTGGGTATGGGATATTCTTGATCAGCTCACCTATGAACGTGGGTACTCGCCCCATCCTGTAGCTGGGGAAGTGAGCCGTGACCACATGTGACACTGACTACATCACCCTCTGCCTGCCGACAGATGGATGAAGATATAAACATAAATACCATATATTCTGTATGTGGGTCAATGATTAGACGCGGGGACGTCTTGATCTTTCACGAAGAAACAGCCACGCCCACAACGCGGTTTGTCTATTACTGGAAGAGACCAACACTGACAATGTATACAGTTTAGACGGGTATAGTATCTCCAGAGAGACATCATCGCCAAAACTTTGTGTCAGATGAACCAGCGCCTATCGCTTGAAGGCAAGCCGGAACAAGCACTACAGGCATGCGCAGGCCGTTATCATGTGCAAGAATACCCTAAATAGCACTATACGCTCACTTGTTATAATTTGGGGGACATTCTTTCGACAGGCTGTTGCAGTAACTGTTGCCGTGAAGCGCGATTAAATAACAGCAGCGAGGAAGAGGGATTGGATGTCCACTATTTTGATGTCAGAACCAGGTCTTTGCTTTTCTATACACAATAACAAAAAATCATATATAAATTGTCTTCTCTTTCCTATTCAAAACAATGAAAGAAGGGAGCTAATTCAGAATTACATATATGTCTCGGTTATTGCCCGTGAGAACAAGGATAGATTATTGAATGTATAAACTGGGCAAAAAAACTTAGGAACACACAGTTGTGATGTTTAGGTGTGAACATTAATCATACAGAAATGCGCATGGTGGAGTGTTGAGAATGTTTAAAATGGAGATTTGTAATGTGTGGTAGGTGGGTCGTAAAGGGCGTGGAGGACAGGACGGGGAAAGAGGAGAGAGTGGTATAATGGTAATCTAGCCAGGAGAAGGTGGAATAGGTGACTGTAGTTGGGGGTAGAGGTGTTGTAATCTGACGGCTTGAGGAGGTTTTGAACTATATATAACAAGTGAGAAAAGAGTGGAACTTGGTGCATAGGGAATATGCTTATAGAAGAGAGGAAATTTAAGTGTAACTGAATTGTGAGTTCAAAGCATATGGTTCCAGTGTCCTATATTCCTGACTGTTGTGGCTCTCAAGCGATAGGCAGCTTCTGTCATCGGCGTGGCATTGTTTGATGGCTGTTACCAGAAAATCAGATTTGCCTCTGTGGTTGGGACCATTCAAAGGATTAGGGACTGGTTTCGAAGCATTCTGGGTGATGTCATACAGACGCACCAAGCGCATTTCTGGACACAGCCTCTTACAAGCCACAGCTAAATGCTCCATTCATTTTATTTATTCTATTTATTTCAATCCTATTTTTACATAACATTCATGTGAATTCATATTTTATCTTCTCTCTCTATTTCTTCGTCCTGTGTGTTTTTGTATGATTAAGGTTCACGCCGAAACTCACAACTATGTATTCGTTAAGTGATAAAACTTTTTCTACTTTTTTCCTACTTTATACATTATGTTATCACAGCTTTACTGCAGTGGCTTCGTGCATAGTTATATATACTTAGTTGTGCATATTTATACATTAAATATCAGAGAGTTATTGTAGGCTACAAATATAGTCCAGTATTTTCAATGCATTATAAATATCATCATCATCATCATCATCATCATCATGCCATCAACCATTTGTACTCATCATGAAACAGAAATGAGATCTATCTAATCATCTATCTATCAGTCTGTTTGTCTGTCTGTCTGTCTATCTATCAATCCGTCTGTGTGTCTGTCTTATCTGTATGTATATGTATGAGTATATTATATATAATATATATAGTATTGGTAAAAATAAGAATGTTATAAGGTAAATAAAGTAATAAAGTAAAAAAGTAAATAAAGTAATAAAGTAAACACTGACGACTTGATAATCTTACCTTCCCTAGCTCCAAAAGAGCCCGCAGGATTTCGTTTATCTAGTCAAGTAGACTAATCACAGTTAGCCGAAATCAAAGCATCCTATTTAATCATGAGGGGAAACTGCACTTAACCGCTTGGCTAATTATGTGAGCAGGGTCGTAGACTGAGCTATGTGTACTGAACGACTTGGCATGGATTCACAGGGGAAGTAAACGTGACTAGAAGACATAGGAGCATATGGCGATGCTCCGTACTTCACATAAGGAACAAAACACTTAATATACATCGAGAGAGAGAGAGTGAGAGAGAGAGAGAGAGAGAGAAAGAGAGGGAGAGTATTAAACATTTATTGGTAGGAAAAAAAGAACTTAATGCCAGAAGAACTAGGAAAGGTCCACAAGATCCGTTAGTCATCAGTGACCTTAAAAACATCAGTGTTTTGCACTCGCAGAAGAACTCATTAATTACGAATATATTCACGTGAACTGAACTACCGCCATTAAAGAGTTAACATGTGCGGCGTATCCAACAAATGTCTGCTTTGTTTCAGGTTATCTGCCTTTGCTCCCATTGCGGGCAGCGTGATATTAAATTTTTGCCGTAAGTGACGAGGATTCATCCTCCTGGACAAAAGCTCCATCCTGGTCACAACTAGGAAGGGTAGCGCCCACGACCACAAAAATGCTGAAGTCGGAGACACTGGACCAGTGCAGTCTAGATAGGCAACCACCTCTCACACGGCGGGGATGTATGTGTATCCTGATCACGTTGAGGTTTTCAGGTGAGAAAGTCCAACGCTGGACTGGATGGGCAACCACCTCTCACCCGGCGGTGATACACGGGTATCTCAAAACACGTCGAGGTTTTCCGGTGAGAAAGTCCAACTCTAACCTGGATGGCCAACCACCTCTCACCCAGCGGGGATATATTGATATCCAAAACACGTCGAGGTTTTCCAATGAGAAAGTCCAACTCTAGATTAAACTGGTGCAACGAAAACCACGGTGTCACGCAATCCCTCTTCTGTGACCCACCGAGAATACAGGCTCAGGCCCTGCGATACACTGAACCTCTTGTGGTCCTCTCGGAGATCTCGTGTGGCCCTTTCGGGGACCACAGGGGGACCACGGGACCTACCGAGGACTACAGGAGTAAATTCAGTAGGATCACAGGGCGGTCTTGGTGGTAGAAGCGAACGAAGAAGAAGAAAAAGAAGAAGAAGAAATAAATATTTGCCAGGCGTTGGTCGGGAAATTTCTGGGCAGGTTCCGTGTGATTTGGACATTGCTTTCCTTCTGGAAACGGGAGAAGTGGCCGACTTTTCTATTGAGAATGAACTTGGAGGAGGGAGACAGGGGTCGGCCGGGGGGGGGGGGGGAACAGAGCGAAACAGTTATAGAGAAAAAAATGGAAATCTGTTATAGAATCCACTTATTTCCAACCCCGAAGACGCATTTGTGTTCTAATAAGCAAATTATCGTGCAAGCTGTTTTTTTTTAGATTAAATTTCATACTCACGTGCTTATATATTTCTTCTTCTGGCTCTGTCTTCCTGGAACTGCCAGATGACATTCTATGCAGGACTTAGCTATCCTCACGTCATTGGTCTCTTACGATCGCTGGCTGAGGAAAGATTGTTTATCTGAGGGGAGACTACTTTGCACAATTGAAATCTTGAGCCACAATATGGTGTCGGCTTGGAAGCGGGCTATGGCGGCCATTTTGTCAGTCCCTGAACTGAGCTAAAATACAAGGAGCATGCTATACTTCTTTGGCAGACCCCACCGATCCCTGTCCCGTTAGCCAGACTGGGTCTGTTACCAGAGGTAGTAACAGCGATGTTTTCACTTTTTTTTTTACTGTAGAGACAAACGAAAGGGCACACATGCCCGCCTAACATTCTGCCCTTCATCTCTCAGGTTTCGCTCTGCTACCCCTCCCTCCTCCCCGACCCCTGTCTCCCTCCTCTAAGTTCATTCTCAATAGAAAAGTCGGTCGCTTCTCCCGTTTCGAGAAGGAAAGCAATGTCCAAATCACACTGAACCTGCCCAGAAATTTCCTGACCAACTCCTGGCAAATATTTAAATATCACGCTGCCCGCAATGGGAGCAAAGGCAGATAACCTAAAATAAAGTAAGCACTTGTTTGGATGTGTCGCACATGTTAACTCTTTAATGATGGTAGTTCAGTTCACGAGAGTGTATTTGTGATTACTGAGTTCGTCTGCGAGTGCAAAAGATTTGTTGTTCTACAGTTGCCTTTGGCTACGTAGAACAAAAATGTTTCCGGAACATAGAAAAAGCGGATAAATCCAAGAATAATTACCCAGAAACCGCCTCCGACGGGTTTGAAACCAACAGAATCTTAACATTTCGTGAAAGCTTAACTTCAGTAGCGTCATTTCTTGTACAGATGTCTCTTGTGTCACATAAGGAAATTTCTATATTCTTTCTTTCTTTCTTTCTTTCTTTCAGCCCTTTAGTGTCAGCCTCTCGTTCTCTCTGGCTCTCCCTCTGATTACATTTCCCATACCTGGTTTATCTCTGCTCATCTTGCTTAAAACCGTCTTATATGTCGAAAAAGGTGCCGTTATTATATTCATTATAACGCATTATTTGGATTCTTCTCTATCCTGTTAACACCTTCCCCCTTTTTTTTCATCTCTTCTGTCTCCACGAGCAGGAAGTAGCATGACTTGGTTACTAACGAAGCAGTTCTGAAACGGGTCATTATTTCTTTAGAATTTTCACTCTTTCATCACAGACGCCAGACTTTGTCCTAGCCAGCCTCTCTCTCTCTCTCTCTCTCTCTCTCTCTCTCTCTCTCTCATACACATAACGGGACTACGGGATTCTGTCTCCATTTTTTTACAAACATGGTTTTTATATTTGTAAACTCTCCTCGTTATGTCACTTTGCCAGTGGGGGGAGGAGGTGGGGGGGGGGGGGAAATGACTGTTTTGGAATGAGGGAACACTTATGAGAGCCAGCCAATCAAAGCTGGCCAAGACCCTCCCCCCTCCCCATCTCTCCGCTGGTGCTCATAGCAACAGATTCAGCTTGGCTAACGTGAGCAAGAACCGCCATGCGGCCTCACCTCCTACTTCTGAAGAGAAACATGGCGCCTTTACCTGTAATTTAACAAGACTCTGGTTGTGTTAAAAACAGTAGCCATGGCAACACCCCCCCCCCCCCCGCCCCCATGAGACATGATTGCTTGTGACTCAACAGCTTCGCCGGACCGGCCGCAAAGAACATACTGCGGGCAGATCAGTGGAGTTACTATACCAACCAGAACAGACTTCCTTCTCAGTACACACAGTAACTGCACATTCCGCAGCGTTCATGTTTTCATATCTTGATAAATTTCCAACGTTTTTTTTTTTTGACAGAAGAAGTTCTTTTTCGGCCCCAAATCATCTGCTTAAACTTCGGTCCCACCAGGTACTTGTTACTGCAGGAGGAAAAAAACCCCAGAACTTTATTTAAGTTATATGAACTAAGATTCCTCAGCATTTCTTCCTCTGTATATCATTTTGTGACATTTATTAACCTTTACTCTTCTATTCTCACAATTTGTACGGAGAGAGAGAAATAGAAAACTTGCAAGTTATAGAAATAATCCGAGCACACAGAACATTTGGTTTGAATTTTAGGTGATAATGCTTATGTAAACAGTTACGATTTATATACGTCCCATTAGACAGAGCTCCCCTCTAGCTGGTTCTTGTCGTTGTTCTTGGTTCGTATGCTGCAGGACCAACATTATTTTCTCCAACGCTGATCATGACAACTGCGACAGCGATGCCTTCTCTGGTTATCTATAGTGTCAAGATTCGTATGAGATAGCTCTAGGTGAAGTCGAAATTGCGTTGCCATCTTGTGTTTACGCTAGTATCTCTAGGTGAAGTCGAAAGTGTGTTGTCCTCTTGTGTTTAAGCTAATACCTCTAGGTGAAGTCGAAAGTGTGTTGTCCTCTTGTGTTTAAGCTAACACCTCTAGGTGAAGTCGAAAGTGTGTTGTCCGCTTGTGTTTAAGCTAATACTTCTAGGTGAAGTCGAAAATGCATTGTTCTCTTGTGTTTAAGCTAATATCTCTAAGTGAAGTCGAAAGTGCGTTGTCCTTTTGTGCCGATGATTTGTTGATATGATTCTCCACTTTATATTACCACTATCATTTCAAAAGCTTTTCTTATCCAAAGCTACTTGGTCAATTCGTTCAGAAGTTTTTCTCTCTCAGCCTCCATTTCTTTCGTTTTCCCGCAAGTTTTCCAGTGAATTTCACATTCTTTTCATAACACGTGTAAAGAATTTTCATTATTATTTTTCATAATCCGAGTCATTATTTACCATTTCGCTCTTCTTCGTCTTCTCAAAGAACTTATTTTAAGAACCATTTTCTCTGGCTTAGGGGAAAGATAAAAAGTCCCCCCACCCCAACCCTCCACCCTTACGGCTAGAACAAGATTACAGTTAAGTATGTTTTCTTGACTCTAGAGTCTTCGTGAGAAGATTGATCGCGTTAATTTGAAGGAAATTTGACTGATCATAGGCGGCATTCCTGGGAGCTGTTAATTTTTAAAACACCTGACAACTAATTAAAACAAGTTTCCCACGCCATCTTTTGGGCTTAAAAATAACTGGATTGTTCCGAGGCTGGGATTCCAACATTTTTTTGTGTGTGGGTTTGTTGTTTCTTATCTAACCTGCTTCTTTAATTTGCGGTGAACTGTAGTTGCCGGGTTGTATGTAGATCTGTCATACAGAAATAGCCATTGAGACTGCCACGGAGAAATACAAACTGCAGAGTTAATCCAACGAGAAGGTGCCAATCCGTTTGGTGAAATGCTTCAATAACGTCGCCGAATGAGGTAATATACACGTGAGGAAGGTTAAAAGAGAGAGGCAATGCAAAAGCAATGAATATTTAGATCTAAAACTCTTCATTCGAGGACAAAACAACGCATCATGGGTTAATTCATTTAAAGGAAAGCAGTGATGTTTAAGGTACGAAACAAAAAAAAATCTATTTATCTGATGAAATTCGAATACAATATTGTTTAAATTCCTTCCTGAATTGTTTAACTCCTTCCAGAACAGTTTAACTCCTTCCAGACAGTTTAACTCCTTCCAGAACAGTTTAACGCCTTCCAGATAGTTTAACTCCTTCCAGAACAGTTTAACTCCGTCCACAACAGTTTAACTATTTCCAGAACATTTTAACTCCTTCAAGAACAAAGTCTCGACTTAGGAATAAAATAAAGGAAACAAATTATCAAATGAGCAGATAAACAGGAAGTGAAAGTGATAAGATCACTTCTCTAGGTACAAAGTAGATGATATTAAAAAAGAAAGCTCTGTGCGTCCATAAGAATAAAAGAAGAGGTTTTCAGAGAAGTTTCAGGACAACAAAAACTTGTTGAAATGATAAGAAAAAAAACACTGTCAAAATTTTTGGACTTCTCATGACAAGACAGAAACTATTACTGACTGGAAAACTGAAGGGAAAATGGAAGACAGAAAGACCAAGAGAAAAAATATCTCAGTAGATTGACCAAATGTCGTAGAAAAAGAAGCTCTTTTGAACTTAGTGGAAGCACCATGAATCGCACAAGATGGAGAAGCTTGGTTGGCAACAATATCTGGCACATAACTTTATAAGTGAAAACTTGTTTTTATAAAATGTGATTCCACTCGACTGCACTGAAGTACTTAAAAAATAAAAAGTATATTCAGTATCTTGGTACATGTGACAAAACAATATCATATGTGGAATGTTTCATTTTTGTAACCAATACCACACTGAATAATATAAAATAAAGGCATACAATCGGATGTAGAGAGGTGAATTTGGCGGGTTAGGGGAGGGGTGTTGTTCCACTTTTCATTGGGGCAGAATAATTAAGAAAGAAGTAATTCTGAAGACTTCACCAGCAAAGTGAGTCAATCGATCCTTAGCCAGTTTTCCAAGGTTTTGTATCTTGAGGACAGGGTGACCATCTGTAACCAGAGACTGGCATCTTCGAACTCTGGGTATTGCCGTATGTGCTCTGCCTTCCCTTCTAACAGCCACTGAAGCGTGCGCCTGTTGATGGAGCCAGTCACAACCTGGTTGTCGGTAACGAGCACTAAACCAGTTCATTCAGAAAAAAAGTTCACTTCCCTTCTCTTCTCCCTAATTCAATCATCCTCCTAATGTGATTGCTGTCGTTCAACTCGACCCCATGCGCAGCCTGTCCATGGCGGCTCTTACAATCTCCTCATTGTCCATTCTTAGGGTATCCTGAACTGACGCTGTGCCTGCTAGCTTGTTCACTCTCTCTTTATCTTTGACTCATGCATGACCCGGGAGGTAGATTTATGTCAACTTAGATAATCGAGTTCCCCCCCCCCCACTCTGGAAGCTGGATTTACTCCTAGCAGAAGAAATGTCTCTTCATTCTTCGTAACATGCTATGAGAGTCTGTTACAATGATCCCATGCGAGTGGTCTTGCTCCACCAAATCAGGATGATCAGTTTAGTTTTTCTGCCCCGGATGTCGATTGCCCAACGTGAGCATGGTCACTTGAGTTCACCGAAGGCGAAGATGAATCACATAGAGCGTTCAGCGACCCATTGATGACCTCAGAACCGGTGAGCTGCAGGCGACCATCACCTTATTCCACCTCCAAGTGGTGCCCCTGGAAACAGTCCAACAAGGTGAATAGGGAAGGCAAACTCGTGCCTACAAATAGGCTAACACGTTTCCGGCCTTGCAGGAGGACGTATATAGTCGACACAAGACACCCAATGCCTATTAAGGGCGAACAAAGAAGAGAAAGGGGATAACCTCATTCCAACAATAACACATGAACACGTGACAGTTACATTTGATTGCAGTATCTCAATTCATCAGCATGGACACAATTAAAAAAACCGAGGGATTCCTGTAAACAGCGATTTCTGTCATTCATCAACACCATGTAAAGAAATGATGGTGACGTGTAAACAGAAATGGTTCACTTCATTAACACTGTAATGTTTCATTAACAAAGGTGTGCGGATAGTCATTTTGCCATTCTGATAAAAGCAAATAACGGAGTTGTAAAGCAGATGTATTTCCATCAAACATAATTATATGAACTAGAATTTAAAAAGTAAAGGCAATTTGAAAATTACTCGGTAACCGTAACGGACAGAAGCTGACACAGTACAACACTTTGCAAAGGCTGATGGGTAGTTCGAACACGCAGAGCCCAGCGGTCTATATCTAGTCCAGTTGAAGCCAAGGTCGAATAAACATGGAAGCTTCTCCGTAAGACTGAACTAACGTTGAACACAGTTCAGTGCGCCATAGTGAGATTTCTTTGGGCAGAAGAAGTGAAATGTGGTGAAATTCACCGCAGGATGTTAGTTCAGTATGGTGGTGAAAACAGCAAGACTCGACGGAAAGTTTATGAAAGGTTTAAAGCAGGAAGAGCAAGTGTAACCGACGAAGATCGACCTAGTAGGCCTAAACACTGCTCATGGAAGCCCGCATCAACAGGGCAAAAATCTTGATCAGAGAGGACTGACGGATTACTTTCTCCGCTGTTGCTGCACATTTGGATATCAGCTATAAATCCACTTTAAAGAGGTTCCCCGCTATCGCAAGTTCATCCCCGGTGATGAGGTTAAGAAAGCGGTTGAGACCTGGGATTCAGGATTAAGCTTCTTCTCCCAAGGAATGAGGAACCCAGTGGAACAATACAAGACGTGCATCTGTAGGGAGGTTCTCAACAGGGCACACACGAGCAGTTGACACAGAAAACTAGATTCCATATATCAGTGTCAGGTCAGTTTATTCTCTAATCAGTTACCGAACACACTGTCACTTGCTTATGTCAACTGTCACTTTATTTAATGTATATAATGGACTATGACTTTTTTTAGCCCAATACTCACGATTAGCAACAGCCTGTACAGCTGGCACGCATTGTAAGTGACCACCATGTATCTCTCTCTCTCTCTCTCTCTCTCTCTCTCTCTGACGTCAAACTTGCAGTCAGTCGTTCCCATCACTTGACACTTTCATTCGTTCCCCTTACAAATCGACCTGTATGGGAATTATGCGGGGAAATGATATGCTTATTTACTGACATTTACCGGTATTACTGGGTATTTTTTCCCTTATTCTCCCTCATATAAACGAATTTCCGAGAGGTATCAACACAAATAAGTTTCACATCACACAAACAACTTACGATGAGAGTAAGCAGATAATCTTCTCAGTTCAGTAACATCTCATAAACACGTTTCTGAGAGGTTTAGTGGAAAAAATGATAAAATACAACAACGGCGTTCTAACAATGAGGAAAGCACGCATTAAATCGACTAATTCCTCAGATACGACGACCCACGCATTTATTTCCTTAAAATAGTCTTTAAAACTGTCAGTATTTATCAGGGCCCGTTGTCTCGTTCATTACACGGAGGGCCAAAATAATGGCTTTTTCTGTATTAAAAGTGAAACAAACATCATACCGAGAGGTCTGAAAATAAACTATTTTAATCGCAGGAAGTTGGATCAATCAATCAATCAATCAAGTGCCGCGTGGCGTAGGCGATCATTTCTCTCCACAATTCCCAGTCTTTAGACTTGATTATGAGATCCGCCGGTGACGCTCTTCCTAGCCACAATGACAGCTCATCCAGCACCTGGATAGGAAGTTGGATAGGAAATATTATTCCAATTTTACGTTAATAGCCGAAAGATTTGAAAAGATAGAAGATGTCACACAGATCACGTGGGCGTGAAATAGGTTAATCTTCTTCTTCTTCTTCGTTCGCTAAATAGGTTAATAAATACAATGAGAAAAAGATTTTTTAAATCTGGTTCAGAAAAACAAGGAAAAACACGCAAGGTATTGTAAAATATGGAGAAACATTAACGGCTGTTTTGACAGCCTCAGAACATTAATAAAATCCGTGGATTTAAGATCCCGCGGGGAGTTGCGCAAATTTCAGCAAGGATTCTTATAGCGAATCAAAAACAAAAGAAAGAGTGGGCTTCCAGTTCAGGAATGGCAGTATGTGACATTTGACGTTTTCACGCTTTCACAAGCGACACCTCGATTGTTCTGATATTCGATGTGGAGTTGAATTTCTGCGCTGTCGGTTGAAAGTGCTCACGTCCTGTGGAGGCTGCTCGTAGTTTGACTCAGTGTGGTACAACTGGCAAGCTGTAGGGGGAATGCACGAATGTGTCAAATGAGCAAGTGTATCGTCACTGCTTTCAAGATGGAGGCCGGTTCCGTGCGCCGAGCTATTGAGTTAGGTGCTATGGTGCCACTGTGAGCTGCGAACTTTGCATAGACAGCTTGAATGATTCTTAGTTAAGTCCACTATGGTAGCGGTGAGTTATGGTGGACTTTTGTGTGTCCTGGTTCGATTTGGCGCCTTGGCCATGGAGTTCGTGCCGAGAGCGACACTGACTAGTGTCGCACTTGGACTTTTGTAGTTCTTAAAATGGCGTCATCACTGGGTGGCTCATATTCAAGGTCTGATGAGAAGGATCACCGATGAACATTCTGTGTGATAATCACTGGCACAGGTGGTGGAGCGGTTTTGGGAGTATCTCGTTCGCAATGTCAACTAGAACCTAGTACTGAATAATGAAAAGAAAGAGTTATTCCAAAAAATAGGAAATTAATTTCCTTTAATTGTGGAAGCAAATCATTAATACTTGCGAACATAAGCATTTTGATATATGCTAAAAAAAACAGTTTGAAATATGCTATGGAAACTTCTCCCTTAACCAAAAATATTGTATTCGATGTCCAAAAAATGTTTCAGAAATTCTGGCCTAGAGAAAACTGATGATTGACTAAAGAGATATTGTTGGCTTGGACTTATGAACAACGTAATCAAGTCGGGGATGTAAGGTGGCTGCGTTGATAGTCTGTTGTTTTCTCGTAGGTAAGCGGTTGCTCATCTTACCGGAGTCCGTGGTTCGAGTCACGGATATTCTCTTCTTATTTTTTTTTCTTTCACTCACAAACTTTCAAAGTAATTTTCCCTAGTCTCTATTTATTTATTCATTTATTTGAAGGCTCATCATACTGCCGATGTTCTCTATTAAACTCGGAGACTCTTTGATCTATCCAAAGTTCTGGTTAAATTTTGATCTACTGAGACGATTGCTATACTTTCAGGATCATCGGGTGCCTTGCCGGTATTCGTTGGCAGTTATGCGTCTCTATGCATCTCGGTCCTTCATATTTTCTCTCATTTCAGTTGGCGACTTTTTACTGTGTTTTAAACTATCCATGATTTTGTTTTTCTTGGTATTTCCTTGCCTCTCTTCCCAATTATTTTTCCTGTTGTTTTCAAGCCTTGCTCTTTTACGTCCAGTGACTGATGGCTGTCGCTTTCTTCTGAAGTTAAATAGTTGTTTTTTTTTTACATTTGCTTTTGTTAGACATTCCCTGTTTGGCATCTTAGCTGTCTATGGTATTCTTAACATTCTTCTGAAAAGAAAAGAAAAAAGTATGTTTCCGCGGCCTTTAATGATCTCTGCATCGATCTGCTCATACGGTAGATAAAGATAAAACAGAAGTTGTGAGAATTAAGCTCATGAACGTCGTAATTTACGAGCATAAAAATATAATCAGAGATAATAAACGTATATAAAGAGAGATAACAGGATCATATAAGAAATCTTGAAATCTGATTACAGCTCATAAATGAGGCTTTAAGAATATTGCAGGCTTTGGCCTGGTGTTAACTGACTTAAGATGAAGGAGAGCAGAGATGCTGGAACTGTGTATGAATGTGCTTTAAGAGAGAGAGAGTGAGTGAGAGTGTGTGTGTGTGTGTGTGTGTGTGAGAGATAGAGAGAGAGAACGAGCAATCTTTATTTTCGAAGAGTGAAGAACTGGCCAGGCAGGCCCGTCTGACATTCTACCCGCCGTCGTTCATATTTCATTTTTACCCCACATTCGATGTAGTACAAGGATATTTATAATAATGAAAAAACATATCCAGGAGTGTAGAGCGAGACTGTTTAATTTTAAAATATAAGATAATTAGCTCTATAGGAGATAACTAATATAGGGCTGATTAAAAAACATTTTGGTGCAGTTATTGCCACATGATATTCTTCCACATTCATTAAGACGAGTTCTAAACAGACTACTAGCTATTGAACTATGCTCTTCTGATCATTAGCGATTCAACGGTAAGAGAGAGGATTAGATATTTAAGGAGGCATAAAAGATGCAAGGAAGTAAATACCGAAAAGGTCTGAACTTGAAAGATGAAGTAGAGCTTACTGGTTTTAATGGTAATGGTAAAGGTAAAGGTAAGGTAAAATTCCCGTTCCCATGCCATTAAGATTATACTTGGGAATACGGTGTTAGGCCCGTATTTTCCATGACCTTCGGCACATGAAAGTGTGATGCGGTCAGTATCGGGTGTGTACCAGAAGAAAAAAAAGCCCACTGCTGGGACTGAACCCGGTACAACCGGATGAGTAAACCGAGCGCCTAACCACTCAGCCAGCCAGGCCGCGGTTTTTAATGGAAAGGGGGGAAATTCCAGAGTTGCACCGCGGAATATGCAAGGCTTTTCTTGTACAGATGAAGGATATTGAGAAGACAATTGTTTAATTGTTGGCTGTGTTTGGGGTAGACTTAAACAATGGCCTCATTAAGCTGGCGGTAAAATTTTATGAACTAACCTGACTTTTGAAAAAAAGATGCTATTATTGAAGGATTGAATTTTGAGTTGTTTGTGCTGATCTACAGTCTGTACTGTGCTGATCTACAGTCTGTACTGTGCTGATCTACAGTCTGTACTGTGCTGATCTACAGACTGTATTGTGTGTATGCCATAAATTACATTTTCTGCTTGTTTGTGAAGTGAGTGAGTTCTTTTTTGTGTTTGAGATTGAGCACTCATCCAAAATAGTGAAGAGGGAGTCTAAGTGTGTTGTTGTAAGACTTCCTTGTGGCTTGTGTTTAATTTGGCAAGTTGGTTAACTTTCTGTATCATAATAATGTTTACTAGTTTATGTACGTGAGAGAGACAGACAGACAGACAGACAGAGAGAGAATATGTTCTGCGGCATGATAGTGCTACGTTTTATTATACGCGAATATAGTCTACGGCATGATAGGACGACGATAAGTGAATATGCTTTACAGTATGATAAGAATATGCTTTATGATACTTGATTATGTTCTATAGTTCACAGAGAACATTTTCAGACACTCAGAAGAACTACCAGGAATGAAAACAGAGAGAAAAAACATCAACATTCTAAGGTAAACAGTCTTCTAGCAGTGAACTCACAAAAAATACAGAAAATTCTAGATAGAATAAGCAACGCAAGCCAAGAATTGGGACTAGTGATCAATATCAAGAAGGTAAAGGTAATCCTGTCATGCCTTAGAGGCACATAGGGATATGGTGTTAGTGCCGATATTTTCCTTGACCTGTCAGCATACTAGAGGGTGATAAGGTCAGTATCACGCCTGGCCGCCTTTCCTTCCCCAACTCCAGAAGAAGTCAGGTACCCATTTCTACAGCTGGGTGACTGGGGTGCCTCCGGCCGGATTCGAACCCCCGACCTTCGCCACGAGAGACCAGTGCACTAACCACTTCGCCACTCAGACACCCAATATCAAGAAGACCACAGCAATATACGTCATGGAAAACGAAAATAACAAATGCGGAAGTTTTACAACAGCTCCAAAGTAAAATGAAAACTACTCAAGAAATAAGGATCAAGGAAAAAAAAATTACTTCGGTCATATAAAAAAAGACATAACAATATACTGGAAGGAAAGGTGGAAGGAAGAAGAGCTAGAGGAAGACAGAGATGTAGATGAGAAGATAACATACGAGAGTGGATAAGACACAGCCTGGCTGAGTCCACCATCAAGGCGAGGGAGCGAGGAAACTGGAGATTTATTACCGCCAACCTTTGTTCTGAAGACGGCACATGATGATGTTGAGAGTGATGTTGTTGGTGATGTTGATGTTGATGATGATAATGATGATGATGCTCCACATCAATTACCTAGGACTGATATAGTGACATTTTTGTACTGTTGTTTCTCATCAACATTGTGAGCTATTTTTCTGTACTTTAAAATGTTTGAGGTGGCCTTGTTAGCTGAGTGGTTAGGCGCCCGGTTTGCTAATCTGGTAGTACCGGGTTCAGTCCCAGCAGTGTGATTTTTTTTTCCGGTACACACAGAAAAAGACCCTGGGGTTCATCCACTCTCTAAAAACAAGGTACCAGAGAAATCTGGGAAGATAAAGCGGCCAGGCGTGATACTGACCACATCACACTTTCATATGCGGAAGGTCATGGAAAATACGGGCCTAACACTGAATTCCCCAATATGCCTTACCGTCATGGAAACGGGAATTTTACCTTTATATTTTAAAATGTTTGAGCCAAAATTACATCATTAATTCAGGAGTGTCCAGCTGGGTGTAGGAATCATCGCTGTTTCCGTGAGTCGAACGGCGGACCGCAGTAAATCAACCAGTTTTTTGGCAATTACATAACAATTTGTGTGTTGGAAGTTTATTATTTAAAACACAATCCGTGTGATTTATGGTGATTTCTTTCTTTCTGAGCATAAAACTAGAACTCATCCAACAGCTAACTCAGCTAACAGTCATAATTTTAAGAAGATAAATTACGTTCTCATAATAGCCTAGTAGGCTGCATGTGACTCGTGAGCCGCCATTTGGACATCCCTGGTATAAATACCAAATCCCACTAATAGTTCAGTAGAAAAAACAGAATTTATATAATGCGTCGCCTCAAATAGAACGGGCACGAACTTTAAAGAAGCAACACAGATCTATAGCTGAGTGTTGTCAAATGCTGGGCGCCCTTGCTGCTCCCCCTGTGACACAGGAACAAGGAACATAAACAAGAAGAAAATGAACGAGAAAACTGAAGCTCTTGAAATCTTTATATGGGGATTGGGGGTTTAGTGTACTTCATGCAGAGAAAACAAGATAAGCAACAATAAAAAAGTATACGAACAACTGAGCCTTAAAGGATAAAAAGTATACTTACAAATCAGTGGAACTCAGCTATTTAATATTTCTTCTACCTAGGGCAGATATAGAAGTACTGAAAATATATTTGATGGACAGCGTGAAGAGACGAAGAGGAAAAAAAAACACACACGAGAAAACGCCAGTAATGCTAACAAAGTACAACATCAAAAGATGATGAACAAGAATGAACTTGATTGAATGCACCGTGAACGCTAGAGGAGAAAACAAGCTGTCATCATCTTAACTTGACAATCTTTCTGAAGATGTTCATAAATGCAACAATTGTCAAGAGCGTCTAGTACGCAACTGCTACAAAAAGAACACATCAACTTTTCTTTTCTTCCTACGTCAGAGAGAAATTGAAATCAGCAATCCAATCTTCATTGTTTGTTTACTTTTATTTATTTATTTTCTTGTTTTGTTGCCTGTTTTCGTCTCGCCCAGTTTGATTCTTTATACTCCTTTTGCTGTTGTTTTTGCAATAGCTTGGCGTCAGTGGCACCTGACGTCTTTCCTAGCAAATTGTTGATGGATATCCCCTCCGTCTATCTAACCGTGGAAAAAAAAAACAACCTCTTATTGCGTCCCGATTTCAACTACTCTTATTTTCCATTCCTCCTTACAGAACACAACGAACCCTGGCGCTCCTAGCCAGAGCTTGATGAGTTACTGGATCAACCTAATAACAACAGACTGAGAGTTCAGGTTCTGCGCATGTTCTCCTGCGTCAAAAACACGTAAATACATCTCCATATAATCCATTTTTATTTGGCCTAAGTGGCAACTTATTTGAAGTGTTTGTATAAATTCACCCATTATAGGGAGCCCATCCTTGTGTAATGTAACAGAAGTTATCACTTTACGTAAGGTTTTGAAAGTGTCTCGACAGTGATTGAAAAATGGCTATTTTTTGCGCTTGGAGCTAAGTGTTATGGGCTGCCACTTGTCTGCAAAAATTAGATTGGGAACTCAAAGACGTTATGGAGAACCTGGATATCTTTTCCCTCGGGATGGAGGACGTCTGTGAATGTCGGTCAGTCTGCCCAGAGTTGTCAGAACACTGTACAGTTTTCCTTGGTCCTCTTCAAGCACTTCAAGAGCACCGACCTGTGCCAGGTTCTTCAGTGGGTACAGTCTGACACCTCCCATTTTCTTCCGCTGCTACATATGTTGTTGCTATTGTTACGCTGCTGCGGGGTCTCGAGGTTAGAAGCTCCCCTCGGGTGTTGGAGGCTGCGAATTTAATCCAGCAAAAGTGATAGCGGATTTTTTTTTCTGTTCGTGAATCTTCCAGTAGTAACATTCCATTGGTCTCTGGGTATTGATACCGAACGTCCGACTGCATTCTCTTACCACTGGTGAAAATCCACTGGTAGCTGGAGATCGCCATCCGGCAGCTACTCTGACAAAAATTATAGGAAATCTCATTCATTCATTCATTCATTCATTCATTCATTTGCATGTCCCTTGCGGAACTTTGCCTCCCAAACAGCACTCCTGTAGGCCACTCGGTTGTAGGCAAGATGGCCTGCCGCTGATGCATCCATTTACAGATCATCAACGATGTCTTGCAGCCATCTTCGCCTTGGTCTTCCTCTCTTTCTTTTTCCCCATTATGTACCCTTCCAAGACGGTCTTCTCTAGATTATCATGACGTTTAATGTGTCCAAAAAATTTAAGTTTTCTCTCTTTAATCCTCTTTACTAGCCAGCCTTCTTCAATATTAAGTTCTTGTAGTATAGATACATTTGTTCTTTTTTGTGTCCACGACATCTGAAGAACTCTTCTGTAGCATTTATATTCAAAGGCATTTATGTGTTTATCAGCTGTTTTGTTAAGTGTCCAGGTCTCACAGGCATATGTTGCGACGGGAAAGATGCATGCACTTAAAAATCTAATATTTTTTTCTGCTCCTCTCCACAGATTCTTTAGTTGTTTTACTTTCTGAAGAGCGACAGATGTCCTCCTTTTAATTTCCCTCATTGTATCTCCATTATTAGTTAGTAGTGATCCAAGATATTCAAAACTCTTCCACTTCTTCCAGTTTTTCCTCACTGATATATATTTCAGCTGCCTTGTTTGTTTTGTCAGTTGTCATCAATTTAGTTTTCTTTGCATTAAGATAGAGGTTTTGCTCTTCGTTGTTCTTACGGACTGACATTATTAGTTTTTCCATTCCTTTTTGTGTTGTAGACAGTACTACTGTGTCATCAGCATATCTAATCTCTTGTATTTCATAACCTCCAAATTTTACGGCATCGTAATATTCTTTGTCTACATCTTCTCTAACATTTCTCATTATATTTTAAGTATACAAGTTAAATAAGTAAGGTGACAATATGCACCCCTGACGGACCCCTTGTTTTATGTCAAACCAAGTTGTTGTTTCATCATTTATTCTTACTGCTGCTTGTTGGTCTAGATACAGCAGTGATGTTAATTTTATCCAATGTGTTGGAAATCCCATTTTTTCCATTATTTCCCAAAGTTTCTGGTGCTGTATACAATCAATGCCCTTGAGTAGTATATAAAAGATAAATATAGATTCACATTTAAACTCTCTGCATTTCTCTATTATTAATCTTATATGAATATATGGTCTCTTGATTCTCTTCCTTGACTGAAACTAGCTTGGACCATATTGACTTCTTCTATTTTCTTTCGAAGTCTATCCATTATGATTTTTTAACAGAATTTTAGTGGTATGACTAATCAGGCCAACAGTTCTGTAGTTTGTACATAATTTCAGGTTACCCTTTTTTGGCAGTGGTATGAATACCGTTCTTTTCCATTCTTTTGGCCAAATACCTGAATGCCATATCTTTTTACATAGTGCATGATAGATTGCTGCACATTCCTTTCCTTCTGCTTTAATAAATTCAGCTGTTATCTCATCACATCCTGGTGATTTACCATTTTTCAGATTCTTTATTGCTCATAAAACTTCTTCTAGTATCGGTTCGGGTTTTTTCTCCTCCAATAATAATTCGCACTGTTGATTTCTGCTTCCACAGTCGGTTGTTTCATACATTCCTCTACAATATTCATCTTTCTAGAATTTCCTCTGTCTTTGTCAAGGTATTCCCCATCTCATCACAAATTACATTTAGCTTAGGTGTGACATTTCTCGCCAATGTCTTCATTTCTTTAACATTTCACTATCTCTTCCACACTTCTGATGCTCTTCTATTCTTTCACGACAATCTTGTATGTATTGTTTTTTGTCTTTTCTTATGTTTCTTCGTACTTCTTTTGTTAAAGTTTTATATTCCTCTTTGTTGTTGTTTGTCACTTTCCACTGAGTCTTCATATCTCTACGTTGTTTTATCAGTTCTAGTGTACCTGCTGTAATCCATCCGTTCTTTTGTGTTTTTCTTTACTGGAACCATGTCTTTAGCTGTTATTATTAAGATTTCTTTGGACTGCGTAGCCAATTCATCTGGTGTCATCTCCTCCTGTCAGGATTTCGAAACGGTTCTTCACTTCTATACCGTATTGTTCTGGTATATTTGTAAGATCAAAGCGGAGTTGTCTTGATCCCGTAATTTTTTTTTTATCTTTATCTTCATGTCTGCTATTAATAACTCATGGTCCGTGTCACAATCAGCACCTGGTGAAGTTTTTGCTGATGTTATACTTGACCTCCACCTTCTTTGCACTAAAATGTAATCTATTTGATTCTTGGTTCTCCCATCAGGTGATGCCCATGTAAAGTCTTCTTCGATGTTGTTTAAAAAGTGTGTTAGCGATCATTAGCTTATTTTCCATGCAAAAAGCCATTAGATTGTCTACAACATGTCCTTCATCTTCTGTTCTTTCTGTACCAATCTTTGCATTAAAATCACCCATTATTAATACAATATAATTTTCCGTGCCTGGTCTATTGTCGTTTGCAGTGTGTCTTCTACTTCCTCTTCTTCTGCTGCTGATGTAGGTGCATATATCTGGATGATTGTTACATTTCTAGGAATGCCCTTAAGTCTGATTGTGAGGATTCTATCACTTACTGGATTGTAGCCTAGTAATGCTTTTGATGTTGATTTGTCCACTCCATTCTTTCCTCCTACTTCTCCACCAGAGTATATAAAGATATTATCATTCTCGCTCTTAAAGTGTCCTGATCCTTTCCATCGATGTTCATAGATTCCCAAATTGTGTATCTCCGTTCTTTTCATCTCGTCACTTATTATTTGATATTTTCCCTCATCCATGTGTTCTTATACTCCATGTTCCTACTATTATTTTTCTTTTTAGTTTGATGCAGGGGTTTTCCTTGGTAACACCGTCAGGATTTTGTTCATCATCACAATTACTAGAACTGACCTCTGTCTCACACTCTTCCCCAGTGTGAAAATTAGATCTATCTGGTCTGGGGGCCTCACCACCAGATCTTTTCCTATTTGACTTTCCACGTCGCTGTTTAGGTTTCTTGGTATATTTCCAGAAGATAGTTTACCATTGCTTTCCTTCCGGGAAGTGACTGTACTAGTCACTGATCGTAGCCATTGTCCCTACATTGAGATCATCTGCCTACCATCATACAATGGTGACCATAACTAACATTATCTGTCGGCTGCTCTCCCATTCCATCCACCACCTGCTCCCATGGCTTCATGTCACCCTGATCGGGGGGGGGGGGGCTATACGGGTACCCCACCTTGCCCAAGGGTGTCCTGTAGACTGACGGAGGTAAGGAGGCGTCTTAGTTCTCCTTTGATAGGAGATACCCCTACCCCACTAATCATATAGGAAATCTACCACAGAAAATGTTCTCTAGCGCTTGTAGTGTCTACGCTGATTGTGACACTCTTTCTGGGGTACCAACTGGAACGGCGGGGAAGGGGGAGGGAGAGCAGACATGGGAATGTCTTGACCACGATGAAGCCATCTTTCGAACAAAGAACAACGAACAATAACTACTTCTGATACATGTGATACTGATACCAAAACTGCTGTCATAATTAATATTCCTGCATTTACTGCAGCACACGCAGCTTATTCTACTACTGCAACTGCACCTACTGCTGCAGCTACTACTTCTACAAGTCCACTACTATTTGTGTAACAATGCTTACTACTACTACTACTACTACTACTACTACTACTACTACTACTACTACTACTACTATACTGACCATATCACACTTTCATGTGCCGAAGGTCTTAGAAATACGGGCCTAACGTCGTGTTCCCCTCCCCCTCCCCCCCACCACCACCCCATATGTCTTAACGGCATCGAAACTGGGTTTTTACTCTTACTTTACCATTACCATTACCACTACCAGTGCTACTACTACTACTACTACTACTACTACTACTACTACTACTACTGCTACCACTAGTGCTACTACTACTACTGTTACTAATGCTACTTCTACTACTAGTACTACTGCTCTGTTACTACTACCACTGCTACTAATGCTACTGCTATTGGTGTTACTACTACTACTCTGATACTACTACCACTGCTGTTAATGCTACTACTATTAATGTTACTACTACTACTATTCTGCTGCTACTACTACCATTGCTAATAATGCTGCTACTATTAATGTTACTACTACTACTACTACTCTGCTACTACTACCACTGCTAATAATGCTGCTACTATTAATGTTACTACTACTACTCTGCTACTACTACCACTGCTAATAATGCTACAACTATTAATGTTACTACTACTACAACTCTGCTACTGCTAAACTCTACTACTACTACCACTGCTAATAATGCTGCTACTATTAATGTTACTACTACTACTCTGCTACTGCTACCACTGCTACTAATGCTACTACTATTAATGTTACTACTACTCCGTGTGGTTACCGGGCCCATGGAGAGAAAAGAATAGAACCACTGCCACCTTCCACGCATGTCATAAGAGGCGACTAAGGAGGATGGGAGAAAGGCCAACGACCTGGTCTCTGTAAAAAAAAAAAAATCGGGGCGTTACAGAAACACGGGGAGGAAAACCAGGAAACTTTGTCTTGGAAAAGGAAGAGACTCTGGTAACAGAGCGCATGACTCTGTGCAGTCAAAGCCGAAAGGAAGCTGCAGAACCGACATCCCAACTGAGTACTCAGAGACAAGGGATACAGATGGAAGGAAGCAGAGAACAATTCCAAGAACAGGGGTGACTGGAGAGCCGTGGCCTAAGCTCTCAAGGGAGTGAAAGGCGATGATGATAATGATGATGATGATGATGATGAAAATGACTACTCTGCTAGTACTACTACTGCTACTCTGCTACTACTGCTACTACTGCCGCCAAGACTACTACTACCATTACTACTGCTGCTACTACTATATTTCTACTACTACTACTACTACTACTACTACTACAACTGCTATTACTACTACTACTACTACTACTACTACTACTACTATCGCCACTACTCCATTAAAATTCATTTGAAGCCTGCTACAACACTATAAGCATTGCCGTAACGAAATTGCAACTTCTGCTACTACAACTGCTTTTGCAACTGCAACAAACACTAAACTGCTTCATCTTGTACTACCGAACATACAAGCTGTCTCTACTGTTATATTGTCACTGCACCTGTTACTGCTACTGCTACTTCCACTGCTACAATCATATCTGCTACATCTACAACCAGCGCCATGGAAAGAGAGAGAGAGAGAGAGAGAGAGAGAGAGAGAGAGAGAGAGAGAAAGAGGGGCAGCGGAAGGGGAGATGGGGGTCCAGCTGATACATTGCTATAAAGCTCAAGCAGCTGGCGCTGTTTCAAGAGGGGGTGGGGGGACGGGGGGGGGGGGGCGGAGAGTTTACCCTGGTACAAGGGGACCCGGTGGTGGATGAAAACAGAATTGCTAAACATTAGAGCAAACCCAGGGAGGGAAGGGGAAGATAGTTTTGCACTACCGTTCAAAACCAAATCTATAACCACCAGCTGGTGTTACATTAAACATGCGCTATATGCATATACTTTATACTTCGGCCGATGGCCCGAGTTCAAGTGACAGAGGTCAATGTACTTTATTAAGTAAATGCAAAATTTTCGTGTTCCCTTCTCTATCCCACGAGCACTAGAGAGATAGAGATCTTTCATCATATACCTATCAACAATGATCTTGCTTTGTTGTTTTTTTTTAATGTCCTCCTCATTTCACAAATTAGAGTTCTGGCATCGTCGTTAAAAAGCTCTTATGGAGGATTGGTTTCGAACATTTATTTGAAAAAATACACTTGTGCTTCTTGAGCTTCGTGACCGAGTGGTTGGTGTCTTGTGCTTCTTGAGGTTCGTGACCGAGTGGTTGGTGTCTTGTGCTTCTTGAAGTTCGTGACCGAGTGGTTGGTGTCTTGTGCTTCTTGAAGTTCGTGACCGAGTGGTTGGTGTCTTGTGCTTCTTGAGGTTCGTGACCGAGTGGTTGGTGTCTTGTCCTCCTCTCTTGACTAGACGGTTGCTCGATCTACTGGAATCCCGTGCTCTGCTTCAAGTCATCCCCTTATTGTTCTTCCTATTTTAGATTTCAAGTAGTTGTTATATAGATTCCCCAAGCTATTATTGCCTGTTCTGGTCTCCTGATTTTCCGTGAGACGTACATCTTTGTTTTCTACTCAACTGTAAACTTGTATCCAAAACTGTCGGGCGTCTGTGACGTGAAAAAATTTATTTTTCTACTCTGCGTATATTTTGTTGCTGCTGCTATTGTTGTTGTTGTTATTGTTTTTCAGGCAATTGCGAGGCTGAAGATGTAAGAAACAAGGACGAAAATGAACATTTTGTAACATACTTTGTAGTAATGCTCGTAATATCGATGTCATGACGAGGATATGCTTGGTTCTGTGTTAGAAAAGTGAGAGTCTTCATCGTTCATGATGTGTGTTTTATTAGAAAGCTGAGTTTTTCATCGCTCATGATGTGTATTTTCTTAGAAGGCTGGGTTCTTCATCGTTCATGATGTGTGTTTTCTTAGAACAATGAATTCTTTATCGATCATGATATGCGTTTTCTTAGAACTATCGTTCATGCTTGTATTTCTACATCTTCACCACAACAGCACCCAAAGAACAACCTGGTTGGAGTTTCAGGGGGAAGAGAATGAGAGCAATAACGATAAGATGGAGTGCCTCCATAGTGTAAGATGACACTTCAGAGACGATGTGCGTTAGGTCTTTTATTTCTGTACGTTGATGAAATCAACCACAAAATGAATACAGATCCTTTACATACCAAAGATTTTGCTTTTATGCAATTTTTTTTTTTGCACCTAAAGATGGCGGAGCGCAAACTTTTGCAGTTTTTCCCTCATTCTTGCAGCCTAAAAATTGAACTGGTTTTAGATCTCTTAACTTGAGACGCACTTGAACTTGACTCTAAAACGTAGACCAAGTTGTTCTAAAATCGTCCATGATGTAATTTTGTTTGGTGGGTACTCGAGAAAGTAAAAAAAAAAAAAAACGCCCTCTAAGAGGAAGTGACATTTTGAGATGTCTGACTTGG
The DNA here is from genome assembly GCA_009760885.1 of Achatina immaculata. Taxonomy (NCBI): domain Eukaryota; kingdom Metazoa; phylum Mollusca; class Gastropoda; order Stylommatophora; family Achatinidae; genus Lissachatina; species Lissachatina immaculata. The sequence continues at coordinate 45,106,717 of CM019720.1, read as the reverse complement.
AGTTCGCTGGATCCATGAGTTGTTTGGTGGGTCAAATATCAGCAGCTCGTTCTGCTGTTGTTTGTCTCTTCTATTGTTACATGTGGCCGGGGTTAGATTTATTGTTGGCTGACCTTGTCATCTGATGCAGGTTAGTAGATCGAGTACAATATATTCGACCACATATGCGCTTTTATTCACAGGAGAAGATGGTTTATGATATATTAAATATGGGAGAAATCGATGACCCGAGCAAAGAGTGTTAACGTTTTGCTACATCAGTATGTTGTTGGTGTCACGTGTGGCCGGGTTCATCTGTTTCGCTTCTCTAGTTAGAATGTGAGAGGAGAGAGAGAGAGACTGAGATAGAGAGAGACCAAGTCAGAGACTGTGACAGTAGAGAGAGAGAGAGAGAGAGATCAAGACAGAGAATGTGACATAGAGAGCCTGAGACAGAGACTTAGACAGAGAGAGACTGTGACAGAGAGAGAGAGAGAGAGACCAAGACAGAGACTGAAACAGAGAGAGAGACTGTGGCAGAGAGATACCAAGACAGAGACTGTGACAGAGAAAGACTGAGACAGAGACTGCGACACAGAGAGAGAATGTGACAGAGAAAGATTGAGACAGAGACTGAAACAGAGACCAAGACGGAGACTGTGACAGAGAGAGAGACTGCGACAGAGAGAGACTGTGACAGAGAGAGACTGTGACATAGACTGAAACAGAGAGAGACTGTCACAGAGAGAGAGACCAAGACAGAGACTGAAACAGAGAGAGAGAGAGAGACTTGACAGAGAAACTTAAGATAGAGACTGTGACAGAGAGAGACTGAGACACAGAGAGACCAAGGCAGAGACTGAGATAGAGAGAGACCAAGTCAGAGACTGTGACAGTAGAGAGAGAGAGAGAGATCAAGACAGAGAATGTGACATAGAGAGCCTGAGACAGAGACTTAGACAGAGAGAGACTGTGACAGAGAGAGAGAGACCAAGACAGAGACTGAAACAGAGAGAGAGACTGTGGCAGAGAGATACCAAGACAGAGACTGTGACAGAGAAAGACTGAGACAGAGACTGCGACACAGAGAGAGAATGTGACAGAGAGAGATTGAGACAGAGACTGAAACAGAAAGAAGCTGTGACAGAAAGAGACCAAGACGGAGACTGTGACAGAGAGAGAGAGAGACTGCGACAGAGAGAGACTGTGACAGAGAGAGACTGTGACATAGACTGAAACAGAGAGAGACTGTCACAGAGAGAGACCAAGACAGAGACTGAAACAGAGAGAGAGAGACTTGACAGAGAAACTTAAGATAGAGACTGTGACAGAGAGAGACTGAGACACAGAGAGACCAAGGCAGAGACTGAGACAGAGAGAGACCAAGACAGAGACTGTGACAGAGAGAGAGAGACCAAGACAGAGACTGAGACAGAGACGAACCAAGACAGAGAGAGAGGCTGAGACAAAGAGAGACCAAGACAGAGAGAGACTGTGACAGAGAGAGAGAGATCAAAACAGAGAGAGACCAAGACAAGAGAGAGACAGTTACCGATACTGAGAGACAGACAGAGGCCAAGACTGAAAGAGATCAAGACAGAGAGAGAGACTGAGACAGAGAGAGACCAAGACAGAGAGAGACAAAGAGACCGAGACTGAGAGAGAGAATGAGACAGAGAAAGACCAAGATAGAGACTGAGACAGAGAGAGATTGAAATAGAGAAATAAAGAGACCAAGACAGAGAGAGACAGAGAGACCGAGATTGAGAGAGAGACTGAGACAGAGAGAGAAAGATCAATACAGAGACAGCCTGAGAGAAACCAAGACAGAGAGATACCAAGATAGAGAAAGACTGAAACAGAAACCGAGACAGACTGAGACAGAGAGACGGAGACAGAGAGACTGAGACAGAGAGACTGAGACAGAGAGACCGAGGCTGGGACTGAGACAGAGAGAGACAGAGAAAGAGAGAGACCGAGACTGAGAGAGAAACAGATGGAGACAGAAACTGAGACTGAGAGAGACAGAGAAAGACAGAGACCAAGACTGAGAGAGACAGAGAAAGACAGAGACTGAGACACAGAGAGACAGAGAAGACAGACCGAGACTGAGAGAGACAGAGAAAGACAGAGACTGAGACACAGAGAGACAGAGAAAGACGGACAGAGACTGAGACTGAGAGAGACAGAGAGAGACAGAGAAGACAGAGACCGAGACTGAGAGAGAAACAGATGGAGACAGAGACAGGCCCAGAGAGAGAGAAAGAGAGAGAGAGAGAGACTGAAACAGAAAGAGAGACAGAGAGAGTAGAACTTATAGTATTAGCCTCGAAAATATATGCAAGTAATATAGACGCGAAAAAAAGAAAATAATAATCAGAGCTTCTTAGCGCAGTGGTTAGTGAGTTGTCCTCTCGTGACTAGGCTGGTTGCTCATCTTACTGTAGCTCAGGTTTCTGCTCCTCATCAGCCTCTTACTATTGTTTTCTGCCTGTCGCGTCTGTAGTTCCTGTTCTAGAAATTGTCGAGGTTAAACTATCTACTTCACCACTCTCATTTTATATAACAGTACGAGCTACTGTTTTAAAAATATGGAAGAGAAAACTGAACACAACACCGTAAGACGGGAGGGGGTAGTATAAAAGGCCAGGCGATCATAGAAAAAGAAGAGAGAGAGTGAGCAGCGGGAAACGAAAGAGAGAAGGATCTCTTTTCGTCAGCGTACGGGGATCCAGTTAGTTTTGTCATCATGAAGGTTAGCCAACCAAGATTCCTTCCAGGTAGAGGTGCCCAGCTATAACACATGGTCTGTCTATAACTAAAGTACGTTTAAATGTCTGATCAAGATAAACGGGAATCTGTTTATATTTTCATTTCAGTGGTTCACCGCGTTATATTTATGTTGCTCTGGGTCGACTGACGAATGGGATAGACCAAGAGATAGACCTTGGCAACGATAGCGAGACAGTCTAGAAGAAGGTATATGCGCTATAGGAGAATCGACAAGTGGTAAGAAAAAATCAAGAACGAAGAGGAATGGAGACGCGTCTCTTCTGCATCAGTGAGTCTCAGTGGCTCGGAAAACTGCTGAATTCAGCAGTTGCTCAAAGAAGAAGAAGAACTGGTCTGGACTAAGATAAATAAAGATCATTTCCTTTACATCACTTGTCTCTCGTGAGTTGTTGTATTCAGTATAGGGAACTGGATGGCTAGACCTCCTATACTGTTACATTCATTCCTTGTGCGAGCCAACTTCTCTCTCGTGACACGTCCCACTAATATTTCACTTGTTTTGGAATGTGCCCAAGTGATACTTGGTATAGATGTTTTCCAGAGCAGCGTATGAGTAGCGGGTGCCAAATGTTTCAGACAAAATCTGATGGAGAGATTTCTCTCGCAGTTGATTCTACCACGAACAGTTGTCGTCCATTAATGACAGTAGTCCGCATATGTGTTACATTATGTATATATACACATGCACTTTAATATGTTATTGAAAATATAAACTTGTAGCTAAAAGATTGTATATCACTAAATAGTATATGATTAAAATAATATAACGCTGAGTGGAACTTGCTACCAGAGTATAAAATACGCTATCTAAAAACGAGCATATAATAAAATGTGAGTATTTATAACATATATACCCCCTGGGAACAATTGTGTTACGAACACACTTATATTAACATAGTCTTTGTGAGAAAGAGAACATAGATCTGTTTGCTTAAAAACTCTGACCTACTTCTGTAGCCCAGAAACCTGTAGCAATCGACACTAACTGTTACTTTTGTAAAGTGTAATATATGTCAGGTTTGTGGACGGTTGGGGACACAGAGATCACCGGTGGGGATGAGGGAAGTCTGGTGTGAAACCAATGAATCCAGGACATGACAAGACTATGGGTCTTTACAACAATGGCTATCAGAATGATGTAAACAAAACAGAGCCAGCAGACTATAGGTGGCGGGGAATGAATATCGTTGAGGCTCTCATCAGATTGCTCATCTTACTGTAGCTCAGGTTTCTGCTCCTCATCAGCCTCTTACTATTGTTTTCTGCCTGTTGCGTCTGTAGTTCCTGTTCTAGAAATTGTCGAGGTTAATCTATCTACTTCACCACTCTCATTTTATATAACAGTACGAGCTACTGTTTTAAAAATATGGAAGAGAAAACTGAACACAACACCGTAAGACGGGAGGGGGTAGTATAAAAGGCCAGGCGATCATAGAAAAAGAAGAGAGAGAGAGTGAGCAGCGGGAAACGAAAGAGAGAAGGATCTCTTTTCGTCAGCGTACGGGGATCCAGTTAGTTTTGTCATCATGAAGGTTAGCCAACCAAGATTCCTTCCAGGTAGAGGTGCCCAGCTATAACACATGGTCTGTCTATAACTAAAGTACGTTTAAATGTCTGATCAAGATAAACGGGAATCTGTTTATATTTTCATTTCAGTGGTTCACCGCGTTATATTTATGTTGCTCTGGGTCGACTGACGAAATGGGATAGACCAAGAGATAGACCTTGGCAACGATAGCGAGACAGTCTAGAAGAAGGTATATGCGCTATAGGAGAATCGACAAGTGGTAAGAAAAAATCAAGAACGAAGAGGAATGGAGACGCGTCTCTTCTGCATCAGTGAGTCTCAGTGGCTCGGAAAACTGCTGAATTCAGCAGTTGCTCAAAGAAGAAGAAGAACTGGTCTGGACTAAGATAAATAAAGATCATTTCCTTTACATCACTTGTCTCTCGTGAGTTGTTGTATTCAGTATAGGGAACTGGATGGCTAGACCTCCTATACTGTTACATTCATTCCTTGTGCGAGCCAACTTCTCTCTCGTGACACGTCCCACTAATATTTCACTTGTTTTGGAATGTGCCCAAGTGATACTTGGTATAGATGTTTTCCAGAGCAGCGTATGAGTAGCGGGTGCCAAATGTTTCAGACAAAATCTGATGGAGAGATTTCTCTCGCAGTTGATTCTACCACGAGCAGTTGTCGTCCATTAATGACAGTAGTCCGCATATGTGTTACATTATGTATATATACACATGCACTTTAATATGTTATTGAAAATATAAACTTGTAGCTAAAAGATTGTATATCACTAAATAGTATATGATTAAAATAATATAACGCTGAGTGGAACTTGCTACCAGAGTATAAAATACGCTATCTAAAAACGAGCATATAATAAAATGTGAGTATTTATAACATATATACCCCCTGGGAACAATTGTGTTACGAACACACTTATATTAACATAGTCTTTGTGAGAAAGAGAACATAGATCTGTTTGCTTAAAAACTCTGACCTACTTCTGTAGCCCAGAAACCTGTAGCAATCGACACTAACTGTTACTTTTGTAAAGTGTAATATATGTCAGGTTTGTGGACGGTTGGGGACACAGAGATCACCGGTGGGGATGAGGGAAGTCTGGTGTGAAACCAATGAATCCAGGACATGACAAGACTATGGGTCTTTACAACAATGGCTATCAGAATGATGTAAACAAAACAGAGCCAGCAGACTATAGGTGGCGGGGAATGAATATCGTTGAGGCTCTCATCAGATTCCTCATCACAAAGTCGGAGTGTCTCTGTGGAACTGTCTCAAAGTCGTCTGGCCAGCCAGTGTTGCATGCTGGATCTGACGGGGAGAAGGGGCTTAAGTACAGCCACCAGAGGCTGGAAAACAAAGTTTTGCCCAGCCCAGCCTACACCACTGTCGTCATGGCAGTCCAAGCAAGACCACAGTCTGCCCTAGCAAGGAAAGGTGCTGAAGTCGGAGGTACCCAGGCAAAAGGCTCATCGCAAAAATCAGGGTACCACGCATCATCGCCAGTGTGCGTACGAAGAAGAAGAAGAATAACATAGGTAAAGCTATGTCCTAGTAACTGAATCTCATTTTCATATATTGCTATTTAAAGTGCACCTCTGACTCTATATACCTATTTAACTTCGAAGGGATGTGAACTGCATACAACGCGGATAGTTTGTGGACTTAGCTTACTAAGCATCCCCTAAATTTTGTGTTGCTTTAATTTAAAAATAATCATATACTTCCTCATTTAAACTGGCAACTAAAACCAAGGCCTAAAAAAACATATAAACTAAGTCAGTTAAAGTTACGTGTTTTTTTCAACTATTTTTCGTGTTTTTATCTCTTGTGTTTTGTGTGTGTGTCTGATCCGTTAAAAAAAGTTTTTTTCCGAAATATTGCATTATTGTATGTTCTTCTTTATACGTGCTTACCTTACTTTTTTGCCATTCTAGTTTGTCCCCACTTTCCTCACTCTTTCTATCTTTTTTTGTGAAACAGAACCATACACCCCCATCTACCTTCATATACTTTGTAATTGCACTGGCTAAGTAGAATGAACGACAATATGCTAACCAGTGGTCGTCATGTGATGCTGGCTGTTCGGCCACGTGGCAGAAAGGTCTACTTCCCATAACGCAGCCTAATGTACAGCACGCTCGGATTTTTTTTTTTATCTTGAAGGGATCGCGTTATACCTAATCGCCAACAATGTTCCTTCTAAGGTAAGCGCGCGGGCGATCTTTCATACTTTTTTATTTCTTCGTAGCTCGGAAATTTTTCGTGCCGTCCAGTTCATTTGCATTTATTTATATTACATTTTAGATTGTCATGTTCATAAAATGTGAGATCACATAAATTATCGCTCATGCAAAACCGTGACGAAGCATTCTTTAGCGGGAACACTGCTCACTAAGCGCATCTGCATAAAAAAAATAAAGAAAACTTCACATGTTTCTTACGTTTTCGGCATCTATTCGGAGATATTGTCTGTTCTCCCCGGCACTTTCAGAAGAGCTCTGGCCATGAGATATAATGGAAGATGTCCCAGCAATCTCTAATGTCTCTTCGGAACAAACACCACATTCTCTAATGAGTTTCCCACGTGGTCATACACCGCGTGCAGGATCCAAAAACATGTCCGCATAAAATTGCCGCTCTCCCTTCCTCTCTCTCTCCGTCTCTCTCTCTCTCTCTTTCTCTCTCTTTCTATAAGAGAAGAGCCTCACTTTTCTCCATTCACCGACCTCTCTTTCTTCATGACGTACTTGTTTATAAGGAATAAAATCAATGGTGTCTTTAGCCCCGAGGAACTTAATCGAATCTCCCCCTCGTTCGTGAGAACTGTAGTACCATTTTCCTAAGCCCAAATGGCTCGAACTGTGAAACTTTGCCTCTGGGTGTTGGTTTTCGCACTGTCTGAAATGTGACCTTTATTCCTGAAATTAATTGCACCGTTCATAATGGACACTTTCACAAGACATTTTCATTACGCTAACGTTGTTAGTAAATTACCGAAAAGCTCCGAAGCGAACTGTCTACCAAAGAACAACGCAGGAATTGGCCAAATTAAATTGGCCAAAATAAGAGAAATAATTGTGTGCTATTAGATAATATGTGAGAGTCTGGGAGCAAGCAATAAGACCATGAATTGAACTGTGGTAGTTATGAAAATAACAGGCGTAAAAATGTAAATCTTGTTAATATTTTTTATGGAAACTTGCAAGCAAAGATGTTTGTAAACCCTTCCTTGAATAAGAACGACGATGAATACACAGGGGAATGTTGCAATGTCTTCATCAGCGATAACCACAGCGAGAAAACGGTCAAAGCAAGATCAGTAGCTAAATTTACAGATAGAGATGTTTTGTGGTTGGCAAATTGTCCAGGACAAACTCTTGGAGACTGCAGACATACCATAAACCATAAATTTTTAAAGAAATTATAAAAGTTGATTTCCGAAAATTCTGAACAAGATTCCTGTAGCGTAGGGGGGAAGTTCAGAAGGAGTGCAAGTAAAAAGGCACACAATCTGAACTGAGAGGACGTGTATCAGGAACGACAAACTTAATAAACAACCATACTGAACTATGGTGTACAATAAGTATATGCTAACACACTTATGTCATTACGAAATACAACTGTCTCTGATTTGCTGGGGTTTTTTGGTCCGACAGAATTCCTGTTATTTCATGCATGAAACATGCATCAGTTATGACTTAAGACTCGTGGTGATATTGTATACTTTTGCTCCTTATGTATACGTATGTGTACGGCCTGATCTAGTGTTGGATGGACGTATGTGTGGTCATTCATACTGTAAGTAGTGACAGCTCAACATATAATAACATTCAAACGAAGGAACATTTCGCAGTTCACGAGTCACTTCTGCATCGAAGAATAATCATTCCTTCTTTCAGTCTTCCAAGCCATAGCTCCAGACAACATTTGTCTCCATTCCTCTATGTTCTTAAGTCTTCTCCTACCAGTTGTCCACGCCAAGAGCTCGTAGCTCTTCTTCCAGGTTGTCACGCCACCGTTGTCTCTGTCTGGCTCTTGGTCTGTCTCCGTTTATCACTTCTGGATAAGCCCTTCTTGTTCATTCTCATCCATCATTTTATTGAAGAATGTCCAAATATAAGACCAACTCCAAGATCTCACATATATACTCCATTTTTAACGATTTCCTCATCACTCAGGCAGATAAAGACCTGCTTATTTCGACACGCCCATTCCATAGGCTTGACAACAATTATTGAGGAAAGACGCTGGCGATGGTTGGGACATGTGCTCCGAATGACTGACAACTCACTACCAAAAATAGCACTAAGATGGACACCACAGGGGAACAGAAGTAAGGGTAGACCAAAAGAGAAATGGAGAAGAACAACAGAAAGGATGTTGAGCAATAGAGGGCTCACCTGGGCAAGAGCAGAAAAAAAAGGCGAAGGACAGGCATTTGTGGAAAACCCTTGCGGAAGCCCCATGTGCCCTGGGCACTTAAGGTTCAGAGAGAGAGAGAGAGAGAGAGAGAGAGAGAGAGATTCCATAGGCTTGCACACGTCCATCCTCTAGGCTTTCACACGTCCATCCTTTAGGTGTTCACACGTCCATCCTTTAGCTGTTCACACGTCCATCATCTAGGCTTTCGCACGTCCATTCTTTAGGCTTTCACATGTCCATCCTTTAGGCTTTCATACGTCCATCCTCTAGGCTTTCACACGTCCATCATCTAGGCTTTCACACATCCATCCTTTAGGCGTTCATACGTCCATCCTTTAGGCTTTCACACGTCCATCCTATAGGCTTTCACTCGTCTATCCTTTAGGCTTTCACATTTCCACCCTCTAGGCTTTCACACGTCCATCCTCTAAGCTTTCACACATCCATCCTTTAGGCTTTCACATGTCCATCCTATAGGCTTTCACACGTCCATCCTCTAGGCTTTCACACGTCCATCCTTTAGGGTTTCACACATCCATCCTATAGGCTTTCACACATCCATCCTTTAGGCTTTCACACACCCATCCTTTAGGCTTTCACACATTCATTCTTTAGGCTTTTACACGTCCATCCTTTAGGCTTCCACACATCTATCCTATAGGCCGTCACACGTCCATTCTCTCTAGGCCTTCACACGTCCATCCTCTAGGCCTTCACACGTCCATCCTCTAGCTTTCACACAGATATTCTCACTCCAGAAAGTCCTGCCGAAACTCCTGTCATGACCAAGTTCAGTAACAACTCAGTCACATGACCAAATTCATTAACAACTCAGTCACATGACCAAATTCATTAACAACTCAGTCACATGACCAAGTTCAATAACAAATCAGCCACATGACCAAGTTTAATAACAAATCAGTCACTCTTTCTCAGTAAACTCGCGCTATTGAAATTGTGATTTTCATTTTGGAATTACTTCCCTGTTGAAGAAAAAGAAATCGCCCAGTTCGTCAGAAACTACAAGGAGAGATGAAGGTCTTCAAAGCTGGAGCCACATGGCCAGACTAACCCCACAAGGTACGAAAGTGATGAACGTGCGAGCGAGAAGTATAGGACTCCCCCAACCCTCCCCTTCCCTCCTCCCCTCAACATTTGCTCAGGGTTCTGTTTTCCTTCTTAAGGTGCAGTCCAAAAACAAGCTGTATAACAAGAGCCGGCAGATTCAGAAATAGTTATAATCCTTATCGTAGTGGATCTAATTGAGAAACCTGGTATACTGAACTAGTTGAGAGAGAGAGAGAGAGAGACAGAGCAAAGGCTATCTTTGTTCTCTGCTGATGCTGTACATAGAAAAACTGGAGCATTTGCTGTCACAGAAGATATTGCTGCCATCATCAAAGTGGGAAGACAACGATGCACTCAGACCCACGGGCAGTAACTCGCGTGTTCAGAAACCGTTTGTTGGGCTGGAAACTCAGTATCTCGGTTCACAGAGGAAATTTTCATCAATCATGACCTCATATCACGAGAACTATATTAGTCCGCGTCATTGGATAGTTTCGTGATCTTGGATCATGAAAAAAGTTTTTGCCAATGGAAACTCATTTCCTCAGTCATAATCTAACTTCAGATAACAGTAGGGGCACGTACCCTGGGCGCCAAATGTACTGGTAAAAGTGCAAAAATTCAACTTTTCCTTTTAAGTGATTTTTAAAAATTTCATATTTCCAATGTTCCCTCTAAGCCGAGCGCGTGCGCGATCGCTCATATTTCTTTTTCCTCGCTCATAAATATCTTTCTAACTGTACCCTGGGAGCTATGAAGCCTATGTAAATCGTTGTCTGTCTTCTCTGCCTACCTTAGTTATTTATCTTCAGGTCCAGTATAAGAGTGTGGGGCAGCTGGTTTATCGCTCCGAGGCCCAAATGACTTCCTTGGTTTTTAGATTTGGCCAGTAGTAGATGACAGCAGAATGGTTAATGAGCAGAGCGAAGTGATCCGAAAATAAGTTTGCACCATCGTACAATAAAATGGGCGTGGCTATTTTCGAGTGTTTACATTTTTTAGTCATGTCACCGTATTTGCTTGTTTTTTTTTTTACCTTTTTTATCTTTTCTGTCTGTCATTTTATTTATCCTTCAATTTAGGTTTTGATATTTATGGTTCGATGACAAGGCACTCTTCTTGTAGTTTTAGAAAAGATACACAGAACGCCAGTTTCGCCGATACCAAGTAGGTGACAATGTGACAGAGGATAATCTATATTTTCAATCTGACAGAACCCTTACATGTTTACTCCTCCTGGAACCATACAATGAATGCTTTCAAAGAATTAAAGAACCTAAACTTTTTTTTTTGTGTCTGTTGCCACAGAAACTATACTCCCACACGCACAGAGCATGCGCTCTCTACTGTTTGAAAGAAATCTCTGCTGAAATGTGGGCCGAAAGAACTTTCCCCAAGGTTAAAAATATAACCTGCGTTGTCTTCACTTTAACAAATTGTTTCGTTCTTAGAAAGCTACAGATATTCCGCTGTCTCAGAAACAATATATTTTCACACACAGAGAAAAAAAAAATCCCCGCAAATTTTCCACTCTCAGAAGAGGCCATATATCTTCAAAAGATGGACTTTCCACCACAAATTATCCTGTCCGGGCACAAACCCAGATTCAGAGCAGAAAATAAACTGAAAGACAACGCCTTCGAAATGACCCAGACTCACGCATGCCAATGAAACAGGTTTATTTTATTTAAAAAAAATTAAACTAATGATCTCGTGTAGGCTCGGGGAAAGTCAGTGACCACCTAGATTGCTGATAACGGGTGCAGAAAATGGAATCAAGACTTAAGTGTGTGTGAGAGAGGGAGAGGGAGAGGGCGAGAGAGAGAGGGGGAGAGGGAGGGAGAGGGAGGGAGAGAGAGGGAAGGAGAGAGGGAGGAAGAGAGAGAGAGGGATAGAGAGAGGCAGCATGTGTTGCAAAATGATACATTTGTTTGTGTTAAAGGAGACAAGGCCACAGTAACTTAAAAGTGGACATAACAGCACAGTAACTTAAAAGTGGACATAACAGCACAGCAACTTAAGAGTGGACATAACAGCATTCATTCTCTTATGGTCACCCACACAAGCCCTGAAATCTGTTTAGCCCTCGTCGCTTGCTAACATCTTTACAAACAGGAAACACCGAAGCTTTCCTACAGTAAAGTAACAGAACACAGTGTTGTGCGATTAGACCGCGAAAAAAAAATTCACAGACAAAGAAAAATCACAAGAGACTTACCTGGGACTTGAACCACGCACTCTGGTAGGATGAGCAGCCGTCTAGCCACGAGAGAACAGCATATTAACGAACTTCGCTATCTAGCACCGCCCCGTCCCCCTCACCCCCTAATACACACACAGAGGGAAAAGTGTTTGATAGCAAAGTCATCAATACCTGTCCAGCCGAAAAATCAAGACATCAGTAGTGTCGTTTCGGAATATACGTGTGTGTCCCTTGAGTTTCATCATCTATGACATTTTTCATGCAAAATGAAAAGTATGGCATTACATTAACTACCTAATGTTCGACTTCAGAAATTTTGCTTCTTTTATTCTCATATTTTACGACCCAGGGGTAGAATCCAAAGTATTGTCATACAAAGAAAGAAAGAAAGGAAGTATAAGAAAGACAAACAGAAAGACAGAAAAGAAAAGAAAAATGAAAGATGAAAGAAAGCCAGAAACGAAAAAGAAAGAAGGAAATAAATAAAGAAAGAAAGAAAGACAGAAAGAAAGAAAGAAAGAAAGAATATCAGAATATGAGAATCTAGCAAAAGAAAGTGCACTGTGCAGTCAAAGGAATACATAAAATTAACGACCGATCATTTAGCCAAAAAACAAGCCATTACGGCCAGGACAAGATTAATGATGACCTGCAAGCGAGTATCAATGCTCGCAGGCAAGCATGAGATTAAAAACGGCCACGTGAAAATAACCTAATAAACAAAGTAACCTTCTAGCACGTAGAGAGGACTTACATCATAGATATAATGTCAAATAACCTTCTAGCTCATATAGAGGACTCACATCATAGATATAAAGTAAAATAATCTTCTAACACATAGAGAAGACTTACATCATAGATATAAAGTAAAATAATCTTCTAACACATAGAGAAGACTTACATAATAGATATAAAGTAAAATAATCTTCTAATACATAGAGAAGACTTACATAATAGATATAAAGTAAAATAATCTTCTAATACATAGAGAAGACTTACATCATAGATGTAATGTCAAATAATCTTCTAATACATAGAGAAGACTTACATCATAGATATAATGTCAAATAACCTTCTCGCACATAGAAAGAACTTACATCGTAGATATAATATCAAGAAGTGTATCGAACATAAACTCACTTGCTACTTTCGAAGACTGCATTTGCCAGTCTAGCTCGGTTATTCAACATTTCATTATCTGTCATCCCGGATTATCCCACACAGCTATGGACAAGTTATTAAAGCAGTTTCCGAAACAGTAGTCGCAACAATCAAGTTACGTTCGTCTGTCTGTTGCAGGAATAGTTCAAAGTTTATTCAGCTCGCCAATACTGGTTCTAAAATTCCCTATCACAGGACAGCCAGGATGATATCTGCGCAAGAGAAACGTTAGCTCCACACAGAGAATTATTTCTTTAAAAAACCTGAATAAATTTGATTACTTACGTCACAGATCTAATACAGTCTTTTAAACCATGGGGTTAAGATTGCTCGGTAATGCCAGGGAGGTACCTAGAGGATATGATGTTAGTGTAGATACTTTCCTTGGCGTGTCAACACACTAGAGAAAGACGAGGCCAGCATCATCAGAGAGAGAGAGAGAGAGAGAGACGTGATCAGCATCACAATAGAGAGAGATGTGTCCAGCATCACTAGAGACAGATGTGGCCAGCATCACAGTAGAGAGAGACGTGACCAGCATCACTAGAGAGAGACGTGACCAGCATCACTAGAGAGAGACGTGGCCAGCATCACTAGAAGGAGACATGACAAGCATAACTAAAGAGAAACGTGACTAGCATCACTAGAGAGAGACGTGACCAGCATCGCACTAGAGAGTGGTGTGACAAGCATCACACTAGAGATTGGTGTGACCAGCATCGCAGGATAGAATTGTGTCTAGAGAGTGGTGTGGCCAGCATCACACTAGAGAGTGGCGTCTAGATAGTAACGTGGCCAGCATCACACTAGAGAATGACGTGGCCAACATAACACTAGAGAGTGACGTGACCAGCATCACACTAGAGAGTGGCGTGACCAGGATCACACTCAGCATCACGCTAGAGAGTGGCGTGACCAGCATCACATTAGAGAGTGACGTGGCCAGCATCACACTAGAGAGTGGCGTGACCAGCATCACACTCAGCATCACATTAGAGAGTGACGTGGCCAGCATCACACTAGAGAGTGGCGTGGCCAGAATCACACCAGAGAGTTACGCGGCCAGCATCACACTAGAAAGTGACGCGGCCAGCATCACACTAGAAAGTGACGCGGCCAGCATCACACTAGAAAGTGACGCGGCCAGCATCACACTAGAAAGTGACGCGGCCAGCATCACACTAGAGAGGGGGAGAGAGACGTGACCAGCATCACTCCTGGCTGTCTTTCCTTCGCCATCTTTAGAAAAGGTCATGCACGCGCATTTCTACATCTCATTGTGTACCCTTAGAGAAGACAGTCTTGGAAGGGTACAGTAGTTCACTAACCATTTCACAATTCAAAGGCCCTGTTTTTTTTAAATTTTTAAACGTATCCTTGTCTTTTATTTATGTTAAGAATCTTACAGTCTTTTCTCAATCGTTGCTGTATTATCGGAGGTTTCAGCATCCATGATTATGTCTGGTTAACCAGGGCTCTATTGTAGTTATATAGCGCATCAATATCCAGATTTAATCACTGGGTGATCTGCAGTAGAAGAAAAAATTAAAAAACGCCCCAAGACCCCATTTCCGATCCCCGAACAAAAACACTTTTCCGTATTTTGATGAACCTTTTGCCGGTCATAAGCTTTCGGCCACCGTTATAAGGGAAGCCCTAAAAGGACTAGCATGCCATTTTACTAGGAGAACATCAACCCGTCTTCTTTTGTACCTCTGGAGCATAAAAGAAAAGATAATAACTTTACATCACCAAATTATCACTAACAGCATCACTTTCATCCCTAGCTAGGATACATCCTTCTTACATCCCTCCTGTGCCGCTAAACGTTACGTTACATAGGGCTCGCGTTGGTAGTTCGCCAAATTTCCTTTTTTCGGCGAACTTTTCAATCTCATCAAGGGATGTTATTCCCACTAAACTAGCCTCTCCTAACAATGTCTTCTTTAGAGTTTCAAGCGGTCGACCTCTTTTTCTTTGGCCTTTTGTATTCCACTTGACAGCTTGTTTGGGGATTCTCTGATTGTTTATTCTCAGCACGTGACCAACATATGTCCATCTTCTTTTTCTGGTCACCCGTGAGACAGGTTATTGTTTGCTCATCTGTCTTATCTCTGCGTTGTTCTTGAATTCGTTCCACTAGCCAGGATACCAATAATATATATATATATAGAGACATACACAGCCCGAAACACAGATTCGTATTGGCGTGTGTAGATATAATCTCCACACTCTTTCAAGCCTCGCATGATGACTCTCCGTTACAGAATCCTACATGAAACTTCATTCTGTGATCAGCAAACAGGTGGGGGAAAATGTCCTGCAACATCCTCATTAAATCGCCATTCCCGGCCAACTTTCAAGGATTACCAAAATTATCCGCTCTCTCTCTCTCTCCTCTCATTGTCTCTCCTCCCTCTGTCTCTCCTCTCTCTCTCCTCTCTGTCTTTCCTCTCTCTGTCTCTTCTGTCTCTCCTCTCTCTCTGTCTTTCCGTCTCTCCTCTGTCTCTCCGTCTCTCCTCTCTCTGTCTTTTCTCTCTCTGTCTCTCCTCTCTGTCTTTTCTCTCTCTTTCTCTTCTCTCTCTCCTCTCTGTCTCTCCTCTGTCTTTCCGTCTCTCTTGTCTCTCCGTCTCTCCTCTCTCTGTCTCTCCTCTCTCTGTCTTTTCTCTCTCTGTCTCTCCTCTCTCTATGTCTCTCCTCTCTCTATCTCTCCTCTCTGTCTCTCCTCTCTCTCTCTGTCTCTCCTCTCTGTCTCTCCTCTCTCTCACACATACATCACGCCACCATTTTTTAAAGTAATTTACTTCTTCTTGTCTGTGCTTCTCGTCTGTGTTGGTATCCACAGAAAACATTGTATCATACTTTCCTGATTTCCTGAAGAAAAAAAATCCGCTTCAAAGACTTCCTCAGTCATAAATCAGGCGGATGATTTCTGACTGTCTGCGTGTACTACAAAAAGTCAGGATTTGATACAGGCGATCACAGACGTCTCCCAGCTTTTGAATATCGATACGAAAATCGATTCTGAAGAAATGGAAATTCTGATCCTAAAGGTAACCAATAGAGGAAGTATCCAGTTGGGGAGTTGTGTAGTAAATATTGTTGAGTTCGTTTACATGGAACATGATTCCCCCCCCCCCCCCTTCCCACAAAAGAAAGACTCATCATCATCAGGTGCCATACTGGTAGGTGTTGGCTGTCAAATGCTTCTTCACAGATCTCGCCCCTTGATATGTTTCATCAGCTCAGTTGGTGATTTTTCATTAGACTGTTCATAACTATTTTTTCTCGTTGTTTTCCCTTGCTTTACTTTCCATTTATCTTCCCTGTTGTTCTGAAGTTTTCAAGCCCTCCCTTTATCATTGTATGTCAAACGAATGATGACTGTCGTTTTCTTTTGGATTTAATTAAGTTTCTTTCTACTGTAGCTTTTGTCAGATATTCTATTAGGTTTCTTTCTATGATAGCTTTTGTCAGATATTCTATTAGGTTTCTTTCTACTCTAGCTTTAGTCAGATATTCTATTAGGTTTCTTTCTATGATAGCTTTTGTCAGATATTCTATTAGGTTTCTTTCTACTGTAACTTTTGTCAGATATTCTATTAGGTTTTTTTCTACTGTAGCTTTTTTCAGATGGTCTACTAGGTTTCTTTCTATGGTAGCTTTTGTCAGATATTCTATTAGGTTTCTTTCTACTGTAGCTTTTGTCAGATATTCTATTAGGTTTCTTTCTACTGAAACGTTTGTCAGACATTCAATTATATTTCTTTCTACGGTAGATTTTGTCAGACATTCTGTTAGGCTCCTTTCTACAGCTGTTCTTGTCAGATATTCTGTTAGGCTCTTCTACAGCTGTTCTTGTCAGACATTCTGTTAGGCTCCTTTCTACAGCTGTTCTTGTCAGACATTCTGTTAGGCTCCTTTCTACAGCTGTTCTTGTCAGACATTCTGTTAGGCTCCTTTCTACGGCTGTTCTTGTCAGACATTCTGTTAGGCTCCTTTCTACAGCTGTTCTTGTCAGACATTCTGTTAGGCTCCTTTCTACAGCTGTTCTTGTCAGACATTCTGTTAGGCTCCTTTCTACAGCTGTTCTTGTCAGACATTCTGTTAGGCTCCTTTCTACAGCTGTTCTTGTCAGATATTCTGCATTGTTATTGATGGTAATTAGGAGAGTGGATTTCTGTTGCCTTCTGACGGTTTGTGTACGACAATGTTTCCCAGGCTTGTTCAGGTTGCCGCAAATTTCTTACTGTCAACATCCTCAACGCCCCCTCTCCCCCCCCCCCCCCAACTATGTGCTATTCTTACAATGGCCTATTAAACTAGGATATGCATTACAGAACTAAAAACGTCAGCAAGCAAATCAATTTAACAATATGAGTAAGCAAATTTATAACTCACCTACTGCACTATTTTCTCAACTTTTAATGTGATGGACGAGTTTCATGTAGGGACACAAGTTTCTCAAAATCAAGTTGAAAAGTGCTAAAAAGGAAGTTATTAGTGCCCTTGTCTGGTGCTTTGTTTTCCATCAAAGGCCCCCCCCCCCTACTGCTCACCTACTGACCTTTTTTCCTTCACAGCCCCCGGTCCTTTCCAATGCCAACAGGGGGCGTTAACGCCCACTTTGAGAAACACTGGTGTACGGTCTCTCCTCCAGCCTTTGATCTTTGTCCTACCTACAAGCCAGCAATGCTTCCTACTCGCCTGACAGTCATTCCTCTGAGAAAGTGAGGTATTTTATAGAGACAGTGATGCCCCTCGCTGTTCCATCTCCCTCTCCATGACTGCTGCAGAAGGTCCGCTCCTCCATATCTGGAAGATATCTGTGAATATCATCCGCTGGAAGTTGTCGTCTAGAAGGTCTAGAAACATTTGGATAATAAAAAAAAAAGAAAGAAATGCCGATAACATTAATCATCTATCGGTTGACCACGACAATTGATTGAATCATTTATTGCATACCGTACTGGACAGCGCTTGCTGCTGTGCTTCTCCGTCTTGTGCGATCCTTGGGGGTTTTTTTTCCCCGATCAGTTAAAATATTTTTTTTTCTTTTTCAATGCCATTTGGTCGGTCCACGGAGATTATTTTCTCCTCCCTTCTCTCTCTCTCTCTCTTTCTCTCTCTCTCTCTCTCTCTCTCTTGTATTCCCTTTGAATTTTCCAGTCGTTAACTAATTTCTCCGTCTTCTCGTTACGTGTCCAAAAAATTCTGACTGCCTTTTTCTTTTAATATTAACTAAATTTCTTTGCTCTGGGACTTCCTTGAGGCCTCCTGCATTTGTTTTTATTTCTGGTTGTCTGAAGTATTTACTGCATCTTTCTCCATGACCAAGACAATGAAACTTTAAAACAAAATTCTATCGTACGGTCACAATGAACAGTTGGATTTACGATTTACAATTCTAATAGTGTTGCATCAATTCTCCCTTATGTTGGAGATGAATATGTCGATGAAATCATAGAAACCACAGCCTAGATGTGAAATGTTATGCAAAGTAAACCTCTTTTTTAAAAAAAAATGAATGCAGAAGAAGATAAAGAAGTCTTTCATCACAATTCAAGTCTTAAATCATTGCCTTTAGTTGTGGAGTCGAGTCTAAAGTCTTCACCTCCTTAGTCGAGTCGATAACCTTCATCTTTTGAGTCGAGCCCACCCTGGATTCTTTCCAAGAGAGTCTCCATTAAAAGTCCACCAACTGAAGCCTGTAAATTCTAAATTCTGGTCGGCGGTTGTCAGTGGCAAACACGAACATAAATCTAGAAAGAGAAACCGAGCAGAACGTAGCAATCGATCAGTTAGCTCAGGTTGAAATACAAATAGCAAAAGAAACAACCAAACAGAAACAGTTGCTGAGGAGGGGAAAAAAAGGAAAAAACAACAACTGGATTTTACTGAACAACCTTAAAAATAGAGTCACTGAAAAAAAAAGCTGAATTACAGTCATTGATACCAGCATCGCCATCACAATGAACCCTGCATATCAGCATGACTGTAACAATGAACCCTGCATATCAGTATGGCTGTAAAAATAAACCCTGCATATCAGTATGGCTGTAAAAATAAACCCTGCATATCAGCATGACTGTAACAATGAACCCTGCATATCAGTATGGCTGTAACAATAAACCCTGCATATCAGCATGACTGTAACAATGAACCCTGCATATCAGCATGACTGTAACAATGAACCCTGCATATCAGCATGACTGTAACAATGAACCTTGCATATCAGCATGACTGTAACAATGAAACCTGCATATCAGCATGACTGTAACAATGAACCCTGCATATCAGCATGAATGTAACAATGAACCCTGCATATCAGCATGGCTGTAAAAATAAACCCTGCATATCAGCATGACTGTAACAATGAACCTTGCATATCAGCATGACTGTAACAATGAACCCTGCATATCAGCATGACTGTAACAATGAACCCTGCATATCAGTATGACTGTAACAATGAACCCTGCATATCAGGATGACTGTAACAATGAACCCTGCATATCAGCATGACTGTAACAATGAACCCTGCATATCAGTATGACTGTAACAATGAACCCTGCATATCAGTATGACTGTAACAATGAACCCTGCATATCAGCATGGCTGTCACAATGAATCCTGCACTTCACCTTAACAGTCACAGATAATTTTGCATACCAGCATCGCTATGACAATGAACCCTGCATACAAGCATCGCTGTCACAGTGAACCCTGCATACAAGCATTGCTGTCACAGTGAACCCTGCATACAAGCATCGCTGTTACAGTGAACCCTGCATACAAGCATCGCTGTCACAGTGAACCCTGCATACAAGCATCGCTGTCACAGTGAACGTTGCATTGCACCTTAACACTCACGGAGACTTTTGCATACCAACATCACTGTCACATAGAATCAGAATGTTATAAAAGAGGAAAAATGTAGGAACAGATTTATTACTTAACGACTACAAAGTTGTGACGTTTCGGCGTGAGCCTTAATCATACAAAAACATACAGGACGAAGAAAGAGAGAGAGAGGGGGGATAAAGTATAGATTCACATGAATACTTTTTTTTTAATTTAAAAATTAAATAGAGTATTTAGCTGTATATTGTAAGGTGTGGTTTATCCGGCGGTGTGTGTCAGGAATGGATTTAGTAGAACGTGGAGACTGTTTAATGGAGACCTGTGATATGTGGTCGGTGGGTTGTAACTGGGGGTGGTGGATGGGGAACCGGGGAGGGGAGAGAGAATGATACAGTGTTGACCTAGCCAGGAGAAGTTGAAATAGATGATTAGGGAAGAGGGGTTGCAAAGTGATGCTGTGAAGTTTGACAAGTAGGAAGGGGTGGAGCTTAGTGGAGAGGTACTATAATGCTTGAAGAGAATGTTAAGTGTAGCTGAATAGCGAGTTTAACCTATGTGGCTCCAGCGTCCCATAATTTTGAATGCAGCGGTTCTCAAGCGCCAGGTGGCTTGTGTCATCTGCGTGATATTGTTTGATGGCTGTTACCAGAAAAGTCAGATTTGCCTCTGTGGTTGGGACCATTGAAATGATTTGGGACTGGTTTCGAAGCATGCTGGGCGATGTCGTACAGATGTTTTTGCATGCGGTCCCCTAATCTGAGGCCAGTCTCACCAATATAAATTATCCTACATCTTTTGCAAACGATGACATATATCACATTACGGGACTCGCGAGTGAATCCCTCATGAAGATTGAGGATAGTTTTGGGAAAGGTGATTGTTTTCATTTCCCAGACTACCGGGCAGGTAACGCAGCGGGGGAGGTTACATTTTCTGGTGCCAACATATGTAAGGCTCTGCTTCAAGTGGCTGTGGACGAGGATGTCCTTAAGGTTTTGCTCACATTTGTATGCCAGCAGGGGTGGATCAGAGAAAATGTCGCGAGTGTTGAGGTCGAGTTGGATTAGCGGCAGATGACGATAAAGAATTTTCTGTCACATAGAACCCTGCACTCCGCCTTAACAATCAGCATTTCGCCTTAATAATGTTTGTGAACTCATATGGCTATTTTCCATTTTGCCATCTGATAGATGTCCTGGTCTAAAGTAGAGTCAAGATGATTGGATCAGGTGTGTGGTTCTAATTCTCTCAAAAGGTTGCTGTACGACGAGGTTTTAGTATGGGGGGGGGGAGGGAGGGAGGAGGCGGGGAATGAGAGCACAGGTGTTTCATGACGAACAGGTGTTTAAAAAAATGAAATAAAATGGCAGCCGTGCAAAGTATCAGAACCAAGGTAAGCTGGGCGTATAAGATCTGGACTCAGAATGGATCTGATAAGTTAACAGAGATGGCCGCGTTAATGAGAAGAGTAGTATGTAATTAACATAGAGAGGCGGTTAATGAGTCGTGTAAGCTTGATTAACGGACAGAGTTGGTCGAGTTAATTAACATAATGTTCCCGTTTAAATCTTCCTGCTCTTCTTTTTCCCCTGTATTTTCAATCCAGAAATTGTTTTGTGCTGGTCCAAAAAATTTCAGAAAACGGACGAATGAGTTAAAGTAGAAGCAGAGTTTGTAATGGTCAAAACGAAGTTAATTATACAAGCGCATGAGTAGCAAAAATGATAACAAACTGGCTTTTAAATGTCAAGAGCAAGTGTTATGAAATTCGCTCCGTTGCGTGCCTATCTGCACCGAAAAGGGGGTTTCCATGCATGTGTTAGGAGAAGCTGTCTCTAAAGACAGAGAGTATCTGCATGCAGTACGAGACACACCATGTCTGGATGCAGTATGAGACACACCACGTTTGCATGCAGTACGAGACACACCATGTCTTTATGCAGTACGAGACACACCATGTCTCCATGCAGTACGAGACACGCCATGTCTCCATGCAGTACGAGACACACCATGTATAACATACACTAGACTCCTGAGACAAGAGACCAAAATTCATAATAAACTCTGCATATGTGTGTACAGGGGCGAAGACACTGTTCGATTTGCCAGTTAGCGACCCATACCTGGCATACTAGCGCCAGGATTGGCAAAACATAGCCGATCAAGACCCTCTTCCACGTCTCCGTTAGTACGTCCAGTAACAAGCCTAGTCTGACTAAAGGGGCGGGGATCACCACAGTCCCCTTAGCGGTGGAGTCTGCTAAAGAAGTATTCATATCCCATGCTTTTTTAGTCCCGCTCAAGGACTAACAAAAAATAACCGCCGTAACCCACTCCCGATCCGACACGATGCTGTGCCTCAACATCTTCACAACATTGGCTGCAAAGAGCACTAGCTCGCGGTTCACAGAAGAAGAAGAAGAAGAAGAGGAGGAGGAGGAGGAGATAAGTGTGTAATTAAATAATTAAGTTGCTCATCTTTACTTATTTTCTTAGTAAAATAATAAAAAAAAAGGTACTTGAGCCACGAAGTGACAAATTCATTCGCACTTCACTAGGAGCACTGATCACCTCTGCAATGCAAAGGGATACCTGATTTCCTTTTGTAGTTGTGGAAGGAAAAGCGGTCGGGCATTACGTTGACCACATCAAACTCTAGAGATCGGACAGGGCAAGAAAGTGTGGTTATCCTGTATGCCCCGTATGCTGCAGTGACATAGAAGAATGCTGCTTTTTTTTTTCCTCCGTTATCATTATAGCCAACGTAGATTGTAATTGTATCAGTTACAATAACCAAATATCCTTTTATAGAAAAATATGCAGCCTAACGAGTCAAGAAGTTTTTCCCTGCGTTAAGATCACTGTGTGCCTACAGTGTCACGATGTACTTTTCCATGTTATTTTTAACAACAAATCCGCACGAAAATGTGGCAGTTGAAGCCGAAAATGATGTTGTGGGCGTCCAAAACTGGGAACATTTGGGTCATATAATCACCTTCACCAGGTTGGCACTCAAGAGAGGGAGTGAATCGTAATTATTAGCTTTATTTAACGTTTTATTCAACTATTTGTTGCAAAAATTGTTACCTTTTTTTTAAAATTAAAGTGAATATTACGCAAATTATTGTTAGATCTCCCTCATATAATCTCCTACACATGAAAATATTACAGTAGGGAGACGCTGGTGAGGATTTTCTGTGTGAGAGAAAATGAAAGGATGTTTAAAAAACAACAACAAAAAAAAGATGACAATGACAAAGTTATTAGCTGGGTCAGACTGTGTTCAACCTCCAGATTGTGCTAACAAGTAAACAAATTGCTGTGGCACAATAGCCTGACAAGCTGGGCGAGGATCAATGTGTTTTGCCAGTTGTTAATGCAATTTTGTGGTGTAATGGGAAATAATGACGCTTGTTTATATCAAAATAAGGGGGACAGAATAGGTAGGATTGACCTAGAAAATTGCCGAACATTTTAGATGTGGGGGAGAGAAAAACACTGAGACAACGGAACTGATTGTGTGGACTCCAGTAGTAAAAGCCACCGCCTTGTTATGAGAAGATAACACACTACTCACGTCCAAAGCGCTCACCAGTTTTCCAGGCTAATCCTACTTAATTATCTTCCTTTACTTTGTTGGTGGAGCGTTGAGAAGAGTCCTGTAGGACTTTCTGAGAGATTTGAAGGAAATCTCTGTAACTAGATACCATTTGGGTGCTATGGCTTTCTCGATGAGTACGACCTTTGCAACATCGTCTCGACAGATGAGTTAAAATTTACTTGAAGGTCGTGGATACAGCAAGAAGTACAAAAAAAAACAACTTACAAGAAGTAAGATACGACAGTCTCAAGAAGGTATCATTCTGCTGAATACCGTTCACTGCACACATTACCAATTTGTTACCGAGCTAAGAGGGCACCACGTGATAGCGTGTTCACAAAAAGGGAGGCAAACAAACATAGTAATATGGGAGAATCTAAGCCATGTGGAGACTGGGAAAAGATTATAACTGATAGAAGTGGAATGACCAAAAAAAAAAAAGAGATTGAAAGACCACCATTATTTCTCTAAATCTAAATCCCGTAGCATTTGCATGAGGTAGCGGTGCGAAGTGTTAATGCCTTCACATTTATAGGCCACTACAGCATTTGAGTTAGGGATGTCAGCACCTGGCCTCGCTGTCTTTGTGTTCGCAGGGAAACCCCAGGAACCCATTTTCTGGAGGCCGGGTTGACCCCGGTGTCCCTAGGTCCGGAAAAAAAAACGTTTCGCCGGAGTGCAAAATCGAACCAGGGATCTTCTGATCTGCAGGCGAGTACGCTAACCGCTACGCCACCACGACACCCACCATTATCTCTGGCATTTCTAAAATGTTAACAAATTACTCAGATCAAATATTTCGACAAAATATTTAGGAAATAAAAGTCGTAAACGCATAGAAGAAAGAATTCTCATAAAAGTCTAAAGACAAATAACTAAGCTTTGATGACCAGAAATGTCAGGACTTAATAAAAAAAAAAACGCAAAAACATTTTTGGTTTAAACATTCAGCACTTTATCGAATGGTTATGATTTTTAAATAACTTTAGTAGGTTGTACATTAATGTAGGTAATGATTAGAATGCTTTTGATTCTGCGACCATAGAATCTCATTAATGTCAGCATATTTTTTTCTTTATTATTTTTTTCATAATATACTTCAAAAGACAACATGTCCATAAACCCCAGATATTGTGTCTGAATAAACAAGCTTTTGGACTTTATATGATCTCTCTCTCTCTCTCTCTCTCCTCTCTCTCTCTCTCTCTCTCATAGATCAAGACACTAGGAAGACATACTACATAGCTCATATACAAACACATTTAGACTATTGCTCAACAGTTTCGGATGGTTTCTCAGTGTCAAATACAAAGAGGCTTTGCTCTCTCCAAAAGCGAGCAGTAAAGCTTATTAGTGACAAAGATCAAGCAAAAACAACTAATCATCACAAACGTATCAAAATACTACCTCTTAAGAACAGGTTCATCTTCAACAAAGCCGATTTAGTACATCAAATTCTTTCACGGCATGCCCCGCCTTATCTATGGAACCTGTTTAAATTTAGCCCTAAGTGCAGCCAACGCTTGAACAACATATGGTCTTCCAAAACCTAGACGTGATCTCTTTACAAGAAAAGCTTTAGTTATTCTGCTGCTCATCTTTGGAATACCCTCCCATCCTATATAAAAAAATATAAATTATACTCCTTCCTACAACTACAAGCTTTCCCAATATCTATTTGATGTCGACTACATGCCTCCATGAATTATAAAACTTAAAAGTTATCTTAAGCTGCTCTTACAGACACCGAATACAATTAATTGTTTTCTGAATAGTCCCGAAAATTTTGTTTAGTAGATAGTCATTTATAATGTATGTAGTTACTTCTGTACTTAGTGAATGTTTAAGAGCGAAACGTAAATGTTATATTTTATTTTATGTCTCTCAACTTCAATGTTAGTTATGTTTGTTATATGAACAGCATATTTGTAGAATGTCTGGAATAGAGTGAAAGATGTATGATAAAAGGCAGAATGTCAGACGGCCTGCGTGCCCAATTCTTAACCCTTTTGAAATAAAGATCAATCAATCAATCTCTCTCTCTATTTCTCTGTCTCTCTGCCCCTCTCTTTCTCTCTCTGTCTCTCTCTGTCTCTCTCTCCGTCTCTGTCTCTGTCTGTCTCTGTCTCTCTCTCCGTCTCTGTCTCTGTCTGTCTCTCTCTCCGTCTCTGTCTCTGTCTGTCTCTGTCTCTCCCTGTCTTTGTCTCTCTCTCTATTTCTCTGCCCTTCTCTTTCTCTCTCTGTCTCTGTCTCTCTTTGTCTCTGTCTCTCTCTGTCTGTCTCTCCCTGTCTCTGTCTGTCTCTGTCTCTCTGTATATATATATATGTGTGTGTGTGTGTGTGTGTGAGAGAGAGAGAGAGAGATCGCGTTAACAGGTAATCACTGAATTAAAAAATCCGTTAAAACTTTTAAACAACAAATTAAATCTTTTTAAAAAAAATTCTGCTGACGATACATTAAAATTTGTCTGAGGAATTTAATTAACAATGCTTCGCTTCTGCAGATTTCTTGTTGTAATCCAAAGTCGCGCCATCCTTTCATATTTTCCAGACGTCCTGATGGCTTGACTAATGTCTTTGCTCTGTAATTTGATCTTTCTGTTACAATTGTCGGTATCAGCTAAAGACAACGATGGCTACGGGCGCTAGCTTTGAAATTCATTATTTGGGTCCAATTTCCCGATTTTGCAACATTAGCACAGATAGCGTTGATTATTCCTTTGTCTAGTGTTCCTGCTAAGAAGGCTCTCATCTTATACAGCCTAGTTAAAAGCAGCCAGAAAAAACGGTTGGAAGATAATGTAGCTAGTGGATTGATAATGATCAGTCTACATGGAGGAGAACTGGCCAGTTTTGATTTTGTTTTCAACGTGTGAGTATTTTGTAAAAAGATTAAATCTCGCCACAAGCACGGTCAGAAAGACATATTCACATTTACTTTCTGCTGATGTTTGTAGAGTTTGTTGAACTTTACATATAACATACACACATACATACATACATATATACGTACACATACATACATACACATACATATATACATACATACACATATATACACACATACATACATACGCATGTGTACTTACATTCACATACAAGTATTTCAAAAGTTATTTTACACTTTCAGGAGGTCACTATATGTGCCTTCCTCTTCGCCTCCCCCCTCACCAGATCTCCTGACCTGACATCATGTGACTCTTTCTGATGGGGGGTATGGGGGTACATTAAAGACAATGTTTACATACCGCTACTTCCACGGGATGTGAATATTCTCGAGCAGCGAATCACGGACATTATCACATTTGTTATTCCACGTATAGTACATAAAACTCGACAGGAGCTTGATTGCCGTATTGACTTGTGCTATTTCACCAGAAGGGCTCACATGAGGTCCTGTAAGGAGCTAAAACTCTGAGAATCGCTGTACAAAATAACGCACATATTCTCCATGTAGCTGCACGTGTTTTCCTAACAATGGCCTCCGGGTAGTGTAAAAAGAAATTTCGGAAAACCTGTTTGGTCTCACTGACGATTCGTTTTTCTGATCGAGGAACTTGTTACTGTAAATTTACAAACAACCATTTTTATAACATAAAGTACATGTTTAATGTAGAACTGTTTATTTTCAAGTGTGCATTCAAATTCTAAAATCACTCTAGTTTATGTTTATGTTTTGAAACGTGCTCTGTACTCACCCTATAAAAGTATCTCTACACCCGTTTTGCTCTCCAGCCTAATCTAAGCACCAAAAAAAGGATATCATTTCTATAGGCCCCAAATTTCATTATATCTATGTACGGCATTGTCTGTATATTTAAAATGACATAGTGTCCAGCCTTTTGCTGTTATTTTTCTGAATGCGAGACGACTCACACGGTTTGTTCTCTACTGGGAAGTGATAATAAGGTTCTCAGTAATAACCGATAATCATGACGATAAGAAGGGCAACCTGATGGCCTCCAGTTAGGCGGGTCAACTCCCAGATATCTGCCATTCACTGCCTGCTAATAAACTCCAAAAAGGTGGCGAACACGCGCTTCACAAACCTCAGGGAGTCATTTGAATACTTTGTCACAAAATATATACATGCGTATACAAGCAAAGGGTCCCACCACTAGATCAGTTAAGTAGCCGTCCAGGATGAGCGCTTTTAAGTAGCACAGTTTTATATGGATAACTTAACCTTGTAGTACACCTGGGAAAGCGGTGGAGGAACGTAGCTTTGTTTTTAGCATACTTTATTTTAAAACAAAAAATCATTAACTTAAAATGAATGCGTATATAATAATAAACTATGGGTGTACACAACAAAAACCGTGGGTAAAATACAAAATCGAAGTCTCATGGACTGTTTGGACGCTTGTGTGATTCCTAAAACCTAATGCATGGAACCTCCAGCCACTAATTTACCCAAACTAACCTGCGTGCCGGTGGCAGGTGTAAACACTGAAAAAAAAAAGTTTATCTGAGGCTAATTTTAAACGTTTCACTCTCTCTCACGTGACATCAGGTAGACACCGGAAGTCACGTTGCTACCTGGATGTGCTCATAGAATCTTGGAATGTGAGCTATTTTCCAGATAGGGGGCGGGAATGAGAGAGAAAAGATGTCAGAATGAAAGGGAGTGCCAACACTAATTTGTTAAATAGCCGTAAGGAACGAAGTTTGTTAATTTATAAATTTTTTAAAAAGTTAAAGACGTGTTGAAGTAATGAACTGAGATAGTTAAAATGTGTCTTTTAAAGAGCAACAGTGCCATCATCATCATCATCATCATTCCTGGCCATCTCCTCTTCTCTGAAGGCTGGCTGCAATAGCATTCCAGTTTGCTGTCTCTCTTGTTTTCACAATCCAGCCAACCAAATTGAATCCAGTCCATCTCTTTATGTTGTCCATTCATCTATATCGTTGTCATGCTCTTGCTCTTTTTTTCCGACAACTTTTCCATCTAGTATGGCTTTTATTATGATATTATGTTTCGTGATTTGACCAAAATAGTTAACAGTCTAGTTCTCATGTTCCTCATTAACTCTTACTGTCCGGACAGAGTGGAAAATAAATCCGGATAATAAGAGTTAATCCTCTTTTCAGTATCAGTTAATTTAGTACATTCTTGGTGCTTCGTTTTGTGTCCACGGAAGTGGTCCTATTGTCAAGGATATATTCATTTCAGTGGGTTAAATGTTCCTTTCTAGTTTCTTATCTAGTGCTCATTCTATATTCTTCTTATATCTTATATCCTTCCCGTGCCGTTAAACGTCACATAGAGCTCGCAAAGTAGTTCGCCAATTTTTTCTGTCTTCGGCGAGTCTTTAAACCTCATCAAGGGATTTTATGCCTGTTAATTGGCCTCTCTTAACAATGTCCTCTTCAGAGTTTCACGCGGTCTACCTCTTTTTCTTTGGCCTGTTGTGTTCCACTTGATAGCTTGTTTTGGGATTCTCTGATCATTTCTTCTCATCAAGTGACCAACATATGTCCATCTCCTTTTCCTCATCACCCATGAGACTGGTTGTTGTTGTTCAGTCATCTGTCTTATCATTGTTCTTGAAATTCGTTCCACTTGATGCCAAGTATTTTCCTTAGGTATTTTATATTAGAGTTGATATAATATACCTGTAAAATCTAGGGGAAGAAATCACTGTTTCCATGTCATTAAAGCATACTGGGATATGGCCCGTATTTTCAAGATCTTCGGCGCATGAAAGGGTGATGAAGTCACTATCACGTCTGGGCGCATTTACTTTCTCAGATTTCTCTTACCCATTTTGAGAGGTTGGATGTGGACCCCGGGCCTTTTTGGGTGTGGTGGTACCAGAAATATTACCCACTGTTGAGACTTGAACCCGGTACCACTGGATTAGTAGACTGAGCACCTAACCTCTCAGTCAACCGGATCACCACTTGTAAAGGTAAGGTAAAGGTACTCCTCTCATGCCTTTAGAGGCACATAGGGATATAGTGTTAGTGCCCATATTTTCCTTGACCTGTTAACACACTAGAGGGTGATGTGGTCAGTATCACGCCTGGCCGTCTTTCCTTCCCCAGCTCCAGAAGAAGTCAGGTACCCATTTCTACAGCTGGGTGACTGTACCACTTGTAAGACCTAGGGTTACAAAAGATGGAACACAAAATGGAAGCAGGAAAGATGTGTCTTTTGCAGAAGAAAAGAACCAGATCCTGGAAGCCCAGAAAACCAAATGAATAACTTCTCATAGAAGTTACAAAATAACGAACAAAAATCATCAAGCTCCACAACAATCAACATTTTTTAGGCAGAGAAGTTGCAAAACAACGAAAACTATCAAGCCAAAAGGAGAAGACGATCAAAATTCTTTGGACATGACTTGAGAAGACAGAATTTAGAGAATTTGATAATCATTTAAAACTTCAAAGAAAAAAAAACAAAACCAAGACACAGAAAACCGAATATATATATATATACAAACGAACTGATCAAAAGATACAACAGATGGCAAATGAAAGACGTCTGCTCTGATTAGAAATATCAAGGAACGCACAAATTGGAGAAGCACCATCGTTAACACTTTTTTTCCTGCACGGGAGCCTGATGAATGAAAGGTGGAATATTTTGTTTAACCCACTGAAATAGAACATTTCCAGTGTTACAAGTTTTAAGCAAAAGTCAAGGGAAATGGATTTGGCAACACCCTGGTTCTTCAGTGTTTTTACAGCTGAAATTTGCGACTTGGGGTATTCTGCAAATCATAACGTTTCCTGGTTCTAAGGACTGTTATAGCCGGAGGAGGGGTGGGGGATACGCTATCCATTACAATTAAATGTCTCCAAGGCGTGCGTCTCAAATAGCCTCTGACAGTCCAAGTCCAGCTCCTGGCCTTCTGGTGGCGGAACTGTTTAAACTGACAGGAGAAGGGGCGAAAGGCAAATATCTGGCGCATGAAAACCAGACGCATCGGGTAGATGAGAGTCTTGATTGGTATCTCATTTAGGAGAAGGAAAACACTGATTTAAAACCCCGCTGCTGGCGTGATTCTTCAGCTGCCGTGCATTGGGTACTACCCGGCAAATGAAGAAAAATGCGATGAGGGTTGCCGCGCCGCGCCGCCGCGGAAATGGTGAAGGAAATGATTAAGTAAAGTAACCAGTAGTCTTGACGTCAGAGCTACTCTGTTCTAGAGGCCGGCCACGTCCATAATACACCCATACTGAGGCAGATTGCCTAAACAGGCTTAATCAAGGGGTTAAAGTAATACACTGCTGGCGAGATTCTTCGGCTGCCGCGTGTGTGGTGAAACTCCTTCCGGCCAATGAAAAAAGTGCGAAAACTCGATTAGGGTTGCCGTGCGGCGCCGCTGTGATAAAGGCGATGGAAAGGATAAAGTGAAGTTTAATCGGTATGTCCAGTAGTCTCGCGGCGTGAGCTACTCATACCACGGCACCTCTGTTTTAGAGGCCGGCCACGTCCTATATACACCCATACTGGTGAAATATGTCTAAACCGGCTTAACCCAGGGATGAAACTCGATAGCTACACATATCACGGTGCCTCTGCTCTAGAGGCCGCTCGCGTCCTATATACACCCATACTGGGATAATACACCTAAACCGGCTTAACCCAGGGATGAAACTCAATAGTGGCGAGGATTCGTCCTCTTAGACAAAAGCTCTGTCCCGATTACCACCAGGAAGGGTAGCGGCCACGACCACAAAATCCTGAAGTCCGAGACAATGGACCAGTGCAATCTAGATAGGCAGACACCTCTCACCCGACGGGGATATATTATACCCAAATCACGTTGAGGTTTTCCGGTAAAAAAGTCCAACTCTGGACTGGATGGGCAACCACCTCTCACCCGGCGGGGATATACTGATATCCAAAACACGTCGAGGTTTTCCGGTGAGAAAGTCCAACTCTAGACTAAACTGGTGGAACGAAAACCACAATGTCACGCAATGCTGCTTTTGTGACCCACCGAGAACATAGGCCCAAGCCATGCGATGCTCTGAGCCTCCATCTTAAATGAGACTAGCGCGAGAACCACAGGAGTAAATTCAGTAGGATCACGGGACGATCTTGATAGAAGAAGCGAACGAAGAAGAAAATAACGTTTCCTGGTTTATGAGCAGGAGATATATATGCTCTATATAACGTCATAGCATTTCCAGCTATATGAGCAGTGCTTTTTCCACTTAAAAAATCTTACATCTTACAGCCTTCCTGTGCTGTTAAACGTCATATAGGGCTCGCATGAAATTTTGCCAGGTTTTCCTGTTTTCGGCGAGCTTTTCAACCTCATCAAGGGATTTTATGACCATTAAACTGGCCTCTCTTGACAATGTCCTCTTTAGAGTTTAAAGAGTTTCAAAATTCACCCTGCGGGCTATACACCGACAGTTACGTTGGGACTGGCCTTGGGGCTGGGGTACTGGTACCAGGCTGATACCTGAAGGCTCATGTTTAACAATGTAGTCCCATGATGGCGCCAGTATGCAATATAGATTAGTGTAAACGATTTAATTACGATTACAAAACATATATGTACTCATATACATATATATACATATATATATACATATATATATATATATATATATATATATATATATATATATAAATCCATAGCCTGCCGGACATGGCTTGATAGCCTTATTTCATTTGTTACACTTAGTGACGTCAGTGTTTATATATCTATGACTGGACTGATCCGAGAGGAGCCGGAAGTAGCTTCGGAAATAGACGGATGACGTCAAAAAGGGGGGCGGGGGAATCACGTGAGAAAGATATGAAAAAATGGTGGTACGGTTGGAGAGACCACAGTTTTGTGCTCAAGGAGGTGAATTTCTAGTAGATCCACGTGTGATGAGGCTTAGCACAGGGGCTCAAGAAGGGAACCAAGGAAGCGAAAATGACAGAGCTAAGTCTGCCACAGTGATAGAGCTAAGTCTGCCAGAGTGACAGAGCTAAGTCTGCCAGAGTGACGGAGCTAAGTCTGCCAGAGTGATAGAGCTAAATCTGCCAAAGTGACAGAGGTAAGTCTGCCAGAGTGATAGAGCTAAGTCTGCCAGAGTGATAGAGCTAAGTCTGCCAGAGTGATGGGGCTAAGTCTGCCAGAGTGACGGAGCTTGTTTGTTGATCCTGTCGACAGGTAGTTCGTATGAGCCTTCCTTTAATCCCTGAAGAAGTCTTACGCATCACCCCAACAGAGAGCCTGTATTTCACTATAGTGGGGTACCATACTCCCGGGACGTGGCCTGTTGGACTTCTGATCTAGACGCCGGGGAGATGTCGCTGTGACACACCTCATAAGACTGAACCCCCCGCCAGTAGGACAAGGACAGTGTAAGGACCGTTACATACAGAAACGTTTTGTTCTTTACTTTTGAGCAGGGATAAATCATCAGCTGGACATTAAAACCGAAAACCTAACATAAAATCTGTAGAACTATTACAGTATCTCGAAACCATAAATACGGGACGGTGGTTATTTTTCTTTTGGTGCTAATATTTTACACGGGTGTTTAA